>CM054126.1:92254769-93584021 GCA_028751855.1 Ambrosia trifida
AGTGTCGCCCATTCGTTGTAAATACCATCAACCAAATGGTAGCCGTACTTGAACTTTACATTGTTAGTGTAAAACGATTGGGGCGGCGGCTCAATCCCGTCGATAATGTTATCGAATATAGGTGATTGGTCGATAACATTTAGGTCGTTATTTGACCCGGCAACTCCAAAAAAAGCATGCCAAAACCAAAGATCTTGCGATGCCACCGCTTCAAGAATGATACTCGGTCCAGAATGCTCACCCCGATGAAACTGACCTCGCCAGGCCGTAGGACACATAGCCTAACCAACATGCGTACAATCGAGACTACCAAGCATGCCGGGAAACCCATGTTTTTCACCATGAACCTCGTATATGCGTTGGATATCATACATGGTTGGTTTACGCAAATACCGTCGTCAGTAAATAGATATGATCCCTACGCATATATATATATATATATATATATATATATATATATATATATATTAGAATGATATTTGATAATAAAAGTGTAAAAAATATGTGAGTAAACTATGTATAGAGATATATACCTTGACAAAAATAATGAAGAGAGTCGCGCGCAACTTTTTTGGACATCGCAATATACTCGTCCATTGCGTCTAACGTAAGCCCGTAGGCTAGCTGCCGAATAGCGGCCGTACATTTTTGCACAGAGGTGAACCCTAGTCGGCCCCTTGCGTATTCTCTTTGTTGAAAAAAAGGATAACGCTCCGACAAATCATTTGATAGGCGCATGAATAATTGTCTACTCATTCGAAAGCGTCGCCTAAAATGATCTTCAGTATACACGGGATCCGGGCTGAAGTAGTGTCGATACAAAGTATCGTTTGCTCCCTCTCTATCACGGTCTAGCGCCGGTTGTTTGGTTAGCACCGGAGTCATTCGTCTTCGAGGCCGGGCTATCAGGTATTCAATCGTTATCCAACCCACTTCCATAAACAACTCGTCTTCTTCGGACAAGTCGGACGAAGAAAAATCGTTCCATTGCAAAGCCATTTTGTAGTGAGTGATAGAAATTTTTTATGGTTTGTGTGGTGTGAGGATTACAATTTTTTTGATTGCCAAAAATAGCCAGTTGGCCAGCAACGGTAGTCAGCCAATGGCTATATTGACCAGCCAACGGTCATATTTGACCCGCTACCACACGCGAGTGTGGTAGCTTTAGCTAGCTCGCGAGACGGATAAAGCTTGGGTGTTATGGTGCCAGCTATCCACGTGTACGAATTTGTGGCTCGCGGCTGGTCCCTCGTGGGCCACAACGGATAGTCTTAGAGCATTCACATCCCCTCCACCATTTTATGCTCTATAATATAACAAAAAATCATACTTTTTAAAATTTATCTCTTATTTTAAAAAACCTTCCACATCCCCTCTATCATATTTACCTTTATCTTACTTACAAACACTTATTTTAATACTAGTGGGGGTGCCCACACGTTGCAGCGGGGACCACAACACTTTAAATAGAAAACATGCCGGATTGATTATTCGTTAGTACCTAGGGCACCGACTTTAAACTCGTACAAGACACATAAATCCTGATGACCAACTTTGTGTATGAGTATAACGTAATAGTTTCATAATTCAAACCGTTACCTATTGATTAAAAACACAACTTTTATTATCGATTTCTCGATTTCTATATAGTATTATTAAGTTTATAAAACTTTAACTTTCTAAATTATGTAATTTTATATAAAAGATTATACCAAAACATTGCATTATGAATTGTTTTTATAGGTTTTCTATTTATTGTGTTTAAAGTAATTATTCTATTGAATGTCATGATCTCTCATAAACTCTCTTTGACTTTTGATTTACTTTTGATTAAATATAGTGTTGTAAAGACCACTTTGCCCCTAAAAGTATTTGTTTTATGCATTATGTGTTGTATCATAAGCAATTAAACTTGCACCTCTTAAGTTTTAAGATGTCATTGGAAATGCTTTATAATATAGTACTAGTGGAAAACCCGCGCATTGCAGCGGGGCCGGTAAACCAAACAAAAAATAAGTGAAAAAACATTGACTCAAACACATGCGTGCCGGCGAGTTAACTTGCCATATTAAAAAACTTCAAAATTATGTTAGAAAAAACTAAGGAAGTCGAAACCGTAACATAACCACATAAAAACGAAATAAAAAAAACTAAAAAAATGAAATTCATGACTTGTTCGCCTATGCTTAGATGAATTGTATACTATCACACACAAGTATGTCTTAAACGAAACTTACATTCAAACGTATATAAAAATAAAATCAATATAGTAACTTCTCATTTCTCTTTCTTCTAAACATAAGATAATATTACCAAGAGTAAATTGCCAAAATGGCCTCTCAGATTTGGCCCAAAATGCTTGTTTGGTCACTTTTTTGAATTTTGTGCCAAAAGCACCCCTCACAGATAGAAAATTGCCAAAATGACCCATATTTAACAGAGTTTCTGACGAAGAAGAAAAACTCAGTTAAGTCTGAGGGGCATTTTCGTCCTTTCATGTTCAAACGTTTAAAAACCCCTTTTCTTACCCTGATCAGTCATTTTAATCCAGTAAAAAACCCTAACTATCAGCTTCTTCTACGTCGTTTGTTTCTTCCTCGTCTTCCACGTTCTTCGTCTTCATCTCTGCTCAATAACGTGGAGGTTTCGAGACAAGGGTGCTGATTTCAATCCTCGGCTTGAATACCGTAAGTTATTGTTGCTTTGTCATGATCGTTGTTGTCTCCACACGATCACCTCTGCTCAACATGATCAAGAATATTTTTTTTTGTTTTCAGGTGACAATCATCAGTTTTTTTCAGTGGAATTTCATTATGGTGGTGAGCTGACTGATTTTCCAGATAGTAGATATGTGGGAGGTAAACTGGCATATATTGATTATGTTGATGGTAATGTTTCTACAATGCTGAATGATATGGTATTAGAACTTGGTTATTCAGAAGAGGATATTTCCATTTTTAGGTATTATTTTCAAGTTCCAGGTGAGGATTTAGACTTTGGGTTAAGACCATTGAACGATGAAACTGATTATAATAGAATGTTGACAGCTGCTGTAAAACATAGGATGATAGAAATTTATGTTCAACCTATTCTAACCTCTACCAATTCAAGTAATCCAACACAGCCTGATCCTAGTGATTTAGGTGTCATAACCCAGGCAACACAACCTGATCCTACTGAAACATGTGTCATACACGAGGCAAACTTTTATCAGGAAGATGATCAGGGTGTTGATGATGGTAGGGATGAGGGTGATGAGGGTGGTGAGGGTGGTGTGGGTGGTGAGGGCAGTCATAGTAGTGGTTCTTATATACTTCAAGAATGTGGTAGAAGACTTGTGGCCATTAGGAAGAACAAGGGGAATTAGGGTACTCATGTAAACCCTGATCCAGATGATGGTGATTATTTTCCTGGTGATGAGGGTAGTGATGAGGGTAGTGGTGAGGATAATAATGAGGGTCATGATGGGGAGGATAGAGACTTCATAGTTGATCAGGACAATGCAGATGATGATATTGAGGTTAACATGGATGAATATAAGGCTGCTGTTGACTTTAATGCTAGTGATGATGAAAATGTTGACCCACTAGAGGAAGACATTGGCATAGACTTAGATAATTTTGATAGTTTCAGTGATGAAGAAGAGAGCAACACTTTGCAGAGAGCTAATAAGGCTTGTAGGAGAAAAAGGAAGGAAAGAAAAGCTTATGGTTCAGAGGGGAGTCCAGATTGTCCATTCTCACTTGGACAATGTTTTCCTGATAAAAAAACCATTAAGAATATGGTGAAGGATTATGCAATCAAGACTAGGAGGTAGCTGCATATAGTAAGAAATGAAGGAAGGAGATTTAGGGTGTGTTGTAATGGTTTGAATCCTAGGAGTGTAAAACCTGTGGCACAAGGGGATAATGTGGGAAATTCAAGTGGTGTAAAGACTAGGTCAAAGTAGAAGGACAAAGTGGTAAATTCAAGTGGTGTAAAGACTAGGTCAAGTGGTAAAAGGAAGGATACAAATGGTGGGGCCCAGACTTGTAAAGAATTGGTGGTAGTTGAAGATAAAGGGGGGCAAACTTCTAAAAGTAAGGAAGAACCCACATGTCCTTGGTGTTGCATGCCTCAAATCTGAAAGAAAAGGGCACATGGATTATTGTCACACTTCACAAGAAGCATGAATGCATCCAAACAAGGGATGTTCATTTGTGCACAGTAAGTTGGCTTACAAGAAAGATTGAGAATATTCTTCAGACAAATCCAGAAATTAGGATAAAATCACTCCAAGAAATCATGGTGAACAAATACCAAATTCAGGTAACAGGTCATCAGATCTTCAGGGCTAAGGCAATAGCAACTGCTAAGCTTAATGGTGATTACAGTGCCCAATATGGGCAGCTAAGGGATTATGGTGCTGAGTTGATGAGAGCTAACCCAGGTACTACTGTTAAGATTGATGTTGAGAGTGAACCTAACCCTAGCAGCCCCACAAGGCAATTCAGGAGAATCTATGTCTGCCTAGGGCCTGGTTTGAGAGACATACTAGGGGTTGATGGTTGTTTCTTAAAAGGCCCTTTTCCAGGACAGATCTTAACTGCAGTATCTGTTGATGCCAACAATGGGATATACCCAGTTGCATATGTTGTGGTTGAGGCAGAAACAACAGCAAGTTGGACATGGTTTCTAGAGTTATTAGGAGATGATTTGGATATGGCATCAAACAGCAACTTCACATTCATCAGTGATTGACAAAAGGTATGTAATGTAGCTAAGTATTCTGTATACTAACTCTACTGTATGCTAAGTTTTCTGTTTGTAATTGCAGGGTCTCAAGCCTGCAGTTGAAAAGGTGTTTCCTAGTGCAGAGCATAGATTTTGTCCGCGACATATATATGAAAATATGAAGCCTAGGTGGAGTGGTGATATCTACAAAAACTTGTTGTGGAATGCAGCTAGTGCAACCACACCTATTAAACATGAAAGGATGATGGATGCAATCCTGAAAGAAGACAAGGCAATGTATGAATACTTGAAGGGTATTCCAGTCAAACACTGGTGCAGAGCTTTTTTTCAGAGAGGCCAAAGAGTGATATCCTGTTGAACAACCTATGTGAGGTGTTCAACAGGCAGTTGGTCCTAGGCAGGGATAAACCCGTTATCACCTGTCTAAAATTTATAAGGGAGTACTGTATGAAGAAGTTGATGATTGTTCGGGTGATGATTTCAAAATCATCAGGCCCTTTAACACCAAGAGCCACAGACCTGTTTGAGAAGATAAAAAATGATGCTAGCCGGTATTCTGTCATTTGGTGTGGCCCTGGAAAGTATCAAGTAAGTATAGAATGTTATGTTTATTTGTTAGATGATACAATGTGTTAATATGATACAATGTGTTTATCAGGTTAGTGCCAGAGAATGAGACAAGGGCTGTTAACATGAATGAAAGGATTTGTGCTTGTAGGAGGTGGCAGTTAACTAGAATGCCATGTAGGCATGTTGTAGCTTGTATATGGAATATGGCACTTCATGGATTGGATGATGGAGTTCCTGAGAAATATGTTCACAAAGCTTACCGGGTTGATACATGGAAGAAGGTGTATGACCATACCATTGAACCACTAAATGGAACTGACATGTGGGAACATTTTAACTGTCCCACCACCCACATAGCTCCTAAATACCACAAGCCTGTTGGAAGACCTAAAAAGAAGAGGAGCAAGTCTGCTTTTGAAAAGGATGAGGTTGCAAAGTTGTCAAAAGCTATTGAAAAGGGTACCAAATTGCCAAAGAAGGGTAATCCAATCAAATGCAAGATTTGCAAGCAACCAGGACATAACAAAAGGACCTGCAAGAAAGCTGCTGGGGGTTCACAGGCTGGGGGTTCACAAGTTATGTAGTTTTCAGTTTAGTTATGCCACTTTATGTATTAAAACTTGTCATTTTGGTGTTTTTCTATTTTGACTGATATGTTATGTGTTATGGTATGGGTTATGGTATGTATTTTGACTACTTGGCAATTTAATGACCATTTTGGCAGTCTGATGTAGCATTTTGGGGTTTCTTTTGGTTTGTATTGGTTAACTTAACTATAGTTTTATGACCATTTTGGCAGTTTAATGTAGCATTTTATGTACCATTTTGGCAGTATAATGTTGCATTTTAAGTACCATTTTGGCAGTCTGATGTATCATTTGGTACCATTTTGGCAGTCTGATGCATTCTGACAGTATAACACTTGTGTGGTAGTTGCATTCAATGAAGTTCATTTATGGGGTTAGTGGGTAGATTTCAGGTAGATGGATGAGTTAATTGTTCAACTGGTTTAAAAGACCCAATATTGCAAAACATTCATACAATTCAACTTCATATTTCATCACTAAATTCCAAAAATGTTTAGGCAAGTTGTTCTTGCACTACCTGCAGTTCAAGAACCGGTTGAAAAGCCTGAAGTTGTTGATGAAGAGTATGATACAACGGATGATGAAAAGGTGGTTCAAGAGTTGGTTGAAGATAATTTTAAACAACTTACAAAGGTTGATGAAAAGGCTAAAGGGAAGGCAGTTCAAGAAGAAGAGGAGCTTGACCCATGTAGAGACTATGACCCAGAGGTGTTAAAGAATGCCTGGAAATATGACAGCCCAGATCAGTATGATTGGTACCATGATGTTACAAAGGTTGATGAAAAGGCTAAAGGGAAGGCAGTTCAAGAACCGGTTGAAGAAGAGGAGCTTGACCCATGTAGAGACTATGACCCAGAGCTGTTAAAGAATGCCTAGAATTATGACAGCCCAGATGAGGATTGGTACCATGATCCCTATGAAGGAGAGCATGGAACATATTCGGACTACTGTTCGGATGATGATTGTCGTTGGAAGTAGGCTTGTTGGTACCATGATCCCTATGTTTCCTGACTTAGGCTTATCTATTTCATGTATGCACTAGACTACTTTAAGTATGCACTTTGTTTTGTATCCTACTATCATGCTTATGTACTAACTACTTTAACTATGAACTTTGTTTTGTATGCTTTAGTATGTTTCTGTTTGATCATTACAAACCTTATCATTACAAAACAACATAAATTGAACATTTGCAAACATACATTACAACTTCAACAATAACTGATCATTACAATAAGAAACACCATACATTGAATTTTTATCATTACAAAACAACCTACATTGAACTAAAACATGATAAAATACATGATGATTACAAACCAAGTCATCCATAGATAAGTTTTCATCTTCTTGTTTTTGGATTTGAGTGTCCCAACCAAGGTCTGCAGGGCTGTGTTGTTTAGTCTCAGTTTTTCATTCTCTTCACTATCATTGATAGTACTAGGAATCTGACCCAAGGGTAGTTCGGCCCAACAAACGAAACCACAGCTCCTCCCCTTCTTGTTGCAGCAGAAAAACCGTCTACCAGGGTTTGCAGAGGTGGAAGACACACGTATGATAGTAGGAGCTCCACATTTGCAGAATACCATCGTCTAGGTTAGTTAATCGATTATTGGGTTTGTATGATTTGGGAATTAGGTTTGTTATGATGCTCGAAGGATGATGGATGCAATGGGAAGAAGAAGACGATGCTCTGATTAAGAAGATGGGTTTAAAATGGGGTTTTAAAACGTTATAACATGAAAGGACGAAAGTACCCCTCAGACTTAACTGAGTTTTTCTTCTTCGTCAGAAACTCTGTTAAATATGGGTCATTTTGGCAATTTTCGATCTGTGAGGGGTGCTTTTGGCACAAAATTCAAAAAAGTGACCAAACAAGCATTTTGGGCCAAACCTGATGAGCCATTTTGGCAATTTACTCTATTACCAATGAGCAATAAGTTTGACCTATTTCATATAAAAGAATTTAAGGATATGTGACAAATTTTCTCCGTAACATACATTTCCAATTTCCATCCTCTATCCCTAGAGTATTAGGAATACACAATTTTATAATAAAATTTGTGTAACACAAATAATAATTATCTAGCAAACTCTGGATTTTTTTTTTCTATTAATAATCATTCAACCAAATTTACAATATATTAAAATCATCGTAAAATTTGATATCGAGTTCTCGCATATTACAATATGTCAAATATATTTGTAGAAGAAAGTTCACTTCTATCTAATTTAATCATGATCAATCGACCATAATTACGTGAAACGTTTGTTTGAAAATAATTATAAATGAAAATTTTCTTCTACAGTCATTGAATCAGGTGATGTATAGTTTAGATAAGATTAGGAATGTTTAGGTGTATCAATATAACGTAATAATTTCAAAATGCAAATCGTTACCTCACGATTAAAAACACAGTTTTCATTATTGATTTCTTGATTTCTTATAGTATTATCAAGTTTATAAAATTTAACTTTTATAAATTACCTAATTTGTATAAAAAATTATTATAATAAAACATGTAGCATTATAAATGATCTTTTATATGTTTTCTATTTAATGGGTTCCAAGTAATTATAGAATTAAATGTCAATAGTTCTCATAAACATCACTTAAATCTTGACTTCATTTTTATTAAATATGGTGTTTTAAAGACAAAATTACTCTCAAAAAGGAGTTATTATATACATTAGGTGGTGTATCATAAGCAATTAAACTTGCACCTTTTAAAATTTAAGAAGTCTTTGTCAAATGCTTTATAATATAGTATAGATATAGATATAGTATATAAGTGTAGGATCCTGATATTTTGAAAACTCCTCTGAGTTGCGAGAACTTGAGAACTCCCCTAGTCCAATAATATTATGACACAGAAGATAGTTAAGGTTTTTTTATTGAAGGGAATTTATGTCAAATACCATCTCCCCTACCCCACCCCACCCCACACCCTTTTTATTAAAAGATGCAGATTTGTTTTAAATCATCATCATCACTCTCATACTCTCTCTCTCTCTCACACACACACACACAAGCCTTTCTCTCTCTAACTCACACACATCTCTCTCTCTCTCTAACACACACACACACACACCCTTCTATCTCTCTAACACACACACACGTGACACAGAGGATGGTGGTGTGGTGACGATGTGTGGGTTCGAAAAGGGGTGAAGGTTGAGGTAGGAGGTGGAGGTAGGGGTTTCATGGTTTACAATGGTGGCTCTGATGAGCTTTGGGTTTTGGGGTGGATCTGATGTTGATGGTGGTGATGGTGGAAAAGTGGTGACGGTGGGTAGGTGGTGGATCTGAAAATGATGGTGAACGGTGTGGAGGCGGTGGTGACGGTGGGGAGGTGGTGGTGACGGTGGATCCGATGATGATGATGATGATGAACATGTTTTTTTTTTAATTATTATTATTATTATTATTGTTACTATTATTATTTTTATTATTATTTTTACTATTATTATTATTATTATTTATGTTATTATTTTTTTCCTGTTATTGTTATTGTTATTGTTATTGTTATTGTTATTGTTATTGTTATTGTTATTGTTATTGTTATTATTATTTTTATTTTCTGTGCATTTTATTATTTTTGTTGAAATAATGACTTGGGTATTGTTAAAACACAGATCTGTTAGAGGTGGTGTTTTGATGGACCTTTGTAAGGATGATTTTGATGTAAGGATGAATGGAGGTGGTGTTCACAGTGGAGGTGGTGTTTTTTGAAGATGATTTGATGATGAAGAAGGATGGTAAGGATGAATGGTTACATATTATTATTATTATTATTATTATTATTATTATTATTGAAAATTTACACTGGTGTAATTGTTTGAGTTAGTGGACAAGATTTTTGTAGAGTTAGTTTTTAGATGTAGGTTGTGTATATTTTTTGGTGTAACTATGTTTTACATTGGTGTTTTTGTTGTTTTTAGGCCAGTTTTTTGTTTGTTTACATTGGTGTAACGGATATATTACATTGTTTGTTTGTTAAAAATTTGTGTAAGGGATATATTACATTGGTGTAAGGGATATAATGGCTCTCAAATTTATAAATATATTACATGTTTTGTTTGTTTAAAATTTGTTGTTTTACATTGGTGTAACGGATATATTACATGTTTTGTTTGTTTAAGATTTGTGTAAGGGATATATTACATTGGTATAAGAGATATAATGCACTAGTGTAAATAAGTACACTAAAAAATGGATGATGGTGACTGATGTGATTACTGTTTTGTGTGGAGAAGGAGTGATAAACAACTGTCAATCTATACCCAAAATACCCTTAAGGCATATTATTTTAATTAGAAATTATAATCAGATTTTATAATCCACAAAATGACAAATCAATTCCTAGATGAAATCTCAACCATTGAATGCTCAAGATCAAAGGTCCAAAAGAGTTCATATGGTTCTCACAACTCATAGTGTATTTCAATGTATCCTAACCCTATAAGTGTGTGTGTGTATATATACACACACACACATATATTGTCGCACCCTCAAATTTCCACTGCGGGATTCTACCACGAGGCGCATGACAAACCAGGATTCAAGTCAACGGTCACAATAAACAACACTATATGAAGTACGTAACCCAAAAAAAACATAGATTTCATAAGCGGAAGCATTTAAGAATTTAATCAGCTATAAAACAGTGTTCCAAAGTATTCAAGACACTTAATTTAAAATATGCAACTAAGCCTAGACGCCAATGCAGACCCGTGCGCCTAGTCCAACCGATGCTACCTTAGCGACCTGAGAAAAACATGCCAAAAAGACGTCATCATATATACTGCTGGTGAGTTCACAGGTTCGTTCAATATGTTACCAAATGTTACCACGTGTTACCAAAACATTACCATGTCCATACTATATCAATGTTACTATGTACGCTAGCTAGGCGTATGTTTTGTTACTACTAAGATTGGAAAACCATTACTAGACTTTTACCAGTGTTCAGCCCGAATGTTCAGCAAATGTTTAGCAAGTTAGAGACAATATGCACCCGCCCAGCCCTCCAAGCCGTCGAGTGGGGCCTGTCAAACCCAATAGATCTATCCACATTTCCCCCATTGTGCAACCCCGCACATTCATGGTTTCCCCCGGGACTTTCAAAGATCATAGCAACACAAAGTTAAATCATAGTATGACATATGTTACTAAAATAAGTTTAACGCATGTTTTCTCCCCCAAAAGTAAAAGCAGTAAAGTGGGGCCGTGAACTCACCTTAGGTTGTGTTCTTCAAGTTTAATAAGAAAAGCCAAGTCCTTGATAATCCCAACTACCGGAGATCTATCAAAATGTTCATATAAGTGTTCCGACTAATAACCATATGGTTATCTAGTCCCTGATTGTCCAGATCGTGATCAAGTATGTTTTAAAACGTGTTTTAAATGTTCAACCGACACACTAGACCGACCCGACATCCTGTTGGTGACTCATCACCCTAACTAATCAAATATACATAGATTACACACAAAGTTCAAGCATAAAACACTTAGTTTGCATCAAAAGTCTCATTTTTTATTCCATAGGGTCGAACCAGGAATTTTTTGTTCCACCTGCGCCCCTTTTTAACCACGTTCGACCCTTTGGAAGCCACCTTCGACCCATTGAAACAGTTTCGACCTATATTATCCAGGTTCGACCCTGGGATTCCACCTTCGACCCCACGACTGGTCAAAGGTACCCAAGTTCGACCCTGGCAGAATATGTTTCCCCAAAACGTTTCAAAAACATCCGAAAACATCACGCAACATCATCAATCACAGCAGTTAAGCATGAATAACATATCCCCACAAAGCCCCACCAATTTTGCCCCAAAACCTGTTCATTTTAGCCCTTTCCCAAAATGGCAAAAATTATGAAAACGTCACATCATGCATGAAATCTTTACCCAATTTGGAAACTTTCTGAAATCAATCCATAATCATCTTAAAATGCTCAGTTTGTCATGTATATGAAAACCCCAAAAAGTTCTATTGATCATACTAGCATGCATCGAGCCCTAGATTTATTAAAATCCCCAAATCAGACATGATATCATCATTCATCTAATTGTAACCTTAAACAAATCCTAAAATATCATCAATAGCAGCCCTAGGTTATGTTTCTAGCATTAGTACAGCAGCAAATCATTAAACAACACATAACATCACATAACACATAATTAACATATGTT
Organism: Ambrosia trifida; assembly: GCA_028751855.1. Classification (NCBI taxonomy): domain Eukaryota; kingdom Viridiplantae; phylum Streptophyta; class Magnoliopsida; order Asterales; family Asteraceae; genus Ambrosia; species Ambrosia trifida. The sequence continues at coordinate 92,266,856 of CM054126.1, forward strand.
TATTGATACGAAAACCTATGTTTAATGATAAGGTTTAGGTTTAGGAAGATGTTTAAAAGGTTTTTAATGGTGAAAACATCCTTAGAACAGATCTGGACCTTTAGGGTTAGATAAAAACAAATTAAAATGCATTAAAAAGGGTTTAGGATTAAGAACACACCTTGGATTCTTGATTAGATGTTGTTTGTAGGTTATATTATGAAAAACAAAAGCAAAAACTCCTTCCTCAGTGATTAAAATCGTTTGAGAGTGTTTAGAGACGGCTAGGGTTTGTGAAATGGTGAAAAATGACAAAGTGTGGTATTTATACAACTCCACGTTCGCCCCTTTGCAAGGTCGAATGAATAGGTTCTGTGGGTTGTTCCAGGTTCGCCCCTTTGCAAGGTCGAATGAATAAGTTCTGTGGGTTGTTCCAGGTTCGCCCCTTACCCAAGGGTCGAACCAAGGCTCGTGTCCAGGTTCGCCCCCACGCCATGGGTCGAACCAGGACTTGTGTTTTCAATATTTTCCAATTTTGTCGTTTTAACGCATTTAAACATATTCTAACGTATGATCATGCACTTCTAACACATGTTAACCACATATAGGCACGTATAATCATGTTCACACCTTGTAGCACGTATTATCATGTTATATTACACGTGTGTTAATAATCTACCTGTCCTACTTGATTCAGTTCATGTAATTTCACCAACAACGGGACCCGGTACTAGTGTATTCCCAAAATGACTCCCAATGATCATCCAGATCATTGAACCCTGGACAATCCTATTATGAGCCGACTCAACTAACCCAGTTAAGTCCATTTATAAATGTTTCTCGCTAAGGTAGACTTATGTTTTACTAAAATGTTTAAACTGAACATGCCGGGTGTCACATCATCCCCACGTTGAAAGAATTTTCGTCCCGAAAATTGCACGAAGCCCAAAAATGAAAGAGACGAAAAGAAGGAAACAAAAAGAAAATTTACCGGTTGTCACATCATCCTCACGTTGAAAGGAATCTCGCCCCGAGATTCATTCAGCTTCAGCAGTAACATAGCTAGACTCAAACGCACGCTTAGGAAAAAGATTAGGATAATTAGATTTCATCTGATCCTCTCGTTCCCACGTGAACTCCGGTCCACGATCCGAGTTTCAACGAACCTTAACGATGCGGATTTTACTCCGGCGAAGGCTACGAATCTTATAGTCGAGAATCTCAACAGGTTCCTCCACGATGCGAAGATGATCATCAACCTTGATCTCTTCCAGTGGTACAATAAGAGATTCATCAGCCAAACACTTCTTCAAGTTAGACATATGGAAGACGTTGTAAACACTACCGAGCTCCGCCGGTAAGTCAAGTCTGTATGCCACCGGTCCAATCTGTTCCAGGATTGCAAACGGTCCGACATAACGAGGGTTAAGCTTGTCACGCTTTCCAAAGCGTATGACGCCCTTCCATGGTGAAACTTTCAAAAGTACCCTGTCCCCAACCTGAAACTCCAAAGGTTTGCGACGGCGATCGGCATAACTCTTTTGACGATCCCGTGCGGCTGCCAAATGGTTACGAATTTGTACCATTTTCTCCGAAGTTTCGTACACCAGTTCCGGACCAGTGAGCTGACTCTCGCCCACCTCAGCCCAACAAAGAGGAGACCGACATTTCCGCCCGTACAAAGCTTCAAACGGAGCTGCCTTGATACTAGAATGGTAACTGTTGTTGTAAGAGAACTCCACCAACGGTAGGTGTATCTCCCAACATTTGCCAAAATCGATAACACACGCCCGAAGCATGTCCTCCAAGGTTTGAATCGTCCGCTCACTCTGACCGTTAGTTTGTGGATGATATGCCGTACTCATATCCAACTGAGTACCCAAAGCCTTGTGCAGAGCCTTCCAGAAACGCGAAGCAAAACGAGAATCACGATCAGAGATAACAGAAACAGGCACCTCGTGCCGAGAGACTACCTCCTTAAGGTAAAGTCGAGCCAACCGCTCGAGCCCATAAGTTTTCTTAATAGGTCGGAAATGTGCCGATTTTGTCGACCTGTCGACAATCACCCAAATCATATCGCAACCACTTGGTGACTTTGGTAGTTTGGTGACAAAATCCATTATGATTCGTTCCCACTTCCACTCTGGAATCTCAGGTTGTTGTAGGAGGCCAGACGGCTTTTGGTACTCCACCTTGACTTTAGCAAAATCAAGCATTTGCTCACATAGGAGGCTATATCAGCCTTCATGTTCGGCCACCAATAGAGTATCTTCAAATTCTGATACATCTTGTCGGAGCCTGGATGAACAGAATACCGGGATTTGTGAGCTTCATCCAAGACAAGCTCCCGTAATCCCCCGAACAAAGGAACCCAAACACGCTTTGCGAAGTAGTATAGGCCATCAGACCTAAGCTTAAGGTGCTTGTTAGCACTATGCATAGTTTCAGCTTTAAGGTTTTCCTCCTTCAAAGCTTCCAGTTGTGCAGAACGAATTTGGTCAGGCAAAGAGGAATGAATGGTGAGCTGTAAAGCTCGAACACGACGAGGTTTCGCAGATTCCTTCCTGCTCAAGGCGTCCGCTACAATGTTCGCCTTGCCAGGATGATACTTAATAGCACAGTCATTGTCGTTCAGGAGTTCAACCCAGCGACGCTGCCGCATGTTTAACTCCTTCTCGTCGAAAATATGCCGGAGACTCTTGTGATCGGTGTAGATGGTGCATTTGGTACCGTACAAGTAATGTCTCCAAATTTTCAACGCAAAAACCACCGCACCCAATTCCAAATCATGGGTAGTATAGTTCTTCTCGTGAACCTTAAGTTGACGAGAAGCATAAGCAATGACCTTCTCGCATTGCATCAACACGCAACCGAGACCACGAATAAAAGTGTCACAGTACACAACATAATCATCCGTACCCTTAGGTAGGGATAGGATAGGTGCAGAACAAAGTTTAAGCTTCAGCATCTGAAATGTTGATTCCTACAGTTCACCCCAGTCAAACTTTCGGTCTTTCTGGGTAAGAGAGGTGAGGGGTTGAGCGATCTTCGAGAATCCCTCAATGAAACGACGATCGTAACCCGCAAGACCTAGGAATTTCCGCACCTCGGATGGCGTCTTTGGTGCTTCCCAGTCTTTAATAGCTTCGATCTTAGCCGGATCGACATGAATTCCCAGTTCATTAACCCCATGCCCTAGGAATTGAACTTCACGTAACCAGAAATCACACTTTGAGAACTTAGCATACAACTGCTCTCGTCTCAAAAGTTCCAAGACTAACCGTAAGTGCTCCTCATGGTCCGTCTTGTTCTTAGAATAAACCAGAATGTCGTCAATAAACTCGATGACGAATTTATCAAGGTAAGGCTTGCAAACGCGATTCATCAAATCCATGAACACCGCCGGTGCATTAGTGAGACCAAAAGGCATGACCAAGAACTCAAAATGGCCATAACGAGTACGAAAAGCAGTCTTTGGAATGTCAGCTTCCTGGACGCGCAACTAGTGATAACCAGATCGCAAATCAATCTTCGAATAATAACTGGAACCCTAGAGCTGGTCAAAGAGATCATCATTACGAGGGAGAGGATAACGATTCTTGATGGTCACTTTGTTCAGCTCACGATAATCGATACACATGCGAAGACTTCCGTCCTTCTTCTTCACAAACAAGATGGGAGCTCCCCATGGGGAGGAACTTGGTCGGATGAAACCCTTTTCCAAGAGTTTCTGCAACTGGCTGGACAACTCTTGCATCTCAGGAGGTGCAAGACGGTACGTAGCTCGAGCAATAGGAGCTGCACCAGGTGCAAGATCAATACCAAACTCAACTTGACGATGGGGAGGAAGACCAGGTGTTGGATCAGTAATGCTCTTAATGTATTGCTTGCTAGTGAACACTTAAGTGTTTAGCAAGTTCAATCAGATTTGCACAGCGGAATGAGTAAGTAAAGTTACACTATCAACAGGAGTTATTACTCCCCCTTGATGTTGAAAACTAAAGACAAGTTTAATGAGAATCTAAGTATTGAATGTGAATCATAATAAATACTCAAATGGATTCTCAATAAATGAAATGGAAATAACAAAAATAAGCTTTAAAGGATTTCAGATTCAATTAAAATCAATGTCTAAAACAGAGGGATGAACCCATCTATTTATAGACTTACAAAGTACATGAACCTTGCCAAAAAGCAAGTCTGTTACAAGTTGCAACAAGTTGCATTCTTGGAACTTGCACAAAAAGATAAAGTAATATTAAACAAATAAACTACTGAAACATAAGGCGGTAGAAAAATTCTGGTACAAGTGCTGATGAATGACAAACTACTGATGAGTAGTTTGTCTTCAGTAGTTCTTCAGTGAACTTGTCTGGTTAGACTTCAGAACTTCTGATACTTCTTCTTAGTACTTGTTGAATCCTTCTTCAGTACTTTAGTCTTCTTTCTTCATTAGTTCTATACTTAGAATATTTGCAGAAGTATCAATTAGACTAAGGTTTGCAAAAGTGGTTTCCTTAATCCTTTTTGTCCTAACAATCTCCCCCTGGATTGATGAAGCCAAAACCTTTTCTAATTCCTTATTGTTTTCTTCTGTCATTCACAATCTTCAATATCTCCTTGAACATGGAATTCTTCAGTTGATTCAGCTGTTCATCAGTGAGAGATCCCTTTTGAGGTTCTAAGTGTTGAATTGTAAGCAAGTCCTGAGTTGATAGATTCTTCAGTTCATTCATGGACTTGTAGGCCTTTCTTGTAAGATCTCTTCTTGTCACCAATACTGATTTGTCATCAGTAAAGGACCATCTGATGATTAGCACTTTAGATTTGTCAAAATCTGAAGTATAGGGAACCATGCTAGATCCCTGGGATGTTCCTAAGCGTTGGATGTTTTCTATTTCTATGACTCTCAGGTGGGATTCACTTCTGTCTTCTGTTTGCACCACATTAGGTAATTAAAAAGTAGGTAGATGATGTTTAGTGACTACCTTTGTGTGCAGCTTCTCAGTTATAGTTTTCTGGATTTAGTAAGCAAATGTTGAAGGATCCCTGAATTGTGTTATCAGAGGTTTTTCTTCAATATCAAAGTCTCCTTGCACAACTGTGTTGCTTTCTAGCAACACCATCTTGAAGTCAGTCTTTGTATTGTTCTCTGGCTTTCTCTTGGTAGTTGGTCTTTGTTTGACACTAGAAGTTCTAACTACTGAAGTTGATACTTCAGAAGTTTTGAACTTCTCTGGATTAGTAGCCTTAGTAGCCTTGTATTTCTTGTATGTGTCCAGTAGTTTGTCTTCTCTCCATTTTGACACAGAGGCTTTTGAACCATAATCATTAGCTACTAGTTCTTCAATCATTTCTGCTCTCTTGGCTTTTCTATCTTTTTCTGTTGCAAGTTTGTCAGCAACAAGTTGAGCTCTTCTGGTTAGCTCATCCATTGAGAGCCCTTTGAGTGAATAGGCTTTTGTTTTGCTGTTCTTTGTTATAAAAGACACCAGTTGTTGTCTTTTGTCTTCTTCAGCAACTCTCTCTGTTTCAGCTTGCCTATTCAACTCTGCTTCATAAGCTTGAAGCTTTTCATTTAAGCTTAAGTCTTCCCTTGCTTCCAAGTTGTTCCAGATCTCTTCTTCCTTAGCCTTTCTTTGGGCTACAATTAAACTCTTCTCTAGTAGTTTTTTGGACATTGAAATTGGAGAAGGGTTCAGCACAATCATTGTTGTTGTTGTTGTAGGCCTTGGAATAGGAGTTGGTTGTTGTTGTTCAGTTGGTTTGGAAGGCTCTTCAGCAGTTTGTATGTTGGAAGTGTTAACTGCTGAAGTGTTGACAGAAGTGTCAACTACTGAAGGATTGTCTTCAGTACTTTCAGAGTCTTCAGCAGTTTCTTCATTATGGCCTTGGGAAGTTTCAGCTTCAACTTCAGTTCCAGAAATAAGCCTTTGTTGATCTTCTTTTTGTTTTTGGGCTTTTTCTAGAAGTCGTTGTTGTTGTAGAGCCACTCTTGCCTTTATCCTGGCTTCCAGTGACTCCTTAGGTTCCTTAATCTTCTCCCCCTTTTTGGCTTCATCCACTTCTGGAAGCCTGCCAGGTTTAGAAGTTCTACCAGTGAGTTCAGCAAGCTGTCTTGAGTTGTTGTCTATCTTGTTAGACAGCTCACCAAGTTTCTTGTTGATCACCTCAAATTGAGTAATGGTTGATAACTCCAAAGCAGTTGTGAAAGATTTGAGGTTATTGGTAATGAGGGTGTTCATCAACTGGTATAGGGGACCATTTGGGCTGCATAGTTGGTTCAGGTCTATGCTGGATGACCCAGGGAATTGGGTAGCATTTTTAGTGAGGGGTGTGTTTTTGGGTGATCTTCATGTTGTACAGAAGATGCCACTTTAGGGGAATCAGGGATCAAGTGGTCTTTAACCTGATCTGGTGTGACCAGCTCTTTGAGCTTAGAGACACCAGGTGCAGGACCTTCACTAACAGCCGTCAATTCAAGTTTGGTGGAGTGTGAATCATCATCCAAATCAATGGAATCATCTGAATCCCTGCTTACTTCCTCAATGAGGACAGTATCAGTTATATCCTGAGTTGGGCCCAACCTAGTTGTCTCATGTACCTCTTGTTCTTGGTTCAGGGGATTTCCTACCTCAGGCATTAAGCCTTCATCAGTAGTTGCCACAAATGAGGTCTTAGCAATGTTACTTCTTTCCTCAGATCCACCACTGGGTGGTATATGAGTAGTAGCAGCCTCAAATGTACCTAAAGTCTCTAAGTTTGGGCTTAGAAACCCTGGTTCATCCTCATCTCTTGGGTTAGGGCTATGGACATCCACATCCATGTCAAAGTCTGAAGGTATGTCCCCTGTTTGATGTGGTTGTTGGGGACTGACATGTTCTGATGGGGTGGTCTCTTTTAGCCTAGAGAGAAGTTTGGCAATTTCTATGGCTTCAGGTTCAGAAGTTTGTGGTATGGGTTCAGTAGTTTGGTCTAATGGTTCAGCAGTTTCAAAAGAAGAGTCAATGGGGATTGTTTTCTTAAATTTCTTTCTTTTGAATAAAATTGTGATTGGTGCTCTAGTGGGGGTTTGAGATGGATGAGACTGAGAGGATGTTTTAGTCACATTTTTATCAAGTGCAGATTTCACATTGGCAAGTTCAGGCATCTCAACTTCCTGAACTGCCTTTCTTTTAAGGCTGGTGGGTTTTTGTTTTTGCTGTTTAGGTTTCTTAGCCTTTTTGGGTGAGGGTTCCATGGGGACTGTTGTATGTTCCCCTTGGCATCTTCTGGCCAGGCAGCCGGTTTATTGTGCCTAGAGTATGCTTGTGAGGTTAATGGGTTTAAAACAGTTGTTTTACCCACAAGCACCTCTTCTCCAAGTTCTTTTATTATGCATTGCATAATGAACCTTGAATACAACAAAAACTTCTTTTTAGAATTGAGGTGATGTAACACCAACTCATTAAAGAAAAGTGTTGATGCCCTAAATTTTGTTTCATTCACAATGGAATGAAAAATAGGTTGAAAAGTAGAGGGCATCTGATCATAAGATCCAGTTTTTGGACTCAAACACATTATTATGTAATGAAACAAAAGTTTATATGTTGGTTCAAAGAATTTATTAAAAATGGTTGCATGTGAGAGAGTACCTTGGTAACCACACTCTGTCATGGTCAGATGAATTTCAGAGTTTGGAAATTGATCTGGGGCACCCACATCATCTAGACCCAGTCTAATCCCCAAAGTTGCTGGTGTGATTGCCATTCTCCTCCCTTTGATGGTTGAATTGAGGGAGATCACTTGATCATTCACAGTCACCGTCTCCGCATTAGCCCAGAACTCATTTAGAGTTTCAGTGTGGATTGGAGGATCAATGGTGAGGGCAGTGAAGTATTGGGATTTAACAACTAAATCAATGATTTCGTCGTATTGGGACCAGGCTTCATGTTTCTCAAAGTAGCCTCTTTGATTGTGTCCCTGTTTCAGTATTAGAGCCATGTGGTTTGTGTGTGTGTGGATCGAACAGTATTTTTGCAGGTTAAAGGTTCTGAGATTGTTTTTGAGAGAGAAGGAGGGAATTTTGCTTTTTGAAAGGATAAGTGTTAGAAAAGGTGTTTATTAGAAGTTTGTAACCGCCCTAGGTCAAACTTCTGAAGTGGGAAATGTCTGATTTGCCCTTAATAACAAAACTGCTGATGAAGAACAATTATCATCAGTAGTTCCCATTTTCTCTTCAGTAGTTTGTTAACAACTGATGAGAATGTTTATAAATACTTTATTTATAACTTCTGAAGATTATTTTATCAGAAGTTAATCAGTTTTTTTCAGAAAATATTCCCATACTGAAGTTTTTGTTCATCAGTAGTTTCTCTCTTTTTGTTTTTCAGAAGTTTTGGACTAAAAACAGATGTAAGTGAAAAATAAAATATGTGCAGGAAATGTAAAAGTACACTTACAAATTTATCATCCCAAGCATGGATACTAACTTCTGAAATGTTGATGTGTCAATGGGTTTTGTGAATTTGTTAGCTATCTGGTTAGCTGTTGTCACATGCTTCACTTCAATCTTGCCTTTTTCATAGCAATCCCTGATGAAATGATACCTAATTTCAATATGTTTAGTTTTTGAGAACTGAACAGGATTTTGAATTATGCTAATGGCAGATTTGCTGTCTACAAGCAATGGTGTCTTGGTCTCTTTGATTCCATAATCAAGAAGTTGATATTGGAGCCATTGTATCTGTGATGTACAACTTGTAGTTGCAATGTATTCAGCTTCAGCAGTTGAAGTTGCAACAGATGTTTGCTTCTTTGATTGCCAGGACACTAGACAGTTTCCCAAAAATTGACAACCACCAGATGTTGATTTTCTTGACATTTTGCACCCTACATGGTCACTATCTGAAAAAGCTAATAACTTGGTATTGCTAGAAGCAGGATACCAAATTCCAAGTGTAGGAGTTCCTTTCAGATATCTGAAGATTCTTTTGACTGCAATTAGGTGTGATTCCCTAGGAGCTGATTGATATCTAGCACAGACACATGTTGAAAACATAATATCTGGTCTAGAAGCAGTTAGATACAAAAGGGAACCTATCATACATCTATACATGGTTTGATCAACCTGTTTTCCTTGATCATCTGGTTCAACTTGTGTGGTAGGTGTCATGGGAGTGGAACATGATTTACAGTCTTGTAAAGAAAATTTGTTCAATAATTCTTTAACATGTTTAGATTGATGTATAAAAGTTCCATTTGTTTGTTGTTTAATCTGCAATTCCAAAAAAAGTACTGTAGTTATCCCATTGTACTCATCTCAAATTTTGATTGTATGAGTTTCTTAAATTCATCACACAATTTTGTGTTTGTTGAACCAAATATGATATCATCAACATAAATTTGAACAAGTAAGACATGATTTCCAACATTTTTAATGAAAAGAGTTTTATCAATGGAGCCTCTTGTAAAGTTATTTTTGAGCAAAAAGTTGGAAAGTGTTTCATACCAGGCTCTTGGAGCCTGTTTTAGCCCATAAAGAGCTTTGTCAAGCTTGTACACCCACTCAGGATGAGAAGGATCCTCAAACCCATGTGGCTGACAAACATACACTTCCTCTTTGATTTTTCCATACAAAAATGCACTCTTAACATCCATTTGAAAAACTTTTATTTTGTTGGAAATGGCATAGGCCAGAAATAACCTGATGGCCTCAAGCCATGCAACCGGAGCAAATGTTTCATCATAATCAATTCCCTCTTCTTGAGAGTAACCTTGTACCACCAGTCTTGCCTTATTCTTAATGATCATACCAGCCTCATCTTGTTTGTTCCTGAAAGCCCATCTTGTGCCAATTGGTAGTTTGTTTGGTGGTAAGGGACAGATTTCCCAAACCTGTTGCTTCTTGAATTGAAGCAACTCATCTTGCATAGCTTCCACCCAATTGTTGTCTTTGAGGGCTTCTTGGTACTTCTTAGGTTCCAATTGAGAAATGAATGCTGAGAAGAAGCAAAAGTTGGAAAGTTGATTTCTTGTGAGAACACCTGATGCAATATCACCCATGATTTGTTCTAATGGATGATCTTTGTGTTCAATCAGTTGTTGTAAACCACTGACAGGTGTAGGTGGCTCTTGTACTTCATCAAACAAACCACTGAGGTTTATAATGTCTGGTTCAACTGTTTAAACATCTTCAGTAGTTGTAGGAGCTGAAGCAGATGTTTGAGTTTGTACATCAGCGTTTGTTGAATCAGAAGTTTGTAAAACTTCTGAAGGCTTGAAAGTTGACTTAATGACTGTTTGAGGAGTCCATGGTGCTGGATCCTCATCATCAAACCTCTGATCACCATAATAAGTAGGTTTAGATGAAGTGACAGTCTTTTCAGGTCCAAAGTGGAAGCTGTCAAGGTCAAAGAGTTCAGCAGGATGTGCTGCAATAAGCGTGTGTTTTGACTCATTGAACTTGACATTCAGTGTTTCTTCCACTATCTTGGTTCTTGAATTAAAACCTTGTAGGCTTTTCTAGTGGAAGAATAACCAAGAAAGTAACCTGAGTCAACTTTAGCAGCAAACTTTGAAATAGAGTCTTTAATGTTTAGAATGAAACATTGACATCCAAAAGCCCTGAGAAAGGAGATAAGGGGCTTTATGCCATGAAGAACTTCATAGGCAGTCTTCGAGTGTCTCTTGTTGACAAGGACTCTATTTTGAACATAACATGCAGTGTTAACTGCTTCAGCCCAGAAATACAATGGTAGGCCTGAATCAGCTAACATAGTTCTTGCTGCTTCAATCAATGTCCTGTTTTTCCTTTCTACCACACCATTTTGTTCAGGAGTTCTGGGAACACTGAATTGTCTAATAATCCCTTTAGACAAACAGAATTTATCCAGAGTTTTGTTCCTGAACTCTGTCCCATTATCACTTCTAATGGCTTTGACAGATAGAGAATATTGTTTCTCTACTTGTAGAATGAAGAACTTGATGATTTCAGCTGCCTCATCCTTGGAGAATAAGAAGAATACCCATGTGAATCTTGAATAGTCATCAATGATGACCAAGCAGTAATTCTTCATACCAAGGCTCATGATTTTTACTGGCCCAAATAAGTCCATATGGAGTAGTTGAAGACATGCAGTTGTTTTTTATTCTTCAATAGACTTATAAGAGGACTTATGCTGCTTTCCCTTTAAACAGGATACATAGTGTTCTTGAAACTGGTATACTTCCAAGGGTAGACCTCTGACCAAGCCCATTTTTGTGACTTTATTTATGGTTTTAAAGTTCACATGGCCAAGTCTCCTGTGCTAGAGACCAGTCTCTAAAGTTGATGCCTTTGAGAAGAAACAGGCAGTGTTGTTTAGTACTTTGTCTTTTTCAATGTCCACTGCATAGACATTGCCACATCTTTTGGCTATCAACAAACTATGATCTTCAATGATCTTCTCTATCAACTTCTGGCCTTCTGGTGATATGATCTTGCATGTTGTCTTTGTGAAAAAGGAAGAATATCCTTTATCACACATTTGTGACACACTCAGCAAGTTGTACTCAAGGTTTTCAACCAGATTGACCTTGTCAAACTGTATTTTTCCAGAGGAGACATTGCCATGTCCTAGCACATATCCCTTGGCATTGTTCCCAAAGGATACAGATCCTTCTCTTTGACTAATAAAGTTGTTTATCAGGTATCTGCATCCTGTCATGTGCATTGAGCCTCCACTGTCAATATACCAAATGCTATTTAAGCCTCTGGAGACCCTCTGCACAAAGTAGCAAATTAATTGGATTTTAGTACCCAAGCCAGTTTGGCTTTGGGTTTGCTCTTGAGAACATTAACAGTTTGTTCTTGACCAGGTTGAGGAATCCATGTCTTTTTGGCAATGGATTTTTCATTAAGATCAATGGTGGTATCTTGTTGAGGACCACCATCAACCTTGGTCATCAGTAGTTGTACCATATACATGAGATCTTTAATCTCAGCAGTTTGTGAAACTACTGATGATGTAGGTCTAACTACTGAAAGAGAATTTTGAGGAAATGATTTTTGTTGAGATTTCATCTTTTTCTGAGAAAAGGTGTTTGCTGGTTGTTGTTTCTTGGGAGAAAAAGTTTCTTCAAAATCATTTTTGATTTGTTTTCCCACAACCAGTTGTGAAATTTTCTTGTTGTACTGAATTCCTTTTCTATATCTACAAAATTCTATCTTGTGGTTAAACAACCACAAATTTCACATTCTTTTGCCTTTGCTTTTTCATTTGAAGGCAAATTTCTAACTGTTTTGATTTGTTTTAGGTCATCAGTAGTTTTCAGGTTCTCAACTCCTGATGTAGATGAAACTACTGATGGCTTAAAGTCAGATTTTATCAGGACTTCTGAAGAACTTTCTTTGTGAGTTTTTAGAAAGTTTTCATGAAAAGATATGCATTCTTTCTCTTCAGAAGTTTCACCTGAAACAATTTTTCTCCCATCTTCAGTAGTTTTGGGGGAAAAATCTGTTGGTGTTTCAGTATGATCGTACCCTATGCCAAACCTAACATTTGAAGCACTTTGTTTGTTAAGCAGCAGTTGGTACCCTTTACAAGATTCTACCCATTTTTCACAAGTAACCTTGGTGTTAGCAAGCTCTTTTCTGACATTTCCTAGGTCATCTATCATGATTTTAAGTTGTGCTTGGGTTTCAATAGCATTATTAGTTAATTTAGAATTTTCTTTTGCTTTTGCAGCAAGTTTTCTTTCAAAATCACATTTCATCTGAGTGAATTTTCTCTCAGAGTCATTTGCTTTGCCTTGTAAGTGCACATTAGTCTCTCTTATGACAGCAAAAGATTCTTTACATGATGTTGAACAAAGTTTTGTTAAAGATTCTTTTGATACCTGAGACAGGGCAGATTTTGAGGTGCATCCCTCAAATGCCATTAAGGCAAAATTCTTTCTGCCATTGTCAGGTTCTCCCCAGTTGATGTCAAACATTTTGTTTTCTGCATCAGGATTACACTCAGTAGTGTCAAAAGGAAGACTGCTCCAGTCTTGTGAGGGTTGCTGAGTTTGTGGAGGTTGTAGAGAAGCTGGAATGGGAGGGATTGATTGTTGGCTCTGCATCTGTTGAGCAGGCATCTGTACATATTGTACTTGTGGCACATATTGGATTTGTGGAGCTTGTGCCTGTACAAAATGTGCACTCCCCTGTGTTCCATTATTCCTATTATAACTAGGGTTAAACTGATTTCCAGACTGAGATTGGTTGTAGCTAGAATTTCTACATTATCTAGCAAAGTGTCCCAACTTCTGACACTTGTGACATCTAAGTTTAGACTTGTCAAAACCAATTTTTGTAGAACTGTTTAGTCCTGGAAATTTCCTTCCTGGCCTTTTATAAAATTTGTTTGTTTGAATACTTAACATGGCCAATTGGTGTAAGATGTCCATTTCTTCTAAGTCATCATTGCTGAAATTTTTTAAATCATCCATGATAAAACACATGTTATCAGCAGTTTGACTATATTCATCATTGTCATAACCTGGGAATGATCTTTTTGATGAGATCCCAGCAGTTATGTCAATGTGGTCAAAAGATCCAAAACTATTTGAACAAGTAGGTGAATCTTGTCCCAGTAGTGCTGTACTATCTGGTAGATAGTCATCAGTAGTTTTACCAGAACTTTGCAGTTTCTTCTTTTGATCGATTTCTCTTTCAAAAGTTACCAATCTCCCATGCAATTTTGTAAGAGTAATGGAGCTAAAGTTTGGTGAGGATCTGAGGACTATAGAATATGTTTCCCATTTTTCAGATAAAGACCTTAAAAATCTATGAAGCATAGACACAGTTGTGTAGGTCTGACCATTTAATTTTAGCTCAGATATTAATGAGGAGAATCTTTAAAATTGTTGAGTTAAAGTTTCCCCATTTATATGAGCAAAAGTTTCATATTGTTGAGCCAGGATTTCTCTGGTGTTGGCAATCACCTCTTCAGTTCCTCCAAACTGTTCTTTTAGGTAGTCCCAAAGCTCTTTAGCACTATCACAATGTAATAGTTCAGAGTAGATTTCATTTGGGAGTGTCATTGCCAACATAGAGAAAGCTTTAGCATCAAGCTCAAGTTTTAGGAAATCATCATCTGTATAGTCCTTTGGGTCTTTTGGTATTTCTTCTTTAGTTTCAAGATTAATATTTACTGGTTTGTGAGGACTATATATCACAGATTTCCAGCAACCAGTGTTGGTCTGTCATAATGTATGTGCCATTCTCCTTTGCCAGATATTGTATTCATTTCTAACTAGCATAGCAAGTTTATTGGCAGAACCAGTATTATGTGGATCCATTTTAAAGAGTATTGATTTGTCAAATATCTCTTAAAGTGATGGATGTTGATAAAAGTGAACTTTTAATCCTTTATTGAATATAAATAAGAGCCTGTGTCTGATTCTCAATGTGTTAGATTGATATGTGATTAGATAAACCAGTGCTCTGATACCAATTGTTGGATCAGTAATGCTCTTGATGTATTGCTTGCTAGTGAACACTTAAGTGTTTAACAAGTTCAATCAGATTTGCACAGCGGAATGAGTAAGTAAAGTTACACTATCAACAGGAGTTATTACTCCCCCTTGATGTTTGAAAACTAAAGACAAGTTTAATGAGAATCTAAGTATTGAATGTGAATGATAATAAACACTCAAACGGATTCTCAATAAATGAAATGGAAATAACAATAATAAGCTTTGAAGGATTTCAGATTCAATTAAAATCAATGTCTAAAACAGAGGGATGAACCCATCTATTTATAGACTTACAAAGTACATGAACCTTGCCAAAAAGCAAGTCTGTAACAAGTTGCAACAAGTTGCATTTTTAGAACTTGCAAAAAAAGATAAAGTAATATTAAACAAATAACTACTGAAACATAAGGCGGTGGAAAGATTCTGGCACAAGTGCTGATGAATGACAAACTACTGATGAGTAGTTTGTCTTCAGTAGTTCTTTAGTGAACTTGTCTGGTTAGACTTCAGAACTTCTGATACTTCTTCTTCAGTACTTGTTGAATCCTTCTTCAGTACTTTAGTCTTCTTTCTTCAGTAGTTCTATACTTAAAATATTTGCAGAAGTATGAATTAGACTAAGGTTTGCAAAAGTGGTTTCCTCAATCCTTTTTGTCCTAACACCAGGTAAATCATCAGGAAATACATCACGGAAGTCACGAACTACAGGGATATCCTCGAACTTCTTCTCATCATCAGTCAAAACAGAAACAAGTGCCAGAATGGCCGAATAACCCTTCCGAAGATACTTAAGGGCTTTCATACTAGAAATGATACTCAGTGGAGCACCGCTCTTCTCACCATGAACCGAAAGAGTCTCTCCATCAGGAAGAGGGATCCGAATGACCTTATCAAAACAAACAATCTCCGCACGATACAATGATAACCAATCCATGCCCACAACGACATCAAAACTACCCAAAGGTACCGGCATAAGGTCAATGGGGAAAGACAAACCCGACAGTTCCAAGCGACATTCCCTAAGAATATGTGTCGCTTCAATGTTCTTACCATCAGCCAATTCTATCAAGTACTTAGCCTCTAAAGGTGTGGGTACTATATCTAGCAATCGACTAATGTCTACAGATATGAAACTCTTATCGGCACCAAAATCAAACAAAACATAAACATAGCGATCATTGAGAAGGAACGTACCGGTAACTGTGTCAGGATCCTGTTTGGCCTCTACAGAGCCAATGACAAAAGCACGCGCATTCCTGTCGTCGCCTCCGTTGTTCCCGTTACCGTTTCCGCCCCTCCCATTATCGCCCTGCTTCAGTTTGGGACAATCCCTCTTGAAATGTCCCATGTCACCACAGTTATAACACCCCTGCTTCCTTGGAGTTCCCTGAGCAGTAGGAGCAGGAGTAGCAGCAGGAGCCTGAGTCGAGGGAAGTGACACCCTGCAATCCTTAGCAAGATGCCCCAACTGATGGCACCGATGACAACGAGCCCGATCACAACTCCCAGAATGATGATAACCACACTTGTTACACTTGGGATGCTTCCCAACATACCCACCCGACTTCTGCCTCGAAGACGACCCAGGTGAATTAAACTTCTTCACCGGCTGAGATGGTGCTGGCACAGCACTCTTCCCCACATTATCCCACTTCCTCTTGTTCCCCTCATAGCCCTTCACAGTAGTACCCTTAGGAGGCAAAACACCTTATGCCACCTTCAGGTTAGTCATCCGATGAGCCGACCGAACAACTTCAGCAAGTGTGGGAAGGTTCCCAGCAGCCACCAACCCTGCTATCTCCGGCACCAACCCAGAGATGTAGTGCTCGATCCTCTTGTACTCAGGTGCGTGCAAATCAGGACACAACACCGCCAACTCGTTACGCCTCACAGTGTACTCCTCTATCTCCGACCCAACCATCTTGTAGTTCCAGACCTCATGTTCCAACTTCTGCACTTCCTCTCTATGACAGTACTCACTCTTCAAACGCTGCACGAAGTCCGCCCAAAGCATAGCATGGGCTTCCCCCAAACCCATGTTTTGAGTAGTAGCATTCCACCACGACAACGCAGGACCCTCAAATGTCGCAGTAGCATACTTAACCCGGTCCTCAGCAGGACAGTTACACATCAAAAACACATACTCAACCTTCTCCAACCACCGGAGCAGTCCCACCGCCCCCTCTGTTCCAGCAAAGTTATGGGGCTGACAGTCCCTAAACTTCTTATAAGAGCACTGAGGTGGAGGTGGATTGACAGCTGCACCTAAGACGCGATACACGAATAAGAAACAAAAGAAAAGACATGATACCCAAGAATGAAGCAGAGTCGATAGAAGTCGACTCACCACCCATGACATTAAGCCCAGCCTAGAAAGTAGCCATGACCATGTTCACTTGTTGTTGCAACAAGTTATTCAGTTCCGCTTGGGTCATGTTGATGTTACCACGACCACCACCGCCGCCACGGCCACTGTCACACCCTCAAATTTCCACTGCGGGGTTTATACCGCGAGGCGCATGACAAACCAGGATCCCATAGCCATAAGTCACAGGAACGAACTCTAAATGCCCAAACCATTTAGTTCGTTTTCAAAAACCAAGTTTAGTTAAGCCGCGGAAGCGTAAACCAAATTTAAACCTTTTTAAAAACTATGTGCAAAACAATGCGCCCAAATTAAAACCATACGAAAGCATAATATATAATTTATGTGTATGCCCGAGAGCCCAAATGCAGTTAAGTGTACAATGCTTTCTAATCCTGGCACCGGAAGCTAACTACCTGCAAAAGCATGTAAATCGTGTGTCAACATAAAGCTGGTGAGTTCACAAAGTAAAGTAATTTAATATGCAAATGCGCTGGTTTCCAAAACCACGTAAGTAAGTTGTGTTGGTTCCCCGCACCGTGTAACCACTAGTTCATCGCATGTCAAGGGTAGCTAACCCATTCATGATAACTAACCGAATATACCGAACTGCTATGTACTTGTAGCCACATAAGTGTGTCGCATGCCTGACATCATTGTCTATCCACAATGATAGAGTTTCGTTAAGTTATAGTTCACCCCCGCGCTCCCCGAGCCGGTGTGAGGTTTGTAAGACCTAATAGCGCTATCAACTAATAACCCGCTTGCCAACCCTGGCAACTCATTCGGTACGTGAGGACTTACAGATGATAGAAATGGTTTAGTTTATCAAGGACACAATTGCGAACTAGCAAAGTAACCGACCCACATAAGGATCCATGGCATCCCAACCCGGGATGTGTAAGTAGTCCTAAACCGGACTAGAAAATGTTAAGTAAAGTGTCTCATACCTGAGACGCATGCTTTTGAGAAAAAGAGTAGTGAAACTCACCTTAGGTTGCACGTGAATGATCCAAATCCCTCAAACAGTAATGAGCTACCGACTCCCTATTACAAGTGTCACTAGGTGAGTATATGTG
Organism: Ambrosia trifida; assembly: GCA_028751855.1. Lineage (NCBI taxonomy): Eukaryota > Viridiplantae > Streptophyta > Magnoliopsida > Asterales > Asteraceae > Ambrosia > Ambrosia trifida. The sequence continues at coordinate 92,284,760 of CM054126.1, forward strand.
CATAACCAACACACCATATAACTCGTTTATCCGAGACCTTTAAATGTTCAAAACCGTGTAGTGACACCTAATGACTCTACATGCTCAAGTATGTCCTACGTATCCCGTTGGTGATCATAGTGATTATTATCAGTTTAATACATCAATTACATCTCATACAAGTTTTCACACAAGTACATGTCAATTACATACCACATAAAACTTCCAACTAGTCACATAAAGACCCCGTACACAATCTGCGTTTTTAGGACAGATTGTGCGCTGTGAAAAACAATTTATTTAAAATACTTAACGAATGAATTAAAGTCCCAAATGTTTACTGAATTTTATTTGGGATTCACTTGAAAATACCTATTTTGTTTTGTTTTAATTCCAAACACAAAAATTATGAAAATTCGTACAACACAGCTACGTCCAGAAAATTTCCTCAACAGGTCAGTTTAGTAGAAAGATTCTCAAAAATTGTGTATCCATCCAAACGCGATGAATCCACTTGGAAAAGCTCTATTTTTCCAGTATTGACCTACTGTAAAAATTTCATAACATAACTCCTTGTAAATCTCAAGTTATGACCATTTAAAGTTAACCCAATTTACAAATCCGAAAATCTGATATGACCCTTAATCAATTAAAATTCCAAAAACGACTCAAACGATGTCCAAATCCGATGGTTTTGCCCATTATAAAAAGCTAAGACCTTGTACATTACAATCATGCAAAGAAATCATCAAAACAATCGATTTACCAACCCGTTACAGCCCCTACAACACGTTCAAACGAATCTGTCAGAATCTTAAACTTGCATCCCAAGTAATCTACAAACCCTAATTTTTCATGAACATCCCTAATACATGTATAACACCTATAGTACTGATTAAACACCATATTAATCATAGCAAAACACCTATGTTATCATGTGAAAACCCTAATCATGGTTACTAATAACAATTATCATCAAATCATCATCAAATCATCAAGAATGTTCAAGAATCCCTATACATACATGCATGCGATTCTATATCCATTATTTTTAGGGTTTTTAAAGTTTTTCAATCATTATAATTCATCAAAAATCATAAGAACGTATACCTTGCGAAGGATTAAACTCCCTAGAGCCTTGAAATCAAACCCGAACTAGCTTGATTAGGTGAAGGATTACTTGATTGCTTGAAAACAAGAGAGAAGGGGGGTGGGGGTGTTCGCACGGCGCAAGACACAAGGGAAGGGGTAGGGTTTTATCTTTTTTTTTTGCCTCCTAATTATAAGAGGGCCTTGCTTGTTCCCCAAGTAATTGGGTTTTAGGGCCCTTCTAGTCCATTAACTTGACCTTTTAATCATGTTATAGCCCAATACCGGACCCAATAATATTAGTCACCCTAAATTGCATAGAAACCATTGTTTTCATTATTACATAACATATTAATCATGTTGCGCACGTAATTTACATAATCTACGTATTATTTTTCAGTTAGGCGATCATTCACAAAAACATGTAATTCACATAAGCACGTACTTCATGTTCACCATAATTCAATTGTACGTATTACTGCTATGTATGCCACATAATTCACCAACGTTTGGGATACAGGACTCATGTGTGTGTTTAACAAGGATTTTCCTACTTATAACATATGTTAGCATCTTCTAACACATGTTAACCTACTTAACTAACCCTAGTTAAGTATCTAGCCATGTATGAACATGTAAGTTTACTAGAGTTCAGTAAAAGTATTTAACCTGAAAATGCGGGGTGTCACATCATCCCCAAGTTGAAAAGAATTTCGTCCTGAAATTCAGCAAGTAAACAATAAAGCCAGCTATAAAAATGTGTGCTTGGTTCCCGGATGTCACATCATCCCCAAGTTGAAAGGAATTTCGCCCCGAAATTCACTTTAAAAGAGCTGCTTTATGTTCCGCGTTTGATCTATGTACGATTTCAGGTTCAGTAAAGAGGTGTGGGTATTTGAGCCGCATCTGATCTCTGCGCTCCCACGTGTATTCCGGTCCTAGACGGGAATTCCACCGTACCTTAACAATAGGTATAGTGCTTTGTCTGAGTTTCCTGACGCCCTGCTCAAGAATCTCCACTAGTTCTTCCACGAACCGTAGCTGATCGTCCACCTGGATCTCCTCCAGTGGCACTACCAGTGTCGTATCGGATAAGCATTTCTTCAAGTTTGAGACGTGGAATACATTATGCACTCCACCGAGTTCATCTGGTAAATTCAGCTGGTAAACTACCGGACCAATCCTTTTAACAATCTCGAAAGGTCCAACGTATCGGGGATTTAACTTCCCTCGTTTCCCAAAGCGTATCACTCCTTTCCAAGGTGACACCTTTAACAAAACCTTGTCCCCAATCTGGAACTCCAAAGGTTTTCTATGTTTGTCAGCATAACTTTTCTGTCGATCCCGAGCAGCAGCCATCCGGTTTCTAATTTGCACTATCTTCTCAGAAGTTTCGTGTACGAGTTCGGGACCTGTTAGTTGGCTATCCCCAACCACAGTCCAACAGATAGGAGACCTACACTTGCGCCCGTAAAGTGCCTCGAAAGACGCACACTGTATCGAAGTGTGGTAACTGTTGTTGTAAGAGAATTCGATTAAGGGCAAGTGCTTATCCCAGTTATTACCAAAGTCCACTACGCACGCTCGTAGCAGATCCTCTAATGTTTGGATGGTACGTTCACTTTGTCCATCCGCCTGTGGGTGATAGGCTGTGCTCATATCAAGACGAGTTCCTAGAGCATCTTGGAGAGTAGTCCAGAAACGAGAAGTGAATCGCCCATCGCGATCAGATATAATGGAAGTAGGCACCCCATGCCTAGAGACTATCTCCTTGATGTATAGGTTCGCCAGCTTCTCTAACGAATCCGTTTCTTTTATTGCCAGGAAGTGGGCCGATTTGGTTAAACGGTCCATGATAACCCAAATCATGTATGGCCCGTTGGCGTTCTAGGAAGCTTTGTAATAAAATCCATGGAAATCCCATCCCATTTTCACATCGAAATTTCTGGTTGTTGGAGTAGGCCTGAAGGTTTTTGATATTCAACCTTTCCCTTCGCACAAGTCAAGCACTTACTAACATAAGTGGCTATCTCAGCTTTTATGTTTGGCCACCAGTAAAGAGTCTTAAGATCTTGGTACATCTTGTCCGAACCAGGATGCACCGAATAGCGAGAGGTATGTGCTTCATCAAGCACCAGTTGTCTGAGATCCCCAACTTGTGGTATCCAGACTCGATCCATGAAGTACTGCAGACTATCCGTCTTTAGTTCCAAGTGCTTATCAGCACCATGTAAGGTCTCAAGCCCGATGTTTTCTTCCTTCAAGGCTTCGCCCTAGGCTTCACGTATCATTTCAGGAAGATTAGAATGGATGGTGAGTTGTAAGGCTCGCACTCTTTTGGGTTTCGTTTCCTTTCGACTGAGGGCATCAGCTACTACGTTAGCTTTCCCTGGATGATACTTGATGGCACAGTCATAATCGTTCAAAAGTTCAACCCAACGACGTTGCCGTATGATCAGCACCTTCTGATCAAATATATGCTGGAGACTCTTCTGATCAGTGAAAATTGTGCACTTCGTTCCGTAGAGGTAGTGCCTCCAGATTTTGAGAGCGAAAACCACCGCTCCCAGTTCCAAATCATGAGTAATGTAATTCTTCTCATGGACCTTCAGTTGCCGCGATGCATATGCAATTACCTTATCACGTTGCATCAGTACGCACCCTAAACCTTGGATAGACGCATCACAATATACTACAAAGTCCTCTGTACCCTCAGGCAACGATAATATCGGTGCACTGCAAAGTTTGGACTTTAATAGCTGAAAGGCGGATTCTTGGGCATCTCCCCACTTATACGTAATACCTTTCTGCGTTAGGGCGGTGAGAGGTTGAGCGATCTTAGAAAATCCCTCAATAAATCTGCGATAGTATCCCGCGAGACCAAGAAATTGGCGCACTTCAGTAGGGGTCCTAGGAGCCTCTCACTTTTTGATGGCGTCAATCTTGGCTGGGTCCACATGTATTCCTGCTTCGTTGACCACATGCCCAAGGAATTGGACTTCTCGAATCCAGAAGTCACATTTGGAAAACTTTGCATACAGCTGCTCATTCCTCAGTAGTTCCAAGATTAGCCGCAGGTGCTGCTCGTGCTCCTCCCTGCTCTTGGAGTAAATCAATATGTCATCTATGAACACTATGACGAATTTGTCCAAGTAAGGCTTGCACACACGGTTCATTAGATCCATGAACACCGCCGGTGCATTAGTCAGCCCGAATGGCATAACCAAAAACTCATAATGTCCATAACGAGTCCGAAACGCCGTTTTCGCCACATCCTCTTCTCGGACTCTCAAATGATGGTACCCTGACCTCAAGTCAATCTTAGAGTAGAAGCTCGACCCTTGTAGTTGGTCAAACAAGTCATCAATACGAGGCAGAGGATAACGGTTCTTAATTGTCACCTTGTTCAACTCCCGATAATCTATGCACATGCGAAAGCTCCCATCTTTCTTCTTAACAAACAGGACTGGAGCTCCCCATGGCGAAGAACTAGGTCTAATGAAACCCCTATCCAATAGCTCTTGGAGTTGGGTAGACAGTTCTTGAAGTTCACCTGGTGCTAAACGGTATGGTGCGCATGCAACTGGCGCTGCTCCAGGTGCAAGGTCAATCTGGAACTCCACTTGACGAACGGGTGGAAGTCCAGGTAATTCCTCTGGGAAGACATCTGGGAAATCTCAGACCACTGGGATGTCTCAATCTTGATTTCAGTTCCAGCTCGAGTACCTGATATGTTAGCCAAAATGGCTGGACAGCCCTTACGAATACACTTCTGGGCCTTCAGATAGGAGATGATGCCTACCATGGCACCACCATGATCACCATGTATAGATAAAAGTTCTCCACTTGGGAGGGGGAATACGAACAATCTTCTCCTGACAGAGAATTTCAGCGTGTTGCTTGGACAACCAGTCCATTCCAACCACGAGATCAAAGCTACCTAGGGTGATAGGTAAGAGGTTGATGGCAAATAATTGCCCATCCAACTCGAGCTTACAGTCACGATGAATATGGGTTACCTCAACAGGCTTTCCATCAGCCAGTTCAATAGAGTATGGAGTATCTCGAAGAGTAGGAACCATCCCTAATTGTTTACTAAGTTTTGATGAAACAAAACTATAGTCCGCACCAATATCATATAAGATAGAAGAAAGAGTGTCATTCAAGGAGCACGTACCCATCACGTCATTGTTATCAGTCCTAGCTTTCCCCAGGCCAATCACAAATGCTTTTCCCCGAGCCCCGTTGTTGTTGCTACCGTTACGGTTGTTGTTGTTGCAGGACTTATACCTCACACTATCCCACGTTCTCTTGCTATCACCAATAGTAGAAAATGAAGCACCATGCTTCAGAAAAGTACCATGATCGGCAGTCTCATCTGTGAGTTTGCGAGTCAAGTGAAAGATTTGTAGGTGAGCTGCAGTGGCCAAGCCAGGAATCTGAGGGGCTCACCCTTTCGGTATAAAGTTCGATCCATTTGTAAGGTAGGTTAAATAGATTTGAGCCTATAGTGGCTATCTCCTATAGCCTGGTAGTGTAGGCGTCGATCTCAGACCCATCCGTCTTTATATAACAAAATTTCTGGATTTCACCACAGGGTGTTACGTTCTCCATCCAAGTATTTGTAACTCATCGAGTGTGCATGTAGCATACATTACCCCATCCTGCCTGGGGCAAATGCACATGGTAAAGACTTATACCATCGAAGCAATCAAACGGTCTCCTTCAGTTCCGTTGGAGTTATCAATGAAAGGCTTGAAGATATGATGGCAGGTTGTTTTTGTGGCATGTGTGTTCAAGGAATAAGAAAGTTCAAATGTGGAAATCAGAGGAAAAGAACGATTTAGCAAAATAGATCTTTACTAGCTTGGAAAGATGCGAGGGCCTCAACCACCCTATCGTTGATCATAAAAACTCAGTCTTATCTAAGTTAACAAGGGAAAAAAGAAAAGAAAATATAGGTAAGAAAAGGTAAGAGCCAATCGTCTCCACGCTCCGACTAGATAGTAGAGTCTTCATCTTCACTTCCATATGGTCATCCTGCTCAGGTTCCCCTTCTTCCTCCTCTTTCTTAATGTCAATGTTATATGGTTCTCATCACGTACAATCTCCTTCTCTAGTCCTATGTGAACCAGTTTAGTGGTAAGCTGTACCACTCGTTCCTCCAATCGTGGCTATCAGCCATTAGTAGGTTTCATCCTCCCTTGTGATGTTGCATTACATCGCAGGCTTTACGTAACTCCCCAAGAGTGTGTGTAACAAGTCCCGATCTAATGTGTTCCCATGAATCTACCATATACTTATGAGGAACAAGGATATACAGTCATACGTTCGCCCGCTCATACTAGGCGTAAGGTACTAAAGTAGGAAATAAGTTCTATATGCGTAACCTAGTCCCGTCTGAGTTTCGAATGGGAGTAAGAAAGATCAAGTAACAAGGAACGGAATCTAATTGTCTCCTTGCTCAGTGAAATAGGATAAGTCTCAGTATTCGAATTCCTTCATAGTTGATTTAATGGTACCACGTCATGCGCATCGTGCAGCTTCCCGTGTACGTGCGCCACAACGCTCGCAAGGGCTCCCTCCCTTGTACTTTTGTTGTTTCCTCATCCATGAGGTTTGTTAGAAAACTACTCCCAGTAGTGAGTCACCTGGTGTAACCCTGGGTTCCCACCATTGACGTGTTTAGAATTAGGTCTAGAACTAGGAGATAACATACCTCCTGAAATCATATGTTGTAGGTATGAGTAGCTAAAAGCTAGTTGTGCACTTAAGTTGTGAGTGTACTTATGCTATAATGATTATAGACTAGACTCAACATGCAGTCCTAGTTCACTATAACCAATGGCTCTGATACCAATCTGTCACACCCTCAAATTTCCACTGCGGGGTTTATACCGCGAGGCGCATGACAAACCAGGATCCCATAGCCATAAGTCACAGGAACGAACTCTAAATGCCCAAACCATTTAGTTCGTTTTCAAAAACCAAGTTTAGTTAAGCCGCGGAAGCGTAAACCAAATTTAAACCTTTTTAAAAACTATGCGCAAAACAATGCGCCCAAATTAAAACCATACGAAAGCATAATATATAATTTATGTGTATGCCCGAGAGCCCAAATGCAGTGAAGTGTACAGTGCTTTCTAATCCTGGCACCGGAAGCTAACTACCTGCAAAAGCATGTAAATCGTGTGTCAACATAAAGCTGGTGAGTACACAAAGTAAAGTAATTTAATATGCAAATGCGCTGGTTTCCAAAACCACGTAAGTAAGTAAGTTGTGTTGGTGCCCCGCACCGTGTAACCACTAGTTCATCGCATGTCAAGGGTAGCTAACCCATTCATGATAACTAATCGAATATACCGAACTGCTATGTACTTGTAGCCACATAAGTGTGTCGCATGCCTGACATCATTGTCTATCCACAATGATAGAGTTTCGTTAAGTTATAGTTCACCCCCGCGCTCCCCGAGCCGGTGTGAGGTTTGTAAGACCTAATAGCGCTATCAACTAATAACCCGCTTGCCAACCCTGGCAACTCATTCGGTACGTGAGGACTTACAGATGATAGAAATGGTTTAGTTTATCAAGGACACAATTGCGAACTAGCAAAGTAACCGACCCTCATAAGGATCCATGGCATCCCAACCCGGGATGTGTAAGTAGTCCTAAACCGGACTAGAAAATGTTAAGTAAAGTGTCTCATACCTGAGACGCATGCTTTTGAGAAAAAGAGTAGTGAAACTCACCTTAGGTTGCACGTGAATGATCCAAATCCCTCAAACAGTAACGAGCTACCGACTCCCTATTACAAGTGTCACTAGGTGAGTATATGTGCATAACCAACACACCATATAACTCGTTTATCCGAGACCTTTAAATGTTCAAAACCGTGTAGTGACACCTAATGACTCTACATGCTCAAGTATGTCCTACGTATCCCGTTGGTGATCATAGTGATTATTATCAGTTTAATACATCAATTACATCTCATACAAGTTTTCACACAAGTACATGTCAATTACATACCACATAAAACTTCCAACTAGTCACATAAAGACCCCGTACACAATCTGCGTTTTTAGGACAGATTGTGCGCTGTGAAAAACAATTTATTTAAAATACTTAACGAATGAATTAAAGTCCCAAATTTTTACTGAATTTTATTTGGGATTCACTTGACAATACCTATTTTGTTTTTGTCTCAATTCCAAACACAAAAATTATGAAAATTCGTACAACACAGCTACGTCCAGAAAATTTCCTCAACAGGTCAGTTTAGTAGAAAAATTCTCAAAAATTGTGTATTCATCCAAACGAGATGAATCCACTTGAAAAAGCTCTATTTTTCCAGTATTGACCTACTGTAAAAATTGCATAACATAACTCCTTGTAAATCTCAAGTTATGACCATTTAAAGTTAACCCAATTTACAAATCCGAAAATCTGATATGACCCCTAATCAATTAAAATTCCAAAAACGACTCAAACGATGTCCAAATCCGATGGTTTTGCCCATTATGAAAAGCTAAGACCTTGTACATTACAATCATGCAAAGAAATCATCAAAACAATCGATTTACCAACCCGTTACAGCCCCTACAACACGTTCAAACGAATCTGTCAGAATCTTAAACTTGCATCCCAAGTAATCTACAAACCCTAATTTTTCATGAACATCCCTAATACATGTATGACACCTATAGTACTGATTAAACACCATATTAATCATAGCAAAACACCTATGTTATCATGTGAAAACCCTAATCATGGTTACTAATAACAATTATCATCAAATCATCATCAAATCATCAAGAATGTTCAAGAATCCCTATACATACATGCATGCGATTCTATATCCATTATTTTTAGGGTTTTTAAAGTTTTTCAATCATTATAATTCATCAAAAATCATAAGAACGTATACCTTGCGAAGGATTAAACTCCCTAGAGCCTTGAAATCAAACCCGAACTAGCTTGATTAGGTGAAGGATTACTTGATTGCTTGAAAACAAAGAGAAGGGGTGGGGGTGTTCGCACGGCGCAAGACACAAGGGAAGGGGTAGGGTTTTATCTTTTTTTCTTGCCTCCTAATTATAAGAGGGCCTTGCTTGTTCCCCAAGTAATTGGGTTTTAGGGTCCTTCTAGTCCATTAACTTGACCTTTTAATCATGTTATAGCCCAATACCGGACCCAATAATATTAGTCACCCTAAATTGCATAGAAACCATTGTTTTCATTATTACATAACATATTAATCATGTTGCGCACGTAATTTACATAATCTACGTATTATTTTTCAGTTAGGCGATCATTCACAAAAACATGTAATTCACATAAGCACGTACTTCATGTTCACCATAATTCAATTGTACGTATTACTGCTATGTATGCCACATAATTCACCAACGTTTGGGATACAGGACTCATGTGTGTGTTTAACAAGGATTTTCCTACTTATAACATATGTTAGCATCTTCTAACACATGTTAACCTACTTAACTAACCCTAGTTAAGTATCTAGCCATGTATGAACATGTAAGTTTACTAGAGTTCAGTAAAAGTATTTAACCTGAAAATGCGGGGTGTCACAGCCACCACCACGACGTCCACCACCACGTGCGCCTGACATGATCTGACAAATCAGAAATCGAGAGATTCAGATTCACCGCTAGTGTCAACCACTAGAAGTTACAAAAGTTAAACCTAGGTTCAATCCAGGACTATCTATCCAAACCCAGAGTCCACTGGGATTTTCATGCATTTCAGTTTATGATTTCGTGTGCACCCAAAATGATAAACTAATCTACATGGTCCTCCAAGTGTTCCCCCGGTTTGAACTCAAATCACCGAATACTGGCACCTAGTAACATGCTACTACAAGCATATGTGTACAAGAACATGTGTAAGCAAGTGCGTCTATTGGAGCATAGAGGGGAGATGTCCGAATCCTGGACAGATCTCAAGAGTACGCAAAAACCACTCCAATACACAACACCGCTGTGCAAGATTCATCTAGTCAGTTCCTTCTTCTTCAAATCCCAAAGAAGAAGATAAGAGTAAGCAAAGTCTAAGTAAGAACGGATGATGTAACACAGAAGTGCGATGATGATGTAAGGACACCCCGACAAAGCTAGTACATAACCCAAAACCAAATCAAGTATGTGACCGTCTAGTGTGTGTGTGACTCGGCTATAGACTAGACTCTACATGCAGTCCTAGTTCACTATAACCATTGGCTATGATACCAATCTTTCACACCCTCAAATTTCCACTGCGGGGTTCTACCGCGAGGCGCATGACAAACCAGGATTCAAGTCAACGGTCACAATAAACAACACTATATGAAGTACGTAACCCAAAAAAAACATAGATTTCATAAGCGGAAGCATTTAAGAATTTAATCAGCTACAAAACAGTGTTCCAAAGTATTCAAGACACTTAATATAAAATATGCAACTAAGCCTAGACGCCAATGCAGACCCGTGCGCCTAGTCCAACCAATGCTACCTTAGCGACCTGAGAAAAACATGCCAAAAAGACGTCAACATATATAATGCTAGTGAGTTCACAGGTTCGTTCAATATGTTACCAAATGTTACCACGTGTTACCAAAACGTTACCATGTCCATACTATATCAATGTTACTATGTACGCTAGCTAGGCGTATGTTTTGTTACTACTACGATTGGAAAACCATTACTAGACTGTTACCAGTGTTCAGTCCGAATGTTCAGTAAATGTTTAACAAGTTAGAGACAATATGCACCCGCCCAGCCCTCCAAGCCGTAGAGTGGGGCCTCTCAAACCCAATAGATCTATCCACATTTCCCCCGTTGTGCAACCCCGCACATTCATGGTTTCCCCCGGGACTTTCAAAGATCGTATAGCAATGCAAAGTTAAATCATAGTATGACATATGTTACTAAAATAAGTTTAACGCATGTTTTCTCCCCCAAAAGTAAAAGCAGCAAAGTGGGGCTGTGAACTCACGTTAGGTTGTGTTCTTCATGTTTAATAAGAAAATCCAAGTCCTTGATAATCCCAACTACCAGAGATATATCAAAATGTTCATATAAGTGTTCCGACTAATAACCATATGGTTATCTGGTCTCCGATTGTCCAGATCGTGATCAAGTATGTTTTAAAACGTGTTTTAAATGTTCAACCGACACACTAGACCGACCTGACATCCCGTTGGTGACTCATCACCCTAACTAATCAAGTATACATAGAATACACATAAGTTCAAGCATAAAACACTTAGTTTGCACCAAAAATCTCATTTTTGATTCTATAGGGTCGAACCAGGATTTTTTTGTTCCACCTTCGCCCCTTTTTAACCACGTTCGACCCTTTGGAAGCCACCTTCGACCCATTGAAACAGTTTCGACCTATATTGTCCAGGTTCGACCATGGGATTCCACCTTCGACCCCACGACTGGTCGAAGGTGCCCAGGTTCGACCCTGGCAGAATGTTTTTCCCCAAAACGTTTCAAAAACATCCGAAAACATCACACAACTTCATCAATCACAGCAGTTAAGCATGAATAATATATCCCCACAAAACCCCACCAATTTTGCCCCAAAACCTGTTCATTTTAGCCCTTTCCCAAAATGGCAAAAATTATGAAAACGTCACATCATGCATGAAATCTTTACCCAATTTGGAAACTTTCTAAAATCAATCCATAATCATCTTAAAATGCTCAGTTTTTCGTGTATATGAAAACCCCAAAAAGTTCTATTGATCATACTAGCATGCATCGAGCCCTAGATTTATTAAAATCCCCAAATCAGACATGATATCATCATTCATCTAATTGTAACCTTAAACAATTCCTAAACTATCATCAATAGCAGCCCTAGGTTATGTTTCTAGCATTAGTACAGCAGCAAATCATTATACAACACATAACATCACATAACACATAATTAACATATGTTTATTGATACGAAAACCTATGTTTAATGATAAGGTTTAGGTTTAGGAAGATGTTTAAAAGGTTTTTAATGGTGAAAACATCCTTAGAACAGATCTGGACCTTTAGGGTTAGATAAAAACGAATTAAAATGCATTAAAAAGGGTTTAGGATTAAGAACACACCTTGGATTCTTGATTAGATGTTGTTTGTAGGTTAGATTATGAAAAACAAAAGCAAAAACTCCTTCCTCAGTGATTAAAATCGTTTGAGAGTGTTTAAAGACGGCTAGGGTTTGTGAAATGGTGAAAAATGACAAAGTGTGGTATTTATACAACTCCACGTTCGCCCTTTGCATGGGGTCGAAGGTGCCACCTTTGCCCCTTTGCAAGTTCGAATGAATAGGTTCTGTGGGTTGTTCCAGGTTCACCCCTTACCCAAGGGTCGAACCAAGGCTCGTGTCCAGGTTCGCCCCTACGCCATGGGTCAAACCAGGAGTTGTGTTTTCTATATTTTCCAGTTTTGTCGTTTTAACGCATTTAAACATATTCTAACGTACGATCATGCACTTCTAACACATGTTAACCATATATAGGCACGTATAATCATGTTCACACCTTGTAGCATGTATTATCATGTTATGTTACACGTGTGTTAATAATCTACCTGTCCTACTTGATTCAGTTCATGTAATTTCACCAACAACGCGACCCGGTACTAGTGCATTCCCAAAATGACTCCCAATGATCCTCCAGATCATTGAACCCTGGACAATCCTATTATGAGCCGACCCAACTAACCCAGTTAAGTCCATTTATAAATGTTTCTCGCTAAGGTAGACTTATGTTTTACTAAAATGTTTAAGCTGGACATGTCGGGTGTCACACACACACACACACACACACACACATATATATATATATATATATATATATATATATATATACTAGCAGTGTACCCGCGCGATGCGGCGGGGAACTCAAACTCTTTGAAGGTTTTGAAGGGTGTGTATGGTTCGATTCAATTTGGTTATTAACCTTAACTGAAACTAAAGATATCATTTAATCGATTAGATACTTGAAAGAGTGTTGAGAGTGAGGATAGTTTTCTTGATTCTGCTAGTAATGGTCTGTAGGTTATATAGGGAAGTTGTGTTTGAGACCGATATCTGGAAGCATTTGTCATCCCGAAATGCATCTCAAGGCAAAAGGGCAACCTAAAATATTTGATATACATTTATTAACCAAGTAATAATTTTTTGAACATTTTATATAACCAAGTAATAATTATAACACTTTTCTAAAAAGAGAGTCTATTAGTCACAACTCACAGATGTTGCGGCTAGCCTTTTCTTACATCAAACTTCATTTTATAAATGTAGGACATTCTAGCAAGGAGATAGAAAGCCGAAAGCACACCAGATTTACACCAAGATTACACCAAAATATATAAACTTTCCATGACACCAAACTCCACATGTCCCTTGCATCTTCCCCACCAGTGTCTCCCATTTCTAAAGCAGCCACTGCAATTTTTTGAGCTATACCACTTGCACTTAATGGACAGAAACAAAATACATAGGGAATAAATAATGAAGTATACGACTTGAATTTCTCTGAGCTATACCACATTATGCATAAGATATCTATCATGATCAACAAAATGTTTGAATAAAAAATGAAGTATAGCAACATCTTAACGGGCAACTCGGATTCGGTGACGGGTCAAAACAAATTATGAGAAAAATGAGCTCAGGTCAAAAGAGGCCATTCTAAAAATGTGTCAATTTGTTACGGGTCAAATTAAGTTGCCTTTTTAATGGCGAACTTGTTTTTTATCTGTTAACCAACATGATTGTCACAAAAAAAAATTGCTTTTGGCAAATAATTGCTTGCATTTGCTAAAATGCCAAATTCTAAAAAATATCAATAACTGCATACACAAATTGCAACAAAAATACATCCAATAACTATTCCAACATAGATAAAAAAAATATTTGAAAATAATAACCCAACGCACATTCTCTGGATATCTAGTATCAATGGCATCAAGAACATCACTTAAGACTTCAAATACATACAAAACTGAGGATGTTAATTAAAAGATAAATAGGCTGCACATAACAATTGCATATAAAACAGATGATGCATGAGATAAAACTCCACTGTCATTTTGAGAGTATCAAAAGCAATTGTCTTGCTTTCATAGCATAGAATATTGAAAGCAACTGTTAGCTTGCCGCTCAAACGCAACATTAAATTTTTTTATAAAAACATTTTAAAAAAGCATATAGTTGCAGAAACCATATTCTAATGGTAATCAAGTTGAGCTATAGAAGATGAAACCAATGCTTATACCATGTGTCAAAGTATCAGATACTTGCAAGCTCTCCTAATCGACTTGGTTTCTGGAGAAAATTGGTCGAAACAATTACTTCTACAAAATACTCCAGGAGCAAAAAATTGGTGTCCCCTTTTAGTCCATTTGACTCGCATTCTTTTTTAGCTTATTTGTTCTTTAGATTGTAACCCTATTGACGTGGTAAAAGACAGAGCATGCCTTAATTGGTTCATTTGTAAGTGAACTGGTCAACAAATTACTGATAAAAACGCCATATTCTCACTTCAAATAAACCCAATCAAAATCAAATACAAAAAAAAAAAAAAAATCAATTAACTCAGCAAGCAACCGATCAAAACATCAAGAACAAAAAAAAAAAAAAAAAACAATTAAGGCCATCTCCATCTATCATAATAAATGTTTCAAATCCTAAATTTAGAAAAATCCCTAAAAGTTGAACATCAATAATAAAAGATATAAACTCATGAACCCTGTGCACCCAATATAAAAACAATTCAAAAAAAAATGTGTTTCGGGTGTTTTATATGCCATCGTCTACACAGAAAATCACCAAAAAAAACCATACAGCACCAACACACAAAAAAGATACAAAAACACCCAAAGGACTTCCCAAGACAAATTTAAATAAAAATACCCAAGAGAGTACAAGTAGTGCTAAGCAGAAAGCTTGTACTCAGCACTCAACAGACATACATAAACAGCAACTAAAGAACAACAAACATGGCAAAAAAAAACAACAAAACAACATAACATAACAGCAGCAAAACCAGCAGAATGGCAGCAAAACATCTCCTAAACAGCAAAAAAAAGCACCAAACAACCTTAGATTGTCACAAAACAACATTTAAATCAGAAAACTTTTTGTGTTTTGCTTGATATATAGTTTGTTTGAAAGGGTAAATTCGGAACATAATATAGTCAGTGCAGAAACTACCCATCATGCCCTATTCACGTATATCATTTTTTCTTTCAGTATTGATCCTGCTAGTTATTGTTGAAATAAACATCTAAACACATAGTTATTGGTAAAGACGTGTAGTTATTATTGGTAAAGACGTAACCAAAGCAGCTAAACATTAGGGCTACACAATGAAACTCAAAATAATGTAAAATGGAAACTTAATGGGGCGATTTAATCGAACGCCTAGAGAACCCATAAAAGTGTCATACATTCTTGACAAATAGTTTCAGTTATATTAATTCTAGTAGTGAACTTTTTAGATTTCTCCATTTATGTTAAAAAAAACAACTCTCATTGTTGCAACAAAATCCCAAGTCTGTTAGTGAAGACCTTTAGAGTACCTTCTAGCTGCTCACACAAGTAATCCCAATTTTCAATCACTCCTCTTCATGTTTTCATCTGGAAATTTCGAGTATTAGTTCAAGCAGAAGAAGCAAATTTCGAGTATTAGTTGCTTTTAGTATGAAATTATATGTCGTATTTTATATTTAAAAAAAAATACCATCTCTTGCAACATGTTTTATAATAAATGAGTTCCATAACCAGTTCAAAACACATAATAGTTAGTATTCTTAATACAATGATCTTCATATGCCTTTTTAATATGCCAAATTAAAGAAAATAATTATCTAAAAAAAAAATTAAAATTTAGATCTATATGAAACTATTATTTTAAAGTCATCTAACCAGATCAACCAATTTCAACAAACAAAAACTTTATGTCAAAAGATTGTAGAGAAGAAGGGGGTAAGCGTCGATGGAGGATTTGGTTACCTGAACAAGGAGAAGAAGAAGATGCAGAAAAACCAATTGAGAACAGAACATGGATGATACCAATTGAGATTATGCTTCTTTTTTTGACACCATCTCTTACTCAAAAATCTAGAAATCAAACAAAAAAACATTTAGACATAAAATACCAAAAATATGAGAAACAAAATCACAACCTGAATGAACAGTTTCAAAATGAAAAAAAATACAAAATCAGAATTCGAAAACACTCAGATATGCATAGATCAATACGTTCGAACAGAAATTTGAGCGATAGAGAGTGAAAACAGAACAGAGGAAAACTCGTTTTAATTTTGCAATGAAAGTAGGGTTTCCAGAGCTGGCTACGTATTTGAAATTAGGATGGGGGTTCTAAAAGCTTTATGATTTTCAGGTTCCTGTTCTTGTTCACGATAAACAATACTAAATAATACATACGATCAACAAAATTAATATAGAAAATCACGATCTGGACCGGTAGGAGAAAGATTACCATATGATTCTTGCGAGGGCTCGTTCACCCAACTCCATCATGCAAAGATTAAACAAGGTGTGAAAGGGAGATTAATGACGAATGATTGGACGGGCATGCGATGATTGTTTAGGGTTTTTGTTTGAAGATGCCACAGATCTGGAGAAGAAAGAGAGTAGCAGATGGGAAAGAGGGGAATGAGAGAGAGAGAGAAGGGAACGAATATTTGGATTGTGTGTTTTTGAAGATACCCGGTTTGTGTGTTTTGAAGGGTCAAGATTTTATCGCGTGGATTAGAATGTGAACCAACGCTATAGATCATGATCCTTGTAGTGCTCTTCTATTGGATGTGTTTTTTTAGGTTGGATTGTGTTTTTTGAAGCTTTAAGAGTTGTACAACATGTTTTGAGAGTTGTAAATCTCTTAAAAGTGGTAAATGACCATTTCTGCCCTTCCTATATGCTTATTAATATAGTATAGATATAGGGAATGGATAGTTTGAGAACTCACTTGAGTTGTGAGAACCATAGGAACTCATCTGGACCATTGATCTTGATGATCTAAGGGTTAAGATCAAATGATGGGAGTTTTTGTCTTGACTTGATAAATAAGTATTTTTTTTAATCTAATAAAGTACATTAAGGGGTATTAAAGTAAAAACACCATGTGAGAGAAATAATTAATATAATATCATATTAATTTTTTATTTAATAATTCAAAATATCATATTTTTTAAACTATATTTTATTTTTTAATTTCTTTGTGTTTTTAAAACAAATAATCAGATAAATCTAATGAGGATAATTTACACCGGTGTAATTATTTACACTAGTGTAAATTTACCATCATTTACACTGGTGTAATTATTTTACACCAGTGTAAATCTACCATACACAAAACTACTACATTCGTATTACACCAGTGTAATTATTTTACACCAGTGTAATTATTTTACACCAGTGTAATTATTTTACACCAGTGTAAAACCCAAACAAACATCTATACAATCATGTTACACCACTGTAAAAATGCCCCACAAACATCAACAAAAATGTATTACATCAATGTAAAACAACCAAACATCTATACATTCATGTTGTTCCCATCATCATCTTCTTTCACACAAAAAAAAAACCCATGAAAAAAAATTAATAATAATAATGTATTACATCAATATAAATCAACCAAAACTTCTATGCATTACATCATCATTATTTATAAAAAAAAAAAAAAAAAAAAAAAAAAAAAAAAAAAAAACCCAAAAACATTTATAAAAAAATCATACTAACAAATAAAACTACACTATTAATGTTACAAAAATATTTATAAAAAAATCATCCTACACATTATTGCTAAAAAAAAAAAAACCCTGCTGCATCTGCAATATCATCATCATCCATCCAATGTCATCATATTCAAACCAAATAATAATAATAATAATAATAATAATAATAATAATAATAATAATAATAATAATAATAATAATAATAATAATAATAATAATAATAATAATAATAATAATAATAAGAACAAACCTGTCAGCCGCCGTCCTCCGCCATCGATCTGTTCACCGTCGATTACACCTAAAAGAAAAACATCCATCCAATCGAATTACACCGATGTAAAAATGCCCCACAATCCCATACACAACACTGCCACCGTGTGTATTCATCTCCTTCGTCAGATCTGTTCAGATCCCGAAACCCACCACCAAAAACCACCATCACCTTCGATGACCACCATAGACCACCTTCGTCAACCACCTTCGTCAAACATCTTCATCAACGACCATAGACTACCTTCATCATCCACCATCATTAAGCACCATCGACCCTGCAAAAACCACCTCGGAGACATCGAAAAACCACCTGCAAACCCCCCCCCCCCCCCTGTTCATCGTCTTCCCTGTTTTCATCGTTAAAGACCACAGCCCACATCCCCCTCTTTTCATCGTCAAAACCACCACAACAACCCCCCCCCCCTGTTTCTTCGTCAAAAGCCCACCACCACCACCGTCATACACCACCTGCACCGGCCGTCGTCTTCCTTCCTGCATCGGACCACCACCCTGCAAAAACCCCATCACCGGACCACCACCCCTACAAACCCCCAGATCCAGATTCTTTGTATTATTATTATTATTACTAGTGTGTTTACCCGCGCGTTGCCGCGGGATCCAAATAAAACCTTATAATAAAAGAAACTAAAGCATTGCGGGGTGAGAATTTGAAATGGCCAACTTGACCGGTTTTGACATGTAAAGATGGCTCATTAAGTCAGGACGTGATGCAGCGGTAGATGAAAAACACTCACATGGATGGTTGGTTTATTGAGATGGCCAGGATTGGAAGATGTGTGACTTAGTTCTTGGCCAAGCAGCATGGTTTAGGGGTTAAAAATATATATTTTAAATTGCTTCATCAAATACTTATCAACTGAAATTCGATCAGGTGATATAACTAAAATGAGGCACACATGTAAAAAAACAAAGCATGTAGTTGTCCTAAACAGATTTAACTCTAAGTTCCAATCCCACTCAGGATTTTTTTATTCCTTTCCTTATTTATTTCCACCATTATGAAGATGGATAACTACTTATTCCATACTAAGATTTTAGTGTAATATAAAAATAAAACTACAAAAAATACCTTAAGAAGTTAATAAATATGTAAACTTAATCAAATTCAGAAAGAAGACAATTTTCAATTCCTAATAAAAAGTATTTATGTACAATGAATTGGATGGTTCAATGTAACATGGTTAATGGTATCTGTAGTAGCGTCTCTAAATCCTTTCATATACGCAAACCAGTATTTTGTTGTGTCCTAAAAATTGCAGGTTTTTTTGTTCGCCAATCACTCGGATACTCGTGGTTTAAGAAAATCATTAACATTAGAAGTTTTAGTAGAACCATTTAAATGGTATAAAAAGGTACGATGCATAATAATAATAATATGACTTGTTGTAAGGTTATGCCATAACAACCGACAAACATTCATCCAAGTGATAATTACAAGCTTACAACAGCATTACCATCACCTAATACATTCATCCCACTAAATATGACTTTGACAATAAAGGACTTGATGAGTCATCTGCATACGTAACTGGGTGAAGAGGGATTGGGGCCCTTGTACATTCCACATATGTTGGTTATAATGTAAATGTAGTCCTGAAACAATTAAAGAATCATATACATCAGCAATTGAGATAAAGAAATGGCATACATTAAGTGTGACCAAAAAAAAAACAAATTTTGAAAAATGATTAGGAGGTTGTGTGATAGAGTTTGGTCGCTTTTAGCTAATTTTAAAGGGAAGATGATACCAAAGACTTAAAAGTTTTATACCAAAGAAAAACAACAGACCTGTATGTATATACTTCAAAGCTCTAAGAAGCTGATACAAGAAAAACTGATGATGTTCACATTAAAGTTGAAAAAGCATCGGATGCAAGTATAGGAGACGATGCCATTGCCAAAAACTGAAGATCAGGGAATCGTATGCCCGTGTCAGTGTTTCCAAACATGCTCATCATACTTTCTGAAAAGAACAACAATTTTGACATGAATTAGTTTCATACAATATATAAACAGCCCACTAACACATATATAATCACTTGAAATATACCTCCAACTCTCTAGGTGTCATTGGATGGGTCATTGAGAGTATCAGCATGTCCTGTAATGGCTTCCATTGTTGCATAATGGGCAGGGGTAGAGCAAAGGATCCACACATCTAGTAAAAATAAAATGATGAAAATAATATGATTCCATCATGTTAACCATGTTAGCTAAATACATACAATGAAAGTTGATTTAATAGAAAAATCCATGGATACTTTCATTAAACTAAAAATATGTTCATGCCATAAAAATAAACATCAAAATATTGACATCGTATACAACCAGAATAATCATAACACTTGTATATAAAAAGAGTTGTATATAAAGAAGTTACCTAAACATTAAGAAACGGATCGACAAACAATTATAAACCAGATTGTGTATAATACAGCCCAACACACACAATATAACAACTCTTTAAGTAAAATACCCGGGTTGTTAACACTCTCAACGTGAGAATTAAACCAATAACCAGACCATATTAAGCGAACGAACATGAATAATTATAATCCATACTTGGTTTTAAAAGCGTGGAGCGCACAAAAGCGACGAGGTCTAAAACCGAGGCGCAAAGCGCAAAAGCGGTGGGCTTTTCGTACGCGAGGCACAAGACGATTATATAATTTTTTATATATGCTATAGGTTTTATAGCATCATTTGCTCAAAATATAGATACAAATAAGGTGTATATATATATAATTTAACTTAAACGTACATCATTTTTAGCTACATGTATAACAATTTTAAGCACAAAAACACCTTATGTACGAAAAGCGCGCCTCAGGGGCTTTTTTCTTGCGCTTTTGCGCTTTTCGTACAATGCTCGCCTAGTGTTACATAAGGCGCACAGGTTGGCGCCTAGATGCGCTTCGCGCTTTTAAACCAAGAATCCAGATTGCGTATATACAACCTAACCCAACATCTCAACCTAAAAAAACAGGATCATTTAGAACACCTGTATAACTGTTGCATCTGGACATGAATTGTTGTCAATTGTGCCCCTGCACTACCCAAATGAACAATTATAAATTAGCTAGGATAATTAAAAAAAATCCTAAGTTACAGAATTGAAAACCACCCACATGTATTTGAAAAAATTAATTCATGATATGAAGTACGGCATTTGAAAAGGAATTATTGTGAATAATTACCCATTTGACCCGTTCACTAAAATTTACCACTCCAAATTCGTGAGTCCTTAAAATGTTATACATAGCAGCCATTTCTACAATAACTCATTGACTTGTCTAATTCAGAGTTTGTTATGTTGATGCTTGTTTATGCTTACTATCTTGGTTTTTAGAAATGCACTTGAGGCGGCGCTTCATGCACATGCGGGTCAAAATTAAGCTCTAGAGGAGGATAGTATGTAAAACAACCAGAAGAATGAAGAAAAGATGAATTGTTTACTTATGAAAATGATGATATGTAAAACATATGAGAGATGCGGCTTTTGGTTTTACATAGAGCAACGCCTCACGACTCGTCTTTTGGAACCTAGACGCCTCAGAGCGCCTCTTGCTTTTTAAAACCAAGATCCTATCTTAAAAGAGTTCACTTTAACTTTCTTGATATGTCTCTGCAATAGAACCCAAAATTTATCACCATGGCCAAAAATATTTATAATAAGAAACATCAATGAACACAATGTTACGAAAGAAGAAGTATTCATAAAGATCCATATTAGAAATTACCCTTTTCATACTTGTCCTCTTAGCTCCACATAGTCTCGCTCAGTCAGCTACCTGTAAAAACAATACATGGGCATTATGTCATTAAGCTCACATCAAGACATATATTAAGTTATCACTAAATTTTTTTATTACTGAAATATATGGGATGGGTATGATGTTCAAGAGATGGATTCAAGGCTCATCCGTGAAGACATGGCCATCGAGAATGAAGGATCGATTCAAATTTAGAAAAATGGCTACTAATGCGATCAATTTTCCCCCGGGAGGTGTTTAGCACAAACAACATCGTCGGCCACCGCTACCTGAACCGGTACCATGAATTTGTCGTTAACGCGCATACCGTTATCCATTTCAAAGCGAATAACCAATTATAGAAGATGATCAAGGATGTATAAAACACGATTAAGTTCAAATTATGCTTACCAATTTGAATGATTGTATGATCTTCAGAAGCTGGTTTCTTCAAAATTGAAGCTTCAACCTTCTTGAACATAAGAGGGGCAGAAGGTTTTGCATAAGATTTCCCTCTTAAGATCTTGCAACACTTACTGTAATAGTAATAGTAATAGTAATAGTAATAGTAATAGTAATAGTAATAGTAATAGTAATAGTAATAGTAATAGTAATAGTAATAGTAATGATAAAAGATTTTGACGACAAATTATGAAAATGAATACCTTGTATAGAAATCAGCGGAGAGATTGATAAACTTTTAAAGCCTAATCCTTTGCCGGATGCCACCATCGAACACGACGATTTCTGCCGGAACCCTAACCTTTCAAACGGACCATTGAACACCATGATTATTACATAATCTGCTTTGATACATATAATAATGAAATTTATGCCTTTGTTCATACTATGTGAAAGTAATTTAACAGCAAAAAGAAGTTAACTTTCTGTTTTTTTATTATCATCAGACATTAGACGGCATAAGGTTTATGACTTACCCATACCAGTCTTTGTTTATGTTGGCAAGCACCACCAACATCATCGCCGGAGAGGTGCCTCGCCAATGGATCGCTGGAGGCGAAAATGGGATCTCTCTCTTTCTATATATTGATCTATTTCTCTCTATGAATTGAATTGATGGGTGACTTAATTAAAAGATATCGGTGCAATTAAAAGATAGGACAACGATTGGTATGCCAGAGAGCGACGGTTTCAAAGGTTGAAGAAGGCAAATGGCTATTGTGGGGGCATGGATGGGAGTAGGAGGGTAGTATTGTAAAAGTGTTTTGATATTGTAAAGGATTAGGTGGATAAAATGACTATATTACCCTTCAAAGTGTCTTAATTGTCCCTAATATTCCTATAATACCCTTATGAAATAAGCTTTATTCTCTTATACTTGTTGCTTTAAAATTTGTACCCATGTCAAAATTACAATATGGTACATCACTCCTCCTTTATAATGTATTATAGATTATTATTATTATTATTATTATTATTATTATTATTATTATTATTATTATTATTATTATTATTATTATTATTATTATTAGAGAGAGAGAACAAGAGAGAAGAAGAGAGAGAGAGAAAGAAAGAGAGAGAAAATGATGTGTGTGTGTGTGTGTGTGAGGTGAGAGGTTATGGTTTAAAAAAAAACATTAATTTAAAGGTATCTTGGGGTGGGGTGGGGTGGGTATTACTAAAATACCCTTAACTAGTTGTGTATAAAGACTTTGTTACCCTTGATTAAAAAAATACAAAAAAATGCAAAAATGATGGTGTGTCATTTGTTGATTGGTCTAGAGGAGTTCTCAAGTTCTCGTAACTCAGGTGAGTTCTCAAATGATCCCAATCCTATATATATATATATATATATATATATATATATATATATATATATATATAGGGTAAGGATGTAACAGTACTGATTTACCAAAAGCATGAACATGGACCATTGTATGACACTCTAGGCAAATCGCACATCGGCCATGGCCAGGAGAGATCCTTGGTTCATAAGTAATCCAAAGCCTCTTAAATCACCAACGCGTTTTGGGCTTAATGTTAGTGGATGAGAGGAGAACTCCACAGTTAAGCGTGCTCAGGTGGGAGTAGTACTAGGATGGGTGACCTCCTGGGAAGTCTCCACCAGGGCAACAAAAAACAAAGCCGTGAGTTCCTGGATGGGCAACCAATCGGGGGCAAAGCTGACAATATTGGTGGTGAGAGAGGCCGGATGTTACAAAGGTATCAAAGCCACTCCTGTGCCGTTCGGGATGGTGGGGCAAACCTCATCGAGGACGATGAGTCCCTAAGGGGTGGTGATTGTAACAGTATTAATTTACCAAAAGCATGAACATCGACCATTGTATGACACTCTAGGCAAATCCCACATCGGCCGTGGCCAGGAGAGATCCTTGATTCATAAATAATCCAAAGCCTCTTAAATCAACAACGCGTTTTGGGCTTAATGTTAGTGGATGAGAGGAGAACTCCACAGTTAAGCGTGCTCAGGTGGGAGTAGTACTAGGATGGGTGACCTCCTGGGAAGTCTCCACCAGGGCAACCAAAAACAAAGCCGTGAGTTCTTGGATGGGCAACCCATCAGGGGCAAAGCGGACAATATTGGTGGTGAGATAGGCCGGATGTTACAAAGGATAATGTGGAAACCCACTTTTAGAGTGAAAACTCTGGAAACTCTGACTTCCTAATTTTTTTAATTTTTTTTTTTTTTGAAAAAAATTAGGGCATGTAATTTACATGATTTTAAGCATTTTGATCCAAAAAAATCAAAAAAGCGCCGAGCACTCTTTTTTTTTTAAATTTCAACTAACACATGTTAAGCGAAACTAACACGTGTTAACCATTTGTTACCCGATGACGGTTTTTTTTTTTTTTTTTAAAAACGGCTCTGCGCTTTTTTGATTTTTTTGGCTCAAAATGCTTAAAATCATGTATGTTACATAACTTAAAATTTTCAAAAATAAAATAAAATAAAATAAAATAAAAAGTCAGGAAGTTAGAGTTTTCAAGGTTTTCACTATAATAAGGGTTTCCAATATAACCTTATACTAGATAGATATAGATATTTTCGATGAAATACACTCACAATAATTTGATGGGGTGAATAGTAGTTTTTTATATATAAAAAGCTAGAAGATGGATTTTTTCAAAATATAAAGATGTGGTATAAAATGGTGGATGTGAATGCTAGGGTGTTTTTAGTAAGTTTTTTAAAATTTTAGAGATGAAGGGAGGTTTGATAGAGGTGGTGTGAATGCTATCTCAAATATTTGTTTTTTTTTTTTTTTCTTTTTTATAAACTTTGCCATTTGGTCTACATTTAAATTAATTTTTACATAATCACTTTAGTTTGTCTTGCTCGTAGTCATATATTTAGTACCTCAATTATTAGCAAGTAATAATATATACCATTTTCATCTGTGAATCGATACTATAGTTTGAGTCAATACATGTGGTAACCTATTTGAGGTGAGCATAAAGAGAGATTGTCTTATCGACGGTGATGAATTATTGGTGATCAGAAGGGTAGAACTTGCTTAGAAAGGACGTCGAGTATTTTACACCTCTTGAAATAACTTCAGATTTCAATAAATTTTATAAAAATTCGCTATAACATGCATTGTGGAATGACGAGAGGGTGTCATATCAGCCATTAACGGTTGTAACACTGTGTCCCTCTGTTATTCGTCATAGTTATTCCAATGGCAAGGTTAACGGAAGAAAAATGGGATGATGATGGAGTCCACCCCAATCTAAACCAATAAATTACTGTTTTTTTTTTTTTTTACTTTTCTTATTTTTATTTAATGTTTAGTTAATTTACTGCATCTAGGTATCGGGTTTAGTAATTACTTATTAGGTGATGTAACAACACCTTTTGATAGTTATTGGAGTGTGTTGTTATTTCACCACAGATTAACTAACATTAATCGGTGTCCGTGATAAATATCAAGAATGAACGATATAACTAAAAAGATAATGAGTTATTTTATTCAATCTTGTTTGGATAGGTTTTAAAAGTTGTCCAAATAAAAAGAAAGAGTTACATGCCGATTTCGTTCCTGAGGTTTGGTCTAGTTTGCCACTTCAGTACATTTTTTTTTTTTTTTTTTTTTTTGCAAATCGACACCTGAGGTTTGGAATTTTTTGCTATTTTCATCCTTTTCACTAACTCAGTTAAAAACTGGTGTTAAGTCAGGGGTACTTTGGTCAAATTATGAAGGACTAAAAATTGAATAAAATAATCGAATAACTTAATGAAACTAATATTATTCTTATATAAAACCCTAACCCTCGTCATCAAATCAGATTACTAACACACTTCATTCAAACATTCAAACAATAATCAAGCCCTAATTAAGAAAGAATGGAAGACGAATCGTGGGAATGGCGTATACGAGAACGTGATTCCGACTTCGATCCCTAACTGAAATATGGTTTGTTCTCCTAGCAAATGTTAAATTTTTATATTGTTCATGTTTACCACGATAATCATGTTAATAATGAGATGTTTATTGTTTGTTTTTAGCTAATCGACCTGATTTCTTCACTTTAAAGATTTATCATGGTAGTGACTTTACTGAATTTCCAGATGTGACTTATGAAGGGGGTAAGTTTGATTATGTTGATAAGATTGACTATAATGAATTTTCTGTCATCATGTTGAATGATATGATGGTAACGTTGGGTTATTCATATCAGGATGTAGTTGTATACCATTTCAGGATATCTAGTGAAGAACTAGATATAGGTTTAAGACTTTTAGGGAATTACACTGATGTCTTAAGCTTAATTAAGTATGCTAAAAGTAATAAAGTGATTGACGTTTATATTCAGCATGTTCAAAATTTTGATGCTAAAAGAGATGAAAGTGAAAAGGTCCATGAGGCGGAATTTGTTGATTTGATTGATGAAGAGGAAGTTAAGGGTAGTGATAATTCTGGTCAGGATAGTGATAGGGAAAATGGTAATGACAATGATGATGCTAGTTATGAGCAGCCTATTACTGATGAGGATGATTCTGAGTCTGATGATAGTGGTAAGGTTAAAAAGGGTAGTAATGGTAAGAATAAAGAGGGTAGTAAAGGTAATTGATGATGAAGATTCTAATTCTGATTTCTTAGTAGATGAAGATAATATTGTTCAAGACTATGTTGTTGATATGGATGAGTTTAGAGCAGCAGTTGACTTTGACATTAGTGATGATGAAAAGAATCTGAATGAAATGAATAAGAAAATGTGGAAGCTATGTAGGAACAGGTTGACTTGGATGGTTTTGACAGTCTTAGTGAGGTTGATGATGATACCACTTTGAAAGGAGCTAGCTTGTAGGATTATTAGGAAGAAGAAGAAAAAGGGTAAAGGTAAAAAACTGATGAATATCCCTTCTTTCTTAGCCAAACATTTGTTAATAGAGATGAAATTAAGGCATTAGTGAAGAACCATGCAATTTAGTCAAGAAGGCAACTCTACATTACAAAGAATGATCAAGCAAGGTTTCGCGTGATGTGTTTAGGTGGTAACATAAGTCTTGGTAGTTGGGAAACTAATAAGAAAGGGGCAAATATAGGTACAAGTGAACCCAAGAGGAGATATGCAAGATCTAAAGTGGAAGGTTGGGCTAGCAAGAGTAAAATGGAATGCAAGATCTACAACTGCATTTTCACAATCAAGGATGAGGCATCACAGTATACCATCATTTGAAATGGAGGTATAAAGGACTGTTAATCTAGATGAGAGGACTTGTTCCTGCAACAAATGGGAGCTTACTAGCATGCCTTGTAGGCATGCAGTAGCATGTATTTGAAACAGGGCAATGCATGGTCAAGATGATGGTATTCTGAAAGATGGGTAAAAAAGCTTGCTCTCTAGATACATGGAAGAAGGTGTATGCAAACACAGTATACCCTATCAATGGCATGGATATGTGGCCAACTTCAAGATGTCTAACTACCTTACTTCCTCCTAAATATCATGTCCAGATTGGTAGACCCAAGAAAAAGAGGAAGAAGTCTGCAAAGGAGGTTTTAGAGGCCAGCCAATCAGCAATTCAGAAGAAGCCAAGGAAGCCTAAGGAGGGACCATCTGATGGGGATGTTCAAAACATGAGCCAATCAATCACAACTACTGGGAAAATGCCAAGGAAGGGCAATTCTTTAACCTGTAACAAGTGCAAGCAGAAGGGACACAACAAGAGGACCTGTGGAAGGGTAGCTAGATCACAGGGTGTGGGTACATGAGTTGCTGGATCAGGGGAGGCTGGGAATGCATGTTGAATGGTGAAGATGACAGCTTTTCAGGTGGTTTTTGTTATGTTTTGGGTCAGTTGGCATGTACTAGTGTCAAACTGTTTAACAGCTTTGGTATGTTTTGGGTCTGTTTGAAATCTTGATCTTTTTTTTTTTTGTTAACTATGTAATTTCATTAAATTAAAATCAACACATTACAAGTGGACGACTGGTAAACGGGCAACAAACTACGCCGCCACACCCTTTTGGACATGTCCCAACTTTGGTATGTAATTTGGGTTAATGGTTAAATGTTATGGTTGTTTAATGTTATGTCAGATTTTATGGTTACTTGTTATGTCAGATTATATAGTTTTGTTTGTGCAGGATTATGGTTTGTGTAGGATTGGTTTGTCAGATCTCATACCATTCTTGTCAGATTTTATGGTTTGTTCATTATATTGGTTAGCTTTGTTAGAATCATATGACATAAACAACAATCAAAACCAAAACAGAGCCCATACATAGTAGGCTTCATTGCATTAACATCATCTTAGTACATCATCATCAACATAAACAACATCCAAGAAAACCCTAGAACTAGTTTCAGCATCTTGTTTTGCTTCGCCATTTTCTTCTCTAATTCGTCAGCTTCTGCTTTCCTCACAACCATCCTTCTTGCATTGTCTTCATGTCGACGTACTGTGTCTAACAAAGCAGGGATCAACACAGTAGGGCTTGTAGACATAGGGGGCTCAGCCCAGGAAACGAACCAACACCCTTGTATTGGATTAGAGCAACAATAGAACCGACGTCCTGGGTTTAGAGTTGTCCATGAGGTACGAATGACGGTTGGTGAACCACACAAGCTTAACACCATGATGAAGGCACGAATTGGAAGTTTGATTGAGAGTTTGAGGTTTGGTAGAGATGATGACATTGTTAGGGTTTTAAACCCTTTAAATGGGGAAGACGACTAATGGGTTTTTTTTATTAAAATAATCATAGAGTTTCAAATGTCCAAATTGTCCTTCATTAAAGTGGCAAAATGACAACCCTACCCCTGAGTTAGTGAAAATGACGAAAATAACAAAAAATTCCAAACCTCAGGTCGATTTGCAAAAAAAAAAAAACAAAAAACAAAATTGTACTGAAGTGACAAACTGGGTTAAACCTCACTGACAAAACTGGCATTAACTCTAATTTAAATTATAACTTTTTTTCTGTTTTAATTTTCTGTTTTTTTTTTTTTCCAACGAATTAACTTCATAGCTGTCAATTGAGAATTTTGATTGAGGGAGTGTGTGGTTGTGTAGTTGTCAAACATGCTGTATCTTAAAATACTTTAAAAATTAATCGATTGAAGGTTGCTATGATTTTTTTGTGAAGTCATTTTCAATTTAGATTTAAATAAAGACCGAGACATAGATTTTTAGGTTTGATTTGTATCTTTAATAGATAGATTACATTATGATCGAGACATAGATTTTTGGGTTTGTTTAGAATTTAATATTTCAAATTCTTGAAGTTTTCACTTATGTTCTTGATTTTTTGTAATTTGGTTTTTACTTTTTTTTTTTTAACGGCAAATTTCCACTCCTTATGAGACTTAAACCCATGACCTTCCCTTAGGTGTTTCTAGAAACTTTACTTCTACCATGAGGCCACCAACCCCAATGGCTTCGGTTTTTACTTTTTTTATTGGTTTTTAGATAAGTTATCCTAAAACGAAAACCAACAGGTGGTGTAAAAATTTGAAGCCTCACACAGGGCATTTTTTGACATTTGATATGTGGGCCCATTAAGTGCTTGAAAGTGGCTTGAAATAAAAAAAAAGGTGTAAATAACTTCAAGCCCCTAATAGGACCCATATGTCATTTATTATTATTTTTAATTTAATAAAATAAATAATATTTCATTTAAATAACATAATTAAAAATTTAAAATACATTAAAATTACATAAAAAACCAAACATACTAGAAAAAAAACCCGAAAATTTAAAAAAATCATTTAAATAATGCTAAAAAAACTAACATAATACTAAAAAAACTAATAAAACTACAATTCATCGATTTCTTCAAAGTCGTCTTTGTCGTCATTCTCGTCTTCCTCTTCTTTGTCACCCTCGTGTGGAATATCTCGAACCGACCATGCATGTTGTACCAAATCCGACCCTAAAGCGTTATGTGTATCTTCATTACGCACCTCATGCGAGCTGATGATTCTTTCATCCATTGTCGCTTGTGGCAATTTTGTTGGTGCGTCCGGTATATAATTTTGGCACGTCGCACAAGCACTTGTAACCACCTCTTGCTCGATCTCCTTGTCTGTTGATTCACCCGTATCGCCTAAAAACTCTTTGTAATAATAATCCCGGATGCCAGATGAGGATGTCGGGGAACTCATTTTTTTTTTACAAAAATAATTTGGTGTAGTTTATAAAAGGAGGTTTGGTGTTGCGTGTTTTGTTTATAAAATGTGTGAAAGGGTTGTATGTAGTTTTATTAAGGATGTGGTGGTTTGAAAGGGTTATATAATAATTTTTTTAAAAACGACTACTTTTAACGTTCCATTTATCTTCTACCACGTGTTCACAAGGGATTGGGTGGAGCCAAGTTGTAGCAGCGCGAAATATTTCGCGTGAGGAAGGAAAACGCCTCTTTAACGAGGGGGGGGGGGGGGAGTTATTTTGGCATGAAACGGGCGCGAATAAACCCCTTTAACGCCCCTTTGATATTCCACTACGTATGGTCTAATAAAATACTATTCTTAAATATCACCTCAGAATTTAAAGCTAAGGTTAGGTAGTCAAGAGCATTTGATTACATTGATTTCGCCTCGCATCCGCCATATTGATAGGAAGCGGGGAGAGGGTCTTTCATTGGATAAAAAGGGATGTTCAGGGCCGGGCCTTTCCCAGTTGAATTCTATTAGAATATGTGATCAGTTATTAAAACTTGTTTGTCTTTGAGTCGCTAAATTTTTAACAACCGTAAGGTGCACTCTCATTAACTTAGTTACACTGTTTCTTGCAAATATTTGAGTCAAAGTTACATGTCTTCATTTAAATGAAATCCCCAATTTTACCTTATATTAAATGACCAAAATGGCATAATTAAAAACTTGTAAAGAAGGTTTTTATTTTGTTTTTTAAAATAGAATGGGTATTTGTGTCATTTACTAATTAAAAGCTTGTAGCTAGTAGATTTTTTTCTTAAACGTTAGTACTAGTAGCTTTTTGTTGGGTGTGAAACCCAAATTATAACCGTTCTCTTTTTGTGAACACCAAAATTATATGTTAAAAATAACTAAATTGAATTTAAAAGTTGTGTACTATATAACCTTAGCTGCCGATCAAAAAAAATATATATATATATATCACCTTAGCTATTCTTTTTGATTGAATCAACAAATTATAGATAATATCTTCTTCGTGCAACTCATGACAGTATTTTCTGATGATTGAGCTGAAATTTTAGTAACTGAGATGGCTCCATTAAACCGTTAAGTCAGTACTATTTAAAAAACATAAGCCACACAACAAAGCAAAAGATAAAAGAAAAAGCGAAAGTAAAAGATCAAAACAAAAGAGTATGATGACGAAAATGTGATGTCATATTCCCAAAGAAATTAAAGCCTAGGGGACTAGGCTTTACCGGTAATAATTTTTCATTTTACTTATTTCAACCAATCATGTATTGTCACATCACTTCATTGAAACACAGTTTTAGAGGTAGCACTATTCTGAACCACCCAACATATAAAAAACAAAAAACTTCACACACAAAACACTACTCAAGGTCTGTTAACTAGAACCTGTGAAACCTACCAGCAAACAGGGGCGGACATAGAGCTTTAGCAGGGACCGCGGACGTTGCGGCTCAACTTCGCCCGCGTAGTGGAAAGTTTGGGTTTTTTTTACGAAAATTGGAAAACGTTGCTACTAAAATGAAAAAAAAATGAAAAACGTTACTACTGATTATGTGGCCTAGATCCGCCACTGCCAGCAAACCACTGCCCGTGTCACTCGGGGCAGTGTTACCGTGCTGGTAGAGGGTACCGGCACCGTTTGCTAGTAATGGAAACCAACCCCAACCCCCCCCCCCCCCCCCCCCCCCCCCTCTTATATGTAAATAACATTTTATCACTTTCTAAATTACATATTTAAATACGAGCTTATTAGCTATGTATTCACATTTTATATTTTTGTCCTGTTTGTTTTTTTAATCAAATTATACAACAGTAAGAGCTACATCAGAAGCAACAACAGCAACAACTAGTAGAGAGTGATATTTTGTTGTCTATATTGTCCCTAAAGAAAATAAATTAGGTAAGGATATGTCATGTGTGTTGATGTTTATGTTTATGAATATATGAAGTTAATTCTAGAGGTGATCAATCGGTGGTCGGCAGATGAAAGGTGATGTTCAATGATGGTTGCTAGTTGATATGAGAGTTGTAACGTACGTAAATAGTCTAAAACTAGTTGGTTATCATAGGCGTTTCATATTGGCAGAGTTAAAAAAAATTAATTTCTATTTTTTTGTGTTAAGAACAACAATCACAATTCACAAATTGCAAAGTGCAAACATAAATCAGAATCAATAGGAAGCAAATTAGGGTAAGTAGTGTACAGGTACCTTAGGAGTTAGAAACGCAAGTCAGAATAGAATCAAGCTTTGCAAATTGGAATTGGTAGACCGTAGACTTTAGAACAACAAGCAACAGGGCCCCTCAACGGATTATATTTTCGCTTTCGATCTGGATTTTTACAACTCAAAATGAAGAACAAATTATCTAGCAAAATCAATATGACCGTAGAAGAACAAAATCATGAATTTGTGAATATTTATAAAATAAAATCAAGATTAAGAAAAAAGACGTTAGAAGTCTAATACCTCAGTTTCCTAAATAGTAACAATAATCAATAATCACCATAGTGAATTTGTAAAAATGGAATGGTCCCCTAATAATTCTAGAGTGTTGACCAAGTTGCACACTTACATCAGTACTTTTATTTTTTTTCCCCACCCACGCGGGCCCAAGCATAAGACCTAAGCCCACTTATTAAAAAAAATTCAGCCCAAAATCGAATATACCCAAATACTTATTATTTTTTTGATGGCCCTATAAAATTGGGGGACTAAAGCCCTTGCTTGACTTCATTGGCCCATGGGCCGGCCCTACGAACGAGATTTTCTGCTCGTGTTCATTTGTTAAGAAAACAATCATGCTAATATTCATTTGTTAATTTTGTTCATAAACACAAACAAATGTTCATGAACACAAATGAACACAAAGAAGTGTTCATGAACAGAACCAACCATAAAAAGACATATATTAACATTCTAATAAAATCGAATTCACATATTTAATATGTTTATTTATTTATTTGGGTTAAAAAAATAAAATAATATTAAGACATTATAAAAATTAAAAACATTATTAAACTATCAAACATAAACAAACAAACAAACAAACAAACATAAACGAACACGTTACCGAGCGTTCACGAACATGGCTTTTGTTCATTTCGTTCGTTTAACTCAACAAACAAAATATTTTGTTCGTGTTCGTTTGTTTATTAAACTTAAACACAAACGAACTTCTCGCTGAACGATTCATGACCTGTTCGATGAAAGTTCAGTTCGTTTGCAGCCCTAGCGACTGTATATTTGAGAGTCAGGGAAAAGTTCCCTTGATCTATACGAAAGCTAAGTTATTCAAACAAAATTTATACCAAAATGTATATAAAGTTAAACATAACACCCCACATTACAGTGGGTCGGTTTAAATGTATATATAAAACACGTCACAATGGTTCAAGAATGAGCGTCTGGTGGTTTAGAAAATCAGACAGTATAAAAAAGCGCTTAAAACAATCGGTCATATAAAACAATCTTATGTAAAATATTGCCAAAACGTAGTTAATAATAACTCGCATGGATAACTGATATAAAACCGAGACCCATAAAAAATAAATTACGTAATAGAAGATCCATTAAAACTCAAAAGATAACTTGTAGGGGTTGTAGTCTAAATCGGTTAAATAAAATGGAAAAAGAAATCAACTAACTAAATTGTAGGGGCATGTAAACAAAAATTTAAGTAAATTATAGGGGAAATGAATGAACTAAATTGCAACCGTAAACAAAAATTAAACTTAGGGTGTTAAATTCATTAAAGTTAAAATTTAAACGGGCGTAAATGCAACTTTCTTAAAAAAAAAAAGGACAAAAACACTAAAATACATAAAAAAAAAAAAAAGATGTAATGTAGCTAAGGTATTGAAAGATATAAAATTAGATTTTAACACCAGTTGTGGGGTGGGTCGTAAAATCGGGCTAAGTAGTAAGTAATGTAGATGCATTATGTGGCTATCGCTTTCAGATTGTACAGATATCGTCGTTTGAAGTGAAAGATTTGTAGACTGTCAAACCCATTCGACCTGTCGTGAGGTCGAATGTAGTTTGAAGATTGTTAGTTTGTTTATTTGATGTTGGTTCGCACCTTGAAAAGGTCGAACCAGGTCATTCGACCTCTGCAGAGGTCGAATGAGAAGTCTATATATATGTTGAAGTTAGTTTTCAACATAACTTTTGGTCATTTGAGAGTGTGTGTTCTGAGTGTGTGTTCTAGAGAGTTTCGAATTATGTATTTTCATTAATATCTAATCGTGTAAAGCTTTTTATCAAATCTTATATTAATGGAAATCATATTGAAAATGGACCTTAACGTGTTCTGGTCTGATTATTATCATTTTGCATGCGAATTAGGGTTTCCGCACCTAATTTGCTTATACTTGTGTGATCTTTGTGTTGATTTATCAAAATCCAATCCTATAAAGTGGTATCAGAGCCTTTGCTCAATCACACAACTGCAAATTAATAGTTTTTAATCAGATTTTTCATCAAATACAACAAAAAATTATCTGTTTTGCATGAACACGGATATTGATTGATTTGGACTTGTTTTTACGGATAAAATCAAAAATTCTTTCACAAAACATGATCTCCATTCAATCCGATTCAAAACCTACTTATTTTCATTGAAATCCATCAACTTTTGCAAATTTCAGATCAAATTGGTTGATTTTTGAAGAAAAATTGATTTTCATAATGGGTCGCGTCGAACGAGGTTGAGTTAGGTCGAAGGAGTGAGTTTTTGGGGTCGAATCAGTTATATTCAGATCGAATCAAGTTGTTTAGAGGGTCAAATCAAGTTTTTTGTTCTTCATTCTGAGTGTGTTGGTGTTCATTCGACCGGTGTAGTATTCATTCGAACCATCGTAAGGTCGAACGAGTTTGTTATAGAGGTCAAACAAGTTTACATCTGGTCGAATCAAGTTCTTTCATATCAGTTACTCATTCGAGCCTTGTGTGTGAGGTCGAACCAACCAGTTCTTGTTCATTCGACCATTCGACATTTGTGTTAAGGTCGAACCAGTTTGCTGATTTTTAGATTTTTCTAAGTGTTGATATCTCGTACGTCGTGGACAACATTTGGGGATTACCTATGACACCGAGACCTGCTATGACACAACCACAGCAAGTACCTACTAACCCTTGGGTCGTTGCAGCTGATAGAGGAAACACACAACCATCGCAGATACCAAATTACTAGGGCGTATCGAGTACATCACGAACCGCTGTTAGACCCCCCTCCACAAGTAAATGGCAACCAAAACCCGAAAAAGTTGTAAAAATGCAAATTATACTGCAACATGACGTGAAAGACATGCAAAGTCAAATGAACAAACTTATACCATGACCCGGCGTAAAAGGTAGACATACTCGAAGTTTTGTCAACATTTATTAGAATGTTGGGTGTGGAGATGAAAAAGATCCCATCCCACCCCTTGTTTGCTTCGTCTCCATCTCCCACAGCGCCCCCTCAATCGTCCTCGCCCCGCCCGTCTCGAAAAGGATGTAGGAGACACACCAATAGGAAGAGTGGAGGTAAACTTTTTAACCGTTTGAAATTAATAATATTACCGTTTGATTTAAATGGTCCATTTAAAAAAAACAGGCTTTTTTACATATACCACCACACCACTCACCTCCTTTTTTATTCCAAATTCACTCTTCTCATGCCTTTACTCTTTAATATTTTTTATAAACTCTCCAATTTTTGTAAAAAAATAACATGGATTCATTCAATCCCTTCAAACAAAACAACCCAAATAACCCGAATCCAACGATGTGTTACACTCCGGTAATAGATCCACGAATCTCACAACAAGTACCACCCAATTTAGTTGCCATCCAACATTACCACCCGGTAATTGTTACGATTTTTTTTTCTAACATATAAATATTATGAGTACTAATGTAGGTCGGGATAAAGCTCAAAAGGAAGCGGCAACGGCAAAAAAAATGGCATCGAGTAGCATGAGCGGGGGCGGTTCAAGGTTTGACACTTTATCGGCACAAATGGAAGCTTTCAACCAAGCAAATGTAGAAAAAATAAAGACTAAGAAAGAAAAGCTTAGGTTGATAGACGAAGCGAAAACAGTGGAAGAGTTCAAAATTATGTCGACCGACCTTTCTAGTTTTCCCGAAGAACAACGCCAAGTCTTGATAAAAATGCAAGAAAAAATTCAACAAAAGTGGATGTAGTTTTTTAAAATTTTTAGGAAATATTGTCTTGTTTTTTTTCGGTTTGTTGGGATGGTTTGTAATTTTTTTTATTAATTTTAGTATTTATTTTAACATTATATTGTTTATTTTTTACTTTTATAACTAATTAAAATTAATATTAAAAAACAATTAATTAATAAATGCAAGAGACATGGTAATTTTCGTGTGAGAACATGGGTCTTGTCCTAGGTGGCATTGAGACATGACTTTTTTCATGTCTTCACTCTTCACACCCATTAGCCTTATAAAGTTGCGGCGGTCAAAGTAATATTTTTTTAAAGCCTAATGTGTTAGAAGTTGTTTCAGATGTTAAGGCGTATGGTTTTCTGTGGTACACGAATAGGTATAAAAAGGATAAGGTAGATTGGAATAAATGGTGTAAATTTGACTTCATGTAATGTGGTTTTTGGTGCCAGACTATTTCCATCTTGGAAATAGTTTTTTTGGCTGTGTTTGTTTAATGAATGTTACCTTCCAAAAAAAAGAAGAAGACTGAATCGTTACTAAGGGGCTAATTGCTTTTTGCTCAGAAGCACTTCTGACTTCGTTTGTCTACGCCGAGCAGACACGCCTCACGTTTGGGTTCTGCATATTTCAGCATACTGCAGATCTTTGAAGTCAACTATTTGAATTTATGTGATTTAATTGAAAATTTAATATTAAAAACTTGGTTTCGCCGTTCCGTAATGGTTTATGACTAGAAAATGTCGGTTAATCATGTTTTAAATATGAAATTATGTATACACCTAATATTCGTGAAACTTATGATTTACTAAAAACAATTAGTACAAACTAATGATCCTGAAAAAAACTAAACATACACAACAAAGAACAACAAGATTATAACGCAAACATATACCACGTACCCTTCAAAATTTAACACCCGCCGCAGCATACGGGTTACTTACTAGTAACCAACCTTTGAATAAAAGACTATGAGTCGATAACATTATAAATAAACTCAGCTCAATGCTACAGCGGCGGCAATTTGTAATGCTCATAAATCAAAATTCTCAATAAATAGTGAAGCAATAACACTAAGATGGTAACAAATAACACAGAAGTCCATTGAATTAATGATCAAAAGAATTCATGTATTAAGTAATTTTGTGTTGTGTGGGTCAGATTTATGGTCCTGCAGCATAAGACAAGCTCAAAAAATCTCATTGGCATGATGATTGCTTAATCAAACTTGAACGCATTTACCGGATACCTAGTCCTACATCAACTCGACCAAATGATGATCCTGAAAATTTTGGAGCAAAATAGTAAACTCAATATTAATCAACAAACGATCCTACTATAAGCAATAGAAAATATTAAACATGAAAGTAATCTACATTTGAGTATATTTATCTAAACAAATGCTTCTATTTACAATTCAGCATAACTGCACATGTGGTTATTGTTATCAATTTGTATACTTCAAATGGGTTAGGTGCTGGTGATCCATGCAGAATGTTCCATCATCATACAAACTGTTGAGTGCTAGCGAGTCCAATCCACCTGCCTGCATCCGTTTTTGTCGTACGAAGTGTGGATTTAATAGAATATAAAACAAAATGTTGGTGAGACTGATACATTTTGGATGAGGATAGAATGTAGTAGTGTTTTAAACAACTAACCGAAACCACTCTAAATTAAACAGTTGGAACCAGCATAAAACAAGTGTAAAACAACTAAAACTGGCCTAGGATACATGTGCGCTTGTGCGCTTTGCTTGTCTTAGGTATGCGCTTCTTAAGCGCCTAGGTGTCAAGCTCACACTTTGCGCCTTGAGCCTTTGACTACCTAAGCTAAACGTGCTTTCAATTCCTTATCTTCCTCAACTCACCTAATTTCCACGTGTCATTGCCGAATAGAGCTCAAGGGACTCCGGCTAAGGTCATTCTTATCCTCGATGAGCCATGTGCTATTCTACGCCTATCCATTGAGTCGGACGGGAATATGAGAGGTATATATAGAATAACTAGAATGGTACAACTATGGTTTGAATGATAGAATTAGAGTGGCATGTCACAACTGAATAATTTCTTCTATATATATGATGAAGTGCTTTAGTGTCTTGTTTGTCAATCTCAGATTCATCAATTATATAACGGCGGCAAACTATCCTTCAAGACGACGAATCTCACACCCTCGGTTCCGTCTGTTTACACTCTCAGTTACAAGATGAATGAATCAAACGAAGAGATGCCATAAATACAATGACCCGTATGATTAAAAATGCATACCCAGAAACACATCTTCAAGTTTTGATTTGAAAACAAACTACCAAACATCAGTAAGTAATTTACTAAATGAATCTAGGAAACCTTATTCGACACAACTAATCAATCTCTAAAACATTCTCTACGTTCTTGTTCCAGTTATCTTCAGTCGCGTTCACTGCCTCGCTAATTAAGGTTTTTGACGCGCAAAACCTGGCTGAAAGTTGTAAATTAAACCACAAAGAAAAAAAACATTCAACAAACATTAGGATCATAGTAAGTACTAATCATAAACATACTAATTAACTAATAAAACATAAATAAGATCATTAAACCTGAAGAAGCATTGAAGGAGCTGCTGCAAGTTCTTTAATAACATGGCTTCTGGTTTTTCTCCCATTTAAGGTAACAACAGACGGACTGTTCGCAGTTGTTATATCCCAAAAGCTTCGTTTTTTGTCTCTAACAGCTGGCGACATAAACCGTGAACTTGGACTCTTCAACTCACCCGTTGTTGTTTCTTTCGGTCTCAACTTTCCCTTCATCGCAACTCTGTTTCCACCCTTTTGTGAGATTTCCCTAATCAAATCATCTTTTTGTTTTATCTGCAGCCCGTGATCTTTCTTCATTTTTTCCATAGCAGCCTCTAGCATCTTTATGGTCTGTTTAAGCTCTTTAACGGTTTCATCGGGTGCTTTTTTCTTGGATTCTGGTGTAAAACAGTTTCTTGGTAGAAAAGATTTCGGCTTTCGTTCTTTTTGTCGACATGAAGTAGGTGGGGTTGTTAAGATTGATGATATTGTTGAAGGGGTTGGTGATGCTGCTGCTAAAGATTGTGCTTGAACCATTAGTAACTTCTGTTGTTGGCGGGCCAATTGGGCTCTTAAATCATGGTTTTCTTTTTGCAATTCGAGCAGCAGCTTCGCCTGATCCGTTTCTGCATTGGGTTTATTTGTAATTTCCTCGTTCGCCTCGTATGCCTAGAAATCACAACCGAACGATGAGAATCATATAATTAGCTGTAATAGAACAAACGGGTCGTAGAAGAAACTGTTTTGATATGTTCCTACTGTCAAGTTGTAAATCGTGGTAACTAGATTTTTCAAGGGTAATTTGGGAACAAACCTTGGTGCGGATCTCCTTAGCTCTATCGGCCCAGTGAAGGGTATTTTGTGTCTCACCAAACGACAGATTACACGGGCTAATGTTCGCGATCATAACAGTATTGCAAGGCCCGCCAAGAGAATCTTTAAGTAGCTGAGTCAGTTTTGAGTTCCTATAAGGAACATGTTTCTTTCCTTCAACAAGAGCATTAATGCAACTACTAAGAGCAAGTAATGATCGGTTAATGTTGGCGCCCTCAAGTGATCTAAGTGTTCTTTGATCAGTTGCGTGGGCCCGCTCTGAGCCCGCTAAGTCAATCAATGACAGTTTTCCAACTCTGCTTAGAATATTGTTACATTCATCTTTTACTCTATACTCAATCATAACCTGATTGATACAATATAAAAGTTTACAGTTAGCAATATCAAAAGTACAGTTTGACTTTTTTAAGGTCAAATCAAATAAAATTAAAGTTGAGACAGTATACAATAGTTTTGTTTGACCTCAAAAGTCAAAGTACAAAACTTGTAAATGTACCTGAAGAATGGCATGGGAGCGCGAAGATGTTTCATTGGCTCGAGTTGGTTCTGTAGTCCGATTACGGTTTCCTTGTTGAAGCAACATCATGACCTATAACAGACATGTAAAACATTCACAAATCCAAGTTATAAAGAAACTAAAATAAGTCATCTAAACTTTAAAAAAAACACCTCATCAGTTGAATACGCGCGATACTGAGTGAGCCCTGCTGCCACGATCCCCTAAGCAACGATACACAATTTGAATAATATTTATAAAAAGATTACTAAAGATTTAAACTTTAAAATGAGATATTAACCTGTTTATCTTCTCTCAGGATCAAAGGCCGTCCAGGAGAAAGCAAATCTCTTACAGTTTCATTATAAACCTCTAAATATGACAGATGAACCACATGATTCCCATCACAACTCCTTTTTCTTACTTTGGCAAACAAATCCTTTATGGCTAGCACCATTACACCCGGATTGTCGACGGTTCCTAGCATCGTAAATGTCTTGCCAGCACCTGTTGCACCATAGCAGAAAACTGAACCGTTTCGTCCTTGTAAAACTGCTTCAACAAGCTCAGATGTTCTGTACAATTCAAAGAAAGATTGTATATTTAGGTATGAAATGAACCGCACGTTCATGGACTCTTAGGCAGGAAGTTCGTTCATTTAATAAAGGAACAAACATGCACACATACCAAATATTTTTGTTCATTTATTTAAATGAACGAACATGGAAACATATCCCCCTCGTTCATTTACCTTCATGAATGTTCCATTATGTTCGTGAACTGTTCGCTTAGATTATTAACAAACGAGCTAAATGAACATGAACACATTAATTTTCTTAACAAACATGAACAGAAAAATTGTTCTTAAAATTGTCCTGTCCATTCGTTTGTTTGATTACAGCATTTCACGACCTTCGTTCGTATGTATAGGCTTTTTTGTTCGTCTGTGCTCTTCCATTTGTGAACCGTTTGTTTTACTTATTTACCAAACGAACATAAACAAAGACGAGTGCATTAGCTTTTTAACGACCTAAAAAATCAGCGTGTTAATATCAAACACAAACAAGCCCCATTCATTTTCGTTCAGCTCATTTAGCAGACTATCTATCTATAACGATGATGACGAAATGCGATTAAAAAAGAGACTTTGAGATGATTTTATGCACTTACGAAGTTGAATAAACATCAAGTTGGGATGACGAATCCGGAAATGCAGCATCAAATGTGAAATGGCGCCCACGAAGTCGCTTGAGCCGTAGATAATCATTCTCATTAGCGAATTCGGTCAAGTAAACTTCTTTCTGATTCACAATCCTAACACAAGATCTTGATCCAGCATCCTTTTCCTTCTTACTTAATGGTCTCAGCCTTACAAAAACAAGAATCCTGCTA
Organism: Ambrosia trifida; assembly: GCA_028751855.1. NCBI lineage: Eukaryota > Viridiplantae > Streptophyta > Magnoliopsida > Asterales > Asteraceae > Ambrosia > Ambrosia trifida. The sequence continues at coordinate 92,326,717 of CM054126.1, forward strand.
CCTCCATTTCCCAATTTCACTGTCACACCCTCTGATATTGCTGCATTCTTAGCTACCCCTTCCCCTCCACCGCCTGCCGCCCCATAACCGCCACCCCCCATTGATAACTTTCTTGCTACAGTAGTAGTAGACACTACCCCTCTTCTTGGTGGGCATGTAAACCCAACAATCTTCTCACCATTACCACCACCAACCGCCACAGATATATTCTCTCTGGCATCCTTTGCCACTGCAGGCGGTTGAGGCAGCGGCGGCTGTGGCAGGATATAAGTCCTACTGACCGTTGACACAGGCATCGAATTCTCTCTTATTCCCACAATCTTTTCACCATTCCCACCTCCGCCGCCAACAACCGCCACAGCCACATTCTCTTTACCATCCTCTGCAACCGCAGGCGGTTGAAGCGGCTGCGGATGCGGCAAGATATAAGTCTTGGTAACCGCCTCAACCGCCATCGAATTCTCCCTCATTACCTGACTCTCCACACCACTCAACTTCCTCTTTTCAAATTCTGGTCTACAAGATCCACCACCACTACCACTCAACAGATCAACACTCGGGTGAGTCGAAAATCTAACCTTATCCGGTTTTGGAGATGGGTTCGGGTTCGGGTTCCTAACCGAAATCGAAGACTGTTTCTGCTGTTCATACAACTGTGTCAAAGCTTTCATCTTTTCCTTCAACCCATGATGTGGATTCCTCATTTCATTTCTTTCCTGAACCACATTCACCTGAGACCTTGTTGACACCATTTTTATAAAATCCAACCAAAATCACTCAATTCCAACACATACCCTTTTCAAATTCACCAAAACCCTTTCACCAAAACCTCAAATAACCAATTAAAATGAAAAAAAAATCAATCTTTTTTTCAAGAAAATGTAACAAAACCCTAATGGATTCTTGAAATCAAGACAAGAAACAGATCCAGAACATACCCTTTTGGATTATTAACAAAACCCTTGAAGCAAAAGCTCAAAGAACAGATTAATATGCATAAAGTTTCAATCTTTTTCAAGATTGTGTAGCTGAAAAAGGGATTATTTTTATTATTATTAGGGTTGAAGGGAAGTAGGAGTGTGTGAAAGGGTTAACAGTTTTTGAAATATTTTGAGAGGTTGTGTGTGTAACGGTCAAATTAGTTTGGCATATTCTTAAAGGGTCAAAACGGTTAGTTATTAAATGGGATGGGTCTGTTTTGAAATTTTGTTTTGAAAATAATAAATAAGGAATATAACATTTAATTTGGATCCTAGGTCATTAATTATGTGTAGTTTTTTTTATTTTTGTTTTTGAATATTATGGAAGGAATCATCTGATGGTTTTGTATAATATATTAAGGTTATGATTTATATGATTAATATAGTGACAGGACTCATTCAATGAATTTAAATCCTGTTATGTGTGTGTGTTTGTGAAGCTGATGATATGGTTTTCTTTATTGGTGATTTTTATTGGCGAGTATTTTAGGTGATAAAAGTTTTCTTGTGTTGTAAACATGCTATCTAAGCCATTATTTTGTTTTGGAAAATTGGATTGTAATAAACTCACATTTATATTGTTGGCCAATAATCATCCCACCTAAGTTTATTATTCCTACCAGTCCCACCTTTTAATTTATTTTTTCTCATTGCACCCGCCGTTAACTCACACTTACGCCGTTAGCTGAAACTCACAATTCTAGGCGATTGATCGCCGGATCTGAAAGAGGGAATCGAGACGAGGATATTGGTATGTTCAATTGCAGAAACAAACATGGTTTGATCATCAAATGAAAGTGTTTTGTGGTTATAAGACTACTCAAGCAAGTTAATCATTTTCTCTTGAGTTTTGTAATGATTTTTTTTTTTTAAAAGTATATGGTGTGTTTATAATTTGCTAGACATGCTTATTATGGTAATCTAGCAAGCAAACTATAATGATATATTGTAGTTGGATTTGTGAAAGGGAAACTAAATGGTGTTGAATACACCACATTTTTTTATGTGTTGGTATAATGGAATTACTTATTAATGTTAATGAATGTGTTTTCGAAGATTAGTTCACGTGTTAGTAAAGAAATTTAACCATTTAAGGAATTGGTGAAAATGATGATTTTGACCCCACTTGACCAAATTTTGGAATTGACAAGTTGGTGAGTCTAGAGTAAAAATAGTTAATGGTTGTTTAGAATTATCCAAAATACATTTAAACATCAGCGTCTCTAACTTCTAAACCCAAACATTGAGCATCTACTTACCAAGTAACTATTTGTGGCATGAGGGGCTGACTTAAATGGTAGAGACACAAGTCTTCTAGAGGGGGATTCTTAGTTCAAATTTCGAGCAAGGGTGTAAAAGAGTGTAGTTTAGGAGTTTAGGTAGATTTTATTAAGCCCTTAAAAAGAGAGTATTTGTATTTGATCTATTAGGGGAGGGTGTGGTGCGAGAAGTTACCGTAACACCCTCAAACACCTTATTTAGTAGGTGTGATGCTAGAAGGTACCCTAAACCTTGGGCGATGGATCCCACTAGTTTACCCACACTACCTACTCTCTCTCCCCCTCCCCCTCTCTCTCCCTCTCCCTCTCTCTCTCTCCGTCTCTCTCTCTCCCCCACTCTCTCTCTCTCTCCCTCTCTATCTCTCTCCCTCTCTCTTTCTCCCACTCTCTCTCTCACCCCTCTCCCCCCCCCCCCCCTCTAAGCACACAAACTCCATCAAGTAGTGTATGCCAAGAATGGTTGTAGGACCGTTTATACGAACTGAGATCTCACGAATATTAATCGTAGGATGTGGAATCCCCTCGGGTTGTGCAAACCGAACAAGATAAAATCAGTAAAGAACGAGATGAAAACAGAACACAAAACATCGAGTAAGTTCCATAACTTTACTTGTCTATTAGATCAAATATAGAATGTTACAGATCAAACCTAGACCTAATACAGAGAGTCTCTCAAAACTGGGGATAAGCACAAATGATCAAAAGCTCTTACTACCAACTAACCTATCCCATATATATAAGCAATTCAATTCGACCCTTCATAGGTATGAATTGATTCATTCGACCCTTCGTGGGTACAAATGAATCTTCCTATCTTTCATTCGACTATACGACTAAACACACAACCTATACTCATGCTTGCGACATATCGTACCGCATCACTAGCTAGGGACATACACGAAAGTGAACTTACAGTCTTCCCCTTGGACCTAGCCAGTGATGTACTAAACTAGAAAGCTATCAATTCTTCAAATTCTGCATTCATCAATCTCCCATAAGACTTGAAAACTTTCCTTCTCTTATAAGCTTGTGTCAAGGCTTCATCCGTTCTAGTCTATCTCTTTTGTAAGCTTCGAAATCTTAGACAACCTCAAGAAATGTTGTACTATGTTTATATAAAAAAAAAAGAATACAACCGACACATACCTAATAGCTTTCCTTTTTGACGACTGTTGGATTCGCCTTTAACCTCTGAGGTCCCACTTGAGCCGCCTAAACAAGCACCAAAGTGTTTTATTAGTATGCGCATGTATATGTCCAACACATGATGACGTATCCATTTCAACATGAATTCTATTATTAGTGACATTTTCACCAACAATTAACACTACCAATTTACATTCTAGGTTCACTTAGACATTTCATCAAGTACTTGGTAGGCTATAAGCTTTCTAGCATCATAATGAGATAATTACGAGATTACAATCCCATTCTTACAATTCTAATATTCACCACAGATTGTGCACCTTGATTTGATAACAACAAATCAATTGCAATTCATCGTAATCAAGTGATAACATAAGATTTATAGGGGTTGTTTCATATTATAAAGAACCTACCTAGTTCACACCAAAATCCCCACAATTCCATTATCTAAGGTTAGATTAACCATAACACACAGGAAATTAACATGTTGTAAGGTGCCCTTTTAAGTAGGATTCCTTTCCAAAATCGTTAATTTTTCCTAATTAAGAACCCTAGAATCCACCTAACCTTAACTAGGCTATGATACATCAATTGAGATAAAACGAAAGATACCTAGATGTTTGTTGTAGTTAGATGAACCGATTAAGTTTTAATGCAGGTGGATTATCATCAGATAAGCAACATTCAAGCTTGTTCTTGAGTTGAAGACTTAGTGTGTGTTTGTGTGTGTTTTTGGTTGTGGTGGTCGACATATCCATCTGATATGTCGACTTCCCCATTTTCCACCTAAAGCCCCTCCATTAACTTCTAAAATATGGCATATCTAGTCCCCCAAGTTGTGATTTTCAAATTATGTATTATAGGGTTTAGTTTTAAGGAATTTACTAGGATTGATTTGATTTTAACATAGGTCCTGATTCATGCAAAACTTTAAATTAAAAGAAATATAACCCTTGGGGTGTTAAACTACACATCCTATAGAGAATGGACATCTTAGATCTAAGTTCTAGATTTTCCTCAACATATTGTTCACCCATCTCATAGTACGTTTTAGTGTTGGCATTGTTGGTGACGTTTATACTTTCCAAAATATTTTTCGAAAATCAAGGTTCATTGTGTGAAAAAGTACCTTTGGGAACCAAGACTCAAAATCATACATTTATGGTAACTAATCACATGTTTTTCCTTTAAAATACTTATAGACTTGTATTAAATACACGTCTTTGCATATGTATCCATATTGCACATGAGACGCCTGATGTGCCGAAAAATTAATATGTTTTCACCCACAATTACCACCTGTTTTATGATCTAAATCGTGCTTTTATCTTTGTTTTATCAGGATTTATCTTTCTTTGTTGATAAATGCAGATTTGGAGGCCCGGTGACGAAAAGAAGTGAAAACCCGCACAAAATACAAAAAGACGAAGATTTGAAGACTTTGAAGATTTGCCAGACATGGCACGATCGTGCTCATGGCTGTGTAACCTTCCCGGATCAACATGTCAACATTTCCAAGTCAAAGGAGGTCAATTTCAGAGTTTCAAGATGTGCACGGGCGTGCACAATGATGAAGCACGGACGTGCTTTACTCCAGCGTGTTCTCCAAGGCAAAAACTGACCAAGACTGACAAAACGGTTGGTCTTCAGGACAAGCACGGGCGTGCCACTACATGTGGCACGGGCGTGCTCAGCAACAACCCAACGTCTTCTGCGTAAAGGACCCTGCAACAATACCCGTTGTCGAGCATGGGCGTGCCAAAACGTTGTCGAGGGCATGCAAGAGCTGAAATGCCTATAAATAGAGGCCTTCACCCCACATTTTGAAGCATCCCTTTCCACTAGCAATTCAACACTTCTCTACAAAGTTTCTGCCCCCTGAGAGGTTTAGAGGTGTCGCTTGGAGCTTGAGATCACTCCACAAACACCTTGAGAGAGAGAGAGAGAAAGAGAAACACCCCAAAATCATCCAAAACCCTTAGAAATCTCCATATCACCCTCCAACATGTCTTGGACACATACCCAACCTTGTTAGCTTGTTGTATCAACCATGCTAGGCTAGATTTCTGTTGGTGTTGTTAGGGTGAGGATGGACACTTGGTATGAATTAATATAGTTTATCTTTTATTTTAAAGTGGTGTTTTGTGTTCTTAATAATTCTTACTATTCGAACTTTGTTTAATGGTCTAATTAACAAATCACTTAGTCTTTGGTCTTGTGAGTGTCTTGATAAGAAATGGGAAGGACTCATGAGTGTACCCATGGTGTGTAGCAACCCATGCACTTGTGAACTTAAACCCATGAGTAGTGATTAGTCCATTTGTGGGTAGAAATACACACACTTTGAGACTTAATCCTCTATTATCAAGATCTCATTTAGGGTCGGTACGGTCTTTATACTCGGTCCTAATGATAAGTTAATCCTTAATCTTACATCTTGGTTTCATGGTCTATGTGAAGTCTTGATGTGGGTTATGTATTGATGAACTCATGTTGGAATAAAACGGTCTTTATTTTATTCGATCATTATACTGCCACACAGTTAATGATAGATCAGTCACTTTTTGAAAAGTTAATTAAACCAAGTAGGGGATGCACGTGTGCTGGTAAATCACGACTCCTCTATGATATTAAGTTGTAACTTGTTCGGTCATGCTCCAGCCACCGACAAGTTATTCATAAAAGTCTAGAGTAGTTTTATGTCTATATCGCAACACCGGGAGGAGGGTAATTCGGGGTTGAGTCGACACAGTCTCGAGTCACTTTACTTTCAGTGTTGAGAGGTGAGCTCACCAGGTCGGGAGACCCTCATAATAACACTAAGAACACAGTTGTTTGTACAGCTTTGCGAGAACAGTCACTTCTAGAAAATGCAATTGAAATTCTAAGTTAAGCATAAGTGCGCGCTCAAACACACCATTATAAAATAAAGATAGCTATTTCATACCGAAGTTCCATCCGATCCCGAAGCAACACCATTGTTTTGCTAGTGATTTTTCTTAAAAGTTTTGATCTCTCGTTTTACTTTTCTTCTTGCAATATTAAAAAGTCTTTTTTAAGTAATTTTAGGAAGCTGGGTAGTAAAAATCGTGTCCACGGATTCGATACTCGGTACTTGCACATTTCTATACTATATACGATAGGTGCGCTTGCCTATTGTGTCGTGTTTAGAACGTTGAGCAACTATCGTTTTAAATTATAAATTTAAAACTTGTAAGTGTCTTTCTGTTTTCTAACTTGCTCATCTTTTCAACTAAAGCTTTTGGCATCTCCCCCGCGACTTTGCCCTTTTTGAAAAGAAGTCTAGTTTTCTTAAACACTCACACGACATCAAGTTTTTGGCGCCGTTGCCGGGGACACGACTGTTTTAGAGAAAGGTTTTCTTAAAATTACTCATTTTCTTTACTTAGTGTTTTTGTTAAAAATTTTCATCTTAAAGGTTCTTACATAGTGTATGAAATTGCGCCCCTCGCCAATTCTTACACCACCTCTTGAAGAACCCGAACGATATTTTAGAGCTAGAAGAAAAGAACAAAAATTAAAAATGGCACAAGTTGATAGAATCTCTGATTTTGCTAGACCTTCCATCAATGCCTTGGGCCCTAGCATCGCTAGACCCAATGTTGATGCCGACCATTTTGAAATTAAGTTCCATGTCATCCACATGATACAACAAAACTGCACTTTTCATGGTCTTCCCGATGAAGATCCCCATGCTCATATCGCAAATTTCCTTGAAATTTGTGATACCTTTAAGTTTCAAAACGTCTCTCCTGATGCTATTCGGCTTCGCATGTTTCTTTTTTCATTAAAGGATCGTGCCAAAGCATGGTTGAACTCACAACCCGCAGGCTCCATTACCACCTGGGCTGACCTTGCCCAAAAATTTCTCTCAAAATATTTTCGCCCAGCCAAAACCGCAAAGTTAAGAAATGACATCACCACCTTTTGTCAAGAAGAGGGAGAGTCACTTTAGGAAGATTGGGAAAGATTCAAAGATATGTTGAGAAAATGCCCACATCATGGTTTTGAAGTTAGGTTACAAGTTTCATCTTTCTACAATGGGCTGACAAATTAAGCAAGGCAGACACTCAATGCAACCGCAGGAGGTATTTTTTTGGAACAAAAGACCACAAGAAGCCTATGATCTCATTGAAGAAATTGCGGTCAACAGTTATCAGCGGTACAACCCTCGAAGTCGGCCATCCAAGACTGGCCTCTATCAGATCGATTCCACCACTTCATTACAAGCACAAATTGAGGCACTTTCAACTCACCTCAACCAGATGAGCAAAGCACAAGTCAATGCCATCACCGCAGCAGAGTTGCAGCCACAAGAAGGAAGTCTTCCTCAGGCTACCGTGGAACAAGTTGACTTCATTGGTACAAGCTGCCCACCAAACAATCCTTACAGCAACACTTATAATCCTAGTTGGCGCGATCATCCAAATTTCGGGAGGAAAAACAACAACAACACCATGCAGCCACCCAGATTCAGTCAACAAAACAACCAGCAACGCCCACCAAATAATGGCTACCCGTCCGTCGATGAAAGACTCACAAAGCTCGAAGCCCGATCAGCAGCAAGAATGGATGAAAAGTTCAACAACACCGACAAGAGGCTTCAAGGACTTGAGTCCACCATCAGAAATTTGGAAGTACAGCTCGGCGTAATGGCCAAGTCTCTTGAAGAAAGACCCATTGGAAGCCTTTCAAGCAACACTGAAACCAACCCAAAAGCCAATGTTAGTGCCATAACTCTTCGAAGCATCCGCGTTTATCCTAAGCCAGCGGTACCTGCCGACGAAGAAGTTATACCACCTAACCCACTCACAAATGAACCCACTCCAAACATAACCATTCCCAATATCATCGCACTAGAAAACTGAACCGCCAGTTCACCAATGCCAGCTAATGATGGGCCCGAAATCAACCAGACTCCTCTGATTGCTCCACCACCAGAACCACCAGCAATGACGGCATGGAGGGAATATCAGCCTCACATTCCTTATCCTGGCCGATTGATGAAACAAAAGACTGATGAGCAGTACCAGAAATCCACTGAACTCCTAAGTCAAATCCATGTCAACTTGCCTTTTATAGAAGTTATTCAGCAAATGCCCAAGTACTCCAAATTCCTAAAGAACTTCTTGAGCAACAAGAAAATCTCGAGGCAGCGGTAAAAGGAAACGCACTAGAGTGCGCAGCACTACTCCAGCAAAATATTCCTCCAAAGCTGACCGACCTAGGGAAATTTTCTTTACCATGCTCCATAGGTAATTTGCCTACAAAATATTCCTTAGCAGATCTGGGTGCGAGTGTGAATGTTATGCCCACTTATATCTACAAACAACTCAATTTGGGCGACCCGCGACCGTTGATAGCTACGATCGAGTTGGCGGATAGTACTATAAAGAAACCAGAGGGGATTGTCGAAAATTTGCTCATCAAAATAGGGAAGTTTGCTTTCCTCGTCGACTTTGTCATCCTCAACATAGGCGAGAGTAATGTTCCTATTATTCTCGGCCGACCATTCTTAGTTACCGCCAGAGCCACAATAGATATGAGTGAGGGGAATCTAACACTTCGGGTTGGGAATAACAAATTGCACTACACAGCTGGTGGAAGAGAATATGAGCCCGAAGATCCATTTGATGTGGCCCACTTCATTGATAAGTAATTAGATTATCAACTGAAGAAAACCAAAGGTACCAGTTGCACCACTGGAAGAATCAGCGGTAAGGCTTGACAACACCAAGTGGATAGATGAATATTGGGACAGTCGTCAGAAGACTGGATGGAGAAAGAAACACCCACGAAAGAAAACACCACCAGAGTCCAAGAGGTCGGAAAAGAAGTAGTCAGAGCATCACACGTTTTGTCCAGTCAAAGACGTAAAACGTGGCGCTACCGTGGAGGCATCTCGGATTAGTAGCTTTGGATGAATAAGTTGAGAGGTTGGTGCATACGGTAGACGAGTCCGTCAAGAACCATCAGGTATGGTCGTTCACTCTTGATACTTTCTATCACCCAGGTATGCCCTCTCGGCATTAGGACCAGTAGCTTGTTTTTATTTTTATTCTCGTACTAATAAAATATTGAAGTTCATGCCAAGTGGTTTCTCTCAAGATAACAGACAAGGCAGCTGTGGGGATCGACCGCACACGGACCGTTGGAAGACGAAAAGGGGAGATTCTTGTTCCTTTTGACTTGCCCACTTTTCTTTGCACTTACATATATTACTATTATTAATATTGTGTAAAAGAATTAAGTGTGAGGTATTTAAAATTTTTATAAAAATTTAAAACACCTCAAAGCAGTCGGCAAACTGTAACAAAAAGGCAATGTTTTTAAAAGAAGTTTTTGGCAACAAAAACATTTTCAAACCTTTTGAGTCGGCCCAACGATTTTGCGGGAGACTAGGGAGGCTTTTGGTAGACGAAAAGAGCAGCTTAGGGTGTTCCCAATTCCTTAAACAACCCTTACCCTTTTCCATGTGGGCATTATTGAGCTTTATCGAGCACACTATTTCATATATATATATATATATATATATATATATATATATATATATATACTAGTTTTATACCCGTCCGTTGAACGGGTTGTAAAAAAAAATTATAAAAAAAACTTATAAACTTTATATTTCTTTATTTTTGTTTGCTACAACTCCAATTTAAAACAACCTTTGTATATGAAAGTATATACAAAAGTCAATGATAGTACCACTTAACATTAAATACAAATTTTAAAGAAACAAAAAAAAAATAGTTTAAATATTTGGTTGATGTGAACAATATTAATTTAAAAGGTTAAATTAAAACGTAAACATGTATGTTTTTTATAGTTCTTGGATTATGCATTTTAGTCTTTATATTTTACGTAATATGGGTCAAAAAAACTGAAACTTTGATAAAACCGAACCAATGCCTTAATAAAACCGAAAACAAAACCAAACGGTTTTAAGAAATCGAACCAAACCGATATTTTGAAATCATTGTTATTTAAACTGATGAAATGATAGTATCACATCTTATAATACAAAGCTTATAAAACACACATTTGATTTCATTGATCTACCTTATCTAACATTTTTATGTTGTAGATAACAATTTTTTATTAAGGGAAATGAACATTGTAAATATTTGTTTACATGTTACCTACATATATAAAAACATTATTACAAATCCCGTGTGAAATCACGGGAAGACTAAATCCAACTAAAGCTGGAAATCCATTCATTGATGGTTGTGCTTCTGCCTTTCGTAACCACTGATGAATGAAATAGCTGATTGGAAACCACTGATGAATGAAACAGCTGATGATAAATCAACAGACACATGAAAAGCTCTGTTGGGATAACAATTATTAAAAAGAAACAGATAATCTTAATATCCAACTGAGATTTCATTACTCTGTTTACGAATATCTGTTGACTTGCCAACAAATATGTCAAACATTTATTATAAGATTCAAATGTATTATTACAATTACATAATTTCAATGAAATTTCTGAGTTAACAAAACTACATACAAAATGGAAAACTTGGTCTGTTTAAGACAATTTCATCCCAAAATATAAAAAACATAAACAGACCAACTGCTATGGTCTGTTTACTAAACACCAAATTAAGAAGTCAATCATTTGTTGCAAGAAAAATTGTGTTTAGTAACGTTTGTTCAAGGGCAGAGGGTCTGTTAAGGAGATATTTTTAAAACAGCTATTACTACAAACAGTTGTTGATTCAAACATATATTCCTTCAACAGTTTTCTTCAAACAGATGTTGCCTTAAACAGTTGTTACTAAGTTTGTTTCGTAATAATCTAAGTTAATGAATACTCTTTACATATTCGTCCAATTTGACAGGTTTATTCTAACAAAAGTGTATACTATAACCATTACTTATATGTTACTTGTTGGAAAGATAATAAAACGCTCGGGTTTTTTTTTTCCGTTTTTTGTATAGCACTATGGTACTCGTTGGACAGATAATAAAACGCTTGTTAATGTGGTGTAATTTTTTTCAAAAAAAATGTTATTTAAAAAGTTATTAACGTTTAAAAATCATAGGGGGAAAGTGCATGTGCTATGCACATGAGAGAGAAAAAATAATTTAATAGTAGATGGAGTATCAATGACCCATTTAATTGACCCGGTAAAATGAGCGGGAAAAACTTAAAGGAAGTCTCCATAAGATGACATGTGTCCCTCATTAGCTTTCATTTATATATTATAAAAGATATATATATATATATATATATATATATATTACACATGCTCGTTCAGTTGTTTTGAGAGATATTCCCCGATTGGTATGACCCGATTAGAACTTGTGTGACTTATGTGCTACGAGACCGCATCAGAGGAGAGTGTGTGAAAGTGATTTAGACACCTAGGACTTACCTATTCCGTTATCATTAGCCTTTCATATATTTTTCCCACCCTAGCCACCCATTTTTGAGCCTTAGCCTTTTCATTTCCTTACGTTCATTTAGCCCTTGTGTAGATGCATTTTGGTGCGACTAATGCTTTGGATTACAATAAACATATGTTAGTGTTGATTGTCGAACGGGCAAAGGAGTTTATATGTGGGCAAATGAAGATTTTAGTTGGTGCGAAGGAGAGAAAAGATGCGAAGGAGAGACTAAGGGGCGAATGTAGTTTAGATGTTTATGTTTTGCTTGGTTCGCACGATGTGATTGGGTGAACCTGCACATTCGACCATGCAATATGGGCGAATGTACAGGCCTATAAATAGGTTAAGCAATTTTTGAAAGTTAGTTGTTGGTCATTTTATTCCCTCCTGTTTTGTGTCTCTCCCTAGTGTTTGTGTCAACTTATTTTCATGTTAGATTTGATTGTAAACATTATTAAAACATGTAATTCAAGTTGATTATGAATGAGAAAAAGCTTTGAAAGATGATTTCTGTGTTTTGATTGTTTGATTATCATTATTGTGATTGATTCAGGGATTCCGCACCTGAATCAAACTTGTTTGATCAATCTCTTTGTAGATTTGACGATCCTAAACGCATACAAAGTGGTATCAGAGCCATTATGGATCAAACAACCACGATTTGATAATTTTACAGCAGATTTGGACCCTATTTTGATCAAAAACTTTCTGTTTTCATTGATAAAACTGAATTGGTGATAAATTGATTGATTAGAGCTTGTTTTCATGGATAAAATGCATAATTCTCTTTGATAAACTTGTTCCAAATCAAATCCGAATCAAAACCTGATTAAAATCATCAAATTCTTTCAACTTTTGAAAAAATTGATCAAAATTAACTGATTTTCAAAGAATAACCATTTTTGAAAGTGCAGGGTCGAACCTAGGGAGAAATGGGCGAACGTGTGTGTTAAACGGTCGAACCAAAGGATTTTTGGTCGAAGGTGGTGTTTTAAGTGGTCGAACCTAGAGTTTGTTAGTGTATTGGTGTTCATTCGACCATACTTGTTTCATTCGACCATACTTGTTTCATTCGACCATTCGAACGGTCGAAGGAGAAATTCAAACGGTCGAAAGAAAGTCAAACGGTCGAAAGTGATTTGTGTTTGTTATATCTTTCATTCGTATCTTTGAAAACGGTCGAAGGAGAACATTTTCTCTCATTCGACCACTCGATTCATACGAAGGAGAAAACTGTTTTAAACTTTTCTAATTTTTTCGTGTTTAAACATTTTCAAATCAAGATGTGGAACTTTCCGACTACACCACGACCCAACACGACACCACAACAGCAGACAACCATGGATCCTTGGTCGGTTGCTACCCAAAAGTCTAGTCAACCATCAAAACCTATCAACTATATGGCTATGACTAGTTCTATTCCTCAACACGTTGCACAACCACAACCGCAACCGATTGGCGACTATTGGGGAGTAGCAGCAGCAGTTCACACACAGACGACTAATGCCATATCAACGCTTATTCAAGAGTTGTCATCTGGAAGTGGAAACCGACCACCTAAGCTTATGGAGATGGTCGACTACAACACGTGGAAGACTAAATTCAAGATCCATTTGGAGGGTATGGGTTTAGAGGGAACTGAGGCGTGGCAGATGATTGCGAAAGGCTACGTTGCTCCGATCTTGGAGAACACGGGAGAGCCTATTCCTTTGGAGAATCTAGCAGACGATGAGAAGAAAAGGTTTGCTATTGAGAAAAAGGCGTTTTCTCAATTGTCCCAAGCTATCAACACTGATTTGTTGCATCAGTTTGGTTCGTGCACAACTTCTAAGCAGCTGTGGGATATGTTGAGAAACAGGCATGATGGGAATGAGAAGACTAGGAAGCTAGGGATGGAGGAGCTTCGCAAAGAGTTTGAGAATTTTAGTTACATGGGTAACGAGACTTTGAAAGAGTTGGTTCCAAGGTATTGCCACTTACTCACAGAGCTGTCAAGCTATGAGATTAGCATACCTATGTCTGAACTGGTGGACAAGTTTGCCGATGCGTTGCCACCGTATTGGAACCAACATATTGAAGTGTTGAAAGAGAAGGATGCGTACCAGTATTGGACGATCAATGAGTTTATACAGAAACTAGAGAACAAAGAGATGGAGGAGAAGAGGAAAGAAAAGAGGGCTCAAATTCCTCAGAATCTGGAACTTTATCTTGGTGCTACATCTTCTTCCCATTCTACTTCCAGTTCTACTACTAATGTTGCTCCACACATCGCGTGCATATCTAACATCGTTGAACCACCCAAACAACTAATCAACTACCTTGCTCAAACATCTTCATATACCTCACCATCATATCCTACAACAACTACTTATATTCCACCATTTTCACCTATGCAACAAGCAGCATGTTACTCTGCTAGTCAACCTCAACAACAACAACCTTACAACACTCAAATGAACCAAATTCAACTTAACCAAAACCAACCGAACCAAAGCCCGATAGTGTTGGAGACTTCAAATCTAAACAATGTTACTGTTGAGATTTCTCAACAACATGTAGCATTAGTTTCAGCGATGGTAGCATCATACAATGGTCTGGTTGCTAGTCAAATTGGGAACAACAATTTGACCAATGAGGACTATGCACAGATCGACAAGGAAGAGATGGAATTGATGGATATACAGTGGGCTTTTGCAAGTATCATGAGAAGAGCCACTGATTTTATTCAGAAGACCGGGAGAACGGATCTTTCAACTTCTCCTAACACCACTTATGGCTTCAACAAAGCCAAAGTAACTTGTTTCAATTGTGGTGAAAAAGGTCATTTTAAAAGAGAGTGCACACAGCCAGCACAACAATGTAATCGAAATCCATTCAATTCTACATACCAAAACCGTCAAACTCAAAACCAAAATCAAGTATCATACCAAAGTTCCAACAACATTTCAAGCTTTCAACCTCACAACAACTATCAAAACCGCCAAACTAACTAACAAAATAACAATGCTAGACAATCCACATCACAAAACCAAAACCAAACTCAACAGAACTCAAACCGAACAATCATTCCCATCTCTACACCAAACACACAAACCCAAACCGAGAACCCAAATCAAGCTTTGGTGATACAAAAGGATGAGGGTTTTGATTGGACCGATATGCAGTTGGGAGTGGAAGAAATTACAGCTGGTAATGTGGCTTGTGTGGCACAGCAGATGAACTTGGATGAACCGATGGAGGTTGAAGAAGAGAATGTGTCTAAGAAGATGAGTGAGTTGAAGATTGAAGAGTTGAATGAGGAGTTGAATGTTGATGTTGATTGTGCCGAGAAGAAGTCTGGAATGGTTATGGATACGGTTGCTGATATTCCAGAACAGTTTAATTCTACCTATTCTGATGAGGAGAGTGATTCTGACTCTGAATCTAGTGTTAACTCACTGGATGACGACATTGACCAGTTGCTTGCTGAAGCTGATTTCTTGATGACTCGGAAGTCATGCATGGTGGATGATGCTTGCACCAGAATTGATTATTCCAAGTTTTTCGCTGGGAAGGAAGCTCATTTTGCACTAATGGCAATGACAGAACCTCCTAAGTAGGTAAGTACCGAATCTACTGTTAATAATTCGACTTGTGTTAAAAATTGCAAAACTTGTGATAAATTGACAGATTAAAATAAGCAACTCAAGGTTCAACTTGAGAGTGCAAAAATCAATTGTCAATTGTATCAGAAAGAATCAAAAGAGTTTAACAAAGTACATGATGGGTATAAGAAAGATATTTCTGAATTGAAAAAGACTTTGTCGTTAAAACAAATGGCCATAAATAACTATATCAATGATTTAGAAAACACAAAATTGGAAATGGCCACCATCAAGTGCTTTGCAGAGAAAGTTAATAAAAAGCTTGAGAGTTATAAGCACATCGCTTATGTTGTTGACCACATCATAGAAGAGCCTTCACAGCCCAGTAGTGCAAACTACAAAGCTGTCCCAGCTCCGGTGCTGTTTGAAAATCATAATTTGCATGCAATAGCACCGGAGAGCTTAGTCAAATCTGACTCTACTTCAGATATCGAGTTCAACACATCTAGTGTGGGAGACCCGTATTCTGATGTTAGACCTGTTCTGGGAAACAATGAAGGTGTGGTTGCTGCTGATGATTCTGATGAAGAGGATGAACAGTCTGAGACGGTTATTGAAAAAGTGAGTGATATTCCTGATGAAAATCACATCATCACTACTGAACCGGTTTCACCATCTCAGATTGTCCATCCCATGGCTAATGCTCACAGAAAAAATCAATCAGCAAAGAATGTTGATAAGAAAGTTGAGAAGCCCGTTGTTAAGAATGCTGAAAAGAATATGGTTAAGAATGTTGAAAAGAATGTTGTTAAGTCTGTTGAAAAGAAAGTTGAAAAATCAAATGATGAGAAAAATGAATCGTGTGATAAACCTGTGAAAGTTTTCTATCGGATGCAAAGCTCCGATAAGATTATTTCTGATGAAGAATATCTGATTCAATTTGCAAATTATTCTAAAATTGAAAAGATATGGCAGGAAAGTACCATTTGGTTCCCGAAACATGAACGAACCAATGATATTCCTCCAGCTATTTTAAAGAAAATTCATTCGGATAATTCTAAAGACCCAAAGGTCAATGTCACACAATTTGTTAAACCAACAGACAAGTCAAATAGTTTTATTGAGCCGACTTACTCAAAGGACCCCGCTCCTGAGAGTTTAAGAAGACAGTGTATAGTTGACCAATATCCCATTGCTAGTTATTCTAAGTCGAACATCAAGGAAAAATATGAAGAGTACCGTGCGTGTTTTAAGTGCAGGGAAAGGGGGCATTTACTTGCCAACTGCCCGTATGTAAGACACAAGAGGCACGAGGTGGAGATGAAGCAAAGATATGATTGTCCGGTTGATAATCACAGTTATCCACAGAGACGGTTTTTCCCTCAGCCAGCACCTTTTTATAACCAAAACAACTATTTCAAAAGGAGGGAAAATCGTCCGATGACCTATGATAGACGCAACCGGATAGCCACTGAGAAACCATTGAAGAAACCATTAGTGAACGCAACTGCTGACAACAAAAAGGTTCCTGCTAAACCTAATGTCAAACCAACAGTTATTCCTGATGAAAATCACATCATCACTACTGAACCGGTTTCACCATCTCAGATTGTCCATCTCATGGCTAATGCTCACAGAAAAAATCAATCAATAAAGAATGTTGATAAGAAAGTTGAGAAGCCTGTTGTTAAGAATGCTGAAAAGAATATGGTTAAGAATGTTGAAAAGAATGTTGTTAAGTCTGTTGAAAAGAAAGTTGAAAAATCAAATGATGAGAAAAATGAATCGTGTGATAAACCTGTGAAAGTTTTCTATCGGATGCAAGGCTCCGATAAGATTATTTCTGATGAAGAATATCTGATTCAATTTGCAAATTATTCTAAAATTGAAAAGATCTGGCAGGAAAGTACCATTTGGTTCCCGAAACATGAACGAACCAATGATATTCCTCCAGCTATTTTAAAGAAAATTCATTCGGATAATTCTAAAGACCCAAAGGTCAATGTCACACAATTTGTTAAACCAACAGACAAGTCAAATAGTTTTATTGAGCCGACTTACTCAAAGGACCCCGCTCCTGAGTGTTTAAGAAGACAGTGTATGGTTGACCAATATCCCATTGCTAGTTATTCTAAGTCGAACATCAAGGAAAAATATGAAGAGTACCGTGCGTGTTTTAAGTGCAGGGAAAGGGGGCATTTACTTGCCAACTGCCCGTATGTAAGACACAAGAGGCACGAGGTGGAGATGAAGCAAAGATATGATTGTCCGGTTGATAATCACAGTTATCCACAGAGACTGTTTTTCCCTCAGCCAGCACCTTTTTATAACCAAAACAACTATTTCAAAAGGAGGGAAAATCGTCCGATGACTTATGATAGACGCAACCGGATAGCCACTGAGAAACCATTGAAGAAACCATTGGTGAACGCAACTGCTGACAACAAAAAGGTTCCTGCTAAACCTAATGTCAAACCAACAGTTGGACCTGTCTCTGTTAAATCAGAGAAGGTAACCAAGAAGGTATCGTTCAAGGATGAAGTAAAGAAACCAGCTGAGACCCCAAAATCTCAGATCCGGATCTTGAAACGAACTGAACAATCTTGGTCATCAAAGGGTTCTGATGGTGCTTCAACTTCACAACAGAATGTGAAATCTGAGAATGAGAAAGATGTGTGTGATAAGAAAAAGATTGATAAAAATGAAAATGTTTGTGAAAAATCTGATAAGTCTGAATCTTTGAAACAATCTGTTCAAAGACCCAAGACCAAACAGGCTTGGGTCCCCCGAAAAATCTAATTTTTCTACTTGATATGTGCAGGGAGCTTCAGCTGGCCCTGTTAGCAGTCTTTGGATTGTTGACAGTGGAGCTTCTGGCCATATGACTGGGGATCTTTCGCTACTGTTCGATATTCGTAACATCAATGGAGGCTATGTAGCGTTTGCCGGGAACAAAGGAGGTTATATTACCATGGAGGGTAGTGTGAGCAATGGTATTGTGAGCTTCGAGAGAATTTCTTATGTGAAGCAGATAGATTACAATCTTTTGAGTGTCAGTCAGATATGCGACAAATAATTTTCTGTGTACTTTGACGATAAATCTTGCTACATACTCAAGCCGGGGTTTGAATTACCGAAAGAGTGGGTGATGCTAAAGGCGCCGAGAGTGAACAACCTGTATATTCTCGATATGTCAAAAGCAATGACCACCCAAGGCCAAGTCACGTGTTTCCTCTCCAAGGCTACAGAAAAAGAATCCATTATGTGGCACAGGAGAATGGGACACATTCACCATAGAACGATGAATCAATTGGTGAAAAATGAACTTGTCACAGGTGTGAACGTCAAACATTTTTACCTAAATGACAAGTGTGTGAGTTGTAAAAAGGGTAAGCATCACAAACAATCCCATAGACCAAAGAAAGTTAATTCCGTTGAACTGCCACTTGAACGTTTGCACATGGACCTGTTTGGACCATTCAAGCGTAAGAGTCATGCTAGGGAGTTATACTGTCTTGTGGTGACTGATGATTATTCAAGATTTTCATGGGTGATGTGCTTACACAGGAAGAGCGACACATTTGACAATCTGAAAGTTTTGTTCACTCGTCTGGAAACTATCGATGGTCTCAAGATCAAGAGGATTAGGAGTGATAATGGGACGGAGTTTAAAAATGCACAGATGGACGATCTTTGTGAAAACAAAGGTATTCATCATGAATATAGTGCTCCGTATACCCCACAACAGAACGGTGTCGCGGAACGTAAAAACAGGACTCTAATTGAAACGGCGAGGACAATGCTTGCGGACTCAAATCTTCCAGTAATGTTCTGGAACGAAGCAATTTACGCAGCTTGTTATACTCTTAATTGCGTTTTAACGGTGAAGAAGTTTGGAAAAACTTCTTATGAGCTGTTGAATCGTCGAAAGCCGAATTTAGAGTATCTAGAACCGTTTGGAGCTCCTTGTACTATGCTTAATCCATCTGAGAAGTTCGCACCGAAGGCTGAGGAAGGATACTTTGTTGGATATGCAACCCCGCTCAAACGGGTATTCAACAAAAGGACTCGTCAGGTCGAGGAGTGGGCTAACATTGAAGTGCAACGGTACACTCAGAACTTACAGGGAAGCGGTCCAGACTGGATGTTTGATTACAAAGATTTCTTTGAATCATTCAACCTAGATAGCTTGGTTGAAGAGGCTGTACTACGTTTATATT
The DNA here is from genome assembly GCA_028751855.1 of Ambrosia trifida. Classification (NCBI taxonomy): domain Eukaryota; kingdom Viridiplantae; phylum Streptophyta; class Magnoliopsida; order Asterales; family Asteraceae; genus Ambrosia; species Ambrosia trifida. The sequence continues at coordinate 92,346,345 of CM054126.1, forward strand.
ACGAGGTTGAAAACGCAGTGACATCACCGTTGGTGCGTCCGATTACTGTGAATCCTCAAACAGCTTCTAATGATACCAATATTCCCGTCGTTGAAGAAGAGGTATTTCAAGAAGCTTCCACAACGTTGAATTCATCAGAATCAGAAGATGACGATGATGATGTTACAAGCGAAGCTATCTTAGATCATGCTACAGTGACACCACCAGTGAACCCAACTACAAATGATGCTTCAACATCGAATGTGGGTAATGATCTGGTTTCAGCAGAGAACTTAACTACTCAGACGGGAGTCCAAGTACCCGATTATCCTGAATCTCGGATACATCGAATTCACCCGATTGAGTAGGTTATTGGTGATCCTGGTAGCAGTGTGATGACAAGAGGACAATTGAGGAATGCGAACTCACCAGAAAACCTTGGCAATCTTGCTTTATATGCCAAAATACAAAAATCTGGTTTTCAGAATGACTGGTCTTTTGCTTGTTATGTTTTGCAGGTGGAGCCGCGAACTTACAAGGATGCTCTTTTGGACGATGCTTGGGTGGAAGCAATGCAAGAGGAGTTGTTGCAGTTTCAGAAACTTGGCGTCTGGACACTGACAGATCTGCCCCGGGAAGAAAGAAGATTGGAACGAAGTGGGTTTTTAAGTGCAAAAAGGATGATAGAGGAGTGATCGTAAGGAACAAAGCTCGTTTGGTTGTACAAGAATTTCATCAGGTTGAGGGAATCGATTACAACGAAATCTATGCACCAGTTGCACGCTTAGAGGCAATCCGAATGTTTCTGGCGTTTGCATCATACAAGAAATTTAAGGTGTATCAAATGGATGTCAAGAGCGCATTTCTTTACGGTGTGGTCAAGGAGGAAGTATACGTAGGTCAACCACCAGGCTTTGAAGACCCTATTCACCGGGATAAGGTCTACGTACTGAACAAACCTCTCTACGGGTTGCACCAAGCTCCAAGGCAATGGTATGAGGAGCTGAGCACGTATCTTCTCTCAAAAGGATTCAAGCGAGGTTTGGTAGACTGCACACTGTTCACTAAACGAACAGGCGATGACTTGCTTCTAGTCCAGATTTATGTTGACGATATTATATTTGGGTCTACTAACAAACTTCTGTGTAGAGAATTTGAACGTGTTATGCAGGAAAAGTATTGAGATGAGTGCAATGGGAGAGATGCAGTTTTTCCTAGGCTTGCAGGTGGAACAAAGACCAACGGGGATCTTTATTCACCAGAAAAAATACGTTTCTGAAGTCTTGAGCCGATTCCAGATGGATGTTTCGAAGCCGATGGACACCCCAATACAACCTAATCACGGGATTGGAGTTGACGCTAAGGGGGAGCTAACTAATCCATTTACATACAGAGGAATCTTCGGATCTCTGATGTATCTCACTGCCTCCAGACCAGATATAATGTTTGCCACATGTCTCTGTTCACGTTATCAATCGAAGCCGAAACAGAGTCCTCTTGCGGCTGTCAAACGTATCCTTAGATATCTGAAGGGTTGTCCGTCAAGAGGACTATGGTACCCTAATGATGATAATTTTGACCTAATCGCTTTTAGTGATGCAGATTGGGGTGGCTGTGACAAAGACAGCAAATCCACAACGGCTGGATGCCAGTTTATGGGGAGTAGGCTTGTGACCTGGCAATGCAAGAAACAGACCGCAGTTGCATTATCCACATGTGAAGTAAAATACGTTTCAGCATCGAGCTGCTGCTCACTGGTTCTTTAGATCCAACAACAGATGGTGGACTACGGTTTGAGATTTCTTAAAACCCCTATTTACTGTGATAATGAAGCCGCAATCGCATTAACAAAAGACTTAGTAAATCACTCAATGGCTAAACATATCCGGATTAAATATCATTTTATCCGTGATTGTTATGCTAAAGAGTTGATCGATATGGTCAAAATCCACACTGATTACCAATGCGCAGACCTTTTTACCAAAGCTTTTGATAAATCGAGATTTGAATATCTTTTGAAAGCTAATGGTATTAAAGAAAAACAAGACTGATCACCACCTCAGTTTATTGCTTTTTAGTTTAATTTTACTGCTTTTCAGAAAAATTTCAAAAATCCAAAAACATTAAAAAATTTCAAAATTCATAAAAATTAGAAAATTTCTTTGCTGACTGCTATATCTTCTTCCCTTAGATTAATGTCGTCAGATTTCTGTGAACAAACGATATCTGGGCAGTCACATATTTGAAATGCTCCAGCTTATCCTTGGGAACAGTAAATTCAAAAATTTATAAATATCAGAAAAACCAAATATGATTTCCTGGAGAAAAAGGGGAAATGATAGTACATCAGTGGGGATCTGACACATTCTAAAGAAATGTAATGCTATATAGGGCATGTGTCTGAGTCTGTGCAATGTGCTGATAGGCTTCGTAGACCTATTACTGCGTGCCTGATATATACATATCAAACGAATTGTTGTGAGGATGAACTCCTCATTGGCATATGGTCTTAGTACCGTAATTTCGTTTGATAGGGTATATGTACAAAACTCGGAGATTTTGGGTCGTTATGTTATTAGTTGTCTGGGGATAGCCTCTCTGTTCTTCTGCTGTAAGTCATTACGGACCTAGATCAGATAGGGTGTCTTTATAAAAGAGCTTTATGCCAAATCCTAAAGTTTCCGAATTGAGGAACTTTCCATGTTTTATGATGATCAAAGATTATCTATTACATCGTATTAATCACTGATGCAAATCATGATTGATATCAGTCCTCAACCTGGTAGAGTGCACATGTTACTTTGCTGCATTAATTTGCTGACCTGGATACCTCTGTGCATTATACCTTGTAAATTACAGACGACGAAAGCATAATCACGCTTTACAATGAGTCTTTGTGCATTATGTTTATACTATACATAATAGTATTAGTCTAAAGCACTGCACAAAAGTCTGCATGTGAGTTTATGTGGATCACAATATCAGCAGTTGCCAGAGCACACATTGTCTTTAATGATAATAATCAAAAGATCAACGGTGTGATCAGATTTCTCAATAACTGATATGATCCCTTTACCGGAAATCCCAAAACATTTACTGCTTTATTTTTACATTTCTGCATTTTATTTTCTCGTCAAAAATTGCAAACCTCAAAAAGATTTTAGGTGTGTTTTAACATAAACTTTAGAAAATCCAAAAAGATTTTATATTTTTATCTTATTTTTGATAGCTGATGGTGGTTGATGACGATTTTCTAAACCTTGATGAACCATTTGAGGTGTCGGATGCTTAAAAGTTGGAAAATATTTTGAACGGGACTCGATTTTGAGATTTGGTAAAATTTTCAAAATTCCTGATTCACCTTCGCCCATTCGCTTGGGTCGAAGGAGGAATTTTATGTTCATTCGTACGTTTTATTTTAGGCGAATGTGAGAGTTCTTAAGTTGTTTGTCTCTTTCGAACCCTTTATCTCATTCGCACCTTTCATTAGGGGCGAAGGAGACTAAAGCCTCACATTCGACCACATTAAACGGTCGAAGGAGCAGTCTATATATATCCATATCTGCCCTTACTGAATTTTTTCAAAATTTTTTGATCATAAGTCCACTTGTTGCTCGTGACTTTTAGACTTTATCATTGTGTTCGTCTCATTGTACTGATCATTTTGCACTCACTTTTACAGGTTAACATCCAGTTTTGAATGTTTAATCCATGTATTTCAGTCCAAGCCCTAACTGTCATTAAACTCGGTTTTATTGTTGATAATTGATATTAGTTTTGATAGGGATTCATTGTTTGAATGTTTTAGGGGGAGATTATGCAAAAACTAAGGATTAAACATCATCAGTTGGCATAATCGATTGATTTAAAACCTATAAACCCCAGTTTTTGAAATAAAACAATCAATCAATGAAAAACTGATGTAATTGATGATTAGGAAATAATAATCGGAGGTTTTAGGTGCATAATGAATATAATGACAAGTTAGAATCCACTGGTTTTCAAAATTTGAAATTTGAATTGAAGAACAGTTCCTTCGCCCCTTTCGAACGGTCGAACGTGTAAAACTGGGCGAAGGAGATGCTTAGTTTGGGCGAATGAAGTTAAAATGGGCGAATGAAACATTTAATCAAAATTTTCACATTCGAACCCTAAAACTTCTCATTCGCACCCCCAAAAACTCTCATTCGCACCTCCGAATGGGCGAATGTAGAGATCAATTACCAAATTTTCAACTTTTGTTTATTTTGTCGATTTTTAACGTGTTTACTTGTTTTATTTTGCAGTATAAACCATGTCTGAACAAGAAAAACCTACTGAACAAGATGGATCATCTGCACAAGCTGCTGAGAAAGGAAATGAAGAACTTTTGCCATTCAAGAATGCACATAACTGTTGTGCGTATCTTGGGGACGTGAAGAAGCACACTGAGTTTACAGAGATTATCGAGTTTCTAAAGAGGAGTCGGGTGATAGATGCAATTGCTACACCTGCTATTATCTACCGAGACATGTTACAAGAGTTCTGGACGAATGCGAAGATGGATTTCTGGGAGTGTGAATCATCTCTGGTTAGCAAGATTTAAGGAAAATTGGTTATTGTTTCAGAGAATGATATCAGGGAAGCTTTGAAGCTTGAAGATGAAAAGACTGATCCCAGAGAACTTAGCTTTACTGAACAGAGAAAATGCTTTCTAAGGATGAAATATAACGGGCCGATTACTGATGGTTCGTTACACAAGGGAAAGCTTTGTCCCCAATTCAAGTACTTGGCACATGTCATGATTCATGTATTCAGTTCAGCAGCAGGAGCTTATGATTTGATGAGGAAGAGTATTAGCTCGATGATGGTTGCACTGATATTGAACAAACCGTTCAATGTATCAGGGATGCTTATGGAACATTTATTGGAACCGGTTAGAGGTACAAGGAATTTGAAGTTTTTGTTATATCCTAGATTCCTTCAGATGATATTTGATCACAAGTATAAGGAGTTGAAGAGGGATCCGAAGCAGATCATAGTTCAAGAACATATGTCCATCAATACATTGGCAAGAATGAAGGCTTATAAAGGCTTGTCGGTGAATGAACGACCACCTGTTAGACGTTTATTTGGACATTTGGCGAGGATTGATTATGTTGATCCGGGTAAAGATGAGGTAAGGCATGCTGATAGTGCATTAGACGAAGATAATCCATTACATCCTGTTCACCCTGAGGCAAAGCGAAAGCGACAGGTTGTGAATGTGGGAGCAAAGAGTGGCAAAGGTAAAGAGAAAGAAATCAGGATTGAAGTTGTTCCTGAGACTAATCCTGCAAAGAAGATGAACGTTGGGATTCTGAGACTGAGACTGTAAAGACTACCACGCCCAAAGCCATTGTGGCTGGTGAGTCTGCCAGTCTGAATAGATCAGTGGAGGAACAGAGAATGAATAGCCCTATTCACTTAGATGAAGAGGATGAGATATTAGGTTTGGGAGCAGGAGATTTTCCTGGTTCACCAGTTCATAGGGAGAAACCAAAGAAGCCCAAATTTAAGAAGAAAGAAAAAGTGTTAAAGCCCGCAGAGAAACGAGCTAGAGAGATTGAATCGTTAGTAGCAGGAAAGAAGTTGCCACCTGCTTCAAGCTCGAAATCACCAGTTGCTGCTCCAGCCTCGAAAAAGCAGAAAACCACAACTACTTCCAGTACTGAACAGGGAGCTGATATACCTGTTGATGCTTTTAATGAAGCATTGGATAATGTACTGAAGAAGATGAAGAAGGGTAAACTGCCTGAGGTTGCTGAAGTTTCTACTCGAAAGGTTGCAGTGGATAGTGATGTGATGAACACTGTTAACTGGAAACTTACTGAGATGATGAATATTATAAACAAGCAGCAGACTGAGATTGATCAATTGAGAAAGAACGACTCAAAGATGTTGGATGTCGTTGTTACATCACATGAGAACAATGAGGAACTGAAAAACAAGATTAAACGGTTGCAGAAGGATAATAAGAAACTGTTAAAACATGAGCAAAGGAACACCAGAAGGTTTATAGCTTTGAAGGAAGAGAATAAGAAGCTAAGAGAGAGTAATAAAAGCATGGATAATCTGATTAAAGATTTATACTCTCGGGCTCCTCAGTTGAAAGAAGGTGAAGAGGATAAAGATCAAGACGAGGAGCAGGTTGATTTCGAACTGTCTGATGATGAGGAGGAGGAGGATGATGAGGATCTTGATGAAGATGCTGGAAAGGCTCCTAAAAAGAAGAAGGATGATGGAGATGATGATGGTTCGAATGATGGATCTAGTGATGATAGCAGCTCTGCATTTGATGATGATGATGATAATGATGATGATGATACAGATAAATACAAGTATGAGAAACGAGAATCTGGAAAAGGAGGAGAATCTAGTTCTAAAGCTCCTGGAGGATCGGTTGATGATGATACGATCTTCTGGAATGAAAAGCTGAAGTCATTGTCTGAAGAAGATAAACAGATGTATCGCCAGATGCTAACTGATCGAGTCTGGACGATCGACATGACCAGCAGATTCTCTGAGATTTTTGAATCTTGTGACAGGGTGCTTGAATTAGAATATAATGATCCAGATTTAGAAGATGGTGAAGTTTCTACGGCAATAACAAAAGAGATTTTGTAAGGCTTGGCGAAGCAGGTTGGGAAAACGTTAGAAGAACTATTGGCTAATAACCAGATTCTTGATCTACCTGAAAAGGAAGCTGGAAATCATTCTGATGATCATGACGTACCTGTGTTCGAGGATATTGAAGTTGAGGATGTAACTAGTGAAGAGTATCCAGAATATTTTAAGAAAGATAAGGATTCTGGATTTACTGCATTCACTGATGAACTATTGAATGAAGCCGAGAGACTTGCAAAAGAGAAGAGTGATAAGTTTGTTGATGAAGTGTTCAAGGGGCATGATAAACCGCATATCAAACAATCCGATAGCATGAAAGAGTTACTGAGGAAACTAAAAGAGAAAGAGGCCAATCGTCCGAAAGCAGAGATTCAGGGTAGCTTTTATAAACTCCACAACGAAATGTTTAAAGGAAAAGCGTTGGGTTGGGTTGGAAGTTTATAAAGCAGTTGAAGTGTGTTGCCGTGAAGTGGGAGAAGGGAATACTCTATTTTGAAAGATTTCATGATTTGAAGACTCTCCCATACTGGGCTATTCGTGATATTTGTCGACATAAGTTGACTGGGTCGTCAAATGATCACATTGCCTATTTTGCTGATAAGATGGCAAGAGAAAGCAGGACGAAGTGGAATCTTTTTGCTCCTCAGTATCCAAAGCGGATTGTTCACAAGAAAAACATTGATGATATAACCGGTTTGCCCAAGGTGACTCTAAAGTACAAACCACCCAAAGTGCTGAAACATATTCCATTGTTGCAGATTCCTCAACACTTTGCAAAAGACTTTATCTGGTGGTATTATGACTGGAAGATTGCAGAGGCTGTGATAGTGTTGAAAGACGGAGACAAGAATTTCAAAAAGATACACATATTTGATCCAATGTGGTTGGTGAATTGTTCACATGAGGACATCATTATGTTGTATTACAATCCGATATTCAGCGATCTGAAGGATGCTGAACAAGCAAGTAAATACCAGCGTGTGGTATTTCTATGCTTTGCTCATGACATTAATGCCGGATGCGACTATGATAAGAAGCTTGGCAAGTTTGTTAAAGTTCAAGAGGTTCCTGAAGTGAAGAAGAAAAAGCCGAAGCAAGTGTTTGAAAAGGTGATGACGTTAGAACAGAAGAAACAATTGCGCATAAAGCTTATGAACAAGATAATGGACCATGAGCGTAAACAATCCAAGCAATAGTCAAGGGGGAGTTTGTAGATGCATTTTGGTGCGACTAATGCTTTGGATTACAATAAACATATGTTAGTGTTGATTGTCGAACGGGTGAAGGAGTTTATATGTGGGCGAATGAAGATTTTAGTTGGTGCGAAGGAGAAAAAGATGCGAAGGAGAGACTAAGGGGCGAATGTAGTTTAGATGTTTATGTTTTGCTTGGTTCGCACGATGTGATTGGGCGAACCTGCACATTCGACCATGCAATATGGGCGAATGTGCAGGCCTATAAATAGGTTAAGCAATTTTTGAAAGTTAGTTGTTGGTCATTTTATTCCATCCTGTTTTGTGTCTCTCCCTAGTGTTTGTGTCAACTTATTTTCACGTTAGATTTGATTGTAAACATTATTAAAACGTGTAATTCAAGTTGATTATGAATGAGAAAAAGCTTTGAAAGATGATTTCTGTGTTTTGATTGTTTGATTATCATTATTGTGATTGATTCAGGGATTCCGCACCTGAATCAAACTTGTTTGATCAATCTCTTTGTAGATTTGACGATCCTAAACGCATACACCCTGCCATGACGAAATTAGGGCGGTGTTTAGATGTTGAGGAAGCTCTTTGGCAATTTTGGGACTTTGAAGCAAAATCCGCACATCAAGAATCAAGAAGCAAGAATCAAGGATCGAGATCGTGATGAGGCTACAAAAGAAAGCCATTAGAAGAGCATACCATGTGTTAGCCATCACCCAGCAAACACCATGATAAATTTGTGTTTTATTTTTGAATAAAAAATAGGGTGTGTGTGAATAAGAAAATCAAGGGAACTTCAAAAAGAAAAGTTTTGCAATGTTGTCTGAAGAGACCAAGTAATCGACCCAACCTAGTGGAGGCTATTAGGCGGCCCGCATGCCAAACGATTCACGAGAGAAGGCCACAGTCGAGCTGCGAAGTCCAAGGAGAAGATTAGCAAAGCCAACTTAAGAAGATCACCGAGATTCCAACAAACACCTTAAGCTCCGAACCCGAAATCAGTCGTGGTGGTAGACTCCATTCCTACCCTATTTTTCACCATCCCACTAAATAACCCTCAAAAAGCCCTATTGATTCACACACTCCGCCTCAATAAAAAGTGGTGGAGTTGCGATTTGCACCTAAGCCTATGATTCGCGTCATCCATCGGGTAGAATTTGAGTGATCACCCCAAAAATGAACCCGAGTGAATGAGAGAAGCGAGGAAAAAGGAAAAAGGGGCCACCTTAGGAATTGTTGTAATAAAGTCTCACCGAAAGCCATGCCCGAAATCCCGAAAGTTTATTAAGTTAGGCTCTTAGGAAGTAAGTTAAGCTCGACACATCGAGTTAAACTTACAATTTTTATCCCAATAAAATTGCCTAAGGTTTGGTTTGCTTGAACACAAGCAAACGCTTAAGTGTGAGGTATTATGATGTGCCGAAAAATTGATATGTTTTCACCCACAATTACCACCTGTTTTATGATCAAAATCGTGCTTTTATCTTTGTTTTATTAGGATTTATCTTTCTTTGTTGATAAATGCAGATTTGGAGGCCTGGTGACGAAAAGAAGTGAAAACCCGCACAAAACGACACAAAAAGACGAAGATTTGAAGACTTTGAAGATCTGCCAGACATGGCACAGCCGTGCTCACGGCTGTGCAACCTTACCAGATCAACGTGCCCACAATTAACACCTGTTTTATGATCTAAATCGTACTTTTATCTTTGTTTTATTAGGATTTATCTTTCTTTGTTGATAAATGTAGATTTGGAGGCCTGGTGATGAAAAGAAGTGAAAACCCGCACAAAACGGCACAAAAAGACGAAGACTTTGAAGATCTGCCAGACATGGCACAGCCGTGCTCACGGCTGTGCAACCTTACCGGATCAACATGTCAACATTTCCAAGTCAAAGGAGGTCAATTTCAGAGTTTCAGGATGTGCACGGGCATGCACAATGATGAAGCACGGCCGTGCTTTACTCCAGCGTGTTCTACAAGGCAAAAACTGACCAACATTGACAAAACGGTTGGTCTTCAGGACAAGCACGGGCGTGCTACTACATGTGGCACGAGCGTGCTCAGCAACAACCCAACGTCTTCTGCGTAAAGGACCCTGCGATAATACCCGTTGTCGAGCATGGGCGTGCCAAAACGTTGTCGACGGCGTGCAAGAGCTGAAATGCCTATAAATAGAGGCCTTCACCCCACACTTTGAAGCATCCCTTTCCACTAGCAATCCAACACTTCTCCACGAAGTTTATCTTTTATTTTAAAGTGGTGTTTTGTGTTCTTAATAATTCTTACTATTCAAACTTTGTTTAATGGTCTAATTAACAAATCACTTAGTCTTTGGTCTTGTGAGTGTCTTAATAAGAAATGGGAAGGACTCATGAGTGTAACCATGGTGTGTAACAACCCATGCACTTGTGAACTTAAACCCATGAGTAGTGATTAGTCCATTTGTAGGTAGAAATACACACAGTTTGAGACTTAATCCTCCATTATCAAGATCTCATTTAGGGTCGGTACGGTCTTTATACTCGGTCCTAATGATAAGTTAATCCTTAATCTTACATCTTGGCTTCATGGTCTATGTGAAGTCTTGATGTGGGTTATGGATTGATGAACTCATGTTGGAATAAAACGGTCTTTATTTTATTCGATCATTATATTGCCTCACAGTTAATGATAGATCAGTCACTTTTTGAAAAGTTAAATAAACAAAGTAGGGGATGCACGTGTGCTGGTAAGTCACAACTCCTCTATGATATTAAGTGGTAACTTGTTCGGTCATGCGCTGGCCACCGACAAGTTATTCATAAAAGTCTAGAGTAGTTTGATGTCTATATCGCAACATCGGGAGGCGGGTAATTCGGGGTTGAGTCAACACAGTCTTGAGTCACTTTACTTTCAGTGTTGAGAGGTGAGCTTACCAGGCCGGGAGACCCTCATAATAACATTAAGAACACAGTTTTTTGTACAGCTTTGCGAGAACAGTCACCTCTAGAAAATGCAGTTGCAATTTTAAGTTAGGCATACGTGCGCGCTCTAACACACCATTATAAAATAAAGATAGCTATTTCATACCGAAGTTCCATCCGATCCCGAAGCAACACCATTGTTTTGCTAGTGATTTTTCTTTAAAGTTTTCATCTCTCGTTTTACTTTTCTTCTTGCAATATTAAAAAGTCTTTTTAAGTAATTTTAGGAAGCTGGGTAGTAAAAATCGTGTCCACGGATTCGATACTCGGTACTTGCACATTTTTATACTATATACGATAGGTGCACTTGCCTATTGTGTCGTGTTTAGAACGTTGAGTAACTATCGTTTTAAATTATAAATTTAAAACTTGTAAGTGTCTTTCTATTTTCTAACTTGCTCATCTTTTCAACTAAAGCTTTTGGCATCTCCCCCGCGACTTTGCCCTTTTTGAAAAGAAGTTTAGTTTTCTTAAGCACTCACACGACATCAACACTCATATGTTTATGCATACTTAAGTACTTGATACCCACATACATAACTATTCATGTTTATAGAGTTTCCACATGTACATACCCATGTATGTTCATGCTTTAACTCTTTCCACATAAACATTTATATTTAAGGTACCACTACTCTTTTTACACATAACCATTTGTTTGTCACATATCCATATACATACATACACTCATACGCATACAAACACACATCTATGTATATCTATATACTCGACACTCACACAAATATTCATGTTTGAAGGGATATGGTATCAAAACATCATAAATATCATATCATCGCCGAACTAAAACAGGCATCGTCGGGCGTCCATCCGCCCGTTTTATGTCAGCGGATCGTCTAGCGTCCATCCGCCCGTTTTACGTCAGCGGAATGTCTAGCGTCAACCCGCCCGTTTTACATCGGGATACATCTGGCGTCCAACCGACGCCAGACGCAAGCTCACCCGCCCGTTTTACGTCGGCGGGCCCAATACGCTTCAAAGCTTCCCACACAAGACAGATGAAGCTTCTTCAGCACGATTGGAAGATGCCTTCTGGGGCAGCCTTAGGGCACACACCCCTGCCCCAGGCAACTGTTCCTGACACGACAGGCTGCCCATCAGAGTTCCCTTCCAATTAAAGACTGCTCCTGGTCTGACACGCGGAAAGGACGATGACGTGTCAGCCTCCCAGCCAAGATATCTCTCTGACACAAGACTTTCTCTACTTGTCTCGAGTTTCAAGAAAGAGGACGATTACCCACCGCCCTCGGTCTACCAGTAGGCGGACGCCACGTGTCCGCCGCCCACAGGCGTCCACTCAGCGGACGCCACACGTACTATCGTCAGGACAATAACATCCCCCCTTTACTTTCTCCTTTTACTAAACCCACCTACACTGTTGGGCTTAGGGACTTGGGCCTAAAGCTTAGAGACACCTCTACCTGGGCCGGGCCCCAACAAGGGTAGTGGATGGGCTGAGAAAGTGTGACGTCGAGGTACTACAAAAGGAGGAGCTCCTTCTCCTTTTGTTAGCATCCAATATTCACATACGCTTTCATTCAAAAAGACTACGAACCCACTCGTATCTTTTTCAACCTCTTGTTTATTATACTAACATTTAGAGGCTCGGCTCTTCTAATCGGTAGTCTCTTAAACTCCTTGGTCTTGTCCTCAGACCCACACGTCTTTTATAAACACACCTCTTTATAAAATACAGTAGAATCACTACCCAGATTAGCGTCTATATGGTAATCCAGGATTTGTGTTTCTTTATTGGCGCCATCCGTGGCCTTCCCACAATACTCTAAACGATAGCTTTAACTAGCCAGCTCATTAATCTATATAGAAAAAATGATAACTTCACCACAGACAGCTTACACTCCCTCAGGGGCCATCGAAGACATCACCGACGTCACCCCAGGATCTCACCCAGCCTCTGGGGATCACACCGACGACCAATTTAACACCCTCGTCACCCCCAGAAACCTTGATTTTCAAACCGGCGAACCAGCCCCTTCTACTCTGGAGGAAATAGACGCTCTAAACAACGAATGGTATGAATGCCATAAACAGAATCTCGACGCATAACTGGAAGGTCGCCGGATCACCGGCAAAGACATTATGGAGTCATCCTCCAAGTGGCCCACTCAAACAACGGTTACTGCCCGTCACGGGGAAGGTCCAGGGCAACCCCCTGCGCACCAGGCTCGTGCAGAGCACAACCAGTTTGATGAAGAAGACTACGAAGAAAGCTCATGGGAGGACGATGCCTCCAGAGACTATCGTCACAGCCCGTACCACCGACGGGAACGATTAAACAGGTATAACAATGACGCAACCACCAACCTGTCACTCCCCTATTGGCCAACGGCCTTCGCCAACAAATCCAAGTTTACAAGGCATATCTCTAAAGCGCCAATACCACCGAGGCAACGCCTCCCGGCCAACGTCAAGATATATGACGGCCACACAGATCCCGACGACCACCTCGGCATTTTTAACCAGGCCGGGGCCGTCATCGGGTAGACCTTATCCGTCTGGTGCCACATGTTTGCCCAGACGCTCACAGGAGTAGCCAGGGTGTGGTTCGACAACCTCTATACCGGAAACATCGACAGCTACGAACAACTGATTGATAAATTTTCACTCCACTTCAGCCAACAACGTCGCCAGAAGCGCGACAAAAGTCAGATCTCTCTATGCAAACGGAGAGACACCAAACCGCTTGAAGACTTCATCGTGCGGTTCAACAAAGAAGCGCTCCAACTCAGAACGGGGGACTAGGCAACTCCTGGCCAACGTCAACGATGACGGCCTTCAACACACCCTCCAAGGGAAAGACGGCGTCCCAGACTCGTGGGAAGAGGTTGTCCGCATCTCCAAACTATATGCGGGCAACCAAAGAACAATGCGCCAGAACCAATGTGGAAGCTCCAGCAACAACCGCAGCCGAAACAACAACCGATTGTCCGTCTGGAACCGTATCTCAGGTTCCACCGACGAGGGGCAATACTTAACTTCTGGCGACGCCAGAAATATTATCGGCAATAAACAAACGCGGGACCAGCGCAACAGCAGGCGTCGGAACCAAGACTGGACTCCCTATACAAAAACGGCATCCCAGGTGTTGTCTCAAGTCCTTTCAACCGGAGAGGTAACGTTCGAACTCCCAAAACCCATGGGTACCAAATGAAAGAATGTATACACCACTAGATTCCGTGACTTCCATAAAGACGTGGGTCACGATACTGATAATTGCTACAGCCTCAAAATGGAGATCGAGGCGGCCCTACGCTCCGGAAAGTTGGCCAACTTGGTCAAGAACGTCTGCGCCGGTGCACGCCGGCAGGACGAACCAGCCAAGGACATCAAAGACATTAAGACACACCACATCTGCGGCGCATACAACCGACAATGCAACATGACGTGCAATACAAAGTGGAAAACCAATATCGCCGACCTGGCAAACACGTCGCAGCGCCCAGAGGCTGCGACCTCACAAAATTGGAGGGAGGCCCAGGTCATCCTCCCAATAATTCCAGGAGGCGCAAGCTCAACAACCCCACTCACCATCACAGAACTGTTCGGGCACTACCGTACATACAAAATGATGTGCGATAGTGGAAGCAGCTACGACATCATGTACCAATAGTGCTTCGACCAACTCGATGATGAAGACAAAGCGAGCCTGCAACCAGACGCACCCATTGCAGGCTTCTTTAACGAAGTTATCCACCCCATCGGAAAGTTTGACTTTCCAGTCACACTTGATGATGGGACCTATACTCGCTCCGAGGTTTGCACATTCCATGTCATTCGAGCAAACTCCTCATATGACATCTTACTCGGAAGACAAGTCCTCGCACACTTCAACAACACCGCGTCAACTCCCCACCAAATCATGGGTTTTCCAACACCTACAGGGATCACATAGCTGAGCATCGTCTGAACACATACAAAGACGCCCGTCCGGTCGCACAGAAAAAATGACCCTTGGGCCCCGACAGAGTCACACCCATGAACGAGCAGGTCGATGACCTCCTCGAAGCCGACATCATTCGAAGATGCAACCATCAAACATGGGTAGCCAACCCCGTCATGGTCCTAAAAAAGAACGGGTCCTGGCGCATGTGCGACGACTACAAAGACCTCAACAAAGCATGCCCAAAGGACCACTACCCCTTACCAGAAATCTACTTGAAGGTAGACTCTCTAGCGCAATTTAAATACAAATGTTTCCTCGATGATTACCGAGGATATCACCAAATAAAAATGGCCTACGAAGACGAAGACAGAACCGCCTTTAGGACCGACAGGGGAGTCTACTGCTATACCAAAATGCCCTTCGGTCTAAAGAACGCAGGCGCAATCTATCAATGTTTGATGGACCACGCCTTCATGAACCAGATCAGCGTCAACCTCGAGGTTTACGTCGACGACTTGGTCATAAAAAGCACACAACAAGACACCATGCTACTGGATATCTAGCTCACCTTCGAACAGCTGTGCGACATTAAGATGAAACTCAACCCGGGCAAGTGCTCCTTCGGAGCCAAAGAGGGGAAATTTCTAGGCGTCATTGTCACCAATGGCGACTTCAAACCAAACCCGGAGAAAGTTCAAGCTATCCAGCGCATGCCATCACCTAACTCAATCAAGGATGTGCAGACACTCATGGGGCTCCTAGTCGCCCTTAACCGATTCCTATCAAACTACGCATCCAAGTCTTTTCCTTTTGTTCATACGCTGCGCAATGTACTGAAAAAGACACAATTCCGCTGGACTCTAGAAGCGGAAGTGGCTTTTCGTGAAATGAAACAATGTTTGACTTACTTTCTAACTTTAACAGCACCCCTACCAGAAGAACCATTGACACTTTACCTATCCGCATCTGAAACAGCGATAGGTGCAGTACTTCTGGTAGAACTTAACAAAGTTCAAACACCAATCTACTACATCATTCGCACTTTGGCAGACACAGAAACCAGATACTCCACAATGGTAAAGCTGGTCCTGGCACTAGTGCATGCATCAAGACGTCTACGAAGCTACTTTCAAGGACACCCAATCAACGTCCTAACAGATTATAGAATCAACACCGTGCTCTCAAAATCGGAACTCTCCGGCCGCCTAGCAAAATGGGCAATCGAACTAGGGGCGCACACTATCATCTACAAACCAAGACCGGCGATCAAAGGGCAGGTTCTCGCAGACTTCATCACAGAAATCCCAACAGAAAAATACAAGAATGCAAAAACGAACAAGATCCGAAACCCGTCTCAGATTCCCGGGTCACATGGTCACTATACACAGACGGGGCTTCTAACGATCAGGGCGCCGGCGCAGGTCTGCGACTCATCAGCCATAACAACACCAAATTCACATACGCCGTCCACCTTGAGTTCCCAAGCATGAACAATGAAGCAGAATATGAGGCGTTCCTCTCAGGACTACGCTTGGCGGAGAAAATGGGCGCAAGGCACCTCAACGCCCACGTCGATTCAATGCTCATAGCGGGTCACATGAATGGCGTCTATGACGTTAAAGCCCGGTTATGGCGCAATATGTCGATCAAGCCAAGCTTCTCACCAAAAAATTCACAACCTGCACAATCGTCCATATCAATCGCAGCGGAAACAAAGAAGCGGACGCCCTCAGCAAAATGGCATCCATTGCATGGACGCATATGGCCAAAGAGGTACGCATCAAAACTCTGGCTCAACCTTCAGTACCACTGTTGTGCTATGTGTGGTCTAAAAATATAAACTAACCTAAACACCTAGTAATATAAAACAGACTCAACTAAACTAGACCACACGACAGGCAAGTGTACCTATCAATGCAGTATAGACTAAGCAAGTCCGAGTATCGAACCCACAGGACACAACTAGAAAACAAAAGTAGACTCGACTAAGACTTAAACTAAATTGGTTTAAAAGTTGATTTTTTTTTTTGTTTTTTAAATAATTTATTAAAATAGAATAATAGAAAGTAAATACGGATAAACAGACAGCAAGGATAACTGAGGAAAATATCAGGATATGAAGGCAACTACCAAGGTCAAGAATCCTACATGCAAACTCATAACTCTCAGTAATGGAAAACTGAATGGATACCAGATTCTAAAGATAACTTAAGAAACCTTAAGACGTGCTAGATCTCCTCCCGGTCTCACCAACACACCCCAAAGAATCCTAAAGAATAAAACACTGGCTATCTAGCTCGGATCACCTCCCGGTCTCACCTCACAAAGAATGTAATGGTACTCTAATGACTCGATCACCTCCCGGTCTTTCTAATCACAATACACCCGAAGATGTAAAGGAGTAATTTGATTGGGTTAACTATGACTTGGAATTGCAAGAAACTAAAGACAACTAGGATAGGATCACCTCCCGGTCTCACCCAAAACCTAACACCTAAAGCTCTAGACAACCCAACATTCCATCACATCCCGGTCTCAAGAATGGAAGAATACAAAAGTCCACTAAATTCTCTAATCAAGTGCCTATGGCTTTCGGTACCAAAACCATAAACTAAGCTACAAGCACCAAGCAGGTAACCCTAATAAACATCCAAACATGAGAAACATTCACTAAGACGTTTATGAAACTCTCAAAAATAATAAATTAGACTTAAGTACGCACACACATCATAATAAACACCAACCAAACTTTTACCAAAACATTATCCATTCAATAATAAATCCAAAACCGAGAGCTATAAAATTAACATGCATTCATCATATAACCTAGGCAGTGGTTCAAGATTTAGCTACTCATAATTATGGAAAACGATAAAAACAAAGGTTCAAAATAAAACATAGTCATGGTCTCAATATTCATAAACACAAAGTAAATAAATATAAAAACTAGAACATGCAATGATCAAACCTGTAGCTTTTATTTCAAACCCATACCTTCTTCACCTTCAATTAATTCTCCAAAATAATTAAGAGCTGTGTCGATTCCCCCTTTACGGCTACTAGGTCTGTCGAAGATAATATAATATTTTTCTTTTCTAGATATATGTGTTGCTCCAAAAATAGGAATGTCCACCGTCCTAATCTTCGGCAATAATATCCTCCCTTGTATATTTACTTTGGGCTCATGGACTTAGTCCACCTGGATGTGCTATGTATGGTCTAAAAATATAAACTAACCTAGACATCTAGTAATATAAAACAGACTTAACTAAACTAGACCACACGACAGGCAAGTGTACCTATTAATGCAGTACAGACTAAGCAAGTCCGAGTATCGAACCAGCAGGACGCAACTAGAAAACAAAACTAGACTCAACTAAGACTTAAACTAAATTGGTTTAAAAGTTAATTTTTTTTTTTGGTTTTTTAAATAATTTATTAAAATAGAATAAAATAAAGTAAATACGGATAAACAGACAGCAAGGATAACTGAGGAAAATATCAGGGTAGGAAGGCAACTACCTAGGTCAAGAATCCTACATGCAAATTCATAACTCTCGGTAATGGAAAACCGAATGGATACCAGATTCTAAAGATAACTTAAGAAACCCTAACACGTGCTAGATCTCCTCCCGGTCTCACCAACACACCCAAAGAATCCTAAAAAATAAAACACTGGCTGTCTAGCTCGGATCACCTCTCGGTCTCACCTCACTAAGAATGTAAAGGTACTTTAATGACCTAGGCAGTGGTTCAAGATTTAGCTACTCATAATCATGGAAAACGATAAAAACAAAGGTTCAAAATAAAAAATAGTCATGGTCTCAATATTAATAAACACAAAGTAAATAAATATAAAAACTAGAACATGCAATAATCGAACCCGTAGCTTTTATCTCAAACCCGTGTCTTCTTCACCTTCAATTAATTCTCCAAATAACTAAGAGCTGTGTCGATTCCCACTTTGCGGCTACTAGGTCTGTCGAAGATAATATAATGTGAGTAAAGATCCGGTACAAATAGTTTTTTTGGTAAGAACTGTGAGAATCAAAGGAGAGTATTTTTTTTTTTAATTTTTTTTCAAATTTTTTTTTCCCATATTGTTAAACATGTATTATAGTATTGAAAACTAAAAAAAAAATAATAATAAAAAAATTTGGTATAGAGTAATTACGTGTAGAGTAATTACATAATTACTTTAGTGTAAACTAATGTATTTACCTTAATGCCCTAATTACACTAAAAAAAATTTTTTTTTTAATTTTTTTTTGTATTATTCATCTAGAAAGAATGTTTAAGCACATGGGAAAAAAAATTCTAAAAAAAAAATAAATTTTTTTTACCCCCTCTAATTCTTACAGTTCTTACAAAAAAGCTATATGTATTTGATCTTTACTCAGTATAATGTTTGTCTTTTCTAGATATATGTGTTGCTCCAAAAATAGGAATGTCCACCGCCCTAATCTTCGGCAATAATATCCTCCCTTATATTTTACTTTGGGCTCGTGGACTTGGTCCATCATTTACCTTCATGCTCTTTTTTTTTGCTATTATATTATTATTATTATTATTATTATTATTATTATTATTATTATTATTTATATTATAACTCCATGTTCACATCTCGGGTGTTCTTGGCTCGACCAAAGTTTCTCGTCTACGCCCCATCGTCCATGAACATCTGCTCTCAAGTGTTGGTGTCTCGATTAAAATTCTTTCGTTTTGAGCTCATTTTCTCCAAACACCTATAAAATAATAAAATACATAAATACATAATAAAAATGACACGAAACGAATAAAAACATGACCAAATAATATATAAAATACATAGGAAAAGAGATGTATTTTGCAACACATCAACCACTTAGACAGGTCAACATAACACAAACAGGCGCCGGGTCATGGATGACCCCTATCCAGGCATACCTAGCAACGGGCACCCTACCGACCCAAAAAGCGGAAGCCCGAAAAATCCAATACAAGTCCGAGCATTACCAACTCATGAATGGTATTCTGTACCGACGCTCCTATCTAGGCCCTCTCCTAAGATGTGTAGACTGCGCAAATGCTGCCTTCCTCATAAAGTAAATCCATGAAGGCATATGCGGAATACACGCAGGCCCAAGAATGCTCGTCGCAAAAATCATGAATGCCGGGTACTACTGGCCAGGAATGCACCAAGACGCCGTCAAAATCTTACGCACCTGCTTCAACTGTCAACAGCACGCACCCAATAAACGACCTGGTCCCAGTCACGGCGGCCTGGCCATTCCAAAAATGGGCCATCGACCTTGTTGGCCCATTCCCAATGGCCCCCGACAAGGTACAATACCTGATCGTCGCCGTTGACTATTTCACAAAGTGGGTTGAAGCCAAGCCTTTAGCAACAATCAACGCCGAACACTCAAAAAATTCATCTGGGAATTCATCATTTGCCGATTCGGGGTACCCATGGAAATCGTGATGGATTACGGCATCCAGTTCGCCGACAACAAAATCAAGACATGGTTAACACAAATGGGCGTCAACCAGATCTTCACGTCCGTCGCACACCCCCAAGGAAACGGACAAGTAGAACGCATCAACAGATCACTGGTCGAAGGAATGAAAACACGCCTAGGCTCTAAACGAACAGGCTGGGTCGATGAATTACCACATGTCTTATGTGGGCATCGCACCCTCACAAAGACTAGCATAGGTGAAACACCATTCAGCCTAACCTATGGCTCTGAAGCCGTAATCCCCGCCGAAATAAGCTTTCCATTGCCAAGGGTCCTTAACGTGGCGCAAACAAATAATGACAAATAACTGCGCCTAAACCTAGACCTCTTAGACGAAAGACGCGAGACAGTCACTATACGTGAGGCAAACTACAAGAAACAATTGGAACGATACTACAACTCCAAAGTTAAGGCCTGCGCATTCGACATCAGGGATTACGTCCTAAGAGACAATTACGCGTCTCATACCGAGCGCCCAGGAAAATTAGCGCCCAACTGGGAAGGTCCTTACATGGTTCAACAACTGGGAAAAGGGGCATACGCACTAGAAAGGCTCGACGGCACACCGATACCTAGATCATGGAATGTAGCGCAACTGCGCCCCTGTTACTTATAAAAAGTTCCCATGTTTCAATTTGAACACTTGTTCAAAGCCTGACTTCTTTATGTTAGAAGCAACGCGGTTGCCCCCTATGAAGTTAATTAACTCTTCACATCGGACGCCCACTTGCCTTCTAAAAAGCCTAACTTTTTTATCTTAGAAGCAACGCGGCCGCCCCATATGAAGTTAATTAACTCTTCACATCGGACGCCCACTTGCCTTCTAAAAAGCCTGACTTCTTTATGTTAGAAGCAACGCAGCCGCACCATATGAAGTTAATTAACCCTTCATATCGGACGCCCACCTGCCTTCTAAAAAAACCTGACTTCTTTATGTTCGAAGCAACGCGGCCGACAATATGCACTTATTTAACTCTTCATATTGGACGTCCAATTTCCTTCTAAAAAATAAAGAAAACCACGTTAAACAAACAAAGAAGCCTACACTACAACAGACATGAGGAAGTGCAAACAACCAAACCTTCATTTAAACCAAAGTGTTTGTACAAACAGTTTCAAAAAACAAAGTTACACTTCAACCCTACTAGGGAGGCTCATGCGCCGTCCCCGAGCTACCCAACCCAGAAGCCTTGACAGTTTCGGCCGCAGCCTTGTCAGCAGCCGCCTTCTCAACCAACTCGCGCCAAACGCGGTCGGACTCCTGTACCCACTGCCGAAATCGCCCAATAGGATCTTCATCCGCTAAGCACTTCCCAACTGGTTGCAGAATGGGGAACTGCATCCGTTCCAATTTCTTCAGTTAGTCCATCAGCACGTCCTCCGTGTTTATATCTTGGAAAGGCTCTTCTTCAATAGGAGCTCCATCCTTGGCCGCCAGGTACCCTTCTAGCCAACCGGCGCGCAAACTGGCCACACGAGTCGACTCCACGATATCTACCACCTGGTTGCCCATCTTCAGCTCATTCTAACACCGATTAAAGATCTGCAAAGAAAGGCAAGTTATGAGATAAAGAAAATTCCAAAACTTCAAAGAAATACAACTAAAGATAGAAGACTTACCGCGGCGACGCCGTCATACATCATCCATTAGGCCTTCTCGTCAGACGCCTTCTTCACATCCAACAAAGCAGCCTGCTCAATGGACCAGGCCTCCTTCTCCTTCAGACGGTCACCGACATGCCCTTCCAACTCGGATACCCGAGCAGTCACCCTCACTACATCATCATCCTTCGCCTTCAGGTCAGTAAGGGCAGTAGCATATTTGGAGGACATCTCCTCCAATTCCTTCACCTTTGCTGCCTCAACCTTCTTCTGCTCAGCCAAGGCAGACTCAGCCCTCTGCACCAACAAACGATGGCGCTCCAACTCCTTATTCACAGTCGCAGTAGACTGCTCCCAGGTCTTCTGCTTCGTGGCCGCATCCAAATCCATTTGACGCAAATCCGACACCAGCTTCCGGATTTGCTCCATGAGCCGCATCCTCGCGGTTTCGAACACCTCCTTTTCACGAGCCAACCGCTCCGCCTCGACAAACAGTCGCCTGCTCGTCAAGGAAGTCATCCTCACCACGACGCAGGCCATAAAGGTTACCCAAGGCCTGCATCAGATTGCAAGCCAACTCCGACTACAATGTCGAACGGCTTTGGCTGCGATGATGATGTCGATCCGTAGGCGGGAGCGCAAAGTTTACAAATTCCTCAGCCACAAAGGAGCTGACGAACTGACAACTATCGGTTATACGCCAACCAGGCGCATGAACCGGAGAATCCAACTTGAAAGCTGGAGCACTTGACGACGCTCCACCACCTTCAATCTTTTTCAGCTTCAACACAGCAACACCACCCTCCTCGGGCGGCGTGTCCTGCACATCCCCCTCATCAAGGTCAACAATTACAGGCTCGGTTTGAGAGCCACCACCACCACCCTGAGCAATCACATCCTGTGCTTGCTCTCTCTTAACCTTCACCAACTCCTCATGTTGCTCCAATAAAGGCTGCGGGCGCTGCTCTTCTTCTTCTTTCTCCTTAGCAGCAAGGGCGGCCAAACGGAAGTCCTCGGCCCGCTTACACTGCAGCTCGGCCTCAAGGGCGCGAGCTTCTTCCTCCTTTTTTAAAGCGGCCTCGGCGGCACGCTTTTCTTCTTCCAACTTCTGCGCAACCTCCAACTGTCGCGCAACTTCAGCTTTGCTTTTCTCTTCGTCTTGAAGCTTCTTCCTCCTCTCCTCTTGAAGTTGTTTCACAGAAGGAGGAATGGAGCCTACAGCAAATAAACAAGACGCGTTCAGCATTCAACAAAAGTACTAAAACGACTCAAAGATACTACAAAATTACATACTACAGATCTTCCTCAAAGCTTTCGGATAAAAGGGCTCACGCACCGGCGGAGGGTCAAGCTCCAAACCCTGAGGCGGATCAACAGTACTGCCACCCATGACCATCCTCTTTGGAGATGAACCCTGAGGTTCATCTTGCTGTATAGTCTCAGGAAACTTACGCTTGTGACCTACAGCAAAACAACAGGTTCAGCTTACAAGACGCAAACAACAAAAACAAAAATACAAAGCATGTTAAGGTACTTACCCTCACCGGTCACTCCTTCAATACTACGGGTCTCACCAGTCAAGCCTCCACCCTGGGGTGCAGTCGCAGATGCACTAGACCCACCACTTGCAGAGCAACGCGCACGATGAATTAGACCAGATGATGATCCACTAGACTTATCATCGGACAAGAAAACACAATCAACCCCAACCGCCGTGCGTATGGACAACGACTTGGGGTTGATAAGAAAACCAACTGCAAGACTAGGGGGCGCACCTTCCATCTGCGCAGGGAATAGGAAATTCATTTTCAGCTGCTCAAGGGCTGACACCCCTCCCTCAGGAACCGTAATGTAAGTGATGCAGGAACCACACGCAACAAATACTTCGAACAAACGCTCACCTACAGTAAGAGACGCATGCGTCAACACATGAAGAACGACATAAACAAAAGAAAAAGGCGGAGAAACTCACCTTCAACTGACAAAGGCCCATCATTACCGACGGGAGCAACATCATACCCCTCCTTCACCCCTATGCGGCTCATACCTAACAAACAAAGGATACCCTCATCCAACTTCTCCAAATCATCCAAGCGGGTTGGATGAGCACACAACTCTTGAAACCACCCCTCTTCATGGAAGTCCTTCACAACCTCAAAAGATAGTGCCTTTTGGCCGGCACGAAGTTCCAACTTAGCCATCTCCACCGGGATCACCTCATTCTTCAGGAAGAAGAAGCACTTCTTCCAGTCGCAAAGAGTCTTCAGCGAACTCTTCGGAATAACCAGGCTGATGGTCTTCGACCTCTCCGTAAAAGATACCCAGCTTGTTTCCTTCACGTCAAGCTTGTAAAACACATTAAAGTGTTCAAACTCCGGCCCCCTCCTTAGCGCACGACAAGTGGCTTCAAAATGCATAACTCTCATCACCGCGAAGGGGCTTATTTGAGAGATATGGACACCATACTTCTGTAAAACAGAAATTAGAAATTTCGACGCCGGCAGCCGGAAAAGGCCCTACAAAAAATAGGCCTCATATAAGCAAATCTTCCCCTCCGGACAGTCAACCGGAGTCTGCCCCTTCTCCGGCAACTCCGGTTCCCATTCCCGAAGAATGTTAAACTTATGAACCAAGGACCGAAATTTGTCCTTGGACCACGAGATTTGAGCATCCTTCATGGCCAGCTCCGCCTTCTTATCTTTGGAGGACATATTTTCTCGAATAACAGAACAAGAAAGGTAAAGATCGATCGAAAGTTGTTATCACCGGAATAGTTTTTGAACTCACCAGAGAAAAGTTGAAAATTTTTGAGAAGATGGAAAAAATGAATTATCGAAGAGGCCATATATATACTCATCAAATTTAATGCAAGGACATAAAAAGTAATCATCACAGGCAGGCTTTTCGCGCAAAGGTCCAATCACCAGCAGACAGGTCAGGAAGCCCACGTGACAGAATGGCCCACTCGCCGCGCGTGGCTCACTCGCCTGACGGTTAACCTTCCCCAGCTGTCACAAAATGTTGATGATCGACACCTGTACGCCCACATTCAAATTCATCACCACTAGCTGTCCACATACTATGGATGCACGACACGTGGCGGCCTACCAACTCAACAGTCACAGTAACTGTTAGACACGTTTTCCAAGGAAGGTGTACTAACCGTCAGACACGTCGCATCACCTTAAAACATTCCCGCCTTCAATTCACATGGAATTCAAAAAGACCAATTTAATGCGGAGTAACTATAGGCGCAGACAGAGACAAGAAATACCTTTTCACATCTTTTGGACGCGCAATCAAGCCCGACGCCTTTTCAGACCCCATGCCAGCGCGCCAAAGGCAAAAATCCCAGGATTTCCATTTTTACATCTTTTGGACGCGCAATCAGGTCCGACGCCTTTTCAGGCCCCATGCCTGCGCGTCATAGGCAAAAATCCCAGGATTTCCATTTTTACATCTTTTGGGCGCACAATCAGGCCCGACGCCTTTTTAGGCCCCATGCCTGCGCGCCAGAGGCAAAAATCCCAAGATTTCCATTCTCACATCTTTTGGTCGTGCAAAGAGGCCCGACACCCTGAACAAAGGCAAAAATTAAGGACCTCCCTTTCCCACATCCTAAGCATGTGCAAACACACCCAAAAGATGGTGACTAGAAGAAAAATAACTTTTAACATATTGATCAAGCCAGCCTGATACTTTTTGATGAGCTTCTTCCCAATCCTATGAACATAGCTATCAATATCACAAGGAAGATCAAAATTTATCACAAAAAACTTCCAAGCTTTATGCACGAAGGATTAACTCTCTTAATCATGTATCAAGCTTTACGCATGAAGAGTTAACTCTCTTCTTCATGCTTCATGCTTCAGGCTTTACGCATGAAGAGTCAACTCTCTTCATCATGCTTCAAGCTTTACGCATGAAGAGTTAACTCTCTTCTTCATGCTTCAAGCTCTACGGATGAAGAATCAATTTTCTCTATCCTGCTTCAAGCCTTACACATAAAGAATGAATTTCTCTCATTCTATTCGCCCGGACCTAATATTAGGTCCCGCAACGAACGCTTATTCCGTCATACGCCCACAGCTTGATCACTGTGCGCGCACCAGTTGACGAGGTTATACAAAACACACGTACACTTTGCTACACGAAAACCCAGTGACGACTGGATGTAACTCAAAGTACACTTGTGAAATCAAGTCCAGCACTCCCCTGCCAGAGCTGCACGAAAGCACTGGACTGTGGGACTTGAAGTGATATGGTATTTAAACATCATAAATACCATATCATCGCACAACTAAAACAGGCATCGTCGGGCGTCCATCCGCCCGTTTTACGTCAGCGGAACGTCTAACGTCCACCTGCCCGTTTTACGTCGGTGATACATCTGGCGTCCAACCGACGCCAGACGCAAGCTCACCCGCCCGTTTTACGTCGTCGTGCCCAAAAACGCTTTAAAGCTTCCCAAGCAAGCCAGATGAAGCTTCTTCAGCACGACTGGAAGATGCCTTCTGGGGAAGCCTCGGGGTACACACCCCTGCCCCAAGCAACCGTTCCTGACACGACAGGCTACCCATCAGAGTTCCCCTCCAATCAAAGACTGCTCCTAGTCTGACACGGAGAAAGGACGATGACGTGGCAACCTCCCAGCCAAGATATCTCTCTGACACAAGACTTTCTCAACTTGTCTCGAGTTTCAAGAAAGAGGATGATTACCCACTGCCCTCGGTCTACCAGTAGGCAGACGCCACGTGTCCACCGCCCACAGGCGTCCACTCAGTGGACGCCACGCGTACTATCGTCAGGATGGTAACATCCCCCCTTTACTTTCTCCTTTTACTAAACCCACCTGCACTGTTGGGCTTAGGGACATGGGCTGGACGCTTAGAGACACCTCTACCTGGGCCGTGCCCAATCAAGGGTAGAGGATGGGCTGAGAGTGTGACATCGAGGTACTACAAAAGGAGGAGCTCCTTCTCCTTTTGTTGGCATCCGGTAGTCTCTTAAACTCCTTGGTCTTGTCCTTAGACCCACACGTCTTTTATAAACACACCTCTTTATAAAATACAGTAGAATCACTACCCAGATTAGCGTCTATACGGTAATCCAGAATTCGTGTTTCTTCAATGTTTATTGAATGTCACACATACATACCCATATATGTATATGTTTCACTACACAGCCATCAATATTTATTTTTGTGGCATCTATAGATATTTATACATAAATATTTATCTTAAAACTTTCCCCAACATAAGTATAATACACGCATACATACACGCATACATACACGCATACATACATACATACATACATACATACATACATACATACATACATACATACATACATACATACATACATACATACATACATACATACATACATACATACATACATACATACATACATACATACATACATACATACATACATACATATACATATGCATACATACATATATAATATTCATGCATTACTAACATTCATACACATGAACCTTTATCCAAGACCTTCAATAGCAACAAAAACATTAGATCTTTGGGTTTTAAAAGAAAACTTGTGTTTATAAACATGGGTGAACCATCTAGTTTAATCATGTGAAAATAATAAGTGAGGTTAAGTATCGTACCTCTAGATCTTGGAATGATACTTGGATCTTGCTATAATGGTGTGGGAGGGGTATGGAGGATTGAAAATGCGTGTGTGAGGGTTAGAAAGAAGTGGGAAGCAAGTGTGGTTCATCTATCTTGGCCCTTGTATTTATAGAGGTTGAGGGAGAGAGAGGCTAGAGTGAGATAGGAAGAGATGAGAGATAGAGAGAGGAAGAGAGGTGGAGGTCGACGGTTGGTGGCTTCCAATGGGGGATCCAAGGTGATAGTTAAGGCAAGTAATCTAGCATGAGTTACTGAGGTTTAGGAAATATACCGATTTTAGTTAAACATCATATCTAGTTTAAGGAATCTTATGAGGTGATTAGTGACAATCCATAAGATCAAGGTTGATGTGTGTGTTAGAGATTTTATTGTTAGGAAAATGAAGATTTTTGGAATCAACCATAAACATCATTTCCCGATTTAGTGCTTACCTTTTTTACCATCCATCTATGACCGTTGGCCCCTCAATCAAAGAGGACCATTTATTGTGATTTTGTCTATTTCCTTCTATGGTTCTACTGACCACCACTATATTTATGTTTTGTTAGTTTTGTCTTTGTAATACAATTACTAGATTACTCAAAAAGCGTACAAGCAATATTCAAACCATCTCTTGATTCCATTGATAATATGGTGTCAGCGAGGCGTTACTGATCTGGACCCGCTCATTTTTCCTTTTGTTCATCAATCAAAAACTAGTCAAACATGGCTGATGAAAACAAGAACGATGATCTTGCATTGCAGATCACCAATCTCCTCAAAAACATTCTCAATAACCAAACCCCAACCCAAAAACAAATCCTTTCCGACTCCCTTAAAATCAGTCTCAAACTTAACAGCCAAAATTACGCCTTGTGGTCTCGGATGATCCGAGTTGCAATCGGTGGCAAATCGAAACATCTCCTGAGCCACTTGACGGGAGTTCCAAAACCACCGCAACCAACTGACAACCAATACGAACAATGGGAACAAGACGATTTAGTTGTGTTCTCATGGTTAATACAGAATATTGAACCTGCCCTGGCAAGTAATTTAACCGAATTCCCAACAGCAAAGACGTTGTGGGACGCGTTAATTGTTACTTACAGCAGCGGGAAAGACAAACTTCAAACCTTTGATCTTCATGTGAAAGCTAATGGTATAAAACAGAATGGGTCTCCGTTGGAAGATTTCTGGATTGTGTTACAGGGAGTTTGGGGAGAAATAGAAAGGAGAGACCCGAACCCCATGTCCGGTCAGAACAAAAATTGTTTCAGTTCTTGAACGCCCTTGATCGACAATTTGACCTGATAAAACGAGAGATTCTCCGGTGGGACCCGTTGCCCTCGGCTGAGGGCTCCTACGCAGCCGTTTGGAAGGAGATGGCTCATCAGGGAATTTTAGGATCCATGGCTGATAACACCTCCACCCCGAATGGTGTGGCGGCATGGTTGAATACCAATAGGTCTCACGAACCAGAGAGTGTAGGGTTACTATCAAAAGGGCGAACACTTCAAAAGGGCACGAATAGTTCATCATCCCGGATTGATAAAACACATCTGTAGTGTGACCACTGTGGAATGACAAGGCACACCAAGAATCAATGCTTCTAACTCGTCGGCTACCCAGAGTGGTGGATCGACGGTCATAAAAAGGGAAGCAAAGAAGGGGGTAAGGTTGCCGCCACCATAGGAAAGACAGAGGAGGCTAACCGTGGCAGCGGCGGAACAGCGAACACCACCGGCAGCATTGGCAGCTTGACCTTCACTGCCGGTGAAGTAAAGATCGACGAAGGAGGTACATGGTTTGAGAATAAATTCTCATACCCCTCATCTCTGACCTATAATTTTTCTAATGCAAAACAAACCACCAATATAAATAATGAAAGTCTCTTGGTAAATGAAGAAGAAAGGTGGAGTATGGAATACGCATACTCTGCCTTCTTGGCAGGTTTTGAGAGTTCCATTAGTGGGTTGGGTAAAGAAAGCCATAATATAAGTGGTATGGGTAAAACCTTGGATAATAATAAAAATAGTCTTAATATTAATTTTTCTCAAAAAACGGTGGATGCTTCTAGTATCAAACTTTCCAAGACAAATAAAAAAAATCTTTTGTCGCACTCGTAAATCAAACTTTTTTAGACATAAAAGGTTTTTTAATAAACATAATAAAATTACTATAAGAAAAGGAAAAATGAGGACAAATAAAAATGTTGGGATTGATACTCGTAAATCAAACTTTTTTAGACATAAAAGTTTTTTTAATAAACGTAATAAAATTACTATAAAAAAAGGAAAAAGGAGGACAAATAAAATTTTTGGGATTGTTAACATGGCTAAAAATTGTGAAAAATCTACTGACTCTTGGATATTTGATTGTGGTGCTACTGGCACATGACATATGATATAACATATATAACATCACAATCTAAACCTAGGGTTAAGTACATTAAAACCGCTAATAGAGGGGAAGCCCCCGTTAAAGGAGGAGGAATAATTGAGATATTGCCTACTCTAAAACTCTTAAATTGTCTCTATGTTCCCACTCTATCACACAAATTATTATCCATAAGTCATCTCACAAAAGAACTAAATTTCCCAGTTTTAATGCACCCTACATTTTGCATCCTTCAGGATATCAGGACGAGAGTGATCATTGGGCGTGGCACTGAACGTGGGGGATTGTACTATGTGGAGGAAGTGACTCAACATGTGAACGTGATGCTTGCACACAGAACTATGGATAGAGAAGCTTGGCTTTGGCATAGGAGATTAGGGCACCCTTCCTCTAGCTATCTACATCTTTTATTTCCAAAATTATTTCCTTCAAATAAACCTTTAAATTGTGAGACTTGTGTTTTGGCGAAAAGCCATAGACATACTTATAAATTTAATAACACCAAAGTTTACTCACCTTTTTCTCTTATCCATTCTGATGTTTGGGGGGCCTGCTGAGGTTATTGGGGGACAAAATTGCCGATACTTTGTTCTTTTTATTGATGACTGTACCTATATGACATGGGTTCATTTTTTAAAAAATAAATCAGAAGTTTACGATAAATTCACCGCTTTTTACACAATGGTTCAAACACAATTTATAACAAATATTGAAATTCTTCGATATGATAATGGGGGAGAATTTGTTAATGATTCAATGAAAGTTTTTTTGTCAAAACAAAGGGATTATCCACCAAACAACTTGCCCACAAACTCATGAACAGAATGGTACCACCGAAAGAAAAAATCGGATTCTCTTAGAAATAACTCGAGCTCTCCTTATAGAATCTCAAGTTCCTAAATCTTTTTGGCCCGAAGCCATTGCCACTGCCATGTATCTCATTAATAGGCTCTGTACCAAAGCCCTTAACCTCAAAACCCCTCTTAAAGCCTTGTCTGATTTTACCAAGCTCCCACCTACTCTCTCCCTTACACCTCGGGTATTTGGATGTTCCGCATTTGTCCTTCTACCTAAAACAGATTGAGGAAAACTTGGTCCTTGTGCTGAAAAGTGTGTCTTCTTAGGGTATGGTATTGATAAAAGGGATACCGTTGTTATAGCCTAAAAAGACGCCATATGTACACCACCATGGACTGCAATTTTCTCAAAACTGAATTTTTCTATACCAGCCAGCACATTGGTGAGGGGGAGAAAGATAGTGACACATTGAGTTGGCTAAAATGGGTTTCTCCATCGCAAGAAACTAGTCATAGTACCCAAAATGAGTCATCAACTTATCAAGAACCCAACAAAATTTTCAGTGCCACTAATCAAGATTCCCCTATCCTGGTACATGATGAAAGCAAATCACAGTTTTTTGAAAATGAAAATATAGATACTCATGAGGTCCACGATGATAATGTATCTAATGAACCCCAAAATAATATATCTAACGAGGTACATGTAGAAAGTCATGTGCAGGAAGAAATTGAAGAAGAAGCAGTGGGAGAAGAAACAACGGAAACATACGTTTTACCACCAAGAGCCAATAGAGGTGTTCCCCCCAAACGCTACTCTCCAGACAGGAAACCTAAGTCATCTAGGTATCCTATGGCAAACGTAACGATGGGAAACATCTCTCAAGAAGCACAAGCTTTTTCATCTTCTCTTTATAAAGAAGAAATTCATAACTCTGTAGAACAAGCCTTGAAGTCACAAAACTGGAAGAAAGCAATGGAAGAAGAGATGGAAGCCCTTATGAAGAATAAAACATGGGAGAAGAGCGTCCTTCCTACAGGGAAGAAACCCGTAGGGTGTCGTTGGGTCTTCATGATCAAATACAAACCCAATGGAGCCATTGAACGATATAAAGCCCAGTTGGTTGCGAAAGGGTACACCCAAACATACGGGATCGATTACTCTAAAACTTTTTCCCCCGTAGCAAAAATTGATACAATCCGCGTTCTTTTCTCCATCGCTGCAAACCAGGGATGGCCCCTTCACCAGTTCGACGTCATGAATGCCTTCCTACATGAAGAATTAAAAGAGGAAGTGTACATGGAACCTCCTCCTGGGTTCACAGGGAAGTTCAAGATTGAGGATGTTTACCGTTTAAAAAAAACTCTTTATGGGCTCAAACAATCTCCTCGAGCTTGGTTTGGCAGGTTTACTCTAGCAATGAAGGGCTACGGTTTCCGACGGAGCAACTCCGATCATACTTTGTTCCTCAAACACAACGGTAAGCTTATAACATGCTTAATTATATATGTTGACGATATGATTATTATAGGAAATGATGAAAAGGAGATGACAAAGCTAAAAGCAAAGCTATTCACGGAATTCGAAGTGAAGGACTTGGGGAGGCTAAAATACTTCCTTGGGATTGAAGTCTTGGGGTCCAAGCAAGGAATTTTTATACACCAAAAAAAAATACATTCTTGATCTTCTAGCTGAAACGGGAATGATTGATTGTAAACCGGCTGACACACCAATGGCAGCCAACCAAAAACTCTATATGGAGAATGGAGCAAAATTGGCCAATAAAGAAGGATATCAACGCTTAGTGGGTAAACTTATATATCTTTCACATACTCGCCCAGATATTGCGTATGCGGTAGGAGTTGTTTGCCAATTTATGCATCAACCTCAAGTTGATCATATGGAAGCTGTATGGAGGATTGTTAGGTATCTCAAGGGCACTGTAGGACATGGGGTTATCTTCCAACCCAACAAACATCTTAAAGTTCAGGCCTACACAGATGCATACTGGGCGGGCGATAAAGATAATCGAAGGTCCACATCCGGCTATTTTACTTTGGTTGGTGGGAACCTCGTCACTTGGAGAAGCAAAAAGCAAAAGGTTGTTGCTATATCTAGTGCGGAAGCATAATTCAGAGGGATTGCACGAGGTTTAGCAGAAGTCTTATGGATACGCAAACTCTTAAATGAAATTGGATTTCCTCAAGATGAAACTAGCACGATTATGTGTGATAACAAAGCTGCTATTCAAATTTCAGAAAATCCAGTCCAACAAGATCGAACAAAACACGTGGAAGTTGACAGACACTTCATCAAAGAGAAACTTGAAACCGGGATTATTAAACTCCCTTTCATTCGATCAGAATATCAACTAGCAAATATCCTAACTAAAGCTGTTAATGGAAAAAATTTCCATCATATCCTTGACAAGTTAAGTATCGGGAACCCCACTACTCAACTTGAGGGGGAGTGATAGGAAAATGAAGATTTTTGGAATCAGCCATAAACATCATTTCCCGATTTAGTGCTTCCCTTTTTACCATCCATCTATGACCGTTGGCCCCTCAATCAAAGAGGACCATTTATTGTGATTTTGTCTATTTCCTTGTATGGTTCTACTGACCACCACTATATTTATGTTTTTTTTAGTTTTGTCTTTGTAATACAATTGCTAGATTATTCAAAAAGCAATACAAGCAATATTCAAACCATCTATTGATTCCATTGATAATATTTATATCACACTAAAAGTGGTTTAGTGTTGTGTGAATGAGAGACAAGAAGAATGATGGTTGTGGTGGTGTGCTAGGGGCCGAAAGAAAAAAAAGAAAAGAAAAGAAAGGGGCAACGATGTGGTGGTGGTTTTGGGTTAACATGCTTTATGTATTCAAGTGTTGATTAGTTGTTCCACCATTTTAATTAAGCACAAAACTGAGATTGGATAGTTCATTTAAGATGAGACAAAATGTATGTATGTGACCTTCATTTAAAGATGACAAAACTCAAATGGTCCATCAAGCTTTAGAAAATCATCATCAACCACCATCGGTTATCAAAAAGAATATAGAAATGTAAAATCTTTTGGATTTTCTGAAAGTTTTTGCTAAAACACGCCTAAAATCTTTTTGAGTTTTGTATTTTTGACTAGAAATGTAAAATGCAAAAATGTAAAAAATAAAGCAGTAAAAGTTTTGTGATTTCCGGTAAGAGGATCATATCAGTTATTGAGAAATCTGATCACACCGTTGATCTTTTGATTTATTATCATTAAAGACAATGTGTGATCTGGCAACTGCTGATATTGTTGACTACATAAGCTCACATGCAGACTGTTGTGCAGTGCCTTAGACTGATACTGTTATTTATAGTATAAACTCAATTGTCTGTGGTTCCCACGCACACGACATACTCCCGTATCAAGATGTAAATGCACAAAGACTCATTGTAACGCGTGATTATGCTTTCGTCATCTGTAATTTACAAGGTATAAGGCACAGAGGTGTAGAGGTCAGCAATTCAATGCTACAAAGTAACTTGTGCACTCTACCAGGTTGAGGGCTGATATCATCATGATTTGCATCAATGATTGGATACGATGCATTAGATAATGTTTGATTATCATCATACATTGAAAGTTTCTCAATTTGGTAACTTTAGGATTTGTCACATTGTTCATTCTTCTCAACCTGCTTAACTGACTGATTCACTCGATGAGCGTTAGCTATTGGATGTATAATCTGAGATGGTGACACTGGTTCATTAGTAATAATGTGATTTTTAGCAGGAATATCACACACCTTCTCAGATTTGTCATCCTCAGAGTTAGAATCATCAGTTACAGCTATCACTCCTTCATCATTCAGTCCTAGAATAGGTCTAACATCAGAATTAGGGTCTCCCATAGTGGAGGTGTTTGACTCATCATCCGATGTAGAGTCAGACTTAACTAAACTCTCCGGTATTATTGAATGCAAAGTATGATTTTCAAACAACACTGGAGATGGGACGGCCTTGTAGTTTGCACTACTTGGCTGTGAAGGTTCCTCAATAATATGATCAACAACATATGCAATATGTTTGTAGCTTTCAAGCTTCTTGTTGACTTTCTCAGCAAAGCACTTGATGGTAGCCATTTCAAGTTTTGTTTCTTCTAATTCATTGATGTAATTGTTAATGGCCAATTGTTTTAAAGATAATGTTTTCTTAAGATCTGAAATATCTTTCTTATAACCATCAAGCACCTTATTGAATTCTCGTGCTTCTTTTTGATACGATTGGCAGTTGATCTTAGCACTCTCAAGCTAAACCCTGAGTTGCTTATTATCCTCGGTCAATCTATCGCATGCACCACAATACTTATCACTATTCATATCTAAAGAAGATTCAAAACTTACTGTTTTGGAGGCTCAATCATCGCCATCAATGCAAAGTGTGCTTCCTTTCCAGCAAAGAATTTAGAATAATCGATTCTGGTAAAAGCATCATCCACTATGCACGATTTGCGAGTCATCTGAAAATCAGCTTCAGCTAGAAGTTGATCAATATCATCATCTAGTGAGTTAACAATAGCTCAGAATCAGATTCGCTCTCTGAGTCAGAATAAGCTGAATCACACTATTCTGGAGCATCGTGACATAGTCAAGAATCAATCCCGACTTCTTCTCAACATAAACATCAATTTCTTCAACTAACTCCTCAATCTTCACCTTAGACATCTTCTCAGTCTCCAAAACATCTTCAACTAACACCGGCTCCTCCAAATCCATCTTCTGGGCAACACACGCCACATTACCAGCAGTGATCTCCTCAACACCAAGTTGCATACCAGTCCAATCATATCCCTCATCTTTCTGGATTACCAAAGACTAGTTCTGTTTATCTGGTTGGGTTTGGCTGTTTGGTGTAGAAATTGGAATGATAGTTCTGGTTGGATTGTGTGGTGTTTGATTTTGGTTCTGGTTTTGTGTAGTGGTTTGTCTAACAGTATTGTTTGGTGAGGTGTTTTGACGGTTTTGGTAAGTATTTTGTGGTTGAAAATTGGAGTTGTTTTGGCTTTGATATGATACCTGATTTTGTGATTGACAGTTCTGATAATTGGTGTTAAAAGGATTCATGTTCCCCTGTTGTGCTGGCTGTGTGCATTCTCTCTTGAAGTGACCTTTCCCACCACAGTTAAAACATGTGACTTTGGCTTTATTGAAGCCATATGTGGTGTTGGGGGATGTGGAAAGATCAGTTCTGCCCGTCTTTTCTATAAACTCGGTCGCTCGCCTCATGACACTAGCAAATGCCCACTGGATGTCAATAAGCTCCATCTTCTCCTTGTAAATTTGCGCGTAGTCTTCACTGGTTAAGTTGTTGTTACCAATTTGACTAGCTACTAACCCGTTATACGAAGCGACCATAGCAGAAACCAAGGCTACATGTTGTTGTGTAACTTCAACAGTAACATTGTTCAGTTTGATGTCTCCAACACAATTGGGCTCTGGTTAGGTTGACTTGGGTTCATTTGGGTTTGATTCACTTGAGGAATGCAGGATTGTTGTTGAGGTTGGTTCAAATTACTGAATAGCATGCAGCTTGTTGCATAGGTGAAAAAGGTGGGATGTAAGCAGTAGGATATGATGGTGGGGTATAAGATGATGTTTGAGCCAGATAGTTTATGGAGGTTTTGGTTGGTTCAACAATGTTTGAAACACAAGCTATGTGTGGAGCAACAGTAGTACTAGAACTTGAACTAGTTAGAGATGAAGATGTACCACCATGATATAACTTTGGATTCTGAGGAACTTGTGCTCTCTTAGCCTTCCTTTTTTCCTCCATCTCTTTGTTCTCAAGCTTCTGGATGAATTCATTGATGGTCCAGTATTGGTACATGTCTTTCTCCTTAAGGACCTCAATGTGTTGATTCCAGTATGGTGGTAATGCATCAGCGAACTTATCCACCAGCTCAGACATCGGTATATTGATCTCATAACTTGAAAGTTCGGTCAACAAATGGCAATACCTCGGAATCAACTCCTTCAGTGTCTCATTTCCCATATAGCTAAAGTTCTCAAACTCTTTTCTCAACTCCTCCATTCTAAGATTCCTTGTCTTCACATTCCCATCATGATGATTCCTTAACATATCCCATAATTGCTTCGAAGTGGTGCACGACCCAGACTGATGTAAAAGATCAGTATTAATGGCCTGGGATAATTGTGAAAACGCCTTCTTTTCCACCGCAAACCTTTTCTTCTCATCCTCAGCTAAACTCTCTAATGGAATCGGCTCACCGGTGTTCTCCAAAACCGGAGCTACATACCCCTTAGCAATCATTTGCCAAGCTTCCGTGCCTTCCAATCCCATTCCCTCTAGATGAATCTTGAACTTGGTCTTCCATTGGTTGTAATCCACCATTTCCATCAACTTTGGTGGACGGCTCCCACTACCTGAAGATAAGTCATGAATAAGCGTCGAAATCGCATTGGTAGTCTGAGAGTGTACCGCCGCTGCTACAACTCCCCAGTAATCAGCCATGAGTTGTGGTTGTGGTTGTGCAACTTGTTGGGGCATCGAACTAGTCATCGCCAAATAGTTGATTGGTTGAGATGATTGACTAGCCGTCTTCTGAACAGCTACCGACCAAGGATCCATTGTTGTTTGCTGTTGTGGTGTTGTATTAGGTCGTGGTGTTGTCGGAAACTTCCACATATCGTCTGAAAAGTATAAAACACGAAACGATTAGAAAAATTTATCAACAGTTTCTACGTTCGACCGTTTACAAATGATCGAGTGGGCGAATGTGGAATTTAGTCCAGATTCGACCGTTTCAAAAGACTCGAATGTAGAAAGTAACAGACTCGTTTCACTTTCGACCAAGTTAGTGCACTTTCGACCTCCCGATTGGTCGAATGTAACACTGATGGTCGAATGAACAACAACACACTAAAAATTTCTAGGTTCGACCAAATAAACTTCCACGTTCGACCTAAAAAGTCTGGATTCGACCTAAAAACCACACTCTCGACCGTTTCTCCCTAGGTTCGACCCTTTCATTTTGAAAAATGGTTATACTTTGAAAATCAGTTATTTTGATCCAAAATTTTCAAATGTTGATGAAATTTGATGATCTTATGCAGGTTTTGCTTCGGATTGGATTTGGAACAAGTTTAACAAAGAGAATTCTAGATTTTATCCATGAAAAACTAGTTCAAATCAATCAATATTCACCAATCTCAAATGTTCAATGAAAACAGAAAAGTTTTGATCAAAATTGGGTCCAAATCAACACTAATATTTTCAATTCGTAGGTGTTTGATCCTTATGGCTCTGATACCACTTTGTATGTGTCAAGGATCAATCTTCAAACAAAGACTATGATCAAACAAGTTGAATTCAGGTGCGGAATCCCTGAATTGATTACAAAATGATAATATATCTAGCAAAACACACAAATCATCTCAAATATTTTCATCTCATTGATAAACATAATGATAAAACCTTTGATACGTTGTTTACAATGATAAATATCAATTAGAGACTCAACAAAACCCTAGGGAGACGACACACTTAGAGAGGGAAACAAAAAATTACCAAAAGTTAAAGTTACAAAATGATTCAACCTATATATAGACCTACACATTCGACCATTCTATTAGGCGAATGTGCAGGTTCGACCATTCAATGTGGGTGAATCAACACATATATACACACAACTTCATTCGACCTCTCTGAGCTTCTCCCTTCGACCATTCTATCTACCTTCGACCGAATACATTCACCTTCGACCATTCGTAATCAACAAAACATAATGAAATTCGCAATTCAATAGCATTAGTCGCACTTCGTGTATCTACAACTGAAGGCAACATGTACGATGAAATGACGTGTGGAGCCGAAAACCAGTTGGAAACCAAACATGGTGTACTTTACTTCATGAACCGTCTTTGGATTCCTAATCGTGACAACCTGCATACTTTTCTCATGGATGAGTCTCACAAGTCTCGTTACTCCATTCACCCTGGTGCAGATAAGATGTATCTGGATCTGTGTAGCTTGTATTGGTGGCCCTGTATGAAAAAGGACTTAGCTCTTTATGTGGCTAAATGTCTTACTTGTTCCAAAGTCAAAGCCGAGCACCAACGTCCATCTGGGTTTCTTGTGCAACCAGAAATTCCAATGTGGAAGTGGGAGAACATTGCTATGGACTTCATTACGAAACTTCCACGCACCACTCGTGGTCATGACAGTATTTGGGTCATCGTCGACCGATTGACCAAATCTGCTCACTTCCTACCAATTCGTGAGACCTACCCAGTTGAGAAGCTGTCTAGAATCTATATCGATGAGATTGTCAGTCGTCATGGTATTCCTTTGGACATTATTTCTGATCGTGATAGTCGGTTTACTTCTCGCTTTTGGCAAACACTTCAATCCGCACTTGGTACTCAACTAAAACTTAGCACGGCCTATCACCCATAGACGGATGGTCAAACTGAACGAATCATCCAAACATTGGAGGATATGTTTAGAGCGTGCGTCATTGACTCTGGTGGCAATTAGGACACGCACTTACCTTTAGTTGAGTTCTCATATAATAACAGCTACCATTCCAGTATTAACATGGCACCATTTGAGGCACTTTATGGTCGCAAATGTCGTACCCCTGTTTGTTGGAATGAGATCAGAGAAACAAAAATCACCGGTCCCGAGCTAATACAGGAAACGACAGACAAAATTTGTCGCATTCGTGATAATTTGCAAGTTGCTCGAAGCAGACAGAAAAGTTATGCCGATCAAAGACGCAAGCCTTTAGAATTTCAAGTCGGGGATATGGTACTTCTCAAGGTTTGACCTTGGAAGGGTATGTTTCAATTTGTAAAGAAAGGGAAACTTGCACCTCGGTTTGTAGGCCCTTTTAAGATCCTTCGAATTGGGAAGGTAGCTTACAACCTCGATCTACCACCAGAGCTCAGCAATGTCCATCCAACGTTTCACGTTTCTAATCTAAAGAAGTGTTTGGCTGAAGATAACCTCCATGTTCCTTTAGAGGATATCCAGATTGACGAATCGATGTGCTTCATAGAAAAACCTGTGGAGATTATGGATCAAGATGTCAAGACACTTAAACGAAGCCGAATTCCAGTTGTCAAAGTTCG
This sequence comes from Ambrosia trifida, assembly GCA_028751855.1. NCBI lineage: Eukaryota > Viridiplantae > Streptophyta > Magnoliopsida > Asterales > Asteraceae > Ambrosia > Ambrosia trifida. Next base: position 92,386,143 of record CM054126.1, read on the forward strand.
TTGGGAGTCCAAATGATGTCTAAGTATCCTCATCTCTTTCAAGAGACTACCACTTGAAGGAATTTCGGGACGAAATTTCTAAAAGTAGGGCATGCTGTGACATTCGTCACCTTTCGTTTTTATTTTACTGTAACATTTCGTATTTAAGATTATCAATAAAATGTCACATTTTTTATCATTCTTATACGTTTTAAAAATATTTTGGGGTACTTCTGGACTCGTATAATCATACCACAAATATAAAATAACATTATATTTGTGAAATAATTAAAAAAAATAAAAGGCATGGACCGGGAATCGAACCCGCGTCCATGGCCGGCCCAATACAACAACAAGAGTCTTAACCAACTGGTCTACAACATGTTTGGTGATTTTACTCTATCTTAAATAAACAAATGCATTCTTTATACAAGCAGTTGACTTTTGGAAAGTCAACTGCGAATCAATACTTTCCAATACACATCCAATCCGCGTTTTGATTTCAATCCTGATATGGAAAGGATTAGACCGACCTCCACAGCTTAATCCCCACGCAAATTATCATAAAAACTTTCCAATTCTTAGTATTATACGCATATAAGAGTTAATACGGGTCAAAACTTCTAAAATTATGATTTCGTATTGTTAATATAAATTGAGGCCTTCCCTAGGAGCTAAGATCGCCGATAATTAAACCCTCATAACCAGTTCATCCAAAAACTCCTTCAAATCTGATAATTAGCCACAGTTTGACCTTGTCGTTGACCACTTCGAATCGTGCTTTTAATCCACTGTAAGTCCAATGTCTTTGGTTGGTTTTGTTCTTCAGCATATCACTAACAATAGCCCTAAGGTTACAGGGGCTATTGGTTACGAATTGTAAGGTTTAGATGATTAGGGTTCATATGAATAGAAAATTAGGGATAATGTTCTGATCATATTCGTATAAAATTATTTCTGAAACAGAAAGGAACAACCACTGATCTAGATCAAGTGGTTGTGTCATCTGTTAATTTGCAAGGGGTCTCAGGTTCGAGCCCCTTCCCAAAAAAAAAAAAAAAAATTCTAATCAAATCAAAACATTTAAACAAATAACCTATATAACTATTTGAAATCAAGAATACTCTTTCTCAGGGTCTAAACCAGTTGGTCTGGGCTTGTGATTTAAGACAGTGATTCGGCCAAGAACTCGGGTTCGAGCCCTGGCACAAACAACCATTTTTTTTGTTTTCTTTTTATACTTATACTTTATATATTCTTTTAAAAATAGTTTTAAAATACTAAAAGTGCTTTATAAATTCTATAAAAATTATTTTATGTTAATCTAATGACAAAGTTTATTATTCAACTTTTGGTTTTTCAAAAATCATGTATTTAATATATATTATAAATATTACAAATTTATTCATTTATAATTTTAAAATTCTATAAATATATCTTAACGATTTTATAAAATTCCACAAAAATTATTTTAAACTTTTAGATCAATAAGCATTTTAGAAAAAAATTTGTTCTAGAAAAACCGTTTATTTAATATTTTTAATTAATTTTTGTTATTTTTAATCATAAATAAATCATAATAAATTCATTTTTCAATATTTTTATACCAAAATTTTATATAAATTATGTCTATTCATTAAGAATAGAAATACAAATTTTAATTTGAAAATTCTTTAATTTGAGTATTTTTAGATATTAAAAATTATATTTTGACAAATAGTAATAAATATACTAAATATTCAATTTTTGAGAAAATAATTTTATAAAAATTATTTTCATACTTAAAATCTTATAATGTGACCATCCTTAATCAAAAATCTACAAATAGCCTTTTATTTATTTATTTTCCAAATTTCTTTTATTTATTAACAATTTACCTAATTAATAATTAAACAATTACTTATCCCCAAATTAGGAACCCTAGATCTACTTATACACTAGAAAACTTAGACTTTTAAGTTTTCTTTTTTACTCAATTATTGCCTTATAAATAGGGTGATAGCTGGACACAAGAGCCACAAATATACTATATCAAGGGACTCAATTCTAGCATTAAGGTGAGTATTTCCTATCCCCTTTTTATCTTTATTCACTATTGGGGTGTTACATGTACACTTATACACAATACACATACAAGTTCACATTTTTACAATACAATTCTAGTACATTGTGCATTTGCTTACATACGTTGACCTGGAGAAGAACAGATGATTGGAAAGCCAAAATATGCTATCTATTTGATCCTTGAATAAACAGTCTTTACAACTTACTTCTCCCAAAAGACTGCTGATCCTAACTACTGTTCTATCCAAACAACTGCTCAACAACTGCTGATACAAAGAACTGCTAAGGAAACAACTGATGAAGAACAACTGCTGACCAAAGGTCTGATGAAGAGCAACAGCAGATACAAGTACTGAAGACCAAAGCACTGCTGGAAGCAACAGCACTTAGGCTTCAGCAGTGGATACAAGATCGTCAGAGTTTACCTTTAACAGCTGTTTACTATCAGTGCTTTCAATGTAACAGTAGTTTGTATAGCAGATGTTTTAGTTTGTTATTCTGTTAGAGGTCACTGTCTTAGGTGACGTCAGCCTAGGTCATCAGTGGTTTGAGTCAGTCTATAAATAGAACAGTGCATGTACTGTTCTATGGCATCACACACAAAACATTCTCTCTGACAAACAACTGTGTGATCAGGCTGAGGGGGAGTAACTTGTACGATTGAAATCTTTTAATTAATGAAAGCATTCGATTGAAAAACATTTACTCTCTTGTTTTGATTTACAGTTTATTATTCCGCTGCACTTTCATTCTACTTTCATTCCATTATTATCATCATTTTGTTAAACAATCAAAACAAACAAACTCAGATCCTAACAATTGGTATCAGAGCATGGTCAATTAAATTCGATCTAACAAATCAATTTAATAATCAGCTCACAATTATTGATATCGTTTGTCAGTTTGATTGAAAACAGAGTAATAGTTTAATTTCGTTTCAACCGTTGTTAAACAGACTTTGTTCTTTTGAAAAATCAGAGAATGGCTTCTATCAATCACGATCCACATAACACTGGCACGAACAACAAGCCACCGATGCTTGTTAGATCTGAATACAATATCTGGCAACGTCGGATGAGCCATGTTCTAGCTCAACAAAACACTGGGTGTTGGAAGTCGGTTATCTTCGGACCACATGTTCCGACTGTGCCGAGTACTGAAGATCCCAAAGTGTTTGAGCCAAAGAAACTTGAAAACTACTCCGACCAGGATTTTCAGAAAATTGAGCTAGATGCTAAGGCCTTCAGTATTGTGGCCATGGCTCTACCCAATGATATATATGCTGGGTTGTTACACTGTAACAGTGCAAAGGTGTTGTGGGATGCACTGAAAGAGCAGTTTGGTGGGACTGAGGAGGTTATTGAAAACAACCGTGAAATACTTAACCAACAATATGAAACATTCAGTCATGTCAAAGGAGAGTCATTAACTCAACAGTTTGAGAGATTTAACTGCTTAATTAGTGAACTAAAATTGGTTGGTCTTACTTACCCTCATTCAACTTTGAACCATAGGTTTTTAAGATCATTACCAGACAAATGGGACACTATTGCAATTGTTATGAGAAACTCAATAGGATTTAAAGACCTATCACTAACCCAGCTTCATGGTAAGCTCTTGACCTATGAAAGAGAGCTTAACCAGAAAAAGAAGCTCCAGGACTCTGGAAAAGTGTCTGATGACTATGTGTTTGGGAATACAGCACTTTTGGGTCATGATGAGGTGCCTGGAAACACAAAGGATCAGAGTTATGATCATTTTATTGACATAACTTCAGGTTTTAACTCAGGTTTTAACTCTGATTCTTATTCACCTAACTATGCTTTCACAGCAAGTGGTGGTGATATACAGGCATCTGATAACATATCCTTTGAGTATGATGACCTGAAATACTTTGACCCTGATGATTTGGAAGAAATGGACATTATGCACCAATTGGCCCTTCACAGTGTAAGAACTAATAATTTTTACAAGAAAACAGGGAGAAGGTTTCCAGGGTTGACTGGCAGATCTAAGGTGGGGTTGGATAAATCAAAGATCAAGTGTTATAAATGTCATAGGTTTGGTCATTTTGCTAGGGAATGTAGGGGTCAACATGGTACACCTATGATAACCTATCCAAATCAAAGACCACAGACCAACACTTATCAGAATTCCTATAATACCCCTGGACCAAATGTGCAAAACACTGCTCATTTTGCACAGTCCTCAAACACTGTTCCTGTCCAGTATGTCCAAACCACTGTTCCTCAGATCCATTATGTGCAAACACCTGTTGCTCCACCTGTTCAAACGACTGCTGCACCATCCTCTGCTCCTGCAGAGACCAGTCAACAGAGCTTCTTTACACAAGGCTTTGTTGATTGGAGCAGTCTACCTGATGAGCTAACAGATGAGAATTTTGCACTGGTTGCCAAAGCTGAAAATGAACCAGAAAACTTTTGTTTCATGGCTATGGTTGATGAGATTGAATCTGAGGAAGTGGTAAATGAATCTGATGTTGTGACTGATGATATTGTTAGTGAAGTTGTTGCAGGTGAGAAACCTGAAGAAGAGGTTGTGAATCTCTCAGATCCCTGGGGTGCATCTGATGAATGTGAGTGCAAGTGTGATTGTGCATTGATGGCTGCTGCTAAGGTATCTCCTCAAATTCTTAAAGAGTTGTGTTCTGACAAATGTGTGATAGCATTTGCTAACATTAAAGAGGTGAATGAAAACCTTAGAAAGAAAATTTTGGATGATGAAGTTAAATTTGAAAAACTCACAAAAGATTTAAAAACAAGTTTAACTGCAAAAGAATCTGAGATTAGCAGTCTAAAACATGAAGCAACTATTACCAAAGACCAGCTCCAAACTATGATAACAAAATATCAAAGTTGTAAAAGTGAGCTTGAGTCCACCCAAGTTGAATGTAAAAAATGGGTGGAATCATGTAGAGGTTTTGAGATGCTACTCAACAAACAAACCAAAAGTCATGTGAAGTTTGGCTTTGGTTTTGCAACCACTGCTCCAGCTTTTGAAAACACTGACACAAAGGATCAAAAGTCTGTTGAGATAGTACCCACAAACCTGCAGGGTCAAGAGATTAAAATCACTGAACCAAATGGTAAGAAAATTATTCTTGAAAAACCAGAAGGTTCCTCATCTTTTGCTGAACTTGAAAAGTATGAATTTAAACCTACTTGGTCTGATGAGTGTGATACTCTTGAGAATTATAAACCTGTTGATTTTAAGACTCCTGAGGGAAAAACAGCTCCTCAGGCAAGGGTCATTCCCTTGGCAAAAGTCATTCCCCTGAAGGATTCTCCAGCAGATGCACAAACATCTGCTGAAAAGAAGCCTGAAAAAGGGAAAAAGAAAGAAAAGACTGTTAACTTGTTTTGTGATTTCTGTGAAAAGAAGAATCATATCACCAAAAACTGTTTTCTTCTAAAAGCATATGATATCAACAAAGGAACAAGTGAATGTGATTCAAAAGCCACATGCTCAATATGTGGGAAAAAGAATCATAAGACTAAAGAGTGCTTGTATCTCAAAAATTTTGATGTAAAAATACAAGAATACAAAGCAAAAACTCTTGCAAACCCTGTGGTTAGTACTCCAAAAGGAAAGCCCAAACAGATCTTCACACCTGCCCAAACATCTGTTACAAAAAGGCTTGAAACATCTGCTTCTAGAGATGTCCAAGTAACAGATGCTCCACCCACAAGCAAATACCCAAGAGGTTATGGTCAACCTCCATGTCACAGTCTGCCACATGTTTATGAGGAGCCAAAAAGACCCTCTAAACCAAGAGTGAACAGAAATCCATATGGGTATTATCAACTGTCAGGGAGTGATCAAACAACTGCTGCCCCAAGTGCTGACATACAAGCACTGGCAAATGGTCAGCAGCAGTTGTTGACCTTAATTCAAAAATTGGTCCAAACCACTGATCACCTTCCAAAACTTGAGTCTGAAAGGTCTGAGGATCCATCCAAAGCCAATTTGGCTTTGGACACTCACCAAAACTAATCATTTACTGATGTGCAGGGAGCTTCTGCTTATTTAGATAGTCTTTGGTATGTAGATAGTGGAGGTTCCAGGCACATGACAGGATGTAGAGCCCTACTTCTGGACTTCTTGGCTCATGGAGGGGGTGATATATCCTTTGGTAATGATTCTAAAGGTAAGGTGTTGGGTTCAGGGACTGTACAGGCAGGAAAACTCAAGTTTGAAAATGTCAATCTTATTGATAATCTCAAGTTTAATCTTCTAAGTGTTTCACAAATGAGTGACAAAGGTTATGGCTCATTTTTCACAAAGAAAACTTGTAAGATTATTGGGCCAGAAGTGGTGAAAAGGATTGATACCATTATTGCTGAGAGCAAAGCACAGCTTGTTGCTCATAGAAGTGGCAATGTGTATGTTGTTGATATGTTAAAGGATAATCCTATGGCAAATGTCTGTCTGTTTTCTGCTGCCTCCACTAAGGAGACAGAATTGTGGCATAGGAGACTGAGTCATACCAACCTTAATACTATCAACACACTCTCAAAACAAAGCCTTGTCAGAGGTCTTCCATCAAAAGAATTTAAATGTGATGAGCATTGTGTTTCTTGCTTAAAAGGGAAACAACATAAAAGCTCTTACAAATCCATTGATGAGTCCAAAACTAGTCAGTGCTTACAACTGTTGCACATGGACTTGTTTGGCCCTGTTAAAATCATGAGTCTAAGGAGAAAAAGATTTTGTCTTGTCATAGTTGATGATTTTTCTAGGTTTACATGGACTTACTTTTTACACTCTAAAGATGAGACTGCAGGTATATTGAAGGACTTTGTCACCAAGGTTGAAAAGCAGTATGACTTGCCAGTAAAAGTTTTCAGGAGTGACAATGGAACAGAGTTTAAAAATAAGGAGTTAGATGACTTCTGTGTGTCAAAAGGGATTGTGAGGCAGTTCAGCATCCCAAGAACACCAGAACAAAATGGGGTAGTTGAGAGGAAAAATAGAACTCTTATAGAAGCTGCAAGAACCATGCTAGCAGATTCTGGTTTGCCACTGTCCTTTTGGGCAGAAGCTGTAAACACTGCTTGCTATGTTCAAAACAGAGTTTTGATCAACCCCAGACATCAAAAAACTGCTTATGAAATTTTGTTCAAAATCAAACCATTAATCTCATTCTTCAAAATCTTTGGCTGCCCATGTTTCATTTTAAATCTTAAAGATTCCATTTCAAAATTTGCAGCCAAAGTAGACTGTGGTTATTTTCTGGGATATTCTTCTACTGCTAAGGCCTACAAAGTGTTTAACACAAGGACTAAGACAATAGAAGAAACCTTGAATGTTAAGTTCAATGAACTTTCATCTCTGAAAATCCCTGCAAACCCTGCTGAATTATTTGATTTAGATAAATTCAAATTTGAAGATATCACTGTTAAGACTAACAATGCAGGTATTCCACAGTCTCCACAGCAAGATTACAGAACAGATGTTGTGATTCCCAGTCACTACAAAGTCTACTCTGCATCAGAGGAAGCAGTTGTTCAAAACAGTTGTCAAAACTCTGCCACAGCTGTGTCAACCACTGTTGGCCAGTCCTATCCTCAAACCTCTGCTTCACCCCTCACTACCACTGACCTATCATCTGTTGACAAAAGTCAATCATCTGTTGACAAAAGTCAGTCAAGTTTCACACCACTTGGACCCATTCCTCCACTACCATTCCAAACATCTGTTGGCACTACAGAAGTACCAACAGATGTTACACCAACAGAGTCACCAAACCTCTGTCCATCACCCCAAAATGCCATTGTTCCATATCAAGGAGATCTTATTTACTTAAGAGCTCATCCACCGGATCAGATCATTGGCAACATCAGAGAGGGAGTGCTCACAAGAAGCCAATCCTCAAATATCTGTCTTTTTGCAGGTTTCCTATCCCTCACACAACCTGTCAAGTACCAAGAGGCACTGAAAGACAACAGTTGGGTAGAAGCCATGCAAGAAGAACTCCTTCAGTTCAAAAGACAACAAGTATGGGAGCTTGTACCACTTCCTAAGGATGTTTGTCCTATAGGAACAAAGTGGGTATTCAAAAACAAAACTGATGAAAGGGGTATTGTTGTCAAGAATAAAGCCAGGCTTGTGGTTCAAGGCTTCAGACAAGAAGAAGGAATAGATTATGATGAGACCTTTGCTCCTGTAGCTAGACTAGAGGCCATCAGACTCTTTTTAGCCTTTGCTGTCAACCACAATATAAAGGTGTATCAGATGGACATCAAATGTGCTTTCCTTTATGGCAAAATTCAGGAGGAGGTCTATGTATGTCAGCCACCTGGTTTTGAAGACACATTCCATCCTGACTATGTCTACAAGCTCAACAAAGCTTTGTATGGACTCAAACAAGCACCACGGGCCTGGTATGAAACTCTTTCCACATTTCTCTTATCCATTGGCTTCACAAGAGGTAAAATTGACAAAACTTTATTTCTTAAATGGAAAGGGAAACACTTAATGATTGTTCAAATATATGTGGATGACATCATTTTTGGATCCACATGTAACCAAATGTGTGAAGAGTTCAGAAAACTCATGACAGCAGAGTTTGAGATGAGTGCCATGGGTGAGCTTCAGTGTTTCCTTGGTCTTCAAGTGAAACAACTGCAAAATGGCACATTCATTCACCAAAACAAATATGTCAAAAATTTATTAACCAGATTTGAGATGAATGATTGTAAGCCATGTAGCACACCCATGAGTACAGTCAAGCTGCTCACTATTGATGACAAGGATGAACTGGTTGATCAAACACATTATAGATGTATGATTGGGTCTTTATTGTACTTAACTGCATCTAGGCCAGACATTATGTTTGCTACCTGTGTCTGTGCCAGATCCCAGGCTTCACCCAGAAAGTCAAACCTTATTGCTGTGAAAAGGATATTCAGATACCTCAAAGGTGCTCCCACACTTGGTATCTGGTATCCTGCTAATGGAAACATTGAGCTTTCAGGTTTTTCAGATAGTGACTTTGCTGGCTGTCACACCACAAGAAAATCCACTTCAGGAGGGTGCCAATTTCTAGGGAATGCCTTAGTTTCATGGCAAAGCAAAAAGCAGGCAGCTGTTTCAACTTCAACAGCTGAAGCTGAATACATTGCTGCTGCAAGCTGTACAGCCCAACTCATGTGGCTTCAAAATCAACTACTGGATTTTGGGATAACTGCACTTAGGACTCCACTCATGTTGGACAGCCAAGCTGCTGAAAATATCATCAAAAATCCAGTCTCTCATTCCACTACCAAGCACATTGACATAAGACATCATTTTGTCAGGGACAGCTATGAAAAAGGTTTGATTTCTTTACACCATGTTCCAACAGGGGATCAGTTGGCAGATGTGTTAACAAAAGCTTTAGACACATCTACCTTTACAAATCTGATTTCCAGAATTGGCATGTTAAACATGGATTAACCAAATAAAATTTTAAAAATAAAAATTGTTCAGAAATTAAATATTTTCATAACATAGCTGTTTGGTTGAAAAATCTGTTTATAACATCTGATCAGATAAAACAACCACTGTTTCATTCATTTCCACTGTTGGTTGAAAAGTCTGTTCCAAACATCTGATCAGATAAAACAACTGTTAGTTGAAAAATCTGTTTCAGAACATCTGTTCAGATAAAACAACTGTCCATATATATATATATATATATATATATATATATACTATATTATCAGAAAAAAAAAAAAAAAAACAGCTGTTTGTATCAGTTGTTTACTAAAACAGCTGTTTGTATCAGTTGTTTACTAAAACAGTTGTTTATATCAGTTGTTTACCAAAACAGCTGTTCTCCACCAGATGTTACATCCATCAGATGATTGCCACATCTGCTCATATAAGCAGATGTTTGGCCACATCAGCGGTTTCATTGAGCCTATAAAAACCCTGTTTTACCTCAACAGTTGTTACACTGTCTCATTGTATTCAAAATACTGAAAACCGCCTTCTTCACTCTCAAACCCTTCATCAATCTTCAGTCATTTTCATCTTCGAAATCCATCACAATGGATCTTCAAGCCAAAGCTACACACAATTGTCTCCCCTATCTGATTAAAACAGATGACAACACTCCATTTCATTCCACCATCGACATTTTTCTTAATTCCAAATACTTACCCATCCTAACCGCCAACGCCCCCATTTATTTGGATACACTCCAAGAGTTTTGGTTGAATGCTGAGTTTCTATTACAAGACAAAAAGCCTACATCCATTATTTCCAAAATTGGAGAAACCAGTATCGTCATTACCCCTGATATCATATCCACAACCTTCACACTGAATGACCTGGCAGGTAAGGATTCCTTCACTAAAACAGAGCTTCACACTGAGTTCCAAGAAAGAGGGTATGATGGTCAGATGACTGGATCAACTCTTTTCAAAAAGTTTTTCCCTCCAGTCATGAAATTTTTCTTCCATACTCTTCTTCTTTGTGTCTCTGCTAAGTCCACATCCTTTAATGAAATTCCATTAAGGATACAATATCTGGGATATGCTATGTTGTCAAACTCTGACTTCAATCTTTCCCAGGGATTGTTCATGGACTTGGTATCAAATGTGAAAGCAGTCAAGTCTGGGTCAAACAATGCTTTTCTTATTTACCCACGAATTCTTAGTGTAATTTTACAAAAATTATTACCTGAAAAAGTTTTCAAAAAGGGTGCTGCTATGCAAATGAAAAGCTTAACTGATGAAACTTTCACTAGAATGCTGGGTGGAAGCACCCAAGAAAAAGTGTCAAAAGTGTCAAAAGTTTCTAAAACACAAACAAAGAGGACAAAGGCAACAACTGTTGTCAAAACCTCTGTTGTTGAGCCCACTGCTCCTGGTGATCATGGCACTACATCCAGTGCTGTGAAACCCACACCAGCCACTTCCAAAAAGAAACATTCATCCACAAAAACCACCACTCAACCACAAATGAGGCTTCTGGATGTTGAGGTACCAGAAGAAACCTCTGTTGCACAACAAAAGCAACCTGAAACCACTGTTGTTACTTCCTCACAACAGTTGGACATACCTCCACCTGACAAACCTCCTCATGGATCCTCTCAAAAGGATCATGTTGTAAGCCAAGGGGACACACATCATGATGCATTTGAGTCACTTGACCATATGATCACAAGCCCCTCTCCCAGGGCTAACTCTCTTCTCACTCCACCACTCTCACCATCACATGTTCCACAAACTATGCAACCCCTGTTTGAAGCAATTGAATCTCAGGAAGATCCCAGTTCCTCTCTTCCACCTGTCACTGAGAGTATACTCCAACAAGTGACTGAGCCTGAGAATATTCAATCTGCTATCCCCCAAACAGAAGAGGAGGTTACACCACCAGGGTTCAATGAAACTCTAGGTGAGTTTTCAAGTGGAGCAGCCACTACTGATGTAGAGACCACTGTCTCACATCAGGACAGTGACTTCATAGCTAAGACTCCCTTGAAGGCAACAACTGTTGAAGCCACCATAGTGTCTCCAAAAACAGTTGGAAGTCCCCAGTACAAAGAAAAAGGGGCATCTGATTCACCTATTAGGCCTGAATCAGATAAAACTACCACTGGTAGGGACTCAGATGATCCTATTCATTTAGGAGATGAGTCAAAATACCAAGAATTGACGGCCAGAGTTTCTGCTATTGAAACATCTGTTGCTGACATCAAATTTGATGTCAAGCTTCTCCTAAGCTCAATTGCAGATCTCTCCAAGAGTCAACCATCTACCACTGATATAGCCAATGAGTTATGGAAATCAGTTTCCCCCATCATCATAGCTCACAGGAAATTGGCAGATCAAACACATGAAACCTACATGGCTGAGATCAGAAATATGGTTGATGCAAGGTACAAAGATACCCATGCTGACATCAAAGCCATCAAGGACCATCTGCTGAAGACTACTGGCTCTGCCCCTACCACCATCCTCAGGGATGAAACTGATGATGATTTCACGGTTGATGATGCCAAAAAGGGGGAGAGTGGCAGAGATAGGCTACCAAAATTAGATCCTTTTGGTTGCCCACCTTCTCAAAAAGGTCAAGCCAAGTCTGCTAAGAAACCAGAGTCTACCAAATCAGCTCCACAACAACAACATCAAGCACCACCAACACAATCCACTGAAAAGAATAAGGCAGTAGATGACTCTGCAAACATAGAAGCTGAAAAGGCTGCTCAGTCCAAACAACAAAGGGCTGACACCTTGCAAGTAAAAGCAGAGTCATTGATTGAACTCAAGAAGAAACAACAAAGGGAAACTGAAGATGTGGGATCCTCTAAAAGGATGAAAAGACCTGCCAAGCATGTTAGAAAACCACCATCTAAGTTACAAACCTCTGTTGATGAAACCACTGCTGCTGAAACCACTGCCACCCAAAACACTGAAACCACTGCCACCCAAACCACTGAAACCACTATATCTAAACCAACACACATTCCTGAACAAACAACCACCAAACCTACATCACCAACCAAAACCCCAACATCTGATGGTTCTTCTAAAAGGCCAACAGATGTTAATCCAACCACTGCTACCAAATCACCTTCACCAAAAATCATGTACACAAGGAAGAGAAAATCAACCTTTGTTGTGCATGATGAAAACATACACACATCACCAACCAGCATTTCAACTGCCCAATCCACTCCTCCCATCACAGCCATTCCACTCACTTCATTCTCACCACATACATCCAAATTCAAATCCCATAGACCACCACCAACCATTACACCATTGGTTGTTCAGTATCCCCTTGAACTTGATCTACTCAAGGGGGAATTACAATCCTTCTACAATACTGAACAGCCATCTGAAAGATCCTTCCCATCTCTCCCAAATTTCCCTGTTCCCCTCAACATTGATACCTATCTAAAATACAAGGGTGAACAGGTGGATGCCATCATCAGGGAGAAATGCAAAGGGAAGGATGACAGGACTGCTCAGGGCATCCATTCAGCAGAGCTTAGCAAACTCAGAAGGATTGAAGACTATGCTAAGACCCTGAGCAATTCCATGTCCACCATGCCTCTCAGTGTAGATTTGGAGAAGGAGGTAAGGGAATCCCTTCTTGAACAGATAATGGCAACCAAGCCTTACAAAGCTAACAAAAAGCAGTTCAATGGCTGGACTACTCATGCTTTGAGGGAAGAGCTGATCAGAATTGAAGAAATGGCCAAAAATCCCAAAGCTAAAGTCTCCACTCCCAATTTTGGCAAAGGCAGAGACCCAGTCAGAGCCTTGAAGTTCAAAAGAATGAGGCAGGAGATTGTAGCTGCAAATTATGGGGAGATGAGGTCAGTTTCCAGATGGTCAGAGCTTAGATTGGTTGAAACCTATAAAAGTCTGGAAGAGAATAGAAAGAAGGATCCCAGCCTTCCAAGAAAACCAGTCTACAATGATGAGCCAATGATGAAGAGACCCCAATAGACTTTTAATCTAGACAGCTTGCTTGAAACCTCTGATCTCACAGCTGCTGCAAGTAGACAGTACAAAAAGCAGAAGGAGATGTCAGAGGAAGACCAAAGAAAGTTTGCTGACACATTTATAAAGGAAGGGCTCTTCAATCAAATCCATTACTTCTCTGATCCCACAACAGAAAAACTCAGAGAACTCATAGGAAGACCACCTTCACCCAACTCATCAAGAATAAAGGTTCATCTCAGCAAATCCACTGACTCAAAAATTCTAAAGTGGAAGGTCAACAAAGACAACCACGAATTGACACTGCTCAGGTCAGATGGAAAGGTTCAGAAAATCAGTATGGATGATGCTTACAGCCTTTGTGTAGAAGATCACCAAGCACTGCTAAATCTGGATCTGGAAAGAGATGAAGAAGACCTATTTGCCTTGAACTTTGAATTACAATTCAAAGGTCAAATCAGAGAAAGTCTGATGAGAAATAAAGATCAATAAATAAAGCTGAGTTTTGGCATCATCTGTTCTAGGGGGAGATTGTTGGGTCTGCTGACCTGGAGAAGAACAGATGATTGGAAAGCCAAAATATGCTATCTATTTGATCCTTGAATAAACAGTCTTTACAACTTACTTCTCCCAAAAGACTGCTGATCCTAACTACTGTTCTATCCAAACAACTGCTCAACAACTGCTGATACAAAGAACTGCTAAGGAAACAACTGATGAAGAACAATTGCTGACCAAAGGTCTGATGAAGAGCAACAGCAGATACAAGTACTGAAGACCAAAGCACTGCTGGAAGCAACAGCACTTAGGCTTCAGCAGTGGATACAAGATCGTCAGAGTTTACCTTTAACAGCTGTTTACTATCAGTGCTTTCAATGTAACAGTAGTTTGTATAGCAGATGTTTTAGTTTGTTATTCTGTTAGAGGTCACTGTCTTAGGTGACGTCAGCCTAGGTCATCAGTGGTTTGAGTCAGTCTATAAATAGAACAGTGCATGTACTGTTCTATGGCATCACACACAAAACATTCTCTCTGACAAACAACTGTGTGATCAGGCTGAGGGGGAGTAACTTGTACGATTGAAATCATTTAATTAATGAAAGCATTCGATTGAAAAACATTTACTCTCTTGTTTTGATTTACAGTTTATTATTCCGCTGCACTTTCATTCTACTTTCATTCCATTATTATCATCATTTTGTTAAACAATCAAAACAAACAAACTCAGATCCTAACATACATGTACACTTATACACAATACACATACAAGTTCACATTTTTACAATACAATTCTAGTACATTGTGCATTTGCTTACATACGTGCTTTATGCTTAGACATTACATGTAGAATACATTTGTACTTAGTGAAATCATTAAGCATGTACAAGCCGACCTGAACATTGGATTGTACTTAACATATGTTTTTGGATTGTACGTAACATATGTTTTTGGATTGTACTTAACATATGTTTTTATCTTTAGTCGTTTGGTCAAAGGAGTATCCATAGGTTCGAAGGAAGATTTATAAACGGTCGAAGGAGACTTGAAGGTGCGAAGGAGAACTGGAGGTCGAAGGTAGATATAGATTTTAATGTACTGCTTGGTTCGACCAGTGTGTTTGGTCGAACCTGCAAATTCGACCATACTATATGGGCGAATGCGCAACCCTATATAAGGTCAAGTTCATTTTTGAGATGTAACTTTTTGATATTTTGTTTTCCCTCCAGTCAGTGTTCTCCCTAGGGTTTTGAGTCAACTTTGTACACGTCTTTTATTGATTATAAACATCTTTTTAACGTGTAATTGAGTTTATTTATTAATGAAATGAATGGTTTAATGATGATTTCTACGTTTTGTTGATATTATTATCATTTTGTAACTGATTCAAGGATTCCGCACTTGAATTAGTAGACTTGTTTGATCAACACAATTGTTTTTGTCAATTCGATCCTCCGACAATGTGGTATCAGAGCCATATGGATCAAACAACTACAATTTGATAATTTTACAGCTGATTTGGACCCTATTTTGATCAAAAACTTTCTGTTTTCATTGATAAACTGATTTTGGTGATAAATTGATTGATTAGAGCTTGTTTTCATGGATAAAATGCATAATTCTCTTTGTTAAACTTGTTCCAAATCAAATCCGAGGCAAAACCTGATTAGAATTATCAAATTTCATCAACTTTTGAAAAATTTGATCAAAATTAAGTAATTTTCAAAGAATAACCATTTTTGAATATGCAGGGTCGAACCTAGGGAGACTGGTCGAACGTGTGAGTTTATTTGGTCGAACCAAGGTGTTTTTGGTGAACGTGGTGTTTCAGTTGGTCGAATCTAGAGTTTGTCGGTGTTTAGTTGTTCATTCGACCATTTTAGTTTCATTCGACCAATCGGACGGTCAAAAGTGAGTTTTAACTGGTCGAACGTGGGTGTAAACAGTCGAAAGTGATTTGAGTCTGTTATTTTCTACATTCTTATCTTCTTAAACGGTCGAACGTGAAAAATTTTGCACATTCGACCACTCGATACATACGAACGTAGAATCTGTTATAAAATTTTTCTAATCTTTTCGTGTTTAATCATTTTTAGATCGACATGTGGAACTTCCCTACTACACCACGAACTAATCAGACACCACAACAGCAGACAACTATGGATCCTTGGTCGGTAGCTACTCAAAAGTCTAGTCAACCATCACAACCTATCAATTACATGGCGATGACTAGTACTATTCCCCAACATGTTGCACAACCACAACCACAACTGATGGCTGATTATTGGGGAGTGGCAGCAGCAGCGGTACACTCTCAGATGACAAATGCCATTTCAACTCTTATCCAAGACTTGTCTTCGGGGAGTGGAAGCCGTCCACCTAAGCTTATGGAGATGGTCGATTACAACACGTGGAAGACCAAATTCAAGATCTATCTGGAGGGAATGGGTTTAGAGGGAACGGAGGCTTGGCAGATGATTGCGATGGGCTATGTTGCTCCGATCTTGGAGAACACGGGTGAGCCTATTCCGTTGGAAAATCTTGCAGATGATGAAAAGAAGAAATTTGCTATTGAGAAAAAGGCGTTTTCTCAATTGTCCCAAGCTATCAATACTGATTTGTTACATCAGTTTGGTTCTTGCACAACATCTAAACAGCTGTGGGACATGTTAAAGAATAGGCATGATGGAAACAAGAAGACGAGGAAGTTGAGGATGGAGGAACTTCGAAAAGAGTTTGAGAACTTCAGCTACATGGGAAACGAGATGCTGAAGGAGTTGGTCCCAAGGTATTGTCATTTACTCACTGAGCTTTCAAGCTACGAGATAAGCATACCTATGTCAGAATTGGTGGACAAGTTTGCCGATGCATTGCCACCATATTGGAATCAGCATATAGAGGTTTTGAAAGAAAAGGATGCATACCAATATTGGACAATTGATGAGTTTATCCAGAAACTGGAAAATAAGGATATGGAAGAAAAGAGGAAGGCGAAAAGAGCACAAATTCCTCAAAATCCAGATTTGTATCATGGTGGTATTTCTTCTTCTCTTTCTAGTTCAAGTTCGAGTTCAACTGTTGCTCCACACATCGCGTGCATCTCTAACCATGTTGAACCAACCAAAACACCAATCAATTATCTTGCTCAAACATCATCATATACCCCATCATCATATCCTACTACAACTTATATTCCACCATTTTCACCCATACAACAAGCAGCATGTTATTCTGCGAACCAACCTCAACAACAAACATACATCCCTCAAATGAACCCGATGCAAGTCAACCAAAGTCAAACAAATCAGAATCCGATTGTGTTGGAGACATCGAACCTAAACAATGTTACTGTTGAGATTGCTCAGCAACACGTAGCATTGGTGTCAGCCATGGTGGCATCGTATAATGGGCTTGTTGCGAGTCAAATTGGTAATAACAACTTGACCAATGAGGACTACGCACAGATTGATAAAGAAGAAATGGAGCTCATGGATATTCAATGGGAATTTGCAAGTATCATGAGGAGAGCTACTGATTTTATTCAGAAAAATGGAAGAACAGATCTTTCTACTTCTCCGAACACCACTTATGGCTTCAACAAAGCCAAAGTGACGTGTTTCAATTGTGGTGAGAAAGGCCATTTTAAGAGAGAATGCACACAACCAGCTCAACAGGGAAATAGAAATCCTTTCAACTCTAACTACCAAAACCGACAAACCCAAAATCAGGTATCTTACCAAAGTCCTAATATCTCAAGCTTTCAACCACAACAAAATTACCAAAACCGACAAAATACCCAACAAAATACCACTGTTAGACAAAACACAACACAAAACCAAAACCAAAACCAAACACCACAAAATTCAAACCGAACAATCATTCCTATTTCTACACCAAACACACAAACCCAAATAGATAATCAAAATCAAGCTTTGGTGATACAGAAAGACGAAGGGTTTGATTGGACAAGGATGCAGTTAGGTGCTGAAGAGATTACAACTGGGAATGTGGCTTGTGTTGCACAACAGATAAATTTGGATGAGCCGGTAGAGGTTGAAGAGGAGGTAGTGACTGAAAAGATATCTGAGGTGAGGATCGAGGTTGTTAGGACAAAGAGGATTGGTGAAACCACTTTTGGAAACCTTAGTCTAATTCACTTCTGTCATTTTGGCTAAGTATAGAAGTACTGAAAAGAAAACAAAGAACTGCTGAAGAGAAGATATGAGAAGTGCTGAAGAAGAAACTTCATCAGAAGTTCTGAAGTCCAAACCAGACAAGTTCACTTCAGAAGTACTGAAGACAAACTACTCATCAGTAGTTTGTCATTCATCGGCACTTAGCATCAGATATTTTCCACCGCCTTTTGCATCAGTAGTTTTATTGTTTATTATTACTTTTAGCTGTATTTGATAGTTTCAATGTTGCAACTTGTGCAACTTGTTTCTGTTGTTTCTGTACTTGCTTTTTGGGCAAGATACATGTATGTAAACGTCTATAAATAGGAGGCTTCAACCTTCTATTTTAGACATTGATTTTAATAGAAAAATCCTTCAAACACTTTCACTATCCTATTCCATTTCAGTATTTATTGTGAATCTGTTTAAGTATCTAACTCTCATTTACTGCTTGGATTCATAATAAATACTTGTCATTATTAGTTTCAATCATCTAGGGGGAGTAATAACTCTTCCTAAGTATAAAAAGTGTTGCTTTAACTTATACATTCCGCTGTGCTTATAATCTGATATACAAGGGCTTGCAAAACACTTAAGTGTCAAGATAGCAAGTTCTTACTTAGCAAAAAGAGCAAACTGATCCAACAATTGGTATCAGAGCGTTGGTTTATCTGATCACATATCAATCTAACAAATTGAGAATCAGACACAAAGCTCTTATTGATACTCAATAAAAAGATCAAAAGTTCACTTTTTATCAACATCCATCACTTAAAAGAGTCATCTGACAAATCAATACTCTTTAAAATGGATCCACATAATACTGGTTCTGCCACTAAACCTGCCATGCTTGTAAGAAATGAATACAACATATGGCAAAAGAGAATGGCACATACCTTGTCACAGACCAACACAGGTTGTTGGAGATCTGTGATATATGGTCCTCACAAACCAGTAAATGTCAATCTTGAAACTAATGTTAAGGTCCCTAAGGACCCAAAAGAATATACAGATGATGATTTCCTAAAACTTGAGCTAGATGCAAAAGCATTCTCTATGTTGGCAATGGCTCTCACAAATGAGATATACTCTGGCCTTTTACATTGTGAAAGTGCCAAAGAACTCTGGGATTGTCTTAAAGAATAGTTTGGAGGAACTGAAGAGGTGATTGCCAACACCAGAGAGATTTTAGCTCAACAATATGAGACATTTGCTCATATTAATGGGGAAACTTTAACTCAACAATTTGAAAGATTCTCCTCATTAATATCTGAGCTAAAGTTAAATGGTCAGACCTATACAACAGTGTCTATGCTACATAGATTTTTAAGGTCTTTACCAGACAAATGGGAAACATACTCCATTGTTTTAAGATCCTCACCAGATTTTAGCTCCCTCACTCTTACAAAACTCCATGGGAGATTACTTACTTTTGAGAGAGAAATTGATCAAAAGAAGAAATTACAATCATCTGGTAAAACTGCTGATGACTACCTACCAGGTAGTACAGCACTTTTGGGACAAGACTCACCAACTTGTTCCTATGGATCTTATGACAACATTGACATAACAACTGGGATCTCATCAGAAAGATCTTTCCCAGGTTATGACAATAATGACCAAAGTCAAACTGCTGATAATCTATGTTTTATCATGGATGATTTGAAAAACTTTAGCAGTGATGACTTAGAAGAAATGGACATTTTACACCAACTGGCCATGCTAAGCATTAAAACTAACAAGTTTTATAAAATGTCAGGAAGGAAATTTCCAGGATTGACCAGTAATACAAAAATTGGTTTTGACAAATCTAAATTGAGATGTCACAAGTGTCAGAAGTTGGGACACTTTGCTAGAGAGTGTAGAAGCTCTAGCTTTAACCAATCACAATCTGGAAATAACTATAACCCCAATTATAATAGGAATAATGGAACTCAAGGGAGTGCTCATTTTGTACAGGCACAAGCTCCTCAATAGCAATACATGCCACAAGTACAATATGTTCAAATGCCTGCTCAACAGATGCAGAGCCAACAATCAATCCCTCCTTTTCCAGCTGCTCAACATCCTCCACAGCCTCAACAACCCTCTCAACAAAGTCTTTTCACCTCAGGGTATGTTGACTGGAGCAGTCTCCCTTTTGACACCACAGAGTGCAATCCTGATGCAGACAACAAAGTGTTTAACATCAACTGGGGAGAACCAGACAATGGCAGAAAGAACTTTGCCTTAATGGCATTTGAAGGCTGTACTTCAAAATCTGCATTGTCACAGGTATCAAAAGAATCTTTGACAAAACTTTGATCAAATTCTTGCAAAGAAACTTTTGCTCTCATAAGAGAGACAAATGTGCACTTACAAGGTAAAGCCAATGATTTAGAAAGAAAATACACACAGATAAAATGTGATTTAGAAAGAAAACTGTGTGCTAAAACAAAAGAAGTTTCTAAATTAACTGACTCAGCTATTGAAACCCAAGCACAAATTAAAATCATGCTAAATGACCTGGGAGATGTCAGACAAGAGCTTGCTGACACCAGGATCACATGTGAAAAATGGGTGGAATCTTGTAAGGGGTATCAATTGTTGCTAAATAAACAAAGTGCTTCAAATGTTAAGTTTGGCATAGGATACCATCATGTTGAAACACCAACAGATTTCTCTCCCAAAACTACTGAAGATGGGAGAAGAATTGTTTCAAATGAAACTTCTGAAGGGAAAGACTGCACATCTTTCCATGAAAACTTTCTAAACAGAAATCCTGGTATTTTCAAAGAAAGTACTTCAGAAGTATTAACAAAATCTGACAATGAGCCATCAGTAGTTTCATCTACATCAGGAGTTGAGATCCTGAAAACTACTGATGAGCAAAATCTTTACACTAATGTCAGAAATTTGCCTTTAGATCAAAAACAAAAGGCAAAAGAGTGTGAAATTTGTGGTCTGTTCAACCACAAAACTGAATTTTGTAGATACAGAAAAGGAATTCAGTTCAATCAAAAAATTAAACAACAGGTTGTGGGAAATCAAATCAGAAATGATTATGAAAGAATCTTTAAACCCAAGAAACAACAACCTGAAAACACCTTTTCTCAGAAAAAGATAAGATCTCAACTAAAATCTTTTTCTCAAAATTCTTTGTCAGTAGTTAGACCTGAATCATCAGCAGTTTCACAAACTGCTGAGATACAAAATCTAATGAACATGGTACAACTACTGATGACCAAGGTTGATGGTGGTCCTGAAAAGGATACCACCATGGGTCTTAATGAAAAATCCATTGCCAAAAAGACATGGATTTCTCAACCTGGTCAAGAACAAACTGTAACTGTTCTCAAGAGCAAACCCAAAGCCAAACAGGCTTGGGTTCCTAGATCTGACTAATTTGCTATTTTGTGCAGAGAGTTTCCAGGGGCTTAAACAGCATATGGTATGTTGATAGTGGAGGCTCTATGCACATGACTGGATGCAGATACCTGATAAACAACTTTATCAGCCAAAGAGAAGGATCTGTATCCTTTGGGAACAATGCTAAGGGATATGTGCTAGGACATGGCAATGTCTCCTCTGGCAAAATACAGTTTGACAAGGTCAATCTGGTGGAAAACCTTGAATACAACTTGCTGAGTGTGTCACAAATGTGTGATAAAGGATATTCTTCCTTTTTCACAAAGACAGCATGCAAGATCATCTCACCAGAAGGCCAGAAGTTGATAGAGAAGATCATTGAAGATCATACTTTGCTGATTGCCAAAAGATGTGGCAATGTCTATGCAGTGGACATTGAGAAAGACAAAGTATTGAACAACACTGCCTGTTTTTTCTCAAGGGCATCAACTTCAGAAACAGATCTCTGGCACAGGAGACTTGGCCATGTGAACTTTAAAACCATAAATAAAGTCACTAAAATGGGCTTGGTCAGAGGTCTACCTTTGAAGGTATACCAGTGTCAAGAACACTGTGTATCCTGTTTAAAGGGAAAACAGCATAAGTCCTCCTATAAGTCTATTGAAGAATCAAAAACAACTGCATGTCTTCAACTACTCCATATGGACTTATTTGGACCTGTCAAGATTATGAGCCTTGGTAAGAAGAAGTACTGCTTAGTCATCATTGATGACTACTCAAGATTCACATGGGTATTCTTCTTATTCTCCAAGGATGAGGCTGCTGAAATCATCAAGTTCTTCATTCTACAAGTAGAGAAACAATATTCTCTATCTGTCAAAACCATTAGAAGTGATAATGGGACAGAGTTCAGGAACAAAACTCTGGATGAATTCTGTTTGTCTAAAGGGATTATTAGACAATATAGTGTTCCCAGAACTCTTGAACAAAATGGTGTAGTAGAAAGGAAGAACAGAACATTAATAGAAGGAGCAAGAACAATGTTAGCTGATTCTGGACTGCCCTTGTACTTTTGGGCAGAAGCAGTTAACACATCATGTTATGTTCAGAATAGAGTTCTTGTGGTCAAGAGACATTCCAAGACTCCCTATGAAGTTCTTCATGGCATGAAGCCCCTTATCTCCTTTTCAGGGCTTTTGGGTGTCAATGTTTCATCTTGAACATCAAGGAATCTATTTCAAAGTTTGCTGCCAAAGTTGACTCAGGTTACTTTCTTGGTTACTCTTCAACTAGAAAAGCCTACAAGGTTTTTAATTCTCACACCAGGATAATAGAAGAAACATTGAATGTCAAGTTCGATGAGTCAAAACACACTCTTATTCCAGCACATCCTGCTAAACTCTTTGACCTTGACAACTTCCACTTTGGACCTGAAAAGACTGTTACTCCTTCCAAACCTACTTATTATGGTGATCAAAGGTTTGATGATGAGGATCCTACACCATGGACTCCTCAAACAGTCATTAAGTCAACTTCAAGACCATCAGAAGTTTCACAAACTTCTGATTCAACAAATACTGAAGGCCAAACTCAAACATCTGCTTCAGCACCTGCAACTACTGAAGACACTAAAACTGCTGAACCAGATATTATAGACCTCAGTAGTTTGTTTGAAGAACAAGAGCCACCTACATCTGTCAGTGGTTTACAACAACTGATTGAACACAGAGATCATCCACTTGATCAAATCATGGGTGATATAGCTTCAGGTGTTCTTACCAGAAACCAGCTCTCCAACTTTTGCCTATTTTCAGCCTTTATCTCTCAGTTGGAACCAAAGAAGTACCAGGAAGCCCTCAAAGACAATAATTGGGTGCAAGCTATGCAAGATGAACTGCTTCAGTTCAATAAGCAACAGGTCTGGGAAATCTGTCCCTTACCTCCAAACAAGCAACCAATTGGCACAAGATGGGTTTTCAGGAACAAACAAGATGAAGCTGGTATGATAATCAAGAACAAGGCAAGACTGGTAGTTCAAGGGTACTCTCAAGAAGAGGGAATTGACTATGATGAAACCTTTGCTCCAGTTGCAAGGCTTGAGGCCATCAGGTTATTTCTGGCCTATGCCATTTCCAACAAAATAAAAGTTTATCAAATGGATGTGAAAAGTGCATTTTTGTATGGAAAAATAAAAGAGGAGGTGTATGCCTGTCAGCCACCTGGGTTTGAGGATCCTTCTCATCCTGAGTGGGTGTACAGACTGGACAAAGCTCTTTATGGGCTCAAACAGGCTCCAAGAGCCTAGTATGATACACTCTCCACCTATTTACTCAAAAATAACTTTACAAGAGGTGCCATTGATAAAACTCTTTTCATAAAACATGTTGGAAATAATGTCTTACTTGTTCAAATTTATGTTGATGATATCCTTTTTGGTTCAACAAACACAAAACTGTGTGATGATTTTAAGAAACTCATGCAATCAAAATTTGAGATGAGTACCATGGGAGAACTGCAGTACTTTCTGGGACTGCAGATCAAGCAACAAACAAATGAAACTTTTATACATCAATCAAAATATGTTAAAGAATTATTAAACAAATTTTCTTTAAAAGACTGTAAATCATGTTCCACTCCCATGACACCAATCACACAAGTTGAACCTGATGATCAAGGAAAACAGGTTGATCAAACCATGTACAGATGCATGATAGGTTCCCTTTTATACTTAACTGCTTCTAGACCAGATATTATGTTTTCAACATGTGTCTGTGCTAGATATCAATCAGCACCAAGGGAATCACACCTTATAGCAGTCAAAAGAATTTTCAGATATCTGAAAGGAACTCCAATACTTGGAATTTGGTATCCTGCTTCAAGCAATACCAAGTTATCAGCTTTTTCAGATAGTGACTATGCAGGGTGTAAGATGACAAGAAAGTCAACATCTGGTGGTTGTCAATTCCTGGGTAACTGTCTAGTGTCATGGCAATAAAAGAAGCAAACATCTGTTGCAACTTCAACTGCTGAAGCTGAATACATTGCAGCTGCAAGTTGTACATCACAGATACAATGGCTCCAATATCAACTTCTTGATTATGGAATCAAAGAAACCAAGACACCTTTGTTTGTAGACAGCAAATCTGCAATTAGCATCATTCAAAATCCAGTACAGTTCTCAAAAACCAAACATATTGAGATCAGGTACCATTTCATAAGAGATTGCTATGAAAAAGGCAAGATTGAGGTGAAGCATGTAGCAACAGCTAATCATATAGCTGACATCTTCACAAAACCCCTTGACACATCAACATTTCAGAAGTTAGTATCCATGCTTGGGATGATAAATTTGTAAGTGTTTATTTTATTATTTTTCAATTTTTCATTTTTCACTTACAAAACAGACAAAAAGTCTGAAACAAAACTTCTGAAAAGAGAGAAACTACTGATAAACAAAACATCAGTATGGGGATAATTTCTGAAAAGTGTGTAACTTCTGAAAAAATAACCTTCAGAAGTTATGAATAAAAGTATTTATAAAAACATTTCTCATCAGCTGTTAAAACTACTGAAGAGGAAATGGGAACTACTGATGAAGTAATCCTTCATCAGCAGTTTAGTCAAAAGGGCAAATCTAACTTTTCCCATCATCAGAGGTTTGACCTAATCAGTTTAAAACTTCTGATAAAAAGATTTTTAACCAAAGGCGGTTTAAAAACTTCTAATAAAGAAGATTCAAGCGGTTAAAACTTCTGATAAATACCTTTTCTCAACACTTATCCTTTCAAATTCAAAATATCCCTCTTTCTCTCTCAAAAACTCTCTCAATAACCTAAACCTGCAAATCAACTGTTCGATCAAAACCCAAACCACATGGCTCTCGTTCTAAAGCAGGGACACAATCAAAGGGCCTTTCTTGAAAAACAAGAAGGCTGGTCCCAATACGATGAGATCATTGATCTTGTCGTAAAATCCCAATATTTTACTGCTCTCACAATAAACCCACCAATTCACACTGAAACTCTGAATGAGTTCTGGGCAAATGCTGAGACGGTGACGGCGGATGATGAAGTCATTTCCCTCAACTCAAGAATAAAAGGGAAACCACTGACCATCACACCGGCCACACTGGCAACAAGACTGGCTCTGGATGATGTAACTGCCCCTGACCATGTTGCTAATTCTGATATTCACCTAACCATGACAGAGTGTGGTTATCAAGGTACTCTCTCCCATGCTACTATCTTCAAAAAATATTTTGAACCAAAATACAAGCTTTTGTTTCATTATATTATTATGTGTTTGAGTCCTAAAACAGGGTCTTATGACCAGATGCCCTCCACTTTTCAACCAATATTTCATTCCATTGTGAATGAAACTAAATTCAGGGCATCAAAACTATTTTTCAATGAGTTGGTGTTACATCATAATAATACCAAGAAAAAGTTTTTGTTGTACCCAAGGTTCATTATGCAATGCATAATAGGGGAACTGGGTAATGAGGTGCTTGTGGGAAAAGTTTCAACTTTAAATCCATTAACCTCACAAGCATACTCTAGGCATAACAAACCGGCTGCCTGGCCAGAAGATGATCAGGGAGAACAACAACAAGTCCCCCTGAAGCCCACATCATCCAAACTCACACCACCAAAAGCCAAACAGCCCAAGCCAACAAAGACAAAAACCCACCAACCCAAAAGAAAAGTTGTTCAGGAGGTTGAGATGCCTGAACATGCTCATGAGCATTCTGCTCTTCAAATAGGTGAGACTGAAACACCCTCTCAGTCTTATCCATCTCAAACCCCACCAAGAGCACCCATAACCATTCTATTCAAAAGAAAAAGACTTAGAAAAACTATTGAAACTCACTCTTCTTTTGAAACTGCTGACCAACTAAATTCACCTATTGCCCAAACTACTGAACCAACCCCACAAATTTCTGAACCAGAGGCAATAGAAATTGCCAAACTTCTCTCTGGGCTAAAAGAGAAGGTCCCATCTGATTATGTCAGTCCCCTACAACCACAACAAACAGGGGACATAACCACAACATCAGACATGGATGTGGACATCTCTAGCCCTATCCCAAGAGATGAGGGTGGACCAGAGTCTTTAAGCCCAATTTTAGAGACTCTTGGGGCATCTGAGGCTGCTACTACTCAGTTACCACCCAGTGGTGGATCTGAGGATAGAAGTAACTTAGCTAAGACCTCAGATGTGGCAACTACTGATGAAGGCTTAATGCCTGAAGTAGGAAATCCTCAGAACCAAGAACAAGAGGTTCATGAGAGAACTGAGTTGGGCTCAGCTCATGATTTAACTGAGACAGTCCTCAATGAGGACAACATCAGGGATTCAGATGATTCCATTAATTTGGATGATGTTTCAAAAACACAAACTACTGAATTGACGGCACTTTATGAAGGTCCTGTTTCAGGGGTATCCAGGCTCAAGAAGCCAGTCACCCCTGCACAGGTTAAAGCCCACTCAATCCCTAAAACCCCTAGAGTGGCATCCTCTGTACAACATGAGGATCACCCAAAAACACACCCTTCACAAGAAATGCCTACCCAATTCCCTGGGCAAACAAGCATAGACCTGAACCAGCTATGCAGCCCAGAGGGTCCCCTGTACCACATGATGAACACTCTCATCAGGAATCACTTCCAAACATACACAGCTAACTTGGAGCTGTCTATCAAAAACCAATTTGGAGTGATCAAGACAAAGATGAATGATCTGTCCAACAAGATAGACTTCAACAGCAAACAGATTGCTCATCTTCAAGGACAATTCTCCCAACCTTCAACCTCAAAACTTAAACTTGATGAATCCAAAAAGGGGGAGAAAATCAGGGAACCTAAGGAGTCATTCCAAGCCAGGATAAGGGCAAGAGTGGCCATCCTTGAAAGAGATCAGAAAGATCAAGCCAGGAAAGAAAATCTGGCCAAACAGTTTGGTGTCTCAGTGGAAGAGATTGAAGCCACAGAAAAAGAAGATGAGACCCAAACCTCTGAAGAATCCCTAAGGCACAATGAAGAAACTTCTGATGGCAAAAGTTCTGATGAAGAATCAGAAAGTACTGAAGACAATCCTTCAGTAGTTGACAAACCATCAGCAGTTGTCAACCCATCAGAGGTTAACACTTCCAAACCTCAAACTGCTGACCCTTCCAGAACCACTGCTCCCATTCAACCAACATCTGATCCTATCAGGCCTACAACAGTTACAACAATGACTGTACTAAACCCTTCTCCTGTCTCTCAATCAGCTGAATTACTAGAGAAGAGCTTAGTTGCAGCCAACAAGAAGGCCAGAGAAGATCTGATCTGGAAAACTCTGGAAGAAAGGGATGATCTAGACTTAAGCCATGAAGAAAAACTTCAGGCCTATGAAGCTGAACTACAAAGGCAGGCTAGCCTTGATGAGATTGCTGAACAAGACAAAAGACAACAACTGGTGTCTTACATCACAAAGAACAGCAAGACTAAAGCCTACACACTCAAGGGACTCTCTATGCAAGAGCTGACAAGAAGAGCACAACTACTTGCAGACAAACTGGCCACAAGCAAAGAAGGAAAGGCCAAGAGAGCCCAGATGATAGAAGAATTAGTAGCAGAGGGCTATGGTTCAAAAGCCTCAGTATCCAGATGGAAAGAAGAAAGACTGATGGATACTTACAGAAAATACAAGGCTGCCAAGGCTGCAAATCCAGAGAAGTTTCAAACTGCTGATCCTTCAAGGTCAGTAGTTAGAACTTCTGGTGTATCAACAAGAAGGCCTGCTACTCAAAGAAAGAAAGCAGAGGACAATGTCAAAACTGACTTCAAAATGGTACTACTTGAAGCAAGTTCAATAGCCCATTCAAATTTTGACATTGAGGAGAAACCTCTGTTAACACAATTCAGGGATCCTTCCACTTTTGCCTATCAAATCCAAAAGACCATCAAAGAAAAGATGCATACCAGGGTAGTGACTGAACACCATCTCCCAACTGTTCAGATGCCTGATATGCAACAACAACAAGGAAGAGACTCCCACCTGAGGTTAACTGAAACAGAAAGCATCCAACACTCAGGACCATCAACCCAAGGGACAAGTCTGGTTCCCTATTCCTCTGACTTTAACAAGTCAAAGGTACCTATCATCAGATGGTCACTTACTGATAACAACTCAGTATTGTTGACAAGAAGAGACCTCTCAAGCAGGGCTTACAAGAAGATCAGTGATCTAAAGAAACTGTCAACACAAGACCTGCTCACAATTCAACATCTGGAACCACAGAGAGGATCTCTATCTGATGGACAGTTAAACCAGCTCAAGAACACCATGTACAAAGAGATATGGAAGATTGTTCAAGACAGAAGAAAAACATAAGGAATTAGTAAGGTTTTGGCTTCATCAATCCAGGGGGAGATTGTTAGGACAAAGAGGATTGGTGAAACCACTTTTGGAAACCTTAGTCTAATTCACTTCTGTCATTTTGGCTAAGTATAGAAGTACTGAAAAGAAAACAAAGAACTGCTGAAGAGAAGATATGAGAAGTACTGAAGAAGAAACTTCATCAGAAGTTCTGAAGTCCAAACCAGACAAGTTCACTTCAGAAGTACTGAAGACAAACTACTCATCAGTAGTTTGTCATTCATCAGCACTTAGCATCAGATATTTTCCACCGCCTTTTGCATCAGTAGTTTTATTGTTTATTATTACTTTTAGCTGTATTCGATAGTTTCAATGTTACAACTTGTGCAACTTGTTTCTGTTGTTTCTGTACTTGCTTTTTGGGCAAGATACATGTATGTAAACGTCTATAAATAGGAGGCTTCAACCTTCTATTTTAGACATTGATTTTAATAGAAAAATCCTTCAAACACTTTCACTGTTCTATTCCATTTCAGTATTTATTGTGAATCTGTCTAAGTATCTAACTCTCATTTACTGCTTGGAGTCATAATAAATACTTGTCATTATTAGTTTCAATCATCTAGGGGGAGTAATAACTCTTCCTAAGTATAAAAAGTGTTGCTTTAACTTATACATTCCGTTGTGCTTATAATCTGATATACAAGGGCTTGCAAAACACTTAAGTGTCAAGATAGCAAGTTCTTACTTAGCAACACTACTAGAAAAATACCCCTATCTTGACACACATTTAATGACACGCGAGAATTCATGACACGCAAAAGCGCGTGTCATTAAAAAATCGTCGTCTTTTAAAAAAAATGGTCAAACAATGACACTTTTTTTTGCGTGTCAACAATCTAATGTCAAGATTTTAAAAAACATGACACTATAACAATTGAGTGTCATGTTTGGTGTCAAATTATATTATATATATATATACAATTATCAAGGCTTTTATGCATCTTTTAACATCTTCGTCTAAAACCGACATCATAGTCACAGTCATCCTTAGTCATCCTTATCTGCTCCATACATTTTCTAGGGTTTCAATCAAAGGTATTTACTCCCCTCCCCTACTTTGTATCTATGTTTAAATTTCAATATTCTTGGTTTTGTATCTCTTCGCGCGTGAGAGTTTTTCTTCATTGAGGGTTTAGGTGGTGAGTGTCACACCAAGCCAATGGCGGAAACACGTGGCGCAACGCTCGAAAGTATATCAAAGTCAAGATTAACACAAACTATATTTAATTAGAAAAGATCAATTTATTAGAATGTCGGAAATAAGTATCTCGTTACAATGTTGCACAAGGCATTACTTAAAATGATGCACATTAAGTTTCAATGTGGGTATTTCCGTTTATGTTCCAACCCGAAGGTAACAGTGAATGAAATCCCGACCAGTATCCGACATCCGAATTCCACCGCACTAGCCCCATATCTATTCAGCACTTAGTTACCTGAAAGATATGTTTAAAAAGACGTCAATATATAAAATATTGGTGAGTTCACAGGTTTTAGTTTCATAACAGCAACATTTTCACAACCGTCGACTCGACTCACTTTACCGTATAATTATTTTCCCATTAAATAATTATACTAGGATCTTGTCGATCGATATTCCGTTTTACAACATGTGCGAAACCTGCACAACTTGTGGCCTTTGTAAGGAGTAGCTAGCTCCTACAAACTATAATGAAGAGCAATCCCTTGAGCCCCATAACCAAACCAAGACTGATAATAATGCCCCGCTCCAAGTCGTTACTCGGTTTCCCACGACTTAAGTTCAGAATATATGCACCCCAGGCATAACCTAATGCATAATCGACGCTATCGATTAGGGGTGGGCCTTGTCAGGCACCAATAGTACTATCCAAATATTCTTTCGGTTTCATTCCCCTGAATTAATGATTACGGAAGAGAGGACTCAACCCCGAGTGGCGATCACTGCTCAAGTACTCATCATACCACTTATCACATTTTAACCTTTGAAAACATTTCAACATGTGACAACATTTGACAAACATATCTTTCCCCCAGTTAAAACAGTAAAATGGGGCCGTGAAACTCACCTGAAACTCTGTCTGGCTTACTAGGCAGATAGCAAAGAGGGTCTCGCACCTACAAACGTCCTAGACGTATAAGTCACTATTCCTATAGTGCATGTGCCTTGGCAAGTTGTACACCCAACTCCCGACCACAAGTTATTCCAAATCCCGTTTAATTAAGCGCGTACCCTAGGTTTCGTTGGCGTTAGATTACCCTTTGTGTTACAAGTTATATATATTACTCTTGTTATTATTTCCTTAACTTGTACCTTATTATCATCGACTCGACTTCACTTAACATATAATTATTTTCCCATTTAAATAATTATACTTAAGATCGCGTCGCTCGATATAATACATATTTCAACACTCGACCCGACTCACTTTGCCACACATTTGTTTTCCCATTTAAACAAATATGCTAAGATCTTATCGTTCGATTGTATATTCTTAACACCCGATTCAACTCACCATACCGTATATTTATTTTCCCATTCAAATAAATATACTAGGATCTTGTCGGCGCGGCATACACATATATATCTTTGTCTTCTCGTCGCGGCTTTCCTTCCCACATATCTACTTTCCCATTAAGTAGATATACTAGAATTTTGCCGAGACGAGCGTACATATATATAAATGTGTAATTTTTCTTGTTAAGTATATACGTTTGTTTTAACGTCTTATTTGTTTATGTCATGTGTTTTCTCCCACGAATAATTCTCTTAACACTTAGGAAAGTGTTTATTAGTTTTCACCCAATGTATATATATATATTTTACTTCTTAAAATATATATTTTTCTTATCTTGCCGTAATGGCATTTTTCTCATGATTTGTCCGTGTACGGTTCGTTAACGCGTCTTAGTTCGATATCTTAACTCGATTAGTTAATTCTTCCAAGTCTTTCCCAACATGTGCTTTATAGAAATATTATCCACATTTCTAACCCATGTTACTTGGAAGGTTTGTATTTTAGCCCAACTTGTTAACTTAGATACAATAATGCTTCCAATACTTTTATATTCCCATTTATATAAAAGTATTCATTTTTGTATAAGTTTCTCAAGTTTGATTAACATTTTTATAAAATCTCTATTTTATAAAAATCCTTATTTTAAAACCCTTTGTATTTTTATAACTTTCAAAAATACACTTTTATACAAAATACCCAAGTATTTCTACTAGTATTTACAAAAATCATCCTTAGACTTTATTACTTACATTTTTGACACCGAACTTTCCATACTTGTATTTTTGGACTAATAGTTTCTAAAATATCCATTTTAGTCCTCTAACTTTCAAAGTTACAACTTTAGTCCCTTAACTTCCAAAAGTTTCATTTTTCCACTCTAACTTTCAAAGTTAACATTTTCCACTCAAAATAGTAAACTTTGAAGATCCAACTTTTTATTGGTAAGTTATTTTTGTATCAAAACACTTATGTTAGTCTTGTATTTCATGTGGAAGACTACTTATGTGTGTGTTTTATGTATTTGTCCATTTTAACAAAATATCATTCATCTAAGTAAGCTAACTTAGATTTTCCATCTTCTTCATTCATGAACTTCTAACATGTTTTACCACATATTACACCATGTATGACCATAATAAGATGATTTAAAGTTACTTTTAACACATTCAAGTTCATTCAAAACATCATCCTACTTAGTCTTAAATGTAAACTTTACATATTTTCAAGACTAATACATCATCATCAACAAATCCATGGTTTATTTTCATATCTTTAATCTTCCATTTTACACATGTAAAACCTATTAAAGATTATGTTCAAAACCACCTTTTAAACCCTTCATGTACAACTTGCTTCTAAGAACACATACATGAATAATAACAATCAAAAACAAGATTAAGAAACTTACTACTAGCACAAGGCTAGGGAAGACAAAAACCTTGGATTTGAGAGGGGTTTAGTGTGTTCTTCCAAGTGGTTTAGCTCCAAGCTCTTGAAACACACAATGGGGTTTTGATGGATGGATGTTTTAAGTGATTTGAAGATGTAAAAACTTGAAAGAAGAGTGTGTGTGTGTGTGAAGAAGCCTACGGCTCCAAGGGAGAAAGAAGAAAGAGATGTTGTTTTGTTAGCTCATGTATCTAACACATGTTATATAATCTCCCCATGTCTTCCATGGATTGCATGTGATCTTACTAAAGATTTAAGAGATATGTGTAGTACAAAAATGGATTCTTGGATGGATATTAATGGGTGTTTGGCCGTGAGTTTAAAGAAGGAAGAAAAGGATCTTTGGTGATCTTAGGTAGTACACAAAATCTCTCCTTAATCTTTATATAATCTTTCCATGGATTGCACATAATCTTCCTAAGGATATAAGAGATTGTGTTGTACAAAATGATCTTGGAAGATTATGTAAGTGTGTGTGTGTGTGCCGTGTATTTGTATGCATAAATGGGTGGGAGGTTGCTTGCAAATCTTGGCTAAATATTAGAGATTTATTATGATCTTCTACTAGATACTCAAGCATGTGCATGTACTTATGTATAATGAGTTTGATTATGTCTTGGATTCTATGGCCATATGGCCGAAATATTTCTCAAGAGGGGACAAGATTTAGCATGCTTTTGTACTTTGTAATCTTGCATAATATCCTTGCCCATGCATGCTTAATATCCATAGACTTGTAGGTTATTATTAAAACAACAATGTAAGGAGTTTACAAGGCCATTAGGCCGGCCCCTTTGTGGTTTTAGGTGGGGTCCACAACTTCAAATATTTACCCAATATTTGTTATGTTTAATCCCCCGTCGTTCGGGTGCCGTTCGGGTATTTTTCGGGTTTAATCGCGCGTTATTCGGACATTAAAAATACCTTTAATAACCCTTAAATATAGTCTAATTTAAGCGTTGATTGGTTATTTAGGCCTTTGCCGGGTGAAATTATGAGTTATACGCGTATCGGGTGCGGTACGCGCAATTTATTCGTTACCGGGAGATTTGTACAAGACGTTTTCACTTATGGTTTTGGAGTTCCAAAACTTATTATATTTCGTGAAAATACCCTTTATTTTATATCCTGGGTGTCCGGGATCCTTTTCGTTTATTTAATTATTACCGGGTAATTGCCAACGTCCATACCGGATAGCTTATTCGCACATGATCCAATCATGTTTTACCATTAAACGTATGCATTCCTATGCACTATTTGGAAATTGCTATCTCCTAAGGCCTTGATAATTAAATCACATAATTGCATTTAATTACGTTAATCATATACTAATTAATCTGTACGGAATTACCTTATTTTTGCCGGTTGTTACATTCTCCCCCCGTTAAGAGAATTCCGTCCCGGAATTCAATTCAAGTTATCCATCACAATAGTATCCTTGAACAGGGCGGAGTTTTTTTGCGCTTCATGAGATCTCCTCTTTCCCAGTGAGCCCAGATTCATGCTCGGCTCACGCTTAGTGCTCTAACAAACACAATGTCATAGTTCAACTACGACTAAGCTCTTGGTCATCCCACCTTGACACATCTATCGGTTTCCCGAAGTAGTAGAGCTTATCGTCAACCGGACTTCCGTCGGTCGAGGAATTGACCAAAACCTCCTCGGAGTACGACTCTTAGTGAAAACCTATTATTAGACCGAAGTTCTTAAGGCCTACGCCTTGTCTGTATGACTTCTTAATAGGTTCGCATCTCATCCAAACAGTCTTTAACTGCAAGATCTACTGGACATCTCTCGAATAACTCAAGCTAGGTTATGTATCTATCTCCATCTGTCATTCGATGCACTAGAAATGTACATGTATGGCCTCCAAGGGCTTTGAGCAATACACCCCGAACACTGGGATGATAATTCCTATCACATAGGAAATTTTTGGTGATGAAGCTCATGGATTCGATGTGCCACGGACATCTATCATGTCAACGCGGAACAGTTCCGTCAAGTACATTAGTCCGTACTCATTGCCAATAGAGTATCACATGCTTGTGTACAAAGTCTGTCGAACTTGAGGTAGAGTGGCCACTACAATCCGATATAATGTAAGTCGGCAATTCGGTGCCTAGCCACGACTCTCCGAGAGTATAGGTAGCTATCCAAATGCCTCATCTCAGAGCTATAGGTGAGTAAGGAATGAGAGGGCTCCAAACAACAATCGATCATCACTTGGCTCACATCTGACTCCGGGACACCTCGGGTGTCATGGTGATGTCAAACAGGTGATCTTACCGCACCACATAAAAGTCCCCTTGGAAACCTCGTCGGGTATCCCATTTCATTTATCCTTCGGCTCGACTCACTTTACCGTATATTTACCTCCCCATTAAGGTAAATATACTAGGTTCTTGTCGACCGAACAACCACATTCAAAATGGGACTTTATTTCCGTAGAATCCTTTAGGTACTGAATTGCTGCTTTCCTCTTGAGTAATTGTGGTTAATGGTACTAGGACGCTTATTATGGACTGATGGAGGTCGAAAGTTTTTGCGTCGCTTTCACCCCTCAGTTCCCTTACATTAAGCAGTGTATACATGGCGCCCGGGCCGTACGATTTCACAATCCTCGAGAATTACTAGCCGACTCAAACATCAACGACAAGATGCTCCCAGCACATAGGTCTATGCCGAAAAGAGATACATGAAACATCATAAATTGTTGTCGCAATGAACAACGTATAAGGTTTGTTAAGACATATCAATACGTTGGCCCCCATTGCGACAAGTATACCGAACACCGGTATCTACCCAAAACATGGGTATCCAGTACCAGTTCTGTTATATGTGCTTCATGGGCACTAGTGTTCTATCGTCATTAGCAGCCAAGTAAGTCAATTCTGAATAATACAGGCTTCATGCCCTTAAATTGACTTTCAGATCTTATGCAGAGATCTGAGTGAAAGGAGTCCTGAAACCAAAACCATCATTCATCGAAGGTTCCATCCTTTCGGAATCTTTTTATGTAAATGGTGAAATCGGGTCATAGATGCATGCATTTAGCATAGATTTCACATTTGGCTTGACGACATTCATGCGCTCAAGTCGTTACTTTGAACAAGCGAGCGACTGATATCGCACCACAAGTAATAGTCCTGAGCCTTCCCATAAGGCATCCCATTCAATGACTCAGTAGTCATACATATGGGCGGAATATGTAAGCCTTCGAGCTCGTCCTGATTAGTCAGGTGTCATACGCCCTGACCTCGCAGCTCACATTACTATGGTGCCTCTAACAGCATCTATCAAGGATAAGGGGTTTTGCTCTAGTGTGAGCAATGCTACTTAAAGATGACTGGGAACACCACTATCGACTCAAGGTCGAAATTGTATTCCATTGTTCCAAGAATCTACGCCACGACACCAAGGTAGGATAAACCTTCCATCAAGGGAATAACAACATTAATCGATGGGTCGAGACGATCAACCATCTTAACCCAGTGGTGTGGCACCTCTAAAGAGTAGATAATGCTGCACGCCCTTCTGGATTCAGGGTTCATAAAACCTCTTAATCATGTACCAGGGACTTCACCAATGCATGCCCATGGGTGGGTCCACGACGGTATTCCCATAACCATCGGTATGGTACGTATGACTCCAAATGAATCCACTGGTGCGAGCAATAAATGATTTGGACCTTTCAACTCTTGCTAGTCCCAAAGGTATAGATCATAATATCACTCATAAATTCTCGATACCTTCAGGTTCGAGACGTATTCGAAATCCCTTATTACAAAGGCAAGTATCGCCTTGTCACGTGTAGATCACAGAGTTTCTTCCCGACATTGATTTGCATAACCGATCGTTGGGCGACCAAATTGCACGTAACAGGTTAGTGCTGGACATAGCGTCACTGGTGCCTCGGATTCCGAAGATGTACCGTTCACGAAATGCGTGAGCATATACAGGGGTCGGCACATGACTCGGTCACCTACTCAGACGACCACGAGATTCAGACCTTAGGGGAATACACCCGTAATCACTAAGGCTAGAGTGTCTAAGCACGACTTTTAGAAAGTCCGCTGGACACCGGAAATCCTACATAATCAATGTCGGCACTACACAATCAAACAAATAGAACAATGACGGCACGAGGGGTTTTAGGTGATGTCTCCATTCCGAGAGAAACAAGAGCAATGTAAACGACATATCATCACGTTATCGAGGTAATCCAACAGTTGTAGCAATACGCCCTCTGAGCAACACGACAGTAGGAATAGCATGGCAATGTCAGCAACATATCCACGAAGCACATCAACTAGGGAACACCGCCCGGGAGTGACATGACAACAGAGAAGTATGACGACAAGGCAACACCGCAATAGGAACCGTACGACACAGAGAAATACGACAGCAAGGCTACACCACCGCAGGAGCAGTAAACACTAGGAATGCATCGTCAGCAATGTAGCGTGACCACATGAATACGCAATCAGCTATTATAATGTAATAACGAGCATGTACTATGGCTGGGGGTAACCCAGCAGCATGAATGCACGCGACAATATGACGCTCAATATGGAGAACCCATATTCCACACCACCATAAAGCTCCGTTATGGTGGGCACGCATCCCCGTGCGTCTCAGATCACTTGTGGAGGTGGGAATTTCATTCGTACCTTCGGCCTTGAGCCTAACCTCCATAGGCTCAATGGTAGGACTTGGTTAGATTGGCTGGCGCATCAGTCGTCATAACATAAATGGGAATGACGGGTTCCACATAATTTAGCTGACTTCTCAAGCCGATATTGTTCATGGAGAGGACGACCAGAGGCTTGTTATGAGTCACTCAAACAATGGCAACAGAAACATCGACAGTTTCCGCTGAGGCTTGAGAATCATTGACAATGTTAGGCTTCCTAAGAGCCCAAGGAATGATAACTAGTAGTTCAATGAAAGCCTCAAAGAGAATGGAATTAATAACAACAAACTCCACAGAGACACATAGATGGTCACAGCGGCCTGAAAAGGGTCATAGAGGCGTCTTCGTTAATATCATTCACTTCTGCAGGAGCCTCAAATATATCAACAACGTCAACCCGAGCAGAGCCATAGAACAACATCATCATCAAGCCCAACATGGACTGTACAGACAACGACAACAATGAACTTAACAACAAATATAGAAACGATGACATCAAGCTTGATAAGTGCTATCGAACCACTGACAACAACAGACTCAGCGAGAGCTACACTTAATAGCGTCAACAGGATTCGCTTGAGCCATAGGATAATAATAGGAGCAACAACGTCAGGCTCGACTGGAGCCTTAGACTCGTCGTAGCTATTATACGTGTGGTGACCGGTATCCATAGGACCTGGAAACCAACCTACATCTTTCCCGATACAAGGGTAGTGGTCACAACGAGCATAGCAAGTGGAGGTAGAAGGATCACGATTTATCGATACACCACGATAAAAGGAAAACGATACCGACTCTGGCAAACCAGCCGAGTCATTCTTCTCATTAGGGTCTCCTTACATGCTATCTAGCATCGATAGTAATTAGCTGGAATGCCTCTCTGTCACTCAAGCGAGGCCGGTGAACTTTCTTCCTGATAAGCCACGCCGTGAGAGTATCGAAATATGGCAAGAGATTAGACAGGTCACCGTGTCCACAACGAATGGACCTTGCAACCTTAGTTTATAAGTCACCGCAACGTCTCAATATCTATGGGGATTGATGGAAAACGCTTCGCTTCATTTGCCGCCCCTAATAGATTACTAGTCTCGTCGTCATGACGAGGGTGACGAATGTTATTGCCACAAGAGCAATGGGATTTCCGTCCCATAGGTAAGTTTACCAGATAAACGTGACCACTTCCAGTAGTTCGTCATTCGATTTTCGAGGGGGATTTCAATGTCAGCAAAAAGCGTCTTGCGACATTTGATAATTACGGAACACTCTTACGATTACGATTCCCAAGGTGTGGTTCCACTTTCTAGGATTTATGACGGATTCAGGCACAGTACATGTAACGAGCCTACTCTGGCGTTCCTCGACTGAAGCGAGACTACCAACAATCCTTGGAAAACAGACAGGAGGTAGATAGAGAAGTCTTATGATAACCTTTGCTCCTCAGGAAAGTAGTATGACACAAGTACCAACATGCTGAGCCCATCACAATTCATCTTGCGAACACGATCCAGCGCTATATCAAAGGTTGTTAATCCATACTTGAATACTCAATACACCGAGTAGTGGATTCCCACGAGTTAATCGTATGTACTTCCGAGTGAATCCATCGCCAAATGCCGACTGGGGCTTGCTGTTCTACTACACGCCGTCATCCTAATACTGGCAAACGATGTCGCGGTCATGATTAGTGGCCGAAATCCTGACATCATCAAAGTTTAGCAAAGCACTATGACTTGCGGATGTGTGAGGCGACATGCCGATTTCACTATCCGTCCATGACTGCCTGGAAGCAACCAATACTGTTGATTCAGCCGAGGCTATCGAGCTTTCAGGATAACAATGATCGAGCTTCCTAATCCCGTAACTTCGATTCTGTCTTCCTACTGGAGAAGAAAAATATCCAACCCTTGAAGACAACCTAGGCATGCGTTAGGTCGATCATGACTTATTCACCATGATAACACCGCAGCACACGGCCACGAGTCTCATATTTAATCCACGCAGGGTCCCGTTCTCTAGACGCACTAGTCTAGCAGGGACGCACCATAAGTCTTCACTGGGTTCCAAGTTTAGCATTCCTCGCATCGTTCCAGGCATTTCACTCCTATGCAAGGGAGTTTTCGTCTCCCGTCTCTATCCGATGCGAAGATTTACGTCAGATTGCTCAAATGAGTAGACGTTCGAGCTCTTCCGTGCTCGTACCTTAAAGGTGATGTCGAAGAAAGCTAATTAGGCTAGCTAGGATCGAAATCAAGGAACGTCGACGAGACCTCCCATTTAACCCATTGATCAATCAAAACTAAGACTGAATCTAAAGGACAAGAACAACTAAGACAAGGAGTGATCACCAATCCCGGCCCTAGCGTCCACCAAGGTTACCGTGCACCCCAAACTATTATTACGTGTGCACCCGTAATGATAATTTGTGTTGCCAGGTAATCTTGTTGCCCGCTAGTTCCGAGCTTCCTGATCCAACCCCGAGATTTCATACAACAAAAGACTTGATCTAGTTTCGCCTCCAAATCATAATCAACGTGGCGACATCCATTAATGCGATAGAGGTTAGTCCTTCCGATCATCCCGTCTACAGGCAAGCGAGTGAGCTCATCGCAGGCCACAGCATCCTTCCCGCTTGCTGATACCGGTGATCGATGCAAGAGCGCGGACTATTTGTGAAGCGTGACACAACAACCTTACTGGCAAAATATCCGTACTACGTATATGTATTAACTTAATCTTAGAAAACCGGATTCCTATGCAACACAAACATCTTATCCGCATTTTCTAATACTTCATATATTGACACACATGGCTAGTCGGTCGGAATTTCCCCTTGTACAATCCATGTACAATCTTCTTTCTTTTCTAAAAATATTTTGTTGTGTTTTATTTTTTTGAAAACTTCGTTTTCGAGCCAAAACCGGTTATAGTCTAGATTTTTCAAAAATGCTAGTTCGCTACAACCTTGGCTCTGATACCACTTCTGTCACACCACGCCAATGGCGGAAACACGTGGCGCAACGCTCGAAAGTATATCAAAGTCAAGATTAACACAAACTATATTTAATTAGAAAAGATCAATTTATTAGAATGTCGGAAATAAGTATCTCGTTACAATGTTGCACAAGGCATTACTTAAAATGATGCACATTAAGTTTCAATGTGGGTATTTCCGTTTATGTTCCAACCCGAAGGTAACAGTGAATGAAATCCCGACCAGTATCCGACATCCGAATTCCACCGCACTAGCCCCATATCTATTCAGCACTTAGTTACCTGAAAGATATGTTTAAAAAGACGTCAATATATAAAATATTGGTGAGTTCACAGGTTTTAGTTTCATAACAGCAACATTTTCACAACCGTCGACTCGACTCACTTTACCGTATAATTATTTTCCCATTAAATAATTATACTAGGATCTTGTCGATCGATATTCCGTTTTACAACATGTGCGAAACCTGCACAACTTGTGGCCTTTGTAAGGAGTAGCTAGCTCCTACAAACTATAATGAAGAGCAATCCCTTGAGCCCCATAACCAAACCAAGACTGATAATAATGCCCCGCTCCAAGTCGTTACTCGGTTTCCCACGACTTAAGTTCAGAATATATGCACCCCAGGCATAACCTAATGCATAATCGACGCTATCGATTAGGGGTGGGCCTTGTCAAGCACCAATAGTACTCTCCAAATATTCTTTCGGTTTCATTCCCCTGAATTAATGATTACGGAAGAGAGGACTCAACCCCGAGTGGGGATCACTGCTCAAGTACTCATCATACCACTTATCACATTTTAACCTTTGAAAACATTTCAACATGTGACAACATTTGACAAACATATCTTTCCCCCAGTTAAAACAGTAAAATGGGGCCGTGAAACTCACCTGAAACTCTGTCTGGCTTACTAGGCAGATAGCAAAGAGGGTCTCGCACCTACAAACGTCCTAGACGTATAAGTCACTATTCCTATAGTGCATGTGCCTTGGCAAGTTGTACACCCAACTCCCGACCACAAGTTATTCCAAATCCCGTTTAATTAAGCGCGTACCCTAGGTTTCGTTGGCGTTAGATTACCCTTTGTGTTACAAGTTATATATATTACTCTTGTTAATATTTCCTTAACTTGTACCTTATTATCATCGACTCGACTTCACTTAACATATAATTATTTTCCCATTTAAATAATTATACTTAAGATCGCGTCGCTCGATATAATACATATTTCAACACTCGACCCGACTCACTTTGCCACACATTTGTTTTCCCATATAAACAAATATGCTAAGATCTTGTCGTTCGATTGTATATTCTTAACGCCCGATTCAACTCACCATACCGTATATTTATTTTCCCATTCAAATAAATATACTAGGATCTTGTCGGCGCGGCATACACATATATATCTTTGTCTTCTCGTCGCGGCTTTCCTTCCCACATATCTACTTTCCCATTAAGTAGATATACTAGAATTTTGCCGAGACGAGCGTACATATATATAAATGTGTAATTTTTCTTGTTAAGTATATACGTTTGTTTTAACGTCTTATTTGTTTATGTCATGTGTTTTCTCCCACGAATAATTCTCTTAACACTTCGGAAAGTGTTTATTAGTTTTCACCCAATGTATATATATATATTTTACTTCTTAAAATATATATTTTTCTTGTCTTGCCGTAATGGCATTTTTCTCATGATTTGTCCGTGTACGGTTCGTTAACGCGTCTTAGTTCGATATCTTAACTCGATTAGTTAATTCTTCCAAGTCTTTCCCAACATGTGCTTTATAGAAATATTATCCACATTTCTAACCCATGTTACTTGGAAGGTTTGTATTTTAGCCCAACTTGTTAACTTAGATACAATAATGCTTCCAATACTTTTATATTCCC
The DNA here is from genome assembly GCA_028751855.1 of Ambrosia trifida. Classification (NCBI taxonomy): domain Eukaryota; kingdom Viridiplantae; phylum Streptophyta; class Magnoliopsida; order Asterales; family Asteraceae; genus Ambrosia; species Ambrosia trifida. Next base: position 92,428,624 of record CM054126.1, read on the forward strand.
ATTTATATAAAAGTATTCATTTTGTATAAGTTTCTCAAGTTTGATTAACATTTTTATAAAATCTCTATTTTATAAAAATCCTTATTTTAAAACCCTTTGTATTTTTATAACTTTCAAAAATACACTTTTATACAAAATACCCAAGTATTTCTACTAGTATTTACAAAAATCATCCTTAGACTTTATTACTTACATTTTTGACACCGAACTTTCCATACTTGTATTTTTGGACTAATAGTTTCTAAAATATCCATTTTAGTCCTCTAACTTTCAAAGTTACAACTTTAGTCCCTTAACTTCCAAAAGTTGCATTTTTCCACTCTAACTTTCAAAGTTAACATTTTCCACTTAAAATAGTAAACTTTGAAGATCCAACTTTTTATTGGTAAGTTATTTTTGTATCAAAACACTTATGTTAGTCTTGTATTTCATGTGGAAGACTACTTATGTGTGTGTTTTATGTATTTGTCCATTTTAACAAAATATCATTCATCTAAGTAAGCTAACTTAGATTTTCCATCTTCTTCATTCATGAACTTCTAACATGTTTTACCACATATTACACCATGTATGACCATAATAAGATGATTTAAAGTTACTTTTAACACATTCAAGTTCATTCAAAACATCATCCTACTTAGTCTTAAATGTAAACTTTACATATTTTCAAGACTAATACATCATCATCAACAAATCCATGGTTTATTTTCATATCTTTAATCTTCCATTGTACACATGTAAAACCTATTAAAGATTATGTTCAAAACCACCTTTTAAACCCTTCATGTACAACTTGCTTCTAAGAACACATACATGAATAATAACAATCAAAAACAAGATTAAGAAACTTACTACTAGCACAAGGCTAGGGAAGACAAAAACCTTGGATTTGAGAGGGGTTTAGTGTGTTCTTCCAAGTGGTTTAGCTCCAAGCTCTTGAAACACACAATGGGGTTTTGATGGATGGATGTTTTAAGTGATTTGAAGATGTAAAAACTTGAAAGAAGAGTGTGTGTGTGTGTGTGAAGAAGCCTACGGCTCCAAGGGAGAAAGAAGAAAGAGATGTTGTTTTGTTAGCTCATGTATCTAACACATGTTATATAATCTCCCCATGTCTTCCATGGATTGCATGTGATCTTACTAAAGATTTAAGAGATATGTGTAGTACAAAAATGGATTCTTGGATGGATATTAATGGGTGTTTGGCCGTGAGTTTAAAGAAGGAAGAAAAGGATCTTTGGTGATCTTAGGTAGTACACAAAATCTCTCCTTAATCTTTATATAATCTTTCCATGGATTGCACATAATCTTCCTAAGGATATAAGAGATGGTGTTGTACAAAATGATCTTGGAAGATTATGTAAGTGTGTGTGTGTGTGCCGTGTATTTGTATGCATAAATGGGTGGGAGGTTGCTTGCAAATCTTGGCTAAATATTAGAGATTTATTATGATCTTCTACTAGATACTCAAGCATGTGCATGTACTTATGTATAATGAGTTTGATTATGTCTTGGATTCTATGGCCATATGGCCGAAATATTTCTCAAGAGGGGACAAGATTTAGCATGCTTTTGTACTTTGTAATCTTGCATAATATCCTTGCCCATGCATGCTTAATATCCATAGACTTGTAGGTTATTATTAAAACAACAATGTAAGGAGTTTACAAGGCCATTAGGCCGGCCCATTTGTGGTTTTAGGTGGGGTCCACAACTTCAAATATTTACCCAATATTTGTTATGTTTAATCCCCCGTCGTTCGGGTGCCGTTCGGGTATTTTTCGGGTTTAATCGCGCGTTATTCGGACATTAAAAATACCTTTAATAACCCTTAAATATAGTCTAATTTAAGCGTTGATTGGTTATTTAGGCCTTTGCCGGGTGAAATTATGAGTTATACGCGTATCGGGTGCGGTACGCGCAATTTATTCGTTACCGGGAGATTTGTACAAGACGTTTTCACTTATGGTTTTGGAGTTCCAAAACTTATTATATTTCGTGAAAATACCCTTTATTTTATATCCTGGGTGTCCGGGATCCTTTTCGTTTATTTAATTATTACCGGGTAATTGCCAACGTCCATACCGGATAGCTTATTCGCACATGATCCAATCATGTTTTACCATTAAACGTATGCATTCCTATGCACTATTTGGAAATTGCTATCTCCTAAGGCCTTGATAATTAAATCACACATAATTGCATTTAATTACGTTAATCATATACTAATTAATCTGTACGGAATTACCTTATTTTTGCCGGTTGTTACAGTGAGGGAGAGAGAAATTGCTGATGGTTGCATCCCGTTGTCGATCCAGCTGTGCATTTTCAGTTAGATCTGCGTCATTAACGACGTTTGGGTTCTGTTTCAGTGACTTACAAGCATTCGACCTACAAGACCGGTTTTCTAGGAAATGAGACGGCTTTAAGCGTACCGCCGGTGGGGTGTGATTGAAGTTACCAAGAAAGCTTCAGCGTATTTCAACTACGGTTTTATCTCCTTATTAACTGTTAAATCTGGTCAACTACGGTTGCTACGACTCTGCTCGCAGATTCCCAACGTGTTTCAAGAAGCGCGATTCACGTCAATCTTACTCCAGTAAGGTTTGGGTTGATATTGAAATTTCAATTATTGTGCTTGCATTCTGTCGATTTCCTGTATATTTAAAACGAACAACTTTGAATTTCTTTAAAATTTTGTTAAGTTGTTTGTTGCTATGTTTGTTCTAGCATTTCGAGTACACAAACCGGCTGATGGGTTGTGTATTTCGACGATAGAATAAATACGGTGAGGATATTCGTAGATTGTGTGGTTGCTTGCGGGGTTCACGTGTGCAACGGCTGTTCAAATCGATAGCGGCTGAGGGTAAGTTTATTTTGATGTTGTGGTTACATCGTCTAATTTAAGTGTTGGATTGAGAATAGGTAACTCTTTAGTTTAAGGCTGTTTTGGTTACATCGTCTAATTTAAGTTTTGGATTACGAATTTTAAGAGAATGGGTTTGGGTTTTTGTGATCTGATTAATATGTTTTGATCGATTTATTAAAATCTTTACGAATAGCATTCAGGGATTTGTCTGAAAGTATTCAAGTGCTGACATCTTTTTAAATGTAAGCATCTGATTGATCTTGCCATATGCTATTGGTCTTATGAGTACCTTACATTCCATTTGAACGTATATCAACAATCATATAACCTGGTCAAATTCTTTAAGGTATTTGATGTTGAAGCAATAAATTGAGTTCATGTAATTTCATCAACATTGAGATTTTCTCATAAACATTAGTGATATCAAGGTGTGTTTTCTATTGGTAATGGATGGTTTAACAATTTATGCAAGTTTGTGATTATAAATGTATCAGTCCTTAAATGTTTAAGTCTATAATTTCAAGCTATCAAATATTAAAGCCCATGTATTAGTAGATGTTCAACAAGTGAAGAGTTTTAACTTTTAATGATTTCAAATATTATTTTCAATGAAAGGTTTTCCCGACGAGCCGGACCTTTGACAATCTGGAGTGAGAAAGAAAGTAGGCGGCTGCTACCATGACTCCGGCAGCAACGACAATCGACGAGTGGAGGCGTTGCAAAGCCTAGCACCGAAGGCGACAAGTTCTAAGATGGTCAACAGTCACTAAAAACCTAATAATATCAACACTGAGAGACACTGAAGTGGTTGAAAGTTCGAAGGCCTAGCTGGCAGTCGCGCCTCAGATGATGGCGGCTAGGGCTCCGCCACCCTTTTAGTCTTCCGGTGAAGCTTCGGTGATAAAAGAAATTTAAGAGATTTCAAAATGCTATTAATTTGAATTGGGATGTGCAAGTTAGTGTTCAACAATTTGGTATCTTTAAAGGTTTCACAAACGGCAAGGGCGTGGAAAAAGACAACAATGTTTTAAGTGAGATGATGGTGGAGACTTTGGTGGATGATTTGGTGGAGTTTGGGGTCAATAGTGAAAATTAGAGTGCGAGGAAAGCAGCCGTGGAGGCGTTGGAGAGGTTGGCTTTGACGTTTGAGGCGAAAAGGCTTGATAAGGTATTAGACATCACATCTTTTGTTTACCGACTAATGTCTAACAACTCTTTAGTTTGTAAATGATAGTTCATGTTATAGCACAATACACGTGCACTCCCTTAAAAAATGATGTTTATATTATGTATTTAAAACAAATTAATATTTAAACATACAGGTGTTCGATTGTATTTGATGTTATGCAGGTCAACATTGTAAGGGTGTAGATGTTTGATTATTGAATGAACTGACGTTTTATATATACAAGATCACAGCACCACCAAATTGAAGTTTAGGTCTTGATCTTGACTCTCGCTGAAGTTCGGAGCAACAAAGTAATGACCCATACATGAAAGAATACGATATATACGGAAACAAAGACGTTATTCTTTGATAAAAGGTATGCTTTTATTTAAAGTATATAGTATGCATCTTTCGTTGTAGTTGAACTATTCATTTACGCAAAAATGGGTCAAAATAGCTTAAGCAAATTGGAATATTTGATAGTTCATTCTCTAGGCATGAAAATAGGCTTCATCTGAATAATTGATTTAGTTGCATTTTCCTCCAAGAAGCTAGCAACCTAAACCATATATCACTGCTTTATGCAGTGGTATGTTGTACTGTGCTTCATTCATGTTTGTCAAAATAGCTTAAGCAAATTGGAATATTTGATAGTTCATTCTCTAGGCATGAAAATAGGCTTCATCTGAATAATTGATTTAGTTGCATTTTCCTCCAAGAAGCTAGCAACCTTAACCATATATCACTGCTTTATGCAGTGGTATGTGGTACTGTGCTTCATTCATGTTTCCTTTGATACGTATATCCTAACTCTCCATTCTATGAGACATGTTTCTTTTTGGGGTTATTAAAAACAACCGCTTTTATTAATTAAACAAATTATATGTGTTGATGTATTGCAATACTTAATATTAAATATAGTTATGTGATAGTATATACAATTTATATAAATATCAATGGAATTAAACAACTATGTTGCTTCAGTTTTGCCTAACCCAAAACAACCATTTTTATTATGGTCAACTCGAATAGAGCACATTATCATTTCGGTTATACTACCACTTCTACTTTTAAACGATGGTTTTTTATTAGTGTAAGGCAGTAGTAGATGAAAGGTGTAGCCTTATTTTTAAACGATTGCATTAGCTAATCCATTTAAGCCCTGCCGACGCGAAGCGCGGGTAATAATACTAGAATGATTTGGTCGAGCGCGTCACAACGCGCGCAGGTATAAACCTAGTTATTTGTTATTGTTTGTTGATATAATGTGCAGGCTTTTACATATTTCTTGCAAATGTAGGTATAATGACAAGCAGAGTGCAAAGTTGCAACTATATGTATGTTTATACAAATCAAGTGATTTTGATGTTTATGTTAGTAATAATTCTCGTCTTGAAATTAAAACCATCACGAACATTAACCTTCATCTTATTAATTTAATTGTTGTCTCAGGTAGGGGGAGGAGTAGATGCTAACACGGATGCGGATATTAATGTCATTCGTGAAGGGTGGTCTAGTTATGCCGCAACCTTCATTTTCAAGTTATCCGTACGTTTAGTCTAGACTAATGTAATGTATTGACACAATATTTTTGTAACTAGTGGTAGGATTCGACAAATGCTAATTGTAATTTTTTGTGGTATATATAATATATGCAATTTTATTTTGAAATTTATTGATTTTGTTATTATAAATATAAATATAAATCCAGATTTATTAGTTATTTTGCAGACTTTTTTTAGGTAAAAAAAAAACATGACACGCAAAATTAGTGTCATAAAGGTGTGTCGTAAATGCATGTCATGAAAGAGTGTCATTAAAGAGTGTTCATAAATGCGTGTCAAAAAAGCGTGTCGTAAAGGAGTGTCATAAACGCGTGTCATTAAAAGATAACATGCGCCTGCATGTCATAAACTTTTCTTGACATGTTCTTCCTTGACACTTTTTTGTGTGTCATAAACACCCTTTTATGACGCGCAATGCGCGTCAAGAAAGGGGTATTTTTCTAGTAGTGCAAAAAGAGCAAACTGATCCAACAGAGGTGTTGAATGAAGAAAGTTATGATTGTACTGAGAAGAAGTCTGGGATGATTCTTGATTCGGTTGCTGATATTCCAGAGCAGTTTGATTTAACTTATTCTGATGAGGAGAGTGAGTCTGATTCTGAATCTAGTGTTAACTCACTGGATGATGACATTGACCAATTGCTTGCTGAAGCTGACTTTTTGATGACCCGGAAATCATGCATGGTGGATGATGCTTGTACCAGGATTGATTATTCAAAGTTTTTTGCTGGGAAGGAAGAACACTTTGCATTGATGGCTATGACAGAACCTCCAAAACATGTAAGTACTGAATCTGCTTCTAATTCAAATTCAACTTGTGGTAAACATTGTAATGCTTGTGATAAATTGACAGATGAGAATAAGCAACTCAAGATTCAGCTTGAGAGTGCTAAAATCAACTGTCAATCCTATCAAAAAGAAGCAAAAGAGTTTAACAAAGTACTTGATGGTTATAAGAAAGATGTTTCAGAAATGAAAAAGACTTTATCATTGAAACAAATGGCCATAAATAATTATATAAATGATTTAGAAAACACAAAACTTGAAATGGCCACCATCAAGTGCTTTGCAGAAAAAGTGAACAAGAAATTGGAGAGTTATAAGCATATCGCCTATGTTGTTGATCATATAATAGAAGAGCCTTCACAGTCGAGTAGTGCCAACTAAAAAGTTGTCCCAGCTCCGGTGTTGTTTGAAAACCATAATTTGCACTCAATAGCACCAGATAGCTCAGTTAAATCTGACTCTACATCGGATGACGAGTCAAACACTTCTAGTGTGGGAGACCCTTATTCTGATGTTAGACCTGTACTGGGAAATGATGAAGGTGTAGTTGTTGCTGATGATTCTGATTCAGAGGATGAACAACCTGAGAAGGTTTCTGAAGAGATGTGTGATATTTCTGATGAAAATTACATAATCACTAATGAAACTGTTTCACCATCTCAGATTGTGCATCCCATGGCTAATGCTCATAGAAAGAATCAATCAGTTAAGCCTGTTGAGAAGAAAATTGAGAAGAAAATTGAGAAGAAAAATGAGAATCAAAATGAATTTTGTGATAAACCTGTTAAAGTTTTCTATCGAATGGAAGGATCCGATAAGATAATTTCTGATGAAGAATATCCAATAAAATTTGCCAACTATTCAAAAATTGAAAAGATCTGGCAGGAGAGTACCATTTGGTTCCCGAAACATGAGCAAACAAATGATGTACCTCCAGAAGTCTTAAAGAAAATTTATTTGGATGTTCCTAAAGAACCAAAGGTCTATGTCACAGAATTTATTAAACCAAAAGAAAAGTCAAATGGTTTTCTTGAGCCGACTTACTCAAAGGACCCAGCTCCTGAGAATTTAAGAAGAAGGTGTGTGGATGATCAATATCCTATCACTAGTTATGCAAAGTCGAATGCCAATAACAACTTCGAAGAGTACCGTGCGTGTTTTAAGTGTGGGGAAAGAGGGCATTTACTTGCTCACTGCCCGTACGTAAGGCACAAGAGGCACGAGGTGGAAATGAAGCAGAAATATGAATGTCCAGTCGACAATCATTGTTATCCACAAAGACGATTTGTCCCTCAACCAGCACCTTTTTATAATCAAAGCAGTTATTTTAAAAGGAGGGAAAATAGTCCGATGACATATGATCGCCGTAACCGGATAGCTACTGAAAAATCTCTTTTTTTACCAATGGTGAACTCAAATGTTGACAAGAAAAAGGTTCCTGATAAACCTGCTGTCAAACCAACAGTTGGACCTGTCTCTGTTAAATCAGAGAAGGTAACCAAGAAAGTTTCGTTCAAAGAAGAAGTAAAGAAACCGGCTGAGACCCCAAAATCTCAAATCCGGATCTTGAAACGCTCTGAACAATCTTGGTCACCAAAGGTTTCTGAAGGTGCTTCAACTTCACAACAAAATGTGAAATCAGAGAATGAAAAAGATTTGAGTGATCAGAAAAAGATCGATTCAAATCAAACTGTTTGTGAAAAATCTGAATCTTTGAAACAAACTGTTCAAAGACCCAAGACCAAACAGGCTTGGGTCCCCCGAAAAATCTAATTCTTTACTTAATATGTGCAGGGAGCTTCAGCTGGCCCTGTGAGCAATCTTTGGATTGTTGACAGTGGAGCTTCTGGTCACATGACAGGGGATGTTTCGCTACTATTCGATATCAAAAATATCAATGGAGGTTATGTAGCATTTGCAGGAAACAAGGGAGGTTATATTACCATGGAGGGTAGTGTCAGCAATGGAATAATGAGTTTTGAGAGAATATCTTATGTGAAGCAAATCAATTACAATCTGCTCAGTGTCAGTCAGATATGTGACAAGCAATTTTCTGTTTACTTTGATGACAAATCTTGCTACATACTCAAGCCGGGTTTCGAGTTACCAAAAGAGTGGGTGATGTTAAAGGCGCCGAGAGTGAACAACTTGTACATTCTCGATATGTCTAAAGCAATGACTACACAAGGCCAAGTCACGTGTTTTCTCTCTAAGGCTACAGAAAAGGAATCAATCATGTGGCATAGGAGAATGGGACATATTCACCTACGAAAGATGAATCAATTGGTGAAGAATGAACTTGTCACAGGCGTGAACGTTAAACATTTTCACTTAAATGACAAGTGTGTGAGTTGTAAGAAGGGTAAGCAGCACAAGCAATCCCATAAGTCAAAGAAAGTTAATTCCGTTGAACTGCCACTTGAACGTTTGCACATTGATCTGTTCGGACCGGTCAAAGGTAAAAGTCATGCTGGAGAATTGTACTGTCTTGTGGTGACTGATGATTTTTCAAGATTTTCATGGGTTATGTGCTTACACCATAAAAGCGACACGTTTGATAATTTGAAAGTTTTGTTCACTCGACTGGAAAATATCTATGGTCTAAAGATCAAGCGAATTAGGAATGATAATGGGACGGAGTTTAAGAATGCACAGATGGACGATCTTTGTGAAAACAAAGGAATTCATCATGAATATAGTGCTCCGTATACCCCACAACAGAACGGTGTCGCCGAACACAAAAACAGGACTCTAATAAAAACGGCGAGAACAATGCTTGCAGACTCAAATCTTCCAGTAATGTTCTGGAACGAAGCAATTTACGCAGCTTGTTATACTCTCAATCGTGTTTGTACATGTTTCAGGTGCAGTTTGATCTTAGTTCCATAGCATTGGATTTTAGTGCTTGCTTTTAATAATTTATTTCAAATTTCATGTTTTGTTCAGACTTATGTATTTTTTCCCATTTCATCCATGTAAGAAAATTTAATTTATTCAATAATATATTTACATTTTAGTACCATGTGCTTTTGAACAATCGTCACTACGTGACACCTCGATGATTCCGCCATCGGTTGGGGTGTTACAGATCCCAGAGAGTTGACGTGGACTGAACAATGGAAATGCTTTCTACGAATGAAGTATAACGGACTTATCACTGATGGTTCGTTACATAAAGGAAAGCTATGTCCTCAGTTCAAATATCTTGCACATGTGATGATTCATGTTTTCGGATCAGCTGCTGGTGGATATGATTTGATGAGAAAGAGCATCAGCTCATTGATGGTGGCTTTAATATTGAACAAACCATTCAATGTGTCTGGGATGCTGATGGAACACATGTTAGAACCTGTGCGAGGGTTAAGAAGCAGGAAATTCTTGTTATATCCTCTATTTCTTCAGATGATCTTTGATGCTAAGTACAAGAAGTTAAAGGGAGATCCTAAGCAGATTATTGTTCAGGAGCACATGAATCTGAACACTCTTGCTAGAATGAAGGCGTATAAGGGTGTGCCATTGAATGAACGACCACCGATGAAGAATCTATTTGGTCACTTGATCAAGATAGATTATACAGACCCAGGTCAAGATAAGGTGAGACATGCTGACAGTGGATCAGATGAAGACAATCCATTACATCCAGTAGACCCTGATGCTAAACGAAAGCGTCAAGTGGTAAATGTTGGAGCAATGAGTGGAAAGGGTAAAGAAAAAGAAACTGAAGCAGAAGCTGAACCAGCTAAGAAGAAAGTTTCTAGAAGACATAATAGTATGGCGAAGAAAGGGTTGCATTTGGTGGATGAGGCGTCTGTAGATTCTGAAGAGACGCAAGAGGATGAGAGATGGGATTCTGACGCAGAGACAATAAAGAGCACCACGCCCAAGGCCACTGTGGCTGGTGAGTCTGTCAGTCTCAACAAGTCGTTGGAGGAATAGAGAACTAAAAGCCCTATTCATTTAGATGAAACTGATGAGGGTTTAGGCTTGGGATCAGAGGATTTTCCAGGATCGCCAATGCAAGGGGAGAAACAAAAGAAACCCCAGTTCAAGAAGAAGGAGAAGGTTTTAAGACCTATGGAGAAGAGAGCTAGAAAAATAGAATCATTGATTGCTGGTAAGAAACTGCCACCATCATCTAGCTCAAAATCACCGGTTGCAACTCCAGCTGCAAAGAAGCAGAAGACAACATCAGGTACTGAGAAAGAGATTGATTTACCTGTTAATGAGTTTAATGATGCAATGGATAGAGTGCTAATGAAGATAAAGAAAGGAAAGTTGCCTGCTGTTGCTGAAGCTTCTACACCAAAGGTCACAGTTGATAGTGATGTGATGAATGCTGTGAACCGGAAGCTAGCTGACATGATGAAAATAATCAATCAACAGCAAGCAGAGATAGAGCAATTGAAAAACAACGACAAGAAAATGCTAGACGTTGTTGAAACATCTCATGACAATCAGGAAGTTCTTGAAGCCAAGATTAAACGACTTCGAAAAGAAAACAAGAAGTTGTTAAAGCATGAACAAAGAAACACCAGGAGATTTATTGCGTTAAAAGAGGAGAACAAAAAGCTGAAAGAGAGTAACAAGAACATGGATAACTTAATTAAAGACTTGTACTCTAGAGCTCCTCAACTGCAAGCTGGTGAAGAGGATAAAGAGCGAGATGAAGAAGAAGTTGATTTCGAACCATCTGATAATGAAGAGGAAGAAGATGAGGAGTTAGATGATGATGCTGGTAATACGTCTCAGAAGAAAAAGAAAGAGGATGGTGACGATGATGGTTCTGATGATAATTCTGGTGAAGGAAACAGCTCTGCGAGTTCTGATAGTGATGATGATGATGATGACGATACTGATAAATATAAGTGTGAGAAAAGAGGATCTGGAAAAAGTGAAGGAGGATCCAGCTCAAAAGCTCCTGGAGGATCTGTTGATGATGATACGATCTTTTGGAATGAGAAGCTAAGATCATTATCAGACGATGATATGAAGATGTATCGCCAGATGTTAACAGATAGAGTCTGGATGATAGATATGACTAGCAGATTCTCAGAGATCTTTGAATCCAGTGACAGGATACTTGAGTTGGAGTATAACGATCCAGATTTGGAGGATGGAGAAGTTTCTGCGGCAATGTCGAAAGAGATATTAGAAGGTTTAGCGAAACAAGTTGGGAAGACGTTGGAAGAATTATTGGTTGATAATCAGATTCCCAACTTACCAGAAAAAGAAGCAGGTAATCATTCAGATGATCGAGATGTGCCTGTATTTGAGGAGGTTGAGATTGAAGACATAACCAGTGAGGAATATCCAGAATATTTCAAGAAAGATAAAGATTCTGGATTTGCTGAGTTCACTGATGAATTGTTGAAAGAAGCTAAGAAACTTGCTCAGGAAAAGAGTAAGAGATTCATTGAAGAAATATTTCCAGGGCGTGATAAACCGAGCACAGAACAATCTGATAGTTTGAAGGAGTTATTGAGGAAATTGAAGGAGAAAGAAGCAAATCGTCCTAAGACAGAGATTCAGGGAAGTTTTTACAAACTACACAATGAGATGTTCAAAGGTAGAGCGTTGGGATGGAAGTTTGTGAAACAGCTGAAATGTGTCGCTGTTAAATGGGAGAAAGGGATACTTTATTTTGAAAGATTCCATGATCTGAAAACACTTCCATACTGGGCGATTCGAGATGTGTGTAGACACCAGTTGACTAGCTCTGTGAACGATCATATTGCTTATTTTGTTGATCGTATGTTAAGGGAAAGCAGGACGAGATGGAATTTATTAACTCCTCAGTATCCTAAACGGATTGTTCATAAGAAAGAGATTGATGAGATAACCAGAATGCCCAAGGTGACATTGAAGTACAAACCACCGAAAGTGTTGAAACACGTTCCTTTGATGCAGATCCCTCAACACTTTGCTAAAGATTTCATCTGGTGGTACTATGACTGGAAAACAGCAGAGGCTGTGATTGTTTTGAAAGATGGTGTGAAAGAATTCAAAAAGATACACGTATTTGATCCTATGTGGTTGATTAACTGCTCACATGAGGATATCATTATGTTGTATTATAATCCGATTTACAGTGAGGTGAAGGATTGTGATCAAGCAAGCAAATACCAACGTGTGGTATTCCTGTGCTTTGCTTATGATATAAATGCTGGATGTGATTACGATAAGAAGCTTGGTAAGCTCGTGAAAGTTCAAGATGTTCCTGATGTGAAGAAGAAAAAGCCGAAACAAGTTTATGCACCGGTGATGACCTTAGAACAAAAGAAGCAATTACACATAAAGCTGATGAACAAAAGAATGGACCAAGAGCGTAAACAATCCAAGCAATAGTCGAGGGGGAGTTTGTAGATGCATTTTGTGCGACTAGTGCTTTGGATTGTACTTAACATATGTTTTTGTCTTTAGTCGTTTGGTCGAAGGAGTATTCATAGGGTCGAAGGAAGATTTATAAATGGTCGAAGGAGACTTGAAGGTGCGAAGGAGAACTGGAGGTCGAAGGTAGATATAAATTTTAATGTATTGCTTGGTTCGACCAGTGTGTTTGGTCGAACCTGCACATTCGACCATACTATATGGGCGAATGTGCAGGCCTATATAAGGTCAAGTTCATTTTTGAGATGTAACTTTTTGACATTTTGTTTTCCCTCCAGTCAGTTTTCTCCCTAGGGTTTTGAGTCAACTTTGTACACGTCTTTTATTGATTATAAACATATTTTTAACGTGAAATTGAGTTTGATTATTAATGAAATGAATGGTTTAATGATGATTTCTGCGTTTTGTTGATATTATTATCATTTTGTAACTGATTCAAGGATTCCGCACTTGAATTAGTAGACTTGTTTGATCAACACAATTGTTTTTGTCAATTCGATCCTCCTACAATAGCGTTATTGGATTGACAACTCACCTAGGTGATTCTCCCCCTTTTTCATCGGAGAATCCATGGTCATTGTTAAGTTATTATCCATTTATTGGATAAGTACACCGCCGTTCATTCTAGTACATTTATACAGTCACAGGATTGATTTCGCTCATTTGTATGATACATAGTTTACATAATTGCACTGTAGCTTTGCACTTGAATTGTATACCATTTTCCAACTTACTATATGTATTAAAACTAGGAATGCTCACCATCATTTCATATGTTGACAAAACCTATTTTGTACATCTTTCAGGTGCAGTTTTATCTTAGTTCCATAGCATTGGATTTTAGTGCTTGCTTTTAATAAGTTATTTCAAATTTCATGTTTCGTTCAGACTTTTGTATTTTTCCCATTTCATCTATGTAAGACAATTTAAATTATTCAATAATATATTTACATTTTAGTACCATGTGCTTTTGAACAATCGTCACTACGTGACACCTCGATGATTCCGCCATCGGTTGGGGTGTTACAATTAACATATGCAACTAGTGTTGAAAGTAAACATTGTCTGATCCATTTAGTTATCAAGATTATCAACTTAACCTAGGAGGTAGGTCATAAAACTGCATAGATGTGTAATATACGTAAACTTAGTTCTGGTGTTACATACAAAACAGATGCAAACATACATTCCAGACGTTAAAATACTGATACAAACATGCACATTCTGGTAAAAAAAAAAAATTAGACATATTGTTGCATATGATAGAGACATTAAAATTCACCAGTTTTGATCCAAAAAAAAACATATTAATAATAATAACATATAAAAAAGGTTAATTAATATGTAAACCTACGTGTTAACGTATGCTACCTATGTGCAAACATGATTAGTGACTTTTGTTTAATTAATATATGTAACTGGTGTTGAAAGTAACATGTGTAACCATAATCCAACACCAATAATATCATACTTTTTTGAAAATGTGTTAAACCAACTACTGATTAATCATCGGCAATTAGCATCACTACTTTTGAAAATGTGTAACACCTGCAACTACTTCGTAATCACTACTTTTTATTAAAAAAACCATATTAATAATAATAACTCATGAAAAAAAGCTTAATGTTGTAAAACAACGACCTACTATGAGAGTGCAGGGCGTATTACTCTTCCTGATACTTCTGGATCATGTATGTTGCCTCATTGACCCAATGGGACAAAACTTAGTTAAGGGAAAAAGAGTGCAACTTGTTTTATACTCCCCCTCATTTGAATATGTAGTCTTTTAGTAACATGTGTCAATCTTCCTCGAAAGTTGCTTAATGCTTCCGTAGCCAATGAAATGTCGCTCGATCCCTTGAAATACAATCCTTTATGTTTAGTAATGGTGTATGATCTTCATATGATATTTTTTGGTACCTCATCTCGAAAATAAATATCATATGATCCACTATTGTTGTGTTACATTCCCAACATCTACAAGACTAACCAAACTTGTTTCTATGGGTTAGAAAAATAAAATCAAACATCATTCATACCTGTAATATTTGTTTTAACTCATTCCAATGTGTGCTTGCTTATCTTAGGCTATATCATGGCGATAAGTTCAAGTGAAAGATATTATAATCATGCATAACTAGCAAGACATATACTAATGTACATATATATTTAACTATGGTACTTCTAGAGTGAAAATCTATACTTTGGTAGGAGATGAAATGAATAATTTTCCATATCAAGTAATTGGACAACCTTTAATGCACTTTAAGTATGAGCTATGCCCATTGTAAAATGTTCCACCATCTTTTCAAGATATACTTTGATGGTTTGGTAAACATATCACTACACATATCCTTGAATTGTAGGTCAAGCAACAAGTGCACTATGTCAAGGACTTTCAAAAAATCGCCCTTTTAAAAGTTCTACAGAGTCTCTCGATAATGCTCATACATTATAACTGTAAACTGCGAGTGAAATTTTAAGAGAAAACTTTTGATAAAAGCTGGATAATACGATCAAACTTATGTTGTTTTTTATCGGGATATCTCATGAGTTTTACAACACTCAACCCCCTTATTTTAGTCCATACATATTATATTACCTTTACATAATACTTCTTAAGGTTTTGTCGTATTGAAATCAATGTTGCATGCATCATCAATCCATCAATGAGTTTTCAATCTTGACAAATTACGCAAGTGAATTCACTCTTCAAATGGAAAAACAATAACATCTATTTCTCCAATATATGTTGTACCATTCTTATAGATTGAAGTATCATAATCACCAGGTTCAGTTTATTTCCCGTGGTGTATTGGTGCACGATAATTACATCCTACGATGTTTCATATTACCTTTTAAGCACTCGGTTGCTTTAGGATACTCATGAGGAGTTCCACTTATATTCAATTCAGTCATATAAAACATAAAGTATTCAGAATTGAATGTTTTTTTCCGATCATAATGTTCTCGAGAACTTACGTTACAAGATTTTGACACATTAAATCCTTCATCATGTATTTTCATGTAAACTTTCAGTGTCAAATAAATCATGATATTTACTAGACTCATTTCAATTCTCTCTTTGCATTACTAGACTAATAACATAATGAAAAATCATTGTATCCACCACTGGAGAATGCGTCTCCTCATAATCAATTATGGGTCTTTGCGAAATTCTTGTGCCACCAATTTTACCTTATATCAATTTATTTTCAAATGTTGATTCGCACAAAAGACCTTTTCATATCTATATGTTTTACAACTTTTGTTGTATAGACTACTGGTCCAAAACTTTCCTTTTCAATAGAGAATTCAACTCTGCCGTATTTGCGTCTTTCCATTTTGGCCAATCATTTCTTTGTATTAATTTATAGGAAGATCTTAAATTTTGATCCTCATTTCAAGCGCTACATTACATAAAATTTATAACGACGTCGATTTTATTTCGATTCCATACTTTTTGTAGACATGATACTATATAATGAGATCTCTTTATTTTCAGGTACCTAAAGTTCTTCTGGAACCATCATGTCTAATGTCTCTTCAGGAGACCTTTTTGCTATAACCTCGACTTGACCATCATTATTACTTGCCCCAATTTCTCGATGATTTTTATTCTTTGGAATCGACTAGTCTACCATGCTTCAACCGTGCAATAGGCTTATTGCCAATATATGATTGTCCTTCCCGGACGCTCATTTTAAATGGAGCATTAGCAGTTGGTATATGTGACTTGATTAGCTATTTATCATATTTAGTTCAGTTAATGCGTCTGGTAATTAATTCGCTAATCTCAGTGAATGAATTATCCTTTGAATTTCTGGTTCACATTGTTTAGTACGAGGATCAATGATATTTCATTCTAATGCATTCTATTTCCAACTTCCTTTTATCTCCCCTTGATGTTGGGAATGTTAATCCATTGAGATGGATATCAATTAATTGAGATGTAAATAAATCTCTTGTTTAAGGCTCTTTAAATCATCATATATTCCCAATCACCTTTTAAGGTCCCATCTCCGTGTTCCGTGGTGGATCAATTTCAATATATGTCGCACAACAAAAATCTTAGATGGGCAATATTTAGTTCCTGGCCAAAAACCAACTATATTGGGGAGAAACTATTACCACGTATTGGCTTGATGTGAATAAATGTTACTGCATGTAAAATCACATTTAACTTAATCAAATATAAACATGAACTTTTGCTTCCATGATCATTGACGTTGCAATCAATAGTAGACATTTAGTGATCATCTCAATCAAAGCAATATGTGTATGAACATACGCTACTAGTATTTCAATATTTAGGAATTGAATTCACCAAATATTCCATTTTGGAATAATATGCTTGATATCTTATTACCTACGCCATATATCACACAAACTTCAGGTTGCGCACTTGATAACCATTTAGACGATGCATCGATTTTAAATACTACAAGGTATCATGTTAGGATAAGTATATCCTTTTAACAATTCCAAAATATATAGTGATACTCACCCCACTTTAGATGGTGATATATAATTTTGCTCAAGAGCAAACATTACATGCTATGTATCAGATTGAAGAATCTTTAAGTTTTTCATTATGTTCACATCATCATCGAGTCGGTGTGGTCTTACCGGCCATGCCAACTAATTAAATAATTATGATCCATAAACTAAACTTCTAGTTTATGATCGAATATGTATTACTTGCACGTATGTAATACAAAACATATGATATGAAAGAATCTATTGTAACTTAAATGTTCAAACCATCATGTTAGATAATCACTCCTTTTATTTGCCACATGTGGTGGTCAATTTCATTAGTAACATGATCATTATTGTATTTTTGATGATCAATCTCATTATTAACTTGGCTATTATTATAATCTTTGATGGTGGATCACATTATGACCATCATTGCAACTTTCTCAATTATCTTCATGATCATGACAATTTCAATTATTGTTATATAATCTCATTCACTTCAAGAAACGGAGTAAAACCAACCAAGCTTTATTATTT
Organism: Ambrosia trifida; assembly: GCA_028751855.1. Lineage (NCBI taxonomy): Eukaryota > Viridiplantae > Streptophyta > Magnoliopsida > Asterales > Asteraceae > Ambrosia > Ambrosia trifida. The sequence continues at coordinate 92,446,417 of CM054126.1, forward strand.
TTTTGCATATAAGAATATAATGTCATTTCAAACTTTTCATACCCTTTTAATTGTATTGTTACTTCAGGAACGTATTTGAGGTATGATATGTAAAATTTGTTCATTCCAATTTTCCCATATAAAATCGAGAAGTAATTATATTTCCTCAATTACCATGATCTTGGACTTTACACTGATCATTATATCATCACATTCACTTCAGTGAATGGATTATAACCACAAAACTTTTATGGTGGAATCATTACAACTTCCTTAGTTATATAATTTAACCTTTATACTGATCACTTTTCATCACATTCACTTCAGGGAATGGATGAGAACTACAACACTTTTATGGTGGTCATTTCAAACCTTATATATTCTTTTGACGATATTGCTATTTCAGGAGCATATCTTAGGTTTGATAAATGGAAAACTTTTATCCAATTTTTCTTATAAACGATCTTCTTTTCACATAATGTCATTAAGAAGTAATTCTATGTTTGAGTCATATGATATCATTGGTCTAACATCTTACGACCTTTCGTAGCTATATAATGAGATTCAGGAAGTATACCTTTCAAAGCTATATGTGACACTTTGGGTGTCGTATCTTAGCATCTTCACGCACTTTCCTATGAATGACAATAAACTACAACTTTAGTTTAGATATCCTATTCAATAATATTTATATAAACAATAGCATGTAGAATACAAGAACATAATCAATTATATAATACATGACAATATAAAATGTGAAAACTGTAATAAGACTCTTTTATGTTCTCTTTGATTTTCGCATTCCTTTAACATGGTAATTTTCATCAATAGAAACAAGTGAAAAATAAAACAAAATCAAAATCCCAATAACTCGTATGTACTACATCCTTCAAAATAATAATATAAAACAATGTTAAATTATGCAGTTTTTCTACAATATATCATGTCATTATAAAAGATATATTATTGTATGTCCTCAATAAAAATTGCAACAGTGAAGTATGATAAAAAAAAATTGATAGCATGACCTAAATTGACGTTTCAAAAAAATAAGTAACCTATATTTAAATGCTTAATAATGGTGTACTAAATAATAGTTATTACCTCATAATTGGTGCACTGAATAATCACAAAATCTATAGTTTTCTAAATAACTAATATATATGAGAATAGACACTTGGACAAGTCCAATAATTTATTCAAGTGATAGAAGGGAATTGGGTGGTATCAATAACTTGGCACTAGGTAAAACATCATTTACAACACTACATACAAATATCTAGTTAAAACTTTCATATCATAAGCTTTAATATGAAAGGGTAGGCTCTTATTAAGAAGGGATGGTGGAAAAAGAGAAAGAAAACTTACACATTAATAAATAAAAATACTGCAATTCGAATAAGATAATATCATTTGGAACTCAATGAACAAAAAGTTTGATTTAAACTTGTCATATCACAATCAAAATAATTTAATTATTCTTGAAAGTTGAATTGGAATAATCAACACGTAACCGCTTTTAAGCATATTTATTTGACAAATAAATATTTTTTTCTTTGTTATAAAAGTGATATACAAATATTGAAGAAAATAAAAAATACAATTAAAATGGTGATACTTTAATCATTAAAGGCAAGAATATCAATGCCATTTTCGTCTAGAGAGAACATAATAAATTTTGACTTTGTAAAATCAATTAGGGTTAAACGTATTCCCCACCACACATTCGGTTCTTTTCTCTCTTATTATTTTTTTATATTTCAATCAATCTACAAAATTTAACATAGTAAAGAACTAAAGATACTACCTTCCACGGAGATTAGGATTGAGTAGTCAGTTTCATAAACATGGTTGAAGATATCACTAGCCAGCTTGCAAGATCAATGTTTTGTGACTTCATCGTATAGAGTCTCGTGCTGATAACGTGTTGTAAAACAATGACCTACTAGCAACCAACATACAAATTTATAAGAACTATGAACAAATATTAGGGGAAGATATAGAGAGATATATAATAGAGAAGTCTTATTCATTGAGTGTATCATAACAATTACATGAAGCCTCTATTTATAAGTCTCTTACATTAATGAATATGATATGAAAAGATGGGAATTGGAATGTGAATAGTCACCATAATAACTAATTTATAACAGTTAATTAATAATAACTTATGAAAATTTCTTTTAATTGGAATAAACACATTAAGTAATGAATGCTCATATAAAACTAATGTTGAAGGGAATTTTTATATTGTTTCCATTCATATTAATAGTTGACATTTACTTACTTATAATATTATATTAAAACTTCTTACTTCTATAAAGAAAAACTCTAAGATTCATACGTGATTTATATGAATACTATAAAATAAGCAAACTATTTCCACTTTTTTCAAGCATAATGCATAACGACAAAGTTATAAATGCAAAGAAACGTAAAAACTGCAACGTCAGGAATAACACAAATACAGAAATACTTTACGCTTTATGATTAGCATTTACCTTTAGCAGGTTGTTAACTTGTGTTACTGATTTCAATTTCACTTTATGGTCGGACCCCCTTATAGCCCCTACCAATCACCACCAAGATTGACTCCCCTACAAGCCATCCACCACCGGAACCACCGACTTCACTCATAAATGACCGCCTTTACAAACACCAACCACCTCCAGGATCGACCCCCTACAACCCCTCCACCACCTGGACCCACTCCTGATCTTCATCTTCAAGAAAAATCACAGATCTCGTATGAATGTTTTTTGAGAGAGACAGAGAGAGCCAGAGAGGCGATCCAGAGAAACTAAAGTTTGAAAGACTAGAGAGATAAAGAGAGAAAGTGGCTGATATATATATATAAGGAGAGAGAAATAGGTGATAATAAAATTGTCAATAATACCATTTCTCTCTCATTTTAAAAAAATTTAAAAGTGGGGGATGTGGAACAATCATGGCCACTCATTTGGTTTTTGAGAGTTTCTTCAATTTGGAGGGTTTTTCCTCTATACTTCCCCTACCAACCACCACCAGGATCGACCCCCTACAACCCCTCCACCACCTGGACCTAGTCCTGATCTTCATCTTCAAAAAAAAAAAAAAAAAAAAAAAAAAAAAAAAAAAAACAGATCTCGTATGAATGTTTTTAGAGAGGGACAGAGAGAGGGGATCCAGAGAAACTAAAGTTTGAAAGACTAGAGAGAGAATGAGAGAAAGTGGCTGATATATATATATATATATATATATATATGATTATGTTTGGTGTTTTTCTAAGCAAAACAATCCAAAATATCATGAATACGTCAAAAATAATATGCATACATATCAATTTTTAATCCTTCCTACACTTCTCAAACAAACCAATATTCCTACGGGAACCCTACCCTATATATATATATATATATATATATATATATATATATATATAGGGAAAGTATAAATTGAAAACCCACTCGAGTTAAAAAAAACTCTGAAAACCCGTCAAAAAACCATCTAAAAAAGTTTTTTTTTTTTTTTGAAAAAAATACACAACATGCATGTTTTTAAGCGTTTTGGGCCAAAAAAACGCCGAACGAATATTTAAAAAAAAATAAACAACGCAAACTTTGTAACAGCGATGTTAACATATGTTAAAAAGTAGAAACATATGTTAACAGCGCTGTAACATATGTTTAAAAGCAGAAAACATATGTTAACAGCGCTGTAACAACGCTAACTTTGTAACAGCGTTGTTTATTTTATTTTTTAAATATTCGTTTGGTGCTTTTTTTATATTTTTTGGCCCAAAACGCTTAAAAACATGTATGTTACATTGTGTATTTTTTTTCAAAAAAAAAAAATAAAAACCTTTTTTAGATGGTTTTTTGACGGGTTTTCAGAGTTTTCTTAACTCGAGTGGGTTTTCAAAATACCCATCCCCTATATATATATTGTTAAAATAATATATATGTATAAAATAGAATTTTATAATAAGCCGGGTTAAATGGGTTCATGTCAGTTTTAGATCCGAATGGGTTGCACGCAATTCCCAACAATAAAGGATGCCCTCGGCGATTATATAAAAACCTACAAAACCAGTGAGTTTCATTCGTTGACTGCTTTGGAAATTACAAAAAATCATCCCAAATGGGTTCCTGTTCTCATTCTAGGGGTGACTAAAAATGGGCCAGTGGAAAGTTGTGGTCATTCTAAAAAATGATCTATAACATCAACGGATGGGTTATCAGACAACATTCCCAATATCAATTTATATGACTACCCCACTAATGACATAACACCGACGAGAATCGCGAATTAAAGTAAAATTATTAAGTCGTCAAGTCGCAAAGGGAAAGAAAGTTGGGTGGATGCAATCACCGAATTCAAGTCGACAAAATTGGTGAAAATGGAAGAGAATAGAGAAAGATGCATGTTGGTGGAATTGAAAATAAAAAGAGAAAACACCTTCATGAAAAAAATTTCGCAAGTTGAATAAAATAAAAAATTGAAGGTTATGAGGGAATCGAATACAAATGCCGAAGAATCATACAAGTTTTCTAGTAGTGGGGTTGGGGCCCTAACTTTTAGGTTTTTTATATTTTTGTCATTTTTTAATTTGTATTGTACTTTTTTATTTAAATTTAAAAAATGTTTGTGTTAGTTTATTTAACTTTATATTTTTATAAAAAAGAAAAAAAAAGTTTAGTAATGGGTGTGATGACCACCCCTAATATTTAATGATAAAATGTGATAGATTGTGATAAGATGAGGTGACAAATAAGGATTTGTTAGTGATGGCGTGGTAGTGTGATGACAACCCTACGCACCCTAATTGCCTTCAATTTCTCCTTGGGGGACGGGGCACTCCTTGGCAAGGGGATCTCGCTTACGGTTGTCGTGCCGTAACACCGCCGCCACCCCCTCAACAACCCTCGAAAACTTTCCAGATTCGATAGTTCTTGCCGAGAGGCAATCACAAAAATTTATGCCACTATTACCGTTGAAAGAGACTTGAGACAGAGGCTATTACCGTTCCTTTGCACAACTTTTTTTCCAGTGGATATGTAGGAGAGGAGACCGGAGAGAGAGAGGAGGTTGGTGGTGGTGACGATGTTGGTTGTGTTGTCTAAGGTGGGAGAGAGTCGTTGGACGATTTAGGTGGACACCGGTGGTTCGTCGGTGACAGAAAGTTTTAGCAGTGTCAAGATTCCGGTGGTGGAGAGAACAGAAAGATAAAAGGAAGTTGTGAAAGATAAAAGGAAGTTGCCAGTGGATGATTGTTGATGATACAAAGATTGGAAGGTTTGTATATATGTTTTTTAATTTGAATTTTTTTTAAAAAGAAAAAAAAATTCTAGGGTACTTTGCCTAAAGTGTCGCCAGTGATTTTGTGATTTTAGGGTACTTCGGGTTTATTTTAATGTGATAGAGAAAGAGTGGTCGTATACTCGTAGCTATGGTAGTTTACTGCCTCGAGTGGCCCTTCTTCCCCTGTATAAAATACAAAGAATCATATTTTGTAAACAACTGACATAAACAAATCAACTGTACAGAAACCCCTTCGAAACGATGAACTCATCGAAAATTTATGTAGAAATTAGAATTGATTAAAACATTAACGTTCATAATATGACTATATGTTGACAGATATATGAGTTTATCGCCTAATTATAATAGATAACTATATTATATCTTAGGTATAACAAAATGACTAATTAAAAACACTTTTAACTTGTCACAGCCCGCCACAATACATGAACGTACAAAGTTTCCACGCCTAATCAACTCTTGCAACCATGATCATAAACTTTTGCCACAAGTCGAAGATCATTCTTCTTACGGACAACCAACCCGGGCGTCATCAAAGTATCGATCTCACTCGTCCCCTCGGGCAGTTCCCAGTCGAACGAGTAAACAAGGTTTGAAAGAGTCACCTCCACGGTCGCAACTCCTAATGACATCCCTGGACACCCTCTTCGACCCGACCCAAATGGAATCAACTCAAAATCATTCCCTTTGTAATCCACACTACTACCCAAAAACCTCTCTGGGTCAAACACCTCAGGTTTTTCCCAACATTTTGGATCACGACCTACCGCCCACGCGTTCACGTAAACTAGAGTCTTCTTTGGTATTTCATATCCATTTAGTATACATCGGTCTCGCGATTCACGTGGGACTAAAAGGGGCACGATTGGGTACAACCTAAGTGTCTCTTTGATCACTGCTTTTAGATAGTTGAGCTTATAAAGATCGTCTTCGTGTACTTTTCCTTTGTTTCCGACCGCATTTCGCACTTCATGTTGAACTTTCTTTAAAGATTTAGGATTATTCATCAGCAAAGTCATTGCCCACTCTACTGTTGTAGCACTTGTTTCTGTTCCTCCCAACAAGATATTCTGCATTATATTAAACCAACACACTTATATACACATCATAAAGTGAGCTATGTTAGTACCTTAGGATTCAGCTAAGTACTTCTAGACATTTTTAGTTGTTCTTGTACTTTTGGACAGTTCACTAGCCCTGCACGCAAACTTAGCACATTTGCTTGGGTGCCAACTGCCAAGCAAACTCCAGCGTGTTTGCTTGCATGGGTAGCGAACTACCAATTAATATGTACAAAAACATTTAGAAACTCCCCTGGAAGTATTTAGTTGAATCCTAAACAACCTTCAAATCCAAAAAAAAAAAAAAAAAGGTGAATCACTCACCATGATTACAGCTTTGATGTGATCATACGTGAGTTCAACCGAACAATCCGAATCTTGCTTGATTTTAAGCAAGAGATCAACCATATCTTCTTGTGTCTTGTTTGCTTCATTTTGATTTTCGTGTTCATCGATAAGTTCTTGATAGAACTCATCCATGTATTTGAAGCTCTTTTCGAGTCTAGCCATGCTTCCATTAAGTATATCAAGCCACCCCATCAAAGGAAAATAATCTCTATAAAAGAAGTTTGTAAACATAGATTGACATTGCGATAAAAGCTCACTGAATCGTGTACCATCTTGTTGTTCGTCATCTGACGGTCTTTCCCAGTGTTTTAAAAACCGGACTAGGCCAGCTGGTGGACCAGCTGGCCGGTACACAGGTTTTTTCCCAAAAGCAACTCTAGAAATGATATTACTTGTGAGAACCATAACAATTTCACTCAAATTCACTACACGTTTCTCCGTGGTTCGCATCTTTATCATTTCGATCATGTCAAACACTTCTTCTTCACGAACTGGACTAAACGAGTTCACTTGTTTCATCGAAAACAAATGAAGGGTGCAAGTCTTTCTCATCTGTCTCCAATACTCATTATAGGGCGAAAACGCTATATCTTTGTTATCATACGACAACTTCCGCTGGCCTGTTAACACAGGCCGGTTGCAGAAGATCAAATCTTTAGTTTTCAACACTTCTTTCGCCATTTCTGCGGACGAAACAACGACGGTTTGTACACGACCAAGGCGCAATGACACTAAGGGCCCGTATTGTTTTGAAAGACTCCATAGGTAGTCTGCAAGGTTGGAGGTGTGGAGCTCGTGTAGGTTCCCGATTATAGGAAGCCCAGGAGGTCCTGGTGGTAGAGGGAGGATCGTTTTAGACAAAGAGGTACTAAACTTATTAAGGAGGAAAAAGAGGATGAACAAAGAGATAGATAAGAGTATCATGATGAGATATGAATCCATTGTTAATGTTAATGCTGCAGGTTGTGGATGAAGAGCGAAAAACATAGGCTACCCTTTCATGTATTTATACCCTGCCTTAACACTACTATAAAAATTAAAATTTATATTGCTACCGACGTAACCATAGCTAATCCGTGCAAAACACTCACTTTGTTACGAATTATTATATTTAAATTAGCTACGGATTGGATTTAACTCAAACTTCTATAGTCGTTAATTTACTATGCAAATGATTTAACTACAAAATCTGTATCTCTATATCTATCTATCTATATCTATATCTATATCTATCTACTAGATTATACCCCGGGAGCGTCCCGGAATGAGAAATTTAGTATGATACATCAATTTTACATATGAAATAAACTGATGTATAACTTTAATATTAATATCTAACCTAAAACAAATTAATAATGTACAACTCCAATGCTAACACCTAACCTAAAAGAATGTAGAACTTTAATGTAACTCTAATATTAACATCTATCCTAAAGACTAAACAAATGTACAACTCTAACATACTAATATTGATACTTAACTTAAAACAACGTATAACTCTATTAACCTATTTGGCTCTGGTTGAAAAAAAAATTCATATTTACTGATTTAAACATAATTAGTGACTTGTCTATACATGATTAATGATTTACCTGAACACTTTGTGTTTTTTTTACTGTATGAAGAACAAAACCATACAAAAAAATTTCTCCGATTTTTATATAGCACTATGGTACTCGTTGGAAAGATAATAAAATGCTCGTTAATTTGGTGTAATTTTTTTCTTTAAAAAATCTCGTATATTAAAGATATTAATGTTTAAAAATTAATGGAGGAAACATGAGGGTGAAAAATCCAATTTTGTTTTTAAATTATTTTTTTCCTAAAATATCACAATGCCACATGAGATGACACATGACACATTCAAAGAAGAGAATGTCTCTTGTCATTAAAATGGCTTTGGTTTATTATATGTATCTAAATAATTTAAAAACAAAATTGGATTTTTCACCCTCATGTTTCCTCCCATAATTTTTAAACGTTAATATCTTTAATATACGAGATTTTTTAAAGAAAAAAATTACACCAAATTAACGAGCGTTTTATTATCTTTCCAACGAGTACCATAGTGCTATATAAAAAACGAAGAAATTTTTTTGTGGGGTTTTGTTCATACAAGAAAAAAAAAACACAAAATGTTCAGGTAAATCATTAATCATGTATAGGCAAGTCACTAATTATATTCAAATTAGTAAATATAATTTTTTTTTCAACCAGAGCCGAATAAGTTAATAGAGTTATACGTTGTTTTAAGTTAAGTATCAATATTAGTATGTTACAGTTGTACATTTGTTTAGTCTTTAGGATAGGTGTTAATATTAGAGTTACATTAAAGTTCTACATTGTTTTAGGTTAGGTGTTAGCATTGGAGTTGTACATTGTTAATTTGTTTTAGGTTAGATATTAACATTAGAGTTATACATCAGTCTATTTCATATGTAAAATTGATGTATCATATTAAATTTCTCAATCCGGGACGCTCCCGGGGTATAATCTAGTATATAATAAACCAATGCATTTTTAATGACATGTCATAATATTATGCAATTTCTCTTTTGAGAGATGCCACATATGATGTGATGTGGCAACTCTAGACCAATTAAAAAAAGGAATAAATATGATTTAAATATGATTTAACTTAATCTATTAAATACCTAATCTACTAAATGTAAATATTAAAACTTTATTATTTTCTCTCCCATGTTTCCTCTCATAAACCAAAGCATATTTAATGACATGTCATGATATTATAAAATCTCTCTTTTGAGAGATGCTACAAAGGATGTGATGTAGCAACTCTAGACCAATTAAAAAAAAGAAATAAATATGGTTTAAATATGATTTAACATAATCTATTAAATACCAAATCTACTAAATGTAAATATTAAAACTTTATTATTTTCTCTCTCATGTTTCCTCTCATAACTTTTAAATGTTAATATCTTTTATATACGAGATTTTTTAAAGAAAAAAATTACACCAAATTAACGAGCGTTTTATTATCTTTCCAACGAGTACCATAGTGCTATATAAAAAACGGAGAAAAAAAAACGACTATTTTTTGTAACCCGACAAGTATTGTGTCAGGTTTGGAATTAGTTTAAAAAAAATTGTGGGTTTGGGTCGGGCCTGGGATTAGGTGATACCCGACCCAATTACCCTTTTTTATATTAAAATATGATAACTTATAGCAGAGATTTGTTTAAAATAATAATAATAATAATAATAATATTCATTAATCATATATTAGCAGATGCCATTTTTATAGTTTAGATACTTCTAATTTTATTCACTTTACTTAGATTTCTCAACACGGGACGCTCCCGAGGTGTAAACTAGTATCTTTATATTTGAAAAGGGTTAATCCTATATAGCATTCATACATGCATTCTCTCGTTTGAGAGTGTTATGTAGGATTACATGTGGCAATGAGTGATTTTAGGGGGAAAAAAATTAAAAACAAAGTTCGATTTTTCTCTTTCATGTTTCCTCTCATAATTTTTAAACGTTAATATTTTTTATATACGAGATTATTTAAAGAAAAAAAAGTACACCAAATTAACGAGCATTTTATTATCTTTCTAACGAGTACCATAGTGCTATATAAAAAACGGAGAAAAAAACCGACTACTTTTTGTGAGGTTTTGTTCATACATGAAAAAAACACAAAGTGTTCAGGTTATTCATTAATCATGTATAGGCAAGTCGTTAATTATGTTCAAACCAGTAAATATGAATTCTATTTACAACAGGTGTTAGCATTGGAGTTGTACATTGTTTTAGGTTAGTTTTAATATTAGAGTTATACAATGTTTAAGGTTAGACGTTAACATTGGAGATACATTGTTAATTGTTTTAGGTTAGGTGTTACTTGAAGCTTTCATACATGTAACTATAAAGCGCATCAGTCTATTTCGTATGTAAAATTGATATGTCATATTAGATTTATCAATCCCGGGACGCTCCCGGGATATAAATCTAGTTATATATAACTACTATTTTGTTTGCAGGCGTTGCCTTGCAAGTTTGTGGCGTATCAACTAGATGTAAATACCAACTTGATTGGTTATCAGGTAATGTTACGCAAATTTTACAATCGTTAATTTTAACTAATATATTTTCAAAAAACGTTGAACCCACATACATGATGCGACGTGTTAACACACAAAATATATAACGAAACGAAAACTTTGCAAAAGATGAAAAGTATGAGGGATCAAATTTTAAAGTAAAAAGTTTTGGAGTTAAATTGAAAATGATAAAAAGCTTAGCATTAAAAGTAAAAAAATCAAATCAGTTAAATACAACTTTTGAGTCAGAAGTGAAAAATAAAATTAAAAGGGTTAAATTACCAAAGATGGATATATTAGAGTTAGAAAGAAAAACGCAATTTCTTTTTTATAAACTCCAAATGCAAAGAGTACAATACAAACACGCACCAAGTAAAAGGTTGTTACGGAAATGCTTGCTACGATTTTTTTAAGAACTTATAGCTATCGAATTTGCCACATCTACTGCTACAAATCTCATGATTATTCTTTTTTTTTTTTTATCTATAAATTCTAGTTACAAAATCATATTCGCAACAATTAAGTTAGCTATGGAAAAGGGCCATTGTAATTTTAGTTAGGGATTTTGCTACGGCTTGGCTAGGAAGTTCGCTTCGGTTGGTTTGGTTCTTCTGTATCTTAGCAAAATATGTCCATAGCTAATATGTAGCAAAGTTACTTAATTAATGAGGTATTTTTTCCGTAACCAATACTTGTTTGTCTGGAATTAAGTGCAACGTACGTCATGGATGAGCGAAAAGAGGCTAAAACAATCGGTCAGCTACACGTTTTGAAGCTTCTATATATAAACCATTACACGTTTCAAGATAAGATCTTGTTTACTTATTATGTATATAATATCGAGTTCTGGAAAGGTCCGAATGCATAAACTGACATGAATGATAAATCGCGATAACCTCAAAATGTACATGTTGATCTTATATCCGTTTGAACCACCTTGCTTCAGACTGACAAAATGAAGAAAGATGCGCCACGTCTTTTATACATTATTATTATTGTTTATTTTCGAAAAATATTATAGTAACTTCTGATTTAAAATTTGACTAGATATTAAGCTGACCGGTGTGAATAACGTCCACTCCACCTCAGCAATTTTCTCCTTGGCTCCGGTTACTCACACAACTTTTTATTTTATCCGTACAACCCTATACGGCCCGGCCCGTATACGACTATATAGACCGTATATGGGTCTTTATGGGCCGTATAGGGCTATATGGCCCGTAAATGTTTCTCAATTATTGGCAATGATTGCCAATCATTGGTTCAGGTACATATGGGTCTTTATGGGTTGTATAGGGCTATATGGCCCGCATATTGAAATGGATGTGTTAGGTTTTTCTCCACGGGCCGTAAAGGTCTATACGGCCCGTAGATAAACAACCTCTACGTCCCATAAAGAACCTCTACGATCCTTTCCCAAACCATTTACGGCCCGTTTATGAGTACCATATACGGCCCATAGAAGCCTATACGGGTCGTAGTTATGTTTTTTTAAGTGTTGTTTATTAGTTTTAAGCATGTTATTTGAGTTTTTTTACAAAAAAAAAAAAAAAAAAATTCATTTCTTATTATAAAGGTAAAATAGCATAAACAACAATTTTTTTTTCATTTAATACGTAACATATTTGGTCTTCTTTGTTTGTGTGAGCCTATATTAGCTTGTAGGAATCAAGAGCGTGTTCTATAAGATTGTTACGGTTGTATTTCTGCTACTTGATATTAGGTTAACAATTTATGGTTAGGATAAAGATGTCTATTTAGTTTTTTTTTTTTTTTTTTTTTTTTTTGCTTATAAAACCCTTACATTCAATTTCATTCATACTTGACAAAACAAGTTACATTTTAGATGGTGGGTAAGCGGGCAACAAGCTGCGCTGCTATCCCCTTTTGAATCGCAAAGCCTATCCTGCCAAACACAAACCCTTGGTTCTTAGGGCTCTGCGAGTCACAGTGAACCACCTTCTGCACTCGTTTCAGGAACCATACTGCCTCAGGGGCCAGAGAGCCAAATGTGTTAAAAGCAAACGACAAGAACACATGTTGATTCTCTAAACAGGCTGCTCCGTGCTTAGCGACCTTCTTAGCTTCTGCCCTCAAAACTGCCTGCCCCGGTACAAAGCCGTTGTCTCGCAAACCTACCAAGGGGGAAACCCCTATCAGGTCAACACAAGCATGTTTGCCCCCAACCTATCCAAACACAAGAACATCCGCCGGACGCAATGTAGATCTCCCCTCCCGCGGATCAGTCAGAAAAATGACCGGTGCTTTTTTCTAGGCTGAGACCCCCGCACTTCGAAGTACATCCCATAGAAGATCTCTCACCAAATCATGGCGGTACTTGAACCCCGGCAATTCCTTGTAGTGGAGCGCATACTCGCTAAATTTATCCAGACATGCTCTTTTGCAAATGGGGCATGGTTCATCCGGGGGGAACAGAGGTATCATGAGCCGGTATTTGAGAATACCCCTGTATTTGATTGCCGACATCCGCTGCCCAAGCCCTTCAATGGGCACGACAGTCAGAAAATCTTGAGCATGAGCCTTTTGAAGACATGCAAACACTGCCTTTTGTCGTGGAGTCATATCAAACTGCCCCTCCATTGTCTGCACGTATTTACCATAAAGACCACTCGCTGTCACACCCTCAAATTCCACATGCGGGGTTTTACCGCGAGGCGCGTGACACACCAGGATCCAAGTCAACGGTCACAATAAACGACAACTAAATGATATGAAAACAACGAAAATTGTCCATTAAGTTTTCAAAAATCTAATCATCGTTGCGGAAGCGTAAACTTTATTACAACCGAAAGTAAAACATAAAAGTCTGAAAGTACTAAAAGGCATGCAAGTGAATCCTAGACGCCGTGAGACTCCGTGCGCCTACCGATAGCTGCTACCTTAGCGACCTGAGAAAAACATGCTAAAGAACGTCAGCAAATAATGCCGGTGAGTTCACAGGTTTTTAAGTAAAAACATTTCATGAGCTTTTGAAAGACTATCATGATACAACCGACCGATGAAAACACTCGTTAAACGTTTGAACTCCATAACGAACCTCCCAAACGAACTATCGCCCACCGCAGTTAACGAACTACCATCCCATGGTCAACGAACTACTATATCATAGCTAACGAACTACCACATAGGGGTTAACGAACTACCGCATTACGGCTAACGAACTGCCACAACATAGGTCATATAATACTGAACATAAATGAATACTTTGAACCCAAATGAACCATCCCAAACGTAATGAACTTGCGAACACAATTGACACACGTTTAATGAACACAACATGTTTTATCCCCCGAAAATGTAAAACCAGTAAAAGAGTGGGGCCGTGAAACTCACCTTAGAGTGCGTCCTCAGTAAAATAGAAATCCAATACATGTGTAACAGTCCCTACTAGTGGCGACCTTGAAATTGCAAGATTATGAGGTGTAAGGCTTGGAAAAGTGATTTCATGAGCAAAAACGTGTTCCAGAGGTTGGATAAGGTGTGGGATGGCTTTGGGGTGTGTTAGGGTTTCACAAATGATGTTTTACAACATAAGGGTGGTATGTATAGGCGTTTCTAGTCGTTAGACATGCGACAGGCAATTACGCAGCAGTACAGGCGATTAGTATTCCTAATCGCATGTACTACTAGCGATTAGGGCTCTAATCGCCCATAAATCCTCCTAATCGCCCCTATCAGCATGCAATTGGGCCAATCACCCCCTATCAGCATGCAATTGGGCCAATCACCCCATATTTACATGTAATTACACGTAATCACCTATAATGTCATGCAATTACACGTAATCACCTATAATGTCATGTAGTTACGCGTAATCACCTATAATGTCATGCATTTACGCGTAATCACCTATAATGTCATGCAACTACGCGTAATCACTATTTTAACACATATAAACACGTATTCACATACCGACAAGTCATATGATGATTGTAAGCACATAATGCATGATAACTAACACGTTCCCATCCATTCACCAATTCCCGGGACTCGAGATTTGCGTGTGTGCGTTAAACCCGACGATTCTACAAATCACCAATTCGTGTTCACATGGTTATGGACCGACTCCCAATGATCTCGTGGATCAGTGTAACGACTCCCGATGATTCTCGGAACCATCATAACGACTCAACTGACCTATTTAAGTATGTTTGAAAACGTTTTTCGCTAAGGTAGACTTATGTGTTTTATAAAATGTTAACCTGAACGTGCCGGGTGTCACATCATCCCCTTGTTGAAAGAATTTTCGTCTCGAAAATTTCCCGAAGTAAAAAGAGAACGAAGCGATAAAAAGAAAAATTTTCCCGGTCGTCACATCATCCCCCTGTTGAAAGGAATCTCGCCCCGAGATTCACTCTTCGACAGTAATGAGTGTCGACCCAACCTAAGTAACGTTTCCCAGAATGCAAACGAAAGGATAACCACGAACGAATAAAGATAACAACAGATACTCCAGGCTAGGGAACCGCCCTTCCCAAGTTGAATGGAAAACAAAGAATCCTCCTGATCGAAGGCCTACTAGAGACTACTGTGATCGGTATAATGGCACACCGGTACCGTCCAAGTAGCATCTCCAAAGGACCCACATCAAACCCATGAATACAAAACGATAACCAAACTTAATACTGAAGACACTCGATGAATGCGAAACGCCAAACAACACGAATGAAAGCAACCAGAGCACGACAAATAGCAAGAAAAGAGAACTCACCAGTAACAGTATCAGGATCCTACACGTTCTCCCTAGCACCAATGACGTAAGCATGAGCACGAGTAGCCCGACCGCCACCCTCGTTGTTTCCACCACCGCCTGCAGCCCTTGCCTTCACCTGATTCAATTTTGGGCAACTACGCTTGAGATGACCCAACTCCCCACAGTTATAACACCCTTGGTTTCCCTGAGGAACAGAAGAAGGGACAATCGCTTGACCTGGAACTGTCTGGAGATTGACTCTGCAGTTTCTAGCAACATGGCCCACACGCTTACAATGGTTGCAACGAAACTTCTCACAACTGCCATAAGGATGGAACCCACATTTATTGCACTCCGGCAGTTTCCCCATGTACCCGTCTTGCCTCTGACCCGACGACGATCCCAAAGCCTCAGTCTTCCTCACCTGCTGCTGAGGTTGACCCGAACTCGCACTCTTCCCAGTACCATCCCACTTCCGCTTGTTATCCACAGGGGCTTTCACGGCAGCACCCCTGGGAGGTATGACACCCTCAGCCACCTTCATGTTAGTCAGTTTATGAGCTGCCCGAACAGTGGCCAACATAGTAGTGTGATCAGCAGCGGCAACAAGCCCAGCAATCTCCGGTACTAACCCAGCAACATAGTGCTCAATCCTCCGGCACTCCGGTGTAACCAAACAGGGGCACATAATAGCCAACTCGTTGTGCCTAGCAGTGAACTCCTCGATCTCGGACCCAACCATCTTCAGATTCCAAAACTCGTGTTCCAACTTCATAATCTCGTCCCTTGGGCAATACTCCGCCCTCAACATCTGAATAAACTCGGACCACGGCATAGCATTGGCCTCACCCTGGCCAAGGTTCGGAGTGGTGGAGTTCCACCAGGTCAAAGCATGTCCCTCCAGAGTAGTAGAAGCATACTTGACGCGATCAGCGTCGGGACAGATGAACATAGCAAACACCGATTCGATCTTCTATAACCACCGGAGCAGTCCCACTGCCCCTTCAGTCCCATTGAAGTAATGGGGCTTACAATCCATGAACTTCTTGTAAGTGCACCCAGACTGCACCTGATTAGTATTTCCCAAAGTCTGCTAAGCAGCCTGGAAAGCAGCCAACGCAATGTTCAACTGTTGCTGCAACATGCTATCCAACTCCGCCTGAGTCATGGTGATGTTCCCACCACCTCGTCCACCGCCCGTGCGGCCCCCGCCGCCACCACGGCGTCCCCCAGTACGTCCACCAGTACGACCAGACATGTTCTGCCAAAACACAAGCAAGATACTCAGCATCACTACTAGATCAAACTACTAGTGACCAAACGAATTCAGAACGGGGTCCCAGCATGATCATCTTTCCGAACTCGAAGTCCACCAAGATTTTCATGCATTTCGATTTATGATTTCGTGTGCACCCGAAATAACAAATCGCTCTACATGGTCCTCTAGGCGTGCTCCTAGATAGAACTTTCAATCACCCGACACCCACATTCCTAAAAGAAACTGTTATCGCACGAAGGTTCCCAAAGTGAACAATCACTCAAGGGTGTACTATGACAAGTACTAGTGCAGGATAGTGTGTGTATAGGCAAGTATGTACATTAGAGCATAGAGGGGAGATATCCGAATCCCGAAAAAATCTCAAAAGTGTGCCGAAGCCACCCCAATGTACACTACTGCCAAGTATAAGCGATAAGCCTCTTCATCTTCAAACCCGAAGAAGAAGATAGAATAAGTGTAGAAATAGTCCAAAGATAGATAATATGATACTGTGTGATGAGGACACCGACACCCCAACAAGGTTAGTATGTTTACCAAATGAGACGACTCGTAACTATGTGTGACCGTCTAACGTGTGTGATACTCGGCTATAGACTAGACTCTACATGCAGTCCTAGTTCACTATAACCATTGGCTCTGACACAAATCTGTCACACCCTCAAATTCCACATGCAGGGTTTTACCGTGAGGCGCGTGATAAACCAGGATCCAAGTCAACGGTCACAATAAACGACAACTAAATGATATGAAAACAACGTAAATTGTCCATTAAGTTTTCAAAAATCTAATCATCGCTGCGGAAGCGTAAACTTTATTACAACCGAAAGTAAAACAAAAAAGTCTGAAAGTACTAAAAGACGTGCAAGTGAATCCTAGACGCCGTGAGACTCCGTACGCCTACCGATAGCTACTACCTTAGCGACATGAGATTAACATGCTAAAGAACGTCAGCAAATAATGCCGGTGAGTTCACAGGTTTTTAAGTAAAAACGTTTCATGAGCTTTTGAAAGACTATCATGATACAACCGACCGATGAAAACACTCATTAAACGTTTGAACTCCATAACGAACCTCCCAAACAAACTATCGCCCACCGCGGTTAACGAACTACCATCCCATGGTCAACGAACTACTATATCATAGCTAACGAACTACCACATAGGGGTTAACGAACTACCGCATTACGGCTAACGAACTGCCACAACATAGGTCATATAATACTGAACATAAATGAATACTTTGAACCCAAATGAACCATCCCAAACGTAATGAACATGCAAACACAATTGACACACGTTTAAAGAACACAGCATGTTTTCTCCCCCGAAAATGTAAAACCAGTAAAAGAGTGGGGCCATGAAACTTACCTTAGAGTGCGTCCTTAGTAAAATAGAAATCCGATACGTGTGTAATAGTCCCTACTAGTGGCAACCTTGAAATTGCAAGATTATGGGGTGTAAGGCTTGGAAAGGTGATTTCTTGAGCAAAAACGTGTTCCAGAGGTTGGATAAGGTGTGGGATGGCTTTGGGGTGTGTTAGGGTTTCACAAATGATGTTTTACAACATAAGGTTGGTATTTATAGGCTTTTCTAGTCGTTAGACATGCGTCAAGCGATTACGCAGCAGTACAGGCGATCAGGATTCCTAATTGCATGTACTACTAGCGATTAGGGCTCTAATCGCCCATAAATCCTCCTAATCGCCCCTATCAGCATGCCATTGGGCCAATCACCCCCTATCAGCATCCAATTGGGCCAATCACCCCCTATCAGCATGCAATTGGGCCAATCCCCCCCTATCAGCATGTAATTGGGCCAATCATCCCCTATTTACATGCAATTACACGTAATCACCTATAATGTCATGCAATTACGCGTAATTACCTATAATGTCATGCAATTATGCGTAATCACCTATAATGTCATGCAACTACGCGTAATCACTATTTTAACACATACCGAAAAGTCATATAATGATTGTAAGCACATAATGCATGATAACTAACACGTTCCCATCCGTTCACCAATTCCCGGGACTCGAGATTTGCGTGTGTGCGTTACACCCGACGATTCTACAAATCACGAATTCGTGTTCACATGGTTATGGACCGACTCCCAATGATCTCGTGGATCACTGTAACGACTCCCGATGATTCCCGGAACCATCATAACGACTCAACTGACCTAGTTAAGTATGTTTGAAAAAGTTTTTCGCTAAGGTAGACTTATGTGTTTTATAAAATGTTAACCTAAACGTCTCGGGTGTCACATCATCCCCCTGTTGAAAGAATTTTCGTCCCAAAAATTTCTCGAAGTAAATGAGAACGAAGCGATAAAAAGAAAAATTTTCCCGGTCGTCACACTCGCCAAGGTTTGTTGAGGTTTCTTGGGGGTGGTCTCCTTATCGATATAACCGCCTAGATCAATTTCCGGAAGAACTGTTTTTAATGTTACCACGTGCAAGTGTGTAGTCAGAATCCACCCCCATCACACCAGCATTCCGCAGGATGTGGTCCTGCAATTCCCACGACTGAGCCCTTGACGCTACAAAGGCGTATGTTGACACATCCCCTGTAGTGAAAATCCCTATGCTCCCATGCCGCATAGGAAATGATGCTCGCCTCCATTGGAGGTCCCCCAAAATGTGCCCCTACATAGACAACAATGCTTTCAACCGCCTCCCGAAGGCCTGCATAAAAAATGGACACTGCCACTTGAACATGCTCTGGTTGACATGTCCGGAGCCCGAACACTAATTTAGCAACCCCCATGCATGAGCGTAGTAAGAGAAGCTCACTTTGAGGGTCTCTTAATTTCAGCAGGTGTTGCCAGAGAGCGTATATTGTTCCAATAGTAACTTTAATCGGATGGATAAGTCATTTCTTCAGTTTTGTTGTTTAATTTAATAGCTTTTGAGGAGTAGGACCAACAATTTTATTATTGTATGATGATCATATGATACAATTTGTTCATGGTAGGAAGATTATATGGGCTTTATTGCTATCGCATGATAACACCGATAGATAGGGTTAAAACATACGATGGCAATAAAACTAAGGCAAACCCCCCCTATTACTGGGCACCATAGAACCGTCACCAGCCCAATGACCTAGATTGCCGTTTTGCAATTGAACGGCGACAAGCTTGTAATAAAATCCATAAGTATCCGGGTTGGGAAGAGGTTGTAAAAGACCATATGGTTTCTGTGTATGTAGAATATTTATTTTGTCGGCAAACTTGCTATACTCAGATGAACTATGATGAACTAAGTGACCTCCTTGGATAAATTGGATCATTAGAAATTTGCTTTTTGCTGCTTGATGGTGGCAGTAATACCCAAGGGGCCACCTAGTGTGTTTGAGTGAAACTCCTATAATAATTTGTTGCGTAGGTGGGTAAGCAATCGTATAATAAACCATGCTATCCACAAGGAGTTGATTTATTATACGATTGCTTACCCACCTATGTAACGTTTCGTATTTTAATATATATGTAATAAAAATTAATTAACAAAATCCCTCGAAATCTTGATGTTTCAGTATATTTTAAATATTCGTGGCACTAATTATCGCATTTTATTCAATATATGGTAAGATAAACATTGGACCTTTATAAATAAAATTTAAAAAAAAAAAAGAATGTTGGTACCAGGACTCGAACCTGAGTATAACAAGGCCCAATGCTCTAACTCTACACCTACAACCAACTGAGCTACAACCATATTTTGTTATTAGAATCCAATATAAACAAACATAACCTCTTCTTTATTTGGATAAGTCAACGAACAGAAGTCAAACTGATCGAACCCATTCAATTTAGTTTGAATCTGCATTTGTTTGTGTTTAATTATGTAAGGAAAGTGTTTGACCAGCTACACAGCGTTTTCCCCAGGCAAGAATGCCATCAAAACTTACCAAAAATTGTGTTTCACGCGTTTATAATTAAACTAGAGTCAAAATTTCCAAAATCATCCAATTCGTGTGTTTTCGTATAAATTAAACAACCCTTGACAACCTACCAAAGCCGAACATCATACCCTTATCCACAATCCACCCTGTAATTCACTCAAAATTACCAGATTCGAAGCTTGTTGACTTTTCGTTTGACCCGCGATTGGAAGCATTGCATGTATGATATGATCTTGTTCCTTGTTTGTGTGCATTAATCGGCCCTAGAACATCAGTAACCCCACGATTGTTTGGCCGATTACACCGTAATTGAATCAATTTAAATTCTAGGGTTCTTATATTGAACTTTGGGGAATATAACCCAAATTGTTACCACATAATAAGGTTTGAAAATAAAATAAAACACCATCAGATCTATAGATCAGATGGTGTTCTGTTGGTTGTATATTGTTTTGTTGAATGAGGGGTTTTGGGTTCGATCCATAGTGCCCACGTTATTTCCTCTTCTTTTTAAATGTGAATCCCTTTTAAATCTTAAACACACCTTATAACTAATTGGAATCAAATAAAAATGCTCTCAGGGTCTAGACGAGCCGGTCAAGGCTTGTGATTTAAAACACCCGGACTGGCCAAGGGCGCGGGTTCGAGCCCTAGCAACCACAATTTTTTTTGACCCTCTATCTTTATATTTATTCTGTTTATCTTTTAACAATAGTTTTTAAATACTAAAAGTGCCTTAAAAATTCTATAAAAATTATTTTATGTTAATCTAATGTCAGTTTATTATACAATTTTTAATTTTCCAAAAATCATTTATTTAATATATATTATAAATATTACAAATTTATTCAATTATAATTTTAAAATTCTATAAAAAGATCTAAACGACTTTATAAAATCCCACAAAAATAACTTTAAACTTGTAGATCATTAAGTATTTCAGAAATAAATTGTATTCCAGAAAAACCGTTTATTTAATATTTTTAATTAATTTTTGTTATTTTAATCATAAATAAATCATAATAAATTCACTTTTCAATATTTTTATACCAAAATTTTACATAAATTATTTTTGTTTATTTAGAACAGAAATATAAATTTTAATTTGAAATTTCATTGATTTTAATATTTTTAGATATTAAAACTATATTTTTGACAAATAGAAATAAATACACTAAATATTCAATTTTTGAGAAATTAATTTTATGAAAAATATTTTCATATTTAAAATCTTATAATATGACCATCCTTAATCAAAAATCTTCAAATAGTCTTTTAACTATTTATTTCCCGAAATTCTTTTATTTATTAACAATTTATCTAATTATCGATTAATCAATTATCAATCCCCAAATTAGGAACCCTAGAAATACTTGTAGACTAAAAAGATTTAGACTTATTTATTGCATTAAACATAGGATAATACTTGGCAACGTTTGGACCACATCTATTCCATTACAAAGGACTTGATACTTTGCTAAGATGAGTTTACATAGCCCTTTTTTCTGTTTTACATTTTGGGGTAAAACATGTTTAAACATCTTATACACTATCATTTACTCATTCTCACATTGTTGAAACTTTTTGATTCAATTTGACTGTAACAAAAAGACACAGTACAATCATTAACCCTGATCAAGCCGCGTGTTTAGATTATAGCGCTATAGGTCTGACAAACCCATCCCCCCGCATAAATTCAGGGATGATCGATAACAGTTACACTTTTACTAACTTGCGAGTTAGGTCTCAGTCGACACAATATTTGATTGTATAAAAGACGCATTATTACATGTCGGACTCATATTCTATCATTACTCATTATTATACTTCAAGTATGATTGCTATACAACATCTTGATTTCAACTATGTGCAAAACCTATGTATTCTCACCAACTATTTATAGTTAACCCCATATCTTTCCAACTCAACATGTTTCAGGTTTTACTTGCTATTGGAAGTTGTACAAGTCTTGGATCACATAGGAGCTTTGGACCTAGTTTATGTAAATCAAGTTTATGTATTTATTAAATTGTATGTCAAATTGTAAAATGTTTAGTAATATACAACTTCCATTTAGTACCATGAGCTATTGAACAATCATCACTACGTGACATCTCGATGTTTCCGCCATCGGTTGGGGTGTTACAGATTAGTATCAGAGCCATGGTTATAGGGAATTAGGTTATTAGAAAAATAATCTAGTCTATAACCTTAAGATTTTAACTAGTATTTGCTTCTCTTACTTGGAACTCTACTTGTTTCTATTCTCTATCTCCACCTTACTTCTTATCCCTACTTTAACCCCTACAAGATGATTGCTTTCCATCACTGGATGTACCCTTAGATTAATAGGACAAAATCCTCAGGTCCTAACCTGAACTGCCTTGTTAATCTTGTTGGAGCACTATATTCTAATAACGAATACGTGCAATCTGGAAGGGTAAACACCCGTATTCTGAGTTTTCTATCTAGACTGGCATTGCGCATATATCCCAATCAGACGAGGGACCCGGATGCTTACTTGGGAATTCTCGGGATGAGTGTTCACTTATAGGCTAAAGCATGTCTTCACTATGTTATTAGAATATAGAAGCTTTGATAAGTCAACGTTTTCGTTTGTTCGTTTTAATTAATGAATAAATGATTACATTCCTTAATACACCTCATTATCCTTGATCCATTCTATGTCTCATTGAAACCTTCATTGTGTCTCTTACAGATAATGCCTCCTCGTTGCAGCTCTCGTAATAACAACGATCATGATGGTGAAGGCATCATCAACAACAACAACAACAACCATGACAATGATGTTCAACTCGCTGCTATCATTTCCCAGCAAATGGCCCAACAGATAGCGATGTTAGTTCCCAACTTGGTGGATCAAGTCGTCCAAATGAACGGGAATGGTAATCACAATGGGAATGGCAATGGGAACGGAAACGCGCACCCTGTTTGCACCCTCAAGCACTTCAACTCTTGCAATCCTCCTAAGTTTAGTGGGGACGAAGGAGCCACTGGCCTCCTTCAGTGGTTCGAAGGTATCGAAAATACCTTCTTTAGTAGCGAGTGCCCTAACAATCTCAAATTTCGCTATGCTATGAGTGTCCTCCACAAGCGGGCACTCACATGGTGGAACGAAGAGAAAAGGACTCGCGGAGCTGAAGTCGTACTGGCTTTAACTTGGGAGCAAGCTAAAGACGTCATGAAGGCGGAGTTCTGCCCTCGTAATGAAATCAAGAAATTAGAGGATGAGTTTCACGTTTTGGTCGAGGACAGTGGGGAGAATTTGGCCTACAACACTTTTTTCCATGAACTGAGCCTATTGCTACCCCATAAAGTCACACCCCTACCTATTGTTATCGAAAAATATATTAGTGGCTTACCCATGCAGATTCAGGACACTGTGTGGGGAAGGAACCCTGCTACCCTTGAAGAGGCCAAGCGTCTAGCAGCTACTTTAACGGACAACCACGTAAAGAACGGGACCTTGTTTCGGAAAGGCGAGAAAGCAAGTATTGTTGTTGTAGTAACTACTGAGAACCAGAAGCGCAAGACCAGGAATCCTGATACAAACCTCACTACACAAGCTCCTAACAAGAAACCTTATACGGGAAACTTTCCTTTCTGTAACACATGCAAACGTCATCACCCCACTGCTTCGCAATGTCGCTTGTGCACCAATTGTGGTAAGTATGGCCATCTGGTCAACACATGTCGTGAAGCCCCAAACCCCAATACAAACCAACCGACCAACCCTGCTCCGACTGCTAACCCTAATCGTACCCAAATCACTTTCGTAACCGATGCCCTAACCCAAACCAAAATCAAGACCCTCTAGCTGCCTAATGACAAACCCCTACTCTTAGAATGTTATTTACTTTTGAATTCCATGTACTAACTCATTTGATTCAAGTAATAAATTTTAGTATTGAATATTTTTGTCTCTTAGATAAGAATTTAGTCATCTAATAAATTTGGACATATGATTATTCATGACACTTGGAAACATATCTAGTTGAATATGAACTAATTGCCATATTCATACCTAGACCCATTGACCTTGTCTAGGGCATCTTTATTACAACTCGCATGCTATACTTGATACTTGATTGCTTACATGTACATATTATCAATTTGCAATTTATGTGTGTAATAATTGGTACACTTAATCAAACAACTAATAGAGGATGAAGTACTTGCTCAACAGTTAGTAGAGTACCAAATAACCTACTCAACGATTGGTAGAGGTCATTATGTCTGCTCAACAGTCGGTAGAGGCCCTACAACCTGCTCAACGACTGGTAGAGGCTATCGCACCTGCTCAACAATCGGTAGAGGTTCTTACTCACTGACTGGTAGAAGTCTTTTTCCTACTCAACAGTTGGACTCATTTTTGGATACATTGTATACGACTCACAAGGTTAATTGCATTATTTTACATATGTATTTAGAGTCATAGAAGGACACAAAACTCTAATGTAAGGTAAATTGGTGATTGCGGTCCGGAATGTAATCATGAATTTACAGGTACGTTAAGGTAGTGTGAAGTTCTATCAAGGTTTTCGACAGATAACCAATTATAAAGCCTAGTTACCTGGTAGTTCATTTAGTCTTTCTATAGTCAATCAATTCATGCATTACTTTTAGGATTCCTAAAATTTAAGTTTAATGTTTTGCTAGATTCTTACTCTCCTTGCTATTTCAGGCGAATCTAATCCAAACCTTAACGCTCACACATACCAAACCTCTTATCCAAACTATCCAAAACTATAAATTCATGCCATGCCTTAACCCAAACCGCAGCTGCCTAAATTTCTAACCAATCGCCGTCAAACCTGTGTTTTTTAATAACTTCGGGACGAAGTTTCCAAAAGTAGGGGAGACTGTAGCGTTTCATACTTTAATATATATGTAATAAAAATAAATTAACAAAATCCCTCGAAATCTTGACGTTTCAGTATATTTTAAATATTCGTGGCACTAATTATCTCATTTTTTTCAATATATGGTAAGATAAACATTGGACCTTTATAAATAAAATTTCAAAAAAAAAAAAAAAAAGAATGTTGGTACCAGGACTCGAACCTGAGTACAACACGACCCAATGCTCTAACTCTACACCTACAACCAACTGAGCTACAGCCATATTTTGTTATTAGAATCCAATATAAACAAACATAACCTCTTCTTTATTTGGATAAGTCAACGAACAGAAGTCAAACTAATCGAACCCATTTAATTAATTTGAATCCGCGTTTGTTTGTGTTTCATTATGTAAGGAAAGTGTTTGACCAGCTTAACAGCGTTTTCCCCACGCAAGAATGCCATCAAAAATTACCAAAAATTGTGATTCACACGTTTATAATTAAACTAGAGTCAAAATTTCCAAAATCATCCAATTCGTGTCTTTTCGTATAAATTAAACAACCCTTGACAACCTACCAGAGCCGAACATCATACCCTCATCCTCAATCCACCCTATAATTCACTCAAAATTACCAGATTCGAAGCTTGTTGACTTTTCGTTTGACCCGCGATTGGAAGCATTGCATGTATGGTATGATCTTGTTCCTTGTTTGTGTGCATTAATCGGCCCTAGAACATCAGTAACCCCACGATTGTTTGGCCGATTACACCGTAATTGAATCAATTTAAATTCTAGGGTTCTTATATTGAATTTTGGGGAAGATAACACAAACTGTTACCGTATAATAAGGTTTGAAAATAAAATAAAACACCATCAGATCTATAGATCAGATGGTGTTCTGTTGGTTGTATATTGTTTTGTTGAATGAGGGGTCTTGGGATCGATCCATAGTCCCCACGTTTTTTCCTCTTCTTTTTAAATGTGAATCCCTTTTAAATCTCAAACACACCTTATAACTAATTGGAATCAAATAAAAATGTTCTCAGTGTCTACACCAGCCGGTCTAGGCTTGTGATTTAAAACACCCGAACCGGCCAAGGGCCCGGGTTCGAGCCTTAGCAACCACGATTTTTCTAGAGCCTCTATCTTTATATTTATTCTGTTTATATTTTAAAAATAGTTTTTAAATACTAAAAGTGCCTTAAAAATTCTATAAAAATTATTTTATGTTAATCTAATGACAAAGTTTATTATAAAATTTTTAGTTTTCTAAAAATCATTTATTTAATATATATTATAAATATTACAATTTTATTCAATTATAATTTTAAAATTCTATAAAAATATCTAAACGACTTTATCAAATCCCACAAAAATAATTTTAAACTTGTAGATCTATATGTATTTCAGAATTAAATTTTATTCCAGAGAAACCGTTTATTTAGTATTTTTTAATTAATTTTGGTTATTTTAATCATAAATAAATCATAATAAATTCACTTTTCAATATTTTTATACCAAAATTTTACAGAAATTACTTTTGTTCATTTAAAACAAAAATATAAATTTTAATTTGAAATTTCGTTGATTTTAATATTTTTAGATATTAAAACTATATTTTTGACAAATAGAAATAAATACACTAAATATTCAATTTTTGAGAAAATAATTTTATAAAAATTATTTTCATATTTAAAATCTTATAATATGACCATCCTTAATCAAAAATCTACAAATAGTCTTTTAATTATTTATTTCCTGAATTTCTTTTATTTATTAACAATTTATCTAATTAACGATAAATCAATTATCAATCCCCAAATTAGGAACCCTAGAAATACTTGTAGACTAGAAAGACTTAGACTTATTTATTGCTTTAAACATTGGATAATATTTGGCAACGTTTGGACCATATCTATTCCATTACAAAGGACTTGATACTTTGCTAATGTGAGTTTACATAGCCCCCTTTTTCTGTTTTACATTTTGGGGTGAAACATGTTTAAACATCTTATACACTATCATTTACTCATTCTTACATTGTTGAAACTTTTTGATTCAATTTGACTGTAACAAAAAGACACAGTACAATCATTAACCCTGATCAAGCCGCGTGTTTAGATTATAGCGCTATAGGTCTGACAAACCCATCCTCCCGCATAAATTCAGGGATGATTGATAACAATTACACTTTTACTAACTTGCGAGTTAGGTCTCAGTCGACACAACATTTGATTGTACAAAAGACGCATTGTTACATGTCGGACTCATATTCTATCATTACTCATTATTATACTTCAACTATGATTGCCATACAACATCTTGTTTTCAACTATATGCAAAACCTATGTATTCTCACCAACTATTTATAGTTGACCCCCCCCCCCCCCCCCCATCTTTCCAACTCAACATGTTTCAGGTTTTACTTGCTATTGGAAGTTGTATAAGTCTTGGATCACATAGGAGCTTTGGACCTAGTTTATGTAAATCAAGTTTTTGTATTTATTAAATTGTATGTCAAATTGTAAATTGTTTAGTAATATACAACTTCCATTTAGTACCATGGGCTATTGAACAATCATCACTACGTGACACCTCGATGTTTCCGCCATCGGTTGGGGTGTTACAACCTACGCAACAAATTATTATAGGAGTTTCACTCAAACACACTAGGTGGCCACTTGGATATTACTGCCACCATCAAGCGGCTAAAAGCAAATTTCTATTGATTGGATTTATCCAAGGAAGTCCATTAGTTCATCATAGTTCAACTGAGTATAGCAAGTTTGCCGACAAAATAAATATTCTACGTACACAGAAACCATATGGACTTTTATAGCCCCTTCCCAACCCGGATACTTATGGATTTGATTACAAGCTTGTCGTCGTTCAATTGCAAAACGACAATCTAGGTCATTGGTCTGGTAACGGTTCTATGGCGCCCAGCAATAGGGGGCGGTTTTATTGCCATCGTATGTTTTAAACACCATACGGGTTATCATAGCAAGGAGCTTAAAAAACAAGAGTTTTTTAAGCGAGGCACACAATATAAAAATACATTTTTAGGGGTTTAAGACATTTTTAGGCTTGTTTTGGGTTAATTTAGGTTGTTCTATGTTGATTATAGACTTATTTAGGGCTGGTATAATTGTTTCAAACCTATTCAGACGATTCTTTGCCAAAATTCTGTCGGAACTTGGCCTAAAAATGCGCTTGAGGGCCTTAGAGTAGGGTTTTTGAACCAATGCGAGAACGCTGGGATGAGCCTGAAAAGTGGGCCTAGGACCGCGCCTGAGTGAGCTTTGACAACATAGGTAAATACATGTTGGATATCCTTTTAAAGACCGGATAAGAATCAATTCAGAAGGACGTAGGCTCGTAACCCAAGTATGCAATTGCTTAGTTGTTCAAACTCTGTCATGTAAGTGACGACCATGGTAGTTTGTCGAAGTTTAAATAGGACGGCTTAGTGGTTATCATATGAGGATGGTCCAAATCGAAGCTCTAGTTGACGAGTAAAATCTTCTCAAGTTGTAATAAGGCGCTTATGTTAGAGGTACTTATACCAATTGGGCACGTCGTCAGAACGATTGAACGCCACCATAGTTTGATTGTCTCGGATGATATCATAGTAACTAATAATAGAGAAGGACGAGAGTTGGGACAAAACTTTCAATATATCTTTAGTGAAAACATATATAAAGTACTAGCTGAATACCCCGGGAGGGTCCCGGGGTTGAAAAACTAATTTTACGTGATAACCTATTGCAAATGGCTCAAGTTAACTAACCACAAAATCTCTCAATCATTGCATGTTCATAGTATTCTAATCAGTAATAACTCATATTCCCTAATCTAAAACCTAATTAGTAATCATCTAAAGAATCATTTATGTACGCTGCAACTATTCAAAAACTCATAACATCTCTCTAATTTCTCACATTCTAATGGCTCTTATAATTCCTAACCTAATCAACTAAACAAACACTTAAGTTACAACCATTGCATCTCATTATGCCACGTGGCATAATCAAGAGATAGTTGAGGCCACCATTGAACGCCACGCAGCAACTATCAATTCTTTCCGAGAGCGTCCCGGGGTTGAAAAATATAATCATTCTAATAATACTAATACTAATAGTAATATTTATTACTCTTGTAATTAAATAAATAAAAAAATAACATTGCTATAAGCTGACACCATGTGTTGCAGTGTTGCGCGATTCTTTCTCCTAGCTTCTCTTGATGAAGTATATCCAGTAAAATTCCAATGATAACATGGCGATTGGGCTGATTTTCAACATCATAGATAAAAACCTGGTTTAAAAGAAAAATCATGATTAATGAATAACATGAACACTTTGTGTGTTTTTTTCCTGTATGAACGAAACCCCACAAAAAATAGTCGATTTTTTCTCCGTTTTTTATATAGCACTATGGT
Source organism: Ambrosia trifida (assembly GCA_028751855.1). Lineage (NCBI taxonomy): Eukaryota > Viridiplantae > Streptophyta > Magnoliopsida > Asterales > Asteraceae > Ambrosia > Ambrosia trifida. Next base: position 92,476,385 of record CM054126.1, read on the forward strand.
ACTCGTTGGAAAGATAATAAAACGCTCGTTAATTTGGTATAATTTTTTTCTTTAAAAAATCCCGTATATAAAAGATATAAACGTTTAAAAATTATGGGAGGAAATATGAGAGAGAAAATTTTAAAATTTTTTTTTAATTCTTTTTTCCTAAAATAACTCAATTTAATTAAAAATAGAAATAATTCAAAAACACTAAAATCTTTCAATTATGATGCCACGTGGCAGTTTCATGAAGAGGTTGAAAGCAACATTGCACGCCACGTCAGCAATGTTCAATTCTTTTATATATATTAATAGATTTATAGGTAAAAATAAAATTAAGGAAAGAACAAACAAATCTCTCAAAACTATAAATTTTTATAGCTCGCCAGAACTATGAAAGTAAATAAAATGAATTTACTTATAGAATCCTCCTTTTGTGTTGGAATTGAGATAATTTTTAAAATGGTTTCTGAGGTTTGGCCCAAGTTGCTTGTTTGGTCAAAAAAAAAAAATTTTTTTTTTGCTCAAAATCACCCCTTACAGATCGAAAATTGCCAAAATGGTCCATATTTAATGGAGATTTGAAAGTCAGTTAAGTCTCAGGGGCAATTTCGTTCTTTATGTCCTTAGGGGCCAAAATGACAATTAATGGAAAATTATAAGAAAATAAATTCAAAAACGTTTTTTTGAACACGTTTTTTTTCGAACACGTTTTTTTCTTTTTGAACTCGTTTTTTTTTTCGAACACGTTTTTTTTCGAAGTCGTTTTTTTTTCAAAGTCGTTTTTTTTCGAACACGTTTTTTTTTTCGAACACGTTTTTTTTCGAACACGTTTTTTTCGAACACGTTTTTTTCGAACACGTTATTTTCATCGAGTTGCTGGACACGAGCTATTTTAAAAGCACTATTTCCAACTTATCAAAGAAACTAGATCACGGCCAATATGAAACTTTTGAATTCAATTTTTCTGTTTTTATAAATGATGTTATCATCGACTATAAAATGCCCAAATGATGCAAGATTATGGATCAGAAAAGATCATATGCAGAATCAACCATAAAATGCCCAAATGATGCATGATCAATTAGGAATCAAACTATAGCACATCTCATTAGTACTCAGACACAATACTAAATAAACTTAGGGGTGTAAACGAGCCGAGCCCGAGCCTGACTGGGCTCGAGCTCGGCTCGTTATGGTTTTATGAAGCTCGAGCTCGGCTCGGCTCGAGGTGATTTGAGAGCAATCTCAAACAAGCTCAAAGCTCGGCTCGAGATCGCAAAAGCTCGGCTCGCGAGTGTTATTAAATGGGCCTATGAAATAAGGACTTGGGCTTTGAAGATGTGGGCTATAAATTATAAGAGATATATAAATAACATATAATTATGTTTGGGCTCGTTTAGGCTCGCGAGCCCAATCAAGCTTTGTATCTAGGGCTCGAGCTCGGGCTCGATAACTAAACGAACCATATTTCAGGCTCGGGCTCGGATTTGGGCTCCGGCTCATTAAGGCTCGGCTCGTTCGGGATTTTTACCGAGCGGATCCCGGGTAGCTCTCGAGCCGCTACGTGTCATTTACACCCCTAAATAAACTTAATTCCAAATTTCAACGCATTATACAAAATTGTAACTGATTGATTACAAGCAGAATCAACCCATAAAATGTCCAATAAATGCATGATTACACTTAAGCCGTATAAAAAAAAAAGATCTACCTCTTGGCTTGGATATTGTACCTTGCTCTGTTTTAGCTCGGAGAAAATGGCATGGTGACAATTGTTGTTCTTTTTACTTGATTTGTAACAATGAAATGAACAAATGGAATGGAATTAAGTGATCAGAGTAAATACAATTTTCGAACATTTTTTTTTCGAACACGTGTTTGAAAAAAAAAAACGTGTTCGAAAAAAAACGAGTTCGAAAAAAAAACGTGTTCGAAAAACGTTTTTAAATTTTAGTTTTTTATAACTTTCCATTAATTGCCATTTTGGCCCCTGAGGACATAAAGGACGAAATTGACCCTGAGACTTAACTGACTTTCAAATCTCAGTTAAATGTGGACCATTTTGGCAACTTTCAATCTGTGAGGGGTGATTTTGACAAAAAAAAAAATTAATTTTGTGACTAAACAAACAATTTAGGCCAAACCTTAGGGGCCATTTTGGCAAATAACTAGTTGGAATTTTACATCAAGTCTTTAAGCCGATTTGGAATACGGATTATCCTCTTGGGCCGATGGACCTGCACTTTGGGCCATTGTTGGTCCTTGTTGGCTTATTCCACTAATAAAATATCTTGACTTTTTGTTGTTACAAAATAGACCTAAAATGTATTCTCAGGGATTGGTGAACTGTAGAAGCTTGTGTAGTGTATAAACTAGCAGTTGAGCCCGTGTTTCGTGACTGGGTTGTAGAAGGATTAATATTAGACCATTTAGTGTTTAATTTAAACGATGTAAAAATAAGCAAAGACACAGTTAAGTAAACATACATGACTAGAGTTAAAAATTATCTTTAACTATAATAGATTGAAAACTAAAAGTGAATTAAATTTGTACATTGTGTATTGGAAGGGTTGATATATACCATGCAGGCTTGAATCAAACGGTGTCGCGGTGGAGACACAGTGTAAGTTCGATCGGTATAGCACACTATGACAAAAGATAAAGAAAACCAAAAAATATTTATAAAATTAATAAAAATAATATCTACATGTGTCAGATTAGTTGTAGCTGCAACTCGTCTCTAAACATCAAAACGTAACAATGCAAACGTACGTCATAATTTAAACAAATCGTGGGTGAAAGCCAGGATCAACCAAACGAAAAAAAAATTAGCATTGAAATGCCAATAAAAATAAGCACGTTATTAATTACATATCATGAGTAAAGATCAAATACAAAGTGTTTTTCGGTAAGAACTGTGAGAAAAAAAAGGGGGTAAAAAAATTTATGTTTTTTTAGAATTTTTTTCCCATGTGGTTAAGCATACTTTCTTGATGAATAATACAAAAAAAAATTAAAATTTTTTTTAGTGTAATTATGTCATTAAAGTAAACACATTAGTTTACACTGTAGTAATTATGTAATTACTCGCCATTGGGATTGGTGGTCCAGTGGTAAGGCAATGCCTTTTAATACACTAAAAGTGTGAGGTCTTGAGTTCAAGTCTCACAAGGAGCAAGAAATTTGCCTTTCAAAAAAAAATTATGTAATTACTCTACACCAATTTTTTTTTTTTTTTTTTAGTTTTCAATACTATAATACATGTTTAACAATACGGGAAAAAAATTTTGAAAAAAAAATAAAAAAATACCCTCCTTTGATTCTCACAATTCTTACCAAAAAAACACTTTTACATGATCTTTCTCCTACGTAACATAAGATTTTAACACTAAAAATAATATAGATATAATGTATGTATAAGTAAACTTGATATAAAAATAATAGATGAGCACCAGTTATATATATATTAATTGAAGTACACTTTAATAGCTTTAACTGTGTGGTTCAACTAACATAGGCAGCAACATTAACCTTATTTTAATTTTTCCTTTATACTTTATTATTGTATTATATATTATACATATGTTAACTTTATTGTTGTCAATGAAGTCAAAGTCTAGTGGTGGAAGTAAGGGTTTACTTCTTTGGAGATTCTCACTTTGGAGTGCTCATGTTTGAATTCTGTGTTGATCAAGCTTTGGCCTTGTATAATCCTGGCCGAGAGTTGTTAAAAAAACATTATTGTTAGGGAGAAGGGGGTACTATCATAAAATATTTTTCCCTTAACTGATTTTAACCAATCCTGCCCTGCCATATCACTTCACTGATTTACTTCACTGAATCACTTTTTTGGATGCAGCACTTAACTGATTCACTTCACTGAAATCTTTATTTTTTAGTTTTCCTTATTTTTAATTACCATTTTTTAATGACCGTTTGAAGTTAAAGAACCGTTTGTAAAACTTAAAAAATTAAACCGTTCCATTAAAATTAAAAACAATACAAGAAACATCAACTAAAATAAACATACAAACTCTTCATCCTACTCGTCGCCTTCATCATCCTCATCCACTCTCACCCTTCGAAACACTCTTTGATTTTATTGGATCCATTTGGGTTGTTTGTGTTTTAGTTAATGTAGTTGTTTGTTTGTGGTTTTTTTATTTAAACCGTTCCCATTTTTATACCATTTGAAAATAACGGTTAAAAATTGTTTCTGTTTAGTATTAAATTAATTCAAACGGTCAATAACGTAATAAAATAAATACCAAAATTCGACCGTTTCAATTATTATTAAAAGTTATCAGCCCGTTAACTAGAACCAGTAAACGGTTCCCGGAACCCCTACCAGTACTGGTGGCGGCGGTGTTACCGTGCTGGTAGTGGGGTACCCGTGAGCTTTTTTGGTGGTGCCTCGTCCCCCCTTATATTATATATTATACATATATTAACATAATGATACTTCAATAGTGTCACGGTGCTAACGTGTACTATGGTCTTTTTTTAACGTGTACCGGGACTTCACTTGCTAACGTGTATCGAGTCCTTTTTACTAACGTGCATCGGGGATTTATTAGCTAACTTGCACCAAACCTTTATTTCTAATATGCACCGAACTCTTATTTTTTTCTCTTACGAACCTGTTTGGTTTTTTTTCCTTTGTTTTTCTATAGTACTTTCGGTACCGGTACTGCTTCGTTTATGTAATAGATTTTGTGTTCGTTTACTTTTGAGTACTAGTAACGTACTGTAACGATCATTTTCGGTATAGTTTCATGTGCCCATTTTTACCGTTTTGGGAAACGATACCAACTCGGTACAAATATAGTGATTACGCGCGCGTCCCGCGGCAATGCACGGATAACAGCTATAGTTGTGAATTAAAACTATTAACGTTGAAATTGTTAGTATAGGAATAGTTCTGCTTGTTTGTATTGGTTTTTTTTTTTTTTTTTTTGAAAGGCACTTGTTTGTATTGGTTGGTAAGCTCCTGTTATGGGTTATGTTTTATCTCTTAATAAAAGTTTGCCTTTCTTGTAAAATCCATAAAGAAATTGTCAAAAAAAAATGTCACATAAAATTGGCCTCAATCAATGGTCTTATTATATTTTAATGTATACTCCTCTTTACACTACGCATCGTGTGGTGTGAAAGGGGATGTGAAGCCCTTCCACAGTACCACCCTTATGTGGCGTGGAAGTTAGCGTAAGACATGTTGGGTGTAGATTTCTACGGGCGTAAGGTAAAAGGTGAGGGTGGGGTGGATGATTGTGGTTTGTTGTTGGATTATGGATGATTGTGATTGGTTTATTGTTGACTATAAAGAAGAAAAAAACCCTCCACGCCACCACCACCCCATGGTTTTTTTGTGGGTTGGTGGAGAATTGATGTGACTGCCACATGTTATTTCATGCCCCCTACATCCCATGACCACACTGTATAATCTTATGATTTCACCGTGAATGACAAATCAAAGTAGCAGTTTCCAGGAACTATTTCATGATTAGAATTAGGAAAACCAAAAACTCATAAAAATGTACCATATTATGCACTGTAGCACCCCTAATTGAACGATCAACGAGCCTAAATAATCACCATATAAAATCTAGTAATATACGTTTGGAAAGACTAGTAGATAAACACATATATAGATGACCCAAATCAGACGCGGAGCTAGACCAAAATATAGGGGTAACTTTCAAGAATTTTTTACCGTAGTTTCGTAAAATGTAAATGAAACAAAAAAAACACGATAATAACTAAAGTTAAACACATAGCTAATAAATTTCTCCTCTTTGCTTTTTGAAAGCTTTAAATCAAGCTATTATATCCCCTTCTGTTACTTTATCAAAACATTCTATTTCGACTGCAAAAATTAGAGTGTCCTGCAAAAGTATTTCTTCCACCTTGATTACCGACACTTTCTTTAAACAACTAACATAAGAATTATGTTTTTTCTTGTTTAGTGATATACCATAACCAATCATATCTATCAAAGCATTGTGCAAAAGTTGCACCATCGCAGGACAAAGAAGGCCAAGACGCGGGCGCCAAGCAGGGAGGCGGTGGCAGGTGGTCGGTCGGCGGTGGCTACAGCTGCAGGGTTTTCCTCCATCCTCTCTCTCTCTCTCTCTCTCTCTCTCTCTCTCTCTCTCTCTCTCTCATCCTTCTCTCTCCCTCTATCCCTCCCCGACCTCTCTCCGCTTCAACAATAACCTCTACATCATCATCTTCGCCTGGATTATTTTACCCTACCTTGTGTCTGTGTGACTATACTAACTTCCCTTTTCTATGTTTAGGCTGAGAATTTCAGTTCCAACAACTGGGAAGAAGAGCATAAATTGATTATTCCTAATCAAGTTCATCTCTCTCCACTTTCTATTTTTAGATCTCGGTTTTCAGGATTTGTCATAATTAATCACTATTTACTAATTATTTTGTATTTATCAGTTTAGGTGTACGGAAACTGTGAGCACAGAAGTCACCTCATATATCATATAATATAATGTAATATGTAATGTGATATATTTTGTCAACTCATTTTAGATTTGCTTATCTAGAAAACTCCTAAGATACAAACTAGTAAGATATAAAATAGTTTATACATTAAATAAAATAAAATAAAAATTCAACAAAGATGTAGTCATGATTGATGGTCTTCGATCTTTAGACTATTTGGATTATAAAAATTACAACCAATGTGGAAAACATGTTTTTACGAAAGGAAATTTATTGCAAATTGTGAGGAAATAAACAAAAAATATATATATTTCTTTTAGAAAACCCCATTGACCCTACCCCAAGACCCAACGGGTATAATTTTTCAATTTCTCATACGCCTGACAACCTTTTCCCGACATACGCGTGACAGCCACCCACTCTTATGTGAGAACCGGCAAAATTTGGTCAACCATTGACTGGATCTTAATCACGATTTTTATATGCTTCGCATATATTAAAATTGATTTCGATTAAGTGAGGTTGTTACGAGTCCAACGATGTACTAAAGAAAGACTGCGCATTTAAACGCCAACGAACTAATATCCATAAGAATTCGTCAGAATGGACAAACTTAGAGTTATTGCGTATAAATACGGCACGTATTTGTTGTTGAAGCGATCAGATGTGGAATCGGCTTGAAGAAAAGACTTTACTTTTACGCGGTGACTTAGAGAAAAGTCGTTAAAGATGGATAATGTAATGAAGGCGCAAAGATTCCCGCGGAAAGGATACTCGGCATTTATAGCATGTATTGTTAACACTACGGCTGTGGAAAGGAAACTTGAGGAAATTCCGGCAGTGAGGGAATATCCTGAAATTTTTCCAAAAGATTTGCCTGGTTGGTCGCCTTCAAGGCAGATGGAATTTTGAATAGATCTTGCGCTCGGTGCCGCATCAGTCGTTAAGTTCCCTTATCAATTTGCACCTTCAGAAATGCAAGAGCTTTCGAATTAGTTGCAAGAATTGTTGGAGAAAAAGGTTTCATTAGATCGAGTTATGCTTCCCAAGGATCAAGCGGTGAGCACCAATGTTGTTCGCGAAGAAGAAGGATACGACGGTTAGGACGTGTATTGGTTATAGGGAGTTAAACAAACTCACTATTAGAAAATCGATGCACATTGCCTGGAATTGATGGTTTATTCGATCAATCATAAGGATCGAGCTTTTATTTAGAGAATGACCTTGAATCAAGTTATTATCAGCTGAAGATTGTGAAGGAGGATACTATGGAGACCGCGTTTAGGACGTGATGCGACCATCAAGAGTTTCTAGTGATGCCGTTTGGTTTAACGAACGCACCGGAAATGTTTATGAATCTTATGAATAGGGTTTGTAAACCATATTCAGACAAGTTCGTTATAGTATACATCGACGCTATACTTATTTATATACGAACTAGAAAGGATCATGAACAACACTTGTGACTTATCCGAGAGTTATTGAAAAGCGAGAAGTTATTTGCGAAGATCGCAAAGTGCGAATTTAGGAGGTGTGGAGTTCGTTTATTGGGTCATGTTATTAACGTGAAGGATGCGCAGATGGACCCAGCAAGGATAGAGGCAATCAAGGAATTAAATGTGCCTAAATCTCCAGTAGAGATACGTCAGTTTTTAGGTTTTGCTGGATATGACCGCCGATTCGTCGGTAATTTTCTCAAGATGGCGTAGCCTTTGACGCTATTAACCCAAAAAGGACACAAAATTTAAGGGATTGAAAAGCAAGAGGAAGCCTTTCAGGTGTTAAAGCAAAAGTTGTGTAGTGCGCCAACATTGTCTTTTCCCGATGGAAACCATGGTTATGTGGCGAACTGTAATGATTCACATTAAGGCTTAGGTTGCGTGTTGATGCAAGCTTATGCGTCAAGACAACTAAAAGTGAACAAAGTGAAGTACACGACACATGACTTGGAGATTGGAGATGTGATTTTGGCGCTCAGGATGTGGAGACACTATCTTTATGGTACTTAGTGTACGATCTTTACGGATCATAGAAGTCTTCAACATATTTTTGATCAAGAAGAGCTTATTATGAGGTAGCGAAGATGGGTTGAGCTACTCAACGATGGTGATTGTGAAATTCGCTGTTATTCTGGAAAAGCGAGCATTGTGGTTGATGCCTAAAGTAGAAAGGAAAGAGGTTTAACCATCACGTGTTTGTGCATTAGGTTTGACAAACCATATGAGCCTTATAGCTCAAGTCAGGAAAGCACGACAAGAAGCTTGGAAGGAAGAGAAATCTGAAGAGCGAACGCTTGTACACAAGGATAAAAGATTGGAGTCTGAAAGTTGTCAAGGTTGTGTACCTATTGGATTGTGTTTGGATACGCTATATGGGGGTATGCGTGAATTGGTTATGGATGAGGCCTGTAAGTCAGAATATTCGGTACACCCTGGGATTGGAAATATGTATAAGGATTTGAAGGAGCATTATTGGTGACCGAACATGGAAGGCGAGATAGTGATTTATGTTGGATGTATCGCCTTGGAAAGGCGTTAATAGGTTTAGTAGGCAAGGAAAGCTTAGCCCTGGCTACATTGGAAAGTTTGGGATCTTAGCAAGGGTAGGCCTAGCTACGCATTGACTTAAGTTGCAACAAGAACTTTCTGGAGCCATGATGTATTTCACGTTGTAATTTGAAGAAGTGTTCGTCTGGCGAGGCGCCTGTGATACCGCCGGAGGAGATTAATGTCAATGACAAATTGCGTTGTGTCAAGGAACCTGTTGAGGTTACGGACTCGAAAGTCCAGAAGTTGGGATGGAGCAATATCAAGAATGGTCAAGGGCGGATGGAATTTTAGTTATGGACCAGAGTTTATTTTGGAAAGAGGAGATCAACAGAAGCTAAAGTATTCTCGTGTATTACTGTCTGAACCAAAGTTAGTAGTGACGTAAAGAAAATTTCGAGGACGAAAGTTCTTAAACGAGGGGAGAATGTGACAACCGGCAAAATTCGGTCAACCATTGACTGGATCTTAATCACGATTCTTATATGCTTCGCATATATTAAAATTGATTTCGATTAAGTTAGGTTGTTACGAGTCAGACGATGTCTTTCTTGGAGTTCGTGGACGTCTAGATGTACTAAAGAAAGACTATCTTGCTAAAATAATAATCAGTTTTTGAATAAATTAATTTACAGGTATTAGCTACTTAAAAACACTTTGGGTGAATTTCGACTCGGTCGATTAATTTGACCGGATGCATTTAAGGAAAACGGGTCAAAATTGCCACGGGAGGAAAAGAGCAAACTTTTGATTATGAAAAAACAGATGGATAGTAAAATTATCCTAAGGTTCAATCGGAAGTCAGTAGTAGCACCAAATTAGCATCTTTCACCTCCATCTCCTCTCAACAATCAATCAACAAAAAAGCATATGCATTATCATAAAGACCCCCATTATTCAAAACATAATTGACCTTAACTCAGATGATAAATAAAAAATATAAACTAACTGTTGATTTAATTTACCTAAAAAATGTTTACCAGAGTTTGGCCGGAATCCGACCGGAACACGCCGCCATCTGCTCACCCATCTGTACCACCACCAACGCCACCAACAACAGACAACCATCCATCTGCTCCTACAACCATCTATACCACCACCAACGCCACCAACCACCAAGTCACTAACTTAGGCGCTTAGGCGTTTATGCGCTAAGGCGTTTGATTCGTGTAAACCTAAATATATAAAAAAAATGAAATTAATTAATATGCCCACCAAATAGTCGATGAAAACAACATGTCGCCGACGCATAAACCAAACAACAGAACACCACATATTGTTTCAACTCTTAGGTGATCTCGTTTCATCTTCTTCTTGGATTGTAAGGTAAATCAAAAATAATATGAGAATAGATATGGTCGTTATGTGGCTCAGAGTTCACAAAAAACATGGTCGCAAGGCGGGTTGCAGGTGTAAACCCACCATCCAACTTCCTTGCACCACCACTTTCATTTATATCAAGTTGCATATAATATCTCTACTTGTGAATATCTTGTCCTAATATTCATTATCTTAAACATCCTTATTATCGTCATAATCTACTTCTACCAATATTCTATTCGTCATTATTATGGTATCATCTAAAAGACAAGTACTACACATTTCACTTGTTCATATTATCCATTTATCTGTATATATTTGAGTCCTTAAGGTACAGGGACTTTGTGTTGGATCCATTGTTGGTATCACTATCTAAATGTCCATGTGTATATCTATCCGTAAAAATTATCTATATTCCTATAATTGAATTGTCAACATCTCCAAAGCATTTATATACAATTCAAGTATTACTAGGGTTGTCTTATACCTATTTTATATAGGCTTTCACATTTGTTTGGTTGCATCGGTTCAGGCTAGTAATGAAGGCATATATAATACTTGGGTATCCACTTATGTATTTGTGTCGTAAGAATACTATTTTTGTGATGGAATTTTTTTTGGTTAACAAACAAACACCATATTAGTGAATATTAAATAATCAATAATGGATCAGGTAAACATGTGTAGCTGTGCAACCATGTACCTCCTCGCATACGAAATGAAGATAATCGAAAATCTGATCTATACCTTGATAGCAAGCAAGAGCTGCACTTCCAATTCAATGGTTCTCATTTTCTTTTTAATTAAAACTCGCTTGAAATACCTAGCAAGACAATACATAAAACACTTGTAAGCTGAGCTACATAAACTGTATACAATCAATTTCTATGCAGCAAAAAATAATCGAGTTGCTTAGTAAGTCTTTATACCTTCCACATCTTAATTTATTATTTAGTCTTATAGGCCAACCATAACCCTCTTGGTAGATACCTTGTACACTCAATATCAAGACTACCATCACAACCTTAGCAATATTCAATATAAGCCTTCCAGTCTTTCACTACTCTTCCATAAAAGAACATATTTATTTAATGGGACAATAATAATATCAAATGAAAATTTGTGCTTCAAACTAAGTCTCACCATCCATACCTTGAGCATCTCAAAAGTTCCTCCCTTCGAGTTTGCCCAGCTTTATCCCGTGGACCCGTACAGCCTTATCAGCTTCATTGTCAGCACAATGTAGGTAGTATAAGTTTCCTTCTTTAAACACAAAGAAAGCAAAACAAAATCAAGAAATTCTACAAGTCACCTCATACTTATACTTCAATTTGCAACCTAAAACAACACTTGTACTTCATTATCTGATCTTAAAATTGGGCATTTGTTTGTTGATTACGTTTTCGGCTTTTCCTCAATTCTCATTGTTAGCTTCATATTGTATAATAAAAAATCAATATACAACCCCGGTACACCTCAGTCCACAGGACACACGAATCATCACCGATCGATGTAATCATCATCGCTTATTTTATCGAGTGTTGAAACCTACATAAAATTTGATATAATGTAACAGACCTGATTAATAAACTTGTAAATTGTTTATCATCAACAAAGCCGAAACACCAAATTCTTATAAGAAGAATTTAGTTTTCTTGTTAAATCCTAAACATACAATCAAGTTCATATTTTCAGCCACAAACCCCAATATGATATGCTGATTAAGAGCATTCACGGTAGCTTCCCCATCCCCCATTTACTCACAACCAATCACAACCACATCTTACATTAAAAATCATTACAATTTCTCTCTCCTCCACTCACAACCACTTTCAACAAAATATTAAAAAATAAATACAGTTTTCAGTTTTCCCCAAAAGATTCCCAAATAACCCCAAATATACCGATCAACAGTAAATTCTCCATTTTTCTTCACTCACAAACCCTCAAAACCACCCCATATAATTTGGGGGCTACTCTCATATCAAAATGGAGGAGCTATTGTGAATGCTCTAATTTGTTCCAGATGTCCAAAAAATTATCCGTGTCAAACTTTTCGTATTTAAAAGTAATAACATGCCAATATCTATTATAACATCTTTTCTATCACAACATGTAAACTTTCAACATCAAATGCAAAGAGTTGACTAAACTTACCACCGTCATTACCAAATCCTAGATCGTCACCGTCACCTCATTAGAAACCCCAAGTCGGAACCCTAACGCAATTGTGTCCATCCGCCGCCGTCTGTACACTCCTCGTCGGTCTAATCTTTTTAACCGACATCATCAGCCGTCGATACAGCTGCCATGAGAAACCATTCGGAACCCAGACCTAGTACCGTTAACCACCTAAACAGCAGTGGTCAAGACCTCCTTAATCGCCGCCGGTCCACCTCCTTTCGTCGAGAGAAACGGTGTTAGGCTGAAAAAGAAAACATAAATTATTGTTTGAAAAAAAAGCTTATAACAACATGCAGCCAAAGGATGGTTGAGTCAGCAGTTAACAAACGTGGAAACACCCAAATAAGGACATCTGGAAAGCATTAACAATATTATCCTATATATTTTAAAGGAATTTAAAAAAAAAACGGGTTTCTTACATGACTCGACCCGGAGTCACACCCAACTGACAACAACACTGCAACCATCTGTACCATAAAACTTTTTGTTATCAAACTTAAAACATCAATATTTATAACCTTTCTAAAACGAAGCTGGAACTATTCATCAAAGTTGGAAAATAAACATATAGGATACTTATTAAGTATCGAAAGCTACCGGATCGTTTAGATGAAGGAAATTATAAACGGTTAGGTTAACGCGATTCTAACAGGCGCTCTGAAAGAATGCGTAGGATGCCGATATTAATTATATTTTTGTTCGGTTTAACGTTATTTAATATTTCGAATAAAACCGACTAATTTTATAATTATTCATCGAGCCTAAATCTAAACCGAGACGTTTCGGGTTTTAACGGGTTTGATACGTGGTATCCACCTACCTAATCCTTAACCCTAGTATATAAAGGCTCAATCCCTACTTCCTTCTTCATTCTTAGCCAACAACACAACCCTCAAACCTCTCTCTCTCTCTAACTCTCCCTCGTCACTCTCTCTCTACCTTTATCTCTCTCTCTATCTCGTCCCTCTCCCTCATCTACCTTGTGTCAACAGCCGGCCGACCACCTCTCCATGGTGGCGGCGGCGTGGTGATGGAACCCGAAAGGGGCAGAAACAGAAGGATATGGTGGTGGTTGGTGGTCCCGAATTGGTGGGTGTCTAGTTCGGGTATGGTTATGGATCGAAAGGGGGTTGTGGTGGCAGTCGAGGGTGGTGGTATTTGGAGCTGAGGTATTGTTTCATGTGGTTCTCGGCTATGGTGGCCAAAGGAAGTGGCGGCGGTGATGGTGCTCGGTGGTGGTTCGGATTCCGATGGGGCTGCCTGTGCTCGGGTTTTGTGGTCTGGTTCAGAAGGGTGGCGGCGGCTGTTGGTGGTTTTCAGGTGGTCCGGTAGGTGGTGCTCGGTCGGGGTTGGTTCGGGCTCGGGTCTGATTAGGGCTCGGGTTCGGGTCAGGCTTTGGTTATGTTGATGGATCTTGGTCTGCATGTTGTTGGATGTTGATGGTTCGAGCGGTAGATGGTCCGATCAGTGTTGGGTTATATTGAGACCACAGTTACCAGATCATAGTCTTTTGATAGCTAGTTGAATAGTTTGATAGTTGAAGGGCTTATTATGTAATTAACACAAAGTTTTGTAGGGAAAACCCTAGGCTGCTCACTTAGGGCACGGGCCCTGCGCACTTAAGTTAAGTGCGCAGGCCCATCAGCCTGCCTATATAATCAATGTGTGTGTGCAGCTCTAGGGTTGGGGTTTTGGATATTATCTTGGTAGAACAAGTTTAAAGGGTGCGTACTTAATTCTGTAATCCATGGTTCTTTGATGTTTATCAGTAATGGAAAGCTTGAATCTCTTTATCTTGTGTGTCGGTTTTGCTAGCTTTATCTAGTATCTTTGTTTTTCTGGATTAATCACTTAAAACACCTAACAAATAGGTGTTTCTAAGTGATAACAATCTATTGCATTTAACAAGATCTAGTATTTAGGACTTACAATTTGGTATCAGAGCCTCTGTGCTCTAGATTGTATCTCTTTTAAGATACCAAAACCCTCATCTTGTTAGTTTTTATTATCAAGATTATTTTCTTTATAAACTTTTAAATTTAGGTGTTTTTCTTATATTTTGGCTTCAAACTTCGTGGAAATTGTGTTTCTGAAGGTTAATAGTATGTCATTTTAGGTAGAAATTCATTCCAAGCACTTCAGAATGAAATGAAAATGTTTTGGAAAGAATTCAGCTGAGTTTTTGTGTTTTTCACAGCCTGTTTTGCGCACTTATTTCATACATTCTGCGCACTTATTTCATACGTTGAGCACTTGTTTCTTGGTTTGAGTACTTAGCTCATATACTGCATACTTGTGATTGTTGAGTACTTAAATCTCTGGTTTTAGTACGCAAACAAGTGTGTGCGTACTTACTGCTTTTAATCGTCTTGAGCACTTAACTAGAGTTTCTGCGCACTTAAACAGAAATCCTTGTTTTTGTGCGTACTTATTGAGAAGTGTAATGTTGAGTACTTGGCTAGGGTTTCTGCGCACTTAAATCTTTAACGAGAGTTTAAGTGTCTGCGTACTTCATTTAGTGTGCAGACTGATCAGTCAAGACTGAGCACTTACCATGCCCAGGTGTTGACTTATCTGCGCACTTATCAAGAAACACAGCTACACGTGTACTTGCAGGACTGCGCACTTATCAAAAGACTACATCTTGACAAGGCTGTTCACATTCTTACAGGTTGCTGCATACTTGATCTGGACCTCTGCGTACTTAGCTGCGTACTTAAGGACTTGGACATTTTCTGGACTGTTAACTATAAAATCTGAGAAACAAAACTGTTAAAACTTACTTAAATCATGGCCGGTAACGATAACCACTCAACTGTAAATCCTATCACTCAACAAGAACTTGAAACCAGAACAACAACTAGAGTTCCTAAGTTAAAAGGTGTAGAGGACTATGGAACTTGGAAGAACAGAATGAGGTCATTCTTCTATGTCACGGACTTCACCCAATGGAATTCCATCCAGTTGGGCCCACACATTCCAATGAGAACCACTGCCACAAGAGAAGAGTTTAACCCTGATCCAACCACTTACACTGATGTCGATAAACAGCTTCTTCAGAGAGATCATAAGGCTTATGGTGCCCTTACCATGGCCTTATCAAACGATGTTTATAACATGTTTGAGGAGTATGGCACTGCGCACGATCTGTGGTTTGCGTTAAATGAGTACTATGAAGGGAATGAAGAGATGCGCCAGTATAAGCAAGATATGGTGCAGAAAGAATATGACATGTTCGGTAGCATTCGTGGTGAAAGCTTGAGCTCACATATCGAGAGATTCATGAGTATGTTAACCAAAATGAAGAAGGCAGGAATTCCCGTTAACAACCGAAATTCCATCAAGAAACTATTCGACTCCTTGCCCAAAGAATGGAGCATACAGTGCATGTTAATCTGAAAAGAGTATCTAGATGCTCAATCTACCTTGGCTCATCTCATCAACACTCTAAAGTCTTTCGAAATGGACATCACGAAAAGAGAGATGAACTAGACTACTCCAAAAGTTGTGCCCACCACAGCTATGAAGAATCTGGCATTAATGACTCCAGTTGGAAACATGGGTTCAAGCTCATCACATGCATATGTGGATGTAATGGGCGGTGGTAGTTCAAGTTCGGGAAAGACAGTCTCATACTCTGACACAGCTACTAAGACTCTCAACCCACAGCTCACAAAGCTTGCAAACGAACATGTTGAGCTCTTCAACACTTTCATGTCCAGCTTTGAGGCTTTAAAGACAGGTGAAATTAAGAGTGAGATGATGAATCCTGAAGATATGTATCAGGTTGACCCAGATGATATGGAGGAAATGGATTTGAAGTGGCAGATGGCCATGATTACCTTGAGGGTGAAGAGGTTTCAAGATAGAACTGGTCGAAGAGTTGGTATGGGAAAAGCGGGCTTTGATAAGTCTAAGATCAGATGCTACAACTGCAAGACTCTTGGGCACTTCAAGTATGAGTGCCCCACTCTAAGTCAAGCAGAAATCAAGCCGGCAAAAAGAATGGTGGCCATAACTGATGGAAGGGAAGCAAATTAGCAGAAGGCATTAGTGGTTGAGGACTTTGACTGGGGAGAGGAGGCTGCAGCGACTGAAGCTGAGGTAAACAAAGCTTTGATGGCCAAAATCTGCACCAAATCCGCACACGGCGTGAACTCTCTGGAAGGGCCGTCTGCGGAGATGCCAAAGAATGGAGCGCTGGAGAATGCAGGTCTGAAAGTAGTGCTAGTGGGCGATATAGGAAAAGAAGTGACGTCTGAGGAAGCACTCGTGGCTGAGAAGACCTCCACCAGCAAAGCAAATGAGAAGCTACAGAACGTGCCCAAGACAGTTGAGGAGAGAGATCTGGTAAGTATTCCTCTTGAAATAAAATCAAAGCTGTGCTCACCAAGGTGTGTTACAGCTGTTGCTTACTGTTTGTCCCACAATAGGAAAATTTTAAGAGAAATGGATAACATCCGAAAAATCAACACTGAAATGAAAGAAAATGAGTTAGCATATCAACGAAAGTTAAATGCAACAATAGCTGAAATGCAAACTATAAAAGAATTTGTTCTCAAAAAAGATTTTTTAATAAATGACTTAACTGAAAAACTAGAAATATCTAGAAATGAAACAAATCATCTCCAAATTGTTGTGGACAAATGGAATGTAAGCAAGCATGCTCATACAGATATCCTTGATTGTTCAAGGAAATCATTCGTCAAAGATGGAATTGGGTATAAGGATAAAAAGGGACTTGTAAAATCTCTGTTTTTACCTTTGAGCAAGAGTGAATATATACCCATTCCAAAACCACATCCAAAAACTGATCTTTTTGAAAAAGAATGTGTCAAATCTGAGTCAAACTCTAATATAAGTAAAAGTAGTGCAGATATGACCCAACAGGATCAGGTGGACGATGATGAGAGTTGTGGTGGACAAACGATGGGGTTAGGTCATCTAGGTGCCAATTACTCTACAGTGAATTGGTTCATCTGGAGTAATGACAAGTCTAAAACTATTTTGAATTCGGATGAATGTAATAACTTAACTAAACTGGATGATTGTAATAGTTTATCTAGGATGGATAACTGTAATAGTTTATCTAGGCCGAATGACTGTACTACATTAACTTCTAAACTTAATTTAAAGGGCGTTGTGGACCCTGATGATAGGAAGAATCCTATCAAACGCTCAGATATTTGTGTTGACAATGTTATGCCAGTTTGTGTTGATCTTAATGATGCATTCTCTGATAATGAAAATGTATATAGACCATCTCCGTTTGTGCCAGAACTAAAAAGAAACAGGTTTGGAATATTTCTTACTGAAGAAATTCCAGAGTTTACTTCATAATCAACAGATATGTCATGTTCTGAAGAATCACAAACTGAAACAGATAACACAATTCCTGAAGAATCACAAAGTGATACAGAAAGTGACATTAGCGAGCCAGACTGCAACACAAATGAGGAATCAAGCAACAACAACATTGATGAACCATGTTCTAGTGAAAGCTCATGCTCAAGCAAGATCAA
Source organism: Ambrosia trifida (assembly GCA_028751855.1). Lineage (NCBI taxonomy): Eukaryota > Viridiplantae > Streptophyta > Magnoliopsida > Asterales > Asteraceae > Ambrosia > Ambrosia trifida. Next base: position 92,494,401 of record CM054126.1, read on the forward strand.
GAGAAGAGCATCACAACCATCATCATCCAGACCCTCTCCAAAGATCAAGCCAAAGCACTCAAAATGCTTTAGATGTGGAAATGAGGGTCATGTGGTTAAAACATGTCTTTTAAAATTCAGTGATGTCAAAGCACTAAACTGTCTTTCTGATCAGATTAAAAACCTTCAAGAAACAGTAAAAATCTTTGATAAAACCACAAAAAGTTTGAAAAGACAAGAGTCAGTGTTGGGTGAAAATCACGATAGATCAAAACTAAACCAAACCTGGATTCCCAAAGTCAACTAAGTAAAGGTTTGAGTCGTGATTGTACATAGAGTCTCTTGTATTTATATGTGTATTTCTTGTGTTTTTCTTTTGTATTTCAGAATAAGTTACAGAAATGGCTGATCGCACTGATGAGATATCTATGGCATGTTGATAGCGGGGCTTCTAGACACATGACTGGTCTAAAGGAACTTCTCAAGAACGGTAGATTTATTGATGGAGAGTTCGTTGCCTTCGCCGGAAATGAAAAGGGCGGAAAGATTGTAGGAATAGGAGATGTGGTCTCTAACGCACTAACGTTAGAAGATGTGAATTATGTTCCAGAATTGTGCTACAACCTGTTGAGCGTGTCACAAGTCTGCGACAAAGGAATATCTGTGTTATTCAATGACATGGAGTGCATCTTTCTGAAACCTGGATTCATTCCGCCCACCAATATGATCATGCTAAAAGCTCCTAGAAAAAATAATACATATGTGATAAATATGAGAGATGCTAAATCAGAATGTCAAATGACATGCTTACTTTCTAAAGCATCCGAGTCAGAGTCACTGTTATAGCACAGGCGATTAGGACATGTTAACTTTAAAAACATTAACAAACTTTCAAAATTAAATCTTGTCAGAGGTCTTCCTTCCAAGGAATTCCCTTTTTCTGAAAAATGTTTAGCATGTGCCAAGGGAAAACAACACAAGAAATCGCACAAGTCCAAAACAGTGAACTCTATAGACTCACCTCTTCAACTATTGCATATGGATCTTTTCGGTCCTATTAGTGTTAAAAGTCTAGCTAAAAAGTCTTATTGTTTGGTGATAACAGATGACTTTTCTTGCTTTACATGGGTGTACTTCTTATAATACAAAAGTGAAGCGATCACGGAACTGAATTCAAAAATCAAAGCTTCGTGACTTTCTGCAACAACAAAGGAATTCATCTTCAGTACAGTGCTACGAGAACTCCTCAACAGAATGGAGTTGTTGAAAGAAAGAATCGTACACTTATTGAAGCGGCCGGAACCATGCTAATCGACTCCAAACTGCCGATCATCTTCTGGGCTGAAGCTGTGAATACCGTCTGTTATGTTCTTAACAGAGTCTTAATTGTAAAGACGCGCGGGAAAACAGGTTATGAATTGCTTTTTAAAAGAAAACCTCTGATTGACTACTTCAGGCCGTTTGGATGCTCATGTACGCTGCTTAACAACTACGAGAACATAATGAAGTTTGATGTAGTTAGAGATGAGTGCTTCTTTGTTGGATACTCTTCAAGTCAAAAGGCTTATAGAGTGTACAACAAACGAACCAAAATGGTTCTCGAATCTTTCTATGTTGATTGGCAGGAATCCAACTCTACTAACACAGGAGCCGGTCCTGACTGGTTCTTTGACGTGGATGTTGTTTTCAACAATTTCAGTATCATTGAAGAACAATCTTCTGACAATCAAGCAGCCAATCCTTCTTCTCTTGAAGATACTCTTTATTCTTCCGAAGACGATGTTGCACCTTTCACCACCCGATTTTCTCCACTCGTAGCTGATCCAATTGTTCCTCTTCAGTCCACAAATGGTGATGCAACTGTTGAAACTACTCCATCTCCTGAAAGTACTCCAGTTTCAGAAGAAACATCTTCAGCACAACAGTCTGCAAATGATCCATCCAGCTCATCAACTCCTGTAGATTACCTCTCTAATCTGCCTTCCCAAATTCAAGAAGAACAAAACATGGGATTTAAGTCATCTAAGAATCATCCTGTGGAGAACATCATTGGACCAATCTCTGAGGGTGTTCTCACTAGAAATCAGGCTGATAAACTTAATATTGCATTGTCAGCCTTCTTATCTCAGATGGTACCCTTCAGCATTGAAGATGTTGTCAGAGATGCAAGTTGGGTTGAAGCCATGCAGGATGAGCTGTATCAGTTTAGAAAGCTCAAGGTTTGGGAACTTGTGGATCTACCTGAAGGGAAGTATCCTATCGGAACAAGATGGGTATTTCGCAACAAAATGGATGAAAGAGGTGTGGTGATCAAGAACAAGGCTCGTCTGGTAGTTCAGGGCTTTCGTCAGCAAGAAGGTATTGATTATGAGGAAGTGTTCGCTCCAGTTGCTCGACTTGAAGCCATCCGTATCTTCTTGGCATACGCCTCATACAAGAACTTCAAAGTCTTTCAAATGGATGTGAAGAGTGCATTCCTGTACGGGAAGATCAAGGAAGAAGTATACGTCTGTCAACCCCGGGGCTTTGAAGACCCTCATCATCCCAACAAATACTACAAATTGGATAAGGCTCTCTACGGACTTCATCAAGCTCCTCGAGCTTGGTATGAGACCTTATCTTCATATTTGCTGCAGAATGGGTACACCAGAGGGAAGATTGACATGGCTCTGTTCACCAAAGAAGTCAACAAACATTCTATCCTTGTTCAAATTTATGTTGACGATATTATCTTTGGCTCTACTGATGAAAATTTGTGCAAGGAATTTGAAAGCATTATGAAGTCTCAATTTGAAATGAGCATGATGGGAGAATTATCGTTTTTCTTAGGCTTGGAAGTTCAGCAGAAAGAAGACGGAATTCTCATCCATCAAGCCAAGTATACAAGAGACATTCTGGCAAAATACAACATGGCCGACTGCAAGCCGTCCAATACTCCTTTTGCGGCCCAAACAACACTTGTACCAGATCTTCAAGGCCTTTCAGTGAATCCTCACACTTATCGATCAATGATTGGCTCACTGGTGTATCTAACAGCCAGCAGACCAGATATCATGTGGGTAGTTGGATGCTGCGCACGTTTTCAGTCCAACCCTAAGCAATCGCATGAAACTGCAGTAAAAAGAGTCTTCCGCTACCTCAAAGGGACACCAAAACTTGGTTTATGGTATCCTAAGAGTGATAACTTTGATTTAATCGCTTACTCTGATAGTGATCATGCAGGTTGTAGGATTGACAGAAAATCTGTCTATGGTGGCTGTCAATTTCTGGGAAACAGGCTGGTGTCTTGGCAGAGCAAGAAGCAGACTACAGTGTCCATCTCCACCGCTCAAGCTGAATACACAGCTGCATCCAGTTGTTGTTGTCAGGTGTTATGGATCTAAAATCAGCTTTTGGACTACGGTTTGAATGTCATGCATACACCTATTTTTATTGATAATGATGCATGTCGTGACATTGTGAAGAATACAATTGATCATTCTAAAAACAAACATATTGAAATTCGGATTCACTCTATTCGCGATGCTCACGACAAAGGATATATACAGGTGTTGCCAATAGATACTGCTGATCAAAAGGCATATATCTTCACAAAAGCTTTTGACAAAACCCGTTTTCATCTGTTGGTTACATGGCTTGAGATGATAAATTTTGAATAAAAAAAAAAAAACTTTACTTGTGCATATTTTACAGAAAAATCTTCTTTTTACTTAAAACAAGATTTTTGGGGGAGAAAGTAAAACTAGTCCATCCCTAATGCAAAATTACTTCAGGAAATGATAGGAACTAATCATATCTCGTCAGCATGTGAATAGGACCCAGAGGATGTTGTGGCCTCAAGCAACGATGTGTCGGTAGATTCAGCCTGGAATCAAGTAAACTGCTAATAGGTGATTAACAATGAAGATCTACACGGAAAGCTGGATTCCCACTGTGCTATAGGTCTGCACAAGCTGAGTCCGGTCATACACAGGTTGAGAAATCAAAAGACACAGAAAATTTTGTGCATAGGTAAATCAAAAGACACCTAAGAGTGCAAGCTACCAATGCGGGGCTAAGAAAATTTTTGAAACTGAGCAGCAAAAGACACGCAATGTTAGTGACGTGCAAACATATTTAGATAGCTCACCAAACGATCAGATGATCATCTTCTCTGCTTATGGTAACATAGACCTGAAACTCTCATCATCTGATCAAGATAATGATCATCTTCTTTGCTTATGGTAACATAGACCTGAAGCTCTCATCATTATTTTTCAATAAACCTTGAGGATCGGTAGGCCAATACCTAGCACACTGTGGGGTCCATAAAATTTTCGTCAATATTACCGAAGAACATGATAAACAGCATCACCAAACACATGTTGAAAGAGAAAAGGCATGGATTTAAGTGGACAAGCATACCGACAATTGTTCTTAGGCTGCAGCTATCCAACGGGAAGTTGAAACGGGTTCTGGCAGGTATGGTTAGTATGATCTTGAATGCAGAAGGTGAGATTTGGTGAAACCTCACTTATTAAAATGAATTTGGGTTATTAAAACTCTTATTGGGCCAAATTGTAAACTGCTGCGTACTTAATGGGCCCTGCGCACTTAACTCAAGTGCACAGGCCCATAAGCCCCCTGTATATATATCCTTAGTAAATTCTTTTTACTGTTTTTCTTCTCTTTTTCACAAACCCTAATTTTCTGTTAATCATCATCATCATCAACGATTCACCATTCAACCTCACACCCAAATCTTCACTATCCTTCATTAATTCGTATTAATCATCATCATTCCATTTTACCCTCTCTCTTTTGTTGATTCTATCCACTGATTAAGGTAGATCTTATACTAATGGTGTATTGTTGTGATTACAGGGTTTATAAGACTGTTTTAAATCAGTGGGTTTCTTATTTGATGATGGGTTTTTTGAACTTTTGAAGATTGCGTACATGATAATGAACAGTGCGCACCTGTCTCATAGAGACTGCGCACTTGTCTCATAATCATACAATGGATCTAAAAACCCTAATGACCTGCGTACTTGGCTGTGAACTTAAAATCTTAAACGAAGGTTTAAGTGTCTGCGTACTTATCTAGTACGCAGACTTGCCTTTCATGACTAGGGGTTACCATGCCCAAATCAGCACTGACCTGCGTACTTAAGTTCTTGTCTAATGCCTGCGTACTAGCCTATGTGCTCAGTCAAGTGTGTGCGTACTTGACTGAGTACTTGACTCAATTGATTTTGACTTGGCCTGCGCACTTGTGGACATGCGTACTTGAACTTTAAACAAAATGTGACATTCATCATGACTATTCAGACACTTGAACGGACTGCGTATTTAGACCTGAACGTTAATGATCTTAAACTGAAAATCAAACGTATCATGGACACTGATAAATCAAATCCATCAAACCTTAATCCTATGACTGTTAAAAATACAAAACTTAAAAAAATAATGATAAAGTCTAAGTCTAAGTACGCTGTCCGTCGAAGTTAAGTCTAAGGTCAGTCGTTTGGTCGTCAATTCATATTCAAGAGATCTAATTTGCTTTTCGTGCTCTTGGTTTAAACAGATGGCACTCGACTGGGATCCAAGAGGAATGCACAATCAGCCGATGAATCTTGAGACCGATGATGTCAAGTTTAAAGATGTAGTGACCTGGATCAGACGCAGCAAAGTCGGATACACTGTGCAGCACATTGTACCTGTTTACTGTTCTCACATTGAAGACTTCTAGAGGTCTGCTCGAGTTGAAGTTGTTGGACGAGTCAAGCGAATCAACGCTACAGTCAGAAATAAGGCTGTAGTCATCACTGAGGATACCATCAGGAATGTGTTGAGACTTCAAGATCAGCCGGGAACTGTCAAATTTATGTCCAAAGCCGATGTTCACCAACAATTCAAGAATTTCGGCTACAAAGGAGATTTTGACAAGAGAGGCGACATCAAGAAAATTCAGCTGACAAGAGACTGGAGACTCATCAGTCACGTATTTATTATGTCTCTGTGTCATAGGAAAGGAGGCTACAACGCGCTCAGCACCGAATGGTCGACTGCAATGATAAAGATTTGCAAGAATGAAGCCTTCAACTTGTCGGGCATGATCTTTGATTATATGGTAAAGAATGCTGAGGCTGGGTCAGGCAAATGGGTTATGTACCCAAGGTTCGTGCAGATGATGATCAACGCACAACACGAAATCTGCCCCTTGGTGATCAATACAATTTCACCAAAGGTGCACGATTCTTTACTGAGTGCAACACGCCTGACTGGGAACCCATGCTGGAGAATATGTATGCAGCACAGCGATATCCTTTGGTCATGGAGCTGTACAACAAGATCAAGAAGAGAAGGTTAGATGTTACAGAATCTCGTCAACAACCCATTGCTGCTTCTGCACCTGGATCATCTGACCCTGCTCCATTTTCAGCCCAGCCACCTGCTGAAGAGATAGCTCTAGAGAAGGCCAGGGGCAAAAGAGTGGCTACTGAAACTGCTCCATCAAAGCCCAACAAAAGGCAGAGGCCAGCTGGTTTGTTACAAGAAGGAAGAGAAACACTGACACCTGAACAGCTTGAAATTGCTGAAGTCCTACAACAAGTTGCTGAGTTAAAGAGGGCCGAGAGAAAGAAAAGAAGAGAACAATTGCCTCAGTCTGAGATTCCTCGTGTAATGACTGAGGACGATATCGAGCAACAAGTGATCTTGGAATCTATCTTCGGGGCAGAACAACCAAAACAACCAGGGCCTTCCACAGCTGCTGCTCCAGCCCCTAAAGCGCCAGCTCAACGGCCAGCTGAACCATCCTCCTCAGCTCCTGCTGCACCATGTCGCAAACCGGTGCATCAGGAACTATATGAGAAGCTAGTCAAAGAGGTTGGAAAGACGGCTGTCAGGGAGATCTGTACCCTGAAGAGTGATGTGCATAACAATCAAGAGCTGAGAAAGAAAGTCAAGAAGCTCAAGCACAAGAACAGGAATATGGAGAAAATCATCAAGGATCAACGATACCTGATCAAGTTTCAGAATCAGGTTCAGATGAAAATGTTTGACATGTTCCAAGAATTGAAGCAACAGCAGACTGGTGCTCCCAGCACTACATTCGATGAGGATTTTGATTTCGAAAAATTTCTAGAGGAAGTGAAAGAGAAAGAAAGAGTTGCTGAGGAAAGTGAGGTTGACGAGATCAGTGAAGATGAGATGCCCGATAAGTTTGTGGAGATGGGAATGGAAGAAGAAGTTGTATACGAGACATCAGATGGGCAAAAGTTGGATCCTGAAAGATCAACTTGGTTTCCAAGAAGGCCCATCACAATTCCAGCCCTGCATCAAAACATGCATCACACCAGGGAAGCTCACAAGGAGAGGATTATCTCTTGGAAGTATGACGAAGAGAAAAGGTTGTTTGCTGTGAAGAGACGAGGGGGAGTGATACAGTACTTCAAAGGTCAACAGCAACTGAAGTCTCTCCCTCGTTGGGATATCAGAGAACTCAGCAGGGCCCCATTCATCAACCACACCAACGACACCACGGGGTCCATGCTTGAGTGGTTTATAAAGAAAGAATGTGACACTGATTTCCAAATCTTCAAGCCGTAGAAACCAAGGAGGAGGATCTCCAAGAAAAGAATCGAGCCAGCAACAGGACAAGGCATGATAACTTATGTGATTGACCCTCCTCAGGTCGTCACACGAGTTCCTATTCAATCTGAGCTTCCAGTTATGCCGTGGGACTTTAAGAAGTGGTTTTATGACAGCAATACTGGTGAAGCGGTCATCAAATTGCAGGACGATTCGGAGGCAATAAGGATTCTGGATCCGGTAGATGTGTTTGCTTTTAATCTATCGGATCTGAATATACTCTTCGCGAATCAAATCAACGTAGGTGCTGGGCATGTCCTGTTTGAAGAAGAGGTGTTATTCAGGAGGGCTGTGGATCGGGCTATGAATCTGAAAAGGGAGCTGCTTGATATAGTTAACAGGATCATTGCAGCAGATAAAGAAAAGGAAGAAAGGGAGAAAGCTGCCTAAGCTGCTGCTGCAGAAGTTACTCAACCTGAAGTCGAGACCACTTCAGAGGCACAGACACAAGATCCTGCAACAGTAGCTGATCCGGAAAGACCTGCAACAGAATCTACTCAAGCTCCTCCAGTAGTTAAAGAAGATCAGGTTGCCCTGTACATTCAAGACCCCCCAGAACAGGCTGAGGGGGAGCAAAGCGAGGTTGAGATTGATTGAAGATGGAAGAATTGGTAGTTGTGGTCTAGGGGGAGTATTGTTGGGTTATATTGAGATCACAGTTACCAGATCATACACTTTTGATAGCTAGTTGTATAGTTTGATAGTTGAAGGGCTTATTATGTAATTAACACAAAGTTTTGTAGGGAAAACCCTAGGCTGCACACTTAGGGCACGGGCCCTGCGCACTTAAGTTAAGTGCGCAGGCCCATCAGCCTGCCTATATAATCAATGTGTGTGTGCAGCTCTAGGGTTGGGGTTTTGGATATTATCTTGGTAGCACAAGTTTAAAGGGTGCGTACTTAATTTTGTAATCCATGGTTCCTTGATGTTTATCAGTAATGGAAAGCTTGAATCTCTTTATCTTGTGTGTCGGTTTTGCTAGCTTTATCTAGTATCTTTGTTTTTCTGGATTAATCACTTAAAACACCTAACAAATAGGTGTTTCTAAGTGATAACAATCTATTGCAACTGTTTTACGTCTCCGGCGGGTTTCGGTTGAAGATCCAATCAAAACAAGCCTCAAACGAGCCAACCGTGGCTCTGATACCAATTGATATTCCCAAATGATCTTGTTTAAGCCTTGAATTGATATAAAAATAGAGACGGGTGATTTTGAGCCAAGAACAAACAACTAATATAAGAAAGATAGATAGATATTGGATTGAACAAAGAGAACTTTCATTGAATGTAATAAACAAATAACAAGATAATCACCCACCCCGGGTGAGCTCCCCCGGGGTGGTGGCTCCAAATGCCCACCCTTCTATGGTGTCTAGTGTCCTATTTATAGATCCTGAGCCTTGTCCTCCAAGCAAGCCGCCACTTGCTTGGAAAATTACTAAAATGTGTGAGTACTTGGCTGAGTACTTGACTAAGTGCTCAGTGTGAGTACTTGACTAAGTGCTCAGTGTGAGTACTTGGCTGAGTACTTGACTAAGTGCTCAGCCCACTGTGTGAGCACTTGGAAAACTTGCTTGTAATTGATAACATCATTCTCTAATTTGACCCAACAATCAGATTCGGTTCAGGTGTGTTTGGGTTCGTTGTTAGTGCCAGGGTCAGATCTAGTCAACATAGAAATACATGCGGTTATATATGGTATAATATTTAGATGTTTTATTATTATTACTATTATTATTATTAATATTATATAAGTGTATATATATTATAGATACGAAACTATCGTGACTCGCGAAACGAACCGACGCTGTTAATTAATAAGTGATATTGTATATTAAAGACGGATTTGATGATATTATATACTGGACTGAACTGTTGGACTATATTAAATAAATATGTATATATATACATATATATAAATTATGATGTATATAATTATACAAGTACAGTTTGCATAAAGTGGCGAAATGTATAAAGTCTCGTCCATTGGAAATACGGATTAATATATTGAATATAAAGTGTTTGTAAATCGATTTTTGGGTAAACTATAGACAACTTGTGTTGTCTGGATTGTATAAAAACAGAGGAAACTCTGCCAAAATTTTATAAAATCTAGAGCACATCGAGTGCAATATTGATTTCCATGTTTATTGCACAGTATACTTTCCTAGAAACAAATGTACAAAACAAATATATTTATCCGATTCTATGATTAAAGATGAACTATACATTTCGTAGCACTAGTCCAACGTAGGTTACACACGAGTGGTAACAAGTGCGCAACTCGAGTACTACGTCGTATATTAACACCTAAATTAAAATAAGTCGTGATTGGTTCGTTGAGTCACACCACTTTCTAAACTCGGATTCGTACATACGAATCTAGATAGTTGGATAATAGGCTTTTTGTGTTAGAATTTAAGGCGTCTTTGCTGGTAATTAGGACACAAAGAGGTGATTAATGATTCAAGCGTTGATAGCTAACTAAGCAGGAAAATCCAGGTGAGTTCATGACCCCACTTTTTACTGTTTTATAGCTGTTTTGGGGGGGGGGGGGGGGAGGGGAAGATATACTTACAATACTTGTTTTATGAAAACAATACTTGTTTTATGAAAACCCTGTTTACTATAAAACGTAACAAAGATTGAGATATTAATTCGTATTAAAGGGATAATTTGTACTGAATTATAAAATTGGTATTAAAGGGATAATTTGTACTGGATTATACAAATTGGTATTAAAGGGATAATTTGTACTGGAGTATACAAATTGGTATTAAATGGATAATTTGTACTCGATTATACAAATAGGTATTAAAGGGATAATTTGTATTGGAATATACAGATTTGGTATTAAATGAGATTAACATGCGTGTATGGTGAATAAACTAGAAATATAGAATAATTGATGCCCTTTGGTTTGTGCGCCGGTGGCTACGATTCTTTCGTGACACCAGTGTCAACCGACGGGTTGCCACTCACTCTCCCAGCACATCTTAATCATTAGCCTTCGGAAAAGGCCGTTGTTTATGTTGTAGTACTATTGGGTTAACGCCCCCGTTTTCATGATTTAACTGGGTTGAAATCTGCTTGAAAAATGAACATAACCTCCAAAAAGTACCTCTCACGGAGAGGCCACCACGGGAACAAAGTTATGGTTTGATTAGGAGCCTTAGGATACATCATGCTTGTAGGACTTTGCTACCCTACTTGGTTCTATTCTAATAATACGGAAATCATACGCCTTTTTCTTTAAAAGCTAAGAAATATAAGTAATTACTTTAAAACCTGTAAATGCGACAATCGTTTTTTTTATTTTATAAAAACATGTTGGCATCGAACGTTTTTGTTTTACTACTTCTGCTTTTAAGTATATTTAATACTATGGGGAAGAAATCTCATTATTGAACAGGATGGTTCAGGTTGGGTGATTTATGGGAAGAAATCATGTTATTGAACATGGGTTACAAAGTACAAATATAAAACCATGAACTCAACAACTTTATGTTGACGTCTTTAAGTATGTCTTTCAGGTTTAGATTTTGGCAATGGCATGGTTGGAATAGGCAAACATCTTGGAACTGGAAACCTAAGAGTTTAGAAATGGCGTTTGGAGTTCAAAGAGTCTTAGAAGTATATATTCCGCTACGTAGTATTAAGAGATCAACCTAGAGGGAAATTCTGGGTGTGACATCTTACGTCTGACAGCCATCCCTCCTACGCCCGAGAGTTGCTTTCTCCACCTCCGCCTCAATCTCCACCCTCCACCCTCAACCCTCCGGCCTTAACCTTCACCCTCCCCTCATAGCCCCTCACGTATTAACCCTTCTGTTTGTAAGGAGGAAGGAGTTGAGATCATGGAGAAGTAATTGGTCTCAAAGATAGTGGAAAGAAAAAGTCAAAGAATAAGAAGATTAAAGAAAAAAGGGAAAAAAACAAAAAGCAAGAAAAGTGAAAAAAAAAACGTACAAGGAAAAAAAGGAAAAAAGAAAAGAAAAGAAAATGGGGTAAGGGGTTATGTGTGGTACCGTTTAGAGGGTGGGCAACCTCTAGTTGCTACCCTCCTCGTCTAGTAAAGGGTTTTATTCACTAGATTCTCCCCCCCCCTCCAACTCATCTCAAGTTCGGCAGTTGGCGTACGCGCATGGCGCCTGCGAGGAGGGACCGGAATGTCAAGTCAGGAGGTCCAGTGCAGGGCACTGTTAGTGATTTAAGGATCGGCACCTTTAAACATTTCCACAAATGTAAAGATGGTAAACCAGGGTCTGGTGGATTTTTCCGCCTACTTGAACACATGCAAAGCACCCACCTCAAGACAGAAAATCGAAGGTTGTCTTTGAAGGAGGCTATCTCCAAGAACTTGGACCTTTTTTTGGATGTTGGGGAAGTTCTTAGGGCAGGAGAAAAATGGTTATGTGGGAGGTGCATCGTGATGCATGCTCTTAGTAGGGGATGCAAGCATAATGATAAGGTTATATTGTTCGCCACAGCCTCGAGAGATGTTGAAGAGTTCATTGTTGGGATCCGGAAACCATGTCAAGTGGTAGTCAACACAAACCCAAGTCTTCCAGTAGGTATGGTTGGTGATGTTGCCATCCTCGAGGGTGTTTTTTCTCTTCCTATTCAAACTATTAAACACATTCCCCCAGTTGTCGTCTGGCGTTCGCTCAGGTGTTAATATGTGCCTTACGAAAAGTGGTGGCGTCGCCAGGCTCAATTGACAATTAGGTCCAATTGCTATTTCTTCCGCGTTGTACCCTGCGGGTGGTCAGACCATCCTCCAGGCAAGAATAGTGATCAGGAAATTAGAAATCTCTGCAGTGTAGTAGCATTTTGCAAGCGCTTGCAGTGTGGAAAGATGGGTATGGTTTTGCTAATTTGGTATCTTCTCTCTTAGATGGCGTAGGAGAGGTTGAGGTTCCTAGGGGAGAAGTCAGAAGGGAGGAGGACAAGGAAAGGGACCCTAATATAAGCAATGTCTCCGGAAAGTCAGTGATAGGCATTTCACGGCGGCGGTTAAGGTTCTATGCTCAAGTGGGGTTGCCTCTCTATGCGAATCAACCATGAAAGCCCTCATTGATAAACATCCATTGGTACCGCCCCTATCCCTAGCTTCTAACCCTACTGCCCAACCCACTTTATCTACAAATCGGGATTGTGTGCTCAGATGTATCCGATCCTTCCCTAAAGGGACATCTTGTGGTAGGGACAGGATATGAGCCCAACAACTATTGGATGCTCTTGGTGTCGAGGGCTTAGTGACTTCCTCGGGTTTGCTCACGACCATTACGGAAGTCGTCAACTTATGGCTTGGGGGTCCTGCCCTAAAATGCTTGCCCAGTTTGTTGCCTCGGCCCCCTTATCCCCCTTGTTGAAGCCCAATAATGGAATTTGACCAATTGTTGTGGGGGGTATTTGGCGAAGGTTGGTTTCCAATGTGGCAATGAAGAAGGTTGGGAAAGACATGGCCCAGTACCTAGGGGACTTTCAATTTGGAGTGGGGACCCCAAATGGGGCTGAGGCGGTGCTTCACGGTGCCTTCAAGTTCCTCAACTCTTTTCATACGGACGGTTCCTTGGCTCTGTTTTCAGTAGACTTCTCCAATGCCTTCAACATGGTTGACCGCACAACCTTTCTCCAAGAAGTTCACTAGCGTTTCCCGTCTATCTATCGGTGGGTCAAGTTCCTTTACGCGCAGCCTGCTAGGTTATACGTTGGTAACAATTGTATCGGGGCTACTACCGGAGTGCAACAAGGAGACCCTTTGGGGCCCCTTCTCTTTGCTCTTGCCTTACACTCCCTTATTCTACGGCTTCAGGAACATTGCAACCTCCCGTTTCATGCTTGGTATTTGGATGATGAGACGATTATAGGTAATGCATCTGAGGTTTCTAAGGCTTTAGACATCATCAGCGCGGAAAGGTCATCTTTGGGGCTTCATCTCAATATCAAGAAAACAGAGGTCTTCTTGCCAACATGTTACGGGATGAAAGTTTAGGATGAGCTTTTCCCAAGAGGGATTGGTAGACCAGAGAGAGTGATTAAGCTCCTTGGTGGGGCCGTTAGCAGAGATGCTAACTTTATTATGGAGTTGGTAGGGCGGCGGGCCTCGGGTGTGGTTGACTTTATGAAACTCTTGCCCTGCCTTAGGGACCCCCAAAGTGAACTCCTTCTACTTAGGTCATGCATGGGGTCGCTAAGTTACATTTTGGGTTGCAAACTTGTCAACCAAATTTGATGATGGATGCGGCATCTCGTTTCGATGATGGCCTCCGGGAGGCTATTGAAGACATAGTTGTGTGTGGCGGCCCCTTCTTTAGTGACCTACAGTGGCGATTAGCGTCCCTGCCAATGTGTCTAGGTGGTTTGGGCCTCCTTTCAGCCCGAGATGTTGGGACTTATGCGTTTGTGGCGTCTATATCTCAGTCTTGGAAACTACAGGATCATATCCTTTAGAATAGTGGTGTCGTCGGGCTTGACCCGGACTATTAGCAGGCACTCAAACGCTTAAATGTCTCTCTCCCGGACTTTGATATTGGTGGTTTTTCTAATAAGGACACCGCCCCATCAAAGCCACAAAAAACTTTGGCGAATACTCTGTTTAGCAAAATTGTTCAAGGCCTGGGAGAAGTTTTTGATTTGTCCCCCCGCCAGAAGGCAGTGATTGAATGCCTAAAAGGTCCCCATGCTCAGGACTTTTTGACCGTTACCCCGATTGAGGGTTTGGGTCAATGCATGTCCGCAGTGGAATACAGGGCTATTCTCAAGCACCGGTTAATGATCCCTATGTATCCGGAAGATGAAACATGCCCGATCTGTCGTAAAGCTTGTATGGATAAATACGGGGAGCACGCAATTCATTGCAAAGAGCTTCCCGGTTTCAAATACTGGCATGATTGGATGAGAGATGTTTTATGGGACATCTTGAGAAGAGCTGGGATTTCTGCTAAGAAGGAAGCCTCTGTGAATTTTTTTAATAGACCCTGTGGAAGGGAGATCCATTCTGCGGCCAGCGGATCTACTCGTCTTTGGTTGGGCTGGAGGAAACATGTCTTTGTGGACCTCAAGGGGGTATCTCTTTTAGTTGGTTTAAGGGAAAACGGTTTTGTAGCTAGACAAGCATCGAAAAAAGAGGAATCGAAGAAAGTGGATAAGCACGCTAAAGCTTGTGTAGAGAACCAACATGTCTCTGTCCCCTTGGCCTTTGTTCCCTTTAGCTTCTAGCACTAGAAGCTATTCGTTTCTTGACCAGAGTCCAATGGGTTATCCACGACAATAGTTCATCTCCAGGGGGCAGGGGTTTGTATTTGGTAGACTAGGATTTGCAATTCAAAAATGGGTGGCGGCGCAACTTGTTGCCTGTCTACCTTCTATTTTGATGTAACTTAGCAATTTTTTAAAATGAAAAAATTAACCAAGTTAATACTAGCAATAGTGCGCTTTAACTTAAATGAGTGTGGAGGTATAGAGCGGAGAATTGTTCATTGTGGAGGAGGATTATTGATGCGATACACGTTTCTAAAAAGAAAGGAGGAGTTTTACCAATTAACAATCGCTTAACGGGGACTTGGAAAAACATTGTTAATCATGGGTGTAAAACTAAGGTGGAGGGTAAAACATTAAATGATTTATTGATTGGTAAGTTGGGCGATGGGAAGTGTATTCGTTTTGGTTTGATAGGTGGATGGGGGAGGAGCCGTTAAAAGATAGGTTCCCTAATTTGTTTAAGTTGGAAAAAAGATAAGATGGCGTTAGTTGCGGATACATGGATGGGCCAAGACAATCAGGGGCGGGATTGTTCTTTCTGGGACTAGATTAATACGGCTGTTGCAGGTTCCACTGCAGCCGAGAAGGCTGTTTGCATTAGCAGCATGGCAGATTCGATGCTATCCAAAAATCCGGATGGGTGGACTTGTTCCTTGGATGCTTCAGGAGTGTTTTTGGTGAAGGCTGCGAAAGATTGGCTTAATAAGATGGAGCAACGACCGGAGTTTGTTATAGAATGGTGTAAATGGATTCCATTAAAGGTTAATATCTTTGTTTGGTGTGTGGAGATGGATAGAGTCACTACCACAGCGGCTTTAGAAAGAAGGAACATACATGTCCCAAAGAAGGCGTGTGTTTTTTGTGATCATTACAGTGAATCGGCAGAACATTTGTTTACCTGGTGCATCTTCGCTACAGGTATTTGGTCGGTGGTTTTGTCTTGGTGTCGTGTCCCTAATATGTTTGTTTTCTCGGTTAGAGACATTGTCAAGATGCATAATTTGGTGGGATTGAAAGGTATCAAGAAGGTAGCGATACAAGGGATTTTCTACACGACCTTATGGAGTATTTGGTGCGCTAGAAATAAATGCATTTTCTCGAATACCAAGCAATCCGTCTCGGAGGTGGTTTTGGAGATTAAAGCGATGAGTTTTTTGTGGTTTAGATGTAGATACAAGTATGGATGTATAAATTGGAAATCGTGGTGTAAGTTTGAGACGGTGTAATTGTGGTTTGGCATGGCTCTCTCTCTCTCTCTCTCTCTCTCTCTCTCTCTCTCTTGAAGAGTGAGTTTTTGCGTTTGGTAATAAAATTATCTTTATAAAAAAAAAATAGAATAAGAGTGGAAATGAAAAAGCAAAAGAAGACAAGCATAAGGATCCAAGAAATACGCATGGAACCACGCTTGCAACTCTGATCATTATTCCAATGTCAATTTTCCCCCTTTTAATTGTAATGCATTCTTAAATTTTAATTATGTACGTATATTACGAAGGATGACTGTATGTTCTCCATAATTTTTAGGTTAAAGCGCCATAGCAAAATTAAACCAAACCAACCACAATCAAAATTGCATTAAACCTGCCTGTTACAATAGGTTTGGTTTGGTATACAGTTTAGGCTTTCTAGGCACTAACAATTTGTGACCCAGGTTTGATTTTGTACCCCAGTAATTTCTTCGTCACCTGGTGATGATGGGAGACTCGGCAGATATCGCTAATTCGATCCTTGAACTGAGCGGGTTTTACCTCACCGCATTGTCGTACATTCGGGCGAGTGTTTCTTGGGCTTCGGCCCTAGGTGAGGGTTTTCCCCAGTTTAGATGGCGAGTGTATCCCGATGTGATTAGTTTTGTCAATAGCCCATTTGAAAGATTAGTTGGCTGTTAAAAAAAAATACAAAAATTATAAGTAGTTTAAAATTTTCTATCTTGTTTGGTTTTATTGGGCGGTTTCAAGCATAAACCGTAAACCAAAATGTTTGGTATTGGTTGAAAATTTCAAAATTGACCGATCAATATTACTTTTTAAATAATCAACCATGAAAGCAAACTAATTACCCATACTAGCAGGAGCCCGCGCGTTGCAGCGGGACTGCACGTTGTTTGGTTAATCAGCTCGCTGCTTATTTTCTGCTTGACTTGAAGCTCCGTCTAAACGTTGAGGAAAATAAGGTGACAATCTATGCCAGTTGATTAAAGCACCTAAGTTATAATATGTTATATTTGAGCCCCTACGTGTGTTTCTGGTACAAAATTTGTTTATGCAGGTGGGATATTGTATTGTGAGCTCGCACATTGCAGTGGAGTCAACAATTTATAATTTACAGCAGCGGGTGTTGCCGATCCTCTTTTGGTGAGCGTAATAAAAACGTATTCCTTACTTGTTAAACAATCAAAATCCATTAACTAATTGTCAATGTACAAAAGTTAAACAACAAAAATCAATCTAATTCTAATTCTATCTAATTGAAGTTCGCACTCTAGCTATTTTTGGGAGGTGATAAATTGCAGTTTCAAAGAAAATGTTTATGCAATGAGGGACCAACATAGATGTGTGTATGTACATAGTTAATAAGTGTCTTAAAAATTAAAAGAGTAAATTACAAAAAAAGTCCTTTATGTTTGTTAGTACATGATGTCCCTAGGCTAGTATACATGATGTTTGGATAGTATTTAGGGTGTTTGGGTGTGTTTGGAAGCGTTTTGCGACAAATTGAATGCAGGAGGCGAGTAGGATTACTAAGAGGCGATTAGCATGTCTAATCGCCTGTCTATCGTGTGTGATAGCCCTACTCGCATGCTTTTCATATGGCATAGGATCCCTACTCGCGTGTAATGTCCTGCACAAGTAGTAGGGGTATAAAAGCATTCAATCATTAGATGTCACATCACACAGCCCCCAAACACCCTTCCCAAGGTCTGAAGGTCTGAGATTATCATTGCAAACACCTGACCTATGTTTTTGATTAATCAATACAACCTTTAACCATATTTTGTGTGTTGATACCTCGTTTGTGTTTGTTTCATTGTCGTTTCCGTCATCCGAACCTTTTCAGTGGATTCCGCACTTTGAATAGTCAAGCTCGTGATTGTCGGGTGACCCGAAAGTCGATCCTACAATGTTTATAGCGGGTTGGAAATCATGTCCTTTAAAAACATAAATTACAGAAAACGTTCTTTGTATTTACAAACACTTACATGTTACGTCCTTTTACCCTAACCTAGTTATATTTTCTCAATAAAATATGACCAAGGGGAGCTCATGTGAGGGTATAGTGGTGGTGGGTGATAGTGTCGGTTGGCAAAGAGTGAGGGAAATATTAAACTTAAGGGTGAGAAAAGAGAGAGTTGTGTGTGTGTATAGTTTTATGTATTAAAAGACTATTTTTATAATAAATGGGTAAAAAGACTAATCTACCCTCACATGGGGTCCACTTGGCCGTAATTAACAAGAAAAGTTAACTGGGTTATGGCATGTTTGGCTCTCCTTCTCCTTATCTCCTTAATCCTAAAAGTCACAAATTGTAACTTAATCTCCTTTTCCACCTTCTTTTCACCTTATTCAATGCCTAAAACGTCATTTTCAAACCATCACTCAAACACTTTTTATTTAACTTATGACCTTTTGGAAAAGTCATAAATCATAAGGAGGTGAAAAAATGGACATCCAACCATGCTCTTAGTGTCAAATGACATAACGTGTAAAGATTTGTAAACACAAAGTACGTTTTCTGTAATTTGTGTCTCTAAAGGATATGGTTTGCAATTCACTATAAACATAAAGGACGACTTTGTAATTTTATCAAATTAAAAAAATAATCGTTTAAAAAATGCATCATTGCTATATATCAAAAACAAAAACAAAATTAATAAAAAAGAGATTATAAATGAGATTTGACTTGTATTAAATGTTTGTATTAAATTTGTCTTACTAATCTAATGAAATTACATTTTTGCCCATATAGATAAATATGAAATGACAATGTTGCCCGTCCAAAATACACTATATAGTAGTATAGATAGACGGTTTCAAATTCAAACGACGAAAATACAAAAATATCAAGAGTCAAGATGGTATTTCTCGCAAAATAATAGTACTAATAAATAATAACGTCGTTTTACCTACTCCAACACTACTATTATAGTCTAGTAGTGCGTGCAAACGATCGACATGTGTTTTTTCATGTTTTGTGATGTCAGGTAAAGGGTTCTATTACTTTTAGTTCTTCCTGATGTCACCTGCAAAAACATGGTTTTGTTTGTTTTTTTTTGTTTTTTTGTTTTTTTTTTTTTGAACGGCAAATTTCACTCCTTGTGGGACTTGAACCCATGACCTCCCCTTAGGTGTTCCTAGAAGCTTTGCTTCTACCATTGGGCCACCACCCCAATGGTTTTGTTGATACAGCTTCATGACAACATTCGTGAAGTCGGTATAAGATACATATTTTATTCATGACAAAATAGGGAATATATTGAGAAGCATTAAATAACTCTTTTTGTTGTAACATTAAGAAAAAGCTTCATATTTTTTTAAAGATAATTTAGATTAAATTAAGTATGCAAGAAGATGACTCATTACAACAATTAGTGGGTTTACCCGCGCATTACAGCGGGATTCAAAATGGGTTGCAATACAACATTATGATACTTAGGTTTTTTTGTCGCAAGTTACGCAAAAAGAATAGAAATGTGCACACTATGTTTTAACAAGTATTCGTAAAAAGAAAAGAAAATAAGTGTGCACCGCCACTTACAACTGATTGCAATTCACCATAAAAATCATGTACTCGTTATTAAACAAATTTAATAGACCAAAGGTATGTTACTGTAACAGATCAATATGAAAATAAACATCACTCTTGTGTAAGCTGTCCGGTCATTGCATATCTATATAACCGTGTCATTGAAGACACCTTGCTAAATGATAAAGTTCATTTACATGACAAAAGCATGTAGTAATAATATGATATTGCACACACTATCATATGAAGGTCACTGTCGATTTAGAAATGAAAAGTTGTGATTTGTAAGCGTGTAATAGACTTGTCCAACCTGACCCAACAGCTAAACAATTGCCCAATGTAACCAGTGAGCCGAACCATCCCGTCCACTTTGTCGATGGGTAGACGCATATATATGAAAAGGGTTTATAATATAAATATTATTATGGCAAAGTTTTAAAACTCATAAAAGTTTAGCTAAGATAAGATTATTCATTGTGATAACATAAATTATTATCTTTCATCACCATTATATGAATTTTGTTCAAAAATATTGTTATCCCGTGTGTTTATTTAGTTTGGGTGAGTTCTATTTTCATATAAAAGTTGATTATCTTTTAGGGGTATTTAGGAAAGAAAAGTGGTAAAATTTAAGAAAATTGTAAAGAAACCTCTGGTATATCATTTTAAGTTTGGACAATTTGGACATACTTACTCATGTCTTCTCCTTTATAATGTAATAATATAGATAAGTAGATACAAAACCCGCGCGTTGCCGCTGTGGTAACAATCTACAATGTGGTACTCGATTTTATTGTTTTACCCACCTTAGACTGACACTAAAATTAAATAATACAGTTTTGTTGATTATTGTACACTCACCCTAGAGTTAGAAATGTTGATTAAAATTATTTTTAATTACAACTACATCAAACCTAATAATTATGGATAGAAATATTGATTAGCCCATTAATTTTAAATTAAAGCAAACATCGTAAAACACTAAAGTTTAAAATGTAGAAATAGTTATAGTCGTACTTTGTCACTAACAGGCCGGGTGGGTAAGCTTTCTATATATAATGTAAAACGAAAGGGGTTAAATAGTTAGAAGTCAACCAAAATATATTTTAGTGTAAAATTAACTACAACAACAACAGCCATACCCAGTAAAATCTCACAAATAGCAAAGCTATTAGCAAGGTCTGGGGAGGGTGAGATGTAGGTGAGCCTTACCCTTATCCCTAGGAATAGAAAGGCTGCTTCCGGAGAGACCCACGGCTCCAAGTTTATTAAAGATGTAAATGGACATCCATCACACAATAAAGGCAACAACACCAACAATAGTAATAACAACAATGGCAATAAATCAATAATAATAATAATTGTAATACCTAAATAAAAATAGCTACAAATGGGTGAGAGAGTACAATAAAAAAACAGAAATGGCTAACCCCTCAAGAAGCAACACATAAACATAAAAATACGGTGATAGCATGGTACGACGTAACTACGTTGTCTGGAAAATATAAACACCGAAAACCTGGCTAAGGTACAAATTATACCCTCCCCTAAAAGTCTTTTACCTTAATCCTACGTCTCCACGAACTCCTATCATGGACCATGTCCTCAGAGAGGTGCAACTCTAGCAAATTTTGCCTAATTCGGTCATCCAAGTCAATTAGGGTCTGCCTCTACTTCTCCTCCGCTCTACGCAAAATGTTTCTACTACTCTAACTGGCGCTGAGGTATGCCTCCTCTTCACATGCCCAAACCATCTCAATCTCCTCTCTTGCACCTTATCTGATATACTAGACACTCCTAACCTTTCCCTAAAAGCTTCATTTCTTATTCGGTCTAATCTTGTGTGCCCGCACATCCATCTCATCATCCTCATCTCTGTTATATCCATCTTCCGTGCATGCAATTTCCTGATGGCCCAACAGTCTGTCCCATACAGCATGGCAGGTCTAACAGCTACTCTATAGAACTTCCGCTTTAGTTTAATTGGGAACCTTTTATCGCACAATACCCCAGAGGCTGCTCGCCACCTACACCATCCTGCCTGTATACGGTGGGTTACATCACTATCTATCTCCTCGTCTCTTTGAACAAACGATCCTAAGTACTTAAACTTAGTTACCTGCGGGACCGCGTGGCCCTCAATTGTGATCCGGGTAATCTCGTCGTCGCCTACTCCACTAAAGTCGCAATGGAGATACTCAGTCTTAGATCGACTAATGCTTAGCCCTTTTCCCTCTAAAGCTGCCCGCCACTCTTCTAACTTCGAATTCAGGATTTGCTTCGTCTCCGCAACTAACACAATATCATCCGCATAAAGCATGCACCATGGTATTGCCTCCTGGATCGGCTTTGACAACTCATCTAAGATAACCATAAAAAGAAATGGACTCAACGCAGACCCTTGGTGAAGTCCTACTCTACAGGGAAGAAATCAGTATCCCCTACAGGTGCACGGACATTAGTTATAGCCCATCATACATATCCATAATTAAGTCTATATACTTCCTAGGAACTCCTCTGCCCTCTAAGCTATCCCATATCAATCTACGAGGCACGCTATCATATGCCTTCTCCAAGTCAATGAACACCATATGCAGATCTCTCTTCTTCTCCCTATACTTTTCCATCAGTCTCCTCAAAATGTATATCGCTTCCGTAGTTGACCGCCCTGGCATGAAACCAAATTGATTAACCGTGACCTGAGTTTCTCTTTTGATCCTAGTTTCGATTACTCTCTCCCATAATTTCATCGTATAACTTAACAACTTAATCCCTCTGTAACTCACACAGCATTGGGCATCTCCTTTTTTCTTATATAGCGGCACTATAACACTACCCCTCCATTGATCTGGCATTTTCCCATATTTGAAAATAAGATTAAACAAAATAGTTAACCATTGAATTCCTTCCTCTCCTAAACACTTCCAGACCTCAATCGGTATGTTATCCGGACCAACCGCCTTTACCCTTCCCATCTTCCTGAGTGCTACTTTCACCTCTTCCTGGGTGATACGCCGACAATAGCAGTTATTCTGATACCGCCTTTGGGAGGTTGGGTTGTCGCTTTCTAGTTGGTAAACCATCCCGCCCTTGAAAAGATTGTGGAAATAAGTTTGCCATCTCCTCTTAATATCTTGTTCCTTGACTAGAACACGTCCATCTTCCCCCTTTACATACTTCACTACTCCTATGTCCTGCCTCCTATGCTCTCTTGTTTTGGCAATCTTGAAAATATCATACTCCTCTTCCTTACATTCTAAGCGATCATACAACTTCTGTAAGCGAAAGATTTAAGCTAAAACAGGATTATACGATCATACAAGTCACAAAACTAGGTGCGGAAACCCTAGTTCTGAACAAATTGATAAAACACAAGTCAAAACACAATCAAGATCATTTTCAACATCATTTCATAGATTAACTTCTTTCAAATAAGCTTTTACAATCAGTTTATGTTAATCTAGAACACACACACAATATCTCAAAACAACCTCTGAACCTGACCTGAACACAGACACAACTGACAACTCTATTACATAATCAAAATCACAAAACCTATTTATAGACACTGCACGTTCGCCCTTTTTCACTGGTCGAACGTGAGCCTTTTCCACATTCGCCCACTTCTACTGGTCGAATGTGTCTTCATGTCAGTACCAGTCTACCTTCGCCCATAATCCATCTACCTTCGCCCATTATAATCTACCTTCGCCCATAATGTTTACCTTCGGCCAATCACTAACACATGTTAATTATGTTTATCCAATCCTTAGTCGCAAAACGCATCAACAAACTCCCCCTCGACTATTGATTGGATAGTTTTCTCTGTTGGTCCATTGTCTTGTTCATCAACTTGATTCTGAGCTGTTTCTTCTGCTCAGTAGTCATTGGAGGTTCAAATGTTTTCTTCACCGGTTTAGACACATTAGCTATCTTCACTGTCTTACCAAGTTTACCCTCCAAGTTGCTTCCTGCATTGATGTCATACGCAAAACAAACTCCAACCACTTGAGTGTATTTTCTTGCTTGAGCAAAGTCGTTTGGTTCAAAGTAGATTGGATTGAAGAAAAGCATGATGATGTCTTCAAATGTGCAATTAATCAACCACATAGGATCAAATACATGAACATGCTTGTATTTATCCTTTCCATCTCTCAACACGATCACCGCTTCAGCCTTTCTCCAATCATAATACCAGAATATAAAATCAGCACTAAAATGCTGTGGCATCGGCATCAACGGTATCTTCCTCATCACATTAGGTGCTTTATAAATCAAAGTAACACGCTTCAGATTGGTTTGTGGATCAATATCCCTATGTACTTTTCTTCTGGGATATTGAGGCTTGAATCTGTTCCATCTTGTACGACTTTCCCAAACCAATTTATCTGCGCACCAACCGACATGTGATCCATTTACTTCGGCACCTGACATTGGGAATCTGCATAAGTCTCTAACCGCCCAGTATGGTAGAGTAAGCAAGTCACAGAATCTGTTGAAGTACAGAATTTCGGTTTCCCATTTTGCAACAATACATTTCAGCCTGCCTAAGTAAGTCCACCCAAGAGCTCTGCCTTTGAACTTGTCATTATGAAATCTGTAAAAGTTACCTTGAGCTTCAGGCTTTGGTCGGTTCTCATCCATTTCCTTCAATTTCTTCAAATAATTCTTCAACTCATCAGACTGGTTAGAAGAATCTTTCTTATCAGTACCGAATACCTTCTCCACAAACTCTTCACTCCTTTTCTTAGCTTTCTGTTTTGCTGACTTATTTGGTATCTCAGTGAAGTCAGGAAATACTTCATTTTCATCAATGTTCTAATGTTCATATGATCTTGACCTAGGATCATAGTCGGATCCTTTTTCAACATAGGATACTTATAGTCAAAGATCATCATCAGAAATCTCGGATATAACATGAACTTCTTATTCTTCATTCCTTTCAGCATCTCCAGCATATGATCAAGAATCATCCCAGATACATTAAATGGTTTGTTGAGTGTCAACGCAACCATTAATGAACTTAAACTCCTTCTCATGACATCATATCCACCGCTCACACACCCAAATACGTGGATAAGAACATGTGCAAAATACTTATACTGCACTCCCAGCTTCCCCTTATACATAGATCCGTCAGTAATTGGACCTTTGTATTTCATTCGTAAGAAGCATGCTTTCTGCTTTGTCCATGACAACTCCCTGGGATCTTCACTATCTTCAAACTTTATCTGTAACGCTTCCCGAATATCAGCTTCAGTCAAGAACATCTCCATATCCTGAATCTTGCTCTTGATGATCGTTTGATTCTCCCAGTAGTCATACTTCGCATTTTGGTAGAAATCTTCAATGATGTCTTTGTATATGATCGTCGGTGTGGCTAATGCATGAACTATTCTGCTCCTCTTCAGAAACTCTATGATCCCGGTGAATTCCGTGTTCTTCTCTACATCACCGAGATATGCACAACAGTTATGTGACCTTTCAAACGGCCAACTGCTTGGAACAAAAGTTTCTGCCTCTGGCACCGGTTCTGTAACAGTAATCTCTGTTGGAACTTCAACATTGACTGCTGGTGCTTCAACGTTCTCGGATTGATCAGCCATCTGCACATAAAAATCAAACAAACACGCCAAAATACAAAAACGACAAAAATTACAAAAATTCTGGTCAAAAATATACTGCACATTCGCCCGTTTTAGAATGGTCGAATGTGAGATAATTTGGTCGAATGTGAGAATAATGGTCGAATGTGAACATGATCTTGAGTAAAGATCACATTCGTCCAGATAAATGTACATTCGCCCAAATCACTTCCACCTTCGCCCGTTTATTTCAACCGAAGGTGAAATAGGTTATCCAAAAATTTGAAATTCTGCCAAAGTTGTTCTTAACATCTCATTTTGATTTAAATGTATCCTAATATGGCCGATTATCACTCGTTCATCATCAATTGTCCATTTATATCAATATATATCAGTTTTAAAAGGTGAATTAGGTTAAAACAGTTCACTCAATCAATTGATCACACAAACGATGTTTATAACCTAATTCCTTTACCCTTCTCCCCCTAAAACTGATATGTATTGAGTTTAAAACAAAATCAAGCACTAATAAACATCCTAAAACCCCTAAATTGAAACCCTAGGTCCGGTTTAAAAACTCGATGATTCTGATCTGTAAACAGCTGCAATACCTGTGAAATAAGTCTCAAAATGATCAGTAAAGTGTAGGGAACAAATCAGTGTATCAGAAGAAAAACGAGCAACAAGGTCTGGTAATGGATGAAATTTTGAAAAATTTTGAATGAATGGCTCGAAACTGAAATGGGTTATATATAAGCTGCACCTTCGCCCGTTTGGTGTGGACGAATGTGGGTGAAGTCCACATTCGCCCCAAATGAATGGCACGAATGTAAAACAAAGCCACCTTCGCCCCTAATTAAAGACCCGAAGGTGAAAAATGTACCCGGAAGTGGAATTGACACCCGGAAGTGAAAAATTCCACATTCGTCCAAAACAATTATGGTCGAAGGTGATGATTTTTCCACATTCGACCCATTTAAGGGGCGAATGTGAAATGGAAAAATCTGAAAATTTCGCCAAATCACGAATTCGAATCCCGTTCAACATTTTTCAATCTGTTAAACTTCCAAAACTCAAGTTTTCACTTTTTGAATGATACAAAGCCTAGATGGTGTTATCAAATCTCAGAAATTGACCATCAAGCATCCCCGGTTATCAAAAATAAAGCAGAAATGCAAATCTTTTGGATTTTCTGAAATTTTATCAAAACACACCTAAAATCTTTTTGGATTTTGTATCTTTTTGACAATAAAAGTAAAATGCAACAAAGTAAAATGCATTAAAGTAAATGAAAGCAGTAAACATTTTGTGATTTCCGGTAAGAGGATCATATCAGTTTTCTGAGAAATCTGAACACAGCGTTGATCTGTTTGAATATTATCATTAGAAACAATATGTGACACGGCAATTGCTGATATTGTGATCCACGTAAGCTCACATGCAGACAATTACGCAATGCTTTAAAATGATACGAATTAGATGTATTAGACTAACACATTGTGGTTCCCACACACACGACATACTCCCGTATCAAGAAGTAAATGCACAAAGACTCATTGTAAAGCGTGATTATGCTTTCGTCGTCTGTAATTGTACAAGATATAATGCATAGAGGTATACAGGTCAGCAAATTAATGCAGCAAAGTAACGTATGCACTATACCAGGTTGAGGACTGATATTAATCATGATTTGCATCAATGATCAATACGATCTAATAGATAATCTTTGATCATCATATAACATGGAAAGTTCCTCAATTCGGTAACTTTAGGATTTGGCATATAGCTCTTTTATAAAGACATCCTGTCTGATCTAGGTCCGTAATGACTTACAGCAGAAGATCAGATAGGCTATCCCCAGACAACTAATAACATAACGACCCTAAACCTCCGAGTTTTGTACAAATACCCTATCAAACGAAATTACGGTACTAAGACCATATGTCCATGAGATGTTTAGCCACAAATGCGTAGTTTGTTATGTTTGTATCACTAATGCACGCAATATTTAGTCTATGAAGCCTATCAGCATA
This sequence comes from Ambrosia trifida, assembly GCA_028751855.1. Lineage (NCBI taxonomy): Eukaryota > Viridiplantae > Streptophyta > Magnoliopsida > Asterales > Asteraceae > Ambrosia > Ambrosia trifida. The sequence goes on from CM054126.1 coordinate 92,521,642, forward strand.
TCACACGTAATCAACATACGTCTCATTATACTATACAATTCTTTAGCCTGTGTCAGATCTCCACTGATGTACTATCATTTCCTCTTTTTATCCAGGAAATCATTTTGGTTTTTCTAATTTTTAGGTATTTTGAAAATTTTTCAATGTTTTTGGTTTTTCTGATAATGACTCCCCCTAAAATAAAGAATATATTTTTGGGTTTTTAATTTTTTCTGAAAAACAAAACAAAAATTTGAAAGAAACAATCCACTTGAAAGCATCAACTTCTTTGAGGATTAAACAACCCCCTCGAAAGCATCAACTTCTTTGAGGATTATGATAGTAAAGAGAAATTCCCAATTAGCAAAGAAATTAATACTAAAACTAAAAATTAAAAAGCGATAAACCGAGGAGCCGATTAGTCCTGTTTTTCCTTTATATTGTTTACTTTTAAAAGATATTCAAAGCGGGATCTGTCAAAAGCTTTTGTAAACAAATCTGCACGTTGGTAGTCAGTATGGATTTTGACCATATCTATCAATTCCTTAGCGTAACAATCACGGATAAAATAATATTTAATCCGGATATGTTTCGCTTTAGAATGATTTTCAGTATTTTTAGTTAATGCAATTGCGGCTTCATTGTCACAGTGTATAGGGGTTTTAAGAAACTGCAAACCGTAATCGACCATCTGTTGTTGGATCCAGAGCACTTGTGAACAGCAACTCGAGGCTGAAATGTACTCGGCTTCACATGTAGACAGTGCGACGGAAGTCTGTTTCTTGCATTGCCAGGTAATTAACCTGCTCCTTAAAAACTGGTAACCAGCTGTTGTTGATTTGCTATCTTTGTCACAGCCGCCCCAATCTGCATCACTAAAAGCAATAAAATCAAAATCATCATCATTAGGGTACCAAAGTCCTTTTGATGGACAACCCTTCAGATATCGAAGGATACGCTTGACCGCCGTCAGATGACTTTGTTTCGGCTTCGATTGATAGCGAGCACAGAGACACGTTGCATACATAATATCTGGTCGAGACGCTGTCAAATACATCAGAGATCCGATGATTGCTCTGTATGTAAATGGATCTGTCAGCTCCCCCTTAGCGTCCACTCCAATCCCGTGATTGGGTTGAATCGGGGTATCCATCGGCTTAGAGTCCTCCATCTGGAATCGGCTCAAGATGTCGGATACATATTTCGTCTGGTGAATGAAGATCCCGTCGGGTCTTTGGTCCACCTGTAAGCCGAGGAAAAACTGCATTTCCCCCATAGCGCTCATTTCGAACTTTTCTTGCATAACAGTTTCGAATTCCCTGCACAAAAGTTCGTTAGTTGAACCAAATATAATATCATCAACGTAAATCTGTACTAGAAGCAAATCATCTCCCATCTTCTTCGTGAAGAGGGTGCAGTCGACGAGGCCGCGCTTGAATCCTTTGGAGATGAGGTATGTACTTAGCTCCTCGTACCACTGTCTTGGAGCCTGGTGCAAACCATATAAAGCTTTGTTTAGCACGTAGACCTTGTCCCGGTGGATTGGGTCCTCAAAGCCTGGTGGCTGCCCAACATAAACCTCCTCCTTGACTTTCCCGTACAAAAATGCGCTCTTGACGTCCATTTGATAGACTTTGAATTTCTTGTATGAAGCAAACGCGAGGAACATCCGAATAGCTTCAATTCGTGCTACTGGTGCATAGATTTCGTTGTAATCAATTCCTTCGATTTGATGGAAACCCTGCACAACCAATCTGGCTTTGTTGCGAACAATAACTCCACGATCATCCTTTTTGCACTTAAACACCCACTTAGTGCCTATTTTCTTCCTTCCCGGCGGCAAATCTGTGAGCGTCCAGACTCCCAATTTCTGGAATTGCAATAACTCCTCCTGCATTGCCTCAACCCAGGCATCTTCATTCAAAGCGTCTTTGTATGTCCTTGGCTCTACCTGCGACACATAACATGCAAACGACCAATCATTTTGACTACCAGATTTCTGAATTTTGGCATACAATGCTAAAGCACCAAAACTCTCTGGCGAGTTAACGCTTTTTAGCTGCCCTCTGGTCATAACACCATTTCCAGGATCACCGATAACTTGCTCCAGCGGGTGAATACGATGAATCCGAGATTCCGGATTAACAGGTACAATCACTCCCGTCTGAGCAGTCAAGTTTTCTACAGCATCCTGATCATGACCCGTGTTTGATGATGAAGCAATATCTGTATTTGGAGTTGGGTTCACAGGTTGCTCCTCTAATTCCTCTGCATGTTCAAGAACGGCTTCTTCAAATTGTTCATCTTCAGATTCTGAAGTGTCTAATGAAGTTGAAGCCTCTTGAAACATCTCTTCCTCTTGTATAGGAGCACTGGTATCATTAGAAACTGGTGGGGGGTTTACGGTGATTGGACGCATCAACGGTGAAGTCGCCGCGTTTTCACACTCGTAAAGTAATCTGATAACAGCTTCTTCAACCAAGCTATCTAGGTTGAATGATTCAAAGAAATCTTTGTAATCAAACATCCAATCAGGGCCCGTGCCTTGCAAATTTTGTGTGTATCGTTGAACTTCCACATTAGCCCAATCCTCCACTTGACGAGTTCGCTTGTTGAATACCCGTTTGAGCGGGGTTGCATATCCAACAAAATATCCCTCCTCAGCTTTAGGACTAAACTTCTCGCTTGGGTTCAACATCGTGCATGGCGCCCCAAAAGGTTCTAGATACTCTAAATTGGGCTTTCGTCGGTGTAACAGCTCATAAGATGTTTTACCAAACTTCTTCACTGTTATAACCCGATTTAATGTATAATTTGCTGCATAAATCGCCTCATTCCAGAACATTACTGGAAGATTTGAATCAGCAAGCATTGTTCTAGCCGCCTCAATTAGAGTCCTATTCTTTCTTTCAGCAACACCGTTCTGTTGCGGGGTATACGGAGCCGAATATTCATGATGTATCCCTTTGCTTTCACAAAGTTCATCCATCTTGGCGTTTTTGAACTCCGTCCCGTTGTCACTCTTGATTCTTTTTATCTTCAAATTGTAGATATTCTCCAATCGAGTGAACAGAACTTGTAAGTTGGTAAAGGTGTCGCTTTTGTTCTTCAAACACATCACCCATGAAAATCGTGAATAGTCATCAGTGACAACTAAACAATAAAGCTCTCCAAGATGACTTTTGCGCTTGACCGGTCCGAATAGGTCCATGTGCAATCGCTCAAGCGGCATCTCAACAGAGTTAACTTTCTTCACTTTATGGGACTGTTTGTGTTGCTTGCCTTTCATACAACTTACACACTTGTCGTTCAGATGGAAATGTTTCACGTTTACTCCATCGACAAGTCCATTTCTCACCAGTTGATTCATTTTCCTCAGATGAATGTGCCCCATTCTGCGGTGCCACATTATCGATTCTTTTTCGGTCGCCTTGGATAGAAAGCATGTTATTTGCCCCTGTGATGTCATCGCCTTGGACATGTCAAGAATATAGAGATTGTTGACTCGAGGTGCCATCAACATTACCCACTCCTTTGGAATTTTGAAGCCCGGTTTGAGAATATAACAGGATTTGTCATCAAAATGCACAGAAAATTGTTTATCGCATATTTGACTGACGCTCAACAGATTATAGTCTATCTGCTTGACATAAGAAATCCGCTTGAAAGTCACAATCCCATTACTCACGCTTCCTTCCATCGTGATATAACCTCCTTTATTACCCGCGAAAGCTACATACCCTCCATTAATATTTTTCACATCAAACAGCAATGCGAGATCCCCCGTCATGTGGCCTGAAGCTCCACTATCAACAATCCATAGACTGCTAATAGGGCCAACTGAAGCTCCCTGCACACAAAAAGTAAATCATTTAGTTCTTTCGGGGGACCCAAGCCTGAGTCTTGGGCCTTTGAACATTGGCTTTCAAAGAAACATCCTCATTAACTTTTTCAACAACTTTCTGTTTTGGATCAATCTTTTTCTGATTGTTCAAAACATTTTCATTTTTCTCACTTACCTTTGAAGTAGAAGCTCCTGGAGTACCATTAGGTGTCCAAGATTGTTCAGACCTTTTAAGAATACGAATTTGAGATTTTGGTTTCTCAATTGGTTTCTGAACATTGTTAACAAAAGTAACTTTCTTGGCAACCTTATCTGAGTTAACAGACTTAGGTCCAACATTTGATTTGACAATTGGTTTTTGTGGAACCTTTTGCCTATCAACTGTTGTGTTCACCACAGGTTTTCTCCAAGATTGTTCCATAGCAATCCGATTTCTTTGATCATATTTGATTGGACGATTGTTCCTCATTTGAAAATTGTTTTGATTATAAAACTGTTGTTGTTGAGGAACAACTCGTCTATGTGGTGGAACATAATGATCAATCGGCTTTCTCATGGAATTTCTAACTTCAACCTCATGTCTTTTATGCCTTACATATGGACACTGAGCAAGTAAATGCCCACGTTCTCCACATTTAAAGCATTTTCTATATTCCTCAAAAACATAATGAGCATTTGGTAGAGCAAATGATCTAACAGGAAATTGATCATTATACTGTTGATTCCTCAAACTCTCAGGAAGTGGTCCTTTCGAGTAAGAGGGCTCATGAAAACCATTTGCTTTATCATTTGGTCGAATGAACTCGGTGACATGGACCTTTGGTTCTTGAGAAACTTCCGGAAACAATTTCTTTAAAATTTTTGGTGGAATTTCGTTGGTTCTCTCATGTTTTGGAAACCAAATAGTGCTTTCTTGCCAGATTTTGTCAAGTTTAGAATAGTTAACGTTTTTGATCGGAAATTCCTCATCAGAAATGATCTTATCGGATCCTTCCATCCGATAGAACACTTTGACAGGTTTGTCACTTGGTTCATTCAACTCATTCTTTTTAACAACATTCTTAACACCATTATCTTTCTTAACATCAATCTTTTCAGACTTTTTATCACGATTAGCATTTGCCATCGGATGAACATGATCAGATGGTGACACTGGTTCAGTAGTAATGATGTGATTTTCTTTTGGAATCTCACATACATTAACAGTTTGATCACTACCAGTATCATCATTCTCTGAGTCTGAATTCACACTTTCAGCATAAACATCTTCATCGTTCAAGCCCAAAATCGGTCTCACATCGGAATAAGGATCACCAATACTCGAGGTATTAGATTCCATTTCCGATGATGAATCTGATTTTACCGAACTCTCCGGTATAACTTGGTGATAGTTATGATTTTCAAAAAGAACCGGAGATGGTACAGACTTGTAATTGGTGGTGTTATCATCAATGATATGGTCTACCACATAAGCAACATTCTTATAACTTTCCAACTTCTTGTTAACCATTTCAGCAAAGCATTTTATGGCTGCCATTTCCAACTTGGTGTTTTCAATTTCATTGATATAGTTGTTTATTGCCAATTGTTTCAATGACAAAGTGTTTTTCAAGTCGGAAATGTCCTTTTTATAGCCATCTAATACTTTGTTGAAAGCATTCAACTCTTTGCGAGTAGATTGACTGTTCAGGATAGCACTATCACGTGAAATTCGGAGTTGTTTATTCTCCTCAGTCAATCTATCACATGTTCCACAATATTTATCACTCATAACATCAGTGCTAGATTCAGAACTTACAGGTTTTGGCGGTTCAGTCATGGCCATCAACGCGAAATGAGCTTCCTTTCCAGTGAAAAACTTGGAGTAGTCAATCTTGGTGAAAGCATCATCAGCAATGCACGACTTCCTCGTCATCAAAAAGTCAGCTTCTGCCAGCAACTGATCAATATCATCATCTAAAGAATCAACACTTGCCTCTGTGTCTGATTCGCTCTCAGAATCTGAATAAACTGATCTACACTCTTCGAAAACATCAGTAACAGAATCAATCACCACTCCAGAACTCGTTTCCTCAGCCTTAACCTCAACAGGTTCATTCTCCACTTCCATCTCAGTCTCAGAATCATCACTTTCACACTCCTCAGTTTCTTTCTTCTCATCAACCGCCACCGACTCTTCCATATCAACCTGATAAGCAACACATGCAACATTCCCACCAGTAGTCACTTCCTCAACTCCTATTTGCATACCCGACCAGTCAAACCTTTCATCCTGTTGAGCCACCAAAGCTTGGTTCTGACTCGCATTCTGTTGAGTCTCATTAGGTGTAGTGATAGGTACAACTGTTCGGTTTGTGTTGTTAGGAGATTGGTTTTGAATCTGGTTTTGAGTGTTAGGTTGTCTGTTTTGGTTGTTAAAGTTTCGGTTTTGGTAGTTGTTGTTATTTTGGTAAGAAACTTGGTTTTGTTGTTGACGGTTCTGGTAATTTGCATTGAAAGGGTTTCGATTACCTTGTTTAGGTGGCTGGGTGCATTCCCTTTTAAAGTGTCCTTTTTCTCCACAATTAAAACACGTAACCTTCTCCTTGTTAAATCCGTAGGTTGTGTTGGGAGAAGTTGCCAAATCAGTCCTACCAGTTTTCTCAATGAACTCTGTTGCTCTTCTCATAATACTCGCAAAAGCCCATTGAATGTCAATGAGTTCCATCTCTTCCTTGTCTATCTGTGCATAGTCTTCGTTGGTTAAGTTGTTGTTCCCAATCTGACTAGCAACTAACCCATTGTAGGATGAAACCATTGCTGAGACTAATGCAATGTGTTGCTGAGCAACCTCCACAGTCACATTTCCCAAGTTAGATGTATCCAAAACCACCGGTTGTTTATTAGGTTGAGTAACTTGGTTTATTGGTTGTTGTGTTTGGTTAGCGGTGTAAAAACCTGCTTGTTGCATTGGGGAGATTGGTGAAATGTAGGAATTGTATTGTGGTGGTGTGTATGATGGTTGTGAGTAGGATGATGTTTGTGTCAAGTAGTTGGTGGTTGGTTTTGATGATTCCATGACATTGGAAATACATGCAACATGTGGTGCAATGCTTCCTGAGCTCGAGTTACCAACTGGAACTGAAGTGCCTCCAAAATACAAACTGGGATTCTGAGGAATCTGTGACCTTCTAGCTTTCCTCCTATCCTCCAACTCTTTGTTCTCCAGCTTTTCGATAAACTCTGAAATAGTCCAGAATTGATAAGCATCCTTCTCTCTGAGAACTTCCACATGCTGATCCCATTGTGGTGGTAAAGCATCTGCAAACTTATCCACCTGCTTAGTCATTGGAATCTGTACACCATAACTAGACAATTCAGACAACAAATGCATATATCTAGGAGTTAGTTCTTTTAGAGTTTCATTATTAATAAAAGAAAAATTCTCAAACTCTTTGACCAATTCTTCCATTCTCAGGCTCCTAGTCTTCTCATTACCATCATGCTTCCTCTTAAGCTTATCCCAAAGCTGCTTTGATGTAGTACATGTCCCAAACTGATGCAACAGGTCACTTGTGATTGCCTGTGTCAATTGGGAAAAAGCCTTCTTCTCCACCACATATTTCTTCTTCTCGTCCTCAGTTAAGCTTTCCAAAGGAATCATCTCACCTGTATTCTCCAAAATCGGTGCTGTGTAACCTTTAACAATCATGCTCCATGCCTCTGCTCCTTCAACTCCCATGCCTTCCAAATGGATCTTGAACATGGTATGCCACTGATTATACTCTTGCATTTCCATGAGCTTCGGTGGCCGAGTTCCACTACCTGTAGACAAATCCTTAATCAAAGTAGAAATAGCATTAGTGGTTTGAGTATTTACCGCCGCTGCTGCTACTCCCCAGTAATCAGATTGCAGTGCCGGATGTGCTACACTTTGAGGCATCGTGCTCATCGTTGCCATGTAGTTAAGTGGTTGTGAAGACTGTGTATTTGTCTTTTGCGCTGCCACTGTCCATGGGTCCATCGTTTGCTGTTGTGGTTGTGTTGTTGCTGATCCCGGAGTAGTTTGAAAACGCCACATGATCACAAACTAAGAAAAATCTCAACACTTAGAAGAATTTTCAACAAAAACCTAGGTTCGCCCGAAATACACTTGGTTCGTCCAAACTTTAACACTCTCGACCCTTCTGATTCTATGTTCGCCCAAACAGTAACACCCGAACGTAGATATCAACAGAATGTATAACAGAATAACAAACTTTCCACTTTCGCCCAAAATAAACTGGTCGAAGGTGAAAATATGTACCCGAAAGTGAAAAGTTCTACACAAATTTTCAGGTTCGCCCACTAACTACTCAGGTTCGCCCACTTTTCAACACATTCGACCACTCAACTCAAGTCAGGTTCCAGGTTCGCCCACTCTGATCAGATCTCATTTTTGAAAAACGGTTATTGTTTGAAAAACGGTTATTCTGATCTCAGATTTTCAAAAGTTCATGGATTTGAATGATCTCAATCAGGTTATGTTACGGAATTGATTTGGAGCAACTTTAATTCTTGGAAAACTTGAATTCGACCACAAATTCACCTTTAAATCAATCAAAAACACTTAAAAACAATGTTTATGTAAAAACAGATGTATTTAGGTCAAAAACATGTCCAAATCAGCTCTGATCTTATCAAATTTGTTATTGTATGATCCTCTAGGCTCTGATACCACTTTGTAAGCGAAAGATTTAAGCTAAAACAGGATTATACGATCATACAAGTCACAAAACTAGGTGCGGAAACCCTAGTTCTGAACAAATTGATAAAACACAAGTCAAAACACAATCAAGATCATTTTCAACATCATTTCATAGATTAACTTCTTTCAAATAAGCTTTTACAATCAGTTTATGTTAATCTAGAACACACACACAATATCTCAAAACAACCTCTGAACCTGACCTGAACACAGACACAACTGACAACTCTATTACATAATCAAAATCACAAAACCTATTTATAGACACTGCACGTTCGCCCCTTTTCACTGGTCGAACGTGAGCCTTTTCCACATTCGCCCACTTCTACTGGTCGAATGTGTCTTCATGTCAGTACCAGTCTACCTTCGCCCATAATCCATCTACCTTCGCCCATTATAATCTACCTTCGCCCATAATGTTTACCTTCGGCCAATCACTAACACATGTTAATTATGTTTATCCAATCCTTAGTCGCAAAACGCATCAACAACTTCTTATAAGTTGTGTCCTTTGCCACCGTCACCAATTTCTTTGCCTCCCTCTTATCTTTTTTATATCTTTTCGTCAATGTCTCTCATTGCTCCTCGTCCGTACACCTCATAAGATCTCTAAAACTCCTTTGCTTGTTTATAATTTTAATCTTCACCTCCTCACTCCACCACCAAGACTCCTTATGCCCACTTGGCTTTCCTGTTGTGACCCCTAGAGTTTCATTTGCTACACGAGTAATTGTACTTGCCATAGCCTCCCACATCTGATTAGCGTCCTCCTCCTGTCTAGTCAGAATCGTTGGGATTACCTTATCTCTGAATATTACAATCTTATCACCCTTTAAATTACCCCATCGGGTCGTAGGTCGTATATTCCTTTCTCTCTTAAATACCTTTCTCTCTTGATTATGCCTGCCACTAGTAAACGATGTTGTGTCACTACAATTTCCCCTGGTATAACCTTGTAGTCGATCTGTGTGTTACATCCACCACTACTAAAAGTAATAAGGTGGGACTCTCTCTTTCTAAAAAATAAATTTAAAATACCTAGGTCATGGGCCACTGCAAATTCTAGGAGATCTTTACCAGGGTCGTTTCTATCACCAAAACCAAAACCCCCCATGAACTAACTAGAAACCGTCGCCATCCTTGCCAATGTGGCCATTAAAATCACCTCCTATAAAAATTCTTTCCTCTCTCGGTATAGCCCTCACAACTACGTCTAGACAATCCCAAAAGGCTCGTTCCTCCTGGTCCCCTAGCCCCACATGTGGTGCGTAGGCGCAAACCACTGCCACCATTTCCTCTCCTAGTATTAACCTTAAAACCACAATCCTATCATTGTGTCGAATTACCTCAACCACGTTTTTGTACAAATCCATAGCTACAAGGAAACCTACCCCATTCTTAGCCCCATTAGACCCTGAATACAACAACTTGCATCCATTGCGCTCTTCCCCTTTATGCCCCTTCCACCTAGTCTTCTGGAGGCACGATATCCCTACCCTATGCCTTTTAAGTGCATCTATCACCTCTAACAGTTTGCTACTAAGAGTTCCTACATTCCATGAGGCAACACGCAAACTATAGCCTTTTTCCTTTCCCTTGCCTGCACCTCTCGTCCTTGGACGTGATCTCAAGGAAAAGTCATAACTCCTATTGCCTATGGTCGTAACAAAAAGTTTATCCGATTTTTAGTGAACACAAACACCAAATACGTACAGTGAACAACAAAAGATGGAATATAGAAAATGAGTACTATGTATATGTAAGTCTTGACAATCCAAGCTTAAATAATAATCTGTTAAGAGAACTTTGATAATTTGTATAAGAAGATACTTATACCTTTAATACAATATATGATAAGATTTGTTTGTCAAAATATCAGTGCCTATAAAAATTAGTATACGAAATGATTGTATTAACAATATCCGTGTGATAGTGTTGTAATTTTTATATAAAAATACTACTGCAGTATATTATAACAACCAAAAAGTGAATATTTGTCTTAAAAAACTAAATATATAACAAATAATAGTTATATTAGGGATCGAAAGCACCTGGATGTAAGTGGGAAAGTGTCGTGTGATACTGTAGTTGGCGGTGAGCGGTGGTCGCAGGGAGGGTGAAACCAGTGTTTACAACATTTTAAATTGTTCAAACTCATATTATACATAATAAACCTTTTACATCTAATCGGCTTAGCAATTTTTATAATCAATGTTCCTAGCAAAACCATTCAAAATACAGAAAAAAATATATTCTTACCAAACTAACTACATATATGATTGTATATGTAGTTAGCGGCTTCTTATATCTAATAGTAAATTCAAAACATATACACTATCTTAACAAGATCAGTGACTTGCCTAGACATGATTAATGAATTACCTAAACACATTGTGTGTTCTTTTCTGCATGAACAAAAACCCACTATAAAAATTAGTTTTTTTTCGTTTTTTGTATAGCATAGCTAGTCGCCCGCCTGCAGGCTGTTGGCTACTTTTGCGTGCGAAACCCTTCAAATTAGATCCGAAACATGTATAAACACCCAAAATCAATCCACAATCATCAAACAACCCAACCCTATTAATAATCCCCAATTTATCATCCGTTTAACACACTAATTGCAAGTATTTCCCAAAATGGAATAATATTATGGAAACATCACATCATTGCATGAAAACTTTACCCTAAATGGCAAATAATCGGATTTCATCATACAAGCACATTACAATCATCATCAAGTTGTTGGTACATCATTCTAGCATAAACCCTATCAAGTTTCAATCATTAAATCATCACATAACATCCTAAATCCTTCTAATACCCTTAAATGGGTCAAACCTCATATTATTCATAAAACACATCAAACAACCATCAAATCCTGAGATAAACATCCTAACAACAGATCCATATCCTCCAAATAACAAATACACAAGAATCCCCATGTTTAGATCATTAGAAACCATTTCAATCATGTATCTTTCGTTAATAAAACCCATATAAACGCTTAGATCTTGTTCAAAACTGTTTTTCAAAGGTTTTCAAAGATAGAAACTTATTAAAATTAGGTCTGGACCTTAGGGTTCAAAATAACGACTTAACAAGAGCTTAGGATGAATACACACCTTATATCTTGCTTGAAAAATGATGTTTTAAGCTTGGAAATGGTAGATTTAAGGCAAAAACAGGTTTCATAGGTTAAGGATGGTGTTAGAGAGGTTTGGGGCGAGTTAGGGTTGCACAAATGATGTTTAACAAGTCAAGTATGGTATTTATAGCTGTAGCTAGTTGCACCAGACATTCTGGATGACTAGCTTCTGCAGAACACGACTAGCAATGCTAGTCGCCCCCGGGGTTGGTGACTAGCTTGCAAGTCACCTCCAGCATGTCAGATTGGTTTTTCGACGCGTTAAACACCATTTTAACATATTAATTCACGTATCTACGTATCAACAATTTATATAATGATTGTAAAACACTTATTACTCGACAACTAACATGTTTACGTTAATTCACCAACTCCCAGGACTCGAGACTCGTGTGTGTGCATTATTATCCGGTGATCCTCTTAATTACCAACCCTTGCACACATGTGCATAACCGACTCCTGATGATCCCTGGACTATCGAACCGGCTCCCAATGATTCCCCGAATCACCGTAATGACTTCTGACAATTCTCCGAATCAACAAATTGACTCAACTAACCCCGTTAAGTATGTTTTATGAATGTTTTGCTGAGGTAGACTTATAAGTTTGATAAATGTTATTAACATGAGTTTGCTGGGGTCATAGTTTTTTTAAATAATGTCATATATAAAAGTTATTAACTAATAAAAACCATGGGGAATACTGCATCTACCATGCATATGAGAGAGAAAAAGATTTTTGGGATGAAATAAAGGGGGATGACATCACATAGTGTCATGTGTCCCACCCCTATTCTTTTATTACATATATAGATTTAAATAGTATCTTATTATTCTTACCATAAAACCAACGGGGCAGTGCTCTAGTGATATCCGGATAACTTTTTTTTAGGGAGCATCGTTGGTTGGAGTTGCGTTTGTGTCAAAATTTCATGTTCGAGTCAATGGTTTTGTTAGGATCTGAGTTTGATTGTTTTGATATATTTAGAAGAAAATGAGAATTGAATGTGCAGCGGAATAATAAACAATAATCAAAACAATAGGAATAAATGTTTTCTTTAATCGAAAGCTTTCATTAATTGAAAGATTACAATCAATACAAGTACTCCCCCTCAGCCTGATCACACAGTGATTGTTTGTCTGAGAGAATGTTTGTGTGTGTGATACAATAGAACAGTACAAGCACTATTCTATTTATAGACAAATCTAAACCACTGGTGACCTGTGCTGACGTCACCTAAGATAGTGACCTCTAACAGAATAACAACATAAAACATCTGCCCTATACAAACTACTGTTGTATTACAAAACACTGTAAGGTAAACTACTGTTGAGGGAAAACTCTGATGGTCTTGCAACATCTGTTGGAGTCTAAGTGCTGTTGACTCCAACAGACCTTTAGTCTTTGGTACTTGATCAGTAGTTGTTCTTTATCAGACCTTTGGTCAGCAGTTGTTCTCTATCAGTTGTTATCTAGCAGTCCTTTGTATCAGCAGTTGTCATAGCAGTTGTTTGGATGGAACAGTTGTTAGGGTCAGCAGTCTTTTGGGAAGAGTATGTTGTAAAGACTGTTTATTTGTGTGGATCAACTGTTAGTATATTTTGGCTTTTCAATCATCTGTTCTTTTCCAGGTCAGCAGACCCAACAATCTCCCCCTAGAACAGATGATGCCAAAACTAAGCTTTATTCTTGATCTTTATTTCTCATCAGACTTTCTCTGATTTGACCTTTGAATTGTAGCTCAAAGTTCAAAGCAAATAGGTATTCTGCATCTCTTTCAAGCTCAAGGTTCAGCAGTGTTTGGAGGTCATCTGCACACAGGCTATATGCATCATCCATGCTTAGCTTTTGAGCTTCTCCATCTGACCTGAGCAAAGTAAATTCATGGGTATCTTTATTGACCTTCCATTTTAGAATTTTTGAGTCAGAGGATTTGCTGAGGTACACTTTTATTCTTGATGAGTTTGGTGATGGGGGTCTCCCAATGAGTTCTCTGAGCTTATCAGTAGTGGGATCTGAGAAAAAGTGTACTTGATTGAAGAGGCCCTCCTTTATATAAGTATCAACAAACTTCTTCTGATCTTCTTCAGACATTTCTTTCTGTTTCTTGAATTGTCTTCTAGCAGCAGCTGATAGATCAGAAGTATCCAGTAAGTTGTCTAATGTAAAAGCTTGTTAAGGTCTCTTCATCAGTGGTTCATCAGAGTAGACAGGTTTTCTGGGTAAGCTAGGATCTTTCTTCCCGTTTTCTTCCAGTCTCTTGTATGTTTCAACCAACCTCAACTCAGATCATCTTGCAACTGACCTCATCTCCCCATAGTCAGCAGCCACAATTTCTTGTCTCATTCTCTTAAACTTCAAGGCTCTGGCTGGATCTCTGCCTTTACTAAAATCAGGGGCAGAGACTTTAGCTGGGGGATTCTTGGCCAACTCTTCTATTCTTAAGAGTTCTTCTCTGAGTGCATGAGTGGTCCAGCCTGCAAACTGTTTCTTGTTTGCTTTATAAGGCATGGTTGCCAAGATCTGTTCAAGAAGTGATTCCCTAACCTCCTTTTCCATGTCACTGCTGAGAGGCATGGCAGACATGGAGTTGCTCAGGGTCTTAGCAAAATCTTCAATCCTTCTCAATTTGCTAAGCTCTGCTGAATGGATGCCCTGAGCAGTCCTGTCATCTTTCCCTTTGCATTTCTCTTTAATGATGGCATCTGCCTGTTCAGCCTTGTATTTTAGATATGTGTCTATGTTCAGGGGAATAGGAAAATGTGGAAGAGAAGGGAAAGATCTTTCAAATGGTTGTTCAGTATTATGGAAGCATTGCATTTCCCCCTTGAGTAGATCAAGTTCAAGGGGATACTGAACAGCCAATGGTGTGATGGTTGGTGGTGGTCTATGGGATGTGAATTGTGAAATGTGTGGTGAAAATGATGAAAGTGGAATGGCTGATATAGGTGTGGATTGTGTGGTTGAAATGGTGAGTGGTGATGTGTGTATGTTTTCATCCTGTACAACAAAGGTTGATTTCCTCTTCCTTTTGTACAAGATTTTTGGTGATGGTGGTGTAGAAGCAGTGGTGGTGTTAACATCTGTTGGCACCTTAGTAGGACCAGCAGATGTTTGGGATTTAGGTGGTGATGTGGTTGTAGGTTCAGATGTAGGCTTGGTGATAGTGATGACAGGCTCAGATGTTGTGGTGGTATCAGTAGTTTGGGTAGCAGCAATGGTTTTGACAGCAGTGGATTTAACAGTCAGTTTGGATGGTGGTTGTCTGACATGTTTGGCAGGCATTTTCTTCCTTTTAGAGGAACCCACATCTTCAACTTCCTGCTGTTGTTCCCTTTTCTGTTTTAGCAAAATCTCTGCCTTGACTTCCAAAGTGTCAGCCCTCTTTTGCTTATCTTCAGTAGCTTTTTCAGCTTCTTCATTAGCAGAGTTGTCCACTTCTTTAGCTTTGCTGGTTTGTTGTTGTTGTTGTGGTGCTGTTTGAGTAGACCCTGGTTTGTTTGCAGACTTTGATTTACCTTTGTGTGAAGGTGGACAATCAAAGGGATCTAACATTGGTAATCTATCTCTGCCACTCTCCCCCTTTTTGGCATCATCAGCTGTGAATTCATCATCATCTTCATCTCTGAGAATGGTGGCGGGGCAAAGCCAGTGGTCTTCAGCAGATGGTCTTTAATGGCCTGAATGTTTGCATGGGTATATTTGTACCTAGCATCTACCATGTTTCTGATTTGTGCCATGTAAGTTTCATGAGTCTGATCTGCTAGTTTTCTGTGAGCTATGATGATGGGAGAAACAGATTTCCATAGCTCACTAGCAATATCAGCTGTGGATGGTTGACTCTTGGAGAGAGTAGCCAAGGATTCCAATATTAACTTGACATCAGATTTGACATCAGCAACAGAGGTTTCAATGGTTTGGACTCTGGCCGTCAATTCTTGGTACTTTAACTCATCACCTAAGTTAATAGGATCATCTGAAGTCCTACCAGTGGTAGTTTTAACTGATTCAGTCCTAGGAGGTGAATCCAAAGGATGAGAACCAGATGCCCCTTTTTCTTGGTTCTGGGGACTTCCAACTGATTTTGGGGGCACTATAGTGGCCTCATCAGTTGTTGCCTTCAAGGGAGTCTTAGTTATGTAACCACTGTCCTGGTGTGAGACAATGATCTCTACATCAGTAGTGGCTGCTCCACTTGATAACTCACCTAAAGTTGCATTGAACTCTAGAGGAGTAACCTCCTCTTCTGCTTGTGGGATGGCTGATTGAATTTCCTCAGTCCTAGTCACTTGTGGAGGTATATTCTCATTGATAGGTGAAAGAGAGGAACTAGGATTTTCCTGAGTTTTATCAATAGCCTCAAACAGAGGTTGCATGGTCTGTTGAACATGTGATGGTGAAGGTGGAGGAGTAAAAAGAGAATTAGCCCTGGGAGAGGGGCTTGTGAACATATGGCCAAGTGACTCAAATGTATCATGATGTGGTTCCCCTTGGCTTACAACATGATCCTTTTGTGAGGATGCATGAGGAGTTTGGACAGGTTGAGATATTTCCAACTGTTGTGAGGAAGTAACAACAGTGGTTTCTAGTTGCTTTTGTGATGCAACAGAGTTATCTTCTGGTATCTCATCTTCCAGAAGTCTCTTTTGTGGTTGAGTGGTTGTTTTTGTGGATGGACGTTTTCTTTTGGAAATGGCTGGTGTGGGTTTCACAGCACTGGATGTAGTGCCATGATCACCAGGAGCAGTGGGCTCAACAACAGAGGTTTGGACAACAGTTGTTGTCTTAGTCCTCTTTGTTTGTGTTTTGAAAACTTTTGACACTTTTGATACTTTTTCTTGGGTGTTTGAACCCAGCATTCTTGTGAAAGTTTCATCAGTTAGACTCTTCATTTGCATAGACTCACCCTTTTTAAAAACTTTTTCAGGTAAAACCTTTTGAAGGATTACACTTAAAATTCTTGCGTAAATTAGAAAAGCATTATTAGACCCAGACTTTATGGCTTTCACATTTAACACTAAGTCCATAAACAGTCCCTGGGATAGATTGAAGTCAGAATCTGACAACATAGCATAGCCCAAGTACTGAATCCTCAATGGGATTTCATTAAAGGAAGTGGACTTAGCGGAGATACAGAGAAGGAGGGTATGGAAGAAAAATTTCATGACTGGAGGGAAAAACTTTTTGAAAAGTGTTGACCCAGTCATCTGAGCATCATACCCCCTTTCCTGAAACTCTGTGTGAAGCTCTGCTTTAGGGAAAGAGTCTTTACCTGACAGGTCATTAAGTGAGAAGGTTGTGGATATCAGTTGAGGGGTAATGACGATACTTGTCTCACCAATTTTTGAGATAATGGAAGTAGGCTTTTTGTCTTGAAGTAGAAACTCAGCATTCAACCAGAATTCTTGGAGAGTATCAAGATAGATAGGGGCGTCAGCGGTTAGGATTGTCAGGTATTTGGATTTTAAGATGATGTTGATGGTGGAATGGAATGGAGTATTTTCATTTGTTTTTACCAGATATAGGAGATAATTGTGGGTGGATTTAGCTTGAAGATCCATTGTAATGGATTCCGAAGGTGAGAGTGAGTGGAATTGATTAAGGGTTTGAGGATGAAGAAGGCGGTTTCAGTATTTTGAATATAATGAGACAGTGTAATGGCTGTTGTGATAAAACAGGGTTTTTATAGGCTCTGGTGAAACCGCTGATGTGGCCAAAACTCTACTTGTAGGAGCAGACGTGGAAAACATCTAATGGTTAAACATTTGGTGAAGGACAGCTGTTTTGGCAAACAGCTGCAAACGGCTGATGCAAACAACTGTTTTTTTTATTATTATTATTATCATTATGATAGATATCTGTAAATATATATATATATATATATATATATATAGATATGGATAATAAACAGTTGTTTTATCTGATCAGAGGTTTAAAACAGATTTTTCAACCTAACAGTGGATAAAATGGATGAAACAGTGGTTGTTTTATCTTTAACAGATTTTTCAACCAAAAGCTATTTTAAGGATGAATTTTGATTTTCTGAAACATTTTAATGCTTTTATTAAAAACATTTGTGTTGTTTAATCCATGTTTAGCATACCAATTCTAGAAATCAGATTTGTAAAGGTAGATGTGTCTAAAGCTTTTGTCAACACATCTGCCAACTGATCCTCTGTTGGAACATGGTGCAGAGAAATCAAACCTTTTTCATAGCTATCTCTGACAAAATGATGTCTGATGTCAATGTGTTTGGTAGTGGAGTGAGAGACTGGATTTTTGATGATATTTTCAGCAGCTTGACTATCCAACATGAGTGGAGTCTGTAATGCAGTTATCCCAAAATCCAGCAATTGATTTTGAAGCCACATTAGTTGGGCTGTACAGCTTGCAGCAGCAATGTATTCAGCCTCAGCTGTTGAGGTTAAAACAGTTGCCTGCTTTTTGCTTTGCCAAGAGACTAAGGCAATCCCTAGAAACTGGCACCCTCCTGATGTAGACTTTCTTGTGGTGTGGCAGCCAGCAAAATCACTATCTGAATAACCTGAAAGCTCAATGTTTCCATTAGCAGGATACCAGATACCAAGTGTGGGAGCACCTTTTAGGTATCTGAATATCCTTTTCACAGCAATAAGGTTTGACTTTTTAGGTGAAGCCTGGGATCTTGCACAAACACAAGTGGCAAACATAATGTCTGGCCTAGATGCAATTAAGTACAATAAAGACCCAATCATGCATCTGTAATGTGTTTGATCAACCAGTTCATCATTGTCATCAATAGTGAGTAGCTTGACTGTACTCATGGGTGTACTACATGGCTTACAGTCATTCATCTCAAATCTAGTTAACAAATTCTTTACATATTTATTTTGATGAATGAATGTGCCATTTTGCAGTTGTTTCACTTGGAGACCAAGGAAACACTGAAGTTCACCCATAGCACTCATTTAAAATTCTGCTGTCATGAGTTCCCTAAACTCTTCACACATTTTGTTACATGTGGATCCAAAAATGATGTCATCCACATATATTTGAACAATCATTAAGTCTTTCCCTCTCCATTTCAAAAATAAGGTTTTATCAATTTTACCTCTTGTGAAACCAATGGATAAGAGAAAAGTGGAAAGAGATCATACCAGGCCCTTGGTGCTTGCTTGAGTCCATACAAAGCTTTATTAAGCTTGTAGACATGATTAGGATGGAATGTGTCTTCAAAACCATGTGGTTGACATACATAGACCTCCTCCTGA
Source organism: Ambrosia trifida (assembly GCA_028751855.1). NCBI lineage: Eukaryota > Viridiplantae > Streptophyta > Magnoliopsida > Asterales > Asteraceae > Ambrosia > Ambrosia trifida. The sequence goes on from CM054126.1 coordinate 92,540,586, forward strand.
ATTTTGCCATATAGGAAGGCACATTTGATATCCATCTGATACACCTTGATGTTGTGGTTGACAGCAAAGGCTAGAAAGAGTCGAATAGCTTCTAACCTTGCTACAGGAGCAAAGGTTTCATCATAGTCTATTCCTTCTTCTTGTCTGAAGCCTTGAACCACAAGCCTGGCTTTATTCTTGACAACAATACCCCTTTCATCAGTTTTGTTTTTGAAGACCCACTTTGTACCTATTGGACAAACATCCTTAGGCAGTGGTACAAGTTCCCATACTTGTTGTCTTTTGAACTGAAGGAGCTCTTCTTGCATAGCTTCTACCCAACTGTTGTCTTGTAGTGCCACTTGGTACTTGACAGGTTGTGTGAGAGATACGAATCCTGCAAAAAGACAGATATTGGAGGATTGACTTCTTGTTAGCACACCCTCTCTGATGTTGCCAATGATCTGGTCTGGTGGATGAGCTCTTAGGTAGATTAGATCTCCCTGATATGGTATGATGGCATTTTGAGGTGAATGACAGAGGTTTGGTGACTCTGTTGTTGTAACATCTGTTTGCACTTCTGTAGTGCCATCAGATGTTTGAAATGGGAGTGGGGGAATGGGTCCAAGTGGTGTAAAACTGGGCTGACTTTTGTCAACAGATGATTGTACAGTGGTTGTGAGAGGTGAAGCAGTGGTTTGAGGGTAAGACTGGCCAACAGTGGTTGACTCAGCTGTGATAGAGTTTTGACAGTTGTTTTGAACAGCTGCTTCCTCTGATGCAGAAAAGATTTTATAGTGACTGGGGATCACAACATCTGTTCTGTAATCTTGTTGTGGAGACTGTGGACTACCTGCATTGTTAGTTTTAACAGTGATATCTTCAAATTTGAATTTATCTAAATCAAACAATTCAGCAGGATTTGCTGGGATTTATAGGGATGAAAGTTCATTAAACTTTACATTCAGAGTTTCTTCTATTGTCTTGGTCTTTGTGTTAAACACTTTATAGGCCTTGGCAGTAGAAGAATATCCCATAAAATAACCACAATCTACTTTGGCTGCAAATTTTGAAATGGAATCTTTGAGATTTAAGATGAAACATGGGCAGCCAAAGATTTTGAAAAATGAAATTAATGGTTTGATTTTGAACAAAATTTCATAAGTAGTTTTTTGATGTCTTGGGTTGATCAAAACTCTGTTTTGAACATAACAAGCAGTATTTACAGCTTCTGCCCAGAAGGATAGTGGCAAACCAGAGTCTGCTAGCATGGTTCTTGCAGCTTCTATAAGAGTTCTATTTTTCTTCTCAACCACCCCATTTTGCTCTGGTGTTCTTGGGATGTTGTACTGCCTCACAATCCCTTTTGACACACAGAAGTCATCCAACTCCTTATTTTTAAACTCTGTTCCATTGTCACTTCTAAAGACTTTTACTGGCAAGTCATATTGTTTTTCAACTTTGGTGACAAAGTCCTTCAAAATACCTACAGTCTCATCCTTAGAATGTAAAAAGTAAGTCCATGTAAACCTAGAAAAATCATCAACTATGACAAGACAAAATCTTTTTCTTCTTAGACTCATGATTTTAACAGGGCCAAACAAGTCCATGTGCAACAATTGTAGACATTGACTTGTTTTGGACTCATCAATGGATTTTTAAGAGCTTTTATGTTGTTTTCCTTTTAAACAGGAAACACAATGCTCATCACATTTGAATTGTTTTGATGGTAAGCCTCTGACAAGACTTTGTTAGGAGAGTGTGTTGATAGTTTGAAGGTTGGTATGACCCAGTCTCCTATGCCACAATTCTGTCTCCTTTGTGGAGGCAGCAGAAAACAAACAGACATTTGCCATAGGATTGTCCTTTAACATATCAACAACATACACACTGCCACTTCTATGAGCAACAAGTTGTGCTTTGCTCTCAGCAATGATGGTATCAATCTTTTTCACCACTTCTGGCCCAATAATCTTACAAGTTTTCTTTGTGAAGAATGAGCCATAACCTTTGTCACTCATTTGTGAAACACTATGGAGATTAAACTTGAGATTATCAATAAGATTGACATTTTCAGACTTGAGTTTCCCAGCTTGTACAGTCCCTGAACCTAACACCTTACCTTTTGAATCATTACCAAAGGATATATCACCCCCACCATGAGCTAAGAAGTCCAGAAGAAGGGCTCTACATCCTGTCATGTGCCTGGAGCCTCCACTATCTACATACCAAAGACTATCTAAACAAGCAGAAGCTCCCTTAGTAGCAGCCATCAATGCACAATCACACTTGCACTCACAATCATCAGATGCACCCTAGGGATCTGAGAGATTCACAATCTCTTCTTCAGGTTTTTCACCTGCAACTACTTCATCAACAACATCATCAGTCACAACTTTAGATTCAGTCATCACCTCCTTAGATTCAACTTCTTCTACCATAGCCATGAAACAAAAATTTTCTGGTTCATTTTCAGCTTTGGCAACTAGTGCAAAATTTTCATCTGTTAACTCATCTGGTAGACTGCTCCAATCAACAAAGCCTTGTGTGAAGAAGCTCTATTGACTGGTCTCTTCAGGAGCAGAGGATGGAGCAGCAGTCATTTGCACAGGTGCCTGAGCAATAGGTGTTTACACATAGTGGATCTGAGGAACAGTGGTTTGGACATACTTGACAGGAACAGCGTTTGAGGACTGTGCAAAATGAGTAGTGTTTTGCACATTTGGTCAAGGGGTATTATAGGAATTTTGATAAGTGTTGGTCTGAGGTCTTTGATTTGGATAGGTGATTATAGGTGAACCATGTTGACTCCTACATTCCCTAGCAAAATGACCAAGTCTATGACATTTATAACACTTTATCTTTGATTTATCCAACCCAACCTTTAATCTGCCAGTTAACCCTGGAAACCTTCTTCCAGTTTTCTTGTAAAAATTGTTAGTTCTTACACTGAGAAGAGCCAATTGGTGCATAATGTCCATTTCTTCCAAATCATCAGGGTCAAAGTATTTTAGGTCATCATACTCAAAGGATATGTTATCAGATGCCTGGATATCACCACCACTTGCTGTGAAAGCATAGTTTGGTGAATAAGAATCAGAGTTAAAACCTGAGTTAAAACCTGAAGTTATGTCAATGAAGTGATCATAACTCTTGTAACATTACGCATTTATTATACGCTACGGAGTAAAACGACAAGTTTTATTATTTTTGGTGATGTTTTGAGCCTAATACGATGATTATTATTCATACATATACACACATATATATATATATTTATAATAATAATAATAATAATAATAATAATAATAATAATAATAATAATAATAATAATAATAACTAAGTAGTTAAATAACCCAATTAGATAGTCCAAATGGTAGTCCACTCCTCATTGTGTCTAGAAAGAAACCCAATGATTAGCCCATCCAACCAGTCGGCCCACCCAGTCGAGCCCATCTAGGCTGGCCCAAGCCCACTTTCCTTTTCCCCATTCGCTGATAAAAAAAAAATTGTTTCTCCTGAGGCTCGAACCCGGGCCAAACCCCCATACACACACTCTCACAACCAGTTGGTCTAGCACTTCACATCTGATTGAATCCAGGCACGATTAATATATATACTTAATTTCAATCCTTCACAATTGACATGAAAAGTCAACTGTGGGACGCGAGTTGCTATAATTCATCGTCTTAACTCGTAATTGATCAAATTTTGGCAACTATACTTGATATTCGGCCATCAGTAACTAAGCAATACGTTAATTATCAATCAATTGTCAACCAATTGACATTATACGCGTATAAACTTCAATGCGTGGTCAATCCTTGCCATTTCACCAATCCAGTCATCTCACTATAAATTGAACATCATACCACCATCCCTACTCGCCGAACATCTTCTTCCAACCTCCAATTTCTACAATAAAACTGTTATCTGGCGTTTTTGATCGTTCTCTTTGACTTCGAGTTTGACTGGCCAGATCGTACCTTAAACGCTTTTGTAAGTTTAATTATTTCAGTGGGGTATGTTCATCGACATTCACACATCAATAGCCCTATGATTAATTGGGCTATTGATGTGTGAATCAAACTATTGCAAATTCTAGGGTTCATACATTTAGAATTGGGGATAAACTTTGATTGGCATACTGTATTTATTTAATTCTAAACAGAAAACATCACAACCACTAGCCTAGGCCAAGTGGTTGTGACCTTGGCTCAACACAGAAGGTATCCGGGTTCGAGTCCCGGCTACTGCCCCATTTTGCTTCTTTTTATTCTTTTAATCAAAACTAATATATATATATATATATATATATATATTAAACCTTTTAATCTTATAAATTCATTTTAAAATATTAAAACTATTTTATAAATTCCAAAAAAATTATATTTGTTTAATCTGAGATAATAGTGTTATTCACAATTTTTATTTTTCAAAAATTCATTTATTTAATATTTATAATAATTAAATCAAGTTTATTCTATTTTATTTATAAAAATCTATAAAAATATCGAAACGATCTTATTAATTTCCACAAAAATTATTTTAAGTTTTTATAACATTAAACTTTACTGAAATAATTTTTAATTCAGTAAAATCATTCATTTTATATTTTTAATCAATTTTTGTTAGATTTAATCATAATTAAATCATAATAAATCCAATTTTCATTATTTTTGCACCAAAATTTTATAGAAATTATTTCTGATTATTTAGAACAGAAATATGAATTTTAAACTAAAAATTATTTAATTTTAATATTTTTAAATATTAAAGTTAGATTTTGACAATTTGTTATAAATAGATTAAATAATCTATTTTAAAGAAAATAATTTCATAAAAATTATTTTTATACTTTAAACACATTCTTGTGACCATCCTAGATTTAACATCTATAAAAAGATTTTTAGTTATTTATTTACTAAATTTCTCTCAGTTGGCGAATATTTTAATATTAATCAAACATGCATTTATTCCCAATTCGAAGCCCTAGAACTTATACATTTATAGACTCTATAGACTTAGACATATTTATTACTTCATTTTAGGGCGATACTTGATACATTTGGTCAACACATTTCTCAACAGATATAACATTTTACCAAGGTGAGTTTACATAGCCCCTTTACTCTATTTTCACTATTTTTGGGGTGAAACATGTTTAAACATTTTATACTATCAGTTACTCATATTTACTTGTGATTCAATTACAACATCATTCTATCATTTGACTGTAACAAAAAGACACAGTACAATCATTAACAATGATCAAGCCGCCTGTTTAGATTATAGCGCTATAGGTCTGACAAACCCATCCCACCCGCATAGACTCAGGGATGATCGATAACAGTAATAACATTTAACTAACTTGCGAGTTAGTCATCAGTCGACACAAGGTTTGGTTGTACAAGGACGCATTGTTGCATGTCGGTATCATACTCTATCATCATACAACCCTGAGTGTTGTACAAGTTATTGTTATCAACTATTTCTTAAAAACCTATGTAATTCTCACCAACAATTGTTGACCCAAAATATTTTCAACTTAACATGTTTCAGGTTCTACTTGCATGAAGATTTGCTTGAAGATATGTGCATAGTCTTATTCAAATTGATGTACGAATTCTTGTAGAATCATTGTATGTATAATTATTTAAATCATTTAATGAAATCATTATTCACCATGAGCTACTGAACAATCATCACTACGTGACACCCCGATGTTTCCGCCATCGGTTGGGGTGTTACAGATTGGTATCAGAGCCATGGTTATAGGGAATTAGGTTATTAGAAAAATAATCTAGTCTATAACCATAGGATTTAACAAGTACTTGCTTCTTTTACTTGCTATTCTCTATCTCCCTCCTACTTCATATCCCTACTTTCATTCCTACAAGAAGGTTGCTCACCATCACTGGACTCACTCTTAGACTGATAAGGCAAAATCCTCAGGTTTAACCTGAACCACCTTGAGATCTCGTCGAAGTTCTAGATTTTAATAACGAACACGTGCAATCTGGAAGGGTGAACGCCTGTATTCTGAGTTTTCTGTCTAGGCTGGCATTGCGCATATATCCCAATCAGACGAGGGACCCGGATGCCTACCTGGGAATTCTCGGGATGAGTGTTCACTTATAGGCTAAAGCATGTCTTCATATGTTATTAGAATTGAGAATCTTTGATAAGTCAACGTTTTCGTTTATTCGTTTTAATTAATGAATAAATGATTACACTCCTTATATAATCTCATTCATTTCATTGTGTCTATTACAGATCATGCCTCCACGTCGCAGCACTCGTAACAGCAATGGTGAGAACCACGATGAAGGTAGTGACAACCATGGTCATGACCAAGGTCCTGGTCACAACAACAATGGGGTCGATGCTCAACTGGCTGCGATCATTTCTCAACAAATGGCGCAGCAAATCGCAACTCTGGTTCCCAATTTACTCGCTCAGGTCATCCAAATGAACGGCAACGGGAATGGTCACAACAACGGGAACGGGAACGGCAATGGCAATGGGAATGGACCCCAAGCCTGTACCCTTAAGCATTTCAACTCTTGTAACCCTCCGAAGTTTAGTGGTGAAGAAGGAGCTACAGGACTCCTCCAATGGTTTGAGGGTATTGAGAATACCTTCATCAACAGTGAGTGCCCCGACAACTTCAAGGTTCGTTACGCCATGAGTGTTCTCCATAAACGAGCACTCACATGGTGGAATGAAGAAAAGCGTACTCGTGGGGCCGAAGTTGCTCTTGCTATGACATGGAACCAAGTCAAAGAGATCATGAAGGAAGAGTTTTGTCCTCGCAATGAAGTTAAGAAGCTTGAAGATGAGTTCCACACCTTAGCTCAAGATAGTGGGGAAAACCTTGCCTACAACACCCGCTTTCATGAGCTTAGCTTATTGCTGCCCCACAAAGTCACTCCCCTGTCGGTAGCCATCGAGAAGTACATCGGTGGTCTGCCCATGCAAATCCAGGATACGGTGTGGGGAAGGAATCCTGCCACCTTGGAGGAAGCCAAACGTTTAGCAGCTACCTTAACTGATAATCACGTAAAGAACGGGACCTTAGTTCGGAAAGGCAATAAAACAAGTATTGTAGCCGCGGTAACCACTGAGAACCAGAAACGTAAGACCAGGGATCCTGCTGCAAACCTCACTCCACAAGCCTCTAACAAGAAACCTTATACAGGAAACCACCCATTATGTAATACCTGCAACCGACATCACCCCACTGCTTCAGCATGTCGCATATGCACCAATTGTGGAAGGTATGGCCATCTGGTCAACACGTGTCGTGAGACCCCAAATCCAAATGCCAACCAACCCACCAACCCTGCTCAAGCGGCTAACCTTAATCAATACAACTACGGTCAATGCTATGAATGTGGAGACCCAAATCACTTCCGTAACCGATGTCCTAAACTAAACCGAGATCAAGACCCTCCAGCTACCTAACCGCAAGACTCACCATTTGACTCTTGGTTGCTTTTATTCTATGTTCAAGTAATAAAATTCAAGTATTATCATAACATTTGTGTGCATGCTTGTTTGAATGTGAACTAATTGCTATATCTATACTTGCTTACTTGTACATCAATTAGTTAACTACCAAACAACCAGCTTAACGATTGGTATAGGTCATCATGTCATTCCAACAGTCGGGAGAGGCCCTACCACCTGAACGACTGGCGGAGACTATCAGACCTGCTCAACAATCGATAAAGTCATAAAAGGACACAAAACCCTAATGTAAGGTAAATTGGTAATTACGGTCCGGAACGTAATCATGAATTTACAGGTACATTAAGGTAATGTGAAATTTTATCAAGGTTTTCGGTAGACGACTAATTGTAAACCTAGTGTTTTCCTTTAACTTCGGGACGAAGTTCCCAAAAGTAGGGGAGACTGTAACATTACGCATTTATTATACGCTACGGAGTAAAACGACAAGTTTTATTATTTTTGGTGATGTTTTGAGCCTAATACGATGATTATTATTCATACATATACACACATATATATATATATTTATAATAATAATAATAATAATAATAATAATAACTAAGTAGTTAAATAACCCAATTAGATAGTCCAAATGGTAGTCCACTCCTCATTGTGTCTAGAAAGAAACCCAATGATTAGCCCATCCAACCAGTTGGCCCACCCAGTCGAGCCCATCTAGGCTGGCCCAAGCCCACTTTCCTTTTCCCCATTCGCTGATAAAAAAAAAATTGTTTCTCCTGAGGCTCGAACCCGGGCCAAACCCCCATACACACACTCTCACAACCAGTTGGTCTAGCACTTCACATCTGATTGAATCCAGGCACGATTAATATATATACTTAATTTCAATCCTTCACAGTTGACTTGAAAAGTCAACTGTGGGACGCGAGTTGCTATAATTCATCGTCTTAACTCGTAATTGATCAAATTTTGGCAACTATACTTGATATTCGGCCATCAGTAACTAAGCAATACGTTAATTATCAATCAATTGTCAACCAATTGACATTATACGCGTATAAACTTCAATGCGTGGTCAATCCTTGCCATTTCACCAATCCAGTCATCTCACTATAAATTGAACATCATACCACCATCCCTACTCGCCGAACATCTTCTTCCAACCTCCAATTTCTACAATAAAACTGTTATCTGGCGTTTTTGATCGTTCTCTTTGACTTCGAGTTTGACTGGCCAGATCGTACCTTAAACGCGTTTGTAAGTTTAATTATTTCAGTGGGGTATGTTCATCGACATTCACACATCAATAGCCCTATGATTAATTGGGCTATTGATGTGTGAATCAAACTATTGCAAATTCTAGGGTTCATACATTTAGAATTGGGGATAAACTTTGATTGGCATACTGTATTTATTTAATTCTAAACAGAAAACATCACAACCACTAGCCTAGGCCAAGTGGTTGTGACCTTGGCTCAACACAGAAGGTATCCGGGTTCGAGTCCCGGCTACTGCCCCATTTTGCTTCTTTTTATTCTTTTAATCAAAACTAATATATATATATATATATATATATATTAAACCTTTTAATCTTATAAATTCATTTTAAAATATTAAAACTATTTTATAAATTCCAAAAAAAATATATTTGTTTAATCTGAGATAAAAGTGTTATTCACAATTTTTATTTTTCAAAAATTCATTTATTTAATATTTATAATAATTAAATCAAGTTTATTCTATTTTATTTATAAAAATCTATAAAAATATCGAAACGATCTTATTAATTTCCACAAAAATTATTTTAAGTTTTTATAACATTAAACTTTACTGAAATAATTTTTAATTCAGTAAAATCATTCATTTTATATTTTTAATCAATTTTTGTTAGATTTAATCATAATTAAATCATAATAAATCCAATTTTCATTATTTTTGCACCAAAATTTTATAGAAATTATTTCTGATTATTTAGAACAGAAATATGAATTTTAAACTAAAAATTATTTAATTTTAATATTTTTAAATATTAAAGTTAGATTTTGACAATTTGTTATAAATAGATTAAATAATCTATTTTAAAGAAAATAATTTCATAAAAATTATTTTTATACTTTAAACACATTCTTGTGACCATCCTAGATTTAACATCTATAAAAAGATTTTTAGTTATTTATTTACTAAATTTCTCTCAGTTGGCGAATATTTTAATATTAATCAAACATGCATTTATTCCCAATTCGAAGCCCTAGAACTTATACATTTATAGACTCTATAGACTTAGACATATTTATTACTTCATTTTAGGGCGATACTTGATACATTTGGTCAACACATTTCTCAACAGATATAACATTTTACCAAGGTGAGTTTACATAGCCCCTTTACTCTATTTTCACTATTTTTGGGGTGAAACATGTTTAAACATTTTATACTATCAGTTACTCATATTTACTTGTGATTCAATTACAACATCATTCTATCATTTGACTGTAACAAAAAGACACAGTACAATCATTAACAATGATCAAGCCGCCTGTTTAGATTATAGCGCTATAGGTCTGACAAACCCATCCCACCCGCATAGACTCAGGGATGATCGATAACAGTAATAACATTTAACTAACTTGCGAGTTAGTCATCAGTCGACACAAGGTTTGGTTGTACAAGGACGCATTGTTGCATGTCGGTATCATACTCTATCATCATACAACCCTGAGTGTTGTACAAGTTATTGTTATCAACTATTTCTTAAAAACCTATGTAATTCTCACCAACAATTGTTGACCCAAAATATTTTCAACTTAACATGTTTCAGGTTCTACTTGCATGAAGATTTGCTTGAAGATATGTGCATAGTCTTATTCAAATTGATGTACGAATTCTTGTAGAATCATTGTATGTATAATTATTTAAATCATTTAATGAAATCATTATTCACCATGAGCTACTGAACAATCATCACTACGTGACACCCCGATGTTTCCGCCATCGGTTGGGGTGTTACAACTCTGATCCTTAGTATTTCCAGGCACCTCATCATGACCCAAAAGTGCTGTATTACCAAATACATAATCATCAGACACTTTTCCAGAGTCCTGGAGCTTCTTTTTCTGGTTAAGCTCTCTCTCATAGGTCAAGAGCTTACCATGAAGCTAGGTCAGTGATAGGTCCTTAAATCCAATTGAGTTTCTCATAACTATAGCAATAGTGTCCCATTTGTCTGGTAATGATCTTAAAAACCTATGGTTCAAGGTTGAATGAGGGTAAGTTAGACCAACCAGTTTTAGTTCACTAATGAGACAGTTTAACCTCTCAAATTGTTGAGTTAATGACTCTCCCTTAACATGACTAAATGTTTCATATTGTTGGTTAAGTATTTCACGGTTGTTTTCAATAACCTCTTCAGTCCTACCAAATTGTTCTTTCAGTGCATCCCACAACTCTTTTGCATTGTTACAGTGTAACAGCCCAGCATATATATCATTGGGTAGAGCCATGGCCACAATACTGAAGGCCTTAGAATCAAACTCAATTTTCTGAAAATCCTGGTCGGAGTAGTTTTCAAGTTTCTTAGGCTCCTGAACCTTGGGATCTTCGGTACTCGGCACCATCGGAACATGTGGTCCGAAGATAACCGACTTCCAACACCCAGTGTTCTGTTGAGCTAGAACATGGCTCATCCGACGTTGCCGGATATTGTATTCAGATCTGACAAGCATCGGTGGCTTGTTGTTCGTGCCAGTGTTATGTGGATCGTGATTGATTGAAGCCATTCTCTGATTTTTCAAAGATAAAGTCTGTTTATAAACGGTTGAATCGAAAATAAACTATTACTCTGTTTTCAATCCGACAAACAAACGATATCAATAATTGTGAGCTGGTCTGTTTATATTAAATTGATTGATTAGATCGAATTTAATTGACCAAGCTCTGATACCAATTGTTAGGATCTAAGTTTGATTGTTTTGATATATTTAGAAGAAGATAAGAATTGAATGATGTAAGTATATATGGAAAGTGCAGCGGAATAATAAACAATAATCAAAACAATAGGAATAAATGTTTTCTTTAATTGAAAGCTTTCATTAATTGAAAGATTACAATCAATACAAGTACTCCCCCTCAGCCTGATCACATAGTGATTGTTTGTCTGAGAGAATGTTTATGTGTGTGATACAATAGAACAGTACAAGCACTGTTCTATTTATAGACAAATCTAAACCACTGGTGACCTGTGCTGACGTCACCTAAGATAGTGACCTCTAACAGAATAACAACATAAAATATCTGCCCTATACAAACTACTGTTGTATTACAAAACACTGTAAGGTAAACTACTGTTAAGGGAAAACTCTGATGGTCTTGCAACATCTGTTGGAGTCTAAGTGCTGTTGACTCCAACAGAACTTTAGTCTTCAGTACTTGATCAGCAGTTGTTCTTTATCAGACCTTTGGTCAGCAGTTGTTCTCTATCAGTTGTTATCTAACAGTCCTTTGTATCAGCAGTTGTCATAGCAGTTGTTTGGATGGAACAGTTGTTAGGGTCAGCAGTCTTTTGGGAAGAGTATGTTGTAAAGACTGTTTATTTGTGTGGATCAACTGTTAGTATATTTTGGCTTTTCAATCATCTGTTCTTCTCCAGGTCAGCAGACCCAACAGGTTATACTACAGAGCGCTTTCGGGCGGTGGGTTTTCCTCTAGAATTGATGATGAGCCAGGTCACCATCGTTGTCTGTGATTGTCAGCGTGAGTGCTCTTTTTCCAATGAGTGTACTCTAGTGGCCGCATGGGCTAAGGATAGTTGAGGCTCCTGCCATTTTTTTGCCTTCGACCGACAGAAAAGTTACGCGGATATGAGGCGTAAGCCTTTGGAATTTTAAGTCGGTGACAGAGTTTTATTGAAAGTGTCACCTTGGAAAGGTGGTGCATGCTTTGGGAAGTGCGGGAAATTAAATCCTCGATACATTGGTCCTTTCGAGATATTGGCAAGAGTAGGCCTTGTGGCTTACAAGCTCAAGCTGCCGCAAGAGCTTAATGGGATACATGACACCTTCCACGTGTCAAATTTGAAAAAGTGTCTTTCCGACGAGACCCTTATTATCCCTGCCGATGAACTCCACATTGATGACAAGCTTCACTTTATCGAAGAACCAGTTGAAGTGACTGACTGGAAGGTTCAGAAGCTTAGGCGTAGTAGGACCAAGTTGGTCAAGGTGCGATGGAATGCCAAACGTGGTCCAGAATACACGTGGGAAAGATTGGATCAAATGAAGCGCAAATACCCTTCTCTATTTGAAAAGACCCCCGAGCCGAAGAACATGAAGTGAATTCCGGGATGGAATTCTCTTAACGGGGGAAGAATGTGACAACCGGCAAAATTAAGGTAAATCCGTACTAATTAATTATTCGTAATTAACATAATTAAGTGCAATTTTGTGCTAATTATTTTAACTAAGACTTAGAGAATAGCAAATTCCCCATAGGATGCATAGGATTGCACATGTTTAATGTTGAAGCATGACGAAATCGTGTGCAAATAAGCTTGTCCAGAACGGACGTTGATGATTACCCGATAGCGATTAATTAACCGAAACGATCCCGAACACCCGGGAAATGAAATAAAGGGAATTTCCATGAAACATTATGTGTTTTGGAACTCCAAAACCATAAGTGGAAACTCCAAACACAAATCTCCCGATAATGAATAAAGTGCGCGTATCACACCCGATGCGCGCGAAACTTATAAATTCGCTAAATAAAAGCCTAAATAACTTACCAATGCCCAATAACTCATTTTTAGGGGTAATTGGGAGTCAATTATATGTCCGAAATAGCTCGTAATAAACACACGATAAAACCCCGAAAACCCTAATCGGCTTAGTTGAAACTTAACTAGATAATTACAAGATATTTTGCATAAGAAAAAGTGGGCCCCACCACACTTTTTGGGCAGATTTTAGAGATGGCTAGAGCCACCCTAATCTTACTTGAAACACCTTACAAAATGATTATATGTTGAGCATGCTTAAAGGTTTGTCACATCCAAGTACAAAAGTATTCTTTTATATAGATAAACACATGCTTATTATCACAACACTTGAACAAATAAAACCCATCCATATCCATCTCCAAACCTACGGCCATCACCCTTCAACCATTAACCATTTTTGTTTTTCAATCAAAAACTCACAAAAATCATTCCTTTCCATACCCTAATCAAGTGTGCACATGAAACTTGGAGCTTAATCTTTGGAAGGCACACTTAAACCTCCTTCCATTTGAGTTTTGAGTCTTCCCTAGCCTTGTGCTAGTTGTAAGTTTCTTATTTTTGCTTCTTATTTATGTTAGTTTTTATTTAACATGTGTTAGAAGCAAGTTGTACATGGGTTAGGATAATAAACTTTCACATAATAAAACATATGTTTTTCAAGACTAAAATGGGAGTGTTAATGATGTTGAAAGGGCCGTGAGTTTTAGTAGTATTATTATTGTTTTTATTAGTTTTAAAAAGCTAACATAATCTTACACATGTTAAAGGTTTTAGCATAATGTTTAACTAAGCTTTTGATCATGAAATACATATATGTTTTTACAAGTTTAACAAAGGATTATAAAAAGATTCATATGGCCATGAGTTTTATAAAAAGATGTTAGTGTTTTTATAGTTTTTACAAGTTCACATACACATGTGTTAGAAGATGTTTTTAGGTGACTTTCATAAAAATAACTTGAACATGTTTAAAAGTGGTTCTAATCATCATAATAAACTTACAAAAATGTAATTTTGTATAAAAATGTATTTTTATAAAATAAGGTTTTATATAAAAATATAGATCACCAAACATGTTAGAAAAATATAAACACAAAAGTTTTTATAAAAATTTAGAAACTAAAGACTTGGTAAAAATTTTGTGTAAAAGTGAACAATTTTGTATATATGGGAATACAAAAGTGTTAGGAGTATTTGGTTATAAATAATCAAGTCTTGTTTCAAAAATAAAATGTTATTCATAAAGTTTTCAAGTAAAATATGTAGAAATTGAAGGTTGATTAGTTTCAAGAAAACATATTGTTAAACTTAGGAAAATAACAAAATATATATTTTGAGAAGTAGGAAAAATAATATTTCGATGACAAGTATTTATTCCTACAAAATATATATAAACAACTTGTATTATTCGGGACATGAAAATATATAAATACAAGTAATAATTGTGACGTATTTATATCACGGCGTGTTAACGGACAAAATGTAAAACGGACGAATAAGTATATATTGTATAACTTCCTACAAGATACGTATATATGTTATTGCGTTTAAATGTGGAAATAAAAATATATATATTATGAACTAAAATATATAACTTGAGTGAAAATACGTAACACTTTCCTAAGTGTTGAAAATCTATTCATGGGAGAATTAACGTAAATAATCTACCACGATTACGCGTTTAAATAAAGTGTAAGAACTTGACAATGTTCGGCCCGACACGATCCTAGTATATTTATTTAATGGGAAAATAAATATACGGTAAAGTGAGTCGAGTCGAGTGTTGACAATGTAATATCGAACGACAAGATCCTAGTAAGATTATTTAATGGGAAAATAATTATGAGGTAAAGTGAATCGAGTTGATAATGATATAAAACAAGTTAAGTAATACAAGAGTATAAGCGTAACTTATATCAAGGGTAATCCATCACCAACGAACCTAGGATACACATTTAATTAGACGGGGAATCAAACTAAATAGTGGTGTTGGGAGTTGGGCGTACAACTTGCCGAAACACGCGCGCTATAGACCTAGTGATTTATATGTCTAGGACATTTGTAGGTGTTTGACCTTGGATGAGCTATTCTCTGAGTTTGGATTGCTTGCTTTGCTGGAGGTGAGTTTCACGGCCCCATTTTACTATTTTTACTTTTCGGGGGAAAGATATGTTAGGGAAATAGGTAATATGTCAAATACTTGAGTTTGTTGTTTGCCACACGGGGTGAGTCCTCGCTACTGTAACCATTTATTCGTGTGTATGTATGAAATCGAAAACCGAAGGAATATTTGGATAGTACTATTGGTGCCTGACAAGGCCCACCCCTAATCAATAGCGTTGATTTATGCAACTGTGTATGCCAAGGGTGCACGTATTCTGAACTAAGTTGTTAATTTCCGTGAGACAACTATAAGCGAGGCATTATTAGTCTTGGTTTGGTTATGGGCTCAAGTAGATTGTAGGAATTTGCAACTCCTACAATAGTCACTACTCGTGTTTATTTCCCAAAAATGTTGTTAAAATAATTTGTAAATTAAAACCTGTGAACTCACCAATATTTATATATTGACGATTTTTAACATATCTTTCAGGTAACTGATTGCTGGAAGCTCACATGGCTAGGGCGGTAGGGATCATACAAGCGTTGGAATCTTTTGGGGGGTTTCACTCTTATTTTCCACGGGTTGGGATATAGTTGAGAAACCTTAACTTTTGTTTATGGTTGTTAAAAGATGTGTGTGAAACTTGAAACTACTTTTCGACGTATAAATAAATGATCCTTTTCTTAATTACTTGTAGTTTGCGTTAATCTTGGTTTAATACTCTTCGAAAGTCGCGCCACGCGTTTCTGCCATTGGCGTGGTGTGACAACATAAACCACCGTCGGTAAGCCTTACTTTTATCTACCATCAAGCACCATGTCAACTCTCATCTCCATCGCCATTGCCGCCATGCGTTATCTATATTTGACAAGGTCATCTGTATTTTTTAATATATTGAATTATCTATTAATATTATTAAATCTTAGAAATCTTAAATATACAAAATTAAATAATTATAATATATACGTTTTAGTATATATTTTTTTTATAAAAAAAATACTTCTATCCATGTAAACCATCGCCAATAAGCCTAATTCGTATTTGCCATTAAGCACCATGTATACTCCCATCTCCACTGCCATCGTTGTCATACGTTATCTATATTTGACAAGGTCGTCTATATTTTTAATACATAGAATTATAGATTAATATTATTTAAAAACTTTAAATTATTTAAATATATTAAATTAAATAATTATACGTACTCTATGCGCTTTAATAATATTAATAGCTAATTCTACATCAAGCAACACATCAACTCTATGTGTTTTAAATATGGATAACGCATAGTAACAATGGAGGCGGAGATGAAAGGTGATGTGGTGCTTGATGACAGATACAAGTTACGCTCATAGACAGTGGTTTATATGGATAAAATTATTGTTTGATAAAAGATACATACTAAAACGCAAAAAGTATAATTATTTAATTTAATATATTATTATAACTTCAAATTTTTATGTTTTAATAATATTAATAGATAATTCTAATTCTAATTTCAATAAATTGCAAAAACTATCTTTGTAATCAAATAGAGTTAATTACAAGAATATCTAGTTATAATATGACATTTTACTATTTTAGTCATTTTATCAAAATTTAACTACAAAAACTAACGAAGTTTGTCTTAGTACCCCAACATGTTACAAAACTGAAACCATAAACCCTTTACATGTTAAAAAATAAAGTTAGTACCCTATTACATACACTAAAAAAACGAGTGCCGAATGGCGATGTTTATTACACAAATGTCGCACGATAAAACCGTACTTGTAGGATAAAACCGTACTCGTAGGATCCATTTCATAATCTACGACCAGAAAACACCACGATTCAAGGGCTTTAGCAGCGACAATCTCTTTGTCACCGCTAATGCCGAATTTTCTTGTAGTAATATCTAAAATTAAAGTGAAAAAAAATAGTTGCCCAGCTCGCATTACGTTTGGTTCTTTGTCGTTTGCTTGTGTGATATGTTTGTTTTTAATGTTGGTTGCATAAAACAATTAGCATGACAAGGTTATTAGTATGGTTCCTTATTTGTCGTGATGTATTTGTCATGGTGTGATTTTGCAATATTATATTTAACATTGATCCATGGCTTATGTATGGTACTGTTGTTTTTTTTATTTTTAAAAGAAATTTTCATTCAAAAACGTCAAACCGGTCCTTAAAGCAAGGACCGAAGCACAAACCAATTACATCATGTACAATGGCGAACGCCACCAATCCTTCCACACTATATTATTATAGTTAGATCTATTTCTAACCCAAAGAAAGGACAAGGACTTTATACTAGCGACAATATCACCAATACAAGCCGTCTTCCCATTAAACACCGAATCATTCCTCGCTTTCCACAGACACCACATAGTCACCATAATCACCCCGTGAATGGTCTTCTTTCTCTTCTTGCTACCTTTCACTTTTTTGTACACTCCCAACAAGTCTTTAATCTCAAAGGCATATATCGGCTCCAAATCACACCATCTTCCTATTTGATCCCAAACACTAGTCGCAATCATACAATCCGAGAACACATGCATTGCCGTCTCTTCACAATAATCACACCAAACAAACTTGTTATTTAGAATATTCACATTTCGCTTGATCAACTCCATTTTAGTCGGCAACCTATCCATCTCCGCTCGCCAAACCATAATGTTACATTTCGATGGAACCCATCAAACCCATTTCAAAATAAAGTTGTTACCAGAATTTTGGCCACGCTACAAGCAATTCCTCACGGACTGAACAGAAAACATATTATTATTTTCCCCAACCCAAACCCACTTATCACAAGAACCGGACACTTCAATTTCCTGCAGAGTCGAACAAAGCTGCAGCCACTGTTGCATTTCCTCGGCATTCTGCAGCGGCTCTATCCAATCTGCCTGAACAAAACAACGACCATTCAGCATCCTCACCCGATCAGAAGCCAAACACTGCTTGTTGTTCTCCAGCCTAAAGAGAGTTGGCCACCTATGTTTCAACGCACACTCGCCCATCCAAAACCTCACAGTAGACCCGTTCCCAATCTTCGCCCTTATAAAAGTATGGATAAACACATCATTCGCCTTTAACGAACCTCCAACTTTAACAATCGCTTTCCAGCAATCCGTAGCCCTCTTATTAACTGGAATAATTCCCCATCCTTTTTTATTATCATGGCACGTATCAACAATCCGACGCCACAAGCTATCTTTGTCCGATCTATATCTCCAAACCCACTTGAAAAGAAGCGAATCATTTGTATCCTTCAACCTCTTTATCCCCAACCCGCCAAACTTTTTAGGCGAAGCGATTCTATTCCAACTCACCCAATGGATTTTATTACTAATGTCACTCGTTCCCGACCAAAGAAATCTCTTCATTATACGTTCAAGATTGTCTATAATTTTATCCGGAGCTTTATACAAAGAGAAATAATAGATAGGAAGGCTCTCTCTTTATATATGTAATATGTCAAATGGCAAGTTTCCAAATTGCATGCCAAAAATGTCGAATGTGTGTTCCTATTCACATGGTAATAACAAGAAAAATGCAAAATTTTTGTTTCCTTCCTTGGGAAGGGTACTTTAAAGAAATTGATAAATAAATGCGTGAGTTAAATACACCTTAATCTACAAAGGATAGGAAAGATTTATGAGGCGACACGTCTTCAAAGAATGAAAGGTAATTTTTTCTGGGCAGACAACCTAAATAATCGCGCATGTTATAGGTGGTAATTACGCATGTTATGACGATAATTACACACGTGATAAACCTAACGAAAAGAAAAAAAAATAAGTATAGCAATAGGTAAGGGTGTTCGCCGTCCGGTTTTCGCGGCTTATAACTGACATCTTGAACCAAACCGTGAGTAACAGTTTTTTATTTTGTTAACTAAAACAGAACCTAAGAACTCTTAAACGGAACCGGGCCAAACCAAACCGTTTGTAACCGACTGTGAAACCAAATCGATGACTGGTTTGAATAGTTTCACGGTTTGAAACTGAACCGTGAAAACCCCTTGCAATTGGCTATACAAATTAAAGAGAATAAAATGTTTGTTTCATGGTGTATATTTTCTTTTTTTTTTAACATTGTAGTATGAAAAAGTCATGGACATTTAAATAGATCAAGTTAAAAATTGTTTGAATGAATTCTATCATGACTACCATGTGAAATATAAGATAATTGGTTCATGAGATCTCAATAGTTCTCGTACACACGTTTCACCGTAACCATTAGCTATGAGTTTAGCCATGGAACACTTAAATAGATCTATTAGGTTTGACACCCCCACTTTTGGTTAGTCGCACTAACCTGTTACATACAAAAGAGTGCTAGTTTTCTATGATTCTTACATTGTCTTTATTGTACAATGCGCCAAGCACAACAATCATCGTCTTAGCTAGGCTTTGATTGGTGAACTTTACTTTGCATACATTCAAACCTGTGAACTCACCAGCTTTATGTTAACAAATCTTTTATTATAGAAATGATAGGGTTGGGTATATATTATTGATATGATAGGGTTGGGTTATTTTGAGAACTCGTGTGAGTTGCGAGAACCATAGAAACTCATATATGCCATTGATCTTCTCAATCCAATGGTTGAAATTGAATCTTTAAGGTTTTTTTGTCTTGATATGATAATTAATTTTGTATTAGTATTTTTTTAATCTAATAAAGTACTTAAAAGGGTATTAAGGTAAAAACACCATGGGAGAGAAATAATTAATATAATACCATATTAATTTTTTATTCAATAATTCAAAATATCATATTTTTTAAAACTATATTTTATTTTTTAATTTCTTTACTTTTTTAAAACATCAAATAATCAATATTCAAAGATGAATCTGATGAGAATGATTTACCCTGGTGTAATTATTTACACTGGTGTAAATCTATCATACACAAACTTCTAAAAAAACGCTAGTGTAAAATAACCAACAAACATATATACATTCGTATTACGCTGGTGTAAAGTAACCAACAAACATATATACATTTGTATTATGCTGGTGTAAAATACATAGTACCATTTATACCATTTGTATTACACCACTATAAATGCCCCACAACATCAACAAAATTGTATTACACCAATGTAAAACAACCAACATCATACAATTCATACTACACATAACTCAAAGAGTTTTACACCATTTTTTATTTACCTTATTCAAAAAAAAAAAAAAAAAAAAAAAAAAAAAAAAAAAAAAAAACCATCATCTTCAATAACATCATCTTCTTCACATCATCATATTCTTTCACACAAAAAAAGCCATGAAAAAACTTAATAATAACAACAACAACAACAACAACAATAATAAACATACCTGATAGTTCATCCCACCACCAAAACACCCCCTGACCATCATCGAACCACCATCCCACCACCATCACCAAAACACCACAGTCCCTCCCCTCCTCGGTCACCACAACCCACCATAGAAAACCCCACCATCAAAAGCCCCACCACCAACAAAAATACCATCCACAGCCACAAAACCACCGTCCTCCGCCACTCTTTTCAAATCCCAAAAACCACCACCATTCACCATCACCTCCACCCCCTCCCTCCACCGCCATGACCACCGCCCCAAAAACCTCCACAGCCATGTGAGAGAGAGGGAGAGAGCCGTGTGTGTTAGAGAGGGAGTCGTGTGTGTATGTGTGAGATGAGGATTTAAAAAACCAAAGAAATCATATTCTTTTAAATGGTGTTTTGGAGTGGGGTGGGGTAGGGGAGGTGTAAATTAGTTTGTTACCCTTTATTATTACTAGTAGGCAACCCGTGCGATGCGGCGGTGGCGACAATTTACAACGCAGTAATCATTTTCTGTTAGTTTATTAATCATCTCGTGACATATTGTATAGTACTTAAGTTAGTTTTTACTTATTCGTGTAATTGTAACAACTCCATTAAGCTAACTTATCAATCCTCACTTACTACATCTGCGGTGCGTAGTTATTCTTATGTAAATCCAAAATACACAAATGAATAGACGTAATTTATCAAGCAATATAACTAATAGTCGTCTTTCACCGACGACAGACCATATGAAATTTGCCCAAACAAAATAGCATAGTATACCAAACTCTATGCTACACGAGACCCAAAAAAATCCTCAACAATGTTATTGTTTTCCATTACCGGCTCCATAAATGTACCTATAAGAGATATGAGGAGCAAGAAATATATAAGAAGCAACAAATACAAGGTGCAAAAGTATAGAATCAAAGATCCAAAAAAACATGAAGCCAGTCCACACTGATAACATGGACTCTATTCCTTTAAGACACGATGTTCTCTGGGTATACCATAATTAACAAAACCATATGGATCTTCTTCTATGTTCTCATCTCGAATGAATGGTTGATCAATAACGTCACAATATTAAGGTAATAGTGTATGCGGTTGAATTTGAATACCTAGGAAATTTGTTTTATTAAGTAACAAAAGTTGTAAAAGATGTCAAGTTTTATTAGTGATTTACTTTGGGCGACATCGTCGGTACCAACGTTGATACTTTGTTATCCTTTTTCCGTGCAGTATTATAATATTGTATGTGATACTCTTTTCGTTTTTCAGACGACGCGAATGCACTTGAGGTAGAAACATCATTACGACGATTTGGTTGTCCATTAGTCATTGTAAATCGATAAATATGCCTTGTAAATTAAATAAAATAGAGTTATCATAGCGAATCGAATTTCAAAAACATCATAGAAGAACAGTAATGACAAATGTAAGAAAATGATTATACTTTTTTTTGTGTTTTATGTGGTAGTTGATCAATTGTAAGATATCTCACAAATAAAATATAAATAACATTTATACCCTTAGACCCCCGTAGTGGGGCTTGGAAAATGGCGCCCCTGCGCACGTGGCACTAAAATGGCGCCCCCCACACCATTACAGGGGGGCTCCATTTTTCAAATCAGGCTTGGGGCTTTATATTAATAGCGCCGGCTCCATTTTAGATCACCCAATCAGACCTTGCCACGTGGCAAGGTCAATAATTCAACCAATCAGAATAAAGGCAGGGGCTTTATAAATAAAGCCCCACCACTACACCCCTTTTTCACTTTATCTCTCCATGCTGACTCAGCTGCCACGTGGACCAATCAGAAAGGGGGGCTTTATATATAAAGTGTCACACCCTCAAATTCCACGTGCGGGGTTTTACCGCGAGGCGCGTGACACACCAGGATCTCAGTCAACGATCACAATAAACATACAACAAACATGCATTCAAGATTATATTTAAAACCAAAATATAATGCTTTGAGCTGTAAACCAGCAGCGGAAGCATTCTTGTTTACAACCAAAAGACATATCATTGTTTACAAATACATTGTTTAATATGTTTCCAAAATAATAGACGCCGTGCATGACCTCGTGCGCCTAATCCGACAACCGCTACCTTAGCGACCTGAGAAAACATGCCAAAAATGTCAACATATAATGCTGGTGAGTTCACAGGTTTTCTTTCATAAAAGTGTTGTTATAAGTTCGGTAAGATCATTTCCCGTTACTACTATGTTATGAGAACGTTAGCTAGACGTTAAGTGTTGCTACTACTGCGGTTGGGAATCCATTACTAAACCGGTATAAGTGTTGAAGCCAGCCCAGACGGACGGGATTACCGATGCCTCGGTAACCCCCAAAGTATTAGAGACAATATGCACCCGCCCGGCTCCCAGCCGTCGGGTGGGGTTTGTAAGGCCCAATAGATCTATCCACATTTCCCCCGTTGTGCATCCCCGCACATTCATGGTTCCCCCTGGGACTTTCTGTAAAAGCCGCATAGTACGTAAAGTAACCATAGTATAACATGATCTATGATGAGTAATCAAATAAGTAGCATGTTTCTCCCCCGAAAGTAAAACGGTAAAAGTGGGGCTGTGATACTCACCTCGGTTTGCGTTACTTGAAAATAGTTAAGTAGTTATGTTACGATAGTCCCAAATAGCGACGACCTATCATAAGATGCGTATAAGTATTGGACTAATAACCCGCAGGCTAACTAGTCCCCGTATGTCCAGACCGTGACCATAAACGTTTGAAAACACCTTTAACCGTTAGACCGACCGTGCCAGACAAGACCCGACATCCCATTGGTGACCCGACATCCCACGTGTTAGATAAATGCAAGACATCATGCAACATATGCAATTAAACACTTAGCACGCGCAACAATTCACCTAGTCTAGCATAATGTCCAATTAATGCATAAACAGGTCCGAACACGTCTTACTAAGTCATTGGGTGTATCCCGAGGTTCCTAACATGTTCCTAGGTGTCAAATCGTGTTCCGGGATGTCAAAACGCGTTCACGACAGCAGTACACGCGATTAGGAAGGTTATACGCGAGTAGGCAATAGCCTATAGGCGATTAGGGGGCCTAATCGCATGAAGTATAGGCGATTAGGGTCCTAATCGCCCCAATGGTCTGCATAATCGCGTGGCATCAGGCGATTAGGATGCCTAATCGCCTGTTGCTGCTGTGTAACGAGTTTTCGCGCGTTAAACCCTCCAAATCAGATCCGAAACATGCAACAACACCCAATATCAAACCTAAATCATTTACCAACCCATTTCAAGCAAAAACCCCCAACATATCACTGATCTAGCATGTTCTATGCAATTATTTCCTAAAATGGCAAAGTACTAGGTTTCTTCTACCAACCTTATCTTTCCTTAAATGGAAATAATCAGATTTCAAACTCTACAACATGTAACTCATAAAATCTCTGATCTAACCTCTTCCTAGTGTGAATCCTAACAACATTGCATCAACAATCACACCATAATCATCCTAAATCCTCAAGAACATACAAATGGGTCAAAATATGCATTTTCTTCAAAACACCATAATAATGGCTAAGATTCTAAGACAACCTTCCTAATGACCTCTACATATCATTAGTACAATCATATCTTGAAAACATTCATGTTAAAATCACCAATAAGACCAACATATGCATGTAAACTTCACATATAACAAGCATTAAGGTGTAAACTTGGTTTAAGACTCTCTTGAAAGGTTTTTAAAGACACATTTGGTAAAACAAGGTCTGGAACTTTAGGGGAACTCAAAATAACAACTTTACAAAGGTTAGGGATGAAGAACACACCTTGGGTTTTGCTAAAGAAAGGTGTGTAAGCTTGGGGATGGTGATTTTTGTAGCAAAATGAGTTCCAGAGGTGTTCTAAGGTGTGTGGGCGACTTGGGAGCAGCTAGGGTTGTTCTAGAGGTGTTTGGGGAGTTAAGGGTTCTATTTATAGGTGTTTTGACCCGAGCCCTGCAGTACACGCGAGTAGCAGCCCCTTATACGCGATTGGGGGCCTAATCGCGTATAACATCAGGCGATTAGGTCCCAATCGCCTGTAATCTTCCCTACTCGCATGAACATATAGGCGATTAGGGGTTCTCCCAGCTCCTAATCGCCCCTGTGATGCTGGAACGGGTTTTTGGCGCGTTAAACACTATTTTATCATATTTAAACACGTATTCACATACCGATAAGTCACATAATGATTTCAAACATATAATGCATGATAACTAACACGTTTACATCCGTTCACCAATTCCCGGGACTCGAGACTCGTGTGTGCGTTAGACCCGGCGATTCCACGAATCGCCGATCCTTGTACCCATAGTTATGGACCGACTCCCGATGACCCCGCGGATCATCATAACGACTCCCGATAATTCCCCCGAATCATCGTACCGACTCGACTGACCTCGTTAAGGACGTAATATGCATGACTCGCTAAGGTAGACTTACTAGTTTAGTCAACGTTACTAACCTGAGTTTGCCGGGTGTCACATCATCCCTCTGTTGAAAGAATTTTCGTCCCGAAAATTGCCCAAGGCCAAAAAGGAAGAGACGAAAGAGAAGAAAAATTTTCCGGTTGCCACATAAAGCCCCCCACTACGCATGGTCTTATAATACCTATTAGCTCTTTATATGCTACATTAAATTTCATGGCCTTTGGTTAGTAAGACTATGACCGAGACTCATAGTTTGTCAAAATTCTCATACTCAATATTATGTTTGGTTCTAATTTGTATACCAAATATGTTCCGTAAAGGTATTATACATAAAAAATAGATTCAACAACTTGTTTAAATAACTGTAATTTAAGCAAAATGCATCATCGATGGACCTCTTGCACACCCTATGTTTTGATGTATAATAGGACAGCACATCCAAATACTTAACAAAGTCAAGCCTTTCTCTCTATTTTCTCATTATACTGTAAGTCTCTAAATTGGTATAATTATAAATAAAATGTTTGCAAATAAAAATACATGTTTAAAATTTAGTAGCTTAAGACTTGTTACCAATTATTTTGGTGGTTCTTTTGTGGGCCCTTGATTACAGAATCAAATAGGCCAGTCTAACCAGGAATCAACCTAAGTAGAGGCTTGGTTCATTGTGGAACATTAGGCCTTGAAAAAGTAAGCCGGTTCGTAGTGATCCTGGGTTCAGTGGTCTGATAAGTATGTTTAAAAATATATTTTACTATTTTATGCATGATGATAAGCAACATTAAAAAGTTTAGCAAAATCCACACAAGCACACGGCAAAAACAATAGTTCCACCTCATTAACTCTCTAGAACATATAGATAATGATGGTCAAGTTCAAGATCAAGAACATTTAAATGAGTATCACATACATAAAAATGAGTACCACAATCTATTTATTGGTAAAATGTAAAAAGACTAATGTGAAAATTAAAAGTTGTATAACTATAGACCTAAAGTAGTAGGAAAATAAGATGGCGACTCTACAGGAGAGATGGTTGTTTGACCTTGTGGATAAAGCATTGATGTTTTCTCTTGTTTGACCCTTCTTCACAAGTCTATGATATGCATTGTGGAGTAGAAAAATATGTGAAATAGTATAAGCAGAACATTTGGTAGTGTGCAGTCTTTTACAATTTTAGAAAATCAGTGTGAGCCAGACCACTGTAGCCTTCACTCCTTCACCATTTTGATTTTGTACCCTCTACACTTTTTCACCATTTTCTACCATCTGAAAAGGAATCTTGACGTAAAATAAGAATGTGTCATTTCGGGTTTTGGTTTATCCCAAATGGGTAAAATGAGTGAAATATTAAAAAACCAACAAACCTTTGCCTCCAATGGACCCTTGTACTCGGTGTTTTGAATAGTTGGACTATCCGGTCACCATCTTCCTCATCATCCCAATCTTCTAACTGAATTTCATCACATTTAGTCGGCATTTTAGGATATTATTAACTTGTCAAATTGACTTAATATACATTACCTTGTGGCATGAAGTGTCTGTTACAGGTTAATATTTAAAAACATAAATATTTGACGATAATTACCGAGTTCTACGGAAAAGAAATGGGTTATGCATGACATTATTATTACATACCAGAAACGCTAAATGGATTTTGCTTAACAAAGGCATCATTTTCAACTTGCACATATATGAAAAACCTACATTAAGAGCAACAGTTGAATTTTTCAGGTTGATGTATCCCCAAAAGATGAAATCATTTCACAAACATGTAATTGTGCTTATGATATCCTGAATTTTTAAGACTTGAAGTTCCAAAACTCTTCCCCACATTAATTTGACGATTATTTGTAATTTGATCACTATGCTTTACTCTTATAAAACACAACACTCACACACACCGCCTATAAGTATGCATATAAGCCGTAATCAGGAACATAACTAATTTCATTTAGACATTGATAGACGGCGACAAAACAGAAAAAATAATTTAGTAGTAAATTAGTGAATGTGTGTATCGGTCAATGGTGAATATGTTTGTCCATCAAACCGAGGCTCTAAAAACAAAAATAAATCAACTTAAATTCAGATTGACTAAAGGCAGTTGTTAATATATTCTGCATCATAGACTCATAGAAAGTGAATCATATCTAATATATTATATATCTAGTTCACAAGCAGATCCATATCATGTCTATTCTATCATGCTAACAATCCAATAAGACATGCATCAAAGAGATCATTTCAATGTTCTTTATTTGCTACTGACATGTTTAATTAAATTTGAGTATGTTTTATATCAATAATACCTTGACTTGATTTATTTCAACTCCTATAAAACTATCCAGTCAATAGTACATACACATATCAATAATCACATTCCATCCAATCCTCAAACAACTAATTCTAATCATCAAAAGCAGCATAAAACTAACTCAAAGAACTACCAAAAGGTTGAACATCAAGTGGAACTCATTCAAGTAATACGAAATTGTAAACAATTAGCTTCAAACAAAATGTAACTACGGAAGGCACAAAGCCACTGAAATTATTGTTCATACAAGCAGAGACAAATCAACAGTTTGCATAATAATCTTGTTGGAGTGACAATAAAATAGTTGTATCGTACCTGAGCTAGGCGCCGGAAATGGGGACGTGCACCCAACAGTTTTGCAGATCTGGTGAGAAATGGTACCTTTGCTTAGCTCGTCTACGTATTAACATGTCATCTTCAAAATTCAAAAATCTAAACGAACCCATTCATCCAAAATTGGCCCATCTATAATGCAGATAAGCTTCTCTACTCCAAGAGCCAAAGCACAGCAGTAACAACTTCATACGTGCATCGTGCCACATTATGTATCACAGGAAACAATTAACTAAAGCATTTGCAATATAGTTACAAGTAAACAGTTATTTTCTTATTGAAAGCCATGGTGGTTAAGTGTGGATTATTTACATGAGTCAAACTATGTCTCCAACATAATCATGGGTCACTCAAAACCTATTTTGATTATTTGGGTGAAAAAACATAGGAGGATACGACTATAATCTTAGTATTTTACATCCGTTTAGATCATGGCAAATAGTTACAAAAAATACCTATTTGTAACTACATAGCAGACTTGGAATTCAATACATCTCAGGAGCTGGAATATCTGAGGTTGCTAAAGATCACAATAGAATCATTATCTAGCCACTCACATATGCGATGAACATCCACTTTCTTTACTTCACCCGTATTCCGTAAACAACTCCTCTTTCTGTCAAAAAGTTAATAGCTTAAGCAACAAATTTTGCTTCGTTTATTGCAAATTTTTAAAAGAAGCGTAAAGAAGATTACCTTGACCGCAAGAATTACCACTCGCAACACTATCATTGAGTTCAACTATCAGTTCTCTCCATGTCTACAAAATACCGCAAAAAGACGGTCATGGTGATAGCTTTGCCTCAATCATTAGCCGGATTTGGAGGGATATGTTTTCTGCAGATATATGGTAACTTCTTTTATCATCTTATTTACTCTTATAAGCTTTTTCAAACTCAATCGGTACCTACACATACATCAAAGTCATCAACAAATGATATTAATAGAATCACTCAAAACTTTTTAATATAAACATTAAATATCTTTTTTCAGCCCAAACACGAAGTATAATCAATATATTTATATTCAAGCTCATTTTTCGGTACTGACCACCAATAATAAAAATAATAACAAGGATTCATCAAACTTCACAACTTAACACTACATAACACAAAAATTTATTAGAAGAAAAAAGTAAATTTATAAAAATAAACAAGAGTATGAGCTAAAATCATACCAACTCCAAACCACAAAGCTTCTTCAAATTTAATGATATAAAGATATTCTGAGCCACTGAGTTACTTCCTCGGAAGGAATCTACATTTGCAATTATCACCAAACAGTTAGATCCTCATACACATCTGAATCTTTCCAAAATAAACTGGATCTAAGACACGCAACCAAAAACCCAAGTGTAACGCCCCGTTATTTTATATAAAGATAAATAAATAATATATATATTTATATTATATTCACACAACTGTTAAATTTTCTTTCACGATATTACATAATTAACAAGAAATAATTTATTTTTACTCACCGACAAATTAAATTACTTAATTACGTCACATAGTGACGCGGTGAGAATTCACCGGATATTAAACGACTAGTCGACCCTTGTAAATCTAATAAACATAAATATATTGTATAAATAGATACATTCCAAATGCTCGTTTAATTCAGTCTATACATATATGAATTTTATCAAAAATTACTATCTTAGTAGTTCATCAAGTTACGTAATTAAGCGAGTGTCGAGACATTTGACAGGTTCGTTTACGCGGTATACTTCCACTTAACCTAATACCCTAATTATTTAAACACATCTTATTCTTCTTCACCACCACCACTTCCTTCTTCCCCAAAACCCTAGCCACCACCACTACCCTTTACCTCTTTCTTTCCTCTCTAAATAAATGCAGCCAAGCCAAGCAGACCATCACCCCCAAGACTCACTATACACTGCTCCTTCCTTCTCTTTCTCGCTCAAACATAAGCGCCGCCACCCCAAGGTGGTTCACGGCGGCTCCTCCCGGTTGTACAAACCCGTAAACAACAAAACCCCCTTAATCTCTCACGTCTCTGCCCCCCCTCATCTCGTGCTCCTTCTCTCTTCTCTAACATCAACCGCCGGCCACCACCACAGGTAGTGGGCCTTGGCAACAGAGTGATAAAGGTGGACGGGGAGGGTGTTTTCTAGGCACTGAAGACTCGAAGATCATGGTTTTGGGTGGTTCGGCCGGTAATGGAGTTGGTGGTCACGTTTGGTGGGTCTGGGAGACGTACGGCGGTGGTGGTGACGGGTTAGGTGGCTGGCGATGGTGGTTATAAGGTGGTTGTAGTTCGATGGTTGGTGACTCTCGGTGGTGTCCTCTTGCATCAGAGTTGGTGGGTTTCGGTCGGAGATTCTCGACGGGTTTTGGACTTGGGTCAAGTTTCGAGGCATGATTGTGTTCGTCATGGGTTTGATGGCGGCACATTGGTTTCCACGGCTGTAAGTCGGTGGCAGCCTTGATGGTTCAATTCCCGGGACAAGATGGGTTCATTTCAAGTCTGGTCAAACCCATATCAACGAAGGTCAAACCTGGTCAACGACGGTCAACCTGGTTAGATTCGTCGATACGAAGTTCGTGGCGCGTACGTTTTATTTCGTGCACAGGATCCTATCGGGAAGGTATAACGCGCGCCGTGTCTTGTTTTATTTATTTTAGTTATATTTTTATAGTCAAATGTATATTTTCATTGGTATACATAAATGTTTATGTAAAAGTGTAAAACGAACCGAACCGACTTGTACTTACAAAATACTTAACATCTAAATATAAATACGTCTATGCGCCTATGTATTCAAGTTGCGAACTTTTAAACGTTATAAGTAGCTATATGAAAATATGTTGGATATATATACAACATAATAGTTGGCGAAACATGGCTATAAATGATCATTTTAACTAATCGTTTTACTATTCTATTTTGGAACATTAACTATTAGCTAAACTATACTTACACAAATTAACATAGTGAGTATCTTATGTTCATACGAATCGTCAACACATCGCACTATAGGAATATGTATTACTTATCAAAACTCTTAGTTATCGCTTGTCATAGTCTTAATCACTTGAACCTTTTGTAGCGTACAAACTTGGTTAAATTTTTTTGTGTTTGGGTTTTGGACAATTGATGTTTTTGAGATAAAATAGACGACTTGCGTTGTCTGGTTTCTTACGAAAACAGAGGAAACTCTGCCCAAATTTTTACAAAACATAAGAAACATATCGAGCGTTCAAATCTATGAATTTGTTCAATAAACTACGTTTTCACAAATAGAATTATCTTCAAACCAACACGCTTTCACAAATTGATTATTTTAACAATAAATACAATATTTAAATTCCATTTTTGCCGTGCTAATGATACATATACTATTATCCAATGTGCCATTTCAAAATGATTAAAAGTTGCTATTCGGAATACTATTTGAAGCATGAATTTTAAATGAACACACATGCGCTCACACTTCGAGAAACTAAAACCAAGTCCTATCGGTTCGTTAAGTCATACACTCATTAAGACACGTATTGTTTACAATACGAGTCTAGGTAGTTGGATCAACTATCTTTACAACTAAGATGCGAAACAAGCTTATTTGCATTAGAATTTAAGACGACCTTCATTTGTAATAGGACACAAGAGTTCAATTAATCCAAGTTCAGACTTGTTGCTACTTGCTAATACTTACACAGTGAATTTCAGGTGAGTTTTACATAGCCCCTTTTCTATTTTTCACTATTTTTGGGGTGAAACATGTTACAACATTCTATATGCAATTCAATCATAAAGTGTCTATGTGTTTTTCTATGTTGCATTATGTCTTAAACATGACTAGGGTAAGCACAATATTCTAGCATAATCATTAACATTGATCAGCCGACGGTATACAATGATAGATCTATTGGACTGACAATCCCACCCTTTTTTTCGTGCCTCATACATAGGTAGCGTGGGTGATTGTTATCGCATAACATAATCGAGTGAACCATGAGCGTATGGGATGGACCACAATATAACAGTCACAAGGGTTGATTATGCACTCGATTTACTTCTAGTATGTTTTCACATATATGGACTAGACTTGCCATGACACTTGAATTGTACAAGTTTTATTCGATTATCAAAACCTATGTAATTCTCACCAACTTTTGTTGACCCAAAATATTTTCAAACTTAACATGTTTCAGGTTATAGCTTGCTTGGAGTTTAGAGTTAATGCTTGAAGATGCATATTTAGTATTTTTCATTTAATGTACAAATTCTTGTAGAACAATTGTATGTAATGTATTTAAATCAATTATTGAAATTTATTATTTACCATGAGCTACTGAACAATCATCAATACGTGACATCCCGATGTTTCCGCCATCGGTTGGGGTGTTACAGATTGGTATCAGAGCCATGGTTATAGGGAATTAGATTATTAGAAAAATAATCTAGTCTATAACCATAGGATTTAAACCAGTACTTGCTTCTATTACTTGTAACCCTATTTGCTACCTTATCCTTATCTCTATCTCTATCCTCATCCTTATTCTTAGCCTAACTTAGTCTTGCCTACTCTCTTTCACTTATTTGCTACAATCCTAACGTACTTCTAGATTATTAGAGCAAATTCCTTGGACTTAGATTTGATCAGTTTGATAAGCCAACATTTTCGTTTATTCGTGGTTAAATATCTACAATCTTTGTGTTTCATTTCCATTTATATCATCTCCCTCTCATTTAAATCACAAGACTTAAATCTCAAAATTTTCGCAATTCAAATCTATTTTCTTCCTCATATAACCCCCTCGTTAGTCTAAATTCCATGAACCATTTGTGAATCTCAAAATCATATTTCATTTTACAAACTTGTAATATTACCCGCTTGTTTAATCATTTTCAACATCCAATCCAAATGGTATATTTCTCTTTACAACATATTGCATATTCTATTTCTTAAATCATATTACATTACATTCGGGCCAATTTTATTTTAAACCTCCTCCTTACATTCCTTTTTTTAAAGGCATCCTCAACCATAAAATTTCATCATGTTCAAGATTTTAATATCCTTGTTCAAACTATAATCTCATAACCTGTTTATAGAAGATATTCTAACACCAACACTGAAGAGTACTAAATTTTCTCAAAAATTCATCACCTGAGGATTTCACAAACTATAGCAAATAGATATTTTGTCAAAGAGTCTCTTATTTTCACAAAAACTATTTTCTAAATTCCAAATGTTTATGTAACAATGTATTGATGTAACAAATGATTTACGATAAAAATGTTTTAATCTATTAAGAATGACTTCTTTTATGTATTACTCGAAGCCTATTATACAAAACGTCTGAACAAATTCTTGATTTTTGAAATCCGACATCGTGTTTAAAACCTATGACTCATCGAAATATTTTGATCTAAATCAACTTAGTTGTACAATTTAATGACTTTTGCTAATACTTACACAGTGAATTTCAGGTGAGTTTTACATAGCCCCTTTTCTATTTTTCACTATTTTTGGGGTGAAACATGTTACAACATTCTATATGCAATTCAATCATAAAGTGTCTATGTGTTTTTCTATGTTGCATTATGTCTTAAACATGACTAGGGTAAGCACAATATTTTAGCATAATCATTAACATTGATCAGCCGACGGTATACAATGATAGATCTATTGGACTGACAATCCCACCCTTTTTTTCGTGCCTCATACATAGGTAGCGTGGGTGATTGTTATCGCATAACATAATCGAGTGAACCATGAGCGTATGGGATGGACCACAATATAACAGTCACAAGGGTTGATTATGCACTCGATTTACTTCTAGTATGTTTTCATATATATGGACTAGACTTGCCATGACACTTGAATTGTACAAGTTTTATTCGATTATCAAAACCTATGTAATTCTCACCAACTTTTGTTGACCCAAAATATTTTCAAACTTAACATGTTTTAGGTTATAGCTTGCTTGGAGTTTAGAGTTAATGCTTGAAGATGCATATTTAGTATTTCTCATTTAATGTACAAATTCTTGTAGAACAATTGTATGTAATGTATTTAAATCAATTATTGAAATTTATTATTTACCATGAGCTACTGAACAATCATCAATACGTGACATCCCGATGTTTCCGCCATCGGTTGGGGTGTTACACCAAGCATCAGAATAACTCAAACATACCTGATCGTCGGACTGGTCTTAAAGTTTACAGATCTGACCAGATGAAAATCATGTAAATGTTGATTCGTTTAAGGAGCTCACGACCATTACATCCCCAATGACCGCTTAAAACGTCGATGTTGCGATGGTGATGGAGCTTGCCGCTGGTGTTGTGTAGAAATAACGCAAAAAAAAAGCCCTGAATCGGAACCATGAGGTCAGAAAGGTCAGAAACATCATAGATCTGAAGAATTCATAGTTTGATGTTCTTGAATTGCTAGAGAGAGAATGCGGCGGATTAGATTTTGAAATGTGAGGTATGATAAATCTGAAAACCCTAATGTGTATCCGTCTATTTTTTCTTTGGCATAATAGGCTTGTAAATTATGCATCACAACTTGCACACTTAAAAGTGTTTAAGAGTTTGTATGCATTGAATTATTGTACATGAAGCTTTTAAGTGTTGTACTGTGGCAAATGACCATTCATGTCCTTCCTATATGCTTATTAATATAGTATAGATAATGGTAAGCTACATATGTGTCGTCTTGTTATCGGCCTAAAGGAGTTCTCAAGTTCTCGCAACTCAAGTGAGTTCTCAATTGAACCAGATCCTATCCTAGATATGATATATTTATATGTTAGAGAGACACTATAAAACACGTAATAACATATTATTATTATTATTATTATTATTATTATTATTATTATTATTATTATTATTAAACTATCATTAATAGTTAAATTTTAAAAAATATACTGTATCAATACCATTGTCAAATTATATTAGTACGAGGTATGACTTTTTTATGCATAATTACACACATACACACACATACATACACACACACATACATACACACACACACACACACATATATATATATATATATATATTGCGTAATTATTTTACCTTAGGCGTCACTAAGCGTAATTATTTTACTACATGCGTAATCACAGAGAGTAACTATATAAAATGTTAATAAAACATGA
Source organism: Ambrosia trifida (assembly GCA_028751855.1). Taxonomy (NCBI): domain Eukaryota; kingdom Viridiplantae; phylum Streptophyta; class Magnoliopsida; order Asterales; family Asteraceae; genus Ambrosia; species Ambrosia trifida. The sequence goes on from CM054126.1 coordinate 92,575,486, forward strand.
TATTTATAACACAATACAAAGAAAGTCAATCATTATTATTTATATTATTTTTCTATATAATATCATGTCCGAAGAATTTAAAACACAATGCATATATATAATATATAGTATTTATATATACATATATAAAATATAATATAATATTTATATTCAAGAAGTAACTTCCATTTTAGTCCCTAGGGGTATTTTGGTCAACTAACCAACACTTAACAGAAAAAACAAACTCAGTTAGCCATTAGGACGAAAAGTGTTAGAAAATGCATTCCTCAGGGTTGGATCTGTTAAAAATTAGATTTTCGGACTAGAATAATTAAAATACACAAACCTTAAAGACGAAAACGAAAATTAACTCTAAACCATATATATTTAACACAATAGTTTTATTCTTCTTCTATAACCTTCGTTCTTTAGTTTTTTTTATATATAAAAACTAAATATACAACTGCGCTAATTTTTTTTTTTTTAACATTCCAAAATAAAATTTGTTGAAAACAAAATTGTATTCAAAATAGCAGAACGCTGACGAACTAAACCGATATTGACCAACTAACATCGGTACGGATAACAACATTCCTTTATATAGTTTTCGATTGATATAAACACGAGTTGTTTTGGTGGGTTACATTACACAAAATTAATATTAATATAAAAAAACCATTGTAAAACTTTTTTTATAGTCATGAAAACCAAATTAGCATCCCATCCCAACCTCGACGCGTGACTAGTTCCAAACATTTATAAGCATTTATGGCATTAATAGATGTTGCAAACACCAACCAAAACAAGACCCCCATAATATTCTAAGCCACATACAAACTTGTACAATCGGCACCCCACCGGTGCCCCACCCTCACCACTGAACGGATATCATCATAACTCCGTCGCCTTTCATGAAACTGACAACACTTACTTAAATGCAAATCGCACAATTTCCCAAAACTACTTCCAAACCCAAATGGAATCAGACACAAGAAACATAGTAGTTGTCGTAGAGGACGTTGAGGTCGCCCGCACCGCTTTGGTGTGGGCGCTCCACAACGTCCTCAGGTACGGTGACTTAGTCACCCTTCTTCATGTTTTTCCTCCAGCGACTAATCTAGCTGGAGGAAAATCGAGGAACCGCAAGAAAACCCGGTTGCTCAGGTTGAAAGGCTTTCAGTTGGCTCTTTCGTTTAAGGATATTTGTGTTGGCAGCTTTCCTAATGTAAGTGAATGCTTATTTATTTGAATTGATTATTGTGTGATTGATTATATGATATTAATCAATTAAACAGTTATCGTCTTCGTTGTTTGTTTATATTCTGATTGCATAATTGTAAACTTAACAGACGAAGATAGAGATTGTTGTTACTGAAGGTGATGAAGAAGGAGGAAAGATCGCAGATTTGGTTAAGCAGATCGGAGCTTCCACTCTAGTTGTCGGGTTACATGATCAAAGCTTTCTCTACAGGTAGTTTGATCAATTTTTGATGATTATTGTTGTGGTTGATGATGATTATGTTTGGTCAACGCTGGTATGTTTCATGATCTTCATCACCGACTCTAGAGTTTTCTTTTTATTTTTTTAATTAATATTTTTATTATTAAAATTAAAGTTAAATAAAAATAAATTAAATAAAAGATGGGTGGTAAATAAGGACAAATTATGGTTTCTTTTTAGCAAAATATGAACAAATTTGTAAAAAGTTTAGATTGATTGAATGCGTGTGCTAATCATATTTAAATCATGTGTTTGTTACACTTGAATGATTAATATATGATGTTTCATTTTAAAATTTGTGTGTTATGTTTATAGTTTGTTTATGATTTAAAAAAAAAAAAATTGTCATGGAAATGCGTGTGGCAAAAAACAAACAAGAAGAAAAGGTACATGCAGAGTGGTGGTGGACACTGGACAGTACACATGTGTAGTGTAAAACATTTAATGGGTGAAAGGATCTTTTGTCCACTTATTTCATTTAATAATACATACAATTATTATGAGTGCATATTCTGTTTCACTCTATTTGAGTATGCAATTCATCTAGTTGTTATCATTGTGACAAGTTATAACTTATCCATTGTGTTCGGGCTTTGCTTCTCTCACAACCAAACCACCTTCGAAAACGCCTCAAAAACATCCTCTCCTCTCCCTCTCGGATAACATGTTTTGGGCATTTTTGCACAAGATCCTCTAACCTCCCTATGCCGTCCACATTATCTAATATCTTATCTCTCGTCCCCATCATGCACCCTCTCCTTGAAAACGCTAAAAACCAACCTATCGTGGATGCTGTTTACATATGTGAGAACATTTTAAGAATTATCCGTTCTTAGAGTATCCCGATCCAACTTATTACATATTTTAAGATTATATAATATATTAATATATTTGTTTATTTATTTTGCATTCAATGAAAACATTTGAATTTGATGAACATGATATGAATGAACCCAAAGTTTTGGCCAATTAAATGGTCCCATTTGATATATAACATCATAATTTGTTGATATAGACCCCAAACTGTTTACCATAGATAAATCAGTACAGTTTCTAGTTTTTTATTGCCTACTTTTAAAGTAGCAATTTTGGGGACAAAAGTCTTGTACTACTTTACTTCTGCCTGTTATAAAACTAGTTTTTATTGCATACTAAAAAGTGACAAATTTGTTGGCAGGAATCTTGTACTAATTTACTTCTGCTTGTTCTAAAATAGGTTAGCAATGGCCCACAAGAACATTTCTAACAACTTTAATTGCAAAGTTCTGGCCATTAAGCAACCTAATTCACCATTAACAAACAGTAGACCCACATTGTCAGAAAGCAGCTCAACTAGCATGGACTTTTCTCAGATAGATATTTCAACATTGAGGTACAATTCATACTTGCTTAACTTTCTTGTTAAATGATGCAAATATATCTATAATATTGACCAGTTGGTTTAATACTTTTGATATCAAATTGAATGTGTGATAATAATAATTTTCTACTAATCTTGCTGGCATACATCTTGATCCTTTTAAGTTTTAACACCCTTCTGTTTGGGGCGTAAACGAGTCATTCCAAACTCGACTCGTTTAACTTAAGAGAGTTTTGAACTGTGTCTAAAACTTGAGCTTGGCATAAGAATAACTTGAGTAGACTTGTTATGTTATTTATTAGTTATGTTATTATCTTCTCCACATATACATTTTTATATATAAAAACGTAACATTGCTATTATATAGTCGCTTTTATCATAATTATAGTATGGTGTAGTTATGTATTCATTATATTAAATAAAGGTTATTATATTTATTTAACCAATAGGCTTGTGCGCTTAATCCAACTCTACTTATTAAACTCAGGCTCGTGCCTATTTATTAACTGAGTTCCAATCTAGGCTCGAGTATGGGCTGAGTTCGCTTATAACTTTAGCTCCATTTTATAATCAAGATCGTTAAGCTTGGCTTGATTCAAGATCAGTGGCGAAGCTTGACCCGTAGGTTCGGGGGGTCGGAAGTCACTAGTTTCGGGGGTCGAAAACCAGTTTCGGGGGGGGGGGGGGGTCGAAACCCTATATTTCCAAAATTTTCTATACGAATGCTATATAATCGAAACTTCTGCGCGAAAATTCAGGGGGGTCGGCCGCCCCCTCCCGCCCCTAATAAGCATCGCCACTGTTCAAGATTTTAGTGATCTAATCTCGGTTACCACAAGAGTGGCTTGGTTTATTTACTTACACCCAATGCTTTTTGTTCATCTGTTTTGAATTTTATAAAAAAATAACGTCTAATAAATATAAATACAGAAATACACTTGATGATTTTCTTGTTTGACCCATTCAACACGTTTAATATCCAACTAACTTTTTCAACTTGATCCGTTGGAGAAAATATTATAACCGGATCGATTACTGCATCTCTTTTATATAAAATTATTAATTTATTAAATTTCTATAATTGTTGCAGCATACCTGAAGTTCCTCCACCCAAAATCCCATATCAAGTATGTCCAGACCCATCAGCAATTATATGGAGATCAAGAACAAGAAGAAGAAAACAGTGACAACTAAGCAAAATTTACTATTCTAGTTAGCATGGGGTCTGACTGAAAAGGAATATAGCCTGATATTCGGTTCGATTCTCGTAGATTTCGTTTGAAAATTCAAACAAACACCATACCAAAACTGGATATTAACATATTTGCTCTTCAAAATCACAAAGTTTTATGCTGTTCTTCAGCTCTCAGTATTTTTCCCTTGCAATGTTTTGGTATTTTTATAGAGGTGCCAATTCTTGTTTTGTCCCCACCCGAACAATGATGGGAACCTGACATGATTGTAATCAGGTTTTGGGTTGTTTTATCTAATCCGTTTGATAAAGAGTTGTGTTTGGGTTGAAGTGTGTAATTCGTGTAGTTTTGTGTATTGATTCTATTAAAATTAAATGGGTCGACTCAACAACCATTTAACTTGAAAAAATATTTATGTTAACCTAACAAGATGTTTACTACCTGCTTATATCCTATTTACAACTTTACTATAACCAATTACAAGTTACAAACATGATTGACCCGTTAAGGAAAACATGTAACACGGGTCATGTTCAATTTATATGGTTGTTATTCTATTCAGATTAAGAATAAAATTATATATTGCATTCTCTATTAAACACAAGTATTTTATAAAAGAAGAAAAAAAAAAGCCCATCAAGTTGTGTTTTCATATGTATCCCGTTAGCCCATTTCTTTTTCCGCATACCTTTTTTTTTTTTTTTTTCCAACTTGTGGACGTGTGGTAGATATGTATGAGTAGCGGTGTGGATTTCTGACACGACTTAAAAACACGACACAAACCTAACACGAAATTTATGGGTTTGGGTTTAGCCTAACCAGATTCGGGTCAGCTTCGAGTTGAACCCGCCAACCCGTTTAACCTATTTATATTATAGGGGAAAGATCCGGTACAAAGTGTTTTTTCGGTAAGAACTGTGAGAATTAAAGGAGGGTATTTTTGTTTTTTTTTTTTCAAATTTTTTTTCCCATATTGTTAAACATGTATTATAGTATTGAAAACTAAAAAAAAAAAAAAAATTGGTGTAGAGTAATTACGTGTAAAGTAATTACACTAAAAATTTTTTTTTAGTGTAGAGTAATTACGTGTAAAGTAATTATATAATTACTTTAGTGTAAACTAATGTATTTACTTTAATGACGTAATATCACATACAAAGGTAAAAGAAGACATATAAAAACAATCAGTTAGGTAGAATAAACACACAAGATACATGTCACAACGTCCGCTGTCGCCTTTGCTTCCTTTTGTGAGAGGTTGAAAGTCCGGGCCTTGGTCTTTGGTACGTTTGTCCTGGTAGTTTTTCCAGCAACCCCAACACCAGAGCTACTAGCGCGTGTCCCCGTGCATTTGTTAGAAAAATGCCCTGTGCCCTTACACTTATAGCATACCAAAGTCGGGCACTGATATTTAGGGTGACCCGTCTTCTTACAGCGGAAACAATTACCCGTACCCTGTTTACACTCCCCCGAGTGCATCTTCCCGCACTTAGCACATTGATTACTATCCCCACTACTACCCCTAGGATCAGTAACTTTGGTCTTCACCTTCTTGAGAGCGGGTCCGGAAATGTCCGCCCCATCAAAGCTGCGGTTTGAGTTCCAATTCTTCTTTTGATCGGTGACACGCTCAATATCCCTCTGCTCATACAAAGTACCACTCATAGCCACCACCTGTCTTAAAGAGTCCATGCTAGTAGTCACAACACCCCTGCATATGTCCAATGGTAGTCCCTAAACGTATCTCTTTATCCTCCTTGCTTCTGGTGTAACCATATCTGGGAATAAGCGAGCCAACTCATTAAACTTGGACGTGTACTCTTTGTGGGACAGATTCCCAGCTTCAAGATTAACAAATTTCTTCTTCAACTTATCCAACTCATGAGTCGGACAGAAATGCTCGATAACTAACATCTTCAACTCATCCCATTTCATCCTCTTAACTGCCCAATCTCCCATAGCCTGAGTCAAGTTATCCCACTAACATAAAGCTTGAGATACAAACGAATGAGCCGTAAAGGTCACATTGTCCTCATCACGACACTTACTTACCCGCAACACAGCCTCCATTTCATGAATCCACTGGTGGGCTGCTGAAACATCCCTATTGCCAGCAAAAGGATGTGGGTCACACGTTTTGAAGTCCCCATAAGTGCAACCTCGAGTGGCAACCCGACTAACTCGAGCTCGATCCTCCTCACTAGAATAAATAGGTTTGGGTCCCGGCGTTGCCTCTCGGATCCCTGTCGGCCCCAGTTACGGCCTTAACCGCCTCAGCAATAATCTCGGGCATACTATTGTTGAGAACTTGGTACATCTCTTCAGCGATCGCCTCTCTAACTTCTGGTCCAAACACGTCAGGGTCATTAGCATAGGACTCTAGAGTAGCTTCCCATTCCGATACGGGGTCTGGAATACTACCGCCCCGTGACCACCCACATGACCACCACCATGACTACAACGACCGCCACCACGACCGACCCTAGATGACCGTGTTTTAGCCATAGTAACCTTCAAGACAAAACTGTCAAATGACCAGTCACAAGCATATTCAGGATGTATAAAGTAAGGGTAAACTTTTAATAAAGTTAATCAAGTGCGATTAGCTGTTTACTTTAGTCACACTAAACACAACAAGTTATGGTCACATTAAGAGTTATTCCTACACATTAACATTCAATTTCCAGAAATACACATAGTATTTATTTACGAAACTTTTAAAGGGGACCTCTTAGCGTGCAGCTACTCAGCAGTTGACATTTCTTGTATCAGTTCAGTCCCGTACCATATTCGAGTTCAAGCATGGACTGCTCGAATCCCTCAAACAATCACTCTGATACCAACTTGTAAGACCCCCAAAACCGGGTGTCAAACAGTTGGCATTCAAAGACTCAAACTATTTTAAATACTCAAGAAGTCTTGTTTTATTTTAAGAAAACACGTAGTGGAATGTCAATAAGTTAAGTTATTCAAATATGAAATTCCGATAATGGGTCAAAACATATTTGTAAAAACGTAACTTATAAATGAGTTTTCAAGCAAATAAAGTTGGCTTTTCTTATTTGAATGGTCAACCGCATCTTAGTAATTTTGCAGCATGCCAAGGCGTCCCTTTTATTCTAAAGAACCTGAAATCAAGCTAATATGCACGCAAAGTCAGACGAGCTAAGTGAACTTGAGTTTTATGAAGTTGTTAATAATAAATAAATTGTTAAAATAAAAGTTAACAAAATACTTTAACCTTAGAGTTACAATAACCGCAATCCGCCTATTTGTTCCCTAAGCAAAATGTAAAGTCTAGAATAAGCGCAATCCGCCTATTTAGACTTCATTTAGTATCTACAATTAGCGCATTCTGCCTACTCGACTCAACCCACTTTCTGAATTCAGAGCATACATATCACACATCTATCATAGCTCAATTTATAATATCAGGTAACTGTTATACACAGTCTATATATATATATATATATATATATATATATATATATATATATATATATTAACAAATATGACATAAGCCATGCAACAAACATGATAGACCTGATCTAACAAGTAAAGTTTCGGGTACATATTCAAGACATCATATTAGCGTAAAATATTTGAAAACAATAAAAAAAGGCATCATGAATTCACCTGAATGCGAGAATAAACACCCAACAAGCAAATTGATACCCGGAGGCTACACTGTCACACCCTCAAATTCCACATGAGAGGTTTTACCGCGAGGCACGTGACATACTAAGATCCAAGTCAACGGTCCCAATAAACGACAACTATATGTGAAATGTTACGTAAATCAAACCATGCAATAATCAAAAACCTTAATCCCAAGTACAACGGAAGCAGTTTAAGTTTACAAAACCGAATGAAGATAAAACATGAGTTTAAAGTTTTGACATCCAAAATATGATCCTAAACGCGAGTGCGACTCCGTGCGCCTAGTCCGACCGCTGCTACCTTAGCGACATGAGAAAACATGCTAAAAATATCAACATATAATGCTGGTGAGTTCACAGGTTTTTCAAATAAACGTTTCGTTAATCTTTAAAACCGTTACCGTTACTACTATGTTGTGTGAACGGTAGCTAGGCGTTAAGTATACTACTACTACGATTGAAACCATTGCTAACTGTGATTTATACTGTGATACCTTTTCGGACTACCGTCATCTCCGGTAGGCCCTGTGTAATCGAGACAATATGCCCCCGCCCGGCCTCCAGCCGTCGAGTGGGGTTTGTCAGGCCTAACAGATCTATCCACATTTCCCTGCTACATACCCGTATTAGTGGTTTCTGTGGGATTTAGATGAGTCGTATAGTAATATAATGATAGCCATAGTATAACATGAAAATGTGTGTTTAAAATGTGTAAGCATGTTTCTCCCCCGAAAACAAAACCAGTAAAGAGTGGGGCCGTGAACTCACCTTAGATTGCGTCTTCAGGTTAATAGTAATCCGACACGTGTGTGATAGTCCCAACTAATGGCGACCTATCAATGAGTTTAAGTAAGTGTGTTGACCACTAACCCAAAAGTTAACTAGTCCCCGATTGTCCAGATATTGACTATGCGTGTTTAAAAAATGTGTTTGAACTTTAACCGGACATACCAGATTGACCCGACATCCCGTTGGTGATCCATTATATCAATTAATCAAGTACATAAGTTTCAAGCATACAACACTTAGTTTGCATAAAAAATCGAACGTATGAAGTCGTAAGGTCGAATCAGCAAGTTTCCAGCTTCATTTGACCCTAGTATAGGTCCATTCGACCCATTTACATGTTGGTTTGACTTTATAGATGTTCATGCAAGCAAAACACAAGTTCATTCGACCTAAGACATGTTAATTCGACCCTAACACGTGTTCGTTCGACCTAAATCATGTTCGTTCGACCTAACTGAAGCCCATTCGACCCTACGAAGGGTCGAATCAAGTCAGGTTCGACCTCCAACCTGCAAAACCTCTTAAACGCACCAAAACGCATCTAAACATCTGAAAACGTCATGAAACATCACAAATCACAGCAGTCCACTATCATTAATCTATCCCCACAAAACCCTACCAATTTTACCTAGAAATCAGTTCGTTTAACGAGTTACCCAAAATGGCAAAATTATGGAAATGTCACATCATGCATGAAAACTTTACCCAATTTGGAAACTTTATGAAATCATTCAACAATCAACCTAATATGCTCAGATTATCATGTGAAACAAAACCCCTAATCATATCATCCATAATAACATCATGAATGAATCCCTAAATCTATCAAAAATCCCCAAAATGAGAAAAATTTCATCATCCAACAATTAATAGCCTAAGATAACCAAAACTTATCAACAATAACATCCTTAGAACATTTCTATAACATCTATGCAGCATTTAATCATCAAACAATACATAACACAACATAAAACACCATTAACACATGTTAATTTGTATAAAAACTCATGTTTAATGATTAGGTTTTGTTTAGAAAGGTGTTAGAAAGATTTTTAATTGTGAAAACTAACTTAAAACAGATCTGGACCTTTGGGGTTTAATGAAAACAAATAAAAAATGTTTAAAAAGGATTTTGGATGAAGAACACACCTTAGATAGGAGGTTAGATTGTGATAAACAAGGTCAAAAACTCCTTCCCCAGTGATTAAAGTTGAGAGAGAGTGTTTAGAGGCGATTAGGGTTTGTGAAATGATTAAAAATGACAAATTATGGTATTTATAGTGTCCGCAGGTTCGACCCTTGCAGGGGTCGAATGAGACAATATGGTGGTCGAATGAGATGTATGAATGACTCAGAAACTTGGTTCGACCCGAGTTTTCCATCTACCTCGCTGGTACGACCACATATACTCGACAATAGATTGGGCGGGAATGGGACAAGCACCCAATGCAAAATGGATGGATATGCCTATCACCGGATTACTGATTTTCCAGACATTTGGTGTGGTTCTTCAAGTCTTCTATGCTAATGGAGCGGCCACTTTCTTCCTTTTGTTCATTCATCTTGATGACCTACCTGAACATCGCATCATATCGATGGCCCATGTGAACACCAACCGCTTCATCATGCTTCAGCTACCAAAAGACGCTCCAATGCCACATCCGAATGGAGCATGGTTGACTTGAGTAATTGAACAGTAAAACCCATGGTTGGCACTATATAGGGATCTTCTATATCAGGGACATAGGCTACATCGAAGTAATACGAGCGGTGAAAGAGAGTGGTTTGACTTAACTGGTAATCCAGTGTAAAGCTTTTTTTTTTTATAATGTATACTGATTTATTAAGTGAAAAAAAAAACTGTTGTTTATGCTATTTTACCTTTACAATAATAAATGAAAAGGATTTTTTATAAAAAAAAAAACTCAAACAACATGTTTAAAACTAAAAAAATACAAAAAAACCAATCTATATATAGGCTGTAAGGACCTAAACGGGCCGTAGAAGAGCACCATCTATGGGACGTAAAGATCCTAACGGTCTGTTGATGTCTGAATGATGGGTCGTAGAGGCCCTCTATGGGACATAGAGACCTCTACTCTACGACCCGTAGAGGCCTCTACGGGCCGTAGTTGTTTGGGGATCCACCATCAATTTGAATCTCCATAATTTGGGGAATATGTCTGTATAACTTATATATTTTTTTTCCAATAGGGAAACCAGTGAACTGGTAGCGCAGATGGTCCCCATATTAGTTATAAGTGTGAAGTTTGTGTGTGTGTGTTATAACAAACCCGATATCGAACCTCGGCTTAGTTCGTTTTAATTTTATTTTTATGTACGGCCCGTATAGGCCATTTGATGACCTTGTCGTCTGAGGTCATGCAAAACCTAAATAACCTAGGTAGCTAGGATAAGTAGGGTATCGAATCTACGAGGAGCATGTGGTTAGCGTCACACTAGTTGTTTGTTTGTCTAAGCTATTTACAAAATAAGTATGCAAAACAATTATGATGTTCATGTAAGAATTTTATTTGAAAATACTGAATTGTAAATAATGATTGTGAAAATGGAGATCACACCAGGTTCAACAAGAAACCTAGAATTCTATCACAAATTCGGATTAACTAGATAATTGCAATGAGGATTAATGGGTTAATTGTTTCAATAGGCTTAGGTGTCAAGTTTTATCAACATCCAAGATGGACTAAACTACACTTCATTAGTCTAGAACATACAAACCCTAATGACATGTTAAAGCATAATTAACCGAAATCATTTCCCTAGTAATTGACGCAAGAAACAATTATCAAAGAGAATTCAAAACAAGATTAACGCAATTAACAAGTTGTTCAAATCCCAAATACAAAATAATTAAGAAAATACCCAATTGTTAAAAACCATAATCTACAAGTCTACATCGGGTGATTCCAAGGAGAATTAGCCTTCCATCTTCTTGAAGTGCATCTTCAATTTTTCAATTTTGGTTTGCAATCTTCAATTTTGATAATATAATTGGTTTGTGGAGAGTAAAGAATGATCAAAATATGACTCCAAGACTTGATTATATAGTCTCCACTTTGAATTATGGTCAAATACCCAGTCAAACCCCTCTGAATGACCATTTAGTTTAGTCAAAGTCTTGGTCAAAGTCTCCATAATTCCCCTAAAAAATGATTTCTTTGACTTGACTAATAGCGCCTGTTGACGATGGGCCTTCACAAATTTTTCCATTTTTTTTCTTCGTTTCTCCTTCCCGGATCATCCTACTTCAAATCTAAAGCTTCGTTTAGCTCCCGAAATGCACCTTAAACTCCGTTAGACCTGGAAAATGCAAACCATATCAAAGTAGTGCATCCAAAACCATAAAATCACTTAAAAATGCAATCTTAAATACGAAAAATATTAGACTTTTAACCTTGCATCACCATTACGGGGCGTAGATAAGCCTGAAAAGGTTTAACTTGCATCAGTATTCCCCTAATTCCCAAACAAAGACAAAAACCCAAACCCTCCCAACCCTCCCACCCTATTCATCCTCCCACTCACCACCACAATCGTCCACAACCAGTACCACCCATCGTTCACCACCACCAGCACCCATTTCCCCCAAATTAATCCCAAAACCCTACCCTCCACCATCCTTCACCATCCTCTTTTGTTGACAACCCTCCACCACCACTGTCGTGAACATCACCACCGTTTTCAACACCACCACAAACAAAGCTGCTCAGGTCAGAATTTTTTTTCTTCTGTTTATTGAATTGGAGAGGATGTATGAATAATATTATGTGTTGGATGGTGGTTTGAAAGTTGAAACCCTAGGTTTTTAGGTTGTTACATAGGCCTGGTTTGGTTTTGCTTAAAGATGTGTCGGTTCGGTTTGGGTTTAGAATAAGTTAGACCTGGTTCATGAGATTCGAATGCAAAGTACAAAGTGTGAAAGTACTTTGTTTGTATGACACACAATCTAATGTTTATAAGGCTACTAGGTTTAGCGTTTCAAAGGAAACGCCTAAATCATGTCTGGTAATAATAACAATTTTATAATGAACCCGATAACCCAAGCTGAACTCAAAACTGGAACTGTAACTCGTATTCCTAAGTCGATGGGGCTCACGACTATGGAACATGGAAAAATAGGATGAAGGCCTTCTATTATGTCAATGATTTCACACAGTGAACCTCTGTTCAACTTAGGCCCCATGTCCCAATGAGAACCACGGATGCTGGTGAGGTGTACAACAATGATCCAACAACATACACAGATCTTGATAAACAGCTACTTCAACGTGATCACAAAGCCTATGGTGCTCTTACAATGGCTCTGTCGAATGACGTTTATAACATGTTCGAAGAGTATACCACTGCTCATGATCTGTGGTTTGCTCTTAATGAGTACTACGAAGGAAATTCTGAAATGATTCAAAACAAGCAAGACATGGTTCAAAAAGAGTATGACATGTTCGGAAGCATTCGTGGTGAAAATCTGACTTCCCACATTGACAGGTTCATGAATATGCTGATAAAAATGAAAAAATCTGGTAATCATGTCAACAATCGAAACTTAATCAAGAAATTGCTTGACTCTCTACCAAAAGAGTGGAGTCTGCAATGCATGTTGATTAAGAAAGAGTTCTTAGATCCTCAGTCCACCATGTTTGATCTCATCAACACATTGAAATATTTTGAAATGGACATCACAAAACGGAAAATGAATCGATCAATCCCAAAAGGAAATCCAAGTAACCACTCAAGAACCTGTCTTTGATGGCACCTATTGGTGGAGGTTGTTCAAGATCTTCTATAGTCTGTGTGGATTCTCTTGGTGGCAGTGGCGGAGCCACTCATTAGCCATGGTGGGCCGGTGCCCACCCTAAAGCCTAGCTCTCATGTGTATTTTCATGAATAAAATTCCAAGTGCCCATAGATTAAGCCCAAGTCACTCCAACTTATATTAATCCATTGGTCATCTGAACAGACCCCTAGTCTCCCGCTCTCAATTCATTCCGTAATTCTCTGTGCGTCTGAATTCCAATCAAAGTCCACCGTCGTCCGGCGGCCATCCCACTTCCGTTCCGTGGTTTGCCGGCAACTCTTTTGATGATATAATATTCCGAATTCTCTGAGTTGGTATGTGAAGAGGTAAAGTGCGCTGCTGCTTGGTTTATAAATTTCTATTTTAGTTTTTATGGTTTTTTGTGGACTCTGAGTATTGTAGTTTATAATGTGAAGTTTGCCATTTAAATTTGATTTATTGATGTGGATAGGATGTGGTTTTATTTTGGTTGTATGGTACAACCATGTGATGGGAAGATGGGTCAGGAGGAATTTAAAAAATAAAGTATAATAATAGTTTGAAAGCTAAAATTTTGTTGAAAGTAAAAAATACCTTCATTTTTTTATGGTATTAACTGAAATGTGTTCTCTAGCCTTCGAATTTGTCTTTGCCCATTTCTAGTTATATTGTCATAGTATAATATATCCCCCCCTTTTGCGCAATCGTATTAGTGATGATTTTTTGAACGCTTGTGTAATTTGTTTTGTAGAAGTGGATGAACTTCTCAATGTTACTAACGAGATGTAATCGAACGTTTCCAAACGATGAAAACACATAGAGGACAATTGTAATTGACTCAATTAAATTGAGGCATGTCGTTATTATATTTAATTATTTAATGAACCAAGTTATTTTATCATCGCTTTTTTACCCATTTTTAGCTAACCCGTATTGTGCCCCCCGTACAAAAAATTTCTGTATCCGCCACTGCTTGGTGGAGGTAGTTCAAGTTCTGGAAAAGCTATGTCCTACTCTGATAAAGCAGCAGTGCATCCCAATGCACAAACTGCCAAAGTTTCCACTGAGCATGGTGAACTTTTTAACGTGTTCATGCATAGCTTCGTAGCCTTGAAGACCGGAGAACTGAAGAACGAAGTTCTTTCCCCTAAAGATATGTAATAAGTGGATCCTGATGTCATGGAAGAAATGGACTTGAGATGGTAGATGGCTATGATCACTCTGAGGGTAAAAAGGCTTTAGGATAGAACTGGAAAAAGAATTGGGATGGGAAAAGTAGGTTTTGACAAGTCGAAACTTCGTTGCTACAACTGTAAAACTCTTGGACATTTGAAGCATGAATGTACCAATTTGGTTGGAGCTGAAGTTAAAACCACAAGAAGGTGGGTGGCAATCACTAAAGGAACAAAAGCTGCTAAGAAGGAAGGTTAAAAGGCTCTGATAGTTGAGGACTTCGACTAGGGAGAAGAAGCAACTGCGGCTGAAGCCAACATCAACAAAGATTTAATGGCCAAGATATACACCAAAACTGCAAATGGTATGAGTTGTCTTGAAGAGTCTTTTGCAGGTGTTCCAAAAGGAGGAGTACAAATGGATGCAGGTCTGAAGGGAGTGCTGAACCCAAGACAAGAAAAGGTTGATGACAAAGGAAAGAGTGAAGCCGTGGAGGAGGCACTCATTGCAGAGAAGATAAAAGAAAACAAAGCTAAAGGAAAACAGAATGAGGCAATCACAAAAAATGATGAGAAGGATCTGGTAAGTATTCCTCTCGAAATTAAAACAAAAATGTGCATACCAAGGTGTGTCACAGCTGTTGCTTACTGTTTGTCCCACAATCGAAAAGTTTTAAAAGAAAAAGATGACATTAAAAAATCAACAATGAAATGAAAGAAAATGAGCTAGCATATCAACGAAAGTTAAATGCAACTCTCGTTGAAATGCAAACTCTCAAACATTTTGTTCTCAGAAAAGATTTTTTGATAAATGATCTAACGGAAAAGTTGGAAAAGTCAAGAAATGAAACTAATCATCTTCAAATTATTGTGGACAAATAGAAAGTAAGCAAAAAGGCTCATGCTGAATTAGTGGATTGTTCTAGATAATGATTCACCAAAGACGGAGTTGGATATAAGGATAAAAATGGGGTTGAAAGAGCCACATTTTTACCACCGAGCCAACATAACTATATACCAATTCCCAAACCACATCCTAAAAATGATTTGTGTAAAAGTTAATATGATAAACCTGAGTCCAGTACTAATATAATTAAAAGCAATGCAGATGTGACACAAAGGGCGGAGGTGGAAGATGTTGACAGTTATGGTGGAAAGACATTGGGGTTAGGTCGCCCAAGAGCCAATTACTCTACAGTTAATTGGTTTATTTGGAATAATCAAAAGACTAAGGTGCTGTTTGTTTTTTAAGAGATAAAATGTCTGCGGTCTGCGGACCACATCTGCAGACATCTGCAGAAGAAGAGGTGGACCAATGGTCTGCAGTCTGCAAGAAAAAGACTGTTTGTTTTTTAACTTCTCTAATTTTTTTTACATATCAACAACTAATATCAACAAGTATCATATCAACAACTAATATCAACAAGAATCCATATCAACAACTAATATTAACAAGAATACCTATCATCCAAGAATACATATATGACAATCTGATTGTTTTTTCTACTGTGAAAATAACTCATTTTGTTCATTCAATGGTCTCTTCATACCCTCTTTGGTTTATTCACAAAATTAAAGGCATATTCAAGTATTATTGAAATTCTAATAAATTCCCACTTCCAAATATCATCTTCCTGAAAGAGAACAACCCAAATCAAACAAAAAATCATATATATAACGTTAAATCCATTAATCAAGACAAAGCTCTTGACACAATGGAAGCATATACCTATAGTTGTGCTTCTAAGCGTCAGCAACACCATTATGAATACAAGGATAAATATTAAAAAAATAACCTGTAAAGGAGGGGCGATGGCGGGGAGGGAGGGAGGAGCGCCAGTGGGGGAGTGGGAGGAGGGTCGATGGCGGCAGAGGGGGTGGGAGGAGGCGTCAGCAGAGGGGTAGGGGGAGGAGGCGGTGGCAGAGGGGAGGGGAAGAGAGAGGTTGCAGAGGAGGGGATAGGTGGATTGATGAGAGATTGATGAAGAAGAAAGAAAAAGGAGAAAGAAGACAGAAGTGGAGAAGAGATGGGAAGAGCTGAGAAGATGTTGGTCTTTGTCTGCACCAAGAAGAGGCTGGGAAGACCTTTTTTAGTAAAAGGTCTTCCAAAAAACAAACAAGCTGTGCGCCCCAAATGTCTGCCCGCGTCTGCACGGGGCAGACAGAAGTGGTGAGAAGCACTTTTGACAAAAAAACAAACACCACCTAAAAATGTTTTGAACTCGGATAACTATAATAGATTATCTAGGCTGGATGACTGTAATAGTGTATCTTGGATGGATGGCTGTAATAGTTTATCTAGGAAGGATGACTGTAACGAACCTAAATCTAGGATTGACCTTAAGGGCGTAGTGCCCGTTAATGATAGGAAGAAACCTATCCAACGTTCAAATGTTTGTGATGATAATTGTGTGCCTACTTGTGTTGATTTGAAATCAGCATTCTGTGATGATAACATTGCATATAAGCCATATATGTTTGTACCAGAACTAAAACAGAACAGGTTTGGAAAATTTCTCACTGAGGAAATTCCAGAATTCATTCCATCATCTACAAATATATCAAGTTCTGAAGAATCACAAAGTGAAGTAAGTTAATAAAGTTCTGAAGAATCATAGAGCGAAACAGAGAGCATCATCAATACGCAAGAGTGCAGTTTCAATGAAGAATCAACTGAAAGTAAAAATTAATCAAGTGGAAGCTCAAGCACAAAATAGCAAAGAACATCACAACCATCATCATCCAAATCTTTTTCCTGTTACAAAGACCAAGCCTCATTGTTCTCGATGCTTTAGATGTGGAAGAGAAGGCCATGTCGTTAAAAGATGTCATCTGAAAAACAAACAAGAAAATGATTTCAAAACTCCAAACTCTTTTGTAAATCAAATTAAAAGTCTTGAAGAAACTGTGAAAAGTTTTGTTAAAACCACACAACTTTGGAAAAGAAAGGAGTCGGTTATGGGAGAAAATCATGATAGATCAAAATTTAAACAAATATGATTCCAAAAGTCAACCAAGTATTAAAACAAATTGCAAAAATGGTTGATAGCTCTCATGATATATCTCTGCATGTTGATAGCGGTGCTTCAATGCATGACAGGACTGAAAGAACTTCTCAAGAACTATCGGTTCATTGATGGAGAATTTGTGGCTTTCTCCAGGAATGAAAAAGGAGGAAAGATTATGGGTATAGGGGATTTCGTCTCCGACGCCCTAACTCTAGAAGATGTCAACTATGTTCCAGAATTGTGTTACAATCTTTTGAGCGTATCACAAGTCTGTGACAAATGAATCTTTGTGTTGTTCAATGACATGGAGTGCATATTTCTTAAACCAGGATTCACTCCTCCTACTAACATGATCATTTTGAAAGTTCCTCGACAAAACAATATCTATGTGATAAACATGAGAGATGCCAAATCTGAGTGTCAAATGATATGCTTGTTATCTAAAGCATCTGAATCTGAATCACTGTTATGGCATAGGCGATTAGGACATGTAAACTTCAAAAATATAAACAAACTTTCAAAATTAAACCTTGTTCGAGGGCTTCCTCCCAAGGAATTTCCGTTTTCTAAAAAATGTTTAGCAAGTGCCCGAGGAAAACAACATAAAAAATCGCATAAGTCCAAAACAGTGAACACAATTAGTTCACCACTTCAATTGTTGCATATGGATCTCTTTGGTCCAATTAGTGTGAAAAGTCTTGCTAAGAAATCTTATTGTTTGGTGATTACAGATGATTTCTCATGATTCACCTGGGTCTACTCTTGGAGCTCATGAGTAAAGTAGCTGAAATCTTGATGATTTTCATTCCTCTAATAAAGAACATCATAAAATTGAAGGTGAAATCAATCAGAAGTGATTAGGGAACTGAATTCAAGAATCAAAGATTCATATCCTTTTACAACATCAAAGGAATTCATCTTCAATACAGTGCTACCAGAACTCCTCAGCAAAACAGAGTTGCTGAAAGAAAGAATTGGACACTAATTGAAGCTTCTCGGACGATGCTGATAGATTCAAAGTTACTAATCATATTTTGGGCAGAAGTAGTTAATACTGCCTGCTATTTTCTCAACAGAGTCTTGAAAGTTAAGTCTCGCGGAAAAACTGCCTATGAGTTGCTGTTTAAAAGAAAACCCCTCATTGAGTACTTCAAACCATTCGGATGCTCATGCACCCTTCTTAACAACTATAAAAATCTGATAAAGTTCGATGCTGTGGGAGATGAATGCTATTTTGTTGGATACTCATCCAGTAAAAAGCATATCGTGTATACAACAAACGTACAAAGATGGTGTCAAATACTTTTATGTTGATTGGCAAGAGTCCAACACCACAAATACAGGAACTGGTCCAAATTGGTTCTTTGATGTGGATGTTGTTTTTAATAACTTTAATATTCCAATCTCTGACAATCAAGCCGCTAAGACTCTCCTTTAGAAGAAGTATTCTATTCTTCTGAAGATGATGTAGCTCTATTCACCACTTGTTTCTCTCCACTTGTAGTTGATCCTATCTTTCATTCACCACCCACTAATGGTGATACACCTATTGAAAATGCCTCATCCTCTAAAAATGCATCATCATTACAGCAGTCTGTGGATGATCCACTTCTGTAAGCCTTAGTGATCATCTTACAAATCTTCCTCAACAGAGTCAAGAAGAGCCAAATATGGGATACAAATCATCTAAGAACCATCCAATTGAAAATGTTATTGGTCCAATTTCTCAATGTGTTCTTACCAGAAATCAAATCGACAAGCTCAACACTGCCCTATCCGCTTTCCTATCTCAAACTGTGCCATTTAGTATTGAAGATGCCATCCGGGATGCAAGCTGGGTTGAAGCAATGCAGGAAGAGCTTTTTCAATTTCGAAAACTCAAAGTTTGGGAATTAGTGGATCTACCGAAGGGAAAATATCCGATTGGAACACGTTGGGTCTTTCGCAAAAAAAATGGATGAAAGGGGAGTGGTGATTAAGAACAAAGCACGATTGGTGGTTAAAGGGTTTCGACAACAAGAAGGAATTGATTATGAAGAGGTGTTTGCTCTGGTAGCTTGACCATTAGAATCTTCTTAGCTTATGCATCATACAAAAACTTCAAAGTGTTTCAAATGGATGTCAAAAGTAATTTTTGTATGGAAAGATTAAAGAAGAGGTATATGTGTGTCAGCCACCAAGGTTTGAAGATCCTCATTATCCAAATAGATATTATAAGCTCGACAAGGCTATCTATGGTTTACATCAGGCACCTCGTGCATGACACTGTTCACCAAGGAAGTAAATAATAATGTTATTCTTGTTCAAATTTATGTCGATGACATTATTTTTGGATCTATTGATGAAAGTCTGTGCAGAGAGTTTGAAAGCATTATGAAGTCACCATTCAAAATGAACATGATGGGGAAGTTATATTTCTTCTTGGGTCTAGAAGTTTAATAAAAGGAAGACGAGATTCTTATTCATCAAGCAAAGTACACTAGAGATATCTTGGCAAAATATAATTTATCTGACAGCAAACCCGCCACTACTCCTTTTGCAGCTCAAACTACTTTGACACCAGATCTTCAAGGACCCTCTGTGAATCCTCATACATATCGTTCCAAGATTGGATCGTTAATATATCTCACCGCCATCAGACCAGACATCATGTGGGCAGTAGGATGCTGCGCACGATTTCAATCAAATCCCAAGCAATCTCATGAATCTGCAGTCAATAGAATCTTTCGCTACCTCAAAGGGACACCAAAACTTGGTTTATGGTATCCTAAAAATGATAATTTTGATTTGATTGCATACTCTGATAGTGATCATGCATGTTGTAGAATTGATTGGAAATCCATCTCGGGTGGTTGTCAACTCTTGGGAAATCGTCTTGTTTCATGGCAGAGCAAAAAGTAGACAACAATGTTTATTTCCATTGCCAAGGCTGGATACACTGCTGCTTCTAGTTGTTGTTGCCAAGTCGTGTGTTTTCGAAATCAGTTGTTAGACTACGATTTAAACATCATGAAAACTCCAATCTTTATTGACAATGATGCCTGTCGTGACATATTTTACATATTAATTCAATTATTTATTTTGCATCTAATGATTAAATGTATATATTCTATTAACTTGCAGGTTTATGTATCCAAACATGGAAGAGTATAGAATGGCATTAAATCGCGGATGAGTCAATACAAATCAAAATTAAGTTATTTAGAACTTTTGAAGCTACCAAATCGAAAGATGTAGGGAGAAACTGTTTGTCCCTATATGGTTTTGATGGATGAACAGGTTAGTTTTTAATGTAATCATGGTTTCATTTATGTTTTTAACATATTATGTGCTTTCAACATTACATTTCGACAATTCAACATTGATAAGCATCTTGATCGTTATGTTATACGCAAAGTTACAATCAGTCTTCAATAGTTGCTTCTCATGAAGAAATCTTCCTTGATATTAAGGTTATTATTATCATTCAGTTATTCCAATATTATTAATCTTATGAATATTTATTACATGTTTATTATTGTTTTTACTAATTTTATTTGTTTATAGTATAAACATTTCCTTTTTACGTATTACATGTTTATTTTTTTCCTAGGTCGATCAACATCTTTTTGAAAACATCGATATATGTTAATCTTAAACACAGAATGCATTGTCTTTGAACATTGTTGTTTGACTTATTTATTTATAAATTCAAATTCAGTTTTTAATGTAGTTTATTCTAACAATTTTGACATTTCATTTAATATTGTAGGATTCTGTTGGAGATAACATACGCAATGATGAGGAAGTGACACCTGAGATATCCATTTTAGCGCCTTAGCTTGAGAAATAGAAATAGTTAACAATTTATTTATACATTTGTCTATTATCTGGATTTTTATTTAATGTTTGTGACAATTTGATTTTCTTTATGATTGGTTTGGATTTTTGGGACAAATTTCATCTAAATAAATTGTGTGTTTGCATTTTATGTTTCTTTTTTGTTACTTTGTTAAAATTCAAAATGATGCAATATATTTATTTGATGTAACATTGTTATTAGAAGTTTGTTATTAATTAATTTTTTGAATTACATTAATAACTATATGAGTTACAAAAAAATTAATAAAACCAAATTAAGTGATTACCATAAAATAAGCAAGATGTTATAATTAGTATCAATCATACATATTTATACTACATATAATACAAATTTTTAAATTTCGAATCACATAACATTCGAAAATTTTCAAATTCAAATTTTTAAAACTTCTTTAATAATGGTAATTCATTAAACATATTAATTAGCAGTTTTAATTATACATTTAATACAATCCTTTATAAAAACCACATTTTGTCAACAAAATTTACATACAAACAATACCTCCTGCTTTAAGACTTTGATCAAACAAAGTTTTAAAACAATCAAAACCTTCAAAATACTTCTGCTTTGCTATTGTATGTTTTCTCGGCTGTTCGTTTGTACAACTTGAATGTATGTCAATCTTTTCTTTCATTTGTGCATTTTTATAACTTAATAGTTGAATATCATGATTATTTGTGTTGATTTATATTGTGTTAAATTGTGATGAAACATTTTATGTAGACATTTGTTCCTTGTGGGTGAAATGGGACGTAAAAGGCTTTCTAACACTTCAAATGGTAATTTTTTCGAAATGTCTACAATATATTCCTTTTTATATTACTTGTCTTTTGTCATTTAACTTATGTTTTTTTTAAAGGTAATGACAAAGGAACACCGTTATCTAATATTTCTAACGGTAAACGAAATTCATATATTTTAAATCTTTAGTTATATGATAATTGTACATTGCAATTAATTTATTTTTCTTCACAGTTGTATCAAATGAAGAAAAAATTAAGAATGCATCTGATTGTCGTAAATTTAAAAAATCACAACTAGATGCAAAGAGATGCAAGGTCAATAATCCAACAAATGATGGAATTCAAAATGTACCACCAAGTAGAGTATTTAACCACGACTCCATTGAATCTTCACACCATTTCAATGTGTCTACACCCGGTAAAGTTTTATTATAACACTTATTATTTTTATATCTTTGTATAGAGTATCAAATTCCAATGCATATTAATAATTATTTTTTATTTGAATTAATTTTCTATTTTGTTAATGTAAAGTCCAACAAACACCAATGTCTAACATTTCAATCGGTATGTTTATTTTTTTTTGCCCGATATTTTATGTTAAGAAATATTAGCAATTTTCTTATTTATTTTCATATAAAAACTATTATTATTTAATCATTTGTTTCTATGGTTGAAGTCAAAAGTAACATTGCACGTGATTGTCGCAAATTTCGAAAATTACAACTTGATGCTAAGAGACATAACATTGAGCAACCTGGAGATACAAATCCGTCAACATCCAGCAACAATGTATTTTCAATTGACCTATCTAGCATTACCTCAACCTTCAACACCCCATATACCGCATCTTTTTCCGGTAATAAGTATTGTTTCAATTTAATAATTTGTAACATTTTCTTAATTTCATAATTTTTCAATCTGAATGTAATTTATTTATTTATTTATTTATAAACAGGTTCAACAGAACGTACTCCTTTGTCTAATATTACAAATGATATTATACTTCTATCTTGATTACGTTTGTATTTATATTATCATAACATTCTATAACTAAAACTTCATTTACTATCCAAACTTATTATATTTTTATAAATAGTGTCAGTGGCTGATATCAAAAGACAGCATTCTGCTGATTCTAGAAGTTTAAGAAAAGCACAACTTGATGCTAAAAGACGTAAAGTTAATTCCATTACAGGATTGCAGAGTCAATCCATCGTTACATCTGGTACCACTTTGTTTGAATAACTTACTTATATAAAGTTGTTACTCTTATTAATATTAAAATTTAACTTTTAATATTATATTTAGGTGAAGGTGTTAATTTTGATAGAGGTTCAAATGCAACAACTTCTGTTCAGACAGCAACCATGAATACATCAACTCATATTTCCATGTTAACACAAAGTTCAAGTTTACGTAACTTAGCAAAGTGCAACAATGGATTAAGAAGTAATCGACGCTGCGTGTCCCCTGTTCACATGGTTACTTTGTCAGACGAAGAAGATATGAATCGTCAAACCATTGCAGATTCTCGATATAAGGGTGTCTCTAAAGGTAACTGTTATTTTTAGTTTTCAATTACGATTTTATAATTTTTTTATTTATGTTAATATCATCTCGATTTATTCTATTCACAAGATTATTTGGATCACAGTGATCAAACGGTTGTATGTGAGCTGTGTAATGCGAAACTGTGGAAATCGGAAGCTGGCAGAGGACAACAAGTTAGTGGTAGAACATGTTACATGATATGTTGTGGTTATGGCAAGGTGCAACTTCCAGATTTCAAAGAGAGCAATATTGAGTATCAGAATCTTTTCAAGAACACAGACTTCCGAAGCAAATATTTCTTAAAGCACATTCGTCGCTTCAATTCTATGTTCTGTTTTACTTCAATGGGAGGCAAGGTCGACTCAAATATTAATAAAGGCAAGGCTCCGTTCATATACAGAATAAGTGGTGAAAATTATCATGCCCTAGGTGGTCTTATTCCTAACGATGGAAACACACCAAAATTTTCTCAGTTGTATATCTATGACACTGAAAATGAAGTCTCCAACAGGAAAAAAAATTTCAGGTAATATTATACAGTTTATTAATATTAAGTTTTACTTAAACTTTATTTTTTAGTATTTTTGTAATATGTTAATTTTTTAGTTTTTTTTATTTATTTCTTACAGTAAGGAAAAAGGAGAGTCTAAAGATTTTGATGAAAAAATTGATGTTGAAATCATTCAGTACCTCAAGTCGATGTTAGACTGTAAAAATCAACTTGTGCAAAGCTATAGGAGTGTACGTGATCGATTTCATGAAAATCCTGATGTTAGCCTTAAGTTACGTCTTATTGGGAGTAGAACTAAAGATGGCTGAGTATACAACTTACCAACTTCATCTGAAATCGCTGCCCTTATACTTACAGACCATGATGACGAGATTGACAATCGTGATATTATTGTGGAATCGAGAAAAGACGGTCTTAAGCGGATAAGTGAGCTTCATCCAAAATATTTAGCTCTCCAGTATCCATTGCTTATTCCATTTGGAGAAGATTGTTATAGGGTTGATATACCGCATCGGGAAGAAAGGAAATCTAAAAAGAAAGTAGATTCTAAGTGTTCAATGAGAGAGTATTTTGCATATCATATTCAAGACAGAGTTGGTAAGTTCTCATTGATTTTGAATGCAAGGCGCCTTCTACAACAGTTTTTGGTTGACGTTTATACTATGATAGAGAGTGAACGGTTGTTTTATGTACGTCATCAGCAACAAAAACTTAGGTGTGACTCTTATACCAGTCTTCAAAACTTGCATCAAAATGGACCTACAGATCTGGCAACGGTAGGTACACCTATAATATTACCCTCATCTTTTAATGGTGGTGCACGTTACATGAGGGAAAATTATCTTGATGCAATGGCTATTTGTAAAAAAACATGGATACCCTGATTTTTTTTATCACAATCACGTGTAATCCGAAATGGCCTGAAGTTAGAAGGTTTCTGAAGGATAAGAAGACAAATCCTGAAGATAGACCAAGCATTTTAGCCAAATTATTCAAAGTTAAGCTAGAATCAATGATGAAAGTTTTACGTGAAAAAGCACTATTGGGGAAGACTTCAGCAGGTAAAATACATTAATAACGAAAAATAATTCTTTACATATATCTATATACACATTATAACCTAAATAGAGTAATAAATGTATTCAATATATTTTTTTGTTTTATTTTAAATCATGTTTTTATTTATTTCTTTTATATTTTAATTTTATTACCATTTATTTCTACAGCGGTTTATACTATAGAGTTCCAAAAGCGTGGTCTTCCGCGCGCTCATATCTGTCTGTTTCTTCAAGATGATAGCAAGCTTCCCACAATTGAGCATGTTGACCGTTTCGTGTCTACTGAAATCCCAGATAAGAATTTAGATCCTGAGTTGTTTAGTCTTGTGAGTGACTTTATGATTCATGGTCCCTGTGGACGTGAATATCCAAACTGCCCGTGCATGATTGATGGTAAGTGCTCGAAGAAATTTCCAAAGAAATTTTCTCCTGCGTCAATGATAGATTCAAATGGATATCCGGTTTATAAAAGAAGAGACTTTGGAGTATTTGTTGAAAAAGGAACTGCTCAGTTAGACAATAGACATATGGTTCCTTATAACCCAACACTATTGAGGCGTTATCAAGCTCATATTAATGTTGAATGGTGTAACCAGGCCGCTTCAATCAAGTATTTATTCAAATACATTAACAAGGGACCGGACAGGGCTAAAATTGCTTTGGTAGAAGATGATGGAGAAGGTGAACAAGTTTTGCAAAGAGATGAAATCAAAAAACATTATGATTGCAGGTTCCTTTCAGCATGTGAAGCTTCATGGAGGATATTTAAACATGATGTGCATTTCAGATACCCTCCAGTGAATAGGCTTCCTTTTCATCTACCTGGTGAGCAAACTGTTGTATACGGTCCACAAGAGAAGCTTCAAAATGTACTCAACAAACCATCAATGTCTTGTACAATGTTTCTACAGTGGATGAAACTAAACGAAACTGAAGCTGTGGCACGTGTACTTAGTTATATCGAAATCCCAAGTAAATTTGTTTGGAAAGGTGATGAAAAAAAAGTGGGACTTTCAGAAAACAGGTAAGGCAATTGGTCATGTTCACATGGTTACTCCTTCAATGGGTGAGGCTTATTTCTTGAGGATTCTTCTCAATAAGGTAAAAGGTCTTAAATCTTTTGCTGATATAAGAACGGTGAATAGAGAAGTTTTACCAACATATCGAGATGGATGTTACGCTCTTGGCCTGTTGGAAGATGACAAGGAATATATAGAAGCTATTGAGGAAGCTCATTATACAGGCTCAGGATACTCTCTTCGTAATTTGTTTGCGATGATGTTGTTGTCTAACAGCTTATCTAGGCCTGACCATATTTGGGAGAAGACATGGAAGTACTTGTCAAACGGTATTATGCGTAGACACGAAGACGTATTCCAAATTGAAGGTAAAAAACTTATAATTAAAATTTTATTTTTTTATTTATTGTTATTATTTGTTCTTTGAATATTAATTAGAATGTTTTTCATTATTAGGTTTGTCTCTTCCTGATGATCAAATCAAGAACCTTACATTGCTTAAAATTGAGAAACAGTTGTTTTGGAATAACTCCAGCCTACGTAGGTTTCCATCTATGCCTTATCCTAATAATGATTCGATTGCATCTGCAAATAATCGTTTGATACTTGATGAATTGAATTATCAAGTAAGTACGCTAGCTGAAGAATTTCATAGCAACGCACCTTCTTTAACACACGAGCAACGTTTAATTTTTGATGAAATAATTGATGCGGTTGATTGTAACAAAGGTGGCCTATTCTTTGTTTATGGTTTTGGAGGCACTGGTAAAACCTTTTTATGGAAAATGTTGTCCGCTGCCATTAGATCTAAAGGGCAAATTGTTTTGAACATTGCATCCAGTGGTATTGCTTCTCTGCTGTTATCAGGTGGAAGGACGACACATTCTAGGTTCCGTATATCTTTGAATGTTACTGAATCATCAATGTGTTCTATGAAGGCGAATAGCGACGAGGCAGATTTATTGAAGCAAACTAAGTTAATTATTTGGGATAAAGCTCCAATGATTCATAAACATGCTTTTGAAGCTCTTGATCGCACAATGAAAGACATCTTGAAATCAAAGGATTCTGTTAATTCTGAGCTGCCTTTTGGAGGTAAGGTTATGGTTTTGGGTGGTGATTTTAGACAAATCCTTCCTGTTGTTCCCAATGGTAGTAAAAGAGATATTATGAATGCCTCAATAACTTCGTCCAAGATTTGGAATAGTTGCAAATTCCGTACATTAACCAAAAACATGAGGTTAACAATTGGTAACAACGCATCTGAATCAGAAGAAATAAAGAAATTTGTAGACTGGCTTCTAGAGTTAGGTGAGGGTAAAGTTGGTGATTCATTTGATGAAGATGAGGCAGATGTAGACATTCCAAATGATCTTCTTATTAAGCATTCATCAGATCCTATTTGTAGCTTAATTGACTTCGTCTACCCTTCACTTATTCAGCTTTACAAGAATCACTACCAGAAAAAAGCCCTTTCTTGACACGCATTGCGTGTCAAGAAAGGGGTCTGATGACAGGGAAAAAAATGTCAATGATGGCAGTGTCATAAATTTAACATGACATATTTTCGCGTGTCATCTGTTTATGACACACATTTGTGACAACATTTATTGACACGCGTTATTGTAACACCCCAACCGATGGCGGAAACATCGAGGTATCACGTATTGATGATTGTTCAGTAGCTCATGGCTAACAATAAGTTTCATTAAATGATTTAAATAAATTACATACAATTGTTCTAAGAGAATTCGTACATCAAATTGAATAAAACTATGCACAATCTTCAAGCATTAATTCAAATCTTCAAGCAAGTAGAACCTGAAACATGTTAAGTTGAAAATATTTTGGGTCAACAAAAGTTGGTGAGAATTACATAGGTTTTGATAATTGAATAAAAATGTTGTGCAATTCATGTGTCATGGCAAGTCTAGTCCATATGTGAAAACATACTAGAAGTAAATCGAGTGCATAATCAACCCTTGTGACTGTTGTATTGTGGTACATCCCATACGCTCATGGTTCACTCGAATATGTTATGCGATAACAAACACCCACGCTACCTTTGTAGGAGGCACGTATCCGGGTGGGATTGTCAGTCCAATAGATCTATCAATGTATACCGTCGGCTGATCAATGTTAATGATTATGCTAGAATTGTGCTTACCCTAGTCATGTTCAAGACATAATGCAACATAGAAAAACACATTGACACGTTGATGATTGAATTGCATATATGATGTTGTAACATGTTTCACCCCAAAAACGGTGATAAAAAGAAAAGGGGCTATGTAAAACTCACCATAGCAAATTGTTATACTTCTTGAAAAATTGAATAGTGGTGTTGCCCAAATGAGTCAAATATCACCCTATAATAATGTAATAAATATGTCTAAGTCTATCTAGTCTACAAATGTATATGTTCTAGGGCTTCGAATTGGGGATAAATGCTCGTTTGATTAATAATAATAAAAATGTTTGATAATCGAGAGAAATTTAGTAAATAAATAGACAAAAATCTTTTTATAAAATTTGAATTTAAGATGGTCACAATAATGAGTTTAAAGTATAAAAATAATTTTTATAAAATTATTTTCTTTAAAATAGAATATTAAATCTATTTATTACAAATTGTCAAAATTTAACTTTAATATTTAAAAATATTAAAATTAAAGAATTATTAGTTTAAAAATTATATTTCTGTTCCAAATAATCAGAAATAATTTATATAAAATTTTGGTGCAAAAATATTAAAAATTGGATTTATTATGATTTAATTATGATTAAAACTAACAAAAATTGATTAAAATATTAAACAAATGATTTTTCAGAAATAAAAATCATTTCAGAAAAGTTTATTGTTATAAAAACTCAGAATAATTTTTGTGGAAATTTATAAAATTGTTTTGATATTTTAATAGAATTTTATAAATATAATAGAATAAACTTGATTTATTTATTAAATATATTAAATAAATAAATTTTTGAAAACTAAAAATTGTAAGTTAAACTTTTTCATTAGATTAACTTAAAAGAATTTTTGTGGAATTATTAAAAGAGTTTTAGTATTTAAAAACGAATTTATAAAATATAAGTAATATATATAATTAAACTTGATTGTTTTGATAAAAAAAACAAAACAAAAGGAAAAGGTTTGCCATGGCTGGGGATCGAACCCGCGTGGCTCAGTTAGAGGGCACCAGACACAACCACTTGGTCCAGACTAGTGGTTGTGTTTGGTTTCAGTTTCTTTAAAATAAATAATATACGTGAATCTGTGTTCTTCCCCAAATTAAAACATACGAGCCCTAGATTTTCAATTGTCCAGATTACACAACAATAACCCAATTAACCTTAGGGTTATTGTTGTGTACATGCCGAAGATCAAAACCCATATAAAATATATAACTCACAAATACGTTTTCGTGGAAATCGTTCAGTCAACGAAAAAAGTCAACACGAACAAGAAAATCTTCGTACGATGATGTTAGACAGAAATTGAGGATTGAGAGTGAATATTCGGCGAGTGTAGAATGTTTGGAGGGGTCCAATTTATAGAGAGGTGGGTTGGATGCTCGAATTGGCATGGTTGACTCCGAATCAATTGGGTTTCGTCAAATTAATTATAATTGGTACGAATTAATGAAGATCGTATGTGGGTTTGACTCGAAAAAGGCCGGGTAATCACGATGTTATGCCATTTCTGGATCAATTACGTGTTCAAGGAAGATAATTATGGTAGATTGATTCCACAGTTGACTCTCCAAGTCAACTGTGAAGAATCAATCATATGATATAATTATAATGAGTCGGGTTTAAAACAATAAGCATGTGTGGAGCAGTTGGTTAAGACGTTGTGTGCATTTGGGCCGGCTTGGGGCGCGGGTTCGAGTCCCGGCCCAAGCATTGTATTTTTTTACATTTAAACTAAATATATATATATATATATTATGTATAATTATAATAGTATAAGGGTTCAAAAAAATGCCACAATAATAATTTTTAAAGGATAATAACGATGAGAAACTCGACGTCTCATACAAATTATTCGTAACGTACAATTATTAACGCGAAATGTTACAGTCTCCCCTACTTTTAGGAACTTTGTCCTGAAGTTAAAAGAGAAAATACCGGGTTTACAATCGGTCAACTACCGAAAACCTTGATAAAATTTCACACTACCTTAACGTACCTGTAAATTCATGATTACGTTCCGGACCGTAATTACCAATTTACCTTACATTA
Source organism: Ambrosia trifida (assembly GCA_028751855.1). Lineage (NCBI taxonomy): Eukaryota > Viridiplantae > Streptophyta > Magnoliopsida > Asterales > Asteraceae > Ambrosia > Ambrosia trifida. The sequence continues at coordinate 92,605,937 of CM054126.1, forward strand.
GGGTTTTGCGTCTTTTTATGACTCTACCGATTGTTGAGCAGGTTCGATAGTCCCCACCAGTCGTTGAGCAGGTTGTAGGGCCTCTCCCGACTATTGGAAAGACATGATGACCTCTACCAATCGTTGAGTAGATTGTTTGGTAGTTAACTAATTGTTGTACAAGTAAGCAAGTATGATTATAGATATAACAATTAGTTCACATTCAAACAAGCATGCACTCAGATGTTATGATAATACTCGAATTTATTACTTGAATCAAAAAGTGTCAATACATAGAATTTAAAAAGTAGACATCATTCAAATGGTGGGTTTTGCTGTTAAGTAGCTGGAGGTAGGGCTGGCAAATCGTGTCCCTAACAGGTTAACAGGTCTCTGACGCGCGTGAACAATCAAGTTCTAAACATGAACACGACTCGTTTAACTCATTTATATCTCATGTTTATAACACAGTTTTATGTTTTATGTACCAAAAAAGGGAAATGAAAGATTTTTGCCTCTTAATTCTAAGTATTAAAAAAAGTCAAAAAATCAAATAGTGTACTTTTCAGTCAAACAGGTCTTATCGTGTCTTAACAGGTTACCCATTGCCAGCCCTAGCTGGAGGGTCTCTCGCAGGGTTATTTGGAGCAGGAAGGGCGCTTGTAGCAGGAATTCGACAAGCATCCGCAAGATGTCCATACCTTTGACAATTGGTGCACTGTCGGCAGGGTACTTGGGTTGGGTGGTGATACTGGCAGGTATCACACTTAGGCTGGTTCCCGTTGTATCGTTTCTTGTTGGGTGGGACAGTGGAGTCTATTGCAAAATTCCTGACCTTGCACTTTCCGTTGGTTGAGGCCTCGGTTTTTATTTCAACGGCAGGTTGGGGAGTATCCTTTGCAACAGTTTTCTTTTCCCCTTTCCGAGTCAGGGTTCCTGCCTTCACATGGTTATCTGTTAGGGTGGCCGCCAGACGCTTTGCTTCTTCCAGAGTAGCAGGGTTCCTTCCCCACACCGTGTCTTGAATCTGCATCGGTAAGCCACCAATGTATTTTTCGATTGCAATAGGCAAGGGGGTGACCTTGTGGGGTAGCAGTAAACTAAGTTCGTGAAAACGAGTGTTGTAAGCAAGGTTTTCTCCACTATCTTGAGCAAGATCATGAAACTCATCTTCCAACTTTTTGATTTCATTACGATGGCAGAACTCTGCCTTCATAATGTCTTTAGCTTGATCCCAAGTTAAGGCTAGTGCAGCTTCAGCTCCGCGAGTGCGCTTTTCCTTATTCCACCAAGTGAGTGCTCGTTTGTGAAGAACACTCATAGCATAACGGACGTTTAAGTTATCGGGACACTCACTGTTAATGAAGGTATTCTCAATACCCTCAAACCATTGTAGGAGTCCTGTAGCTCCTTCTTCTCCACTGAACTTTGGGGGATTACAGGAATTAAAGTGCTTAAGAGTACAGGCTAGGAGACCATTCCGGTTCCTGTTGTGGTTTCCGTTTCCGTTTCCATTACCGTTGCCGTTGCCGTTACCGTTCATCTGGATGACTTGAGCTAATAAGTTAGGAACCAGAGTCGCGATTTGTTGCGCCATTTGTTGAGAAATGATCGCAGCCAGTTGGGCATCGACACCATTGTTGTTGTTGTTATTGTTGTTGTTGTTGTTGTTGTTGTTGTTATGGTTGTCGTGGTTGTGGTTGTGATTGCTACTCCCTTCATCATGATTGTCACCACTGTTAAGACGAGCGCTGCGACGTGGAGGCATGATCTGTAAGAGACACAATGAAATTGAATGAGGTTATATAAGGAATATAATCATTTATCCATTTATTAAAACGAATAAACGAAAACGTTGACTTATCAAAGATTCTAGATTCTAATAACATATGAAGACATGCTTTAGCCTATAAGTGAACACTCATCCCGAGAATTCCCAGGTAGGCATCCGGGTCCCTCGTCTGATTGGGATATATGCGCAATGCCAGCCTAGACAGAAGACTCAGAATACAGGCGTTCACCCTTCCAGATTGCACGTGTTCGTTATTAAAATCTAGAACTTCGACGAGATCTCGAGGTGGTTCAGGTTAATCCTGAGGATTTTGTCCTATTAGTCTGAGAGTAGATCCAGTGATGGAGAGCAACCTTCTTGTAAGGATGAAAGTAGGAGGGAGATAGAGAATAACAAGTAAAAGAAGCAAGTACTGATTAAATCCTATGGTTATAGACTAGATTATTTTTCTAATAACCTAATTCCCTATAACCATGGCTCTGATACCAATCTGTAACACCCCAACCGATGGCGGAAACATCGAGGTGTCACGTATTGTTGATTTTTCAGTAGCTCATGGCGAACAATAAGTTTCATTAAATGATTTAAATAAATTACATACTATTGTTCTACAAGAATTCGTACATCAAATTGAATAAAACTATGCACACATCTTCAAGCATTAATTCAAATCTTCAAGCAAGTAGAACCTGAAACATGTTAAGTTGAAAATATTTTGGGTTAACAAAAGTTGGTGAGAATTACATAGGTTTTGATAAATGAATAAAAATGTTGTGCAATTCATGTGTCATGGCAAGTCTAGTCCATATGTGAAAACATACTAGAAGTAAATCGAGTGCATAATCAACCATTGTGACTGTTGTATTGTGGTACATCCCATACGCTCATGGTTCACTCGAATATGTTATGCGATAACAAACACCCACGCTACCTTTGTAGGAGGCACGTATCCGGGTGGGATTGTCAGTCCAATAGATCTATCAATGTATACCGTCGGCTGATCAATGTTAATGATTATGCTAGAATTGTGCTTACCCTAGTCATGTTCAAGACATAATGCAACATAGAAAAACACATTGACACGTTGATGATTGAATTGCATATATGATGTTGTAAAATTTTTCACCCCAAAAACGGTGATAAAAAGAAAAGGGGCTATGTAAAACTCACCATAGCAAATTGTTATACTTCTTGAAAAATTGAATAGTGGTGTTGCCCAAATGAGTCAAATATCACCCTATAATAATGTAATAAATATGTCTAAGTCTATCTAGTCTACAAATGTATATGTTCTAGGGCTTCGAATTGGGGATAAATGCTCGTTTGATTAATAATAATAAAAATGTTTGATAATCGAGAGAAATTTAGTAAATAAATAGACAAAAATCTTTTTATAAAATTTGAATTTAAGATGGTCACAATAATGAGTTTAAAGTATAAAAATAATTTTTATAAAATTATTTTCTTTAAAATAGAATATTAAATCTATTTATTACAAATTGTCAAAATTTAACTTTAATATTTAAAAATATTAAAATTAAAGAATTATTAGTTTAAAAATTATATTTCTGTTCCAAATAATCAGAAATAATTTATATAGAACTTTGGTGCAAAAATATTAAAAATTGGATTTATTATGATTTAATTATGATTAAAACTAACAAAAATTGATTAAAATATTAAACAAATGATTTTTCAGAAATAAAAATCATTTCAGAAAAGTTTATTGTTATAAAAACTCAGAATAATTTTTGTGGAAATTTATAAAATTGTTTTGATATTTTAATAGAATTTTATAAATATAATAGAATAAATTTGATTTATTTATTAAATATATTAAATAAATAAATTTTTGAAAACTAAAAATTGTAAGTTAAACTTTTTCATTAGATTAACTTAAAAGAATTTTTGTGGAATTATTAAAAGAGTTTTAGTATTTTAAAACGAATTTATAAAATATAAGTAATATATATAATTAAACTTGATTGTTTTGATAAAAAAAAAAAAACAAAACAAAAGGAAAAGGTTTGCCATGGCTGGGGATCGAACCCGCGTGGCTCAGTTAGAGGGCACCAGACACAACCACTTGGTCCAGACCAGTGGTTGTGTTTGGTTTCAGTTTCTTTAAAATAAATAATATACGTGAATCTGTGTTCTTCCCCAAATTAAAACATACGAGCCCTAGATTTTCAATTGTCCAGATTACACAACAATAACCCAATTAACCTTAGGGTTATTGTTGTGTACATGCCGAAGATCAAAACCCATATAAAATATATAACTCACAAATACGTTTTCGTGGAAATCGTTCAGTCAACGAAAAAAGTCAACACGAACAAGAAAATCTTCGTACGATGATGTTAGACAGAAATTGAGGATTGAGAGTGAATATTCGGCGAGTGTAGAATGTTTGGAGGGGTCCAATTTATAGAGAGGTGGGTTGGATTCTCGAATTGGCATGGTTGACTCCGAATCAATTGGGTTTCGTCAAATTAATTATAATTGGTACGAATTAATGAAGATCGTATGTGGGTTTGACTCGAAAAAGGCTGGTAATCACGATGTTATGCCATTTCTGGATCAATTACGTGTTCAAGGAAGATAATTATGGTAGATTGATTCCACAGTTGACTCTCCAAGTCAACTGTGAAGAATCAATCATATGATATAATTATAATGAGTCGGGTTTAAAACAATAAGCATGTGTGGAGCAGTTGGTTAAGACGTTGTGTGCATTTGGGCCGGCTTGGGGCGCGGGTTCGAGTCCCGGCCCAAGCATTGTATTTTTTTACATTTAAACTAAATATATATATATATATATATATTATGTATAATTATAATATTATAAGGGTTCAAAAAAATGCCACAATAATAATTTTTAAAGGATAATAACGATGAGAAACTCGACGTCTCATACAAATTATTCGTAACGTACAATTATTAACGCGAAATGTTACAGTTATGACACTTTTTAATGACACACATTTTTATGACAGTTTTTAGCGACACATTTTCAGAATTTTATGACGTTCTTTGCTTGTCATAGTTTTTTAATCTAAAAAAAATTCATGTAAAATTACATATTTACCCTCCTGGATTTATTGTCATTTTATTATATGCAAAATAATTAGAAAACTAATAACAAAAACATCATTTCATTATATAATCCATATTTATCTAATTACAAACTAATCCGAGACAACGTTTAACATTTACAAAAATATATTGTATCGACATTACATTGCCTTCAAACAAGTTTCGATCATTTGAAATCAAATATCGCGGCGTAGCCTAACCATTCTTCGCGTACGACATCCATGTCCTCATCCCCGTAATGATCCGCTCCTCCCCAACATGAGACGACAATAAAATTAATAAATTAGTCGAGGCCAGCCAATTATTTTACATAAATCATAACGCATCGCTACGTTTATTTCGACTCCTCCTTGCCTTAACAATAAAATCCAGTTTTTTTTACACCTCTGTCTTGATCACCATGGGTAGTATGCAACTGAACATAACCTTTTTTCTTTGTGTTTTTCTCAACTTTCACATATTCGAACTCATTCTTTGTGACTAGATCATTCGAACTCATTCTGTGTTTTTCTCAGCCACAAAACATTCATGTGAATGCACCTTACCAGTCGTATCCGTCTGCAGCTAGCCGATTCCACCTGAGTTAGCCGATTCCACCTGCAACAATTAAAAAAATCCAATCTTAGTTGAAAATATGATTCGTGAATCCTAAAATAGATCTGTACTCTACTACCTTCCATAGCCGCCTTAATTCATCGAGACCTTCATCTTCATCATCAGGAGTAGATATAGGCCATGAAAAACATGTCATATTTCAAGTTAAACTAGGTTTATACCCGCCGCGCGTTGCCGCGGCGAGGGCGAACGGGTTACTGCGTCATATATAGCCGTCGACTATAACGTAACATGGCCGTCATCTCATAGCGCAGAACAGGAATGGCACCCCCGGTGACAACCATAAACAGCATTGGCGCTCAGGCGATGGTACATGCACATATATTAGATACAATTGCATAATACCCTTTTTTTTATTTGTGAGTAAATAACTTGTAACAAAAGTTTGTGTGCTTTAAAGTAGTAGTTACATGAAAGAGCAGCAACAATCCTCATAACCTTCCTCCCATTTTTATCATCGTTCACCTTGAACTTCAATATAAGCGTCTGCCACATTTACACACAAAGCATTTTACCAACACTTACTGAATAATAAAAAAAAAAAACATGAGTGATGAGTTAATACTATTTGCTAGTAAATCATAAAAGTAAAAAAACACACACCTGAGTTGACCATTATCACACAAAACATTTAATTACGACTAACAGAGAAAGATTATTCAGCAAAGGCACTATCAAAACAATAACTCTGCGTTAATAAGTCAACAATTAAAGCAACCTATGAATTTGGTATATAGTATACCACACCAGGAAGAGACATCTAACGTCTTGCAGACGCACACATGCATAATGGAAAAGCAATTGGTTGCACAGTAGAAGCGGTATCATAGTCGACATCCGCATTGCATATGCTGACAACATAGCCAATAGACCCCACAGTTAACACAATCAAGCGGCTCAGGCGCACAATGGGGAGTCAATCGGTTGCGCTGCAGTAGCGCCATCACAATCGACAACCACATCGTATACGCTAATATCATAGCCACCTATCATTTCAAGAAAGCTGACCCATATCGCCCCAAAACACGTCATACATAAAAGCTTTAGTAACCGTTACACTGGTGTAAACTGCAACTACAAACCAAAACAGTAAGACGCTCGACATACCGCATTGCGCTCTCACCGCAACCGCTGAGGGTAAAAAATTTGTAACCGGTGGTGGTGGTACCCGGTAACCGGCGCCAATATTGAACCTACAAAAGAAAACAACACGACATTAGAAGAGATAACATTGAACTTGAACATAGAACTTAAAGAACGAAAATACGACTGGACAATCCAACAAAAAACCATCATATGCAACAATCAGCAGACTATCCCCAGCCTATTTCTTTACTTTTGCAGTCTAAAACAATTAACCTTAACTTGTGATTGGCTGTCTTTGGTTTAATAAAATGATTTTAAATTGTTGAGTATGAAAAACCTTAACATGAATTCAAATTCAAAACATCAACAATATATGCAAAATATAGCCATCAATCACACATACAAATAATAGATACCTAAATGTCGCAGACGACGTTAAATGTCAACCGGAGACATGACGACGGCCGACTTTCGAGAAGTATAGCCATGGACGACGGCTGACTAACAGGGCCTCAAACAAACCGCCAATAAACCCCCCAACAACAGTACCAAAGCCTGATAGTAGCGTCGTTCCTGTCACAAAGAAGCTACAGACAGGAAGAAGAGGGCGACGGCGTTGTTCATCGCCGGTGAAGTACGGAGACAGCAGCAATCCAGTCTCAAACGCCGGCCTCAAATTCGCGAAAACTTTACGACCTGCTCGAAGCTGAAGCAATCCAGTCTCTAACTTCAAATGCTTCTCATTTGTATCCCACTTATACCTTCAGATCCAATCCTCTCATTATTATTTGTACAAATTAGAAATGAAAATAAGTCATGTAGAATGATATTCACCCACCAATAGCACCGAGAAGAACCGCATCAGAGTCCTTAGCAGTGGCAAGTGTTTCATCAGGTAAGGGAACTCCAGTCAAATCCAATGCAGCTCCTCCTATTGGCATCTCATTAAACTTAAACTCAATCCCTAAATAATAATAATAAAAAAAACAGTTTTTAAAACACTTAAATTAAATTAGTAAAAAATGAATTATAACAGAAATAATAATAATAATAATACGTACCTTCGAATCATCGAACAAGTCATCGAAATAATCACGTTTCTGCACAAAGCTTCTGATGACGGGATCCGTACCGTCATCGAAGGCAATAACCTCTTCTGTTTTGCGTAAGGCAGGAGCAAACGTAGCGCCATTGTACAAACAAATCAAACCTAGTAACACAATTAAACCTAGCAGAAGCTGTTTCAGTAGCTTTTTTCGGCGAATGAGTTCGCCGGTAGTTGATTTCATTTTCCCATATGATACAATAATAACGGCGCCGGTGATTGAATGAGTTTCAGGTTGCTGGTTTGGGAATGTAATAATGGCGCCGGTGTTGATGATCGATGGTTAGGGCTAGGGTTATTAGAGGGATTTGGGAATTTTTGTGAGAGGATATGAGAGCAGAGATATGAAGAAGGATTTGGGAATTTTATTGTACGTATCGAGATGTGTTCCCTGGTGGAGGGAATTCAAATTTTCAGACACAAAACCATGACACACCATTTTTGAAACGGTCATGCTTTTTATTTCTTGACATAAAATTATTGACACACAAAGATATTTGTCATGAATTTATCACATTTCACCAAATATGACATTTTTTTCATGACATACACTTTTAAATGTCATTAAATTGGTGTGTGTCATAAAAAAATGTTATTAAAGGGTCTTTTTCTAGTAGTGAATAAAGATTATTTTGGAGAACGAGCAATACTTGCACCAAAAAGCAAAGTGGTACATGAAATTAATGATAGGTTACTTGCATTGTTTCTTGGAGATGAAATCGAGTATTTGAGCTCTGATAGTATATGCCAGACTGAGAATGCTAATAACCGTTCACAGCAAGATTTATATTCTCCTGATATCCTTAATGGTTTAAAAATTTCTGGATTGCCTAATCATCGCTTAGCACTAAAGATTGGTGTTCCTGTTATGTTGTTGAGAAACATAGATCACCAAAATGGCTTGTGTAACGGCACGAGGCTACGAATCACCAAACTTTCAAAGCGTGTTATTGAAGCCGAAATCATATCAGGTGGAAACATTGGTACCAAAACTCTTATTCCTAGAATAAATATGATACCATCTGATAACAAGATTCCAGTCAAGTTCTAAAGGCGTCAATTCCCAATAAGCGTATGTTTCGCAATGATCATCAATAAAAGCCAAGGACAGTCTCTATTGAAGGTTGGATTGTATTTAAGAGACCCTGTATTCTCACATGGCCAGCTTTATGTCGCCCTTTCAAGAGTTAAAAGCAGGGCAGGTGTGAAGTTACTTATACTTGATTCTGATGGGAAGGTGTAGACTAAAACAAAAAATGTCGTGTATAAAGAAATATTTACTGATATTTGAATAAAATGTATGTTGTCTTCTTTTAAATTTTAATAAAATATTTCTACTATATTTTTTTTTACATCTTACCACTCAAAATAATTGTACGTTGGTGAACCGCGTGTAAACGCGGGCAAAAGTCTAGTACGCTATAAAATTCTATCATCACATGTTCCTCTACACTCACTAAGTTCACCATATATATATATATATATATATATAGGGGGTGGTTAAAATAAAAACCCACTCAAAACGAGAAAACCCGGGAAACTCTGACTTCCCGAACTTTTTATCATCTGAAAAAAATAGGGTATGTAATATACATGTTTTTAAGAGTTTTGAGCAAAAAAAAAAAAAAACAAAAAAGCGCCGAGTGAATATTTTAAAAAAAAATAAATAAGTTTTTTGTGTTACATATGTAACATGTCTGTTTTTGTGTAACATACGTAACACAAAAAAAACTTATATATTTTTTTTAAAAATATCCACTCGGCGCTTTTTTGATTTTTTTGGCCCAAAACTCTTAAAATCATGTATATTACATACCCTATTTTTTTCAGAAGATAAAAAGCTTGGGAAGTTAGAGTTTACCGGGTTTCCTCGTTTTAGAGAGTTTCCGGTATCCCTTTCCCTTATATATATATATATATATATATATATATATATATATATATATATATATATATATATATATATATATATATATATATATATATATATATATAGGGTAGGGATCCTAAGAGAACCAACCCCTATTTGAGAACTGAGAGAACCATTCTGAGCCACACATTTCATATAAAGGCAAAAAAAAAAAAAAAAATTTTTTTTTTTTTTTTTTTTTTTTTGCTTTAATCGCACATTTTTATGCAAGGAAATTTTTTTTTTATTTTTTTTTTGAATTTTTTTTTCATTTATACATATGTGTATATGACAATTATACATATGTGTATATAGCAATTATACATATGTGTATATAGCATTTTTCAGCTATACATATGTGTATATTTCAGTTATACATATGTGTATATAGCATTATACATATGTGTATAATGCAATTATACACATGTGTATACTGAAAAAAAATTAAAAAAAATTAAAAAAAAATTTTCTTACATATAAAGCAGCGATTTTTGCAAAAAAAAAAAAAAAAAAAAAAAAAAAAAAAAAATTTGCCTTAGAGAAATGTGTGGCCTAAAATGGTTCTCTAGTTCTCAATTTGGGAAAAGGTTCTCATTTGAACCAAATCCTATACATATATATATATATATATATATATATATATATATATATATATATATATATAGGGGAAGGATAAATTGAAAACCCTCTTGAGTTGAGAAAACCTCGGAAACCCATGTAAAAAATCATTATTTTTTTTTGAAAAAAATAACCAATGTAAAATACATGTTTTTAAGCTTTTTGGGCCAAAAAAATATAAAAAGCGCCGAAGGGATTTTTTTTAAAAAAATAAACAAAGTTGCTAAAAAAAACATATGTTTTCAGCTATTTGCTGTTTTTTATCAGGTGTAAACATGTGTTTTCGCAGCTTTGTTTATTTTTTTTAAAAAAATCCCTTCGACGCTTTTTTTATTTTTTTGGCCCAAAACACTTAAAAACATGTATTTTACATTGGTTATTTTTTTCAAAAAAAAATAATGATTTTTTACATGGGTTTCCAAGGTTTTCTCAACTCAAGAGGGTTTTCATTTTATAATTGCCCTATATATATATATATATATATATATATATATATACATATATATATATATATATATATAGGATTAGGTTCAAATGAAAACCACTCTTTCGTAAAAGAACCACGAGAACACCGACGTAAAATGTGAATTTTTAAAAAAAAAATTTCCACCGGTGAAAAAACGGGTAACCTCGACGTAAAAAAAAAATAAAAAAATAATAATTTTACAGAAGTGTAAACGACCATGGCCCACCTTATTTTGTCTTATTAGGCAAGGAAATATTCTCTTTTTTATTTTATTCCACTTTAATTGTGGTCCACATATCTTTTTTGAATAAAATAAGTGTGTGGTGGAAAAGTGTGTTCTTTAGTTCTTTTACGAAAAGTGTGTTTTCATTTTACCCTTTCCCTATATATATATATATATATATATATATATATATATATATATATATATATAGGTTTAGGATCCTGTACAAAGTACATTTTTCGTGAGAAGTGTGAGAAGGACTAAGAATTGACATGTAGACATCATGTTTTGGATTTAGGAATGATGTTTTAAGTTGTTTTAACTTGAAAAATACCAAACACAACAATCTAAAACACAATACAATGTATTATAGTCATGAAATTTAAAAAACAGCTAAAACACACTACTTAACGCTTAAAACACACTGCTAATGTTCTTAGCATGGTGTTTTAAATTTTAAGCCTAAAATACATTGTTTTCGGTTTTTAATTGTTATGTTTGGTGTTTTTATAGGTAAAACAATCCAAAACATCACGACTAAGTTCAAAAAATGATGCCTAAGTATCAATTTTTAATACTTCTCACACTTCTCACAAAAAAAGCACTTTGTACACGATCTTGACCCTATATATATATACACACACTTAAGTAGCCCAAAAAAAATAAACGTTTTCTAATAAATACGTAACACATTTTCTTCTCGTCTAGTTACCCCACTAATAAAAAAAGAAAATCTCTTGCTATCAGTAGGTAGACACTACTCTTTATAACGACGTGATTTTATAACTCGCAAATACTTAATGTTTGTGTTTGTATGTATGACTTTTATAATATCATGTCTACTACTACCGTAAGAGCTTTCACAATGGTAATCCCTTCAAACCATTCTAAACTGTTGTATAAGCATATCATTTCAAACCACAACTCTTCCAAACCTACTTTTTTCTACAATCATAAAACTTTCCAAATTTCCACCTAATCACATAGTTTTTCATTTAATTTAACCTTTATCTAAATTATATACTCTATTTTTATATTTATTTACTTATAAGCAATATTTTTATTTACTTATAAGCAATGTTTTCAGAATCGGACTAGACGTTTAACCGATATCCATACTGGTTCACTAGACCGGTCAGAACGAATGAAAGAACAGGATAGTGTTGTAAAATTAAATATAGTAAAATTTTAAAAGAATATTAAAAAAATCCGGTTCTAACTCCTTTAAAAAAAAATGGTAAACACAGTCGTTAAGAATATAATTAGTATCTAAATTTGATTTTTTTTCCTTTTTTAACACGGGGCCCACATTAAGCCTTTTGGACCGCTCGCTCCAGCAGACCATACTCAACCGGACGATGGGCTTGGGAGGTTTGTTTGTCCCTCCGGTCGACACCGTTTTAGATGTTCTAACATTTTTTGTTTCCATGTATACAAAACACATGCCGTAAAGCTAAGGAAAATTTCACTAGATAGTAACTTTTAATCAATGCAAAACATTTGTTTTCTTTATTACACAATTACCATAACACCCAAAGAAAGTGTAAAACAAAACATAAAATCCCATTCCCATAAACTTTTAACATTTACACAAAACATAACTATCCTCAACGAACCGCCGTTCTCCACCCAGACTTGGCCGGAGAAAACACATATCCATGCAACGGACTAGCACGCGGCGATCGCATCGGCACATCGCTCAGAAGGTTTCCATCTTTATCATAATAAATCACACCAGAAAAATCCAACGGCTGACATTTGTCCCCCATCAGAATCTCCTTCCGCCAAACGCCGTCGTTTTCATCTTCTCTAGTTGTCTTGTTACGGTGACACAGCTTCATGGCTTTATTGCTGATGGAAGAGATGAGTTTTTTAGGGTTTTTTGTTGTGGTTTTTGACTTGTTTTTTAGGGTTTTTGAAGCTTGTTTTAGATAAAGGGTTAGTGTGGTGGTTATTGATTGCAGAACGTTGGTGGTGGTACGGTGGTTGTTCATGATGGGGTTACTGGTGGCGTTGGTGGTCATGTCGAAGGATATGTGTGGTTTTGGTTATGTTATATGATGAAGATGGTTTGATGAGGGGGTGTGTATATATATAGGGTTGAATGGTTGATGAAAGTGACCGACTATTGCCGGTGGTTCTATAAAGTTTGACTGGTTTTTCTTATTATTGTGTGAGGAAAATATTGTGTTTTTAAATCATCTTTGATGTATGGAAAGGAAAATTGAATTGGATTGTTTTTTCTTTGTAAATATGGTATGCATTGAATGACTTCTGAATTTAGAATAACTAATATTGCATTTTTGGAATGGTTTTGTGGTATGTTAAGCTATTTAATAAGGGCTATTTTGGTAGTTTTTTTTAATGATTCCGGGACTATTCAATGACCATTGAGTGTATTTGTTTATTGAGTAAATAACGAATGGTCGATGTGATATACAAAAATTAAATAAATACACTTTTTCCCTTAGGTGGTTCTTATCTGTAAATACCGATAGTTTTCTTCGTTAATTGGGTGTAAAATATCTATTTTACCCTTGACTAAAAGATAAGATAATTAAAAACGAAATATAAAAAAATCTATAAAAGACAAAATATTTTACTGCCTCGCACCCCTACCCTCACCCACGCCTACCTTTCTTCTACCCAAAACCACCACCATAAGTTCATAACCACCACCATCACCTCCCGTTAATAATCACCTCTTATCAGCTACCACCACCTCAAACTTGAATCATTGCCATCACTAACCATCACTGGCCAAGGATTTGCAGGTCTGTTGTCCCTCTCCTCCCCTTAATTTGCAGGTTCTCAACGATTTCTAGATACCACCGACTAATTCTAAGCCAAATCTCTCATTGAAAACTCATAAGCATCTTGAAACCATCACGCGTCTACAAAAGTTGTCAAAATCGAGTCAGATATATCACGATTTGTGGTTTAGTAACAGCCATTCCACTTTGAATTTAACTACCATTAGATGGAAACAAATCAAAATAAAAGATCCCAAAGATGAAGTTGGTGGATTTGCTTAAGGCTTGAAGAAAGCTTTCATAAGGGCCATTCTACTCTGAATCGAACTATCAACTGTTGCAAAAATTTTGAAGAAAGTGGGGCGGCTGAAGGTGGGGGACGGGGGTGGGGGTGGAGTGTAGTGTGGTTTTGGTTTGTTTTTTTTTTTAAAAAATTTTTTAATAGTTTATCATTAAGGTTATATCAGTAATTTTACATGTATTTAACAAAAAAAATAGACAAACATTAATGGTAGGGACCATCAAAGTTAAAAATTGCAAACCATAAGGAGCATCTATGTAATTCCAAAGTTATGAGGACCAAAGTTGCAATATGTGCATACCACAGGGGACCATCTATGTAATTAACTCTTGTTTATTTGGAGGACATCTTTAATTAAGGGAACAAGTCTATTAATCATTAAGTTTAAAATTGATTTGGAATGAAAATTTTACCACTTCGTTATTTTACTTATGTTCTTAACCCTTATCTGGCAGCTCACACACCACATTCTTGACCCACCGCCAACCACTAGCACATCAGTGTACTCTTACTGGTTCAAATTCTATTACCAAGTCAGACTTCTTACTAACTCACCATTTAATAACACAGATGTTGCCAGACAACCTCTTAGTCTATACTATATATAACGCATTTGAAAATGTCATTTTAAGATACCCAAAAGTTAATTATTTTTTAGAATTTAATAATGTATAAGGTTAAACTCTACAATGAGGTTAAATTAGATTTTCAAACACTAATTACACTTTAATCCTTTCAGTTTAATTACAGTTTAATTGTTTCAAATTTACTCAATCACCACCATGATTTTTACTTGCACTTTTTTTTTACTTTATTAAAGCCAACCACAACCATGATTTTTAAACTACTATAATTTTTTCATAAATTAATAATTTTAAAAAATTACATTAAAAAACGAGCATTTGTTATCTTTATCTTTAGTATAGTATTGTTTTTTTTTTCTAATTAAAAAAAAATGATATGTTACATGATTAACAATATCTATGAGTGAGCAAAAACTGAACAATTAATAAAAAACCAAACTACTAACAGATGAAACCCAACTGAAATCCATTGAAAACCGAATTAACCAAACATCGAACGAACCTAAAATTGGTTATCCTTTTTTTGTATATTTATATAACCGAAATTAAACAGATCGAAATCAAACCATCATATATTTTTAGCTTTTATATTTCCATTTAATTTTTTTTCTAAGCAAAAACTTTTGCCAAGTTTGATTCGAGTTATTAACAAAAATTAGCTGAAAGGAAATGAAAGCCCATAACCTAACTAAATAATCCGAACTAATTCGGATTAGTGAATAATTTCGACTAACCGATGACTTCGGCGTCGGTTGAGGCTTATAACCGAACTGGGCCGACCCATATCTAGCGTGAGTTGTGTTGGTGGATTCGATTATTGTAGTCTCCGTCGCTGGAAAACTCGTAGCCATCCGATGTTTCGGTCGTTTTGGCGTAGCCCCAAACGTGTGTTTCCACCATCTAGTATTTCTTTGCCTTTTTGGCTCTTTTCATGCGAAGGGGAACCGAAACTAAGAGCTTTCCCCCCATTTTTTGTTTTTCTTTCATCATCATCTGCTGATATCTTGTGGCAGTTCGGGCCTGCTCGCGGAAGAGCCACTCTTTTGGGTCAACTGGCGACTCGTCGTCGTCGGTTTCAGCATCATGTAGCTCAAATTGAGCTTTCTAAGTAGCTTATTTGGTGACTGTTTTTGGAGTTCGAGTGTCACCGAGTGATTAATTACCTTGGCAATAGGTGATTATGGTTGTATACTCGTGTTACTACAGGAACGATCCTTTTCACACACTTGTGGACGAGAACCAACCTATAAGGAGAAGAATGAAGGGGTCGTACGAAGGGTGGCGACTTCTAGGCAGTCAAAAGAGACCAATGTACAGATACAAAAATGATGTTGGCTGTCGTGGTGAAACATAACCTGTCTATAAAAGGGGGTGACCTCCTTTATATAGGACGTGTGTAGGCCTCACATCACAACCCTTAACCAAGACGATGGGCTTGGGCCCGGGTTAAGGGCTTGCCTCTATTTGGCCCAAATAATTAGTATAAAAGCATGTGGTAATAAATGATGATGTGAGAGAAAAAGAATATCGCCCTGCCAAGGCGCTATGTTGCACAACGAGAATGGTTGCAGGTGTCTTCCTTTTCTGACGGGCGTCTGACCGATTGTAGGGCGACATGCATTCTACAGTACCTCTGATGGTACTGTATATATAGGCATGGCTTCAGCATGTGCAATATTGAAGCTGTCACATCGTTGTACCTGGGGCAAGGTAGTTGGACCACCCTGCCACACGTCATCTTCTGGTAGGCTGAGCATGCGCCAGGATCTGACAGGATCTTCCTAGATCAAGATATTCCGTACATTCTTGTACTTGCATACAATGTTGCCTGTTTGTCTGCGCGTGTGGGGCACGTGCATTGAATGTGCTGTTGTTGACGTCTTCTGCGCTGAGAGTAGCTTGCGCATATTATTCTGCGGAGGAGACTGCGTGGGCTTGATGCATTAAGCTGTTTTATGGGATAAGGTTATCCTCGTCTGCACCAGGATTTGGTACTTTATCCCTTCAATTTCCCAATAGTTTCCTTTTGACAAACTAAATTGCAATTTTTTATCTTTTGGATTTTCATTACAAGCATTAATATGGCTGTTAAGACCTGAGGTACCGTCTCTCTTTAGATCAACTTTGAATTCCTTTTAACAATACTTGCACCTTCCATGCTTCCGACTCACTCCATTTTCTTCTTCTTCTTCTAAAAAGACTAACATCAAAATGTTTCCAACACTCGGCCCTCTCCTTGCCTACTCTTTTAGCTTCATCGTCTACATTTTTAGCTTCATCGTCTACATTTTTAGCTTTCTTTTGTGATACTTTTTTGTTTTTTGGTTGTTTCCGTGTACGAATTGATTCTGCCTCATAACCCAATTCTTCCCGATCAAAATAGACAACTCTATGGTCACCTAAAGGAGTTTCATCAACAAGCGTATAATCTTCATCATCCTACAATGCAACATAAAACAACAAGCTTTATATGTAACAAACAATTACAAACCTACAAACCAACAACAAAACTTACTTAACTAAAATTTTCATTGGATGCCATTACAACTTCAAAACCAACCAATTAACTTTTGTCTGTGATTTCTAGAGTCTCACCGTTCACCTATACAACATAAAACCCATACCGATTTCAGAACTTTTGTAGTACACTATTCAAAATTTCAAACCCACTGTTAAATTTTGCAAACCAATCAAAACCCAATGTTAACTTATAAAAATCACAACACTAAATACTAGAAACAATACATGTAAACATGAAAGCACTAAATGTGACGCCCGTCGAATTTACAGGTACACTCTTACTATCATATCATTTTCGCTTGTGCATTAGACATTTTAAAGTTAATGTGTCTCCCTGAGTTTAGCAAAGCCCAACATAGTTCAGGAATTCATCACATTTTCCATTCACGCATGCAACGCCTGATGAATTCTAGAACAATTGACAATGACAGTCAAGACCATCACACGCTCAACAGAGAACAATTGAATGTTCAATTTTGACATACAAAACAAAACATAATCACATGTGGTTGTACCTAATGTGGGAATTAGTCTATTCCATAATCATTCAGAGCAATTCCTAAGGCATTCTATGGATATTTGACATAAAATCTATGGAACAATTTCAAGTATCCAAATCAAGATACAAACTTATATAAACACGAGTTGAAAACCCTCCGACAACATATGTTTATACATAACTAACATATGGTACTAGTAACATGTTAACATTTACTTATAACAATACAATGATATTATTATCAACTGATTATATACATCCATGTGGACACACAAAAATCGATCCCTACATAAGGCCACTAGAGGTTTTCCTTAAACACATAAAATCATGCATACACAATCGACCAAGACATCACACATATGTATACCTATATGTTTTAAACAAGAAACCATATGTATGTGTAGTTATATATGTTAAAAGATACAAAACTATGCTATCTTGTGCACACACGATTATATATATATATATATACACACACACACACACACACCTATGTATGTGTTAAAGATTAAATAACAAACCAATCTAGATATCTATACCTATATACAAATACACGGCTACACGTATGGATTGGACAAGGATACATGTATGATCTACACACTAAACACTCAAGTACACACACACACACACACTGTTCACCTCAACACACCTTCACATCGATTGGCTCAACAAGACAAGAGTACACATCCATCAAACACACACCAATTCCATCGACCATCCATAACTTAGACATTTTACCAACATGGAAGCAAGTCCCACATATACATCATTCTATACATGTTGGATTGTCTAAAACTATCCAAAACCTTCCCAAAACCTTCGGCTATGGCTGACCTACATAAACCAACACCACCATCTTCACCCATGCTCACTAACACCAAGGAAACACATCAAAATGGCAACATACTTTATCTTATCTCATGGATCAAGAGTGCTTGACTTCCAAAACTCCCAAACAAGCTTCAAGAAGCCAGATCTCCCCTTCCCAACACTAACTACACCAATTCCAAGGTCAACTCCTTACACACTTGTAGAAAGCACCTTTTTTATCACTAAATTTGATGTATGTTTACTTACCAAAAATGCACATAGCCATCCACACTCCTCCCCCTCTATCTCGGAACCTATAAAACCAACCAAAGGGGTTCCCAAGTTGAAACACAACACAAAACATACAAAGTACAAACACCGATCTAATTTGGGTTCATTGTTTTGTAACACGAAATACATATCCGTTCTTTAATCTTTCTGCCTTATTCGATTAATATTCTGATAGTGTGCCATACATACGAATCTACACACTAGAATTCAATCCATGACCACCAGATGAAAACATTTTGTTTTAGAAGGGCCTAACATGAATACGGCTTGGGTTACACAAGAAAACGAGCTTTTGATGACAAATTCAACATAAACCCAGGCTTGGGCTTGTCGTGTTTAGTTTTGGGCCAGACCGGACCAAACATGGGGTTTCTTCAAAATCCAAGACTCGTTGATGGGCTCTATAGTCTGTTTGGGCCGTCAGGCAACTGGTTTTTCCCATCCATACCTTAAACTCTTAAAGGGACAAAATGATAGGAGCCTTCTCCCTAAGCAATTGTGCTACAAAAGGGAAACAAAATATTCTGGTATTGTTTTGATTCAAATGGTGACATTGTTCGTAGGTTGAGAAGTCGAATCACGGAATAGAGCTGACCAATTATGACATGACTCGATACAATGTTAAATGAATGGGTTTTGGGTTAAAAGGTTTTTAGAAATAAATAGATCGTCATGTTAATGACATTGTTAAAAAAGGTGTCAACACGGGTTCAACCAGTTTAACCTATTTATTACATGCATAACTGTTTAAGTAATCGTGTTAATTAAATTGGTTAATAGAAGGACATGACACGTTGAAGACTTATCTCTACTATCTCTACTACCTTATTAAGGAGGAGAGATAGGTAAGAAGGTAATTTTACACAATTTTTAAGATGGGAGTTGAAGAGTCCCTTCACAAATTTTCAATATTTGGTTATTTTGTTCCCTTTATGCCCTTGTGTACAACCTATAATGCTTATTGTATATATGTATAAATTATAATGCATACTTCATATCCATTTCAACATGTAACCCCTATTCATAACACCTAATTAAACTCTAATTCAATTTCAATAAAACCCAAGCTTTTCATTGAATCCTTCTACACATCTATTTAATAATAACAAGCAATGCTTGTGATGGTTCTATTAGGCTTTGTTGGAGCTTATAAACATTGTAGTAATTGGATATTTTTGTCTTTTTTTTGTTTGTTGAATTGTATAACTCTTTAAAGCATGATGTCTAACCTCATATAATATATGTATTTGTTGCCAATAATTCTATCTCATTCTCTCAGTATATTACAACTTACTAAAAGAAAACTTAATATCCTGATTTATGTATCAAATACTTTTAATTTAAAATTACCATTTTGGTAAAAACATTAATTTTTAACTTGGGTTACCTTTACGTACTTAGTCACGTTTAAAAACCGCCGCAACGCGCGGGGTAATTTACTAGTTTATTTAAAAGACATGGTTTTATAATTTATAAATAAACAAATACATCATTATAAGTAAATGTGCTATATAATTTGTTAGATATAATCATGTTAACATGTCTTATGGTATAATCCACTTGTTAAAAATATACGTACCAGTGTTTAAGTAAATCACTTTTATTGTCCAACATGTTTGTTTAGTTTATAGGTATGTCAGATGTTTTGTGTCAAACACGATCTCTTTAACACGACATATTTTGCCAACTCAATAAAACTAAACACGGCCCATATATCTTCTTATGTCAAAGATATAAATCTTAACACATACACCCTTACAAGTTACAATGATGTAACCAAAACACAACGCATTTATCCAAATTATCTAACCTGGTAAATAGTATTGTAATCAGGTTGGCAAGTTGTAAACAAGTTTAACCTCTGTATCTCTTCTAAAACTGAGCAAGCCATTTTCAATCTTCTACATCCTCACATGTCTTCTTATTTGAGATGGTCTTAGACGAGATAGACATGAAACCCGAAACTTGACATACCACTATTGTCATTTTATAATAGTTTTACAACTATAGCTATCAGATACACGAACCTTCCCCAATCTTAATTTCTTTTTATAAATACAACTTAAATGTATGCATATGATACTTTAACATGCATACACAACTTTACAAACTATGTATCATCAACATACATATATTCAATGCTTTGTAATTTCTATTCACGACTCGATTTGGCTATCACCTAACTGGGTAAATAACCCACTCACTTTTTTTTGAACGAATGCTTTGTCTTTTGATCCGCCAATATTATCAATACGGCTGTTCACGAGCCGAGCCGATCCGAGCGGAGCGACTCGTTTATAATCGAGCCGAAAACCGAAGCAAATTTTCCGAGCGAGAATCGAGCGGAGAATAATATGGACGATAATAAAACTGGGATGTTTCTTTCGATGTTTTCATTGTCGGGTGACAACTAAGATCGAAATGTCCGATGATAACACTAATACTGAGATCCCAATGTCCAAGGATGAGGCTTAGATTGAGGTTGGTGAGGTGATGAGCATACGTCAGAGAACAGTTGTTGCATTGTGACGTAGGTGTGATATCAAGCGACAATTAGCGATGGACGACTAATAACATAAAGAATGAGTGTCACCTCATGACTTATTGTTTTACTATTAAATCGGGTGTTAATTTTTTTATTGAGTTATGTGGGCTTTGTTTGCATATACTGAGTCAAATCCAATACAATCTTTTATATATAAAGCCATAAATTTATCTGTAAATTGTGTGTATATTCATTATTAAATAAATAAAAATTTATTCGAGCCGAACCGAGCCGAGCTTACCGTTGCTCGTGCTTGGCTCATTTACAAACCGAACCGAGCCGATCGGCTCATATACAACCGAGCGGAAGATCGAGCGAGCATTTTTCGAGCATTTTCCGAACAAGAGACGAGTGATCCACGAGCGGCGAGCGATTTGAATAGCCCTAATTATCAATAAACATGTTGGTCCGTTAACCTGTTTAGCTTGTCTTTAACACATCAACCATAATCAGCGGCGAAGCATGGTTCCGAATCGGTAGGAGCAGACACAATTTTTTTCAATCAGTAGTGACCGGACTCAATTTTTTCAATCGGTAGTGGCCGGAAGATCAAATCGGTGGGCGCCATACTCAATCCAGACTTAATTTAGCTACAAAAATCGCAAAATTCCACCACTGCGTCAACAAACAGTGGAGTCGGGGCCCCCTCGGGCCCTCAAGAAGTTGCGCCGCTGACCATAATGTCCGATTAACACATACAACCCGTACGACTCGTTTAACCCAACTTTTGCTTGAAAAGCCATGATAGTGTTTCAGTGATAATGTGATGGGAATCTGTTATGGAAGTTTAGAGTCAAAACCCAACACGACCCGACTTACTTTCGTACAAGTGATTTACCTCTCTCATGTTTGCAATGGTACCGATCAGTGGGGGACGTACACCATTTTTGACCCGTCAACATGAAGATCAATGCAAGCTAGTCAACAGTCTTCTCAACACACATCAATTAACATATTTTTTTTTTTCGAATTTACAAACTATGTTAACATTAATGCTGAAGTTGATGACATAAATAAATTTTCCTTTCATACTAAAAGCAACAAGAATTACAAGTGAGGCGCGGGTAGACGGGCAACAAGCTGCGCCGCAACCCCTTTTTGAACATATCAAACAACAAAATGTAAAAGAACAAAACTAACGCAACAAATTGTGCAATCTTTATGTATTCAAACCAAACAACCTCCCAACAAAACTACAAATTCCAATCCCAAATGAGAAACATAAGATTCAACCACAGTTCCATCTATGTCCTACACTTGCAACTGTGGTTAGGTAGGGTTCAGGTCTTTCAAACCCCAGATACGTATGGTTCGATCATCACTAGCCGATGCAACCATGTGTGGGTTCAACGGGTTCCAGCTAGTACAATTCACAGCTCCAGAATGACCTACTAAAGTCTTTATAAGCTCGCCCGTTTCCCTATGCCATACATACACACGCGAATCTTCACTCCCGCTAGCAACAAACGCTTGATCAACCCCGCCAAAACAAGCGCGGACCACGAATCGTGAGCACTTATGACCTTTATATTTAGCCACAAGCCGTACATCTCCATCAAGACTCCAAAGATGTATTTCTTGATTTACCAAACTAACCAACAAGAACTTATTGTCACTGGATAATGAGAATGAAACAATGTTATTATCCTCTTTGACTAATCTTTCTGTCGCTAACACTCGATCAAATATAAGTATCGTATTCTCCTTGCAAATTGAAATTATAAACTTCCCATCGCTTGTAACCTGCAAATCCGATATCCTTAATGTCTTTTCGCCTCTCCAAGATTCCAACTCGTTCCCATCCAAATCCCACATCACAATACTCCTATCGTTAAATCCCGTAAACACGCTTTGACCGTCTGGAGACCAGTTACACGAAACTATACCAATATCAATTTTATAATAAACGCGAGCGCATTCACCAGATTGAACATCCCAACACCTCACAACCTCTTCCACACCACATGTGAGAATCCAATCATCATTCGGACTCCATGAAACACAACAAACCGGTTTTTTATGCCCAAGTAATCTATGCTTGACAAAAAGTCCGCCATCCATACTAACTTCCCATAAAATCGCTGACTTGTCTTTCGAACACGAAGCTAAGAACTTCCCATTATGAGAAAACTGAACAAACCACACTTCATCTTGATGTTCTTGCAGAATCTGCAACGTCTCAGACGGAATCTGACTTCTTCCACAGTTATGATCACTTAACAACGAATCAACGCTTACTGAATTATGAAACAAACAAGACTCATGTTGCGAATCAAGAGCTTGTTCCACTAACTGCACCAATCTCCCTGGTGGGATCATAAAATCCAGAGGAAATAACTTCTGCAAATCAAGAACCACCTCCTCTTTCGGCTTTAATCCAATCACCTCATCACGCGAACACAACAACAACGCCGAAAGCTCACGAACCCGCCTTTGATCAACCGAAAGACACGATATCTCACTCCTTAAAGTTCTTAAAGCATCATCTACCTTATGATCATTCAAAAGTCCTAAAAACTTCTGTTCTAATATCACAAAAGCCGCGGATTTAACAATGGATTCATCTAAACCCGATAACATTCGCAACGAATTCAAACTTTCATCCCAATTCCCATCAAGAACCAGTCTGATAAACTCACTAACTAAAGTTGATGAAACTGCAATGCCGGATTCTTTTTCAAGATTTGCAATTGTATTTGTATACCCAAAGGAATGTAATGATTCGGCTATTAATCTAACAAATTCAACTTTATTGATTTTCTTTAAACCAATTAAATCAGTTTGATCCATTGATGACGGTTTTAACTTTCTACGTTTTGATGGTGGTTCAGAATTAACACGTCCCATGAAAATAGATAAATAATATTAATAAACGAAAGTTAGACTACAATTGAAAAGGAAGATTACCGATGATCGATGATCTTTAAGATTTTGATGACGGTTTGATGGATGTTGGGCGGTGGTTTTTGGAGATGAAAACGATTGGATTGGTAATAGGAAGACGCAAAGAGAAAACAAGAAAGGGAAGCACTATACACGTGGAATAAGAAAGTAACACACAACAAGGAAAAGTTTAAGGGACAAAAGCTACGTATGAATGTATAATGTTTCTTTTTTAAACTTTCTTAATCTAAAAAAATTGATTGGTTTTTATGAGGTGAGGCACTGAGGCTGAGGCTCATCTAAAAACAAGTTTAATGTAAAAAGTATAACAAAGATTAATAGCTATAGAATAAACTAGATAATAAGAGGCACAATAGTAAAATCATTGCGTCATTAAAGTTTCACCCCATTTTTAAAATGGTCATAACCTTTTCATATGAATTTTTTTTAACTATACTGTAAAAACAAGTTTTTGGGCATACCATATTGCCATACTTTAAAAATAAAAAAAATTGTTGGGTTGATAACTTGCGTTTTATTAGAGATATACTTGCATTTTAGAAACGTAAGTTATACGTGATAAGATGACCTGATAAAATGCATGTTATAAATGATAAAACGCAAGTTATATATTTTAAAACGCAAGTTATATATTTTAAAACGCAAGTTATATATGATAAAAACGTAAGTTATATTTGATAAAAAATGCAAGTTGTATATGATTAAACGCAAGTTATATCTAATAAAACGCAAGTTATATATGATAAAACGTAAGTTATATTGATACAAAATGCAAGTTGTATATGATTAAACGCAAATTATATCTAATAAAACGCAAGATATACCTCATAAAAAGATGTTACTTATATCTGACAAAAAATGCAAGTTGTATCATGATAAAACGCAAGTTATCAACCCAGCCCAGCTGGTTTGAGGTGGGAGGGTTTACCTTTTCAGAGGGTTCCCGCCCGGGGTTGATCACAGGTTCGTTTCTCGTCCATCGAAAAATTATGCCCATTAAGGTTGAAAGGGTCCGGCATGTGGGAGGACTTGAACTTGTGATCCAGAGGTTGTTAGGACTAGAATTTCACCATTGAACTACACCTTTAAAAAAAAAAAAAAGCAAATTTTATGTTTTAAAGTAGAGCAATAGGGTATGCAAATGAAAGGGGATAAAAAAACTTGTTTTTATAGTATATTTTTTCAAGAAAAATAATGTCGCATGAAAAAGTTATTGACGTTTAAAAAATGAGGGTGAAACTCAACAATTGTGGGTTATACCTATTTTACCTTTCTCCTTCTATTTTAGAAACTCAACGTATACGTTTCCCATTTTAATCTCATTCATTGATTTATTTTAATCAAAAACCTAAAATTCTTCTTATACTTTGTATGTTAAGTTTCTTTTAAACTTTCTTGGTTTTTATGTGTTATTTTAAAAGTTTTTTTGACCGAATCATATAGTTTTTTTTTATTTACAATTTGAAGCTGTTTATTATTATCTATGAAAATTATCCTATATATTTATAAAGCAATGGCCATGAATAGTGCCTCTGTCACGTGGCAGAGACTGATTGGTTTTTTTTATTCAGCTTTATTGAAATAATAAGCAAAATGGGATCAATGAATGTGATGTCACTTGTAAGGTTTAAGTATCTTGTTATAATTCTCAAAAATTTGATTTGATATAAGAATTAATTAGAACATTAAGAATACATTATATTTTTTTGTGAGTTAATTACCAAATTAGTCACTGGGTTTGTCAAAAATTATCCTATATATTTATAAAGCAATGGCCATGAATAGTGTCTCTGCCACGTGGCAGGGGCTGATTGGTTTTTTTTATTCGGCTTTATTGAAATAATAAGCAAAATAGGATCAATGAATGTGATGTCACTTGTAAGGTTTAAGTATCTTGTTATAATTCTCTAAAATTTGATTTGATATAAGAATTAATTAGAACATTAAGAATACATTATATTTTTTTGTGAGTTAATTACTAAATTAGTCACTGGGTTTGTCAAAAATTGTCACTTTAGTCAAAATAGGTTTTTTCTCATCTGTGTCCCTGAATTTTTCATTTTTGGTCATTTTAGTCCAATCCCCTAACCCCGTTAAGAAAAGTCAGTTAAGTCATGGGTATTTTGGTTAATTAGCATTTATATTTTGTTTTTTTTTTTTTTTTTTTTTTTTTTTTTTTTTTTCAATTTGCATCCAAAACTCAATTTAAATTTATTTTATTTTTTAGTTATTTTTGGAAATGATCGATTGTAAGCTAAACATCAAGCCCTCGGTTTACCATAATAATGTTTTTTAGTCTTAAACATGTTTCCATGTTATGCCCAAATCTTAACGATAATCAGTGCCAACGCCAGGTTCCTTTTACTCCGATCTCTCACTCTCAGTCTCTTCTCTCTATCTCTCTCTCTCTCTCTCTCTCTCTGTTGTTTGAGCTGAACGGTCAGCCGGAGTCATAGCCGGCGACCTTTTTTCTCTCCCTCCCCCGCTTATTTCTCTCTCTATAACAGATCTGTCACACCCTCAAATTTCCACTGCGGGGTTTATATCGCGAGGCGCGTGACATACCAGGATCCCATAGCCATAAGTCATAAGAACGACTCTAAATGCCCAAACCATTTAGTTCGTTATTGAAAATCACGTTTAGTGTTTACCAAAAAGTTCAGTTAAGTTGCGGAAGCGTAAATCAAACATAGCCATTTAAGTTCATGCGCAAAACAACGCGCCCAAAATAAAACCGTTGAATGCAAAGTAAAGTATAAGTTAAATAATGTTCACAACCCATGACACAATGATGCATGTCCTATCGTGCTCCGAACCTAGAGACCTGCAAAAGCATGCTATCGTGTGTCAACATAAAGTTGGTGAGTTCACAAAGTAAGGTAAGTAAAAGTGTAGGTTTCCCAAACCAAGAAACAGTAGTTAGGTTTTCCCAAACCCAAAAGTAGTAATCAACAACCAAAACCA
Organism: Ambrosia trifida; assembly: GCA_028751855.1. Classification (NCBI taxonomy): domain Eukaryota; kingdom Viridiplantae; phylum Streptophyta; class Magnoliopsida; order Asterales; family Asteraceae; genus Ambrosia; species Ambrosia trifida. Next base: position 92,632,997 of record CM054126.1, read on the forward strand.
AGAACCAAGTACCACTAGTTCAGCGTATGCCAAGGGTAGCTAACCCATTCATGATAACTAAACAAGGATATACTGAATTGCTATTTGAACGATGCACTCGCCCCGCGAGCTGGTTTTTGCCTCCCATCATTGCCTATCAACAATGATAAAATCTAAGATCGTAGTTCACGCCCGGCTCCCAGCACGGTGTGAGGTTTGTCAAACCTAATAGCGCTATTAACTAGTAACCCGCTTGCCACCCGGCAACTCATTCGGTAAATAGTGAAGGACTTCCGTGATAGAGTGTAGTTTAGTTCATCAAGGACACAGAGTGTGAAACTAGCAAACCCGATCCACACAAGGAGTCATAGTATCCCAAAATCAGGGATGTGCAGTAGTCCCAAACCGGACTAGAAAAACGTTAAGTATGTTGTCCCATACCTGAGACGCATGCTTTTGAGCAAAAAAGTAGTGAAACTCACCTTAGTATGCAAGCAAGTAAATCCAAATCCCAAAGAAGGGTGTGCTACCGACTCCCTATTACATACATCACTAAGTAAGTATATGTGTAACACCATTACACCATATAACCCGTTTGTCCAAGGCGTTTAAACGTTCAAAAGTGTGTAGGTTACGCCTAGCGATTCTACATGCAATAGTAAACCCTACGGACTCGTTGATGAATGTGTTGGTCACAATTAATTTCTACATTCCGTATGTGTCTCAAACAAGTGTACATCAGTTACATGTCAATTCCATACCACCTAAGACCTCAATTAATCACATAAGCACATAATACACAATATGTGTTTTCAGGACAGATTGTGCGCCATCAAAACCAATTTATTTAAAATAGTAAATCAGTGACTTAATCTCCCAAATTTTTACTTAATATTCTTTGGGATTCACTTAACAATCATTATTTTTGTTTTGTCTTAAATCCAAGCACAAAAATAACTAAAATTCGTTTAACACAGCTATGTTCAGAAAACCTTCCTAACAGGTCAGTTTGGTAGATAAATTCCCAAAAATTGTGTATTCATCCAAACGGGATGAATTCACTTGAAAAACTCTAATTACTCCAATATTAACCTTCTATAAAAATTTCACAACCCAACTCTTTATAAAACTTGAGTTATGATGTTTCAAAGTTGACTCAGTTTGATACCCGAAATTCTGACCTGACCTATTTTCAATGAAAATTCCAAAAACGACACAACCGACGTCCAAAACACTTGATTTTACCCATTATGAAAAGCTAAGACCAGGTGTGATTCAACCATGCAAAGAAAATACCAAAATCATCATGTTAAGGTCATGTTACAGCTCCTACAAGTTCATCTAATCATTCTGTCCAGATTTTAGTTTCGCCTAAATCATACTTTAATCGACTACCGTGTGCATAAAAACAATCAACAAACATCAATCATCATTACCAAACATCCCTAATACTTATTTTGATCAGATTCTACTACCAATCATGCAAAGATCACAACTTTAAAGACCAAAACATCAATAACTTGCGCAACAAGTATCCTATGATGTTACTAACCGTTTATTATCATGTTTAATCCGTTTAATCTTCAAGAACTTCATGTTTTAATGACTATTAAAAACTTTCAGACCTGTACAAACTTGGTTACATGATTTTTATAACAAAAACATAAGATAAAAGTGTAAGGAATCAAAGGTTATACCCTTAGCTCTTCGATTCGATCAACCGTGCGCCTTTGGAGCTTCCCAATTGATGATCTTGAGCCTTAGTAGGAGCTTTAGGGTTAATATTTCGTGTGGGGCAGTAAGGGGGCGATTAGGGTTGAGTTTAGGGGTTGCATGGGGGTTAAGGATGCTTAAATAGGAGTGTAAGGCGGTTTAGACCCGTCAGACGCATTCGCCGCTCACAGGCCCGTGGCCCGCGTGCGTGTCTCGTTTCGTCACCCGACGTGTTATCCTTCGACGTTTTCGTTATTTCGGACCGTAACAAGTGCAACCCCATGCGTTAAGACCCTAATCAACCTCATACTCCACTTTTAGTGATTTTTATTAACGTATTCGGGTTAGGTTCACACAATCACGTATGGTTTTCACATAAGTTCGTCAAATATCACAGAGACACATAAGTTCATTATTCACCAACGTCCGAGGTTCACTAATCATGTGTACAATATGGTAATTCCCCGAATTACCACTTCATGCAGTTATTAACCTATAACTGTGCAACGTGTGTCCTATCTAGCTAACCCTAGTTAAGTATAATGCAAGGAACGTAACTAGAGTTTAGTTAAAGTGAGAACCTGAAATTGCGGGGTATCACAAGATCTGTCCCTCTCTCTGACTTATGTTCTATTATGGGTAAAGGTTTGGGTGGTTGAGGTGTTTTAGAGTTGGGTGGTTATCCCTCCAGAGGAAATCCACATCGACAAAAAACTTCATTTCATTGAGGAACCACTCGAGATAACCGATTGGAAGGTTCAGAAACTTCGTCGCAGTCAAGTCAAGTTGGTCAAAGTGCATTGGAATTCCAAACGCGGAAACGCGGACCCGAATATACATGGGAACGCAAAAATCAGATGAGACGCAAGTACCCACATCCATTCCAGGAGATCAATAGTTCAGATGACCAACACCGAAAATTTCGCGGATGAAATTCCTCTAACAGGGGGAGAATGTGACACCCGTCGAAATCACAGGTCATGTCCGTACATCTAACTACACGTGAATACATTGTGCATAGCATTCCATGTCATCTATTCTGTCATAATTGGATCATATAGGGTTCCAACGAGACAATCCCGAGACATGCAGTCTAACAGTAGACACACTAGTTAGTACAAGGCCTCAGTTAGTTAAATATGTCTACCCGGACTATAGGAAATCCATGCAATTGAACAAGAACTCCAAATTGTTACCCGACAAGGATAAAATCACACAATGTCCACCCACATGAATTATCCATATGCATTGTTCAACAAGGACAATTAAACTCTTACTAACTTGTGTACAAGGGTATTAATCTTAATACACATGCTTATGTACATTCATAAGACAAGTTTACATGTGGGAAAATCCAAATTATATATATGTATATATGTTCACGACCACACACACACATCACCAAGATTTCCATGCTTTACACTTCAATTCCCTGTGAAAGCACCAAAGTAGAATAAAAGACACACATTAACTTGTTATTACACAAGTTGACTTTCTAAACCATCAAAAACAATATGTGGGAAGCAACTACACACATGAAAATGCATTGAAAATGAACAACTCTCCTATACATACATACATACATACATACATACATACATACATACATACATACATACATACATACATACATACATACATACATACATACATACATACATACGATCACACACACATACATACATACGATTACACATACACACTCACCACCACCTGACCATCCTTATCCAAAGCATACCACACATCCATTCCTTATACTAACATGGCAACAACACAATTCATATGGACTCCAAGACCAAGTTGACTTGCCACAAAAGTTCCCTTTTGTCTCATTATTTTCGGCCACCAAGAGTCAACAAAGAGGTGTGCACAACAATTTCCTAGGACATTAGTCAACCTCTTGTATTAGAATAGCAAAAACATAAAATGCATGAACCATTTAGTTGGAGTTTTGGTTGGAAATTGCTGGACAGTCACCGACTAGTGATTAATCGGTGTTTACTCGGTGAACCTTTGACTAGCGATTAATCAAAGATTAATCAGAGGCTAGGCGGGATTTTTACAACCATGGGTGGGAGGGTGCTGAAATATTGTATAATAGTTAGACTTGAACACTCACCTTTTTGGGCTTGTAAATCCGATGATGCAAACGGAGGCCCATCCAATGCTCCTCAAGCCAGATCTAAAAGGCCATAGGTACTTCAAATCCTCCTCAAGCTGGATCTAAAAATCTACAAAGTAACCACACCGTTAAAAAAAAAATATCTTTTCATCTGTTTGGCATGTGTTGTCATAAACCTATGTTTTTGGGTGATACATAATAAGATATCTTCCAACTTCTTGCAGGATTAAATTTCTTACTGTTTTTTATTATCACTTTAGCTTTAAAATGTTTATGAAGTCAATAGGCTTATGTGAACTTATTATAACTTGCTAAATAAGACCAACTCTGTTTCTTTATGAAATTGAAGATACAGATATGATAAATCCTAAGAAAAATATAGTATTAGTTCACTGAATGTACCTGCTTTTTTTGTTAACTATAGATAAACATATATATTTTTTTGGATCGGCTAAGGACATCACCTTAGTACCCCGTTTCGAATCCCCTTTCCGCATCGTCCCTGAGGGCATAAGCCCTTTCAACGTCAAGGAGTGTATTTTTGCTTGCGTAGGATTCGAACCGTGTACCTCTCCTGGCGGGAACCTCCATAAGGAGTCCTTTTAAAGCACCACCACCTTTTATTCCACATATTGATGAATGACCATAGATAGATTCTGTAATTAACATATCATTATATTTTTCAATTTAAGCATTTAACACGAGTTTTCAAGTGCTTTATAATCTTTTCAACAACCATACTTTGTGTTACTGATCTTGAAAATTTATAAACGGCTAAACGCAAATACTTTGTGTAATTTAAAGATTGCTTCCATATACATCAGTCTGTTTCACGGATGGTTCAGTGAGTAGTAAACATATGGAAAACAACATACATTATTGCTCAGGTAAAAAGGATTATGTTGGACCAAATCATAATTTAATATATCCATATCACAAATCACAATCTAACAAAAATGCAGGGTTTTGATTTACAGAAAAAAGGGTGTGGTCAAAATTATAACAAGCATGTGTGGAAGTAATCATGACTGACTTTTGGGTCAAAGGTAATGATCAAAACTATCCTATTTTCATACTTTTTTTTGAACGGCAGAAACGCTTTATACATATATATATATATATATATATATATATATATATATATATATATATATATATATATATAGGGAAAGGATAATGTGGAAACCCTTGTTATATGGTAAACTCTGAAAACTCTGACTTCTCAATTTTTTTTTTTATTTTTGAAAAAAATAGGGCATGTAATATACATGATTTTAAGAATTTTGAGCCAAAAAAAAAAAAATCAAAAAAGCGCCGAGTAGTTTTTTTTTTAAATAAAGTTTTGACTAACACGTGTTAAGTGAAACTAAAACGTGTTAACCATTTGTTACCCGAAGACGGTTTTTTATTTTTTTTAAAAAAAATGTCTCGGCGCTTTTTCCATTTTTTTCCCAAAATGCTTAAATAATGTATATTACATACCCTAAAATTTTCATATAAAAAAAAGTCAGGAAGTTAGAGTTTCCAGAGTTTACCATATAACAAGGGTTTCCGATATAACCTTATACTATATATATATATATATATATATATATATATATAAAGAGCCCTGCAAGAAGCTAAGAAACTTACACCAAGGAAAGAAACAAAACAAAACAACCCCGACTCGCTAAATAAATGATGCTAACAACATTAAAATTAACCCAATCTTCCCACTTAGGGGATGGGATCTTGGCTCTATTCGAAACCCACAAAAACGAGTCTTCATTGATTTATTCTACCGATTTCTTGACCGGAATGAACTCCCCATCGAACACCTTACGATTTCTCGCGTGCCGTATTCTCTGTCACACCCTCAAAATCCACTTGCGGAGTTTTACCGCGAGGCGCATGACAAACCAGGAGCCAAACCAACGATCACAATAAACAAGTCTAAATGTAATTAATGTAATACCAAAACATAGTTTTAAAATCCCGTTTACAGCGGAAGCTTATTCAAAATAAAGTTCAACATAAATAACCAAAGTTCAATGTTTATGAAATCATGCAACTCTATCTAGACGCCGTGCAGACGCGTGCGCCCTAGTTCCATGTGCTACCTTAGCGACCTGAGAAAACATGTAAAAGTTTACGTCAGCACAAAAATGCTGGTGAGTTTACAGGTTTTGTATCCAAGTACCAAGTCCACCTGTCCATACTATAACAAATAGAAAACCAGTATACGCTAGCTAGGCGTACGTTTTGCTACTACCACGATTGGAAAACCATTACTAACTCGAATACCAGTTTTGTGCCCGAATAGTTCCAAATGTTCCTGTTGTTCCTGTTTGAGACAATATGCACTCGCCCGGCCCTCCAAGCCGACGAGCGGGGTTGGTCACTCCCAATAGCGCTATTCACATTTCCCCGTTGTGCAAACCCGCACATTCATGGTTCCCCCCGGGACTTCCAAAGATCGTGTAGTATACGTTAGAACCCATAGTATGACAGAATTTACCAAACAATCGTTTTAACACATGTTTTCTCCCCCGAAAGTATAAAACCAGTTTAAAAGAGGGGCCGTAAACTCACCTTAAGTTGCTTTACTCCTAATCCCGAGTAAACTCAGCTGCTATGTTAGTCCCGTACAGTGGCGACCTAACATACGACAGTTACAAGTACTTAGACTAATAACCCGCAGGTTAATTAGTCCCTAGATGTCCAGACCATACCAAGTTCGTTTAAAAATACCGTGACTGTTTAACTGACCCAAAGTACAAGACTCGACATCCCATTGGTGACCCGAGACTCCCCGTGTTATGTTTACGCTCCAAAACATACAATAACGCAAGTACACTTAACATACGTTAACACACAACAAGTTATAGCACATAGTTCACGTATCACCGAAATACCTCCAAATATATGTTACCAAGTTATTAGACATGTTACGGGGTTCCTAGCATGTTACTACATGTCAAATCGGGTCTCGGAATGCTAATTTACACTTACAGCAGCAGTACACGCGATTAGGAAAAGTCAACTAGCATTTAGGTTGGTCAACTAGCAATTAGGAATCCTAATCGCATGAATTACTAGCATTTAGGGCTATACCACATGTAACTACTAGCAATTAGGGCTAATCACATGAAGTTACTAGCAATTAGGGCTAATCACATGAAGTTACTAGCAATTGGGGCTAATCACATGAACTTACTAGCAATTGGGGCTAATCACATGAAGTTATAGGCGATTGGGGCTAATCACATGATATTATTGGCGATTAGCACCCCAATCGCATGAGTTACAGGCGATTAGCATTGCTACTCGCCTGTAACCATGCTGTTCCGGTTTTTCGCGCGTTTAACGCTCCAAATCAGATCCAGAGCGTGTGTAACTACCCAATATCATCCCAAACACTATCCTAAACATGTTTAACCCAAAACCCTTCGTTCATCCTCGTAAAATCAGTCCTGCATGCAACCAAAGCAATCCAAACACATACACATAGCATGCAACATTCAATTAACGCATGTAATCATAACCCTATTATCCAATTGCTGAGATTTCTATCATCATACTAACAATATTTATTCTGACCTAGCATGATAACACATCAAATCATCATCAAGAATCATAAAAATCCTATCTTTCTAATCATACACACCCATAACGCATGTATATTAGTTATAATCCGATTAACAACCATTATTGACGATTTTCAGAAAGCTTTTTCGTTTATGAACAGGTCTGGACCATTAGGGATTTATTAAAAACGTTTACAAAGTGTTATGGATGAGAATCAAACCTTGGAATTGTAAAAGGATGATGGTTAGACCTTGAAACCTTGTGTTTTTGATCAAAATCGCCTTCCAGAGGTTGTTTAAGTGTTTGGGGCGGTTATGGGACGACTAGGGTTTGTCTAATTGAGTTTAGGAGGTTAAGTATGGTATTTATAGGCGTTTCTAGTCGTCCAGCCCGTTCCATGCGATTGTGCAGGTTTATACGCGATTAGGAATCCTAATCGCGTGAACAGTAACGCGATTGGGCCTAATCGCATGAACAGTCATGCGATTAGCCCCAGTCGCACCATATGAATCCCAGTCACACCATATGAACCCCAGTCACACCACATGATTCCCAGTCACACCACATGATTCCCAGTCACACCACATGAACCCCGTTTTAACATATGTTAACACATATTAATGTACCGACAAGTCATATAATGATTGTAAACACATAACACAAGTAAGTACACATATTCACACTCGTTCACCAATTCCCGGGACTCGAGACTCGTATGTTCCGTATGCCCTGACGATCCTACCGATCGTCACCGTTTGTACACTTGGTTAAGGACTGACATCTAACGAACCTCTAGACCAACATCCAATGATCTTCTAGACTAACCAATAGTTCCCGAACCATAACCCGACTTAACTAACCCAGTTAAGTACAATATACGCGTGACTCGCTAAGGTAGACTTTCATCTAGACAACGTTGTTAACCCGAATTTGCCAGGTGTCACATCATCCCCACGTTAAAAGAATTTTCGTCCCGAAAATTGCACAAGTACCAAAAGAACAAAAGAGTAACGAAGGAATCAAACAAAAAGATAGAAACCAGAAGAGAGATTTACCCGAGTTGTCACATCATCCCCACGTTAAAAGGAATCTCGACCCGAGATTCATTCAGCTGCCGAAGAGACATGCCTCGACTCGAACGCTTCCTTAGGGAAGAGATGAGGATATTTAGACTTCATCTGATCCTCCCGTTCCCACGTATATTCCGGTCCCCGGTTCGAGTTCCACCGAACCTTAACGATACGAATCTTGCTGTGACGTAGGCTACGAATCTTGTAGTCAAGGATCTCCACAGGTTCTTCCACAATCCGAAGACGATCATCAACCTTGATCTCTTCTAGTGGAACGATGAGAGACTCGTCAGCCAGACACTTCTTCAAGTTTGACACGTGAAAAACGTTATGTACGTTACCGAGCTCCGTCGGTAGATCAAGTCGATATGCCACCGGCCCAATCCGTTCCAGGATCGTAAATGGGCCGACATATCGTGGATTGAGTTTGCCACGCTTCCCAAAGCGTATGACGCCCTTCCACGGTGAGACTTTTAGAAGTACCTTGTCATTGACTTGGAACTCCAGTGGTTTGCGACGCTGATCAGCATAACTCTTTTGCCGGTCCCGTGCCGCCGCCAACCGATTTCGAATCTGTACGATCTTTTCCGAAGTTTCGTACACTAGTTCAGGCCCAGTGAGTTGACTCTCACCCACTTCAGCCCAACAAAGAGGAGAGCGGCATTTCCGTCCGTACAGTGCCTCGAACGGAGCAGCCTTGATGCTCGTGTGATAACTGTTGTTGTACGAGAATTCTACCAACGGCAGATGAGCTTCCCAACCCTTCCCAAAATCGATCACACACGCCCGCAGCATGTCTTCTAAAGTTTGAATCGTACGCTCACTCTGACCGTCAGTCTGTGGATGGTAAGCCGTACTCATGTCTAGTTGGGTACCCAAAGCCTTGTGCAAAGACTTCCAGAAGTGAGAAGTAAAGCGAGAATCGCGATCCGAAATAATAGAAACTGGTACCCCGTGCTTAGAAACAACTTCTTTCAAGTAAAGGCGAGCCAAACGATCCATAGTGTCGGTCTCCTTAATAGCAAGAAAATGGGCTGATTTCGTTAACCGATCGACAATCACCCATATCTTGTCGTTCCCGCTTGGTGACTTAGGAAGTTGTGTGACAAAATCCATAGTAATCCGTTCCCATTTCCATTCCGGAATTTCAGGTTGTTGCAGGAGACCCGACGGTTTCTGGTATTCCACCTTGACCTTAGCACAGGTCAAGCATTTGCTTACGTATGAGGCTATGTCCGACCTCATGTTTGGCCACCAGTAAAGCACCTTCAGATCTTGGTACATCTTATCCGAACCAGGATGAATAGAATACCGGGACTTATGAGCCTCATCAAGGACAAGCTCCCGTAGTCCCCCGAATAAAGGAACCCATATGCGTTCTGCGAAGTAGTGCAGGCCATCAGGCCTTCGCTCTAGATGCTTGTCGGCACCGTGCATAGTTTCAGCTTTAAGGTTTTCCTCCTTCAAAGCTTCCAACTGGGCAGAACGGATTTGGTCAGGTAGCGACGAATGGATAGTGAGCTGCAACGCCCGAACGCGACGAGGTTTAGAAGATTCCTTCCTGCTCAAGGCGTCTGCTACAACATTCGCCTTGCCAGGATGGTACTTAATAGCACAATCATAGTCGTTCAAAAGTTCGATCCAACGGCGCTGCCGTATGTTCAAGTGTTGTTGGTCGAAAATGTGTTGGAGACTCTTGTGATCGGTGTAGATGGTGCATTTGGTACCGTACAAGTAATGTCTCCAAATTTTCAACGCGAATACCACGGCACCCAACTCCAAGTCATGAGTTGTGTAGTTCTTCTCGTGCACTTTGAGTTGACGAGAAGCATACGCAATCACTTTCTCGCGTTGCATCAACACGCAACCGAGTCCATGAATGGAAGCATCACAGTAAACGACAAAATCATCAGGACCCTCCGGTAAAGACAGAATAGGAGCAGAACACAGTTTAGACTTCAGTTCTTCAAACGCGGACTCTTGTGATTCACCCCAGTCGAACTTCCTATCCTTCTGAGTGAGAGTGGTGAGAGGTTGAGCAATCTTCGAGAACCCCTGAATGAAACGACGGTAATAGCCCGCAAGGCCTAGGAATTGCCGCACCTCAGTTGGCGTCTTAGGTGCTCCCCAGTCCTTGATCGCTTCGATTTTAGCGGGATCGACATGAATTCCTAGTTCATTAACCACATGTCCTAGGAATTGAACTTCGCGTAACCAAAAGTCACACTTTGAGAATTTGGCGTAAAGTTGTTCTCGTCGCAAGAGTTCCAAAACTAACCGCAGATGTTCCCCGTGTTCGGTCTCGTTCTTGGAGTAGATCAGAATGTCATCAATAAATACAATGACGAACCTATCCAGATATGGTTTACAGACGCGGTTCATCAAGTCCATGAAAACCGCCGGAGCGTTCGTGAGACCGAAAGGCATGACCAAGAATTCGAAATGGCCATAACGTGTTCGAAAAGCAGTCTTTGCAACGTCAGCCTCCCTGACGCGCAACTGGTGATAACCGGATCTCAAATCGATCTTGGAATAATAACTAGAACCCTGAAGCTGGTCGAATAGATCATCGATACGTGGAAGAGGATAACGGTTCTTGACGGTCAACTTGTTCAGCTCTCTGTAGTCTACACATAATCGGAAACTCCCATCCTTCTTCTTGACAAATAAAATCGGGGCTCCCCAAGGGGAAGAACTTGGCCGGATGAAACCCTTGTCCAAGAGTTCCTGCAACTGGCTAGACAATTCCTGCATCTCGGGAGGTGCAAGACGGTAGGGGGCCCGAGCAATAGGAGCAGCCCCTGGTACGAGATCAATACCGAACTCGACTTGACGATGAGGAGGAAGACCAGATAAATCATCGGGAAAAACATCAAGAAATTCGCGTACCACTGGAATGTCGTCAATCTTCTTCTCATCACTGGAGGAAACAGATAAAAGCGCCAGAACGGCTGGATAACCCTTTCGAAGACACTTAAGGGCTTTCATGCTAGAGATGATGTTTAGCGAAACACCACCCTTGATACCGTATACAGAAAGAAATTCTCCATCAGGGAGAGGAATCCGAATAACCTTATCGTAACAGACGATCTCCGCGCGATACAAAGATAACCAATCCATTCCTACTACAACGTCAAAACTACCCAATGGTACCGGCATAAGGTCGATGGGGAACGATAAACCCGACAACTCTAACTGACACTCCCGAAGAACACTAGTAGCTTCAATCGTTTTCCCGTCAGCCAACTCAATAATATACTTGGTCTCTAATGGTACAGGTACTACATCTAGCAGTCGACTAACGTCCATGGATACAAAACTCTTGTCGGCACCAGAATCAAATAACACGCTAACAGAATGATTATTGAGAAGAAACGTACCGGTGACTGTATCAGGGTCCTGCCTAGCCTCAGCAGCTCCAATGACGAAGGCACGTGCATTTCTGCCGCCGCCCCCGTTGTTACCATTCCCGTTGTTTCCACCCTGTTTCAGCTTTGGGCAATCCTTCTTGTAATGCCCAGTGTCACCGCAGTTGTAGCACCCTTGTTTCCCTGTAGTACCCTGAGTAGTCGGAGCAGAACTGTTGGTCGGAGCCTGAGTCGATGGAAGTGTAACCCGACAATCTTTAGCATAGTGGCCTGTTCGCTGGCAGCGGTGACAACGGTTACTGTCGCAGTTCCCTTGGTGATGGCGTCCACACTTGTTGCATTTGGGCAGTTTTCCTGCATAACCACCCTGCTTATTACCCGAAGACGATGAACCCCCATTATCAAACTTTTTACCCTGCTGTGCAGACCCAGACCCTTTCCCGTCGTTTTCCCACTTGCGCTTATTGTTCTCTGGAGTCTTAGCAGTCGAACCTTTCGCCGGCAAAATCCCCTCATTCACCTTTAAATTAGTCATCCTATGTGCAGATCGAACTACCTCCGCATAAGTAGGATGATTCCCAGCAGCCACTAACCCTGCAATTTCCGGCACCAACCCTGAGACATAATGTTCAATCTTACGATACTCTGGCACGTGCAAATCGGGACATAGCACTGCCAACTCATTCCTCCTAACCGTATACTTCTCGATTTCCGACCCAGTCATCTTGAGGTTCCACACCTCATGTTCCAGCTTCTGTACCTCTTCTCTCGGGCAATACTCCCGCTTCAGCAACTGCACAAAGTTCTCCCATGGCATAGCATATGCCTCCCCAATACCCATGTTCTGGGTGATACCATTCCACCAAGTCAATGCCACGTCCTGAAATAACGCAGCAGAATACTTCACCCGATCTTCTGGGAGACAGTTACACATCAGAAATACCGACTCCACTTTCTCCAACCACCGTAGCAAGCTAACCGCACCTTCAGTGCCAGAGAATTCCTGGGGCTTGCAGTCCCGGAACATCTTGTAGGTGCACATGGGTGGGGGTGGGTCAACAGGACCACCTGAAATGAAACGTATGAGAAACCACGAATAACGTACACAAGGTTCACCAATGAGGCAAAGAAAACAGATAAAACAACTTACCACCACCGTTGTGCCCTAACTGAAAGGCAGCCTGGAGCAAGTTGTTCAGATCAGCCTGCGACAGGTTAATACCTCCACCACGACCACCAGCACCACCACGACCACCACCGCGTCCACCATTGCGACCACCTCCTCGTCCTCCACGCACTCCAGACATGATTCTGGCAGAAAGAACGAGAAAATTTAGTTTCGCAGTTAAAGATAACCACTAATGTTCATAAGATTAAAGCCAGATCCAATCCAGGACTATCCCCTCAAACTCAGAGCTCACTAGTGCTTCCATGCATTTCGTTTTATGATTTTGTGTGCACCCAAAATGATAAAACGCTCTACATGGTCCTCCAAGTGTTCTCCTAGTTCAAAGTTCAAATCACCGAACATAGACTCTTAGCTACACACCGTAATACTACGGTAGTTCATGACAAGTGTTTCTATTGGAGTGCGACAGGGGAGATGTCCGAGCCTTGGACAAATCTCAAGAACACGCGAGTTACCCCAATAGACCACACTGCCTAGAAAACAAGTAACCCAACCTAAAATAGAACGGATGATGTAACGCAGAAAGACCAACGATTTAGAGACACCCCGACAAGACCATACGTAAACCACTATAACGTTTAGTACCATGTGATCGTCTAGTGTGTGCGACTCGGCTATAGACTAGACTCTACATGCAGTCCTAGTTCACTATAACCTGGCTCTGATACCAATCTGTCACACCCTCAAAATCCACTTGCGGAGTTTTACCGCGAGGCGCATGACAAACCAGGATCCAAACCAACGATCACAATAAACAAGTCTAAATGTAATTAATGTAATACCAAAACATAGTTTTAAAATCCCGTTTACAGCGGAAGCTTATTCAAAATAAAGTTCAACATAAATAACCAAAGTTCAATGTTTATGAAATCATGCAACTCTATCTAGACGCCGTGCAGACGCGTGCGCCCTAGTTCCATGTGCTACCTTAGCGACCTGAGAAAACATGTAAAAGTTTACGTCAGCACAAAAATGCTGGTGAGTTTACAGGTTTTGTATCCAAGTACCAAGTCCACCTGTCCATACTATAACAAATAGAAAACCAGTATACGCTAGCTAGGCGTACGTTTTGCTACTACCACGATTGGAAAACCATTACTAACTCGAATACCAGTTTTGTGCCCGAATAGTTCCAAATGTTCCTGTTGTTCCTGTTTGAGACAATATGCACTCGCCCGGCCCTCCAAGCCGACGAGCGGGGTTAGTCACTCCCAATAGCGCTATTCACATTTCCCCGTTGTGCAAACCCGCACATTCATGGTTCCCCCCGGGACTTCCAAAGATCGTGTAGTATACGTTAGAACCCATAGTATGACAGAATTTACCAAACAATCGTTTTAACACATGTTTTCTCCCCCGAAAGTATAAAACCAGTTTAAAAGAGGGGCCGTAAACTCACCTTAAGTTGCTTTACTCCTAATCCCGAGTAAACTCAGCTGCTATGTTAGTCCCGTACAGTGGCGACCTAACATACGACAGTTACAAGTACTTAGACTAATAACCCGCAGGTTAATTAGTCCCTAGATGTCCAGACCATACCAAGTTCGTTTAAAAATACCGTGACTGTTTAACTGACCCAAAGTACAAGACTCGACATCCCATTAGTGACCCGAGACTCCCCGTGTTATGTTTACGCTCCAAAACATACAATAACGCAAGTACACTTAACATACGTTAACACACAACAAGTTATAGCACATAGTTCACGTATCACCGAAATACCTCCAAATATATGTTACCAAGTTATTAGACATGTTACGGGGTTCCTAGCATGTTACTACATGTCAAATCGGGTCTCGGAATGCTAATTTACACTTACAGCAGCAGTACACGCGATTAGGAAAAGTCAACTAGCATTTAGGTTGGTCAACTAGCAATTAGGAATCCTAATCGCATGAATTACTAGCATTTAGGGCTATACCACATGTAACTACTAGCAATTAGGGCTAATCACATGAAGTTACTAGCAATTAGGGCTAATCACATGAAGTTACTAGCAATTGGGGCTAATCACATGAACTTACTAGCAATTGGGGCTAATCACATGAAGTTATAGGCGATTGGGGCTAATCACATGATATTATTGGCGATTAGCACCCCAATCGCATGAGTTACAGGCGATTAGCATTGCTACTCGCCTGTAACCATGCTGTTCCGGTTTTTCGCGCGTTTAACGCTCCAAATCAGATCCAGAGCGTGTGTAACTACCCAATATCATCCCAAACACTATCCTAAACATGTTTAACCCAAAACCCTTCGTTCATCCTCGTAAAATCAGTCCTGCATGCAACCAAAGCAATCCAAACACATACACATAGCATGCAACATTCAATTAACGCATGTAATCATAACCCTATTATCCAATTGCTGAGATTTCTATCATCATACTAACAATATTTATTCTGACCTAGCATGATAACACATCAAATCATCATCAAGAATCATAAAAATCCTATCTTTCTAATCATACACACCCATAACGCATGTATATTAGTTATAATCCGATTAACAACCATTATTGACGATTTTCAGAAAGCTTTTTCGTTTATGAACAGGTCTGGACCATTAGGGATTTATTAAAAACGTTTACAAAGTGTTATGGATGAGAATCAAACCTTGGAATTGTAAAAGGATGATGGTTAGACCTTGAAACCTTGTGTTTTTGATCAAAATCGCCTTCCAGAGGTTGTTTAAGTGTTTGGGGCGGTTATGGGACGACTAGGGTTTGTCTAATTGAGTTTAGGAGGTTAAGTATGGTATTTATAGGCGTTTCTAGTCGTCCAGCCCGTTCCATGCGATTGTGCAGGTTTATACGCGATTAGGAATCCTAATCGCGTGAACAGTAACGCGATTGGGCCTAATCGCATGAACAGTCATGCGATTAGCCCCAGTCGCACCATATGAATCCCAGTCACACCATATGAACCCCAGTCACACCACATGATTCCCAGTCACACCACATGATTCCCAGTCACACCACATGAACCCCGTTTTAACATATGTTAACACATATTAATGTACCGACAAGTCATATAATGATTGTAAACACATAACACAAGTAAGTACACATATTCACACTCGTTCACCAATTCCCGGGACTCGAGACTCGTATGTTCCGTATGCCCTGACGATCCTACCGATCGTCACCGTTTGTACACTTGGTTAAGGACTGACATCTAACGAACCTCTAGACCAACATCCAATGATCTTCTAGACTAACCAATAGTTCCCGAACCATAACCCGACTTAACTAACCCAGTTAAGTACAATATACGCGTGACTCGCTAAGGTAGACTTTCATCTAGACAACGTTGTTAACCCGAATTTGCCAGGTGTCACATTCTCCAAACCGTTGCCATGGCAACGGTTAAAACTAACTTCTTCCAATTTTTCGATCCAGGAGCATCTCCAATCTCTTTCAGAATCTCTTTTAATGAATTGAAATTGGCAGGCAAAGGAATTCTCACCCATACGAAGATGTTCCACAATAAACTTCTTGCAGACAAACAAGAGGCAAAAACATGATCCTGGTCCTCATCCACATACCCACAGCGGTCGCATTTAATACTAGGAAGGACAACGCCCCGGGAAGAAAGACTCACCTTAGAAGCAACTTTGCCCATACACGCACGCCAAGTTAAAAAAATTACACTTCGGGGAGCCCACGAGTTCCAGAAAAAAGGCGGCTCAAAGTTGGAACCCAATTCAGCTTTCACAATTTCGAGCCTCACCTCTTTATCACAAAAATTAACCCCCGAGTTGTTGTCCCATTTCCAAATGTCTTCGCCATTAACTAACCTGAATTGCTCCAGCATGCTGTTCAAAGAATCTAGCTGATTAACCACATCCGTCGCTGAAGGATAGCTGCTCCATTCCAGCCTCCACACCCGAGCCCAAATGATGAGAGAAAATATACATTACAGAATTATTAAGTTTATAAGGGGATATGAATCCATTGTAAGCGCTACACTCAGAAACTTACAAAAATGACATTTTATAGATGAAATAAAATAAAATGTTAGTAAAAAAAAAGAAAATATTTTATAACTTAGGAACAAACAATAAAGGTTCAAATATGTGCTAATGTAGCAAGCTCCAAAAATAGGTGAAAATCTTGGTGTAACCAAACAAAGAATAGAGAGTAACTTAGCTATATGTCAAAAAACTCGAAAGCATGTACAAGGCTATAAACTAATAATTAGTATCATGTTCATGTTTAGTTTCTGCTATGAAGATCTTCAATCACTTTCAATAACTTGTGCTCATTTAGTGGTTTCAAAACATGACTATCAATTCCCATTACAAATTTGCTTAATTCTTCACCTTCTGCGTGAGCGGTTAACCCTATGATGGGGATATGAACATCATAATCTTTCTCCATTAGTCTAATCTGCTTCGCTGCTTCACAACCATCCATCACGGGCATCTACATAACCATAAGGTTCGTCATATCTAATACATCCATATATTACAAAATCTTTAAACAAAATACAAAATTAAGTAACTGGTCAATAAGGTCGTGTCAAAACGAGGTCCATAATCAGAGTTGAGTTGACCTAAAACACTTTTTAAAATTTTTAATTATGATGTAAGATGCTACGCTTTAAAAACATAAAATATTACCTGGCAATCCATTAAGATGTAGTCATATGGCAGGATATGTGGAGCTCCAAGAGCTTTTTGATTAGTCAACCCTTTGGAAATAAGAGTCAACGCTTCGTTCCCATTCGTACATGTGTCGAATATCACACCATTCTTCAAAAGGACCCTCTTGGCAATAATCTGTTGCATAGAGTTATCTTCTACCAACAACATTTTCTTCCCTCTTAGTGGGCTCCTGTTTGGTGAAATCCTAGTGATTTCTTGTACTTCCACTTGTCTTTCGGCTGTATGCATGTTACCGTGTGGCGGTGTGCAAGGGAACTTATCTCTAAACTCTGGTAAAAGATCGATTAACGAGTATAACCGCGACCCATGAAGCGGCATTGGCACGATGACATCCGAGGGTGGGAGGTGTTTCTCATCCAACCCATGGGCTTGCATGCACCTGAATCCTAACCAAACAATTCTAAAACAATCATCTTTTGACTCTCTTCTAAACTCAGCCACTACCTTACACAACTCACGAAAATCGGCCCGTGTAGTGTCCACCACAAGCAATATAAATCCCGGTAGAGTGGCCCGGCTATTCATTCGAGCCTCCGACACATCTCTCCCATCCAATGCACTAAGAGGAACATCCTTTGGGCTCCTACCGGGTCTGGTTAAATACCCAAAACTTAAATTTAAATAAGAACCCGGAGAACATACTTTACTCGTAGACTGTCTAAACTCTTTGAGAGTGGCGGAAAGCTCTTCAACGGTTTTCGCTACAAGAACTTTAACCCCGCGAGCGCGCAGACACCTTTGTGATACTTTACGTCTTTCGTCGCTGCTAATGAAGAGAACAATCGTACTAGAGTTGTGATCTTTTTGTTTGGGACTACAAAAGGGTGTGTTTGACCCTGAAGACATGTATACCTTCTCTTCATCACTAAGACCATGCAGATCAGAACTTATAACCTTTAAAACAACATGGAACCTGAAACATGTCCCCCTTTCTCCGGGTTCTTTGTCTACTATACTTATCTCTCCACCCATCAAACGTACCTGCATACATGCTATAAAATTCAAATCTCTTTGGAACTAAAAACTATAAAAAGATGAAATTAGGGTGTGAATTTATGACATGACACGAAACTGACACAATAACACAAATTTTGCAGGTTTTGGTTTTGTGTAAATGGATGCGCACTACATGTCGAACCTACAAACATGTTTAGCTAAACTGGTCATGTTCATGTCAACTTGGTGGGTTCCCGTTCACGGGTTGACCAGTTTAACCAATTTTTTTTTTTTTTTTTTTTTTTGTATTTGCTTAAAATGTGTGTTATATAATAACTATGTGTATTTTTATGTTTAAGACAAGATTAGAAAATAAGTATATGCAATTTAGAATTTTTAAGTATTAATATGTAAAAAAGTACTTGAAATTATTTTTTGGGTTAACCAGTTCATGTCAACCCATGGATACAAGTTTCGTGTTCCGTGTGACACGATTTTCGGGTTCGTTTCAGGTTCACCCCACGAACCCATGAACACGACCTCTTTAGCATCCCTAGATGATGAGACGAAACATTACCAGAGATCGAACAATGGCGAGCCCCAATCCGGTGCCTTCAAATTCATGTTCAGTTTCTTTAACCTGAACATAATTTTCAAAAATGGAAGCTTGTTTCTCTTTTGCAATACCCTTTCCAGTATCATTAACTTCAAACACAAACTCCATGCAGTTACGATCACGATCAACTTCATCAACTGCTTCAGCATCACCACACTTGTCAATACTTTTACAAAACAAACACGACCACCATCTTTGATATCGACCGGCATTCGAAACAGTTATCGAACTCTGCATATTCAGGCTCATTGCACGAGCTCGAACCCGAACGGATACATGGCCCTCTGGGGTGAACTTGATTGCATTGCTTAATAAGTTTGATAATATTTGTTTGAGCCTGCGTTCATCGCCTTTGACTTGTGAATATTTGGTCAACACATCATCATGTAGGTCTAGAATAACGTCAACTTCCTTTTTTAAACCAACTGGATAGAATAAGTCAACTACACCCTCCAGCCCTTTGACCACGTCAAACTGTTTTTCTTCTAGCTCCATCTTCCCTGCGTCGATTTTACTTGTGTCGAGAATAGAATTTAGTAAACCTGCAACAATATCATGGTCAACTAAAGAAAATATTATCCGTTTGTAATTTTTTTTATTTTTTATTTTTTAACCTAAATCAACTGATTTTTTTTTATATTATGATTTACATTATCCCAAATGAACCATATACTATTTTCTTAACAAATAAAAAAGGCCTAAAGTTAACCCATTCTTAGAAGAATGAGCCATTGAGTGTGAACCGTTTTACAATATAATGTCCCAAATAAACATGAAAACGATCTATAGTTTTCTGTATCAATAAGCAATACATTTTTTTAATATGGACCGACCCTTTTTGTAACTTTAGTTGATTCAAATAACCCCTAGCATTTTTTTTTAATATGGACCGACCCTTTTTGTAAGAGGATGTTTTGGATTGATTTTTCAAAACAGATTATGCGTTTTGAAAAATGAGTGGTGGAACTGCTTTTAAATTATTGCGTTTTAGTAGGTTAAAAATCTATTTCAAAAAAACTCAATCCCAAACACTAAAAACTGATTATTTGCGTTTTCAAAACGCAATAATCTAAAAATCCATTTCAAAACGCAACCCCGAACACTAATTTGAGTAGATTCATATGCCTATCGCCTAATTTTAGGTGATATAAACGAATCCAATTGAAATTTTTTTACCCAAACAGGACAAATCATAATGACCCTTGTATAATTTGAACTTTGTTTTTACCCAAATGAATACATTCTTGTGTCAAGAGTGTCATTTGAATTGTCCCAAATGACCCTTGTAAATTCAGTTGATCTATTTGAAAAAAAAAAAAAAAAAAAAAAAGAAAGGTTTACCCAAATTAGTTCATTCTTTGAAGAAAGGGTCACGATAATACTTACCCTGAAGATATTTTGTAGATGATTGAACAATCCCTAAGTCTGTGGCCAACTCTGATCCTTGATGATTCTCAGTAATCGACATTTCTACTGTTCCGCTAATTGCTGCTAACGAAGCACGAATATCATGGCTTGCAGTTTCAAATGCAACACTTTGATTCTTGCTTTTTCTCTCTAATTCTTGTGTTCTTTCCTTTTGTTTGACAAGAGCAGCTGTTAAACTCATTTCTTTTGAAGCTAAGCTCACTGTTAACACCATGGTAATAACAACTGTGACAACCAATAGCGACAAAAGCGCAGACATGATAACGAGATTATGATGCATCCTCCTTTGCACTTCATCATATGGTAATGCCAACACATACACCTGGAAAATTGCCATAAGATACCTTAAGAGCAAGTTGTATAAATATATATTTAAGGGATATGATATTGACTTTACATAAAAGGTACCTACATGTAAGTTGAACTACATTAATATGTTTTTTTCTAGAGCTACACAAAATAAAATAAAATAGATGTTTGTTACTTTTTATACAATTAGCCCTATACATAATAATACATAAAATTATATATACGAAACATTAATCATACCACTTGCATTCCAAGGATGTCAAGCGATGAAGTGTACAAGACATATTTTGTTCCCGAAACGTCGAAAACATACTCTTTCGGCATTTCATAGTTAAGCTGCAACGTGATTCGATCTCCGTTTGCTTTAATAATCTGGAAAGAAATTGTCGAGTTTTCTTCAAGAACAATACGCGTGTTTGGGATCCCATCACTTACAACTTTCCCATCTTTTGTAGCCAAATACAAACCGCCACCATAGGGTTTAATGCCCGAAAACACATTTAACAACCATTTGAGGTCAGACCCGACCGAGACCACTCCAACTTTGTCCACACGGGCTATGCTCAAGACAAGCGGATTGTTGTCATCGGTCCATGAGTTCCCTGATAAAGCATGTCCATTTGTAGTGTTCAATGCTTGTTGTAACCATGTTTCATTAGCCAAAGTAGGAAACACAACAACATCTCCATATAAGTTCCCAGTGTCGGAATCAATACGCTGAGTATACCATGGATAACTAATTCGGGCACTCGGGTGTCTAGATAATGAATTATTGGAATAGACCGCAAAGATTTGTCGGTTCGCTTGTGAGTGTAATGCAAAGAAGAAGCCATCTTTTCTGATGTACGAAATTTGCGACACTTGCGGGATCATTAGCAGTGCTTGAAGTAATAAAGGAGCCACCTTTGATGAAAAGGATAAAAGTTACATGTGAGTAAGGATTTTTCTTTACTTTTCTTTTTATAATTGTAAACACATCGAGCACAAATGAGGTCTTTTTTTTTTGTTTGATTTAGTTTTTTAGTAAATACATCCGTTTTTTCGAATTGTGCCCAAAATAATGTATTTTATCTATTACGAGTTACTTATATATAACAACTTTTTAAATAAAATATATATCTAAACGTACAAAAAAACAAGAAAAATATGCATTTTAACTTTTATTAAACATTAGACTTATTTATTGTTGTTGTATTATACATCAAATGAAATTAGAAAAATAAATTAAAATAAATATTTTCCACTTTTCTCAATTTTAAAGTAGAGTTGAAAATAAACCAGGTTCTCAAACTCGATTTTTTCAATTTTAAGACCGTTTGTAGTGATGGCACGTAGGGTTGAAACCAGGTTGCAACCCTTTCGGTTGAAAAACGTTTGAACCTGGTCAAAACCAATTCGAACTACTCAAACTCTGATTTTTTAAACCAGTCAAACCCGATCCTTTCTTTTCCAAAACCTAGTTTTGAGCTTGGGCTTGACAAATGTTGACCCAACCCAATACAATTTCAAACCCAAAACGTGGATCTCTAATTTTTAAGTATAATAGGACTAACCCATAATACAACTTCAAATATATAGAAAAGGGTCCATTTGTCTCATCAACGGGTTTTAAGAGTAATAATTAGAATTACGTAAATGGGATAGATCCCAAAGGGAGCATCAAGATGGTAACTGATTTATACCACAACCACACGACTTGGAGTTTAAATCCGGCATGGTACAAGTTTTGGTGTATTTATCGTAGAAAATATAGAAATCGTTGTAAAAAAAAAAAAAATGTAAACAGGAAAGGTTAGCAAACCTTAGCTTGGATGTGAGAGAACGTGATGTTGGTTTTACCAAGTGACGTGACTACAAGTTTGGCTAAGTTGGTTGCCGACGAGTTCATTAGAAGCAATGTAGTTGTGGCCTTTTGTGCGATCGACCGTATTTCTTGATGGGTTGTATTCGTCATCAAAACTACTTTCTTTTCATCTTTGAAATTTGCAACCCAAAATGGGATCAACGAGCACATAATCAGCAGCCCCGTCAATGACTGCGAATTGCATTTATATAGTTAAGGGTATTTAATTTCTTGACATCATCATTAATTAATAAGAACATAGAACAAGATTACAAGTTCTGAGAGCAACTAACCGATAAAAGCAAGAAAAATGATCGTCGCGATGTGATCATCTTACGGTATTTGCTAGGCTACAATGAATATGGCAGAACCTGCAATCACAAAATTAGTTCGAAGATTTGTGAGAGAACTTTATAGATGAAAACTAAATTTGTATGGTAAAGTAACATTGGAAAGGATTTTTGTAATTGGAAAATAATATTAAGTTTAATTATCCTAATTAGATCATTAATGATAATTATTATTCTTGGTAAATCATATTGATAATTAGAAAGAATTAATATTTTCGAAGTCATGATCTCACTACGATTTACTTGCCTTGTTCACCCCAAATATTTCGTGAGTATTACAATTTAATGCAAAATTTGTAAACATACTACAAGTTGTTTGGTTGAGTTTTGGGCTTATACATGTACGTGTTAGAATGGGACTAGTGTGTGGGCGAATGTGTTAGGACGTGATGAGAACGTTAAGGTATCTATGTGTTTGGATGCGGTGAGATGCGGGCGGATCTATGTGTTAGTTTGGGATGAGAACGCTGGCGGATCTATGTGTTAGTTTGGGATGAGAACGCTGGCGGATCTATGTGTTAGGATGAGATGAGATACATGCATATCTATGTGTTAGTTTGGGATGAGAACGCTAGCGGATATATGTGTTGGGATGGGATGGGATACGTGCGGATCTATGTGTTAGGTTGGGATATTGAGAACACACTCTTTTAAGACGGTGTTAATAACTAATTTTCTAAATAACCAGAGCTGGTTGGGAGGGGGCGGGTAACGGCCTAGGGCCCGCTCTCCGTGGCATCGAAATTTTTAACTTTTAGAGGCCAAAATTTTTCAAAGATTCTTGGGAACGGTCCTCCGTATAACTCTTATTTATTTTTTGAGAAACCTCCATTTATCCCCTGGGTCACTCTTAATGTAGTTGTGTGTACTTCGGCTTTGGGGTTAATTAAATGGTTGGAAAGGGCTGAAATTTGGTGGGACTTTGATGTAATAGAAGACACAAGCAACATGTTTCTGTACCATACGTTGACTCAAGTTCCATGTCAACTATTTCACAAATTATACCTAGATATGTAACATGTTTATGTGACGGACAAACTATACTTAAGATATGAAAAGTGTTTCGTTTGGGTACACCTAAAAGACTGAGAGGGTGTTTGGGATTGAGTTTGGAGATGCAAAAGTGCTTTTGGTCAAAAGTGCTTATTGGCTTATGACTTTTTGAAAAGGAGTTTTAAAAAAAGTGTTTGGATTAGCTTTTGGGATGAGAAACGTTAAAAAGTCAATAAATTGTTGTTTTTTTTAGTGTTTCGCTTAACTTAATGTGAATATTGGTTGTATGGGTGGTAGATTTGTAATTTTTTTCCAAAAGTCAAAAGCCAAAAGCCAAAAGCCAGGATTTCTAACTTTTCAAAAACAACTTTTCCACCCTTAAAAGGCAAAAGCCAAAAGTCAAAACAGAAAGTGCTTTTGGGTTACACAAACAGCTTATTGACTTATTGGCTTTTTGAAAAAGCCAATAAGTCAATAAGTTGTTTTGAAACACAATCCCAAACACCCTCTGAGCTGGCCTGTCTCTACTCACAATCACATAATACTAACTTTGTATATATTTATCATGTGTGCAATAGATAAATAGATAACTTATAAAAAAATGCCCCTTGAATCTTAATGAAGTTAAAATCATGAAGATCAATCCAATAATATGTTATGGCGAAAATTATTACTCTACGAAATTTTTTTTTTGGATTATTTAATTTTAAACGAAATCACCTCACCAAATATATATAAACAAAACACCAAAAATCATAAACCATAATACGAATGTAAAACATATTCTAAGGAGTAAACAACTAATCAAACCTTAGCGAAGTTGGAAACTGTATATAGAATGATTGAAATTTGAAGTCTCGAATAGAAGTTTGATATTGGATGTAAATTTAATAGAGGAAACAAGAATGCCAATATATTTATAAATTATAATCCATCATGGAATTGTATTACATAAATAGGTAAGTGAATCATTTCCTTTATTATTTTTACATAGTAAATAATTACATTTAAGAATACATGTCATCTCCACGTTTCTACTTCAAACAATTTTTCCCGCACATATAATGTTTAACCCGGAAACAAGTAAACAGCGGATCTAACCCACCCGTCAATTTGTTCACATTTTCTTCCTGTTGTTTTATCTATCTACTAAGAGCTATGGGATTTTTTTTTTTTTTTTTTTTCTTTGTCAAATCGTGTTCTTCTAGGCATATCTTTTTTTTTTCTTTCAAATACCTAAATTAGTTGATTTGTATAATACTATGTTAAAGTCCCATGAACTTCACGATTAAACAAAAAAAAATTATATATTTCGTTTTTGAGTAAATTGCCAAAATGACCCCTGACGTTTACCGCAATATGATTTTTTAGACACCAAGCCTGTTTTTTTATCACTTGGACCCCTAACGTTTCCAAAACTGCCATTTTGGACAGTTTTTAACTGATGATTGAAACTCAGTTAACTCCCAGTGGCAATTTCGTCATTTATGTCATCACGGGGCCAAAATGGAAATTAATGGAAATTAATGGAAAGTTATATAAAAAGAAAATTCAAACCCTTTCCATCCTCTCTTTTCCGGTAAGAAAAACCGGCCAACTCCGATACGTTTCCGACGAGAATAAAACCCGGATTTTTATGCTTTTTATGATCCGATTTCAAATCTCATACGTTTTTCACATACCGAAAGGTAGAGTCTATAGTTTCAAAAAGAAAACGTGTTCGTTTATCAGATACCTTGCCTTTTCGATCGATCCATAAGATACCGGTTGGTAATCGATCCTTAGGACAAGAATTATAGGTAGGAAACAAATCTTTTAACAACAACTCATCCTTAGCAAAATGGGTAGTTGCTTGAATTTGCTACGGATATGGTCGTATCAATAAGCAAATACGTGTTTGTGTAGCAGTGACAAATATAGTTGGGCTTACAATCTTAATTTTTTTTTCTTTGTATACAATATTGTCTTGAGTGTCTGCTAGCTAGCTACGTAGCCTTATATAAGATTTTTATACAAGAATGAAAGTATTCGATTGGCCAGCAATTTTTGGTTAATTAAAAAATAATTTAACAAACACACACGTACAAAGTAGATATAGCCACTTACTTACCTGTGGAAGTTGACGACAAATAATAGGACGACTTACATGTACACCGCTTATCATCATTACACCCGATCTTCGTCGATAAAACAGTTGGAACTCATAATAGAAATTTACTACCATGATTTCTACAACAACCAACAACAATACCATTTGTTTGTGTACCTTTCTGGTTGCTGTTATTGCTACTCTTGTTCAGCTAAAGACAATATCACAACCGGAGAATTAATCAATGATGACGGTCTCAGTTATTTAGAATCGAAAAAGCAAGGTATCTGAAAAACAAACACGTTTTCTTTTCGGAACTATAGACTCTACCTTTCGGTATCTGAAAAACGTATAGAATTCGAAATCGGATCATAAAAAGCATAAAAAATCTGGGTTTTATTCTCGCTGGAAATGTACCGGAGTTGGCCGGTTTTTCTTACCGGAAAAGAGAGGAGGGAAAGGTTTTGAATTTTATTTTTTCATAACAATCCTCAGTTAAAAACTGTCCAAAATGGCAGTTTTGGAAACGTCAGGGGTCCCAGTGATAAAAAACAGGTTTGGTGTCTAAACAAGTATATTGAGGCAAACGTCAGGGGACATTTTGGCAATTTACTCTTTGTTTTCCTGTTGTGTAATTACCTAAAGCGGCATGGTTGGGTTGGTTTCGCATTCAATAGTTGTACGATCGATGTCGTTTGGTTGGTCAAATGAATGAAAATAAATAGTGAGTGGAAGTCGAGTCGTTTCCACGAGGAATTGGTGGAAAGTAAAGTTTTTATCTAAATTAACTATTTATCTAATTATTTGTTTTAATTGTTTTGGAAAAACTATGAAAACTAATAAGTTTGATTTTAGATTAAGAACATTAATAAGAAAAATGCAACCTCCTCTAAATTTTAGGTTCTATGTTTCATACAGTTTTCAGTTTATAGATTAGGAACATCATAGAAATAGTTCTAGAAATTTGTTAACTCGCCATTAACAAAAGTTTTTGTCATCAAACCCTATTAACTACTCAATTATAAGCATCAAGTTAACCCTTTTGATGTCACCCAACCCACAAATAAGTTTTGTCATCAACCAAACAAGTTGTAAAGAAGGGACTCAAAACACAAATCAATTCTTTAATTAACTAATGCATCAATAATCTTTTAATTGTTTGTCATCACAAGCAAAACATAATCCAATACTGAAAATAAATAGAAACCATGCATAACGAAATTAAACCGTTTGTTTAGAGGATGTTACAAAAGCTTTATAAGCTCATCCGCATCATCTGATCTTCAATGCTTGTCTTGGATGTTAATTGCATGGAGGAATGTTTGAAAGATGTAAAAACACCTTAGGAATGATAAAAAACGGGTAGGATTGAGCTCCATTTGTTTTGGGGCATAATTATTTTTAAATAGTATAACTACCCCAAAAATTCGCAATATTAACCGACAGGAGCACAACCTTCTCCTCCCCCAGCGCAGGCATGCGCCCCTAAATTGAAATCTCTGAGTTGTGCCTGTGTCGGTGCATAGCTGCGCCCAATCTACTGCGAGAAGTGTAAGGTTGCGTCCTACCTAGTACAAGGCTGCATTGAGACCAACTTTCATCTTGTTTTTTTTCTCATGTTCGACTACCGACTTGCGTATTCTCCCGGAAGTTCATATAGTTCTCCGAAAACCTCCTTTAATCCTCCAAAATCCACCCATTAAGCTTCGAGTACCTGTAAATGTGACACCCGACATGTTTAGGTCAACATTTTATAAACACATAAAGTCTACCTTAGCGAGAAACGTTTATTAAACATACTCGACGGGGTCAGTTGAGTCGGAACACAGTCCGTATTGTCCAGGGTTCAATGATTTGGAGGATCATTTGGGTTAATCACACACACACACACACACACACGTTACGAGTCCCGTTGTTGGTGAATTACATAAACTAGAATAAGTGTTAAGCGTAGATGAATTCGTATGTGGTGGATTATATGCAATTACGTGTTTAAACGATGTCTAGATGATTATCCATGCTTATATATGCTTAACATAGGTTAATGTTGGATGTTCATGTGTTAGGATGTGTTTAAATGCGTTAAAACGACAAAATTGGAAAACCTAGAAAACATGGGTCTTGGTTCGGCCCATAGTGTGGGGGCGAACCTGGGATGGGAAAACAACTTAAGGTTCATTCGACCTATATAGGGTCGAATGTGGACTGGGTATAAATACTACACTTTGTCATTTTTCACCATTTCACAAACCCTAAACGTCTCTAAACACTCTATAGCAACTTTAATCATTGGAGAAGGAGTTTTTGCTCTTGTTTTCCATAATCTAACCTACAAACATCTTCTAAACAAAGATCCAAGGTGTGTCCTTCATCCTAAGTCCTTTTTAAAGCATTATGATTCGTTTTCATTAAACCCCAAGAGTCCAGATCTGATTCAAACATGTTTTCATGGATAAAAACCTTCCTAACATCTTTCTAAACAAAACCTATTAATAAACAATGAGTTTTCATATAAATTAACATGTGTTAATGGTGTTTTATGTGGTGTTATGTATTGTTTGATGATTGATTGCTGCATAGATGTTATAACAATTATCTAGGACTGTTATTGATGATGATTTATGATTGAGATAGGTTACAATTGATTATTGATGATGTTTTGCTCATTTTGGGGATTTTGGGTTAGATCTAGGGCTTGTTCATGATGATAGTGATAAGGATATGATTGGGGGTTTCTTGTTCATGATAATCTGAGTATGTTAAGTTGATTATTGATTGATTTCAAAAAGTTTCTTAATTGGGTAAAGATTGCATGCGTTTGATGTGACATCTCCATAATTTGCCATTTCAGGTAACTTGTAAAACGGACGGATTTCGGGATAAAATTGGTAGGGTTTTTGTGGCAATATGTTAATGATAGTTGACTGCTGTGATTGGTGATGTTTCGTGATGTTTTCGGACCGCTTAGATACATTTTGGTGCGTTTTATGAAGTTTTGCAGCACAGGGTCAAACGTGGAACTCATTCGACCCTTCGTGGGGTCGAATGTGGCTCTAATGGATCGAACGTGGCTTCTGGGGGTCGAACGTGGCTTCTGGGGGTCGAATGTGGCTCCTAGGGGTCGAATGTAGCACCATATGGTCGAATGTGGGTGCCTGGGGTCAAATCTGGGTGCCTGGGGTCGAATTAACACGTGTTAGGGTCAAATTAACATACGTTAAGGTCAAATTAACATATGTTAGGGTCAAATAAACTTGTGTTAGGTCAAATGAACTTGTGAATAGGTTGAATGAACATCATGAGGGTCTAATCAAGGGTCCATGGGTCGATCCAGAAGCCCTTGGGGGCGAACCAAACCCAGAAATCTTCCGGTTCGACCTTACGACTTCGTATATGCGATTTTTGATGCAAACTAAGTGTTTTATGCTTGAAACTTATGTGTTAACCTTATGTGCATGACTAATTGATGTAATGGGTCACCAACAGGATGTCGGGTCTGTCTGGTATGTTCGGTTAACGTTTAAATACACTTTTTAACACACGTAGTCAGGATATGGACAATCGGGGACTAGTTAACCTTCGGGTTGATAGTCAAAACACTTATTCGAATTCATTGATAGGTTGTGATTAGTCGGGGTTATCATACACGTACTGGATTTCTAGTTATCAGGAGACGCAATCTCTGGTGAGTTTCACGGCCCCTCTTTTATACTCTTTTCTATCGGGGGAGAAACATGCCACATGTTTTAACAATGGAACGATTATGTTTTGAAAACGTAACTCTTATGGAACGTAACACTTTTGGAAACATAACACTTTTAGAAACATGACGCTTTTTGGGAACGTAACTCTTTTGAGAGATGTGACACTTTTGACACTTGGCATTTTAAACATTGGCACTTGGCATTTGGCACTTGTCACTTGGCATTTGGCACTTATTACTATACGATGCAACCCAAAGTCCCTATTGAAACCATGAATGTGCGGGGCACAACGGGGGAAATGTGGATAGATCTATTGGGCTTGACGAACCCCACTCGAAGACTGGGAGCCGTGCGGGTGCATATTGTCTCTACTTGACACTTGGCACTTAAACATGGGTAGCACTTTGAGCAACGCTTGTCAGTAATGGTTTCAGCAACACAATCGTAGTAGTAAGGGAACGTTTGTTATTTACTTAAAGGTTTCGCACACTTGGTACTTTTGAGATGAGACTCTTTACGCTTGAAACGTCTTGTGAACTTAAAACCTGTGAAATCACCAGCATTATATGTTGACGTCTTTTTGGCATGTTTTCTCAGGTCGCTAAGGTAGCAGCATTGAGTTTAGGTGCACGAAGTCGCACTCACGTCTAGGATCATGTCTCACGTTTTGGATTGTTAAACTTTAAACTTATGTCTCCTCGTTATTCAGTTTTGTTAAACTAAATTTGCTTCCGCTGTGTTTTGAATCATAGTTTTTGAAACTATTTCATGGTTTGGTTTACGTATCTTTTCACATATAGTTGTCGTTCGTTGTGACCGTTGACTTGGATCCTGGTGTGTCACGCCTCGCGGTAAAACTCTGCAAGTGGAAAATTTAGGGTGTGACAGATTGGTATTAGAGCCAAAGATTATCGTGAACTAGGACTGCATGTAGAGTCTAGTCTATAGCCGAGTATCAGACACATTAGACGGTCACACATACTTACGAGTCGTGTCATTTGGTAAACATACTAACCTTATTGGGGTGTCGGTGTCCTCATCACACAGTATCTTATTATCTATCCTTGGACTATTTCTACACTTATTATATCTTCTTCTTCGGGTTTTGTGACACCCGGCAAATTCTGGTTAACAACGTTGTCTAGATTAAAGTCTACCTTAGCGAGTCACGCGTATATTATACTTAACTAGGGTTTGCTAGATAGCTAGATGGGACATACGTGCATTGTTGTGAGTTAATATGTGATTACATGATTAGTGAACCTCGGACGTTGGTGAATAACGAACTTATGTGTCTCTGTGATAGTTGATGAACTTTTGTGAAAACCATACGTGATTATGTGAACCTAAACCGACTACGTTAATAAAAATCACTAAAAGTGGAGTATGAGGTTGATTAGGGTCTTAACGCATGGGGTTGCACTTGTTACGGTCCGAAATAACGAAAACGTCAAAGGATAACGCGTCGGGTGATGAAACGAGACACGAACGAGGGCCTCGGGCCTGTGAGAGGCCGCTCACAGGGCCCGAGCGGCCGCTCGCTCATGTCTAACGGGTTTAAACCGCCTTAAACTCTTATTTAAGCATCCTTAACCCCCATGCAACCGCTAAACTCAACCCTAATCGCCCCCTTTCTGCCCCACACGAATTATTAACCCTAAACCACCTGCTAAAGCTCAAGAACATCAATCGGGAAGCTTGGAGAGCGTTCGGTTGGTTGTTTTGGAGTGTTTGTGGTATAATCTTCATTCCCTTATGTTTTATTTTCTTTAAATTGTTTTAAAACATCAAAACCTTGTTTGTCCAGGTCTGAAAGTATTTTATAAAAGTTAAAACATGATGATTACGAAGATTAAAAGGGTCAAGCACATTGTTATATAATGAATGTTATATGTTTTGCATGATTATGCATGTTCTTGACTTCTAGGGTTTGTGAATAATGATGTTTGTGATGTATAATTAGGGTTTTGATCAGATGTGGTTCTTACTAATGTTATATGATGATTATTAGGTGTTATTGATTGATAATATGCAACTAGGGTTTGATATAATTGATAATATTGCATGATTAGAATCTGGACAGATTTTGAATGTCGAGTTGTAGGGTCTGTTTCGTGGCTTGAAAATAATTGGTTTGATCGATTCTTTGCATGAATAGATTTTACATTGTCTTAGCTTTTTAGAATGGGCAAAATCATCTGATTTGGATGTCGTTTGATATGTTTTTGGAATTTTCATTTAAAATAGGCCAGGTCAGAATTTCGGGTATCAAACTGAGTCAACTTTGAAACATCATAAATCAAGTTTTATAAAGAGTTGGGTTGTGAAATTTTTACAGAAGGTTAATATTGGAGTAATATGAGTTTTCCAAGTGGATTCATCCCGTTTGGATGAATACACAATTTTTGGGAATTTATCTACCAAACTGACCTGTTAGGAAGGTTTTCTGAACATAGAGTTATTAGACGAATTTTAATTATTTTTGTGTTTGGATTTAAGACAAAAAAAAAATAGGTATTGTTAAGTGAAACCCAAAGAAAATTCAGTAAAAATTTGGGAGGTTAACTCACTGATTTGCTATTTTAAATAAATTCGTTTTGATGGCGCACAATCTGTCCTGAAAACACAGATTGTGTATTATGTGCTTGTGTGATTAATTGAGGTCTTAGGTGGTATGGAATTGACATGTAACTGAAGTACACTTGTCTGAGACACATACGGAATGTAGAAACTAATTGTAACCAACGTATTCACCAACGAGTCCGTAGGATTTACTTATGCATGTAGAATCACTAGGTGTCACTTACACGCTTTTGAACATTTAAAACGCCTTGGACAAACGAGTTATATGGTGTAATGATATTACGCCTATACTCACTTAATGACACTGTTATTAGGGTGTCGGTAGCATATATCACTTGCTGTTCGGATTCTTTGCTTGCACGTTAAGGTGAGTTTACGGCCCCTCTTTTAACTGGTTTCACTTTTCGGGGGAGAAAACATGTGTTAAACTTATGTTTTGGTAACAACTGTCATACTATGGGTTTCTATGGTTTACTATACGATCTTGGAAGTCCCGGGGGAAACCATGAATGTGCGGGTTAGCACAACGGGGAAATGTGAATAGATCTATTGGGAATGACCAACCCCGCTCGTCGGCTTGGAGGGCCGGGCGAGTGCATATTGTCTCAAACAGGAACAGGTTTACTATTCGGGCACAACATCTGGTTTGCGAGTTAGTAATGGTTTTCCAATCGTAGAAGTAACAAAACATACGCCTAGCTAGCGTACTTTGGTTTGCAAATTGATATAGTATGGACAGGTTGAACTTGGTACTTTAATTACAAACCTGTGAACTCACCAGCATTTTTGTGCTGACGTAACTCTTACATGTTTTCTCTGGTCGCTAAGGTAGCACAGCTGAACTAGGGCGCACGCGTCTGCACGGCGTCTAGTTAGGATTGCATGGTTTTCGAACATTGAATAATTTGGTTTACTTTTGGATTATGTTTTGAGAATAAGCTTCCGCTGTATTTGGGGATTTTAAACTATGTTTTTGAAATTGCATATGTTCATTTAGATTTGTTTATTGTGATCGTTGACTTGGATCCTGGTTTGTCATGCGCCTCGCGGTAAAACTCCGCAAGTGGATTTTGAGGGTGTGACAGATTGGTATCAGAGCCAATGGTTATAGTGAACTAGGACTGCATGTAGAGTCTAGTCTATAGCCGAGTCGCACACACTAGACGATCACATAGTACTAAACATTATGGTGGATTACGTATGGCCTTGTCGGAGTGTCTCTAAATCATCTGACCTTCCTGTGTTACATCATCCGTTCTATCTTAGGTCGGGTTACTTGCTCTCTAGGCAGTGTGGTATATTGGGGTAAATCGTGTACTCTTGAGATTTGTCCAAGGCTCGGACATCTCCCTTTCATACTCCAATAGAAACACTTGCCATAAACTACCGTAGCATTACGGTGTATAGCTAAGAGTCTATGTTCAGTGATTTGAACTTTGAACTAGGAGAACACTTGGAGGACCATGTAGAGCGGTTTATCATTTTGGGTGCACACAAAATCATAAACCGAAATGCATGAAAGCCCTAGTGAGCTCTGGGTTTGAATGGATAGTCCTGGGTTGGATCTAGCTTTGATCTTGTGAACGCTAGTGGAACAATATCACCCAGAATATGGGTATAGGGGAGGCTTATGCTATGCCTTGGGAAAATTTTGTTCAACTACTGAAGCGATAGTACTGTCCAAGGGAAGAAATTCAGAAGCTAGAGCATGAGGTGTGGAACCTCAAGATGACCGGGTCAGAGATTGAAAAGTATACGGTAAGGCGTAATGAGTTGGCAGTGCTGTGTCCTGATCTGCATGTGCCAGAATACAGGAGGATTGAACACTATATCTCGGGGCTAGTACCAGAGATCGCAGGGTTGGTGGCTGCGGGGAATCTTCCTACATACTCAGAGGTGGTCCGATCGGCTCACAGGATGACAAACTTGAAGGTGAATGAGGGTATCTTGCCTGCTAAGGGTTCGACTGTCAAGGCCCCGGAGAATAACAAGCGTAAATGGGATAATGAGGGGAAAGGATCTGTGCCAGCACCAGCACAACAGGGTAAGAGATTCGATAGCGGGGGTTCTTCTTCTTCTTCTGGTACCAAACCGGGTGGTTATGCGGGGAAATTACCTAAGTGCAACAAATGTGGGCGTCATCATCAGGGGGACTGCGACCGTAATCGTTGCCATCGCTGCCAGCGACTTGGGCATTTTGCTAAAGATTGTCGGGCGACACTTCCATCGACCCAGGCCCCAAGTACTACCCCGGCTCCTACTGCTCAAGGAACTACGGGAAAACAGGGTTGTTACAACTGTGGGGAGACTGGGCATTACAAGAAGGAGTGCCCGAAACTGAAGCAGGGCGGGGATGTGAGGGATAGAAACGGTAACGGGAACAACGGGGGCGGTGGCAGGAATGCACGTGCCTTCGTCATTGGAGCCGTAGAGGCTAGACAGGATCCTGACACAGTTACCGGTACATTCCTTCTCAATAATCGCTCTGTTAGTGTTTTATTTGATTCCGGTGCCGATAAAAGTTTTATATCTATGGAAGTTAGTCGACTGCTAGATGTAGTACCCGAGCCATTAGAGGCTAAGTATGTAATTGAGTTGGCTGACGGTAAAAAGATTGAAGCTACTTGTATCCTTCGGGAGTGTCAACAAGAGTTGTCGGGTTTGTCTTTCCCCATCGACCTTATGCCGGTACCTTTGGGTAGTTTTGACGTTGTTGTAGGTATGGATTGGTTGTCTTTGTATCGCGCTGAGATCGTTTGTTACGACAAGATTATTCGGATTCCCCTCCCTGATGGAGAATTCCTTTCTGTGTACGGTATCAAGGGCGGTGCTCCGCTAAATCTCATCTCCAGCATGAAAGCCCTTAAGTATCTTCGAAAGGGTTATTCGGCCGTTTTGGCACTTTTATCTGTTTCCTCTACCGATGAGAAGAAGATCGACGATATTCCTGTTGTACGCGAGTTTCTTGATGTATTTCCTGATGATTTATCTGGTCTTCCTCCCCATCGTCAGGTTGAGTTCAGTATTGATCTTGTACCGGGAGCTGCTCCTATTGCTCGGGCCCCCTACCGTCTTGCACCTCCCGAGATGCAGGAATTGTCCAGTCAGTTACAGGAACTCTTGGACAAGGGTTTCATTAGACCAAGTTCTTCCCCTTGGGGAGCCCCGATTCTGTTCGTTAAGAAGAAGGATGGAAGTTTTCGATTGTGTGTGGATTACAGAGAATTGAACAAAGTGACCATCAAGAACCGTTATCCTCTTCCACGTATTGATGATCTATTCGACCAACTCCAGGGTTCTAGCTACTACTCTAAGATTGATTTGAGGTCCGGTTATCACCAGTTACGCGTAAGGGAAGCTGACGTTGCAAAGACTGCCTTTCGTACACGTTATGGCCATTTTGAGTTCTTGGTCATGCCTTTCGGTCTCACAAACGCACCGGCGGTTTTCATGGATTTGATGAACCGCGTTTGCAAACCGTATCTTGACAAGTTCGTCATCGTGTTTATTGATGACATCCTGATTTACTCCAAGAACAAGACCGAACACGAGGAACACCTGCGCTTGGTTTTGGAACTTTTGCGACCGGAACAACTTTACGCTAAGTTCTCAAAGTGTGACTTTTGGTTACGCGAAGTTCAGTTCCTAGGACATGTGGTTAATGAACTAGGAATTCATGTCGATCCAGCTAAGATCGAAGCGATCAAGGACTGGGAAGCACCAAAGACGCCAACTGAGGTGCGGCAATTCCTAGGCCTTGCGGGCTATTATCGTCGTTTCATTAAGGGGTTCTCGAAGATCGCTCAACCCCTCACCACTCTTACTCAGAAGGATAGAAAATTCGCCTAGGGTGAACCATAAGAGTCAGCATTTCAAAAACTGAAGTCTAAACTTTGTTCTGCTCCTATTTTGTCCTTGCCTGAAGGCCCTGATGATTTCGTTGTTTACTGTGATGCTTCTATTCATGGTCTCGGTTGCGTGTTGATGCAACGCGAGAAAGTGATTGCGTATGCTTCTCGGCAACTCAAGGTGCACGAGAGGAACTACACCACCCATGACTTGGAATTGGGTGCAGTGGTTTTCGCGTTGAAAATTTGGAGACATTACTTGTACGGTACCAAATGCACCATCTACACCGATCACAAGAGTCTTCAACATATTTTCGACCAACAACATTTGAACATACGACAGCGTCGTTGGATTGAACTCCTGAACGACTATGATTGCGCCATTAAGTACCATCCTGGCAAGGCGAATGTAGTAGCAGACGCCTTGAGCAGGAAGGAATCAATTAATCCTCGTCGCGTTCGGGCGTTGCAGCTCACCATTCATTCCTCTCTACCTGACCAACTCCGTTCTGCTCAGTTAGAAGCTTTGAAGGAGGAAAACCTTAAAGCTGAGACTATGCACGGTGCCGACAAGCACCTCGAGCGAAGGCCTGATGGCCTGCACTACTTCGCAGAACGCATATGGGTTCCTTTATTCGGGGGACTTCGGGAGCTTGTTTTAGATGAGGCTCACAAGTCCCGGTATTCTATTCATCCTGGTTCGGATAAGATGTACCAAGATCTGAAGGTGCTTTACTGGTGGCCAAACATGAGGTCGGATATAGCCTCATACGTGAGCAAATGCTTGACCTGTGCTAAGGTCAAGGTAGAATACCAGAAACCGTCGGGTCTCTTGCAACAACCTGAAATTCCGGAGTGGAAATGGGAACGGATTACAATGGATTTTGTCACGCAACTACCTAAGTCACCGAGCGGGAATGATAAGATATGGGTGATTGTTGATCGGTTGACGAAATCAGTCCATTTTCTCGCTATTAAGGAGATCGACACCATGGATCGTTTGGCTCGTCTTTATCTGAAGGAAGTTGTTTCTAAGCACGGGGTGCCGGTTTCTATTATTTCGGATCGTGACTCCCATTTTACTTCTCACTTCTGGAAGTCTTTGCACAAGGCTTTGGGTACTCAGCTGGACATGAGTACGGCTTATCACCCACAGACTGACGGTCAGAGTGAACGCACAATTCAAACCTTAGAAGACATGCTGCGAGCATGTGTGATCGATTTTGGCAAAGGTTGGGAAGCTCACCTACCGTTAGTAGAATTCTCTTACAACAACAGTTACCACACGAGCATCAAGGCAGCTCCGTTCGAGGCACTGTACGGGCGGAAATGCCGGTCTCCTCTTTGTTGGGCTGAGGTGGGTGAGAGTCAACTCACTGGGCCTGAGTTAGTGTATGAAACTTCAGAAAAGATCGTACAGATTCGTAACCGGTTGGCAGCAGCACCGGACCGGCAAAAGAGTTATGCCGATCAGCGTCGCAAGCCATTGGAATTCCAAGTTGATGACAAAGTACTTCTGAAGGTTTCACCGTGGAAGGGCGTCATACGCTTTGGGAAACGTGGCAAACTCAACCCTCGGTATGTCGGCCCATTTACAATCCTGGAACGGATTGGACCGGTGGCATATCGTCTTGATTTACCGATGGAGCTCGGCAACGTACATAACGTCTTCCATGTATCCAACTTAAAGAAGTGTCTGGCTGACGAGTCTCTTATTGTTCCACTGGAAGAGATCAAGGTTGATGATCGTCTTCGGATTGTGGAGGAACCTGTTGAGATACTTGATTACAAGATTCGTAGCCTACGTCATAACAAGATTCGCATTGTTAAGGTTCGCTGGAACTCGAACCGGGGACCAGAGTACACTTGGGAACGGGAGGATCAGATGAAGTCTAAGTATCCTCATCTCTTTCCTAAGGAAGCGTTCGAATCGAGATATGTTACCACTGCAGCTGAATGAATCTCGGGGCGAGATTCCTTTTTAACGTGGGGATGATGTGACAACTCGGGTAAATCTCTCTCTTGGTTTCTATCTTTTGTCTGTTTCTTTTGTTATTCCTTTTGGTACTTGTGCAATTTTCGGGACGAAAATTCTTTTAACGTGGGGATGATGTGACACCCGGCAAATTCTGGTTAACAACGTTGTCTAGATTAAAGTCTACCTTAGCGAGTCACGCGTATATTATACTTAACTAGGGTTAGCTAGATAGCTAGATGGGACATACGTGCATTGTTGTGAGTTAATATGTGATTACATGATTAGTGAACCTCGGACGTTGGTGAATAACGAACTTATGTGTCTCTGTGATAGTTGATGAACTTATGTGAAAACCATACGTGATTATGTGAACCTAAACCGACTACGTTAATAAAAATCACTAAAAGTGGAGTATGAGGTTGATTAGGGTCTTAACGCATGGGGTTGCACTTGTTACGGTCCGAAATAACGAAAACGTCAAAGGATAACGCGTCGGGTGATGAAACGAGACACGAACGAGGGCCTCGGGCCTGTGAGCGGCCGCTCACAGGGCCCGAGCGGCCGCTCGCTCATGTCTGACGGGTTTAAACCGCCTTAAACTCTTATTTAAGCATCCTTAACCCCCATGCAACCCCTAAACTCAACCCTAATCGCCCCCTTTCTGCCCCACACGAATTATTAAAACGCCTTGGACAAACGAGTTATATGGTGTAATGATATTACGCCTATACTCACTTAATGACACTGTTATTAGGGTGTCGGTAGCATATATCACTTGCTGTTCGGATTCTTTGCTTGCACGTTAAGGTGAGTTTACGGCCCCTCTTTTAACTGGTTTCACTTTTCGGGGGAGAAAACATGTGTTAAACTTATGTTTTGGTAACAACTGTCATACTATGGGTTTCTATGGTTTACTATACGATCTTGGAAGTCCCGGGGGAAACCATGAATGTGCGGGTTAGCACAACGGGGAAATGTGAATAGATCTATTGGGAATGACCAACCCCGCTCGTCGGCTTGGAGGGCCGGGCGAGTGCATATTGTCTCAAACAGGAACAGGTTTACTATTCGGGCACAACATCTGGTTTGCGAGTTAGTAATGGTTTTCCAATCGTAGAAGTAACAAAACATACGCCTAGCTAGCGTACTTTGGTTTGCAAATTGATATAGTATGGACAGGTTGAACTTGGTACTTTAATTACAAACCTGTGAACTCACCAGCATTTTTGTGCTGACGTAACTCTTACATGTTTTCTCAGGTCGCTAAGGTAGCACAACTGAACTAGGGCGCACGCGTCTGCACGGCGTCTAGTTAGGATTGCATGGTTTTCGAACATTGAATAATTTGGTTTACTTTTGGATTATGTTTTGAGAATAAGCTTCCGCTGTATTTGGGGATTTTAAACTATGTTTTTGAAATTGCATATCTTCATTTAGATTTGTTTATTGTGATCGTTGACTTGGATCCTGGTTTGTCATGCGCCTCGCGGTAAAACTCCGCAAGTGAATTTTGAGGGTGTGACAGGTTTGAAGATAAAGAGGCTTATCGCTTACACTTGGCAGTAGTGTACATTGGGGTGGCTTCGGCACATTCTTGAGATTTTTTCGGGATTTCGATATCTCCCCTCTATGCTCTAATGTTCATACTTGCCTACACGCACACACACTATCATGCACTAGTACTTGTCACAGTACACCCCTGAGTGATTGTTCACTTTGGGATCTTCGTGCGATAACAATTTATTTTAGGAATGTGGGTGTCGGGTGACTTGGAGTTCTAGCTAGGAGCACGCCTAGAGGACCATGTAGAGCGATATGTTATTTCGGGTGCACACGAAATCATAAATCGAAATACATGAGAATCTTGGTGGACTTCGTGTTCGGACTAAAGGTCATGCTGGAACCACGTTCTGAATTCGTTTGGTCACTTGTAGCTTGATCCGATAGTGGTATTGAGTATCTTATCTCATGTTTGGTAGAACATGTCTGGTCGTGCTGGTGGACATACTAGGGGACGCTGTGGTGGCGGCGAGGGTCGCACAGGTGGTGGACGAGGTGGTGGGAACAACACCATGACTCAGGCGGAGTTGGAGAACATGTTGCAGCAGCAGTTGAACATTGCGTTGACTGCTTTCCAAGCTGCTCGGCAGACCCTGGGAAATACTAATCAGGTGCAGTCTGGATGCACCTACAAGAAGTTCATGGACTGTAAGCCCCATTTCTTCAATGGGACTGAAGGGGCAGTGGGACTACTTCGGTGGTTGGAGAAGATCGAATCAGTTTTTTCTATGTGTAACTGTCCCGACTCTGATCGCGTCAAGTATGTTTCTGCTACTCTGGAGGGACACGCTTTGACTTGGTAGAACTCCACCACTGCGAACCTTGGCCTGGGTGAGGCCAATGCTATGTCGTGGTCCGAGTTTATTCAGATGTTGCGAGCGGAGTATTGCCCAAGGGATGAGATCATGAAGTTGGAGCACGAGTTCTAGAATCTGAAGATGGTCGGGTCGGAGATTGAGGAGTTCACTGCTAGGCACAACGAGTTAGCTGTTATGTGCCCCGATTTGGCTACACCGGAGTACCGGAGGATTGAGCACTACGTTGTTGGGTTGGTGCCGGAGATTGCTGGACATGTTGCTGCTGCTTCTGATCACATTACTATGTTGGCCACTATTCGGGCAGCTCACCAGCTGACCAACATGAAGGTTGCTGAGGGCATTCTACCTCCGAGGGGTGCTGCTGTGAAAGCCCCTGCGGATAACAAGAGGAAGTGGGAGAGTGCTGGGAAGAACGCTGGGTCGTCTCAACCGCAGGTGAAGAGGTAGGACGTTGTGGGAGTGTCATCTGGGTAGAAGACTGGGGGTTATGTTGGAAAGAGCCCGAAGTGTAACACGTGTGGATATCATCATGTTGGGGGTTGTGATGAGTTTCGATGTAATCGTTGTCAGGGGGTCGGTCACTTGGTTAAGGATTGTAGGATCAACCCTCAGCCAAAACAGACTCAAGCGGTTGTCCCAGCTCCTGCTCCTCGGAGAAACCATGGGTGTTTTAACCATGGAGAGACTGGGCACTTCAAACGTGATTGTCCTAACCTGAAGCAAGGCGAGGGTGTCGGTCGAACTGCTCCGGCTCGTTCTTACGTCATTGGTGCTAGGGAGAACGTGGAGGACCCTGATACTGTTACTGGTGAGTCTTCTTTTCTTGATTCTCGTTATACTCGTGTTCATTCTCATTTATATTGTTTGGCGTTTCGTATCCATAATGTGTCATCGTTCTTGTACTTGGTCATCATTTTGCATTCATGGGTCTGATGTGGGTCCTTTGGAGATGCTACTTGGACGGTACCGGTGTGTCATTTATACCGATCACAGTATTCTCTAGTAGGCCTTCGATCAGGAGGATTCATTGCTTCGTATTCACCTCGGGGAGGGCGGTTCCTCGGCATTGGGTATCTGTTGTTATCATTCATCATTGGTCGTTATCATTTCATTTGCATTCTGGGAGACGTTACTTGGGTTAGGACGACACTCATTACTGTTGAAAAGTGAATCTCGGGACGAGATTCCTTTCAACGGGGGGATGATGTGACGACTGGGAAAATTTTTCTTTTTATGGCTTCATTCTCTTTGACTTCGGGAAATTTTCGGGATGAAAATTCTTTCAACAGGGGGATCATGTGACACCCGGCATGTTTAGGTCAACATTTTATAAACACATAAAGTCTACCTTAGCGAGAAACGTTTATTAAACATACTTGACGGGGTCTGTTGATTCGGAACACAGTCCGTATTGTCCAGGGTTCAATGATTTGGAGGATCATTTGGGTTAATCACACACACACACACACGTTACGAGTCCCGTTGTTGGTGAATTACATAAACTAGAATAAGTGTTAAGCGTAAATGAATTCGTATGTGGTGGATTAAATGCAATTACGTGTTTAAACGATGTCTAGATGATTATCCATGCTTATATATGCTTAAAATAGGTTAAGGTTGCATGTTCATGTGTTAGGATGTGTTTAAATGCGTTAAAACGACAAAACTGGAAAACCTACAAAACATGGGTCTTGGTTCGACCCATAGCGTGGGGGCAAACGTGGGTTCGACCCATAGCGTGGGGGTGAACCTGGGATGGGAAAACAACTTACGGTTCATTCGACCTATATAGGGTCGAATGTGGGTACCTTCGACCCTGTTCAAGGGGCGAATATGGACTAGGTATAAATACTACACTTTGTCATTTTTCACCATTTCACAAACCCTAAACGTCTCTAAACACTCTCTAGCAATTTTAATCATTGGAGAAGGAGTTTTTGCTCTTGTTTTCCATAATCTAACCTACAAACATCTTCTAAACAAAGATCCAAGGTGTGTTCTTCATCCTAAGTCCTTTTTACAGCATTTTGATTCGTTTTCATTAAAACCCAAGAGTCCAGATCTGATTCAAACATGTTTTCATGGATAAAAACCTTCCTAACATCTTTCTAAACAAAACCTATTAATAAACAATGAGTTTTCATACAAATTAACAAGTGTTAATGGTGTTTTATGTGGTGTTATGTATTGTTTGATGATTGATTGCTGTATAGATGTTATAACAGTTATCTAGGACTGTTATTGATGATGATTTATGATTGAGATAGGATACAATTGATTATTGATGATGTTTTGCTAATTTTGGGGATTTTGGGTTAGATCTAGGGCTTGTTCATGATGATAGTGATAAGGATATGATTGGGGGTTTCTTGTTCATGATAATCTGACTATCTTAAGTTGATTATTGATTGATTTCAAAAAGTTTCTTAATTGGGTAAAGATTGCATGCGTTTGATGTGACATCTCCATAATTTGCCATTTCAGGTAACTTGTAAAACGGACGGATTTCGGGATAAAATTGGTAGGGTTTTTGTGGCAATATGTTAATGATAGTTGACTGCTGTGATTGGTGATGTTTCGTGATGTTTTCGGACCGTTTAGATGCGTTTTGGTGCGTTTTATGAAGTTTTGCAGTAAAGGGTCAAACGTGGAACTCATTCGACCCTTCGTGGGGTCGAACGTGGCTCTAATGGGTCGAACATGGCTTCTGGGGGTCGAACGTGGCTTCTGGGGGTCGAACGTGGCTTCTGGGGTCGAATTAACACGTGTTAGGGTCGAATGTGGGTGCCTGGGGTCGAATCTGGGTGCCTGGGATCGAATTAACACGTGTTAGGGTCGAATTAACATGCGTTAAGGTCGAATAAACATATGTTAGGGTCAAATAAACATGTATTCAAATTCATTGATAGGTTATCATTAGTCGGGGTTATCTTACACGTACTGGATTTCTAGTTATCAGGAGACGCACTCTTAGGTGAGTTTCACGACCCCTCTTTTATACTCTTTTCTCTTGGGGGAGAAACATGCCACATGTTTTAACAATGCAACGATTATGTTTTGAAAACGTAACTCTTATGGAATGTAACACTTTTGGAAACATAACACTTTTAGAAACAAAACGCGTTTTGGGAACGTAACTCTTTTGAGAGATGTGACACTTTTGACACTTGGCATTTTAAACATTGGCAGTTGGCACTTGGCATTTGGCACTTATTACTATACGATGCAACCCAAAGTCCCTAATGAAACCATGAATTTGCGGGGCACAACGGGGGGAAATGTGGATAGATCTATTGGGCTTGACGAACCCCACTCGACGGCTGGGAGCCGGGCGGGTGCATATTGTCTCTACTTGACACTTGGCACTTGGCACTTAAACATGGGCAACACTTTGAGCAACGCTTGTCAGTAATGGTTTCATCAACACTTTGATCAACTATAAGATTTTCCCACCACTTAAAATTATGAAGTTTTGTTGATATTTGATTAAAGCGTAAAAAGTGTTTAGTCAATTAGTTTAAATTTTTTTAAAGTGTTTTCATCTTTTATTTTGTTAAATTTGTTAAAAAGAACCCCTTTTTAAATGAGAAAGTTTTTGTTGATATTAACATATTATATAACACATGGGTAAAATATTATACGTATATCAAATCTTTTTTACACTCATTCCATACAAATACAAAACTTATCAAATTCCAATATTATTTGTAAATGGTTTTGTTT
Source organism: Ambrosia trifida (assembly GCA_028751855.1). NCBI lineage: Eukaryota > Viridiplantae > Streptophyta > Magnoliopsida > Asterales > Asteraceae > Ambrosia > Ambrosia trifida. The sequence goes on from CM054126.1 coordinate 92,677,451, forward strand.
TGTCTACCAGATTTAAATGTCCAACTAATACAAATATGTTCACTTTCGAATGTGGTTTTATCTTTTCAAATCATATCAAAACTAAACGATATTAACCGTAATAATTATCAATGTAAGCCGTAACTATATATAAAATCTCGTTTTATACACTTTCTTTAACCAAGCGTGTATATACAACAACATTGTTTAGTGATATTAATGATCTTACCAGGTACAAAAACATATAACTTCTATAGAAAAGTTACCAATTTGTGGAATCTTAACATGATTATATCAAAAGCGTTCATATCAACATTTGGTGATTTAAGACAAAACATTTATAGAAACTTAATTTAGTTTTTAAATGGTGAAGTTGTATTAGCCTTCAGTCAAGCTATCAAACACCCTAACTATTATATGAAGTTAACTCGACTAATAAATTCACATTCTAATATACCAACACGGTTTTGGTAATATAACCAGGGGTTAACTTTGGTTTCCTTTTGATCGGAATACAATCGATGGTGATCTAAAGCAATACTCGTTGTCGAACATGAGCAGTATCAAGACATACATAACGGCAAAGTATCACTAAATAATAAAGTGTCACTTAAAAGATAAATAAATTAAAGATTCTATCTCTAGTTCTCGTTAGTACCATGCCGTTCGACAATGGGATTACGAGTCGCCTGAGTCAACTGTAAGAGAGATCCTTCGATCTTCATGATCATTAACCTACTTAGGGGATACGAGGTTGCCGGGATTGACCCTAAGGAGAGACCCTTCGGTATGAATAGCAAGAGCTAAGGGGGGTGTACGGTGTTCCCGCTCGGAAGTGAAGCCTCCAATTCAAGAAGAGGATAGCTTCGAATTTTTATTAATTAACTAAAAGAATTCAAATTTCACCTTCAACGAATGCTTTATAATCTAATAACCCAACCCTTAACATCCTGAACTGAATGAAACCCTTGATAAAGGTGGCACATAATCCTAAAGGTGTGCAATCCGAAGATCACTGGTGCGCCCGTAGGGAAACCGCCCTTTACCAAGAAGATCATTCAATCATCTGGTAAGTACCAGAAGTGTGTCACTAAGATCTGGTCCACTTCAGAAGCCATTGCTTAGAATCCGGGTTGGATATCAGAAGCCCGAAGGATCTGTCTCACTACCGGTTTCCTCGCCTTAGATCTAGCTCGGGGCCACCAGAAGCTGATTATACCTCTAGTTATTTAATTTAGTTAAAGTATTTTAAGTTATTAAACTAATCATCATTCAAACCTGTCACAAAGATAAACAAACAAAGATTAGAAGAAGATAACACAACAAGTAATTAAAAATAAACTACTATTAATAATAATAAGAGTCTACAAATCAAAGTGGGTTCGGGAATAATGAAAAGATACAACCATAAGAAATAGTCAACACATAAAGATGGCTGCTCATAGACCAGTTCTACATCTTCAAGTGATATGTAACTCAACTAATCCTCATGACCCTCGATATTTTATTGCATAACTACTCTACGATCCCATGCTTGACCGAGTTAATCAAGGTAGGACGAGGCCTAACCTTGGTGGGTGTGTTAGGAGGGCCTTAAGGCCTCCCAAGGGACCCCAAGATCTCTACAAGACTCCTGGAAGTCGACCCAAGAAGTGCTCAAGTCTAGGTGGAATGGGATGATTAAATGGTGGGGAATAGCTTGTTATTTATAGAGTTCCAGGGGAAGCACGGTCGTGCCAATGGCTATCAAGGGCGTGCTTGCTGTCACACGTACGTTCTGTTGATGAAATTCAGAGCCTGTCTGTACTTCTTGTCTTTGGCACGGTCGTGCCCTAGACAATGGCACGGGCGTGCTCATGCTCATGCTGATGCTGATGCTTGTGTTTTCTTGCTCTCCAAGTTTGCTGCATTGTCCTCTCGCGTTCAGGGCCTTCGTGCAAGTGTGCTTGGTCATTCCCGGACTGATTTCAGCATTGTTAAAGTCCCGGGATTGTCTTCAAAACATACAGTGAACATGTGGGAAGTCTCGTATCTTCAGGAATCTCCAATTTTTGCTCGTTTTCACCCGAAAATCCTTTGTTACCGTCTTGGTGCTCCATTTTCCTGATAAATGCAAATAGTAATGAATCATGTACCAAATATCAACAATACAAGCCTAATTGTATCCTATTATGAGACTGTTTATGCCTATTTTATATGTTAACTTTGTGAGTTATCATTGTAATAACTTATTTCCTTATTTTTGCTTACATACTTAACCCCATAAAATGTGTGATTTTGGATTTTGTTTATATAATTTGCAGGAATGTGAAGCATTCCAAGTTCTTATAAAGTCAGATACTTGCAAAAGCTTGGTTCGTATCTTCTCTACCCAGCGTGCTACTACGAAGGTACAACGATTATTTTTTAAAATTCACTACTTAATATCAATTTACAAGAGGTGGCAAAATGGGCAAGTCTTTGTAGAGGAGATTCCTTCAGCACCAGACAACACTAGATGTAGAAAATGTTTGTGGTTCTTGCGACCCTCATCCATACAAAACACTTTTAGAGGTAAGGTGGTGTTTACATTTTGAAGTTTTATTCAGTTGAAGAATTATATACTTTAGACCAATAAACATGATCTTTTTTTAAATGACCAAAATAGTTGGGATGTAAATTGATAAATGAACGTTTGATTAAAAAAGTCAAACATATCATAATCAGTTGGAAATGCAAGGGGTATAACTGGAATTTCATAAAAGTTGTTACAATACTTAAGAGTAAGGATATAAACATGCCAAGCCGCTCCTATGCTACTCGAGATCGGCTTGCAAAAAACATGAATCAACAACGGCCTGATGTTTTCTCTTGATATATAATGTGTCACCTTGGGTATGAAAAGCCCACCCCTCATGCCTAGGCGTGTCTTTTAAAACCAGTGTCATTTTTGCCTACAACCAATTTTTATCAGTTTTTAAAATTATGTAATATTATATTCATTTTGCAGAACAAACTCTCCTCTGAATTTTTGTTGTAATTTGTCACACCACGCCAATGGCGGAAACGCGTGGCGCGACGGTTCGAAGGGCATAAAACCAAGATTTACACAAACTAAAAGTAATTAACAAAAAGGGATCATTTATTTATCACGTCGAAACAAGTTTTTAAGTTTACACATTCTTAAACCACATAGTTTAACACGAAAGTAGAGGTTTCTCAAATATATCCCAACCCTATGGGAAATAAGCGTGAAACCCCATCAAAATGTCCGACGTTATGTGAGATCCCCCGCCCGCACTAGCCAAGCAACCATCCATCGATCAATTACCTGAAAGATATGTTATAAATCGTCAATAATATATAAATATTGGTGATTTCACAGGTTTTAGTTTGCAAAATATTTTAATAACAACATGTTTAGGAAATAAACACCAATTGTGACCATTATAGGAGTTGCAAGGTCCTACAATTTACTTGAGCCCATAACCAAACAAAGACTAGTATTGCCCCACTCATAGTTGTTTCTCGGATACTAACAACTCAGTTCAGAATACGTGCACCCCAGGCATACGCTGATGCATAATCGACGCTATTGATTAGGGGTGGGCCTTGTCGGGCACCAATAGTACTATCCCAATATTCATTCGGTTTTGATTTCACACACACACGAATTGTTACAGTAGCGAGGACTCAACCCCGAGTGGCAAACACAAACCCAAGTATCCAACATGTCACATATTTCCTTAACATAACATATCTTTCCCCCAAAAGTAAAAACTGTAAAATGGGGCCGTGAAACTCACCTCAAGCAGTATGCAAATTCCAACTTAGAAAATAGCTCGTCCGAGGTAAACACCTACAAACGTCCTAGACGTATAAATCCCTAAGTCTATAGTGCATGTGTTTCGGCAAGTTGTACGTCCAACTCCCAAACTGTAACATCCGGCAAAAATCGATATGTTTCCGTACGTCATTAGTATATGTAATTAACGGTTTAAGTGCATGTTTAAATTAATTGGATTAATTTAACTAATGCCGTAGAGAATAGCAAATTCCCCATAAGATGCATAGGAATGCACATGTTTAATGATGAAGCATGATAGGATCGTGTGCGAATAAACTTGTCCGGTACGAACGTTGGTGATTACCCGGTAAAAATTAAATAAACGAAAAGGATCCCGGACACCCAGGATATAAAATAAAGGGGTATTTTCACAAAATATAATGCGTTTTGGAACTCCAAAACCATAAGTGAAAACTTTACATACAAATCTCCCGGTAACGAATGAAGTGCGCGTGCCGCACCCGGTACGCGTATAACTTATAAATTCACCCAACAAGAGCTTAACTAACCAACTAACACTTAAACTAGGCTATGTTTAAGTTTTGTTAGAAGCTATTATAATGTCCGAATAACACGCGATTAAAATCCGAAAAATACCCGAACGTTAAGGGATGAAACATAACAAATTATTAGCAAATATTTTGTGTTGTGGACCCCACTAGACCCACCCCCAAATCGGCCCTTTATCCTCACATGGCCAAAATCTATTTTTATTTGATCAAATCTCGAGGATATCACAAAGATTACAAGGGTGGGATATGAAATCTAACATGGATTATCTTGTGTACTTATAAAATCACTAAATCTTCCATTTCTTTGCAAAAACCCACGGCCAAAATCCATCCAAGAGAAGCAAATCCATACAAGATATAACTAGTACATCATATCCATGTTTTAAGGTATTTAGAATCCAAGTAAGATATGATATGATCTTATATGAGATTGCATGTCCTTGAAGATTATAGAATCCCTTCCTTGTTTCCTTGAAAGCTCATGACCAAACACCCTCAAGGAGATCCACCAAAGATCATCCAAATCACCTAGTACAAACATATCTCTAATATAATGGATTTAAATCTAGAGTGGGATCCTTGTAATCTTGGAAGATATAAAGGGATTATAAAATATCACAAGGCTTGACACTTGATCAAAACTCTTACTTTTTTTTTCTTTCCTTTGAGCCGTGGCCTATCAAGGGCACACCCACATTTCTTTCAAGTTCAAACACTTCAAATTCCTTCCCAAAACAACCATCTTCCAAACCCCCATTGTGTGTTTCAAGCTTGGAGCTTAACCACATAGGAAGAACACACTAAACCCCATCAAAATCAAGTATTATTAGCTTCCCTAGCCTTGTGCTAGTTGTAAGTATTCTTGATCTTGTTTTGTCTTTAAAAAGTTTATGTTTAATAGCTTGAAGCAAGTTGTACAAGGGGTTAACTTGAATAAGCTTTTCATAATAAAACATGTGATTTTAAAGACTAAAATGGTGTTAAGATGGTGTGTATGGGCCGGAAATTGGTGATGGATGTGTAGTATTCTTATAGTTTTTTTAAAGTTCATGAATACTTGAAGAAAATGGTGATTTAAATATAACTTTCTATTAAAACTTGAATGAACTTAAGAATGGTTTTAATCATCTTAACATAAAGATATGAGACTTGTTATAATGTTATTTTTGTTAGAAAATAAGTATTGTAAAAATTGCATTATCAAAGTCTACAACTTGAAATATATAATTTGGACATGTTGGACAAAATACACAAATTACACTTATTAGTAGCATTAATAAGATGATATAAGACTATTAAAAGTGTTGAAACATGAAAATAAACTAACATGACAAAAATGTTCCATTAAAGTCTACTAGTTTAGTAGGAAATTGCTAATCTTGAAAGATATAATGGAAAAATGCAACGTTTATAAGTTAAAGGGACTATTTTAGTAACTTTAAAAGTTGAGGGACTAAAAATGATATTTTTAGAAACTTGTGTCTAAAAATATAACTATGAAAAGTTTGGTGTCAAATGTGTACATAGTAATTTTCTAAGGTAGATTTGGTAAATACTAGTAATTATACACATGTATTTTGTATAAAAGTGTATTTTTATAAAATAGAGTTTTATAAAAATATGAACTTTTCTAACATATGGATATGTATAAAAACAAAGGTTTTTATAAAAATGTTAGATAAAATAAAAGCTTGGTGGAAACTTATATAAAAACGAACACTTTTAAATAAATGGGAATATAAAAGTGTTGAAGCATTTTTATACATAAGTTACCAAGTCTTGTGTTAAAGATACCAAGGTATTTATAAAACTTCCAAGTAATATGTGTAGGAAATTTAAGAGGTGAATAACTTTCCTAGAGTACACATATTGGGAAACTTGGGGAAAAATTAACTATATATATATATATATAAGTTAAGTAATCGGATTTGGACGTGTTAACGAACTAAGACGTAAAAACGGACGGACGAGAAAAGTATCATTACGTCAAGATAAGTATAAATATATTTTAAGGATTTAAAATATATGATTTGGGTGAAAAAAATACATAACACTTTCCTAAGTGTTGGAAAATATTCGTGGGAGAAAAGTAACGTAAATAATCTAACGATTAAACGTTAAACAAGTGTATGGACTTAACAAGGAAAATATATATATACTCGACTCGACGAAATCTTAGTATATTTATTTAATGGGAAAGTAAATATACGGGGAGGTAAGTCGAGTCGAGTGCAGAAAACAATATATATATATATATATATATATATATATATATATATATATATATATATATATATATCGAATCGACGAGATCCTAGTGTATTTACTTAATGGGAAAGTAAATATACGGTATGGTGAGTCGAGTCGAGCGTAGAAAACATATTATCGAACGACAAGACCTTAGTATATTTATTTGAATGGGAAAATAAATATACGGTAAAGTGAATCGTGTCGAGTGGTAAAGATATTATATTGAATGACGAGATCTTAAGTATAATTATTTAATGGGAAAATAATTATACGTTAAGTGAAGTTGAGTCGAGAATAATATTATACAAGTTAATTAATATTCATGAAAGTATAAATGTAACTTGTAACAAGGGTAATCCATCACCAACGGACCTAGGACATTTGTTTAATTAAACGGGGAATTATATGTAAATGGTGGTGTTGGGAGTTGGGTGTACAACTTGCCGGAAAAGCACACGCTATAGACTTAGTGACTTACACGCACTAGGATGTTCGTAGGTGCTTGACCATGGAATTGCTATTCTCTGCTATTTGATTGTACGCTGTACATCAGGTGAGTTTCACGGCCCCATTTTACTGTTTTAACTGGGGGAAAGATATGTTTGTCAAAAGTTATCACATGTTGAAATGTTTTCAAAGGTTAAAATGTGATGAGTGGCATGATGAGTACTTGAGTTTTGTTATGTGACCGCCACTCGGGGTTGAGTCCTCGCTACTGTAACCATTAATTCAGGGAAATGAAACCGAAGGAATATTTGGATAGTACTATTGGTGCCTGACAAGGCCCATCCCTAATCGATAGAGTCGATTATGCATCGGCGTATGCCAGGGGTGCACGTATTCTGAACTTAAGTTGTGGGTTCCGAGAAACGACTTGGAGGGGGCATATTTATTAGTCTTGGTTTGGTTATGGGACTCAGGGGATTACTCATCATCATAGTTTGTAGGAGCTAGCTACTCCTTACAAAGGCCACAAGTTGTGCAGGTTTCGCACATGTTGTAAAAAAACAAAATATCGATAGACAAGATCCTAGTATAATTATTTAATGGGAAAATAATTATACGGTAAAGTGAGTCGAGTCGATGGTTGTGCAAATGTTGTTGTTATGAAACTAAAACCTGTGAACTCACCAATATTTTATATATTGACATCTTTTTAAATATATCTTTCAGGTAACTAAGTGCTGAATAGATATGGGGCTAGTGCGGTGGAATTTGGGATGTCGGATACTGGTCGGGGTCTCATCTATTGTTACCAACGGGTTGGAACATAAACGGAAATACCCCCACATTGGAACTTAATGTTCATTGTTTTATGTAATGCTTTGTGCAACATTGTAACGAGATACTCACTTTCGACATCCAAATAAATTGATCTTTTCTAATTAAATATAGTTTGTGTAAATCTTGACTTTGATATTCTTTCGAGTGTTGCGCCACGTGTTTTCGCCTTTGACGTGGTGTGACAGAAGTGGTATCAGAGCCAAGGTTATAGCGAACTAGCATTTTTGAAAAAAAAAATCTAGACTATAACCGATTTTGGCTCGAAGACAAAGTTTTCAAAATTAAACACAACAAAATATTTTTTAGAAAAGTAAGAAATTTGTACATGGGATGTACAAGGGGAAATTCCGACCGATTAGCCATGTGTGTCAATATGTGAAGTATTAGAAAATACGGATAAGATGTTTATGTTGCATAGGAATCCGATTTTCTAAGATTAGTTAATACATATACGTAGTACGGATATTTTGCCAGTAAGGATGTCGTGTCACGCTTCACATTAGTCCGCACTCCTGCATCGATCACCGGTACCAGCAAGTAGGAAGGATGATGTGGTCTACGAGGAGCTCACTCGCTTACCTGTAGACGGGATGATCGGAGGCGAAACTAGACCAAGCCTTTTGTTGTATGAAATCTTTGTTTTGGGATCAGGAAGCTCGGAACTAGCGGGCAACAAGATTACCTGGCAACACAAATTATCATTACGGGTGCACACGTAATAATAGTTTGGGGGTGCACGGTAACCTTGGTGGGCGCTAGGGCCGGGATTGGTGATCACTTCTTGTCTTGGTTGTTCTTGTTCCTTAGATTCAGTCTGAGTTTTGATTGGCCAATGGGTTAAATGGGAGGTCTCGTCGATGTCCCTTGATTTCGATCCTAGCTAACCTAATGAGCTTTCTTCGACATTACCTTTAAGGTACGAACACGGAAGAGCTTGAATGTCTATTCATATAAGTAATCTGACGCAAACTCTCGCTCCAGATAGGAACGGGAGATGAAAGCTTCCTTGTGTAGGAGTTGAATGCCTCCGCCACAAAGTTCTTCCAAAGGAGCGGACATACAAGAATACACGGCCTACCGAAGCAAGAAATGTCGAGTACGGTTCGTGGAAGGTTATACCCGGAACCCAGTGAAGACCGAGGGTGCGTCCCTGCTAGATGAGAACGGGACCCTGCGTGGATCAGATATGAGACTCGTGGCCGTATGCTGCTGTGTCATCATGATGAATAAGTCATGTTCGATCTAACGCATGCCCAAGTTGTCTTCAAGGGTCGAGTATTTTTCTTCTCCTGTAGGAGGACAGAATCGAAGTTGCTGAGTTAGGAAGCTTGATCATTGTTAACTGGAAGGCTCGATAGCCCTTGTCTGAATCGACAGTAGTGATTGTTCCCATGCAGTCGTGGACTGATGGTGAAATCAGCATGCCATATTGCACATCCGCGAGTCATAGGGCTGTGATAAACTTCGATGATGTCGAAAATTTCGGGCACTAAGCACGACCACGGCATTGTGGCCAGTGTTATGATGACGGCGTGTAGTGGAACAGCAAGCCCCAGTCAGCATTTGACTATGGACTCACTCGGAAGTACATACGATTAACTCATGGGAAGCCACTGCTCGATGTGTTGAGTGTTCAAGTATGGATTAACGCCCTTTGCAATAGCGTTGGATCATATTCCGAAAGATGATTTGTGATGGGCTTAGCACATTGGTACTTATGTTATACTACTTTCCTGAGGTGCAAAAGTCATCGTAAGACTCCTCTATCCACCTCCTGTTTGATTTTCAAGGATTATTGGTAGTCTCGCTTCAGTCGATGAACGCCAGAGTAGGTTCGATACGTGTACTGTGCCTGAATCCGCCATAAATCCTGGGGAGTGGAACCACACTTTGGGAAGCGTAATCGTAAGGGTGTGTTCCGTAATTATGTCGCAAGACACTTTTTGCAGACATTGAAATCCCCCTCGAAAATCAAATGACGGAAGCAGTCACATTATTCTGTTAAATTAAACATACCCATGGGACGACAATCCCATTGCACTTGTTGCAATGTTGAATGTCCGTCACTCTCGTCATGACGACGAGACTAGTTATGTATTTGGGGCAGAAATTGACGCGTAGTGTTTTCCATCAATCCCCATAGTTATTGAGACGTTGCGTCCCCTCGTCTCGGTGGTTTGGAAACTAAGGTTGCGAGATCCATTTATTATGGACAATGTGACCTGTCTAATCTCTTGTAATATTTCGATACTCCCACTGCGTGGCCCATCAGGAAGAAAGATCACTGGCCTCGCTTAGGTGGCGGAGAGGCATTCCAGTTGATGGCTATCGGTGCTAAGGCCAAAATAATATGCAAGAGGACTCTAATGAGAAGGATGACTCGGCTGGGTTGCCAGAGTCGGTATCGTTTTCATTTTATCAAGGTGTCTCGATAAATCGTGATCCTTCCACCTCTACTTGCTATTTTCATGGTGACGACAATCTTTGATATTGGGATAGACGATGGATGGTTTCTAGGTCCTATGGATACTAGTTACCACACATATAATAACTACGATGAGTCTAAGGCTCCAGTAGAGCTTGATGTCGCTGCGGCTGTTATTGGTCCATGGCTCAAGTAGATCCCGATGTTTTTGCTAAGTGTGTAGCTCTTGCTGAGTCTGTTGTTGCTAGTGATTCTGTAGCACTTATCGGGCTTGATGTCATTGTATCCATGTCCATTGTTGTCGTTGTCTCTATAGTCCATGTTGGGCTTGATGTTGTTGTTTCTATGGCTCTTCTCGAGTTAATGTTGTTGATGTATTTGAGGCTCCTGCAGAAGTGAATGTCGTTAACGAAGATGCCTCTATGACCCTTGCCAAGCCGCTATGACCATATCTGTGTCTTTGTGGAGTTCGTTGTTACTAATTCCATTCTCTTTGAGGCTTTCATTGAACTACTAGTTATCATTCCTTGGGCTCTCAACAATCCTAACATTGTCAATGGTTCTCAGGCCTCGGTTGAGACTGCCGATGTTGCTGTTGCTATCATTTGAGTGACTCATACCAAGCCTACGGTCGTTCTCTCTATTAACAATATTGGCTTGAGAAGCCAGCTTAATTATGTGGAACCCGTCGTTCCCATTTAGGTTATGACGACTGATGCGCCGGCCAATCTAACCATTCCTACCATTGAGCCTATGGAGGTTAGGCTCGGGGCCGAAGGTACGGACGCAAATCCCACCTCCACAAGTGATCTGAGACGCATGGGGATGCGTGCTCACCATAACGGAACTTTCTGTTGACGTGGACTGGGGATTTTCCGTATTGAGCGTCATATTGTCGAGTGCATTCATGCTGCTGTGTTACCCCCAGCCATTGTGCATGCTTGCAGTTGCATTATTTTTGCTAATTGCGTATCCATGTGGTTACGCTGCATTGTCAAGGATGCATTCCTATTTGTTTACTGCTCCTGCAGTAGTGTAGCCTTGCTGTCGTGTTTCTCTGTGTCATGCGGTTCCTGTTGTGGTGTTGCCTTGTCGTCATGCTTCTCTATTGACGTGTCACTCCTGTGCGGTGTTCCCTAGTTCATGTGATTCGTGGATATGTTGCTGTCATTGCCGTGTTGTTTCTACTGTCGTGTTGCACAGAGGGCGTATTGCTACAGCTGTAGGATTTGCTTGATGATGTGATTACTTGTCGTTTGCTTCACTCTTGGTTCCCTCGGGATGGAGACATCACCTAAACCCCTCGTTGCTGTCATTGTTCTATTTGTTTGATTGTGTAGTGCCGACATTGATTATGTAGGATTTCAGGTGTCCAACGGACTTTCTAAAAGTCATACTAAGACACTCTAGTCTTAGTGATTGCGCGTGTATTCCCCTAAAGTCCGAATCTCGTGGTCATCTGAGTAATTGACCGAATCATGTGTTGACCCTTGTATATGCTCACGCATTCCGTGAGTGTTACATCTTCAGGACCTAAGGCATCAGTGACGCCGTGCCCAGCCTTAACCTTTAACGCGTAATTTGGTCGACTAACGATCGGCTATGCAAACCAATGTCAAGAAGAAATCCCGGGATCCACACATTAAGAGGCGAGGCTCGTGATAAGGTATTTTGAAAGCGTCTTGAACCACGATGGTACCGAGTGATTGTGAGCAATATTATGACCCATACCTTTGGGACTAGCAAGAGTTGAAAGACTCAATTCATTTATTGCTCATCCCAGTGGATTCGTTTGATGTCATACATGACGACGTGTCATACTGATGATTATGGAAATACCATTGAGGTCCCACCCATGGGCGTGCATTGGTGAAGTCCCTGGTATATGATTCAGAGGTTTTATGAACCCTAAATCCAGAAGGGCGTGTAGCATTATCTACTCTATAAGGGTGTTACCCTGTCGTTATGATATGGTCGATCAGCTCAGCCCTTCGATTTATGTTGTTATTCCTCTGATGGTTGGTTTATCTTGGTGTCTTTGCGTGGGCTCTTGGAACAATGGAACCATTTCGAACGTGGGTCGATACTAGTGTTCCCAGTTATCTTTTAGTAGCATTGCTCGCGCTAGAGCAAAATCCCTTGTCTGTGGCAGACGTTGTTGAGACACCATAGTAATGTGAGCTGCTAGGTCAGTGCGTTGGTACCTGACTAATCAAGATGAGCTTGAAGGCTTACGTATTGTGCCCATATGTGACTATCCGGGTCGTTGAATGGGATGCCTTATGGGAAGGCTCCAGACTATTGCTTGTGGTGCGATCTCAGTCGTTCGTTCGTTTGTTTGTTTTAAGTAATAACTTTGGCGCATGAAGCTGTCAAGTCCAAACGTGAAATCTATGTCCAATGCATGCATCTATGACTCGATTTCACCATTTACCTAAAAAAAAGATTCCGAAAAAAATGGAACCATCGGTGAGTGAGGATTCCGGTTTCAGGACTCCTTTCACTCAAATCTCTACATGAGATCTAATAGTCAATTCGAGGGCGTGTGGCCTGTGCTATTCAGAATTGACTTACCGAAGGGACTGCCGATGCCCAGGAAGCACATATAACAGAACTAGTACGGGATACCCATGTTTTGGGTAGCTACTGGTGTTCTGTATACTTGTCGCAATGGGGGCCAACGTGTTGATATGTCTTAAGAAACCTTATACTCTGTTCATTGCGAAAACAACTTATGATGTTTCATATATCTCTTTCCGGTATTGACCTATGTGCTGGAAGCATCTGGTCATGGTGTTTGAGTCGACTGGTAATTCTCGAGGATTATGGAATCATACGGCCCGGGTGTCGTATATACACTGCTTACTGTCAGGGAACTGAAGGGTGAAAGCGATGCAAAAACTTTCGACCCCCATCAGTCCCTACTAGACGCCCTAGTACCATTAGCCACAATTGCTCGGGTGGGAGGTAGCGATTCAGTACCTAGAGGATTCCACGGAAATAAAGTCCCATCTTGAATATAGTTGTTCGGTCGACAAGAACCTAGTATATTTATCTTAATGGGGAGGTAAATATATGGTAAAGTGAGTCGAGCCGAAGGGTAAACAAAATGGAATACCCGACGAGGTTTCCAAGGGGACTTTTATGTGGTGCGGAAGGATCACCTGTTTGACATCACCATGACACCCGAGGTGTCCCGGGGTCGAATGTGACCCAAGTGATGATTGATTGTTGTTTGGAACCCTCTCATTCTGTACTCATCTGTGGCTTCGAGATGAGGCGTACGGATAGTTACCTATACTCTTGGAAAGAGTCGTGGCTAGACACTGAATTGCCGACTACTATTATATCGGGTGGTAGTAATCACTCTACCTCAAGTTCGACGAACCTTGTACACAAGCATGTGATACTCATTTGCAATGAGGATGGCTCGTCATTCTTGTAACACCCCAACCGATGGCGGAAACATCGGGATGTCACGTATTGATGATTGTTCCGTAGCTCATGGTGAATAATAAATTTCATTAAATGATTTAAATAAATTACATACAATTGTTCTAAGAATTTGTGCATCTCAAGATGAAATATACTAGCTACACATCTTCAAACATTAACTCTAATCTTCAAGCAAGTATAACCTGAAACATGTTAAGTTTGAAAATATTTTGGGTCAACAAAAGTTGGTGAGAATACATAGGTTTTGCATACAGTTGAAAGCAATATGTTGTATTGCAATCATAGTTGAAGTATAATAATGAGTAATGATAGAATATGAATCCGACATGTAACAATGCGTCTTTGTACAATCAAACTTTGTGTCGACTGAGACCTAACTCGCAAGTTAGTAAAAGTGTAACTGTTATCGATCATCCCTGAATTTATGCGGGGGGATGGGTTTGTCAGACCTATAGCGCTATAATCTAAACAGGCGGCTTGATCAATGTTAATGATTGTACTGTGTCTTTTTGTTACAGTCAAATGATAGAATGAGTAAATGATAGTGTAATCGAATCATAAGTTTCAACAATGTAAGAATAAGTAAATGATAGTGTATAAAATGTTTAAACATGTTTCACCCCAAAATGTAAAACAGAAAAAGGGGCTATGTAAACTCACCTTAGGTGCATAATGAGTTCGTGCGTTTTATTGAGCGTGCAAACACTTAGTAATAATGCCTTGGAAAACTCGAAACTAGCTAGAGGAGATAATGACGGATGAAAACTTTAGTATATGGGAGATGGGATAATAATGTATTTTTTTTTTGAATGGTATAAAGAGTTGAATGGTAGGCTAGTGTATTTATAGTGTAAAATTTGGAGTTGTAATTAGGGACTACCTTGACTAGGCTAGAATTTAGGAACAACTTTGACTTGACTAGAAGACCATATTTACTAACACTTTGACTTGACTAGGAGACCACGTTTGACTTTTCAGGATTGACTAAGGGACCTTGAAAGGGTTTAAGTTTAATTGGTTTTAATTAACATCACAAAATACCAAATGGTGTAGTGGTTTGTGTGGTGTGGTTAAGGTTTAGCCCGCCAGGGACTCGGGTTCGAATCTTGGCACAGGCAAACACTTTTTTCTTAACGTTTTTAAATCAGAATTTTTAATACAATCCAATTTAGTATTGATTATACGTCATTATTTAAACAAAAAAAATTAACAAAATGGATGATAAAGATACTGTAAACATGAATCGGATGAATAAACGAGGGAGTTCTATATATATATATATATATATATATAAAGAAAATTTGTGTGATGTTACAGTCTCCCCTACTTTTAGGAACTTCGTCCCGAAGTTTATTTTAAGAAGAAACATTTGAATAGTGTTGAGGATAGTTAGGGTGACTATGGTTCAGAGTAGGGTAAGAGTTTAAGGAACGTATAAGATAATCATAAATGCTAGATGGACTACCAAATAACTCGGGTTTGTTATTGGTCTGACCCTACAGTATCCCTTTCCACGTATCATTAGTGTTTATATATAGGGTGTACCGCAGCTAACCCATCACACCTCTGATACTTCGAAAACATACGGGGTATCTCCCAAAACCTTAATAGAATTTCACACTACCTTAATGTACCTGTAAATTCATGATTACGTTCCGGACCGCAATCACCATTTTACCTTACATTAGGGTTTTGTGTCCCTCTATGACTCTAAACACACATGTAAGTAATGCAAAATAGCCTTGTGATTGAATCGTATACAATGTATCCAAAAATAAGTCCAACTGTTGAGCAGGAAAAAGACCTCTACCAGTCAGTGAGTAAGAACCTCTACCGATTGTTGAGCAGGTGCGATAGCCTCTACCAGTCGTTGAGTAGGTTGTAGGGCCTCTACCGACTGTTGAGCAGGCCTCTACCTAATTCCCTATAACCATGGCTCTGATACCAATCTGTAACACCCCAACCGATGGCGGAAACATCGGGATGTCACGTATTGATGATTGTTCCGTAGCTCATGGTGAATAATAAATTTCATTAAATGATTTAAATAAATTACATACAATTGTTCTAAGAATTTGTACATCTCAAGATGAAAAATACTAGCTACACATCTTCAAGCATTAACTCTAATCTTCAAGCAAGTATAACCTGAAACATGTTAAGTTTGAAAATATTTTGGGTCAACAAAAGTTGGTGAGAATACATAGGTTTTGCATACAGTTGAAAGCAATATGTTGTATTGCAATCATAGTTGAAGTATAATAATGAGTAATGATAGAATATGAGTCCGACATGTAACAATGCGTCTTTGTACAATCAAACCTTGTGTCGACTGAGACCTAACTCGCAAGTTAGTAAAAGTGTAACTGTTATCGATCATCCCTGAATTTATGCGGGGGGATAGGTTTGTCAGACCTATAGTGCTATAATCTAAACAGGCGGCTTGATCAATGTTAATGATTGTACTGTGTCTTTTTGTTACAGTCAAATGATAGAATGAGTAAATGATAGTGTAATCGAATCATAAGTTTCAACAATGTAAGAATAAGTAAATGATAGTGTATAAAATGTTTAAACATGTTTCACCCTAAAATGTAAAACTGAAAAAGGGGCTATGTAAACTCACCTTAGGTGCATAATGAGTTCGTGCGTTTTATTGAGCGTGCAAACACTTAGTAATAATGCCTTGGAAAACTCGAAACTAGCTAGAGGAGATAATGACGGATGAAAACTTTAGTATATGGGAGATGGGATAATAATGTTTTTTTTTTTGAATGATATAAAGAGTTGAATGGTAGGCTAGTGTATTTATAATGTAAAATTTGGAGTTGTAATTAGGGACTACTTTCACTAGGCTAGAATTTAGGAACAACTTTGACTTGACTAGAAGACCATATTTACTAACACTTTGACTTGACTAGGAGACCACGTTTGACTTTTCAGGATTGACTAAGGGACCTTGAAAGGGTTTAAGTTTAATTGGTTTTAATTAACATCACAAAACACCAAATGGTGTAGTGGTTTGTGTGGTGTGGTTAATGTCACACCCCAACCGATGGCGGAATACATCGGGGCGAGACTTGGGATAGATTGTTCAAAGACTTCATGACACTAGAATTTGTGACAATATGATTTAAAGATAAAATTTCATTCATAGCATAATTATCGTCTAAAAGATAACAGAATACAAATTGTTTTCATGAAAAGAGAAATACGACATCAAAATATAGAACTTAAACTAGTGTGAGTTTCTAGTCCAATCCTAAGTAGATTTCTTGAATATCCTGCATCAAACATTTCCTGCAACATGTATAAAACATCCGTCAACACATAAAGCATTGGTGAGCATACTAGTTTTAGTTTACATACATAGTATTTTAGAATGGTTTACTCAAATCTCATACTATAGCATTGCACATACTTATCATACAAAAGACATAACTCAAACCCGCGAGTACCACAGCGTATACCTAACATATTCATGTTAGGCCGTTTAAATCTTAACAATGACCCATAAAGGGGGCGGTGTGCTAGTCCTATAGCGCTATGCCTATACATGTTAAGTGGGCTAATAATAGTTAATGATTTATGTCTAAGTATCTAAGAATCATAAGCATGGCAAGTAGCATATAAGTATGTTTAATAGATTGAGCATGTGTGTTTATGAAAGCATTAGTGTGTTTTGCATATGATACATGTTTACACCCCAAAAGTGATAAAGAGAAAAAGGGGACAAGTATGAACTCACCTTTGGGTGCGTTTTAGCAAGGTTCCAAAAGAATGAGTCTTGGGGGATTAGTTCCTTAGCCTTGGTTAACTAGAATTAGAAAAATAAAGAGTCTTAGGTTCGAGTTTAGATTATAGATTCAAGAGAGTCAAGCAAGCCTTTTAGGCGAACCAAGACACAAACCACCATGAAGGTGATTCGGATGGTCATAAGAGTCAAGCAAGCCTTTTAGGCGAACCAAAACACAAACCACCATAAAGGTGATTCGGATGGTCAAGAGAGTCAAGTATTGGTAAGGTAGGGATGTATCCACAAACCTTCCAAGTTATTAGATTAGTAAAGTTTTGAAAGTATATATTTTAGTATTTACATAATATAACTATAGGGTTAAAGTAGTGTATGGTGACTTAGTTTGGAAGAGCCTTGGCTTTCCTTTGTCAACCATTAACCATAGCACAAGTCCATTAAGTTGTTGGTGAACTTGGTTGGTATCACTTCAACTAACCTTCTAGTGCATAAAAACAATAGAAGATGAACCACCTTTGAGGCCTCCTTTTGGTGTCCTACTCATATTTATTTGCCATAGCAAACAAGAGCAAGGTCCTAGAGGTTTCCCCAAGGGGTTAGAAGGAGAGGAGAAATGAAGAAAGAAAAGGGAAGTGAGAGTTTAAAATGAGAAAACTCACTTAGAAGTGGGCTTCCATCACTTAGGATTTCTTGAAGAATTTAGATGTTTAGAGAGGATTTGAGATTGAGCAAGTGATTAAGGTGTAGGGAGGGGTTGTATTTATAGGTGAGTTAAGGTGGTTGGGTATTAAATAGAGTTAATGGGGTGGTTAGGAAGAGATTAATGGGGTTAAACTTGGTTGTTAAGTAATAATATTCTAGTTGCTATTGTTACTGATCGACTTTTTTTTAAAAAAAAAGAAAGCAGAATGTGAATAACAACATAAGATTGTTGTTGTTGTCAAAACAAAAGTCAAAGTGACTTAATAACAAGTCACGTTTTTTTTTTTCTCTTTCTTTTACCTTTTTTTAGTATTATTATTATAAAAAGAATCTATATATATAAATATATGTTTTATTTAAATATATATATATATATATATTAAGATCTTAACTAAATGAGTTTATTGTTATGACGCCTAAATTGGTTAGGATAGATTATAATGACGACTCGTCACGAATTGGTAGGAGTAACATAAAAGGAGCGGATACAGGCGAACTTGGAATTTGTTAAGTATAGAATTTAAAATACATAAAAAGTTAAAATAACGCGATGTTACAGTTAAGGTTTAGCCCGCCAGGGACTCGGGTTCGAATCCTGGCACAGACAAACACTTTTTTTTAACGTTTTTAAATCAGAATTTTTAATACAATCCAATTTAGTATTGATTATACGTCATTATTTAAACAAAAAAAAAATTAACAAAATGAATGATAAAGATACTGTAAACATGAATCGGATGAATAAACGAGGGAGTTCTATATATATATATATAAAGAAAATTTGTGTGATGTTACAGTCTCCCCTACTTTTAGGAACTTCGTCTCGAAGTTTATTTTAAGAAGAAACATTTGAATAGTGTTGAGGATAGTTAGGGTGACTATGGTTCAGAGTAGGGTAAGAGTTTAAGGAACGTATAGGATAACCATAAATGCTAGATGGACTACCAAATAACTAGGGTTTGTTATTGGTCTGACCCTACAGTATCCCTTTCCACGTATCATTAGTGTTTATATATAGGGTGTACCGCAGCTAACCCATCACACCTCTGATACTTCGAAAACATACGGGGTATCTCCCAAAACCTTAATAGAATTTCACACTACCTTAATGTACCTGTAAATTCATGATTACGTTCCGGACCGCAATCACCATTTTACCTTACATTAGGGTTTTGTGTCCTTCTATAACTCTAAACACACATGTAAGTAATGCAAAATAGCCTTGTGATTGAATCGTATACAATGTATCCAAAAATAAGTCCAACTGTTGAGCAGGAAAAAGACCTCTACCAGTCAGTGAGTAAGAACCTCTACCGATTGTTGAGCAGGTGCGATAGCCTCTACCAGTCGTTGAGTAGGTTGTAGGGCCTCTACCGACTGTTGAGCAGGCATGATGACCTCTACCAATCGTTGAGTAGGTTATTTGGTACTCTACTAACTATTGAGCAAGTACTTCATCATCCATCAGTTGTTTGATTAAGTGTACCAATTATTACACACATGAATTGCAAATTGATAATATGTACATGTAAGCAATCAAGTATCAAGTATAGCATACGAGTTGTAATAAAGTTGCCCTAGACAAGGTTAATGACTCTAGGTGTGTCTATAGCAAATAGTTTATATTCCATGAATTCTAGTTTCAAATGTTCAAATATGGTAGATAGTCGAATCCTCATGTATAACTAAGGATTTTGTTTGATGCAACACACAATTAAGTTTCAATAGTTTGGTTATCATGGGTAACTAGCTCATGTGTGAGAAGGTGAAGGATATGAATTTAGTTTTTGAGAGGATGATGAAAAATCTTGAAGGAGAATCAAGGTTGTGAGAGATAGTGAATGTGAAGATAGTTGATAAAGAGTTTATTTTATAGTAATGAGATTATGTAGCAATGTAAATTTTGGGGTTTGGATCAAAGGTTATAATCAAGTGTATAAGAAAACATGATTGTGGTATATGCCAAATATTGAAAAAAATTTGAACAAGTTGAAAATGAGTGAGTGTCAATGGAGAATTTAGAGACTAGATATTATTCCTATAAAAACAAATCTTATTTTCAAAATTGGTTTCATACATAAAGCAAAAGTTGTTAAATAGTACAAGCTAAGTGGACTTTGATTAAAATATTCCCGTTAGTTGGAGATTTCAAACATGACATTAGGTTTTGAAGATCAAGGTTCTATTAAGTGATTTTTAATAGTTTAAAGCATTATATAGAAAATTGTTTGTTACGTCAATAAATAAACAATTGAATTTAAGTTCGAGGACATCTTTTAACAAAAATGTGTTCTTTGTAAAGTCTCTTGGTAATGAAAATACAACAAGATTTAGAAATCTTTAGTTAGTGCTAAGGTATGAGGTTATAGTTTTTTTTTTTAAAATAAGTAACATGTGGAGAAAGGAAATAATATGATTTGGGTAGGGTGTTGAATATTTAAAAAGTGGCTAAGATGGTAAGGTGAAGTGTGATTGTGAAATCCATAGATGGTTATGAAATGAGATTGATTTAAGCTGTAAAATTTTGAGATTTTAGACCTTAGTTTAAGGAAAGTGAGTGTAATCATTTATTCATTAATTAAAACGAATAAACGAAAATGTTGACTTATCAAAACTTCTAGATTCTAATAACATAGTGAAGACATGCTTTAGCCTATAAGTGAACACTCATCCCGAGAATTCCCAGGTAGGCATCCGGGTCCCTCGTCTGATTGGGATTTATGCGCAATGCCAGTCCTAGACGGAAAACTCATAATACAGGCGTTCACCCTTCCAGATTGCACGTGTTCGTTATTAAAATCTAGAACCTCGACGAGATCTCAAGGTGGTTCAGGCTAAACCTGAGGATTTTGTCCTATTAGTCTAAGAGTAGGTCCAGTGATGGAGAGCAATCTTCTTGTAGGGATTAATGTAGGGATAAGAAGTAGGAGGGAGATAGAGAATAGAAATAAGTAAGGTTGCAAGTAAAAGGAGCAAGTACTAGTTAAAATCCTATGGTTATAGACTAGATTATTTTTCTAATAACCTAATTCCCTATAACCATGGCTCTGATACCAATCTGTAACACCCCAACCGATGGCGGAAACATCGGGATGTCACGTATTGATGATTGTTCCGTAGCTCATGGTGAATAATAAATTTCATTAAATGATTTAAATAAATTACATACAATTGTTCTAAGAATTTGTACATCTCAAGATGAAAAATACTAGCTACACATCTTTAAGCATTAACTCTAATCTTCAAGCAAGTATAACCTGAAACATGTTAAGTTTGAAAATATTTTGGGTCAACAAAAGTTGGTGAGAATACATAGGTTTTGCATACAGTTGAAAGCAATATGTAGTATTGCAATCATAGTTGAAGTATAATAATGAGTAATGATAGAATATGAGTCCAACATGTAACAATGCGTCTTTGTACAATCAAACCTTGTGTCGACTGAGACCTAACTTGCAAGTTAGTAAAAGTGTAACTGTTATCGATCATCCCTGAATTTATGTGGGGGGATGGGTTTGTCAGACCTATAGCGCTATAATCTAAACAGGCGGTTTGATCAATGTTAATGATTGTACTGTGTCTTTTTGTTACAGTCAAATGATAGAATGAGTAAATGATAGTGTAATCGAATCATAAGTTTCAACAATGTAAGAATAAGTAAATGATAGTGTATAAAATGTTTAAACATGTTTCACCCCAAAATGTA
Source organism: Ambrosia trifida (assembly GCA_028751855.1). NCBI lineage: Eukaryota > Viridiplantae > Streptophyta > Magnoliopsida > Asterales > Asteraceae > Ambrosia > Ambrosia trifida. The sequence continues at coordinate 92,699,345 of CM054126.1, forward strand.
AAACAGAAAAAGGGGCTATGTAAACTCACCTTAGGTGCATAATGAGTTTGTGCGTTTTATTGAGCGTACAAACACTTAGTAATAATGCCTTGGAAAACTCGAAACTAGCTAGAGGAGATAATGACGGATGAAAACTTTAGTATATGGGAGATGGGATAATAATGTTTTTTTTTTTGAATGGTATAAAGAGTTGAATGGTAGGCTAGTGTATTTATAGTGTAAAATTTGGAGTTGTAATTAGGGACTACTTTGACTAGGCTAGAATTTAGGAACAACTTTGACTTGACTAGAAGACCATATTTACTAACACTTTGACTTGACTAGGAGACCACGTTTGACTTTTCAGGATTGACTAAGGGACCTTGAAAGGGTTTAAGTTTAATTGGTTTTAATTAACATCACAAAACACCAAATGGTGTAGTGGTTTGTGTGGTGTGGTTAAGGATTAGCCCGCCAGGGACTCGGGTTCGAATCCTGGCACAGGCAAACACTTTTTTTTTTAACGTTTTTAAATCAGAATTTTTAATACAATCCAATTTAGTATTGATTATACGTCATTATTTAAACAAAAAAAAATTAACAAAATGGATGATAAAGATACTGTAAACATGAATCGGATGAATAAACAAGGGAGTTCTATATATATATATATATATATATATATATATATATATAAAGAAAATTTGTGTGATGTTACAATTCTCGAACAAATTGAACGTACTTGACGGAACTGCTCCGCGTTGACACGATTGATGTCAATGGCACATTGAATCCATGAGCTTCATCACCAAAATTTCCTATGTGATAGGAATTATCATCCAGTGTTCGGGGTGTACTACTCAAAGCCCTTGGAGGGCATACGTGTACATCTCCAGTACGTCGAATGACAGACGGAGATAGATACATATTCTGGGCTGAGTTATTCGAGAGATGTCCAATAAGTCTTGCAGAATTGGAGACTGTCTGGATGAGATGCGAACCTATTAAGAAGTCATACGGACAAGGCGCAGGCCTTAAGAATTTCGGTCTAATAATAGGTTTTCACTGAGAGTCATACTCCGAGAGGGTGTCGATAAGCTTAGAGATTGTAGTAGGCCAAATTCTTGATACTCCAGTGGCACGGAGATATCGATCAAAGTTGGTCTCGTGACGATTAAGCTCGAATTATCGCAAGAGCTTAGTGGGACTCTTGATGAATCCCGCAAGTCTGGCCTGAGGAAGCTTTGTCAATTCCTCGACCGACGGAAGTCCGGTAGACGTTAAGCTCTACTATTTCGGGAAACCGATAGATGTGTCAATGTGGGGTGTCCAAGAGCTTAGTCGTAGTTGGACTATGATATTGTGTTTGTTAGAGCACTAAGCGTGAACCTAGCATGAACCTGGGTTCACTAGGAAAGAGGAGATCTCGTGAAGCGCAAACACTCCGCCCTGTTCAAGGATACTATTGTAATGGACAACTTGAACTGAATTCCGGGACGGAATTCTCTTAACGGGGGGAGAATGTAACATCCGGCAAAAATCGATATGTTTCCGTACGTAATTAGTATATGTAATTAACGGTTTAAGTGCATGTTTAAATTAATTGGATTAATTTAACTAATGCCGTAGAGAATAATAAATTCCCCATAAGATGCATAGAATGCACACGTTTAATGATGAAGCATGATAGGATCGTGTGCGAATAAACTTGTCCGGTACGAACGTTGGTGATTACCCGGTAAAAATTAAATAAACGAAAAGGATCCCGGATACCCAGGATATAAAATAAAGGGGTATTTTCACAAAATATAATGCTTTTTGGAACTACAAAACCATAAGTGAAAACTTTACATACAAATCTCCCGGTAACGAATGAAGTGCGCGTGCCGCACCCGGTACGCGTATAACTTATAAATTCACCCAACAAGAGCTTAACTAACCAACTAACACTTAAACTAGGCTATGTTTAAGTGTTATTAGAAGCTATTATAATGTCCGAATAACACGCGATTAAAATCCGAAAAATACCCGAACGACACCTGAACGTTAAGGGATGAAACATAACAAATTATTAGCAAATATTTTGTGTTGTGGACCCCACTAGACCCACCCCCAAACCGGCCCTTTATCCTCACATGGCCAAAATCTATTTTTATTTGATCAATTCTCAAGGATATCACAAAGATTACAAGGGTGGGATATGAAATCTAACATGGATTATCTTGTGTACTTATAAAATCACTAAATCTTCCATTTCTTTGCAAAAACCCACGGCCAAAATCCATCCAAGAGAAGCAAATCCATACAAGATATAACTAGTACATCATATCCATGTTTTAAGGGATTTAGAATCCAAGTAAGATATGATATGATCTTATATGAGATTGCATGTCCTTGAAGATTATAGAATCCCTTCCTTGTTTCCTTGAAAGCTCACGGCCAAACACCCTCAAGGAGATCCACCAAAGATCATCCAAATCACCTAGTACAAACATATCTCTAATATATTGGATTTAAATCTAGAGTGGGATCCTTGTAATCTTGGAAGATATGAAGGGATTATAAAATATCACAAGGCTTGACACTTGATCAAAACTCTTACTTTTTTTTTCTTTCCTTTGAGCCGTGGCCTATCAAGGGCACACCCACATTTCTTTCAAGTTCAAACACTTCAAATTCCTTCCCAAAACATCCATCTTCCAAACCCCCATTGTGTGTTTCATGCTTGGAGCTTAACCACATAGGAAGAACACACTAAACCCCATCAAAATCAAGTATTGTTAGCTTCCCTAGCCTTGTGCTAGTTGTAAGTATTCTTGATCTTGTTTTGTCTTTAAAAAGTTTATGTTTAATAGCTTGAAGAAAGTTGTACAAGGGGTTAACTTGAATAAGCTTTTCATAATAAAACATGTGATTTTAAAGACTAAAATGGTGTTAAGATGGTGTGTATGGGCCGGAAATTGGTGATGGATGTGTAGTATTCTTATAGTTTTTATAAAGTTCATGAATACTTGAAGAAAATGATGATTTAAATATAACTTGCTATTAGAACTTGAATGAACTTAAAAATGGTTTTAATCATCTTAACATAAAGATATGAGACTTGTTATAATGTTATTTTTGTTAGAAAATAAGTATTGTAAAAATTGCATTATCAAAGTCTACAACTTGAAATATATAATTTGGACATGTTGGACAAAATACACAAATTACACTTATTAGTAGCATTAATAAGATGATATAAGACTATTAAAAGTGTTGAACCATGAAAATAAACTAACATGACAAAAATGATTTAAAATATATGATTTGGGTGAAAAAAAATACATAACACTTTCCTAAGTGTTGGGAAATATTCGTGGGAGAAAAATAACGTAAATAATCTAACAATTAAACGTTAAACAAGTGTATGGACTTAACAAGGAAAATATATATATACTCGACTCGACGAAATCTTAGTATATTTATTTAATGGGACAGTAAATATACGGGGAGGTAAGTCGAGTCGAGTGCAGAAAACAATATATATATATATATATAAATATATTGAATCGACGAGATCATAGTGTATTTACTTAATGGGAAAGTAAATATACGGTATGGTGAGTCGAGTCGAGCATAGAAAACATATTATCAAACGACAAGACCTTAGTATATTTATTTGAATGGGAAAATAAATATACGGTAAAGTGAGTCGTGTCGAGTGGTAAAGATATTATATCGAATGACGACATCTTAAGTATAATTATTTATGTGACACCTGGCAAACTCAGGTTAGTAACGTTGACTAAACTAGTAAGTCTACCTTAGCAAGTCATGCATATTACGTACTTAACGGAGTCAGTCGAGTCGGTATGATGATTCGGGGGAATCATCGGGAGTCGTTACGATGATCCGCGGGGTCATCGGGAGTCGGTCCATAACCATGGGTACAAGGATTGGTGATTCGTGGAATCACCGGATTTAATGCACACACGAGTCTCGAGTCCCGGGAATTGGTGAACGGATGTAAACGTGTTAGTTATCATGCATTATATGTTTGAAATCATTATGTGACTTATCGGTATGTGAATACGTGTTTATATATGTTAAAATAGTGTTTAACGTGCCAAAAACTCGTTCCAGCATCATAGGGGCGATTAGGAACCCCTAATCGCCTATATATGGGGCGAGTAGGATATATATATCAGGCGATTGGGACCTAATCGCCTGATGTACCATGCGATTAGGCCCCCAATCGCGTGATATGAACTGCTAATCGCCTATACAGCAGAGTCCGGGTCAAAACACCTATAAATAGAACCCTTAACTCCCCAAACACCTCTAGAACAACCCTAGCTGCTCCCAAGCCACCCACACACCTTGAAACACCTCTAGAACTCATTTTGCTACAAAAATCACCATCCCCAAGCCTACACATCTTTCTTTAGCAAAACCCAAGGTGTGTTCTTCATCCCTAACCTTTGTAAAGTTGTTATTTTAGGTTCCCCAAAGGTCCAGACCTTGTTTTACTAAGTTGTGTCTTTAAAAACCTTTCAAAAGAGTTCTAAACCAAGTCTACACCTTAATGCTTGTTATATGTGAAGTTTACATGCATATGTTGGCCTTCTTGGTGATTATAACATGATTGTTTCCAAGATATGATTGTACTTCTGCTATGTAGAGATTATTAGGAAGGTTGTCTTAGAGTTTTAGCCATTATTGTTGTGTTTTGAAGAAAATGTGTATTTTGACCCATTTGAATGTTCTTGAAGATTTAGGATGATTATGGTATGATTGTTGATGCAATGTTGTTAGAATTCATACTAGGAAGGTGTTAGGTCAGAGGTTTGATGATTTACAAGTTTGTAGAGATTGAAATCTGATTGTTTCCATTTAAGGAAAGATAAGGTTGGTTGGTGAAACCTAGTACTTTGCCATTTTAGGAAATAATTGCTTAGAAAATGTTAGATCAGTGATATGTTGGGGGTTTTTGCTTGAAATGGGTTGGTAAATGATTTAGGTTTGATATTGGGTGTTGTTGCATGTTTCGGATCTGATTTGGAGGGTTAAACGCGCGAAAATCCGTTACACAGCAGCAGCAGGCGATTAGGAATCCTAATCGCCTGATGCTATGCGATTATGCAGACATAGGGGCGATTAGGACCCTAATCGCCTGGAACTTCATGCGATTGGGCCCCTAATCGCCTGTAGGCTGAAGCCTACTCGCGTGTGACTTTCCTAATCGCATGTACTGCTGCCGTGAACGCGCTTTGACATCCCGGAACACGATTTGACACCTAGGAACATGCTAGGAACCCCGGGATACACCCAATGACTTAGTAAGACGTATTCGGACCCGATTATGCGTTAATCGGACATTATGCTAGACTAGGTGAACTATTGCGCGTATTAAGTGTTTAATTGCATATGTTGCATGATGTCTTGTATTTATCTAGCACGTGGAATGTCGGGTCACCAATGGGATGTCGGGTCTTGTCTGGCACGGTCGGTTTAACAGTTAAAGGTGTTTTCAAACGTTTATGGTCACGGTCTGGACATTCGGGGACTAGTTAGCCTGCGGGTTATTAGTCCAATACTTATACACATCTTATGATAGGTCGCCGCTATTTGGGGCTATCATAACATAATTACTTAACTGTTTTCAAGTAACGCAATCCAAGGTGAGTTTCACAGCCCCACTTTTACCGTTTTACTTTCGGGGGAGAAACATGCTACTTACTTACCTATTAAAGGTCATGTTATACTATGGTTACTTTACATATACTATGCGGCTTTTTACGGAAAGTCCCAGGGGGGAAACCATGAATGTGCGGGGATGCACAACGGGGGAAATGTGGATAGATCTATTGGGCCTCACAAACCCCACTCGACGGCTGGGCCGGGCGGGTGCATATTGTCTCTTATTACTGGCTCGCCGAGGCATCGGTTATAGCCAAAACTGCTGGGCAAGCTTCAACAACTTATAAACGTATAGTAATGGATTCCCAACCGCAGTAGTAAACAAACACTTAACGTCTAGCTAACGTTCTTATAACCTAGTAGTAACGGATATGATCTTCACAACTTATAGCAAACGCTTTATAAAAGAAAACCTGTGAACTCACCAGCATTATATGTTGACATTTTTGGCATGTTTTCTCAGGTCGCTAAGGTAGCAGTCAATGGGCTAGGCGCACGGAGTCATGCACAGCGTCTAATATTTTGAAGCATATTAAACAATGTTTTGTAAACAATGATATGTCTTTTGGTTGTAAACAAGAATGCTTCCGCTGCTGGTTTACGGCTCAAAGCATGATATTTTGGTTTTAAATATAATTATGAATGCATGTTTGTTGTATGTTTATTGTGATCGTTGACTGAGATCCTGGTGTGTCACGCGCCTCGCGGTAAAACCCCGCACGTGGAATTTGAGGGTGTGACAGATTGGTATCAGAGCCAACGGTTATAGTGAACTAGGACTGCATGTAGAGTCTAGTCTATAACTGGGTCGCACACACTAGACGGTCACAATTAGTCGAGTCTTAGCAAGTGGGTAACAATATGACTTGTCGGGGGTGTCGGTGTCATCGTCTACTACGCTACATCATCTATTTACTCCTTATCATCCTATTTCTTGACTCATCCTTACTATGATCCGATGGCGAACGATATACTATTGAACTTTCTTGACGGCGGTGTACATTGGGGTAGCTTCGGCGTACTCTTGAGATCTGTCCAGGGATTTGGACATCTCCCCTCTATGCCCTAATGAACACGCTCGTTCTTATGCATACTATCTTGTACTTATACTTATGATAATACCATGATTGGGCGCTAGTGTTCGGTGACTTGAACTTCAAACTTAAAGCGCGCCTGGAGGACCATGTGGAACAGTTTATCATGTCGGGTGCACACGAGATCATAAACTGTGATGCATGGGATCCCTGGCGGACTTTGGGCTTGAACGGATGGACCCGAGCTGGGCTCGGTCTAGTTTCTTGAAATTCCTAATGGGTTATACCACGGGCAAGCCTAAATCTTTTGTTTCATGTTGTGACAGAAGATGTCGGGAGCTCGTGGAGGTCGCAGAGGCGGCCGTGTTGGCGGTCGTGCTGGCGGCCGTGGTGGCGGCGGTGGCCGCGGGAATATTAATATGACCCAAGCTGAGTTGGATAACTTGATGCAGCAGCACGTGAATATTGCTCTGGCTGCATTCCAAGCCGCTCATAATGCTATGGGTGGTACGTTGATTCTCACCTATCCTATCTTGTTCCAGGGTACTGTACCTTTTTCTTGATTCTCACCTGCGTGTCTGTTCCAGGTGGTGCTGTCAATCCTCCTCCATCCCAGTGTTCCTACAAAAAGTTTATGGATTGCAAGCCCCACAACTTTAGTGGCACTGAAGGGGCAGTGGGACTGCTCCGCTGGTTGGAGAAAATTGAGTCAGTTTTCTCGATGTGCAACTGCCCGGAAGGCGACCGGGTGAAATATGCTTCTGCGACCCTGGAGGGTCAAGCTTTGACTTGGTGGAACTCCACCACCCAGACTATGGGTATTGGGGAAGCCCACGCTATGCCCTGGGCGGAGTTCATTCAGTTGCTGAAAAATGAGTACTGCCCGAGGGATGAAATCCAGAAGCTTGAGCATGAAGTCTGGAATCATAAGATGGTGGGGTCCGAGATTGAAACTTATACTGCTAGGCACAATGAGTTGGCGGTGTTGTGCCCCGATCTGCACGCACCCGAATACCGAAGAATTGAGCATTACGTCGCTGGGTTGGTACCGGAGATTGCAGGGTTAGTTGCTGCGGGCAATCTCACTGTTTATTCTGATGTGGTTCGGTCGGCTCACAGGCTGACCAACATGAAGGTGGCTGAAGGGGTCTTGCCTCCTCGAGGCGCTGCTGTGAAGGCTCCTGATAGTAACAAGCGGAAGTGGGAAGCTGTGGGGAAAGGCTCGAGTTCGGCTCAGCCTCAACAGGTAAGGAAGTCTGATACTGGGGGATCGTCGTCTGAACAGAAAATGGGGGGTTATCAGGGGAGGTTGCCAAAGTGTGAACGATGCTGGTTTCATCATACTGGTCGTTGCGACAAGAGCCATTGTCGCCGGTGCAACAAGGCCGGGCATGTGGCTCATGACTGCAGGGTTAATCTTCAGGGTAACCGGAACCCTCCTGCTACACCTACTCCGGCTCCTCCTGTTGCTGCTCCCCAGGGAAATCAGGGCAAACAGGGGTGCTACAATTGTGGTGAACTTGGTCACTACAAGCGTGAATGCCCCAAGTTGAAGCAGGGCGAAGCTGGGAAGAACGGGTCGGGGAATGGAAACAATGGGGGCGGAGGCAGGAATGCTCGCGCCTTCGTGATTGGTTCGAGCGGGGCTCGACAAGATCCTGACACTGTTACTGGTACGTTTCTTCTCGATAATCACTATGCTACGGTTTTATTCGATTCCGGCGCCGATAAGAGTTTTATATCTCTTGGGTTTAGTCAATTGCTTGATAGGGTACCTACACCTCTAGAGGCTAAGTACTTGATAGAATTGGCTGATGGTAAGTAAGTCGAGGCGACGCACGTCCTTAGGGAGTGTCACCTTGAGTTGTCGGGTTATTCCTTCCCTATTGATCTTATGCCGGTGTCCTTGGGTAGTTTCGATGTTGTCGTGGGTATGGATTAGTTGTCTCTGTATCATGCTGAGATCGTTTGTTTTGATAAAGTCATTCGACTTCCTCTCCCTGATGGAGAAATTCTGTTGGTGCATGGTGAGAAGAGCGGGGTCCCGTTGAGTATCATTTCGTGTATGAAAGCCTATAAGTATCTTCGGAAGGGGTATTCTGCCATTCTGGCACTTGTTTCGGTTTCGTCTGAAGAAGAGAAGAAGATTGAAGATATTCCTGTTGTCCGTGACTTTCCCGATGTATTTCCTGAAGACTTACCTGGTCTTCCGCCTTATCGTCAGGTCGAATTTGGTATTGAACTCGCTCCAGGTGCGGCCCCTATTGCTCGTGCCCCTTATCGTCTTGCACCTCCCGAGATGCAGGAGTTGTCGAACCAGTTGCAGGAGCTGTTAGAGAAGGGTTTCATTCGACCTAGTTCGTCCCCGTGGGGAGCCCCTATTTTTTTTGTCAAGAAGAAGGACGGAAGCCTACGGATGTGTATCGACTACCGGGAGTTGAATAAGGTTACCATCAAGAATCGCTATCCTCTTCCTTGCATCGATGACTTATTTGACCAGCTTCAGGGTTCTAGTTTCTATTCGAAGATTGATTTGAGGTCGGGGTACCATCAGTTGAGGGTTCAAGAAGCTGACATTCCGAAGACCGCCTTTCGAACTCGCTATGGCCATTTTGAATTCCTGGTCATGCCTTTTGGTCTCACCAATGCGCCTGCCATCTTTATGGATCTGATGAACCGTGTTTGTAAGCCTTATCTTGATAAGTTCGTGATTGTCTTCATTGATGATATTCTAGTCTATTCCAAGAACGAGGTGGACCACCAGGAACACTTGCGTCTTGTTTTGGAACTCCTGAGGCGGGAACAGTTGTACGCCAAGTTTTCTAAGTGTAGCTTCTGGTTGCGTGAAGTCCAATTCCTTGGTCATGTTGTTAATGAGAAAGGAATCCACGTTGACCCAGCTAAGATTGAAGCCATTAAAGACTGGGAAGCACCAAAGACGCCATCTGAGGTGCGGCAATTCCTAGGCCTTGCAGGTTATTACCGTCGTTTTATCGAGGGATTTTCGAAGATCGCTCAACCCCTCACCTCGCTTACCCAGAAGGACAGAAAGTTCGACTGGGGTGATTCGCAGGAGTCGGCCTTCCAGATGTTAAAGGCTAAACTCTGTTCTGCTCCTATCTTGTCCTTGCCTGAGGGCACGGACGATTTTGTGGTTTATTGTGACGCTTCTATCCGGGGTCTCAGTTGTGTACTGATGCAGCGCGAGAAGGTCATCGCCTATGCTTCTCGTCAGCTCAAAGTTCATGAGAAAAACTACCCCACCCATGATCTGGAATTGGGTGCGGTGGTCTTTGCTTTAAAGATTTGGAGGCATTACTTGTACGGTACCAAATGCACTATTTACACCGATCACAAGAGCCTCCAGCATATCTTTGATCAGAAGGTGTTGAATATAAGACAGCGTCGTTGGGTCGAACTCCTTAATGATTACGAGTGCGTTATTAAATACCATCCTGGTAAGGCGAATGTGGTCGCAGACGCCTTGAGCAGGAAGGAAACGGCTAAACCTCGTCATGTTCGAGCCCTTCAGCTCACTATCCATTCCGGCTTACCTGATCGAATCCGTTCAGCGCAGCAAGAAGCTTTGAAGGAGGAAAACCTTAAAGCTGAAACCATGCATGGTGCTGATAGCCACCTTGAACTCTGGTCCGATGGGTTACACTATTTCGCTGAACGTATTTGGGTTCCCTTATTTGGGGGCTTGCGGGAGCTTGTTCTTGATGAAGCTCACAAGTCCCGGTACTCTATTCACCCTGGCTCCGATAAGATGTATCAAGACCTAAAGATACTTTATTGGTGGCCAAACATGAAGGCGGACGTGGCTTTGTATGTGAGCAAGTGCTTGACCTGTGCCAAGGTCAAGGTCGAATATCAAAAGCCATCCGGCCTTCTGCAACAGCCTGAAATTCCTGAGTGGAAGTGGGAGCGGATTACGATGGACTTTGTGACCAAACTCCCGAAATCGCCCAGTGGTTGTAACATGATCTGGGTGATTGTCGATAGGTTGACAAAGTCTGCGCACTTCCTCGCTATCAAAGATACCGATGGCCTCGAGCGTCTGGCACGGTTATACCTCAAGGAAGTGGTCTCTCGGCACGGGGTGCCTGTCTTTATTATTTCTGATCGTGATCCTCGGTTCGCCTCTAACTTCTGGAAATCCTTGCATAAGGCTCTGGGTACTCAGTTAGACATGAGCACAGCGTATCATCCGCAAACTGACGGTCAAAGTGAGCGGACAATCCAAACGCTAGAAGACATGCTTCGGGCATGTGTGATCGACTTTGGCAAGGGGTGGGAGAGTCACCTACCGTTGGTGGAATTCTCCTACAACAACAGTTACCATTCTAGCATCAAGGCAGCTCCGTTCGAGGCTCTTTACGGGCGGAAATGCCGGTCTCCTCTTTGTTCGGCCGAGGTGGGTGAGAGTCAACTCACCGGCCCGGAACTTGTGTACGAGACTTCCGAGAAGATCGTACAAATCCGTAACCGCTTGGCAGCAGCTCGGGACCGTCAAAAGAGCTATGCCGATCGTCGTCGCAAGCCTTTGGAGTTTGAGGTTGGCGACAGGGTTTTGTTGAAGGTATCTCCGTGGAAGGGCGTTATACGTTTTGGGAAGCGGGGCAAATTGAATCCTCGGTATGTAGGACCGTTCGCAATTCTGGAACGGATTGGACCGGTAGCATACAGGCTTGATCTGCCAGCTGAACTCAGTAATGTTCATAATGTCTTCCATGTTTCTAATTTGAAGAAGTGTTTGGCGGATGAATCTTTGATTGTTCCTCTCGAAGAGATCAAGGTGGACGATCGTCTACGTATCGTGGAGGAACCGGTTGAAATTCTTGACTATAAAATCCGTAGCCTTCGACGGCGTAAAATCCGCATTGTTAAAGTCCGTTGGAACTCTGATCGTGGACCGGAGTTCACGTGGGAACGGGAAGATCAAATGAAGGCTAAGTATCCCCATTTATTTCCTAAACGCGTGTTCGAATCAAGGCATGTCTCTGCTGAAGCTGAATGAATCTCGGGTCGAGATTCCTTTCAACAGGGGGATGATGTGGCAACCGGAAAATTTTTCTTCTCTTTCGTCTCTTCCTTTTTGGCCTTGGGCAATTTTCGCGACGAAAATTCTTTCAACAGGGGGATGATGTGACACCCGGCAAACACAGGTTAGTAACGTTGACTAAACTAGTAAGTCTACCTTAGCAAGTCATGCATATTACGTACTTAACGGAGTCAGTCGAGTCGGTATGATGATTCGGGGGAATCATCGGGAGTCATTACGATGATCCGCGGGGTCATCGGGAGTCGGTCCATAACCATGGGTACAAGGATTGGTGATTCGTGGAATCACCGGATTTAATGCACACACGAGTCTCGAGTCCCGGGAATTGGTGAACGGATGTAAACGTGTTAGTTATCATGCATTATATGTTTGAAATCATTATGTGACTTATCGGTATGTGAATACGTGTTTATATATGTTAAAATAGTGTTTAACGTGCCAAAAACTCGTTCCAGCATCATAGGGGCGATTAGGAACCCCTAATCGCCTATATATGGGGCGAGTAGGATATATATCAGGCGATTGGGACCTAATCGCCTGATGTACCATGCGATTAGGCCCCCAATCGCGTGATATGAACTGCTAATCGCCTATACAGCAGAGTCCGGGTCAAAACACCTATAAATAGAACCCTTAACTCCCCAAACACCTCTAGAACAACCCTAGCTGCTCCCAAGCCACCCACACACCTTGAAACACCTCTGGAACTCATTTTGCTACAAAAATCACCATCCCCAAGCCTACACACCTTTCTTTAGCAAAACCCAAGGTGTGTTCTTCATCCCTAACCTTTGTAAAGTTGTTATTTTAGGTTCCCCAAAGGTCCAGACCTTGTTTTACTAAGTTGTGTCTTTAAAAACCTTTCAAAAGAGTTCTAAACCAAGTCTACACCTTAATGCTTGTTATATGTGAAGTTTACATGCATATGTTGGCCTTCTTGGTGATTATAACATGATTGTTTCCAAGATATGATTGTACTTCTGCTATGTAGAGATTATTAGGAAGGTTGTCTTAGAGTTTTAGCCATTATTGTTGTGTTTTGAAGAAAATGTGTATTTTGACCCATTTGAATGTTCTTGAAGATTTAGGATGATTATGGTATGATTGTTGATGCAATGTTGTTAGAATTCATACTAGGAAGGTGTTAGGTCAGAGGTTTGATGATTTACAAGTTTGTAGAGATTGAAATCTGATTGTTTCCATTTAAGGAAAGATAAGGTTGGTTGGTGAAACCTAGTACTTTGCCATTTTAGGAAATAATTGCTTAGAACATGTTAGATCAGTGATATGTTGGGGGTTTTTGCTTGAAATGGGTTGGTAAATGATTTAGGTTTGATATTGGGTGTTGTTGCATGTTTCGGATCTGATTTGGAGGGTTAAACGCGCGAAAATCCGTTACACAGCAGCAGCAGGCGATTAGGAATCCTAATCGCCTGATGCTATGCGATTATGCAGAGATAGGGGCGATTAGGACCCTAATCGCCTGGAACTTCATGCGATTGGGCCCCTAATCGCCTGTAGGCTGAAGCCTACTCGCGTGTGACTTTCCTAATCGCATGTACTGCTGCCGTGAACGCGTTTTGACATCCCGGAACACGATTTGACACCTAGGAACATGCTAGGAACCCCGGGATACACCCAATGACTTAGTAAGACGTATTCGGACCTGATTATGCGTTAATCGGACATTATGCTAGACTAGGTGAACTATTGCGCGTATTAAGTGTTTAATTGCATATGTTGCATGATGTCTTGTATTTATCTAACACGTGGAATGTCGGGTCACCAATGGGATGTCGGGTCTTGTCTGGCACAGTCGGTTTAACAGTTAAAGGTGTTTTCAAACGTTTATGGTCACGGTCTGGACATTCGGGGACTAGTTAGCCTGCGGGTTATTAGTCCAATACTTATACACATCTTATGATAGGTCGCCGCTATTTGGGGCTATCATAACATAATTACTTAACTGTTTTCAAGTAACGCAATCCAAGGTGAGTTTCACAGCCCCACTTTTACCGTTTTACTTTCGGGGGAGAAACATGCTACTTACTTACCTATTAAAGGTCATGTTATACTATGGTTACTTTACGGAAAGTCCCAGGGGGGAAACCATGAATGTGCGGGGATGCACAACGGGGGAAATGTGGATAGATCTATTGGGCCTCACAAACCCCACTCGACGGCTGGGCCGGGCGGGTGCATATTGTCTCTTATTACTGGCTCGCCGAGGCATCGGTTATAGCCAAAACTGCTGGGCAAGCTTCAACAACTTATAAACGTATAGTAATGGATTCCCAACCGCAGTAGTAAACAAACACTTAACGTCTAGCTAACGTTCTTATAACCTAGTAGTAACGGATATGATCTTCACAACTTATAGCAAACGCTTTATAAAAGAAAACCTGTGAACTCACCAGCATTATATGTTGACATTTTTGGCATGTTTTCTCAGGTCGCTAAGGTAGCAGTCAATGGGCTAGGCGCACGGAGTCATGCACAGCGTCTAATATTTTGAAGCATATTAAACAATGTTTTGTAAACAATGATATGTCTTTTGGTTGTAAACAAGAATGCTTCCGCTGCTGGTTTACGGCTCAAAGCATGATATTTTGGTTTTAAATATAATTATGAATGCATGTTTGTTGTATGTTTATTGTGATCGTTGACTGAGATCCTGGTGTGTCACGCGCCTCGCGGTAAAACCCCGCACGTGGAATTTGAGGGTGTGACAATTTAATGGGAAAATAATTATACGTTAAGTGAAGTTGAGTCGAGAATAATATTATACAAGTTAATTAATATTCATGAAAGTATAAATGTAACTTGTAACAAGGGTAATCCATCACCAACGGACCTAGGACATTTGTTTAATTAAACGGGGAATTATATGTAAATGGTGGTGTTGGGAGTTGGGTGTACAACTTGCCGGAAAAGCCCACACTATAGACTTAGTGACTTACACGCACTAGGACGTTCGTAGGTGCTTGACCATGGACTTGCTATTCTCTGCTATTTGATTGTTTGCTGTACATCAGGTGAGTTTCACGGCCCCATTTTACTGTTTTAACTGGGGGAAAGATATGTTTGTCAAAAGTTATCACATGTTGAAATATTTTCAAAGGTTAAAATGTGATGAGTGGCATGATGAGTACTTGAGTTTTGTTATGTGATCGCCACTCAGGGTTGAGTCCTCGCTACTATAACCATTAATTCAGGGAAATGAAACCGAAGGAATATTTGGATAGTACTATTGGTGCCTGACAAGGCCCATCCCTAATCGATAGCGTCGATTATGCATCGGCGTATGCCAGGGGTGCACGTGTTCTGAACTTAAGTCGTGGGTTCCGAGAAACGACTTGGAGCGGGGCATATTTATTAGTCTTGGTTTGGTTATGGGACTCAGGGGATTGCTTATCATCATAGTTTGTAGGAGCTAGCTACTCCTTACAAAGGCCACAAGTTGTGCAGGTTTCGCACATGTTGTAAAAAAACGAAATATCGATAGAGAAGATCCTAGTATAATTATTTAATGGGAAAATAATTATACGGTAAAGTGAGTCGAGTCGATGGTTGTGCAAATGTTGTTGTTATGAAACTAAAACCTGTGAACTCACCAATATTTTATATATTGACATCTTTTTAAACATATCTTTCAGGTAACTAAGTGTTGAATAGATATGGGGCTAGTGCGGTGGAATTTGGGATGTCGGATACTGGTCGGGGTCTCATCTATTGTTACCAACGGGTTGGAACATAAACGGAAATACCCCCACATTGGAACTTAATGTTCATTGTTTTATGTAATGCTTTGTGCAACATTGTAACGAGATACTCACTTTCGACATCCAAATAAATTGATCTTTTCTAATTAAATATAGTTTGTGTAAATCTTGACTTTGATATGTTTTTGAGTGTTGCGCTACGTGTTTCCGCCTTTGACGTGATGTGACACAAACCACAAGTTAGTTTAATTCCCCATTTAGTTAAACTTGTATCCTAGGTCCGTTGGTGATGGATTTACCCCCGTCACAAGTTACACTTATATTTTCATGAATATTACTTAACTTGTATAATATTGTTCTCGATCCGACTCACTTGACATATAATTATTTTCCCATTAAATAATTATACTAAGATCTTGTCGTTCGATATAATATTTTTAACACTCGACTCGACTCACTTTACCGTATATTTATTTTTCCATTAAATAAATATACTAGGATCTTGTCGATCGATAATATATTTTCAACACTCGACTCGACTCGACTCACCTTACCGTATATTTACTTTCCCATTAAATAAATATACTAGGATCTTGTCGACTCGATATAACATTTTAAGTACTCAATTCGACTCACTTTACCGTATATTTACTTTCCCATTAAATAAATATACTAGGATCTTGTCGATTTGATAATATATTTTCGGTGTTAAGTCCATAGGCTTGTTTTAAACTGTTAATCGTTAGATTATTTAAGTTATTTTCTCTCACGAATAATTTTCCAACACTTAGGAAAGTGTTATGTATTTTCACCCAAATTATATATTTTAAGTCCTTAAAAATATATGTGTTCATTTTCACATTAGACGTAATAATAATTTACTTGTTCGTCCGTTTTTACGTCTTAGTCCGTTAACACGTCGTAACATGAACACGTCCATATCCGATCACTTAACATATACATATTTTGTTAATTTTACAAGTTTTAAACAATATGTATAATTATTCATCCTTTAATTTCTACATATCTTTACTTGGAAGTTTATAAATAACATTTGTATTTTTAATACAAGGACTTGGTTACTTCCACATAAAAATGTTCCAACACTTTTATATCCCCATTTATATAAAAGTGTTCATTTTTATACAAGTTTTCACCAAGTTTTTAATTTATCTATCATTTTATAAAAACCTTTGTTTATACATTTCCAACATATTAGGAAGTTTATATCTTTATAAAACTTTATTTTAAAAATACATTTTTATACAAAATACATGTTTGTAAATTTGCTACTATTTACACAATCAACCTTGGAAAGTTAACATTTTACACTTTTGACACTAAGCTTTCCAAAGTCATATTTTTAGATGCAAGTTTCTAAAAATGACATTTTCTGTCCCTCAACTTTTAAAGTTACCAAAATAGTCCTTTAACTTCCAAAAATTACATTTTCTTCCTAATCTTTCAAAAATGACAATTTTCTACTAAACTAGTAAACTTTATTTTATCATCTTTGTCATGATAGATTATTTTTATGATCCAACATTATCCATTGTCCATAATAACCTCATTAAGGATAATAATAGGTGTATTTAGTGTAATATGTCCAATATGTCCAACTTGCATTTTTCAAGTGTGTAGACTTTGAAGATGTAAAATTTATGTAATATATTTTCTAACAAGATCAACACCATATCAAGTTTTAGATGATTATTTTATGAAGATTTAAACCAGTTTTAAGGTTACTCAAGTTTCATTAACAAACTAGTTTAGATCATCATTTTATTTAAGTTTTTGTGAACTTTATGAAACTACAAAAACAATACATAACCATCACCAAAATTTCGGCCCTAGTTTACATTTATATCACCATTTTAGTCTTAAAAAGTATATGTTTTATCATGTAAAATTTCATCAAGTTAACCCATGTACAACTTGCTTTCTAGATAACAAAACATACACTTTTAAGAACAAGAATGAGATCAAGAATACTTCAATTAGCACAAGGCTAGGGAAGCTAAAAACACTTGGTTTTCAAGGGGTTTAGTGTGTTCTTCGTAGGTGGTTAAGCTCCAAGCTTGAAACACATAATTTGGGGTTTGGAAAATGGATTTTAATGGATGTATTTGGAGTGTTAGAACTTAAAAATGGATGTGTGTGTGTGGGTGTAACCACACGGCACAAAGAAGAAGAAAACAAGAGATTTTTTTTCGTTGTTTAACAAGTGTTGTATCACCCTATCTCTTATAATCTTCCAAGATCACACAATATCTAACTTTAGATTTAAATCCCTTAAATTATGGAGATGTGTTACTAGAGCAATCTTGTTAGTTATGTATGGTTGTATGTTGGCCGATTTTGGTAGGAGATGTAGAGGATTTTTATAGATCTTGTAAGTACTAGTCAATCTTATATAAAATCTCCTCCATATCCTCATGATCTTTCATAGATATCATGGATTAGTTTTGTACAAAAAAAAAAGGATTTGGGCATGGCAAGGGGATGGGGATGGTTTGGGGGTGGTTTAGTGGGGTCCACAACATAAAACACTTGTTAGTAATTGGTTATGTCTCAAACATAATGTTCGGGTTTTGTTCGGGTTTTAATCAGACTTTAATTACGCATTATTCGGACATTATAATAGCCTCTAATAACCCTTAAACATAGCCTAGTTTAAGTATTGGTTGGTTAATTAGGCTTTCGTTGGGTGAAATTATAAGTTATACGCGTATCGGGTGCGATATGCACACTTTATTCGTTACCGGGAGGTATGTAAAGTTTTCAGTTTTGGTTTTGGAGTTCAAAAACACATTATATTTTGTGAAAAATACCCTTTATTTTATATCCTGGGTGTCCGGGATCCTTTTCGTTTATTTAATTTTTACCGGGTAATCACCAACGTCCGTTCCGGACAAGTTTATTCGCACGCGATTTTGTCGTGCTTCAACACTAAACATGTGCATTCCTATGCATCTTATGGGGAATTTGCTATTCTCTAAGGCATTAGTTAAACAATTAACACGAATTTGCACTTAATTACGTTAATTACACATAATTAATTAGTACGGATTTACCTTAATTTTGCCGGTTGTCACATTATTTCTTTGACATGCTGAACTTTAAATTATTTTTAATGTGATACTTTCTTTGTTGGTTGTTTTATATCTTATTTTACGATGAACAATCAGTTAGAAAGGTCATTAAACTATTCATTATGTTTTATCACAAGTCAGACATGTATGCATCAAACAAATTCCAAAATCTTCATTGAAGATCATTTTAATGCATTAGTAGATCCTTTTCAAGTCATGTACCTATTGTATATGTATATAAGCTTGAGTGGTGATGTTTCAAATCAACTTATGTGCCTTTGCAATGCAGACTTGTCATTGATGATATAAGAATCCATGTAAGCTTTATACTCTTTCAATATATGTTTCAAATCAAGTTAATTTTTGGAGTTGATCCTTCCTCTCACGCTCACTTCTTTCTATTATCCTAGATAGCAAAGAACTTAATGGAGGAAGTGATGTGTTGGTGAAAACACCTTGTTAATATGTTAGTTTTGTATATATTTTAGTCTTTTATTGTGTACTTTTAGTCGGTCTTAGTTATTTAATAGTGTACGTGTGTTTTGTAGGTGTTCGTGAGATATGAGCTTAATACGAAGGAACTTTGGTCAAGTCGCAGACACTCGGTATAAGAGCATGGAGTAATAATATATATATATATATATATATAGTATATAATAATAATAATAATAATAGTAATAATAATAATAATAACAAACTAATAGTAATGATACAAATGAAAAAAAAAACAAAACGTGACTTAAGTTACGGCCCATGGCCCAAGAGGGAATGATTGGAGGATTATGATGAGGTCTTGACGGCTGACAATTGAAGGGAGGCACGGAAGGGGATTTACGAAGGAGCAGCCTTTTGGCTGTCGAAAATTCGCACAACAGAAAGAGAACAAGGGGATGGAGGCTTCTACTATAACCATGAGCGGTTAAGTCATCCGTAATTTCCCCGGGTGAATCTTTGTATTGATTTTGTATTCCGAACTCGTTTTAATTATGTATGAACTAGTATTTTTACTACTTGTGTTGGATTGAATAAACCTTGCTTATATTTGAACCAATTTATCTATTAACTGTGATTTTTGGCATCATAGGGAGGTTGGTTGATATTTGTATAGGGATAGCTAGGCGTACGGTTTACGTTGAAAACATGTCCCTAGTTATTATTTCAACCTGAATAGTTATTGTGACAGGATAGCTAGTTATTGTGACAGGATAACCAAGGCCATGTCTATGTGGTGTTCTTGTAGTTAAATCGAATAGGTTGCAAGATTATACAGATAGGATCCCGAGTGGAAGTTACATTTATCTTTATTATTTATTTAGATTATTTTATTATCATTTCAACATTTTTATAAAACAAACAAAAAGATAAAACTAGAAAACTTCATAATTGTATTTTGTATATTTATTTTGGTAACTAGCTTAGACAAATAAACAACCATTGTGACGCTAACCACATGCTCCTCGTGGATTCGATATTCCCTACTTACCCCGGCTACCTAGGTTATTTAGGTTTTGTATGACCCTTGACGACAGACGGTCATCAGGAAGTAGCAGCCCTCATAATCCAAATGATTTTTGGTGGTTACTTTATATTGTATTATTAAAACAAATTAAAAAAATATTAAGTACATTCTACACTACATACCTATAATTCATATTTCTTGATATTTTTCCCCATGTTTGTAGGTATGAAGGGGGTTTTGGATCTAGGAGGGATTGTTGGGTTGAATAAAGTGGAATTATGATGGGTCCAGCCGAGTTCGGGTAAACGGGTAGTAAGGTATGGCTGGAACAAACTGTTTTAGAGATTGGTCAGTTAGTTTAGCTCATAATAGGTTCGCGACCTTTGTGCAGGGTAACTATTTTAAAAAGTGTTCATTTTGGTTCGGGCAGAATGGGTTCATAGTATTGGGCGCGATTCAAACCGTAAGGCGGGGTAATGGGTCGTATGAGATTCGGGTCTTAATGGATTCAACCAAATTGGGTACGAGTTAAAACAGACGGCTTAAAAAGCGGTCATTTGGTTTTAGTCGTAGATGGTTCGAGTCTCAATTCATTATCCATGTTAATAGGTATGAAATTGAGCAAGACTATACCTTGTTGTAGAAGGATGCAAACTAGCCTCTAGGTTGATCTCAAAGTGGTTTCCCTGGTTCACAGTAATTTTGTTTGCTTTTGACCCGCACCCGACTTCCTTTTTTCCATTTTCTAGGCTACACCTTGTTGTCGGGTCACATGTCTTATATGGTATTCTTTATTGCTCTACTCTAGTCTTCATAAAAACATACTTTTGATGAAAAAAACAACCGAAACTGTAAACTATTCGTTTGCCAGCTCCTTGCTACAATTTGGGTGTTTTTTTAGTGGAATGAATTTGCCTTTAAAAAATAGTTAAATTGTGGCTATTCGGTTGTTTCGTTTTGTTTTGCATGACAGTGACCTCTCATTGCTTAGGGCAGATTGCAGAATACCTAAGCATTTTGTAGGATAGCATTGTGCAGCAGAGAAGCCAGACTTTGAGTTTGACTTTGTTTTCCTTTTCTTTTGGAAGGAACATCACTTTAGTTAAAATGGAAAACCTGCAAGATACAAAAAGCTACGAATAAGTAAAGAAGTACAAAAGAAGAAACAAAACAAGTATTGTTTTGTGTTTTAGTTTTTGGAAATTGATTTTTTTTCTTTTTTGCTTTTTGTTATGTGCTGAGTTTTTGTTTTTGTTTTTGTTTTTGCTTTTTTTTCTTTTCTTTTTACTTTTTTGATTCAATATAAAGCTTAATTGGTGGTTCATTATGTTTAGTTGTATGTTGAGTTACTAAGTTGTATTCACTTTATTTTATTATCTTATTTTTTGGGAGTTAAAGATTATTAATCTTGTGGTAAGTATGATATAGGGTTAATTTAAAACTAAAATATATTGCATGGTGCCTCATTTACGTGAAGCTCTCACTTCACGCCTCATGCCTTATGCCTTGGTTTTTGGGACCTAAACGCCTAGGATCACGTTAAGCTTTTTAAAACCAAGGCTAAGATTATGAAAGTGTATATCAAGGTTGTAATTGCACATCACTAATTGCTATTATGTGTGAGATCTCAGGATCGTTTGAGGGAATGATTGAGAGAAACTAAGTGTTTTATAAACAAAGAACGTTTCATACACTTTTACAAATGATGGGTACAAGCCTATTTATACTTGGCTAATGGGTGTGTCTCTAATAGACGTGACCCTTCAAACTATAATAGCTACTTATAATTAACTTGTGACACAATGGTTCACTTATTTCTATTCTAGACTTAGGATATATAATATACTTTAGGATAAATCAAATATTATACACTAACATTCTCCCCCTTAATTTTGATTTATCTTTCATGCTTCACAGTAGGGTCTTGATCATCTTCATTGCGTCTTGCTTATAGCATTACTGGTCCAACTTCTTCACATTGAATTAGATGAGCTTCCTCTTTTTCTTCTAGTTTTGGACATTCGTGTTTGAGGTGTCCAAACTCATTGCAATTGTAGCATCTTATATAGCTCTTGTTTTATTGGTACCTCCTGTTGTCTTTGTTTCTCCAAGTCTTCCAATTTTTAGCTTTATCACATCCTTGACTTGAATTTGCATGACCACAATGTTCACAGTTATCTTCCTTGAATTTTCCTTTAGCATCTTCTTTGGTGAATAAGAGTTACTGTGTGATTCACCTTCTTCTGGTTTCTTGATGCGTTCTTCGTATGCCTTTAGTCTTTCGATAGCTTCTTGAAATGGCATAGTATTAAGATCGGCAAACTGTTCGATTGCAACAACAATTTGGATGTACTTTTCTGGTACGGAGCTGAGTAGTTTCCTTACTAATCTTTTTTTTTATCAATTGTAGATCCAAGATTGTTGGCTTGTGAGACAAGTTTACTAATTTTTCCTGTAAAATCATCTAGTGATTCTGAGTCTTTCATCTTTAGAGCTTCAAAGTCTGATTCGAGTGTTTGCATTCTTGCTTCTTTGACTCTGTCTGCTCCTACATATCTTGCTTTCAAATCTTCCCAAATGTCTTTACGCTGTGTTCAAGAGTTTCATTTAAGGGGGGAAGAGAAAGGATCTCCCTCCTCTTCCTTTCTCTCCGGTTCCTTCCAAATTAGAAAGATTGAAAATCACCCCAAAAAGCTCTATATTATCCCTCTCATTCCCTCCCTTTCCTTCCTACAAAAAACTCTGGAACACATTTTTCCCCCACTTCCTTCCCAATCCTTTCTCTTCCCCCCTTAAATGAAACTCTGGAACACAGTGTTAGCGTTTGTATGATGAGCGATTTGAAATACTAGTTCTTCTGGCATGGCTTGATAAAGATAAGCAATAGCTTTGGCATTTTTCTTTGTATCGACTTCAGCTATTGTGTAACACCCCAACCGATGGCGGAAACATCGGGATGTCACATATTGATGATTGTTCAGTAGCTCATGGTGAATAATAAATTTCATTAAGTGATTTAAATAAATTACATACAATTGTTCTACAAGAATTCGTACATCAAAATGAATAACACTATGCACACATCTTCAAGCCTTAACTCAAATCTTCAAGCAAGTAGAACCTGAAACATGTTAAGTTTGAAAATATTTTGGGTCAACAAAAGTTGGTGAGAATACATAGGTTTTTGAATATAATTGATAACAATAGTTTGTACAACAATCACAGTTGTATGATGATAGAGTATGATTCCGACATGTAACAATGCGTCTTTGTACAACCAAACCTTGTGTCGACTGATGACTAACTCGCAAGTTAGTTAAATGTTGTTACTGTTATCGATCATCCCTGAATTTATGCGGGGGGATGGGTTTGTCAGACCTATATCGCTATAATCTAAACAGGCGGCTTGATCATTGTTAATGATTGTACTGTGTCTTTTTGTTACAGTCAAATGATAGTATGATGATGTAATTGAATCACAAGTAAATATGAGTAAATGATAGTATAAAATGTTTAAACATGTTTCACCCCAAAAATAGTGAAAATAGAGAAAAGGGGCTATGTAAACTCACCTTAGCAAAATGTCATGTCTCGTGACGAATAGGATATGTGTTGCCAAATGATGCCAAGTATTACCCTATAATTAAGGTATCAAATAAGTCTAAGTCTATCTAGTTTACGAGTATATTCTAAGGTTTCGAATTGGGGATAAGTGTTCGTTTGATTAATAAATAAAAATGTTTGATAATTGAGAGAAATTTGATAAATAAATAAACAAGAATCTTTTTGTAAATTTTAAATTAAAGATGGTCACAATATAAGGTTTTAAATATGAAAATAATTTTTATAAAATTATTTTCTTGAAAATAGAATATTAAATCTATTTATTTCAAATTGTCAAATTATAACTTTAATACTTAAAAATACTAAAATTAAAGAATTATTAAATTAAAAATTGTATTTCTGTTCCAAATAAATAGAAATAATTTATATAAAATTTTGGTGCAAAAATATTGAAAAATGAATTTATTATGATTTATTTATGATTAAAACTAACAAAAATTGATTAAAAATATTAAATAAATGACTTTTCAGAAATAAAAATCATTTCAGAAAATTTTAATGTTATAAAAACTCAGAATAAATTTTGTGGAAATTTATATAACCGTTTTGATATTTTTATAGAATTTTATAAATAAACTTGAATTATTTATTATATATATTAAATAAATAATTTTTGGAAAACTAAAAATTGTATGCTAAACTCTACTACTAGAATAACATAAAATAATTTTTGTAGAATTTATAAAGTTGTTTTAGTATTTTAAAACTAATTTAAAAAAAAATACAAGTATATATATAAAAGCTTTAATGTTGTAAAAATTGTTGATGTTGCTGGGAATTGAACCCGCGTGGGCCGGCTCAAAAGCTTCAGACACAACCACTTGATCTAGATCAGTGGTTGTGTTTGATTCCAGTTTATTTAAATTATAATACATACACTGAAATAGTGTTCTTCCCCAAATCAAACAAACGAGCCCTAGCCTTTTCAATTGAATGATTCACACAACAATAACCCAATTAATCAGAGGGTTATTGTTGTGTGGATACCGAATAACAAAACCCACAAGAAAAACATCACTTACAACAATGAATCGTATATGAAATGTCCAGTCAACCCGAAAGTCAAACACGAACCTAAAAGCTTTGATTGACGAATTAAGAACAGAAATTGAGGATTAAGGGAGAGATTTCGGCACTTTTAGCTTGCCAAAGAGGATTCAATTTATACTAAAGCGAGGGGATTGTACGTATGGTAAGTTTGACCCTATTCATAAATTATACGCGTAATTGATTAAGATTTGGGAGTTGATAATGGTAATTACGTGTAATGGACGCGTATTCCTTAATAACGAAAAACAATCCACGAGTTCTTACCATGTTTGTGTAGTTAATTGATCAATCAAGGGTTTGTGGTGCTGAACTCTCGCAGCAGTGAGCAAAGGAAAGGGGAAACAAAGGATTTTAAACGTATTAAATAGTTAGTGGATTGGAATTGAAACAAGAAATCAGTGTGGCTCAGATGGTTGGTGCGCGTGGAGGTTCTGACCCGGCTCTCTGCTCGGGTTCGAATCCTGCAGTAGCATCATTTTTTTATAAAGCAGCGATGGGGAGAAGGGAGTGTGGGCCTTGGGCTTCAGACAAAGAGAGGAGTGGGCTGGCTTTATTGGGCTGGGTGGTTGGGTTGGGTTGTAGATTTTTGTTATTATTATTAACATGATTATTAGTATTATTATTATTATTATTATTATTATTATTATTATTATTATTATTATATACATCATATATATATATATATACACGTACGTGGTGAGTTAGAAAAAAATAAGGTCTAGGTGTTTTTTTGTATAAAGACGTATTAAATAAGGCTTCTACGTCTAAGAGTTTGGAAAATTTTTGCGATGTTACATATTGGTTCTATTGCTTCCCAAATTCCATGTACGTTGAAGATTGCTCTAACTTTTACTGCCAAATAGTGTAATTCGTGGAACTTAGAGTTGGGCATTGGAAGGTCATTGCCGTTCCTTCTTCTCTTATGACTTCCTTAGTTATTGTTCGTGTCTTCTTTTTCTTCTTTCCAATATTGGTAAATACACTAACGTAACTTTAACTTCTTTAGTTTCGGATTGATTTGATATCAACTTTTCTTGTCTCGGATCCAATCAATATCAACCTTGCTTTGGATTAATTTGATATCAGCCTGAATGACTTCGGATCAAATTATCTTCTTCTTGTTTTTCCGGTCGCGTAGCGAATCAAAACCTTAATTCCGAGAATAGTAGCGGGGTCCTTCGGTCATTTATAACGAATCAAAACCAACTATTTCTTTCTTATCACAACAATAACAGGGTATTCGGTTGTAAGACGAATCAAAGCCTACTAACTAGGTCTTTCGGTCGTCTAACAAATCAAACCAATTGTTGCGTGCTGAGAACAGTAACGGGGCTTTCGGTTGCAGGACAAATCAAAACCAATAACGGGGTTTTTCGGTTGTCAAGCAAATCAAACTAACTGTTCTAGGAACTGGTCCTTCGGTTGCAGGGCAAATCAGAACCGTTCCTCCCTTTTTTTGTTTTTATTTTTTTCTAAGTCATATAATTT
This sequence comes from Ambrosia trifida, assembly GCA_028751855.1. Taxonomy (NCBI): domain Eukaryota; kingdom Viridiplantae; phylum Streptophyta; class Magnoliopsida; order Asterales; family Asteraceae; genus Ambrosia; species Ambrosia trifida. The sequence continues at coordinate 92,725,540 of CM054126.1, forward strand.
TTTAAAGCCAAATTTGTTTGACTTTTTCTTTTAAAAAAACGTTAAATTTTGGAAATAAACAAGTAACTGGGGTTTTTTTTTATCCATCCATAGTGGTGGAGTAGTAGTGGAGCGGCTTTTGTTTCACCTATGTCATCAAAGGTTCAATCGCCAGTTCGAATCTGACGGGCGGCGAGGTTTTACCGAGTTCTATAACGCTGTCGTGCCTTCGGGCGGGTGGGGCTCAGGTTTCCGCGCATCGGAAGAAGGCGGGGGCTGCTGGAGGTCGAGTAGTCGATTCTTGGGCACGACGCCCTGCAAGGGTGGTTGCCACACACCGCAAGGATGGTTGCCACACAGTTGTTCGCCGATCAAAAAAAAAAGAGTAACTGGGTTTTTCTTTAAAATAATGTATTGACTTTCCAAAGTCAAACTCTTGTTTACAATACTACTGCCCAATTCGATCAAGAAAAAATTTTCTGTTTTTGATCGAACAATTGATGGAACGAAAAACAAATTTTGTTCCACAACACTAATTTGAATCATTTTCAAATCAAATGATCGAATACGAAAGGTTTCAAAAAAAAAATTCTAAAAGTTTTGGTTTTTTTCTTGAACCCAAAAAAATAAACTAATCTTTGATAGGATTTTGATATTTCTTTTTATAAAAACGAATTGTTTTGTACCAGTGATTGTTCGGATCAATCATTTGAACCTTTAAAGACTTGTTTTCGTTTTATAAAATTTTGCCGGGAAAAAACTTCTTGACGAACAAGACCAGAGTAACAGTCTGAAACTTGATTTTCTGGTTTAATTAACGATTTTGTATTCGTTTGTGATAGTATAAAGGGGCTGGATGATAAATAACCGTTAAATCGTTCGTTTCGATCTCTTCTGTGAAATCCGGTGTCTCGCCGGAGTTTTCTGGTTTCGCCGGAATCTTCTTTTCCGGTTCTGTTTCATCTCTTTTAAACGGTTAATCGCTTGTGTATTGATTTGATCCTATAATACTCCTGTTTGGCCTTTGATTCTATGTTCCAACTTTAATCGATCGTCTTTTTTTGTGTCTCTGTTTTTCGGATTGAAACAGGGACCAAACTTTTGATCTTCTTCGTGAATGATGGAATCGTCTGATGAACCTATTGCTCTGATGCCAAATGTGAGATCTCAGGATCGTTTGATGGAATGATTGAGAGAAACTAAATGTTTTATAAACAAAGAAAGTTTCATACACTTTTACAAATGATGGGTACAAGCCTATTTATACTTGGCTAATGGGTGTGTCTCTAATAGACGCTACCATTCAAACTATAATAACTACTTATAATTAACTTGTGACACAATGGTTCACTTATTTCTATTCTAGACTTAGGATATATAATATACTTTAGGATAAATCAAATATTATACACTAACATTATGTTGAAGAACAAATTGATCATATGCTACCTTTTTCCATGCTTCTTGCAGTAGATATTATCCTGTTGGTATTTGATGAATCGGTTTATTCTCAACGACTTACCTTGAACAAGTTTGAGGCGCGCTTTTTGAGGTTGCGCTATACAGTTATTCAATAACGAGTAGCATGCTAATTTACAATTGATATTCTTGAAAATATATTTTCTTCATTATTGATGTAAAAAATCTTCTAAAAACTTCGAAGACCTTTTATAATACTTCAACCATAAAAATTAACATAGGCATTGAGATATAAATTAACTATAACAAGTATATATGCTAGCCGATAAACTAGCACTCACATTTAAATAGAGCTTGGTCTTTGAATGACATAACATTATTTCAAGGTCTCACTTTTTAACCGGTTTCTATATAAAAAGACGTCCCCACATAAATAATTTTGTTCTCTTTTTTTTTTTTCTAATCTAATGAATAACGCCTATCTATGACTTTATGAGGAGGAGCTGGACTATTTTCCTTTATAAGCTACTAGTTTATACCCCGGGAGCGTCCCGGGTTGAGAAATCTAAGTAAAGTGAATAAAATTATAAATATCTAAACTATGAAAATGACATCTGCCAATATATTATTATTATTATTATTATTATTATTATTATTATTATTATTATTATTATTATTATTATTATTAAACAAATCTCTGCCATAAGTTATCATATTCTAATATAAAAAAGGGTAATTGGGTCAGGTATCACCTAATCCCAGGCCCGACCCAAACCCACAGTTTTTTTTAAACTAATTTCAAACCTGACACAATACCTGTCCGGTTACAAAAAAATAGTCTTTTTTTTTTCCGTTTTTTATATAGCACTATGGTACTCGTTGGAAAGATAATAAAACGCTCGTTAATTTGGTGTAATTTTTTTCTTTAAAAAATCTCGTATATAAAAGATATTAACGTTTAAAAGTTGTGGGAGAAAACATTAGAGATAAAAATCTAATTTTGTTTTTAAATTTTAAATTATTATTTTCCTAAAATAAAGGCCTTGCCACATAGGATGACACATGGCACACTCAATGAAGAGAATACCCTCTTTAAGTGACATGTCATTAAAATGGCTTTGGTTTATTATAGGTATAGATATTAATATTAATATTAATAAGCTTGTGATTTTCTTTACTAAATACAATTTGTAAGTAAAGTTATTTTATTTAAACAATCGGTACGGGTTTTCAAATAGCATCCGCGTTATCATTATGGGCAGCAGTATATACATATGTCATTTAATTTTTTTTTACCTATTTAATTTAAATAAAAGTTACCAGTTACAAAATATCACGATATGATTAACTAGAAAACGAATACCGCGTTGTAAATTGTCACCGCCGCCGCATCGCGCGGGTCCTCTACTAGTAAATATATATATATATATATATATAGGAAAAAGATCAAATAGGAACCAAGAGCCTAGTTAGAAACTTAGGACCAATCTGAGCCTAATGACATAACACTAATATCGTACTCTTATATTATACACCAATGTATATAGGTATATTCACCTTTAATATGGTTGTTGTTACGTTAGTTTCAAATAATTGTACAGTAGTCAAAATGTTCAATTGTTGTAAGAATATACACAGGTGTATATATAATAGTTAAATGATTATACAGTAGTCAAATGTTTCAATTGTGGTAATGAATATACACATGTGTATTATACTAGTTAAATGAATGTATAGTAGTCAAATGTTTCAATTGTGGTAATGAATATACACAGGTGTATTATAGTAGTTAAATGATTGTATAGTAATCAAATGTTTCAATTGTGGTAATGAATATACACAGGTGTATTATAATAGTTAAATGATTGTACAGTAGTCAAATGTTTCAATTGTGCTAATGAATATACACATGTGTATTATAGTAGTTAAATGATTGTACAGTAATCAAATGTTTCAATTGTGGCAATGAATATATACAGGTGTATTATAATAGTTAGATAATTGTACAGTAGTCAAAATGTTTCAATTGTGGTAATGAATATACACAGGTGTATTATAGTAGTTAAATGATTGTACAACAATCAAATGTTTCATATTTTTTTTCGAACGACATATATTTTTTGATAATAGTTTAATCTATCTTTAGATTGAAAATTAAATTGGAGAGAGAAAAGAAGAAAGAGAAAGTAGTTAGCTATTTAAATAGAGAGAAAATTATGGGATTAAAGAAGTACTAAATTGCCCTTTATTTAAACTAACCAATTAATTAAAGTTGATATTATTTACAATCATGACATTAAAGATCAATGGCTATAAAGTGGTTCCTATGGTTAGTTTAAATAGGAACCACACCTTAAGTAGGAACCATAGAAACCACTTTATAGCCATTGATCTCTAATGTCATGATTGTAAATAATATCAACTTTAATTAATTGATTAGTTTAAATAAAGGGCAATTTAGTACTTCATTAATCTCATAATTTTCTCTCTATTAAAATAGCTAACTACTTTCTCTTTCTTATTTTCTCTCTCCAATTTAATTTTCAATCTAAAGATAGATAAAACTATTATCAAAAAATATATGTCGTTCGAAAAAAAATATGAAACATTTGATTGCTGTACAATCATTTAACTACTATAATACACCTGTGTATATTCATTACCACAATTGAAACATTTTGACTACTGTACAATTATTTAACTATTATAATACACTTGTGTATATTCATTGCAACAATTGAAACATTTGATTACTGTACAATCATTTAACTACTATAATACACCTGTGTATATTCATTACCACAATTGAAACATTTGACTACTGTACAATCATTTAACTATTATAATACACCTGTGTATATTCATTACCACAATTGAAACATTTGAGTACTATACACCCATTTAACTACTATAATACACCTGTGTATATTCATTACCACAATTGAAACATTTGACTACTGTACAATCATTTAACTATTATATATACACCTGTGTATATTCTTACAACAATTGAACATTTTGACTATTGTACAATTGTTTGAAACTAACGTAACAACAACCATATTAAAGGTGAAGATACCTATATACATTGGTGTATAATATAAGAATACGATATTAGTGTAATATAATATCATATACATCAGTGTTCAATTCACATTATCTCTAATTTGCCACTGGTGTCCGAAAAACATTAGCATCACGTCTTAACAACCACCTGCAATTATGTTTAACTAAATACGGTCAGAAATTAACTAAAATCATAATCTCATTATACTTTATATTTATACACTATTGTACAATAACAACACAATATTATTTACATTATACACTAATGTACATAACTAACACCAGGTTTACTAACATACTGTAAACAATGAACAAAGTCCAAAAAATTAAAACAAACAAAAATGGTTAAGAATAAAAAACGATATCAATCTCATTATACCGACATGCAACTTCGGTTAATCGTTTACGACATCGGATTATACACTAATGTACAAAACTATTATATATATATATATATATATATATATATATATATATATAGGGTAGGGTTAGCATACAAAAGATGTGTTTTGTGAGAAGGGTAAGAAATAAATATGGCCATTAGATCATGTAATTGGATGGTTAAGATTAAAGGAGTGGCAAAAGTGTAAATTATGTTATAATTTTAATAACTAAATTAATGGTGTGAGGGTATACTTGTAAAAACACACCTATTTAAATTAAATAATCTACATTATCACTCATCAACTATAAATTATTGAGAGCAAATTAAGGAATTTCTCTCTCTATCTATCTCTCTCTCTAACCCCATATTCATTCCTCTCGTTCATTTACCTCAACCCAACACTCAATTTTTGTTTTTAATCCTTCCATCATCTAGGTAGGCTTCAAACCAGAAAACGCATCAACGAATATTATTATGAGTTTTTGTATACCACATGGAAAAAGTGTCTTGATGTAGTTTGTGCTTTTAGTTTGGTTTTGTTTATTAATGGTTTTTTTTTTTCAAAAGAAAGATCTTTGAATAACATTTACCAATTTAAATTAGTTGGTATCTCTACTTTAAACTTCGACATTTTATTTTCTTTTTGTGTGTAATGTTAAAACACAATGTAAAACCAATTTAAAACACGATGGGTTTAATGTTTAGCCAATAGCATCAAAACACAACGGGTCTATGTTAAAAAACGATAGTCTTGTTATTGTTTGTGTGTTTTATGTTTAAACGATAGTTCAAACAATACTTGTTTTGTGTGTTTTACGTTTAAACGATAGTGTTGATTTTTTTTTAAAAACACAAACGAATTTGGGTTGGTGATAAAACACACTGGATTATTGAGACGATGGTGATAAAACACAGTAGATTGTTAAAACACAAAGTTGATCCGATAGTAGTAAAACACACTGGATTGTTGAGATGATAAAACACAGTAGATTGTGATAAAACACAAAGTTTATCTCTTTAAGAAATAGAAACAATGCAAAGTGATTTTAGATAAAAAAAAAAAAGTAGACGTTTGAATTGTATAAGCAACATGTGTAATATTAAGATGAAGTTTTGAAAAAAAAAAATTTCCTATAATTACTCCAATATTAATGAAAAATTTCATGAAATGTTAAAACCAAAAAATATCTCGGCATTATTAAACTTAAATCCCTAAAATCACTCCTTAATTATAAAAGATTAAAATTTAATAAATTATTAATTATTTGAGTCTAATTACTTTTGTATCCTTTACCATAGGGACACTTGTCATGATGAGAGCTTTTCTTACTCTCCTCACAATATTTAGTTTTTGTATGGGAACCTTTATCTATATATATACACATGGATGAGCAAACTTTGAAAGCATGTAGGACTCAAAACCATTCTCATGTAAGTGTCCTAAAAGGACTATGATAGCATGTTAGACTTCAAAATGTTAATGAACCTTAATACCATTTCTTTTAGATACATTAATAAATTCTTTTATTTATAAAATAAAGAAATAACCATGTTGGGTGGCAAGGGTTGACTCAAGTAAAAATTAAAATTCACTTAACACAAGATTAACAAAATTTGAAGTTCATACCAAATGGAAAGAGTGAGAACTAAGATCTGAGCTTGGATGCACGACTAGTTCTGCCCAAACGGAACTGATGTGGGTAACACCCGTTACACGACAACGGTTCAGACCACAAGAATGACGGCGATAGGAGGATTGCCTTTAACTCAAATGTTGCGGTCGACGGTTCGGTTGCCAAAACCATGCTTGGAGAACAAAGGGAGGCAAAGAGGTTTGTGTGGTGTGGTTGAAACGATGGTGAATGGTGGTGGTTATGGCAGAGTAGCGCAACAACAAAGTAGTCGCGGTGGTGTGTGATGGCGTATCGCAATGGTGGCAACGACAAAAGTGGTACGACCGATGGTTTGTGTGAAGCTTCTTCGACTCATAATGCTTAAGGTTAAACATTTATCATAGGTTGCAGAATAGCATTTATCTACTTCATTAATTTTCTAATTAAGTTTGCCGGTTACCACACATTGAAACAAACAAAACGTACTGCTCATAACTATGGAATTTATGAGGAATATGATGGTGTGAATGTTTGATTCCATTTAATGTTGTAGTAGTTATGTGCTCCTACTGTAAAATAAATAAATAAATAAATAAAACTAAGGAACAAGCACAAGAAAGAAGAAAGAAGAAGGATGGGATTTGGTATGTTATTTTTCATGGTTTTATAATGATGCAAGGTGCAAAAATGATTTGATACGATGAGTTTATAGAAAAAAAATGTATAAATGTCACAACGAAATCTAAAATGATATGATTCGCTTAAACGTCAACCACGACATGTTCAAGTTACGATTACTACGAAGCACCAAATCAAACAAAGATGTAATAGTCAACGTAATTCAATGTTTTTTAAAATTCAAAACGATTAAAGTACAAGGACTATAAATGTAAATACAATAAAGTTTAGGAAACATGCAAATGTCACAGTCACCCCTTCTTTAGGAAATTTCGTCTCGAAATTTATTTACAGGAAAACTATTAAATTTGGTTTGAAGGACCGGTTTAAATATTGCTAAAAAATTAGTTAAGAAAACGCAAAGATTTGAGAATATTAAAATTGTCTGGAAATCGTTTTAAAAGTTAAAGTTTAATTAGCCATACCCAAACATACCAGGAAACGATTAAATGGCTTTGTTGGTATATGATAAAATGAAAAAAAAAAATTGTTACGTATTATGAAGTTAGGGTTAGGAAGAACAAAAGGTTTGAAATACGAAAGTATCATGCACTCTATGTCGGATTTGAAACGCGATATAAGGTTGGTTTTTTTTTTATTTAAAGTCTACCAGGACGATCGAGGTTCAAGGGATACTAAGAGTTTCGCATAATTTTAGTAGCACTAAATCCTATTGATAATGGTTAATAGGAGTGCGATGTATAGGTTTGGACCATGGAGAGAATGTCTGCGATTGTGTCACCGACTAAGATTACTCAAGATTAGAAAGAATGGTAAGAACTTTGTAGAGACTATCACCATACTCAAAGAATAGAGGTTGAAATCAAACACAATGTTTAAGTTTAGGTTTGAAACGAATAATCTAAACTAAGGACTGACTAGGGTTTGTTCTTGGTTTGACTTCCAGTCTCATTCCTGATGCACCATAAGTGTTTATATATAGGGTGTACCGCAACTAACCCACCACACCCTTGATACTTCGAAAATGTACTGGAAATCTCAACTAAAACCCTAATAAAATTTCACACCACCTCAATGTACCTGTAAATTCGTGATTACGTTCCGAACCGTAATCACCAATTTACCTACATTGGGGTGTTATGTCCTTCTACGACATTAACTCATCACAATAGAAACGACTGAAAGTTTGAAGACTATGCAAAAATAGGGGTGTCATGTTTTATGCACAGCTAGGCTATGATTAGGTCCTTCCATCACCCAGGTTCACCTATTATGCTAACCCATTCACCGTGTTGGACTACAAGACATTAGACACACATTGTGATGGAGAAAATTTTTTTTACTTAGTTTCTCTCAAGTTGAAAACACAATCCAACCTGAGAATTAGCTTTCCTCGTAGGTTTCCATGTTAAAGAATATATATATATATATATATATCTACTTTAATGCGTCAATCATAAGCAAGAACACTAACTTGGTTCATTAAGTCATGAGTGAAAACCACAACTCTAACATGAACACTAGTTTAGTTCGCCGGTTCTCAATGTCATTAGGTGTACCAAGTGTCTACAGTCCAAATGTTTACATAAGAAGAAAGTTACATAAGTCTAGTTCAAGAATATGAATAATCTAACTTGTTAACGAAAATGAATCCAAGACAATGCGGGTATTATGTTTGCCCATAAGTAAGTCATATAAGTAATGTTCACATATCATTACGGAAATAAAGCTTCAACAAGTCATATGAAAAACTACATAACACAATAATATATTAAACCAATTATATCCACAAATTCGTATGTATATCCTCAAACTTGAAAATTGTAACCCAAGTAGGCATATAAACTGTTTATGTTTAATCAAGTATCGCGTATGTACTAGCTATGACATGTAGACTAGGATCTAACTCAAGGCATACAGAATTTGTAAAAAGATAACGAACAAGTTGCAATCTAAGGTAACACTTAGGTAACGTCATGATGATACGATATTATGTTAAGAATTTTCCCATTTATGAGCACAAAAATATGAGTTGATTGTAACACCCCGCCTCTAATATCATTCAATATTGTCTGCTTTACTCACCAAAAGCTCACCACCAATATTGTCCGCTTTGCCCCGATGGGTTACCCATCCAAAGCTCATGGATTTGTTTTTGGTTTCCCCGATGGAGACTTCCCAGGAGGTCACCCATCCTGATACTGGTCCTACCTGAGTACGCTTAACTGTGGAGTTCTCCTCTCATCCACTAACATTAAGCCCTAAAACGTGTTGGTGATTTAAGAGGCAGGACATTATTTATGAACCAAGATCTCTCCTGTCGACGGACGATGTGGAATATCCCACTTCCCAGGAGGTCACCCATCCTGATACTGGTCCTACCTGAGTACGCTTAACTGTGGAGTTCTCCTCTCATCCACTAACATTAAGCCCTAAAACGTGTTGGTGATTTAAGAGGTAGGACATTACTTATGAACCAAGATCTCTCCTGTCGACGGACGATGTGGGATATCCCTATGGTGTTACATTGATCTTGTTTAGTGATTTCAAGTTTAAGAAAATATGAGTGTGGAAGGTGTTATACTCAAAATATCATGTTTATAGTTAAGTTCCAACTTCTAAGTCTCTATGCGAATGTCTAAATCACAAAATTAAAAATAAAATTTGTAGGTTTTAAGAAAATTCATTGGTTTCAAACATCACAAATGACCATGTTAATTAGTTTGAATAAGAAAATTGAATCTCACATTTCGAGGAATGTTAGAAAACTTTCGTGTTACAAGAGACTCATAGGTTACATGTCACGAGGCTGCAACTTCCATCAATTATAAGAAAACTCATGATTAACACATATTATTGAAATTAAAGTTGAAAGTCAAACACACCAAATGTTGAATTAAAATCCAAACATACGAGAAAACAGTTTGGGAACTAAAACGAGTATGTTAAACGTAAGGATGATCCCGGATGCCTTGATAATTTTTAAGAAAAGTCTTGTATTTCTAAATTTTCTTTCGATTTTGTAAAACGCCATTTTATTTATTGAAAATTATTATTTTATTTTTTGCTTTATACGCGAAATGTTTGACGAATTCCAAATTACAAGTTAGACGTAAGAAATTTCAAAATATTTATTACCACCAATCGTTAATGGTGGGTAGTTTGAAGAAACCATGAGTTGATAAAGTATTTGATAAGATAATATGGAAATTGTCAAGGTATCCTTTTTGAGATCAGACTGTGTCCCCACACAAAATATTAGGTCAGGTATAGCGTACTATGGTTGCATAAAATGTGTACCGGATGAATGAGAAAATCATTCCAATATTGGATAGTGAGGTGTTGTGCCCTTGGGACATAATAATGGGATATGGAGGGTTGTTTGTATAAAGGGTTGTTGTAGTGATGCAATGTACTGAGTATGGGAAGTAAGTGTATATAAGTTTTGGTTAAATAGATGAGTTTTCCTTGCAATGGTTGATCAGGAAATCCAAAACTTTGTGTCAATTTCTAGGTTAAAGATGTTGATAGAAATATGTTTTGAATAGTAATGGTGATGGGTTAACTCCTTCAGAATATGAACTAAACCTCCCACGAAAAAGTTAATGAAAAGAATTTGAAAATATAAGAAAAAGCACAAAGGATTATAAACTCGTGGGGTATTAGCACATTCACTAAACCAAATGAGTATACTTTTATGTCGTCATGAAAATAAAACATCGCAAAAAGCAATCATAAAGAATCACGAGTTTTGGGTTTACAATTTATTTGACTAAGCATATTGACAAAGATCACTAAACAACCATGAATAATCATGGGAATGAAAATGTAGCAAAGAGTAATAACGACGTAGGTATGATATTTTTCAAGAATCCAACGCAGAGGAATCATATGTTTACAAAATACTTGGAGTAAGAAATTTATACATTAGATTATTATGAAAACTGGAACTTAAATTTATAAATGCAGCATGAAAGTCATAGGGTATAATGTATAATGCAGTTCATTATGAAAACTAGAGATCAACGATGGAACATAAAACATGGAATTGTTCCTGTCTAGTCATAAGACCCAACAAAAACTTTGACTGTTCAATGAATCGAACTCAATTGGAGATTAATGAATACGTGCTTTAGCCTATAAGTGGACCCTCATTCTGTCACACCGTCAAATTTCCACTGCGGGGTTTATACCGCGAGGCGCATGACAAACCAGGATCCCATAGCCATAAGTCATAGGAACGAACTCTAAATGCCCAAACCATTTAGTTCGTTTTCGAAAACCAAGTTTAGTTAAGCTGCGGAAGCGTAAACCAAATTTAAACCTTTTTAAAAAACTATGCGCAAAACAATGCGCCCAAATTAAAACCATACGAAAGCATAATATATAATTTATGTGTATGCCCGAGAGCCCAAATGCAGTGAAGTGTACAGTGCTTTCTAATCCTGGCACCGGAAGCTAACTACCTGCAAAAGCATGTAAATCGTGTGTCAACATAAAGCTGGTGAGTTCACAAGGTAAAGTAATTTAATATGCAAATGCGCTGGTTTCCAAAACCACGTAAGTAAGTAAGTTGTGTTGGTGCCCCGCACCGTGTAACCACTAGTTCATCGCATGTCAAGGGTAGCTAACCCATTCATGATAACTAACCGAATATACCGAACTGCTATGTACTTGTAGCCACATAAGTGTGCCGCATGCCTGACATCATTGTCTATCCACAATGATAAAGTTTCGTTAAGTTATAGTTCACCCCCGCGCTCCCCGAGCCGGTGTGAGGTTTGTAAGACCTAATAGCGCTATCAACTAATAACCCGCTTGCCAACCCTGGCAACTCATTCGGTACGTGAGGACTTACAGATGATAGAAATGGTTTAGTTTATCAAGGACACAATTGTGAACTAGCAAAGTAACCGACCCTCACAAGGATCTATGGCATCCCAACCCGGGATGTGTAAGTAGTCCCAAACCAGACTAGAAAATGTTAAGTAAAGTGTCTCATACCTGAGACGCATGCTTTTGAGAAAAAGAGTAGTGAAACTCACCTTAGGTCGCAAGTGAAAATCCAAATTCCACGTATAGTAACGTGCTACCGACTCCCTATTACAAATGTCACTAGGTGAGTATACGTGCGTAACCAACACACCATGTAACTCGTTTATCCGAGACTTTTAAAAGTTCAAAACCGTGTAGTGACACCTAATGACTCTACATGCTCAAGTATGTCCTACGTATCCCGTTGGTGATCATAGCAATTATTATCAGTTTAATACATCAAATACATCTCATACAAGTTTCCACACAAGTACATGTCAATTACATACCATATAGAACCCTAAATAGTCACATAAAGACCCCGTACACAATCTGCGTTTTTAGGACAGATTGTGCGCTGTGAAAAACAATTTATTTAAAATACTTAACGAATGAATTAGAGTCCCAAATTTTTACTGAATTGTATTTGGGATTCACTCGACAATACCTATTATTGTTTTGTCTTAATTCTAAACACAAAAATTATGAAAATTCGTACAACACAGCTGTGTCCAGAAAATTTCCTCAACAGGTCAGTTTAGTAGGAAAATTCTTAAAAATTATGTATTCATCCAAACGAGATGAATCCACTTGGAAAAGCTCTATTTTTCCAGTATTGACCTACTGTAAAAATTTCATAACCTAACCCCTTGTAAATCTCAAGTTATGACCATTTAAAGTTAGCCCAATTTACAAATCCGAAAATCTGATATGACCCCTAATCAATTAAAATTCCAAAAACGACTCAAACGATGTCCAAATTCGATGGTTTTGCCCATTATGAAAAGCTAAGACCTTGTACATTACAATCATGCAAAGAAATCATCAAAACAATCGATTTACCAACCCGTTACATCCCCTACAACACGTTCAAACGAATCTGCCAGAATCTTAAACTTGCATCCCAAGTAATCTACAAACCCTAATTTTTCATGAACATCCCTAATACATGTATAACACCTATAGTACTGATTAAACACCATATTAATCATAGCAAATCACATATGTTATCATGTGAAAACCCTAATCATGGCTACTAATAACAATCATCATCAAATCATCAAGAACATCCAAGAACTCCTACACATACATACATGCGATTCTACATATATTATTTTTAGAGTTTTTAAAGTTTTTCAATCATTATAATTCATCAAAAATCATAAGAATGTATACCTTGCGAAGGATTAAACTCCCTAGGGCCTTGAAATCAAACCCGAACTAGCTTGATTAGGTGAAGGATTACTTGATTGCTTGAAAAACCAAGAGGGGATGGGGGTGGGGGTTCGCACGGCGCAAGAGGGACAAGGAGGTAGGGTTTTTATCTTTTCCTTGCCTCCTAATTATAAAAGGGCTTTGCTTGTTCCCCAAGCAATTGGTATTAGGGCCCTTCTAGTCCATTAACTTGACCCGTTAACCATGTTCTAGCCCAATACCGGACCCAATATTATTAACCATTCTAAATTGAATAAAAAACCATTGTTTTTATTATTACATAGCATATTATTCATGTTGTGCACGTAATTTGCATAATCTACGCATTACCTTTCAGTTAGGCGATCATTCACAAAAACATGTAATTCACATAAGCACGTACTTCATGTTCACCATAATTCAATTGTATATATTATTGCTATGTATGTCACATAATTCACCAATGTTTGGGATACAGGACTCATGTGTGTGTTTAACAAGGATTTTCCTACTTATAACATATGTTAGCATCTTCTAACACATGTTAACCTACTTAACTAACCCTAGTTAAGTATCTAGCCATGTATGGACATGTAAGTTTACTAGAGTTCAGTAAAAGTATTTAACCTGAAAATGCGGGGTGTCACATCATCCCCAAGTTGAAAAGAATTTCGTCCTGAAATTCAGCAAGTAAACAATAAAGCCAGCTATAAAAATGTGTGCTTGGTTCCCGGATGTCACATCATCCCCAAGTTGAAAGCAATTTCGCCCCGAAATTCACTTTGAAAGAGTTGCTTTATGTTCCGCGTTTGATCTATGTACGATTTCAGGTTCAGTAAAGAGGTGTGGGTATTTGAGCCGCATCTGATCTCTGCGCTCCCACGTGTATTCCGGTCCTAGACGGGAATTCCACCGTACCTTAACAATAGGTATAGTGCTTTGTCTGAGTTTCTTGACGCCCTGCTCAAGAATCTCCACTGGTTCTTCCACGAACCGTAGCTGATCGTCCACCTGGATCTCCTCCAGTGGCACTACCAGTGTCGTATCGGATAAGCATTTCTTCAAGTTTGAGACGTGGAATACATTATGCACTCCACTGAGTTCATCTGGTAAATTCAGCTGGTAAACTACCGGACCAATCCTTTTAACAATCGAAAGGTCCAACGTATCGGGGATTTAACTTCCCTCGTTTCCCAAAGCGTATCACTCCTTTCCAAGGTGACACCTTTAACAAAACCTTGTCCCCAATCTGGAACTCCAAAGGTTTTCTACGTTTGTCAGCATAACTTTTCTGTCGATCCCGAGCAGCAGCCATCCGATTTCTAATTTGCACTATCTTCTCAGAAGTTTCGTGCACTAGTTCGGGACCTGTTAGTTGGCTATCCCCAACCTTAGTCCAACAGATGGGAGACCTACACTTGCGCCCGGAAAGTGCCTCAAAAGGCGCACACTGTATCGAAGTGTGGTAGCTGTTGTTATAAGAGAATTCGATCAAAGGCAAGTGCTTATCCCAATTATTGCCAAAGTCCACCACGCACGCTCGTAGCAGATCCTCTAAGGTTTGGATGGTGCGTTCACTCTGTCCATCCGTCTGCGGGTGATAGGCTGTGCTCATATCAAGACGAGTTCCTAAAGCATCTTGGAGAGTAGTCCAGAAACGAGAAGTGAATCGCCCATCGCGATCAGATATAATGGAAGTAGGCACCCCATGCCTAGAGACTATCTCCTTGATGTATAGGTTCGCCAGCTTTTCTAACGAATCCGTTTCTTTTATTGCCAGGAAGTGGGCCGATTTGGTTAAACGGTCCACGATAACCCAAATCATGTTATGTCCCGTTGGCGTTCTAGGAAGCTTTGTAATAAAATCCATGGAAATCCCATCCCATTTCCACATTGGAATTTCTGGTTGTTGGAGTAGGCCTGAAGGTTTTTGATATTCAATCTTAACCTTCGCACAAGTCAAGCACTTACTGACATAAGTGGCTATCTCAGTTTTCATGTTTGGCCACCAGTAAAGAGTCTTAAGATCTTGGTACATCTTGTCCGAACCAGGATGTACCGAATAGCGAGAGGTGTGAGCTTCATCGAGCACCAGTTGTCTGATATCCCACAACGTGGTATCCAGACTCGATTCATGAAGTATTGAAGACCATCTGTCTTCCGTTCCAAGTGCTTATCAGCACCATGTGAAGTTTCAAGCCCGATGTTTTCTTCTTTCAAGTCTCGCCCTGGGCTTCACGTACCTTATCAGGAAGATTAGAATGTATAGTGGGTTGATTCGGATTTATGCGCTATGTTTTGCCTATGCCAGAAAACCCAGTGTATAGGCATCCACCCATCGAGGTCGCATGTGTTTTCTCACGTAGAGTTTAACAACTTGAAGGGATGAAAAATCAATGAAAAAACGAGGTTAGGCAATTAAGCCAAGAATATCCAACATGCTCCAAATTGTAGACCTTTTCCGTAAGTGAAGTCATCCTCAAAGCCTATGATGAAGAAAGAAAGAAATGGAGAGAGGTAGGGGAAAGAATGAGAGGTGACAAAGGAGAAACGTTGGTGGAGCAAATAAACAAATAAAAACAAGTAAGGTCAAGTATAGGTTCTTAGTTATAGTCTAGGTCATTTTACTAATAACCTAATTCCCTATAACCATGGCTCTGATACCAATCTGTAAAACCCCAACCGATGGCGGAAACATCGAGGTGTTACGTAATGACGATTGTTGATACGCTCTAAAATATACATATATTTATATCAACATTTCCTACCTTTTAAATAATATTTTGGTAGTTTTTATAAATATTATCCCTAATTGGCTCATATTAGCTATTAAATGATTTTTTAGTGTAAACGAACTAAAACGGTGCATTTGAGTTAATTTAAGACTCGCTAAATTTTTAATGGTTGAATGGGTCATCTATTTAAATATATAATTTGGACTAGACTCTTATCTAAATTTTTTATGTTGTAGGTACTATTGGGTCCGGGCCAATACAAAATGGGCATTGGACTACAACCAAGACTACATGGATCACATATCTTTTGGGCCTCATCTCAACTACAACATAATTAAGTTTGGGCTACAAAGAAAAAAAAAACAACAAAGAGCAAAAGTGTTGGGCCGGCCCACCTAAAAATGAATTAGGGCGTAAGTGCTTGGCAGTGCTTGGTGGCTGTCAATTATATAAGGAAAAGAAGTAGTGTCACTGGGTGACGTGGGGGGGGGGATGACTGTCACATTGGAATTGTGACTGTGAGATTCTAACAATACATAGTAATTATATATATATATATATAGTTAGAGGCGAGAGTTACGAAAGAAAACAAAAAAAGTATTTATATATATTTTGAAAAGGTGTAGGGTCACAAAGAAGGCGGCGACTACGGAGGTCGGAGCTTATCGGTTTGGTATTTTTTTAGTCTCGCTATGATTTTTGTTTGTGAACCTTATAGAGTTATTTTTATTTCTTTCATTATTATGGTTGGCTAGATTTTATTAGGTTGTCTAGACTTGGGATGAGTATTGATTTTAGTTGATTTCTTTTGGTATGTTGGATCTCGTTTGACACTCGTTTATGTATAAAAATCGAATCTTTGTTGGTTTATGTTGTGATTTGTTACTCGGATGATGTTTGTGTTATAATTTTAGACCCGTATGTGGCTTTGGTTTATTTACTTGGTGTTTTTAAACTAAAGGTTGCATATTTTTATCACTTGCTTCGTGTGATGATTTGATAGGTTGACTTGTTGTCTTAAGGTCTATAAATTGCGTATTTGACATCGTTATGGGTTTGTCACCTACCTTGAGACCGAGAGGAGATAGGTTGTGGGTTTG
The DNA here is from genome assembly GCA_028751855.1 of Ambrosia trifida. Lineage (NCBI taxonomy): Eukaryota > Viridiplantae > Streptophyta > Magnoliopsida > Asterales > Asteraceae > Ambrosia > Ambrosia trifida. The sequence continues at coordinate 92,742,704 of CM054126.1, forward strand.
TTAGGATTTATTGGTTTATTTGGTTAGATATTGCACGAGAGTGAATTTCTTTCCCGGTATCCTTTTTATCCGTTTTCCCAAACATTTACCTTTAGGAATAGATTCACCCCTTGATACCATTAGGTATTTGGTGATTAGTGAGACCGAGAGGAGATCTAATCTTTGGGTGCGTAAACTTGTTTGTTTGGTGAGACCGAGAGGTGATCCATTCTTTACCCGGTGAGCTTCACGACCGCTTAGGATTTCATTTACTATTCTAGTGAGACCGAGAGGAGATCTAGATACTATAGTGTTTCCTGAGTTGGTTACACCCGTAGATCCCGGTAGTCATTCGAGTATCCATTTCCCATTAGCTTTCAGCTTAATCAATAGGATTCCCAGTCTAGGCAGCCATCCTCTCCAGTTCTGATTCCTCTTTCGTGAGCGTTTACTCTTTGTTCTCTCGTCCTTGCTGCTTGTTTGTTTCTTGTCTTATTTTATTTGTTTACTTGTTTATCGTTTTAGTTATCTTTTTTGTTGAAAAATCATGTTCTTTTATATAGATTAGGACTCGATAGAGGTTTAGTATCGAGGGCTGCATATCAATGTCCACGGATTGATACTCGGTCTTATCGACTTTACTACACTACGACCGGTACACTGTCGTGTTGTGTGGTTTAGCCTGGTGATTCAATTTTTAAAACCAGATTGTGAAACTTAAATATTTATATATGTAAACCACAGCAAATCAGTTTTTGGCGCCGTTGCCGGGGACACTGGCGACTTCGAGAATGACCCGAGTCGGGGATCTAGTCATTCGTTCTTTGTTTATATCCGCTTTAGTTTAGTCGTATTTTCATCTCTTGTTTGAATTAGGTTTTTCTGCGTGCCTTATTTTACTTGTTGCCTTTGCATTAGTTTGGTTTTTGCGTGTTTGATTAGTCGTTTTATTTTCGTTTTTTAGTTGTGATTTTACCGTTTTACCATGGCTGGGGAGCGACCACGCCGTGTGGTAGCAGATTATGCGAGACCCATCACGGGTGCCGCTAGGTCCAGTATTGCCCGACCCGCTGTCGAGGCAAATAACTGGCAGATTCCACCTCAGATCATATCGTTTATTTCGAGTACTTGTGTTTTTCATGGGTTGCCAAATGAGGATCCAAACGCTCATCTTTCTCGATTTTATCGTCTTTGTGACACGTTTCAGGTCAATACCATGACAGAGGACGCGTGCAAGTTGCGTTTGTTTCCATTCTCTTTGGTTGATCGTGCCCAGACTTGGTTGGAGTCCCTTCTAGCAGGTTCCATTCGTACTTGGGAGGAGATGCAGGCGAAGTTCCTAAACAAATATTTTCCTCCTTCCAAGACTGCTCATTTGAGGACTATGATCTAGGAGTATCGGCAGCGTGCTGATGAGTCGTTTGATGAGTCGTGGGAGCGTTTCAAGGAGTTGTTGAACAGGTGTCCTAATCACGGGATGGAGGACTGGGCGTTGGTCGAGAAGTTCTATCATGGTACGACTTTGGCTACCAGGGACAAGCTCGACACTATAGCTGGTGGCAATTTGTTAAACACCAAAGACCCCACTGAGTGTTTTGAGCTTTTTGAGGAGATAGCTATGCGTAGCTATCAGAATATGGAATCTAGGGACATTGCTCCAGCTGCACCCACTCAGAGAGGAGTTCACACGCTTGACCCCACCACTTTGTTGGCAGCTCAGGTCGAGGCTCTTACGAAGATGATGAAGGATATGCAGAAGAAGAGCGAGCAGAAGTGTGAGGTATGTCGAGGAGGGCATGACACGGTTGCATGTCCAGTTGCTGTTGTGGGGCATCAGGAGTAGGTTGATTATGTTCAGAATGCGAACCATAATTCATATGGTAATAATTACAATTTTGGTTGGAGGAATCATCCTGGCTTCAGTTGGAAGAGTGGAAACCCAGCGGGGTTCCCACTGAGATCTCAGCATGAGAGTTTGTTTCAGCAGCCCCGACAGGATATGGGCCCGAGTGGAGGAGAAAAGAAACCCACTCTTGAGGAGATGATGGCACAACAGTCGCAGTTGATGACACAGTTCATGGCTCGTGATGAGAAGAGATACCAGGAGACTCAGACGACATTTAGGGAGCACGAGGCTTTCTTGAAGAGTCAGAGTACCGCGATGCAGAATCTCGAGAGGACTGTTAGTCAGTTAGCAGAGCTTCTGAATGAGAGGCAAGCTGGAGGTCTTCCAAGCAACACCGAGAAGAACCCAAAGGAGCAGGTGATGGCAGTAACCACCAGGAGTGGAAGAGGAGCAGTTGTGATTGAGCCGGCAGTTGTTGATCAGCCGGTTGATGAGGAGATTGAGATGGAGGTCCAAGGCAAGGTGCACCCTACTAGGCGAGTCCCAGCGAGTACCGCACAGCCCTTGGAGCCTCAGAAAGAGAAAGAGGAAGTGAAGCTGAAGGAACCACCGAGAGTCTACACACCTCGTATTCCTTATCCCGGCAGATTGTTACAGTAGAGTTATGAGGTACAATATGGGAAGTTTATTGAGCTTGTCAAACAGCTCAAGGTGAACCTTCCATTCATTGAGGTGCTGCAAAAGATGCCGAAGTATGGGAAGTTCCCATGTGTGTGCTTGAGTGAAGAGTTTTCTGCTGTTATTTTGGATAAACTGCCGACGTAGATGACCGACCCTGGCAGTTTTACGATTCCTTGTTCGATCGGCAGTTTGACCGTCATGAATGCCCTCGCAGATCTTGGAGCCAGCATTAATCTGATGTCATATTCATTGTTTGCTAAGCTTGGTATAGGAGGTTTGAAGCCCACACGTGTGTGCTTACAGTTAGCCGACAAATCGACAAAATACCTGCGGGGTATTATTGAGAATCTACTCATCAAAGTGGATAAGTTTGTTTTCCCTGTCGATTTTGTCGTGCTTGATATGAAGGAAGACGACCGCATTCCGATTATTCTAGGTCGTCCCTTCCTTGCTACCTCGAGAGCCCTTGTGGATATGAGTGAGGGGAAACTAAAGCTACGTGTGGGGGATGATGAAGTTGTGTTTGGGGTTGAGTGTCGTACTCATGAGGATCCGTTTGAGGTTGTGGATGCTATTGGTGTTCACTTGGATCATGAACTAGAAAAGATCCGTTCAAAAGAAGTGTTAGATGTTCGTAAACAATCGGTGATGCGTATTAACCATAGGTGGACTGGTTCGGGATCGAACACGAGGGTTGAGGATGATCATGCTTATGTAGTTCATGGCCATGGTTTGAAGCATGACATCAGTAGTCCGGGTGGAGATTGCGAGGTCAAGGCAGTCTCCTTTCACCCTCCAGAAGTTTGTTCGTTGTCATTTGTTCTCCCGAGTGTAGATAATACTTGAGCTTATTTCTATTTTATTTTTGCTTTTCTTTATTTTGAGTTTTTTATATTAAAATTTGCAAAAAAAAAAAAATGGTGTAGAAGCATCTCCCCCGTACTCAATCTCCATTCGGGGGAGATCGTTTTCGAACCATATTATTATTGTTAATAGTTTGTTTCTTTGTGTTGCCGCGATTCGCGAGCATTTGAGTTGTCATGCAGGTTATTACTTTGTATTGCTTGATCGCGCCAGCAGCTGCACTTTGTTAGGATGCCCCGATATTGCAGCTAATCGCATTTTTGTCAGGGGAGTATCAGTTTTCCTTTATCTTTTTCTTATTTTAGTTTATGTTAGCCACTTTTGACACACACTGGGGACAATGTGCGTTTTAAGTGTGGGGATGGAGTAAATAAATAAAATTTATATTTTCAGAAAATCCAAAAAAAAAATCAAAAATTCAAAAAAAAAGGTCAAAAAAAGTCTAAAAAAAGTAAAAATTTTGAAAAATACAAAAAAATAATAATAAAAGTTTTGCAAGTCCCGAGGCGATTGATTACACACAGAAGACACGCCTTAGCCATTGTAAAGCGTAAGCTGAAGGCGGGTCGATGTGGGTTTGCATTTCTTGGGGGCACGAGATTTCTTTAAGTTGCGCGATAGTAAAGTAGGTCCAGCTAGTTAGTTTTTGAAGTAAAATGGTTTTTGGGATACTTATGATAGTGGAACGAACCTGATTTAGGAAGACCACTCTTGGCTTTTACCGACATCCCATTCCCGCATTTGATAGTGAGGATTTGAGCCTATTTGAGTACTATGATATTCACTTTCATTTGTTGAGTGTTGCCTATATGTTGCTTGATTACAGAACTTGTGCATCATGATACATTTTTAGACCTTGGTTTTGGACTTGGCATTTGCGTGATAGAGGCATTTAGGATCACCCACATCTTGGCCGTTTTCCATTCTTTTTGTTTTTCATTTTTTTTGACCCGTTTGATATACCCTTAGTCGCCACTTTGAGCCTTTTCCTCTTTCGTTTGTCTACCCGTTTTACCACTTTTATTTTTTATCCGGTTTTGAGTTCTGGTTTAGATGTTGAAAAAATAGATATATTGATTATAAAAAAATGCAAAAAAAAAAAGCAAAAAAAAAATGAAAATGAAAAAAAAGAAGAGAGTTCAAGTTTTATATAAATAAATTGTTGAGTAAAAAAAAGAAACGAAAAAAAATAGAATAAGTTAGAAGATGGGTCAAAATTACCCATCTTAGTTATTTATATGATTTTAGAGTTTATTTCTCCGGATTTTCATCTTTATTTTCTTTTTAGCCACTTTTGCCAAATATATCATACCCTTAGCCCTTGCCTACCCATAAGTCCTCTTGATTAGTGTCGGTCCAAGCATTTAGGTGGAAATTTGATCCTTGTACAAGCCTATGTGTTTCAAGCTTCATGTTTAGGTATCAAGGGATCACGTTTATGATTGATATACACCGAGAGTTGAGTGATCTATGTGAGGGGTAATAGCTTGGTTTGGTTGGAATCTTGATGGGGAGTGAAACTTGATTAGGTAATCCCATGTTTTTAAAAAATGGTATCACATTTGACTAGTTGGGTCATATGCTTCTTGACAGTTGTAAGTCTTGTGATTTCTTTGTGTCCTTAGGATTTGTGGCTTGCTTAGGCCTTGCTAGATGTTAGTCGTATTTGGTCTAAGTGTGGGTATGATGTGTTGTTTGATATTTGCTTAGGGACAAGCAATACGCTCTAAAATATACATATATTTATATCAACATTTCCTACATTTTAAATAATATTTTGGTAGTTTTTATAAATATTATCCCTAATTGGCTCATATTAGCTATTAAATGTTTTTTAGTGTAAACGAGCTAAAACGGTGCATTTGAGTTAATTTAAGACTCACTAAATTTTTAGTGGTTGAATTGGTCATCTATTTAAATATATAATTTAGACTAGACTCTTATCTAAATTTTTTGTGTTGTAGGTACTATTGGGTCCGTGCCAATACAAAATGGACATTGGACTACAACCAAGACTACATGGATCACATATCTTTTGGGCCTCATCTCAACTACAACATAATTAAGTTTGGGCTACAAAGAAAAAAAATATTTACATATATAAATATTTAAGTTTCACAATCTGGTTTTAAAAATGGAATCACCAGGCTAAACCACACAACACGGCAGTGTACCGGTCGTAGGGTAGTAAAGTAGATAAGACCGAGTATCCATCCGTGAACACTAATATGCAGCCCTCGATACTAAACCTCTATCGAGTCCTAATCTATATGAAAGATCAAGATTTTTTTTAACTAACAAGTAACTAATACGACAAAAAAGGATAAAATAAAATAAGACAAGAAACAAACAAAAGCAAGGACGAGAGAACAAAGAGTAAACGCTTACGAAAGAGGAATCAGAAATGGAGAGGATGGCTGCCTAGACTGGGAATCCTATTGATAAAGCTGAAAGCTAACGGGAAATGGATACTCGAATGACTACCGGGATCTACGGGTGTAACCAACTCAGGAGATCTCCTCTCGGTCTCACTAATCACCAAATACCTAACGGTATCAAGGGGTGAATTTATTCCTAAAGGTAAATGTTTGGGAAAGCGGATAAAAAGGATACCGGGAAAGAAATTCACTCTCGTACAATATCTAACCAAATAAATCAATAAATCCAAACAAACCCACAACCTATCTCCTCTTGGTCTCAAGGTAGGTGACAAACCCAAAACAATGTCAAATACGCAATTTCTAGACCCTAAGTCAACAAGTCAACCTATCAAATCATCACACGAAGCAAGTGATAAAAATATGCAACCTTTAGTTTAAAAACACCAAGTAAATAAACCAAAGCCACATACGGGTCTAAAATTATAACACAAACATCATCCGAGTAACAAATCACAACATAAACCAACAAAGATTCGATTTTTATACATAAACGAGTGTCAAACGAGATCCAACATACCAAAAGAAATCAACTAAAATCAATACTCATCCCAAGTCTAGACAACCTAATAAAATCTAGCCAACCATAATAATGAAAGAAATAAAAATAACTATATAAGGTTCACAAACAAAAATCATAGCGAGACTAAAAAAAATACCAAATCGATAAGCTCCGTAGTCACTGCCTTCTTTGTGACCCTACACCTTCCAAAATATATATAAACACTTTTTTTGTTTTCTTCCGTAACTCTCGCCTCTAACTATTATTATTATTATTCTTATTATTATTATATATTATTATTACTATGTATTGTTAGAATCTCACAGTCACAATTCCAATGTGACAGTCATTCCCCCCCCCCCCCCCCAACGTCACTCACTGGCACTACTTCTTTTCCTTATACTAGTGGGGAACCCGCGCGTTGCTGCGGGAAGACAATTTGTCGCGCGATATTCGTTACTGTTAGTTTATTGATTCTCTCATGATATATTGTGTAGTATTTGATTTTAAAGGTGTGCTAGGTCTAGTAAATATATTGTTAATGGATTTTATTTTTAAGATGGTTCTTGGACTTGTAGAAAATAAATATAAACAAACTATTAATTAGTTAACAAACTACTAACTTGGTTGAGAAGACGACAAAAAATTATGCCATGGTGTCATTACTTGTCAATATCAAATTATGCCATGGTGTAATTACTGGTCCATATCTTTATTCATCTCTACCTTCTAAATTAAAAAAAATCAAAACATTTCAAGCTCCGGATGAACCAGACCGAAATTCAAATTCTTTTAATAAAATCTCAATTACTAATTCATTTAATTTGAGTGAAAAAAAAATTGGCTTTTAAAGAATTTTAATAGTATTTGAGATTAACAATAAAAGAGAAATGACAGACCATTAAAATCGTTTGCCTCCGTTTGCAATACTTACGTAACCAAGCAATCCTCACCCCATCACCTTCTATACTCAAATTATGATTAGCAACCAATAATGGGAACAAATTATGCTACTAAAATTTTGATTGATTATTAGATAGCTATAATAAAACAACATTTTTTTTAATTTAAATCCTACCATACAAAAATCATTAAAAAAATACAACATAACCAATTTTGCAAGGGAAATAAGGTGGGTCTGAATAAAAAAAAAGTAATCTAAAATTGAAGAAAAAATTTACACAAATCAGTAAATGTGTTAAAAATTGTTCTTTCGTATTTTATGTATATACATCACAAAGAAAAATGTATGTATTTATTACTTGAATTGTGAATGGAGATGGATTAGATTGATTGTGATTTCTAATCACTTTTGATTCCAGTGGCTATAACAGCAACATACATGTGACGGTTATATTTTTACATTGTTATGTAAACGTATCGGCACAAGGCGAGGTTACACTATGGATTCAAAGTGGAAAAAAAACGAAGAGCAACAAGAAAACTCGTGCTAATAACGTGTTAGAAAATAACAATCTAGTAGCAACAAACGTACAAGTCATATAAACATGAGAAGAAGACTCTAAACATCATGTATGGAAAGAAAGGATAAAGGAAAAGAGAACTTTATTCATTGATATGTTTCATATACCAATTTTTTTTTGAACGACCAAATTTCTTCTAATGTTAGTTGTTAGTGGGTATTGAACCCATGACCTCCATGTTAGTACAACAAGTTAGTTACCAAATAAAGGACCACTATTTATACGTCTATAAACATTGAAAGATATGTAAGTTATATTTGTGAAGAGTCACCGCATTATTTATATACCAAATACATGACCACTATTTATAAGATTATAATATTGATACAAACGTAATAAAGACATGGAGGTTATGAATGTAAAAAGTCACTACATTATTGTTAATTTCCTCGTCAATTTTATAATTATGTTTAAATTAATTTCTTCAACAATTTAATATTTAGGTAGAAAGACAATTTTACCGCTAAATGACTTACAAACATTATACTATAAGCAATAAATGTTGTATTTACTTAATACCAAAATGTTTGCTATAGAATTTGCTACAAAAATGTTTGCTTATGGATTTTTATACATGGTTTTTGCTATGAAAATGTTAATTACCATTTTTGCTAGGTATTTTTAACTATGGTCTTTGCTACAAATTTTAGACACGAATTTTTTTATGCAAATTTATTAACTTGTTATTTTACATATCTCGTGGGTTTAATATTATTTTGTTTACAAAAGTATCCGAATTCATTAACTATATATAAACACAACTCCAAAATTAATGATAAAAGAATTAGCCGTGAAAAGAATATGAATGTATGTATATGTGTGATTATAGTAAAAACTCAGTGGTTTACATTACAAGTAAAACATAGTATTTAAGCAAGAAACTAAGAATTAAGTGACTTCAAAAACAAACCTAGTACTAATGATTCTAAATTTAATAACTTGTTAGGCAAAAGAAATGTCGGTTTCATTAAATCTATCTTGTTTTGCTGGCAACATGTAATACATGGTTTCACCACTTGATATTCATGTATCATACTTTTCAGCCTGTTTGCGCTCCTTCAAATACGATTTTAAGACTGCATTATTAAGATTGCTAAAACAAAGAGCAACAAGAAAACTCGTGCTAATAACGTGTTGGAAAATAACAATATAGTAGCAACCTACATACAAGTTATATAAACATGAGAAGAAGACTCTAAACATCATGTATGGAAAGAAAGAATGAAGGAAGAGAGAACTTTATTCATTGATATGTTTCATATACCAAATTAAAGACAACTATTTATAAGGCTATAAAAATTGAAAGATATGTAGGTTATGTATGTGAAGAGTCACCCCATTATTTAGATACCAAATAATATTTATAAGACTATAACATTGATACAAACATAATAAAGACATGGAGGTTATGAATGTAAAGAGTCACCGCATTATTGTTAATTTCTTCATCAATTTTATAATTATCCTTAAATTAATTTCTTCAACAATTTAATAGTTGGGTAGAAAGACAATTTTACTCCCTAAATGACTTCAACAAGCATTGTATTATAAGCAATAAAGGTTGTATTTACTTAAATTTTACGGGTATCCTTCACTCATGCTTTATAATATAGATAGATATAGATATTGCAATTACTTAAATTTTGTAGTCATCATTCCCAAATGCTTTATAATATAGTATAGATATCGATATTTGCCTAAGAAAATATAGAATTCATGATGATAGAAAAGTACTAAAGAGTCAAGAATCAAAATTAAGGGAATAAAAACATAAAGAGACAACACGTATTGAATCTTATAAACAACATGTAGCAAAATGCTTGATACGTATAAAAATTGGCACTTAAAACAAAAATCACCTCTGATTTTGAAAATCTTTATAAGAGTATAAGGAGATGATGAGACCTTTCGCGTTATCCCCGGTGATCTCGAATCCATCTTTTGCCATTTAGAGACAATGTTAATCCCACCTGTCAATTATCATCAATCACCATAAATCCACAAACTCATTTTTTTTCCGTTAACACAGTTTCATGTTTAAAAAAACTATTTGACCCACTAAATCAAGATTCCTAAAAAAAAATACTAATTAACATTACAATCTTTGTGTATCAAGCTTCAATGAAATGCCATAGAGAAAAAAAGAAAACAATAAATAAAATGAAAGATACGGAAAAGAAATAATGTTTGCGTATCAAGCTTTAATGAAAGGCCATAGAGAAAAAAAAAAGAAAATGATAAATAAAATTAAAGATACGGTAAGGAACCTGTGATGATAGAAGGGTTTTGAGGTGAGAAACCAAAGAATTGCATTTGGTGATTTATGTGGTGATTCTTGTTGTTGTTGACCCCATATAGATAATATATAGATATATAAGAGGAAGAAGTTACTAATGAAGTGATCATGATGATGATGAAAGGTTGATAATTATGATAGGTTAATGATTATGAGGGGTTGAAAGGTCTCACATTTAAGATGCATCATAGATTGTATTTTGTATTCTCAATGTTGGACATGAGGGTAGAATTGGGATATGATTTTAGGATGTGAGGTATTGGATTATGCTAAATTTACTATTATACCCTTCTAAGTGTCTTAAATGTCCATAAAGTTCCAATTCTACCCCCATCATGTAAGCATAATTCAATTGTACATGTTGCTTGAATAGTTGGATGCTTGACAAAATTACAATCTCGGCTATCACTCTTCCTTAATAAGATAATATAGATAATTGACAGCCGCCAAGCACTGCCAAGCACTTACGCCCTAATTCATTTTTAGGTGGGCCGGCCCAACACTTTTTCTCTTTGTTATTTTTTTTCTTTGTAGCCCAAACTTAATTATGTTGTAGTTGAGATGAGGCGCAAAAGATATGTGATCCATGTAGTTTTGGTTGTAGTCCAATGTCCATTTTGTATTGGCCCGGACCCAATAGTACCTACAACACAAAAAATTTAGATAAGAGTATAGTCCAAATTATCTATACTATCTTATAAAGCATTTCACAAGTACCTCTTAATTTTTAAGTAATGCAAGTATAAATGCATAAAGTACAACACATAATGCATGTAATAACTAATTTTTATAGGTATTTATGTCTTTTCAAACATAACTTGCACATATACCCCTTATTAGTTACAGTTTCCCCCTTATCTATCTATACTATATTATAGTTTTATACAATACTTACATATTTGCCCAATCAACTTTACTAAATTTTTGTTTATTTAAATAGTAATTACACTTTTGCACCTTTATTTTAACCAACTACCCTCACAATTTTTAAACGTTCATAACTTTTTTCGGACGATAATATTTGCTTAATATTATTACACCGTATAAAAGAGAATTTTATTCTCTTTAATTTGAGTATAGTATTCCTATAGTTTTTTTAATTTTTAAAATATTATATGTTAGGGTTAAGCAATAACCGAAACGAAAACAAAGGAAAAAACGAAAACGAACTTAAATCATCTAAATTTTATTATAATACATTTCCCAATGATCTCTTAAAATTCAAGTTTTACAAGTATATTGATTGTAGTACAAAACACAATCCATATATTAACTACTTTTTTAAGGCAAACATGCCTTTTAAAAAAAATACTTACACATATGTCCCTCCATCTTTACTCAATTTTGGTTTTTTAAGTAGTAATTACACCTTTACACCCTTAATTTAACCAACTCCTCATGATTTTTAAACGTCCATAAATTTTTCGTGCGTGAATATTTTTTTAATATTATTACACCATATAAACGAGCATTTTATTCTTTTTAGTTAGAGTAGAGTATTGGTATAGTTTTTTATATAAAAATGATATGATAGGTTTAAGTAATAACTAAAACGAAAACGAACCAAATTAAACGAAAAATAATAGTTATATGTTTTCCTTATTTTAAGGAAATTACCCCGACGATTTTTAAACGGCCATATTTTTTCATACGTTAATTTTTTTTAACATCATAGAATGGGGCCCAAAAAAGATGGGGCATTAAGCCCATGCTTTAGTAGACTTATACTTTGGCCAAAGTTTAGTTTTGGTTATTAACAAAATTAACTTAACCGGACTGAAAAACGACAATCTAATCAAATAAACCGAACCAATTAACCAATCGGCTAATAAGATTATTTAACCATTGACTTTGGTTTTGGTTGAAGCTAATAACTGAATTGAACCGAATAATGCATACCCATAAAAGTAGTTGTGTTCCCCGCTGCATCGCGCGGGCTCCCCACTAGTATATTTAAATAGATGACCAATTCAACCATTAAAAATTTAGTGAGTCTTAAATTAACTCAAATGCACCGTTTTAGCTCGTTTACACTAAAAAATCATTTAATAGCTAATATGAGCCAATTAGGGATAATATTTATAAAAACTACCAAAATATTATTTAAAATGTAGGAAATGTTGATATAAATATATGTATATTTTAGAGCGTATCAAATATCCCCACACTTATTCATTTGCTTGTCCCTAAGCAAATATCAAACAACACATCATACCCACACTTAGACCAAATACGACTAACATCTAGCAAGGCCTAAGCAAGACACAGATCCTAAGAACACAAAGAAATCACAAGACTTACAACGGTCAAGAAGCATATGACCCAACTAGTCAAATGTGATTTTTTAAAAACATGGGATTACCTAATCAAGTTTCACTCCCCATCAAGATTCCAACCAAACCAAGCTATTACCCCTCACATAGATCACTCAACTCTCGGTGTATATCAATCATAAAAGTGATCCCTCGATACCTAAACATGAAGCTTGAAAACACATAGGCTTGTACAAGGATCAAATTTCCACCTAAATGCTTGGACCGACACTAATCAAGAGGACTTATGTGTAGGCAAGGGCTAAGGGTATGATATATTTGGGAAAAGTGGCTAAAAAGAAAATAAAGATGAAAATCCGGAAAAATAAACTCTAAAATCATATAAATAACTAAGATGGGTAATTTTACGTTGGTCAGGGTGTGTGGCGGCTCCTAAATTCTTGGAGCTAACATCAACAATAAAATAACAAAGCTAAAGTGACGTTGAGGGAGGAGGTGAAAGGACACCAAACAAGAAAATAAAATAGGAGCAGAGGGTGGTACGAGGAGGTTACTGACAATCTCAATTTGACAGTGGTTTTCAAAAAAATAAATATTATAATAATAATAATAATAAAAACGGAGGGACGTTGGAGTTTGAAGAAAAGAAAAATAATATATGTTATTTTTAAAGGGGGAGCTCAAAGGTCACAAAGAGGGGCGACGACTACAGTGCTTATTGGTTTGGTATTTTTAGATCTCGCTATGATTTTTATTTGTGAACCTTATAGATTTGTTTTTATTTCTTTCGTTATTATGGTTGGCTAGATTTACTTGGTTATCTAGACTTGGGATGTATTTTGATTTTAGTTGATTTCTTTTGGTATTTGGCTACTCGTTTTGACTTGTTTATGTATAAAAATCTAAACTTTATTGGTTTTTGTTGTGATTAATTACCCGGATGATGTTTGCGTTATATTTTTAGATTCGTATGTGGCTATAATTTATTGACTTAGTGTTTTTAAATTAAAAGTCACATATTTTTATCATTTGCTTCGTGTGATGATTTGATAGGTTAACTTGTTGACTTAGGATCTAGAAATTACTTGTTTGACATCGTTTTGAGTTTGTCACCTACCTTAAGACCGAGAGGAAATTGGTTGTGGGTTTGTTATGATTTATTGGTTTATTTGGTTAGATGTTGCACGAGAGTGAATTTCTTTTCCGGTATCCTTTTTTATCCGCTTTCCCAAACATTTACCTTTAGAAATAGATTCACCCCTTGATACCGTTAGGTGTTTCGTGATTAGTGAGACCGAGAGGAGATCTAATCTTGGGTACATAAACTTTTATGTTTGGTGAGACCGAGAGGTGATCCATTCTTTACCCGGTGAGCTTTACACTGCTTAGGATTTCATTTATTGTTCTAGTGAGACCGATAGGAGATCTAGAATACTATATTGTTTCCCGAGTCGGTTATACCCGTAGATCCTGGTAGTCATTCGAGTATCCATTTCCCATTAGCTTTCAGCTTTATCATTAGGAATCCCAGTCTAGGCAGCAATCTTCCTCATTTCTGATTCCCCTTTCGTGAGCGTTTACTCTCTGATCTCTCGTCCTTGCTGCTTGTTTATTTCTTCTCTTATTTTATTTGTTTACTTTTTTTTGTCGTGTTAGTTACTTGTTAGTTAAAAAAAATCATGATCTTTAATATAGATTAGGACTCGATAGAGGTTTAGTATCGAGGGCTGCATATCAGTGTCCACGGATTGATACTCGGTCTTATCGACTTTACTACACTACAACCGGTACACTGCCGTGTTGTGTGGTTTAGCTTGGTGATTCCATTTTTAAAACCAGATTGTGAAACTTAAATATTTATATATGTAAACCACAGCAAATCAATTGTTCAAAAGCTCATGGTACTAAAGTGTAAATATTATTTAAATTCATGATTTAAAATCAAGCATCAAAGTCAAAGCAATACATCAAGTCTCAAAACAAAACGATACATAAAGCTTGTTGATTATGCCTATGTCCAAGCCTAAGTGACAATCATCAACCATTCCCTGAAACATGTACAAAATAAAACGTAAACAATAATGCTGGTGAGTACACTTAGTTTTGTGTACATATAGTATAAGTATAGAAATGTTTACAATTCAAGTGTCATGAATCCTTCAAGGCAAATATGGAAAACACGTAAGTACACAACGCGGGTCAAAATCAAACCTCTTATGTGACAAAGATTAAAGCATTAACAATGACGTAGGACTTCCCACACACATAGGTACTTTCCACTAGGCGAGGTGTCAATCCAAATAGCGTTATCCATTGTTAAAGTCGGCTTGTACGGAGTTAATGATTTCGTAATGATTGCAAGTATACTACGTTTATGTTTAAGCATAAAGCACAAGAATTCAATGCATAACACGTGTATGAATTGTATGTAAAAATGATTATGAATATGTGTAAGTGTATGTTTAATATGTGTACATTAATCACCCCAAAAGTGTAAAAATGAAAAAGGGGATAATGTGACATTCGTCACCTTTCACAATCAATATTGTCCAACCTTAGTCCCGCTTGTTTTTTTTACATATCTAGTCCTTGTATTTCAAAACATTCTTATATAGTACGGATATTTTAAAGTTGGAATAAATTCAAAACGTATACAAAATTTCCTCAATAAACTATCTATTTTAATTTTTTTTGTTATTTTATAATAATAATAATAATAATAATAATAATAATAATAATAATAATGTTTGTAAAGTTGTTTTATATAAAGTTTACTTATAAACTTATTTGAATATTAAATCATAATCAAACTCCCACCATAATCAGGCCCACACCAGACTATGAACCCAACCAAACCATCCAATCCCTTGAGCCCAAACAAATCAAAATTTGAAAGAAAAAAAAAAGAGATTATCTTGGTGCAAGCAAGAATCGAACCCGGACCTATCCTTGAGTGAGTTTGACACAAACACAGACTAACCACTGGGCCAAAATGCCAACTTGTTAATTAATCCAGATTCAGCAGGTATTTGTAGCCTTTCTTTATCCACCATAAAATCAAGCCAAGTCAAACCTAAAGTCAACTGTCATACAACCATCAATTAACGTGTCAAATCTTCTAATTAAAACCTTCCTTAAGCTGATATTAATCTTCCCTACATTCTGTGTTAAAAAGATTCGTCAATTAAAGCGTTTACATCGCTGATTTTGACTGATTGTTCGGCATTTATAACTTTCCAATCGACCAAAATTCAATTCGTTCTTTATAAGTGCTTTTGGCCAAATTGAATTCACACCCATTAACTAAAAGTGCCGAAAAATGTTTACCCCATATCAATTTTCACAATCAAGTGTTAAATCTCTCGTTTTCGTGTGCTTTGGGTCTCGGTTTTGACTCGCCTTGTCCATCATTATTCGGTATGTTATAATCTCGATTCTATAGTCCTTTGTGATCGATTTTTTATAGTGATTGAAAGCCCTATCATTTTGTTTCTGATCTGTATCGAATACATGTACAATTAAGGGATTAAGAAGTTAGGGTTTATAAGTATTAGATTGGGATTTTCATTGTTTCAGGTTTGAATCAACAAACCAACACCCAGACCAGTTGGTCTGGGCGTGGCATTGCACAGCATTGATCTCGAGTTCGATTCCCCCTGTTGGGTGTTTTTTTTTTGTTGTCAATCAATTTTTTTAGGTTTAGTCTTTTATTTCTAAATAAACAAAATACATTATAAGTACAATTAATTATTAAAAAAAGTAAACTCGGTCCAAAATTTTTATAAAAATTTTCCCAGCTTTATAAGACCCTAAGGTTTATATTTATAATTTTATTTTCCAGAAAAATAATTATTTATTATTTTTAATCCATTTCTTTATCTTAAACCATAATTAATTCATTAAAAATTCATTTTGAATCATTTTAACACCAAAATTTTTGTAGAGATATTTATAAACATATAAAACATTTTGGTAGTTATTTTTCCTGTAAAAATATTATTTTTGTCCAGTTTTACAATTTATTTATATTTAATTGATTTAATTCAATAAAATTAGATTTAAAATGAAAGTAATACGGAAAATAGTTTGTTAATTTTTTTCCACTTATTATACATATAAACTACTGTACAAAAATAAAAATAATATTTTCGCACTTTAATTGTATTTGTTTCCTAATTAATTTCCTTTTAATAAAAATGAATTAATTTAAAATATACAAAATATCAAAATTATAAGTTTAAAATTCTGAGAAATATAGTATATTTTTGGAATTCAAATAACTTGCCATTTTCAAAGTTATTTTGATTTATTTTCCTATTCCATTAATTTTATTTCATATTAAATCACATAAAGTCTATTATTTAAATTCAAGTTATTACATATTTACACTATCAATTATTTTACGCGTTTTCATAAATTGACGTAATTATTGAAAGATAATGGAGTTATAAAAATTTCTTTAAATAATTAAAATGATTTAGAATCAATTATGGTTTAACTCAAAAGCCCTAAAATCCCCAAATCTAGTCTATAAATCCCTAAGTGCCTAATCCTAAGTAACTTAGACTCTAAGTTCAATTCCTTACAAATTATTATTTATTCATTTAGGTTAATCCTTTGGGATATTCCAATCCAAACTTTGTGGTTCGACATATTTCAAGATATTACACAAACAGTGAGTATTACTTATCACCTTTTTCATTTTTACACTTTTGGGGTGATTCATGCACAAGTATACAAAACTTGCACATTCATTTACACATACATCTTTCTTCATTTACAATTCATATACGTGTCTTGATTATCTTTGTGCTTTATGTTTGAACATGAATGTAGCTTACGTACAAAATCATACATCTAGACATAACTTATGTTATGATGCTCTTTACATATAGACGTAACTTATGTTACGGTGCTCATTTAGACATAACTTATGTTATGGTGCTCTTTTAGACTTGACACGTGTTAGGGTGCTCATTATCAATTTTACCTTACCAACTATACATTTGATCTTGTCTTGTTTGGTTACTTATGTGTTTACATAATGCCTTGGTGATGCTAGACACATGAATTGTACCGCTTTTCAAACTTATACTATATGTACAAAGCTAGGTAATACTCACCAACATCATATGTTGACAAAATTTATTTTCGTGCATGTTCAGGATAAGCTGCTTGACGCTTCACATAGAACTTTGGACTTAGATTAAATCAATCAACTATCTCTATTTTGATGTCGTGTATTTATTTTCATGTGTTGTAAAACAATATTCAATAATCAAATATTTACATTTTAGTACCATGAGCTTTTGAACAATCGTCACTACGTGACACCTCGATGATTCCGCCATCGGTTGGGGTGTTACAGATAAGTATACTCACATCGCTTAGTAGTAGTACAAATAGTACTTGAAGTTGAGAGACCTGATAAGTCGAAGCTACTCGCGTCCTACAACATTGAGGACCCTAATAAGGTCAATGCACCATATCTAGTGTATGTGTTGGAATTTGGCAACAAGTCACCCAACGACTTTGTATGTGAGGATGTTGTGTTCAATATTTGTACCTTTAGTAAGTTTTAATATAATGATCAAAACACCTATTTCTACTTAAGTATTTGGTGTCCGTACAATAGAGTATGATTTTGAAAGCTAACAAACCAATATATAAAATAACAAAAATCATTATAGATTTATATGAAATGACTTGTAATAGTTTTTTCAAAATTGACAAAATATATACATCTACTTATCTTATATTATTATCAAAATAGATTTCATTATGGTTGTTGAATGTACGTAGGTAAGAATCTAAATGTATTACATACATATATTTATTTGCCTGCATGAGATCCAAGTGTTTGTATAAAGAACTAACAATATATATGGC
Source organism: Ambrosia trifida (assembly GCA_028751855.1). Taxonomy (NCBI): domain Eukaryota; kingdom Viridiplantae; phylum Streptophyta; class Magnoliopsida; order Asterales; family Asteraceae; genus Ambrosia; species Ambrosia trifida. The sequence goes on from CM054126.1 coordinate 92,760,956, forward strand.
TTATTTAAAATCAAATGTGTATACATGACTGTACGTATATGTATTTATATATATATATATATATATATCTAAAGAAATTTAGATATGTTTAATTATTTAAATACACTATATACTTGTTTGTTGAATATATATATATATATATATATATACACACACACATGGATGAGCAAACTTTGAAAGCATGTAGGACTCAAAACCATTCTCATGTAAGTGTCCTAAAAAGACTATTATAGCATGTTAGACTTCAAAATGTTAATGAACCTTAATACCATTTCTTTTAGATACATTAATAAATTCTTTTATTTATAAAATAAAGAAATAACCATGTTGGGTGGCAAGGGTTGACTCAAGTAAAAATTAAAATTCACTTAACATAAGATTAACAAAATTTAAAGTTCATACCAAATGGAAAGAATGAGAACTAAGATCTGAGCTTGGATGCACGACTAGTTCTGCCTAAACGGAACTGATGTGGCTAACACCCGTTGCGCGATAGCGGTTCCGACCACAAGAATGACGGCGATAGGAGGATAGCCTTTAACTCAAAGGATGCGGTCGACGGTTCGGTTGCCAAAACCATGCTTGGAGAACAAAGTGAGGCAAAGAGGTTTGTGTGGCGTGGTTGAAACGATGGTGAATGGTGGTGGTTATGGCAGAGTAGCGCAACAACAAAGTAGTCGCGGTGGTGTGTGATGGCGTATCGCAATGGTGGCAACGACAAAAGTGGTACGACCGATGGTTTGTGTGAAGCTTCTTCGATTCATAATGCTTAAGGTTAAACATTTATCATAGGTTGCAGAATAGCATTTATCTACTTCATAAATTTTCTAATTAAGTTTGCCGGTTACCACATATTGAAAGAAACAAAACGTACTGCTCATAACTATGGAATTTATGAGGAATATGATGGTGTGAATGTTTGATTCCATTTAATGTTGTAGTAGTTATGTGCCCTTACTGTAAAATAAATAAAAAAAACTAAGGAACAAGCACAAGAAAGAAGAAGGATGGGATTTGGTATGTTATTTTTCATGGTTTTATAATGATGCAAGGTGCAAAAATGATTTGATACGATGAGTTTATAGAAAAAAAATGTATAAACGTCACAACGAAATCTGAAATGATATGATTCGCTTAAACGTCAACCACGACATGTTCGAGTTACGATTACTACGAAGCACCAAATCAAACAAAGATGTAATAGTCAACGTAATTCAATTTTTTTTTTTAAATTCGAAACGATTAAAGTACAAGGACTATAAATGTAAATACAATAAAGTTTAGGAAACATGCAAATGTCATAGAATCAGATCTGGACTCTTGGGGTTTAATGAAAACGAATCAAAATGCTTTAAAAAGGATTTAGGATGAAGAACACACCTTAGATCTTTGTTTAGAAGATGTTTGTGGGTTAGATTATGGAAAACAAGAGCAAAAACTCCTTCCTCAATGATTAAAGTTGCTAGAGAGTGTTTAGAGGCGTTTAGGGTTTGTGAAATGGTGAAAAATGACAAAGTGTGGTATTTATATCCAGTCCACATTCGCCCCTTGCATAAGGTCGAATGTGCCCACATTCGCCCCTTATTCAAGGTCGAATGTGTCTATGCTGGTCGAATGAACTTATGTTGTTTTCTCATCCCAGGTTCGCCCCTACATTGTGGGTCGAACCAAGATCTTTTCCCATGTTCGCCCCCACGCTATGGGTCGAACCTGGACCTATGTTTTCTAGTTTTTCCAGTTTGTCGTGTTTAACGCATTTTAACGCATCCTAACAGATGAACATGTAATACTAATCTGTGTTTAACATATATAAGCACGGATAATCGTCTAAACATCGTTTAAACACGTATTTACATATAATCCACCACATAAGAATAAATCTACGCGTAACACTTAATATAGTTTATGTAATTCACCAACAACGGGACTCGTAACGTGTGTGTGTGTGTGTGTGTGTGATTAACCCAATGATCCTCCAAATCATTGAACCCTGGACAATACGGACTGTGTTCCGACTCTACTGACCCCGTCAAGTATGTTTAATAAACGTTTCTCACTAAGGTAGACTTTATGTGTGTATGAATTGTTGACCTAAACATGCCGGGTGTCACATCATCCCCCTGTTGAAAGAATTTTCGTCCCGAAAATTTCCCGACGTCGAAGAGAACGAAGCGATAAAAAGAAAAAATTTTCCCGGTCGTCACATCATCCCCCTATTGAAAGGAATCTCGCCCCAAGATTCACTCTTCGGCAGTAATGAGTGTCGACCTAACCCAAGTAACGTTTCCCAGAATGCAAACGAAATGATAACCACGAACGAATAAAGATAACAACAGATACTCTATGCCGGGGAACCGCCCTCCCTAAAGTGAATACAAAACAATGAATCCTCCTAATCGAAGGCCTACTAGAGACTACTGTGATCGGTATAAATGACACACCGGTACCGTCCAAGTACCATCTCCAAAGGACCCACATCAGACCCATGAATGCAAAACGATGACCAAATACCAAACTGAATGCACACAATGAATACGAATCGCCAAACAATGTGAATGAGAGTGAATACAAGCATAACGAGAATCAAGAAAAGAATACTCACCAGTAACAGTATCAGGATCCTCCCCGTTCTCCCTAGCACCAATGACATAAACACGAGCCAGAGCAGTTCGACCACCACCCTCACCTTGTTTCAGCTTAGGACAATCCCGCTTGAAGTGTCCAGTATCCCCACAGTGATAACATCCCTGCCTCCCCTGAGGAGCAGTAGCATTGGTAGTAGCAGTAGTGGCCTGTGCCGGTTGTAGCTGAAGAGTAGTCCTACAGTCCTTAGCATGATGACCAAAACGCTGGCACCGACGACAGCAAAACTTCTCACAATCACCTGTATGATGAAACCCACACTCACCACACTTTGGGAGTTTCCCAGTATAACCCCCAGACCTCAGCTCAGATGACGCTCCCACAACCTCCTGTTTCTTCGCCTGCGGCTGGGCTTTCCAGTATCACCTGGCTCTGATACCAATCTGTCACACCCTCAAATTTTCACGTGCAGGGTTTTACCGCGAGGCGCGTGACACACCAGGATCCAAGTCAACGGTCATAATAAATGACAACTAAATGCTATGAAAACAACGTAAATTGCCCATTAAGTTTCAAAACCGTTCCATCACAGTGGAAGCATAACAAATTATTACAACTCAAAAGTAAAACTCAAAGTCTGAAATGTTTAACAAAAAGGTTTATGATTTCTAGACGCCGTGAGACTCCGGGCGCCTAACGATAGCTGGTACCTTAGCGACCTGAGACAAACATGCTAAAAACGTCAACAAATAATGCTGGTGAGTTCACAGGTTTTTAATGAATACCTACTCCAATGAATACTGGCTCCCAAATGAATACCCATGGTCAATCCAGACTCCATGCATGCAAAACATATGAATACCTGTTACTACTGCGATTGGAAAACCATTACTGGACTCGAATACTATGAATACTGAATACGTGCCCGAATGAATACTGAATACTGCATACTGAATACTGAATACCTAAGAGACAACATGCACCCGTCCGACCTCCAGTCGACAAGTGGGACGGGTCAAGCCCAAATAGATCTATCCACATTTCCCCCGTTGTGCATCCCCGCACATTCATGGTTCTCCCCGGGACTTCCAAAGATCGCATAGTAATATAATGAATACTCGAAAACATAATGAATACTCCAAAACCCAATGAATTCGTGAATACCAAAACATAGTTGACACACCTTTCATGAAAACATAGTTGATACGCCTTTTATGAAAACATATTTGACACACGTTTAAAGAATACAACATGTTTTCTCCCCCGAAAATGTAAAACCAGTAAAAGAGTGGGGCCATGAAACTCACCTTAGAGTGCGTCTTCTGATAACTAGAAATCCAACACGTGTATGATAATCCTAACTAATGACAACCTATCAATGAGTTTACATAAGTGTGATGACTACTAACCCGAAGGCTAACTAGTCCCCGATTGTCCCGATCTTGACTACGTGTGTTAAAAAGTGCGTTTAAACGTTAACCGGACATACCAGACAGACCCGACATCCCGTTGGTGACCCATTACATCAATTAGTCATGCACATAAGTTTAACACATAAGTTTCAAGAATAAAGCACTTAGTTTGCATCAAAAATCGCATATACGAAGTCGTAAGGTCGAATCGGGAGTTTCCTATGTTTGGTTCGCCCCCAAGGGCTTCTGGTTCGACCCTCATGATGTTCATTCAACCTATTCACAAGTTCATTTGACCTAGCACATGTTTATTTGACCCTAACATATGTTTATTCGACCTTAACGTATGTTAATTCGACCCTAACACGTGTTAATTCACCCCCAGGCACCCAGATTCGACCCCAGGCACCCACATTCGACCCCAGACACCCACATTCGACCCTATGGTGCTACATTCGACCCCTAGGAGCCACGTTCGACCCATTTGAGCCACGTTCGACCCCCTAGAAGCCACGTTCGACCCATTTGAGCCACATTCGACCCTTTTGAGCCACATTCGACCCCACGAAGGGTCGAATGAGTTCCACGTTCGACCCTTTGCTGCAAAACTTCATAAAACGCACCAAAACGCATCTAAACAGTCCGAAAACATCACGAAACATCACCAATCACAGCAGTCAACTATCATTAACATATTCCTACAAAACCCTACCAATTTTATTCCGAAATCCGTCCGTTTTACAAGTTACCCAAAATGGCAAATTATGGAGATGTCACATCAAACGCATGCAATCTTTATCCAATTGGGAAACTTTCTGAAATCAATCAATAATCAACTTAATATACTCAGATTATCATGAACAAGAAACCCCCAATCATGTCCTTATCACTATCATCATGAACAAGCCCTGGATCTAACCCAAAATCCCCAACATGAGCAAAACATCATCAATAATCAATTGTAACCTATCTCAATCATAAATCATCATCAATAACAGTCCTAGATCATTGTTATAACATCTATACAGCAATTAATCATCAAACAATACATAACACCACATAAAACACCATTAACACATGTTAATTTGTATGAAAACTAATTGTTTATGAATATGTTTTGTTTAGAAAGATGTTAGGAAGGTTTTTATCCATGAAAACATGTTTGAATTAGATCTGGACTCTTGGGGTTTAATGAAAACGAATCAAAGTGCTTTAAAAAGGATTTAGGATGAAGAACACACCTTAGATCTTTGTTTAGAAGATGTTTGTGGGTTAGATTATGGAAAACAAGAGCAAAAACTCCTTCCTCAATGATTAAAGTTGCTAGAGAGTGGGGTTTAGGGTTTGTGAAATGGTGAAAAATGACAAAGTGTGGTATTTATACCCAGTCCACATTCGCCCCTTGCATAAGGTCGAATGTGCCCACATTCGCCCCTTATTCAAGGTCGAATGTGTTTATGCTGGTCGAATGAACTTATGTGGTTTTCTCATCCTCGGTTCGCCCCTACATTGTGGGTCGAACCAAGATCTTTTCCCATGTTCGCCCCCACGCTATGGGTCGAACCTGGACCTATGTTTTCTAGTTTTTCCAGTTTGTCGTGTTTAACGCATTTTAACGCATCCTAACACATGAACATGTAATCCTAATATGTGTTTAACATATATAAGCACGGATAATCGTCTAAACATCGTTTAAACACGTATTTGCATATAATCCACCACATAAGAATAAATCTACGCGTAACACTTAATATAGTTTTTGTAATTCACCAACAACGGGACTCGTAATGTGTGTGTGTGTGTGTGATTAACCTAATGATCCTCCAAATCATTGAACCCTGGACAATACGGACTGTGTGCCGACTCTACTGACCCCGTCAAGTATGTTTAATAAACGTTTCTCGCTAAGATAGACTTTATGTGTGTATGAATTGTTGACCTAAACATGTCGGGTGTCACACCAATGTACCACTAAAAGTACATATTTCAACTTTTTATGATCTTCTATACTGCACACAAATTTTATATCTTCTACAACAACCCTCCAATATATATTTACACACCATCTTACATCACGTCATAGAACTTAAATGTCAAAATGACAAATAAAGTCAACAGTCGGTAACAAAACTTGAAGTCAATGAATTAATTCATTAAAAAAATGAGTCATGCACGAATGCCACATGTACAACTTTATTTGATACAAGTATGACGTCTAAGACTACTAGGTGTGGAGGAGGCCCATCTTCCATGTCTTGCCTTCACCTCAGCTGTCACGTCAGCGTGGGGTAGAAGCATCCATGAGATGATGGTCCTAGGGGTGTGGAGAGGACCATCATCATTTAATGCTATTTTTTTTTATTAAATAATATTATTAAATAATTTTTTGGTAACATTCTCGCTTCCCAAGACAATTCAAGGCCCGGCATCAACGGCAACATAATGCCCCTCCTGCCGCCCCTCCACCTATGCCGCCCCTGGGAGGTGGTGTAGCTAGGCCCGGCAAATCGATGCATCCCCTATGCCGCCCCCCATACCCTCTAGTCTAAGAGTACATGTATATTATGTAATAAAATAAATAATAATATTGTACCATGGAATACTATTGTACACTACTAATTAAGTCCCGAGCATTAGAAGTGATTTATTATAAGCAAATTCCAACGAAAAAAAAAACGTTACTTTTTTTTTTTTTAACGGCAAATTTTATCACACCTTAATTCTAACTCACCTTGTATTTGCAAGGATTTGAACCTATAACTTTACATTTGTAAGGGGATACCATACCACTAGACCAAGAGGTTATGGGTAAAAAAAATAATAAAAATAAAAAATAAAAAACATTACTCTTAAATGAATAATTCGTATGCTAATTGCTTGTTAACGCATTGTAGTATTTTTTTTTTTTTTTCTAAAACAACTGTTGATTATTTGCAATAGAACCATGATGTTAACTGCGAGTGGGAGATGGTTGACATGCTTTAAAAAAAATTCAGGAATTTTCCATGTTTTTAAGGGTTGATTAATTATATACTAAGGGAATATAGTTTTTAATCCACATATCTAATTTGGGTCAAGATAATGACAAAATAGTTGAAAATATTACATGTTACAATAAATGTTTAACGTGAGCACAATATTACATATTACATCACTACATTACGAGGTCTTCAACAATAAAAAGAAGTTGCCTATCCCCATACGTTCGATCAACCTTTTCTTCTTCCTTCCTTGGATCATAAGAGTTCTGTCGTTATTGCGAGTAGGAGACGCTTGACTTGTATTAGTTTGTGTTCATTCAGTATATACACCTTTTGCGCCGTTTTATCATACATTATTTGTTGTGCAGAAAATGGATGAGATGCTTGTTATTGTCGTGGATGGTTCATTAAATCTATCTTCTCACTGGGATACCGTAAAAACAATACTTGAGAGCATTGTCAGGTATAAAAATTTTGCTAACAATTTGATTTCATGTCGACGTTATAGAAGATTACTATGTGAAGCTATTTATTTTTTATTGAAACATCCGTACAATTTTTTTGCTACAAGTCTTTGTTTATTTTATTGTATGCATTTGTTTAATCCTTTTTCGATTCAAAATTCGCGAAAGCATAGTTTACGATCAATAAAATTACAACTAAAGATCTAACACACACTTGTTTAACAATATTTATCCATTTACATGATAATATCTTATATTTTATATATCACATCTCTCTATCTCTCAACGACATTTGATTTTGCTAGTTTTTTTTTCTTTTTTTCTTTAGTTTTTAGTTTCATTTTATAATATAATGCAATCTCGCAAATTAACATCAGCTTATAAATTTCTAAATGAATCAATAATTTAAAATAAATAGTAATACACACATACATGAGAATTGTTATTGATCAAAGGACGTAAATGTATCATTTTGTTGTGATTATATATAATATAAAGTCATTCTTTTTCTAAAAATAGTAAATACTTTAAGTATTTTATAAAATCAAAATAATAGCTAGAGGGTATGAGAGGGATTCCACATTTGTGTTGACTTTTGTCATTAAATTCTAGTTTCATTTTTTGAAACACACAAAAAAAGAACTTTTCTATCCATAATCATTTTTTTTAAAAAGTATATAACTAGTATTTTGCTCGTGTTCACGTAAATCTAACTCGATTGATAATAGTTAGAGGGTATAAGAGGGATTCCACATTTTGTCTTAGGAGCATGTGACGTATCAAGTAGACATAAATCCAACTCGATTGATTATACATTATTGTTACACAAAATTTATAGTTGTTAATTTTAACTAACATCATTTAAAAAACACGTTGAACCCTATGCGTATGTTGTGGCATGGTAACACACAAAATTTAGAAGGAAACATAAAATAAAAAACTCGTAAAAGATGAAAAGCATGAGGGACTAAAGTTGAAAGTAAAAAGTATTGAAATTAAATTGCAAAATATGAAAAACTTTGGGTTAAAAGCAAAAAAAATGAGTATATCGGAGTACTCCGCGACTATATCCGAGTACTCGCAACTCCCCAGTCAACCGAGTTGGCGCCGCCTAGCGTGTGTATGTATATAAAGGTTTTGGTCTATATAACACTAATTACGTTACCCCCCATGTGTGTACATAGTTACTAGGAAGTATATTGTACTTACACTTGTGAATACTCGATAGTGCGGTTTTATGGTAGCTAACCCCCCCCCCCCCCCCACAAAATAAATCAAGTATATTTTGTGTTAACTTACAAATATTGGAGCGGAACTTTTCATTAACACAAAAACATGTTGCATTAACACGCACGCACACACACTCATTCAAACTAACAAGTATGCACGCCCTGACACATGCACATGCACGTGGACGTAAAGACACATATACTAGGAATTATTATATTGTACTTACATGTGAATACCCTACAACGTGTTTTTCGTTAGTTAAAAACTCCACCACATAAAGAATAAATAAAGTAGATTTTACGATATCTTACAACAATTGCGACGGAATTTTACATCCTACTATATTTGGGGAAACTTATTTTTTTACATTAATCCACTGCACATGGATTTCCTCGTAGTATAGTTGGTAGTATTACTATCGATATTAGTATATATAGCTTGTTAGATCTTTTCATGTGTAGTTTGAATTTTGAGTGTAGAACTTGTTGTCCCCTTGATCGATGATAATACACACACAATAACACTTGAATAATAATCACAATAATGAAAGATCAAATTTGATGACCTTGAATGTAATAAATCGCTCGGATATGAACAGAAACAATAACTTTGTTTAATGTCTTGGTAAAGATAAAAGTACAAGATTACATTCTATATATACCTATGCTACACAAACCATTTATGGTAGTTACTTTGGAGGGGTGGTCGGTTAGATTTGGAGGGAAAATAATTACTTCCTTAACCGACATATTGACACACTTCTTCACAGAAGGCACGCCTCTTGTATGCACCATATAAGGCTGCATATTAATGTTACATATGATGTACTAATAATAATAAGTTTAATGTATGTTACCTAGTATAAGTATCATTAATATTTACAACATAAGATAATAAGGATAAATAATATAAAACCTAAGTTGGATTTATCAAGATCTAACATCTATCCCTAAATCAAACTTGGTTTTGCTTTGGAAGTATCTTGTTTGCATCCTTGAATGCTTTCTCGGTTGCATTGAAATCGTACCTCCGTTTCTTGAATAGCTTTTTAGCCGCATTCCAATCACCATTCATAAATAATGCGTAGTCGTCTTCCATACAGCCTTCACCATCCAAGCCATCGAATTCATTGTAGCTTTTTGTCTTTGTTTATGCATTAAAATTAGCCTCAATTTGTGCACTTATGCCTTGATTCTCTTTGACATTTCTCAATACTTTCTTGACTTTGAAGTTCATTCAATGACATCTAAATATTGACCATACAATATACATACCATGGCTTGATCTTCATATTCCAAACCCAACTCTTTTGCAATTACAATCCATAAATATAATTGGTGACCCGTTTATGATGACCTTCCTTTTGAACAATCACATATAGATCAAATAAATCTATTTCTTTCCCCGATTGAATCTGTGGTGGTATGGAACGATTAGGAACTCGAAGCTAATGGTTTGAAAACCAATCAATCATTCTCACAAATGGTCCTCGATATATATCACGATACAACCAAACACTATCTTCTTTCAATCATATCTAATACTTTCATACAATCATCCCAAAGATTGAAATGAATGTTATCCACTTCCTTTTTCAACATGTGTTCTTTAGTATCTTCGGAATATAGATTCATTTCCTCAAACAATGAATTCAAGTAATCTTTCTTGAATTCTTCATGTCGTTCATCATCCCCAAGAACATCTAATAACCTTTTGTTTTTATGTTCTAATGTTGATTCATCTTGAACCGAGGATAGATCAGTGTTTATGGGACCAAACATGTTACTTGTGTAACATTTGTTTCCACTTAATCTTACCACGAAACCTTGTTGACGAAGTTGAAACATTGAAAGAATGTTTCGGTCTACATCCGGTGTATAAAATACACTTGGAATAACCAAGGTTTCATCTAGATTTAGCCATACTTCCCCAAGTCCTCTCAAGAACAATATGTTGTATTTCAAACGGGTTTCAATCCTAAAAGACCTTTTTATTTTATAAAAATGATTGAGAGAACTTGAGTAGTGATTCTGAATGGATGAATTTACATACCATATATCATTCCAGCCACCATTTTCGGTACCATGAACAATATACTCTTTGGTATAATCATCATCGTGTAACCCACAACCAACATCAATGGCCTGTCGAATTAACAAGGATGTTTCGTCTCTTTCTTTGATCTTACAACCACTGATTTTATGTCCAGGAAGCCTGCAATAGTAACAAACTCTTGGATCAAATGACTTGCTTCTAGTGAACATCTTCTTCCTATATATCTTGTGTTTGAAAAAAAATTTGGACAGATTTCGAATCAAGATTTCGGACTTGAATTTCAAATTTGAAATAACGAAACAACTTGGCTCTGATACCAAATGTTGTCCCCTTGATCGATGATAATACACACACACTAACACTTAAATAATAAACACACTAATGAAAGATCAAAGTTGATGATCTTGAATATAATAAATCGCTCGGATATGGACAGAAACAATAACTTTGTTTAATGTCTTGGTAAAGATAAAAGTACAAGATTACATCCTATATATACCTATGCTATGCAAACCGTTTATGGAACTTACTTTGGAGGGGTGGTCGGTAAGATTTGGAGAGAAAATAACTACCTCCTTAACCGACATATTGACACACTTCTTCATAGAAGGCGCGCCTCTTGTATGCACCATATGCGGCTGCATATTAATGTTACATATGATCTACTAATAAAAATAATTTTAAAGTATGTTACCTAGTATAAGTATCATTAATATTTACAACATAAAATAATAAGGATAAATAATATAAAACCTAAGTTTGATTTATCAAGATCTAACAAAACTTCGGTTTCAATTAGGAAGAAAATGTAAAAGTTTATGCAAAGGATAAATTAACTAAATCTCATATCTAATATTGTGTAGTTAAGAAAAAAAGGAAAAACCTTATTTAATCTTAATTATGATTTAAGATTGATAAAATGACAAGTCATAGCACTTTTTCAACTACACTTTCACCAAATGTACAACAAACTCATGTAATTTAAGTCTCCGACCCAGTATAAAAAATGTTTAGGCTGACTTAGTTTCCATATAAAATCTATCACTTGATCATCAATTTAGAGTTCATGTTACCAAAATGGATCTTGTGTATGTCTAGACTGTTCGCCATCAATAGTTAACCAAGTTTGAATTAAAGTATTGGGTCATTTATGTATAGTTAGTTTGGTGTCGAAATTGTGTTATTTAATTTAGGTGTCTAGAGGATCAAGTTGATGCTTAGTAAAACTTGTAGAAGGTTGCGTCGGTTCATTTAAAGAACATGATGTTACCTCAAGGTTATATGCGATGTTTGTAAACAATGAACAAGTGAAGGAAACCTATTGAAATTCAGTTAATGTTTGTGTTTTTGGTTGATTGATATCATTCCTGAAAATTGTTATCTTGTGTTCTACATAGAATCCAACTTCTAAATACTTGTGCTCTACATAGACTCCAAGTTTATTAATAACTTAACTGATAATTGGTAATACCAATCTCTATCCATTTTACAGTAAGTGTTTATGTTAATTAAAAATATTCAAAGGGATAAATTCTAGCTTTAGAGTTTAGACCATGAGACATTCTTATTAGTTAAGTAGAAGCCAGTATATATATATATATATATATATATATATATATATATAAAATTCTAAATCCTTGTGTTTATAGTAAGAATCTGCATTGAATCTAAATTGGTGTAACTGTGATATTAATGTAGGAGGTTTTGCACGATTGAGGCATCAACTTCTTCGGTATAGTTATTCTCTTTTTTTCGCAGTTAAATGCACAGCCATTTTCTTTCATTTTATCGCTTCTAAACATGTTCAAAAACCTTTTAGGTTCCGTTCGTCAAGAAATATAATCTAAGTCTCATCGTTAATGCTGGCCTATATGATTATGCTCAATCTGATGGAAAGATAAGACTGGATTCATTTCTACATTCTATGTTAAGTTTAAACCTCGAAGAAGATATAAGTCCCCTAACTAATTATGGAGTCAGTGAAGGGCTCTCTTTAGCATTGGAGGCAAGTATAATAGTGCTTAATTATGTTTCAAATTAAAGCCATGTGTTTCACATGCTTACCATGATTAGTTTTGGTTTGCAGTTGTTCCAACTTGCAAAATATAGACAACAAACACCTTTGCCTTGGAAACAACATTGTGTGCTTGTGACGGCGAGTCATCCCTCTCTGGATGCTAACAAACTAGCGCGTTCGTTCATTGAGGTCATCATTCAGAAGCCATTTATTCCTTCGTTTTTCTTTTCATCACAATGTACTAATGTTGTGTTATATGTAACCAGTCTTTTGTCTCATTGTCTGTCATTTGCCCAAAAGATATGTCGACGGTTGATAATTCTATCGATGATGCGGTATGTATGTAGGAATCAATGGCTTTGTGGTTTGTGGCACTTGTAAGTTTGTACCACACCGGTCTTATAAACTTTTGTCATTAATCGCAGGGTAACATAGTTCAATATCCATTGACCATTGCCCTCAAACATCCTTGGATTCTTCTTTTCATTTCTGAAAAATTCCCGGAGGCTCGAGATGCGCTTAAGAATTTTACAACAGACAACAATTCCTATACTAATTTTTCTGGTAATTATGTCTATTGTTTTTGCAGGATGTTTATCTTATATATCCTTGCATATATCTTGCTTCCAAAGGACATGATCATTAGCTTATTTTCACAGATGATGAGGTTAGTCTCCTTGAAAATATTTTATCCAAACCACGGATGATACATCAGAATGAAGATGAGAATATGCAGATAATAGCAGGTGATACTTAAGCAAATAATTTCTTAATTACATGTGATTTACAAGAATTTTCAATCATGTTGATTCTTTTTAATTTATAGATGACGTTACAAACGGTGTGTTGCCATATGATTCTATGCTAATCCCAAATATTAGTGATGAAATGTTGCCGTTGGAGCCGATCTCACATGTCCATGATGGTAAAAGCTTCATTAACAATCCATTGCATACTTTTTTGGTATTTTTGTTTATGGACAAACGCAAAACTCTTCGCCTTTATTCCAAATGCGAACGATCTCACTTATATATGTCAGTTTAATAGAAAGAAAGTTAATAGTATTTGGTTGTAGACAACAACCTAAAGCTTTATGTTTGTCTATATCAGTCTTAGGTGACAATTTCATTAACCAACAAGGAATGCAGACTGAGTATTTGCAAGATGAACTGAATATATTCGAAGAATCAATTCAATTCAATCCTGAAGAAATGGTAAGTATATGCTTCTTATGTTGATTTTAAGTGTTTCCAAATTAGTAGAACTGTAACTTGGTTACCACTCTTGATCAGGAGGTGCTCAACAATTTAATTCCAAGAGATATATACCCTTTTCAAGTTCCACAATCAAATGGCGTTGCGCGCTCCAACGATTTTAATATGAATGAGCAGATTGAAATGGATAGACACTTGGGTTCTCAAGTGCGTATTAATGAAGAAACGTTTATTTATTCAGCAAACCATCCCTCCCAAAGCAGTATTCTGAAACCGAATAACTCATTTCATCCGTCGACCTCTATGTTATTGACAAATAATCCGGAATACATGCTTAACTCATCGAACTCTATGATGTTGACACCTAGAACAGATGCTATCAGATCAGATAATATACCATGGTCCAGCGGTTTAACAACCAGCAACAGCACTAGCGGCACAAAATCTGTGTTCTCAACAAATATGCAAAGACCTGGCGTTAATAATAGCTGCGGAAAGATGGTGGTTTTAGGCGAGATGAATCGAATTCCTAGCATGAGTTACCCTACTACCAACTATGTTACTAGCACCAGGAATACACATAAAGCTAACATATATAATAAAGGCAAGGGGCTTCTAAGCACCAAAGCACCAGGATCCAGAACCAATCATATTGTGACTTCAAGGGTCACCAACGTTTCATCGTCTAGAACTTCATGTCACTTGAATCTGTCCCAGATCGCAGCAAGCCCAATGTTGTCTTCTAGTCGTATATTGCCTACAAATTTTTCATCAGGCATGTTGTCTCGACATATCATGGCTTGGGAGGTAATTAATTTGACCTTGCTCAAATTAGTTATATTCAGGCTTTTCTTTTTGCAATGTCTATGATCTACTTAATACGCGTGTTGGTTAAATTACACAGGGATCCATAGCTTCAAGGGGATCCGGAGTCAACATTTTGATGAGCAAACTTGTGGTAAGTACATCGATCAGGGTCTACCGTTTATTAAAAAAAGGTTCTAAACAAAACGCTTCATGAATTTTCTTTTTCTTGATACAGGCATACAAGAAGAATACAATCCCCGAAAAGTAAGAATATAACGATAGTCATGATCAGCATTCTATATAAATACATCGACAAACATTTGAAAACTAATCTTTTTTCTAGGATCTTCGCAAACTGGCCAAGGATGATGCAACTTGACCATCTTGTAGCTCGCACACAACCCCATCACAGGTTCCAGATCTATGCACGTACAGTATATAAGTTCATATTAATAGTTACGATTAATGTTAATTGGTTTATGTTGATTAGTCCAACTCAGGCAAACAAAATACCTCTTGTATTCAAAGTACTTGATTCATGCCCAATATGGGATCACATGAAACAGAAAAATCTGGTAAGCAAACCAATGTCTTGTTTTCACTTAGCATTATTCCTTAGATATACCAAGTGTTAATGTTTTAAGACCTTGTAATCTTTTGATGCCAGTGTGGCTATGTCGCCTTGCCCGGACAAATGCTCAAACTTTGGATTTCTGAGGACAACAGTGGTCTTATGGGCACATTATATTATTTGAAAGGGTGAGTCACTGGTTTAACTATAGTCTATAGGATTTTTTTTTTTTAATTTCGCTAACTAAAGGTGTTGTGTTGTTTATTTTATGTATGTTTAGTTGAAGACTAATTCAAACCATCAGTAGCCGTTACAAGTCGTCGAAAGGAGCTGGTTCAAAGTTATGTGTGTCTTTAGTTTGTGCAAGTGTTTAATTAGTAGTACTTATGGAGTCTGTTACTCTTTTTTTCTTTTTCTGTTTCCTTTCATGTGATTTTGTATTTAAGCAGTGTGTTGTTGTGAATGAAATAACTTGCTCTGGAAATTATAAAGTGTGTGTGTTGTTTAATCCCTGATATTCCAAAATTGTGGCATCGCATCTTACGATGTAGACGAGTGAACAAGGTGATGATGAAAATCAACTGTTGGAAGTCAGAGTTGTTAGTTACATACAAAACCTGCTACAATTAACTGTTGCGTCGGTTGGTTTTGACGCCAAATAACCGTCGGCCCATTTGTATATAAACTTGGGTTGCAACAATTATCCTCAATCTCATCAAGATTTACCGTAAGTTGCATTGTAATTCCACTGTTTCATATCACTGTCTAAGATATAAGGTTCAATACAAATTCCAAAGTTTAGATTAAGAGAAAAAAAAAAACCTGGAGTTGTAAACTTGTACTGAAAATTCTGATTTTCGTTCCGTTCTTTGCTTTCTGATGAATACTAATCTATTGGATCAATCAACACGACTGGTGACAGGTAATCAAGAAACGGCTTCTGATCAGGCAGTTCTTTTATTTTGTTTTTCCTTTTCGGTCTTTGAACCAACTGGGGCGATGTCTGTTTTCACTTTTACTTCCTAATCCAGGCGATCTTTCTGGCTTAAATTCCGATCTCTGCAACCTTTCTTTCGAATCTGAATCATTTTCGCTAATTACTTCGTCAATCACGACCTTCTTGCACTGCCTTAATCCTCAATCTCGTCCGATTGTGTTCCTCCCATTAACACTTGTGATCGTCTTTAATTTGTCCATCGATTCTTAAATTTGATTTCAGTAGAGCCTTAGGTGCTGACCAATTGTTTCCCAAAATTCTTCAAACAAGCAATAAACTAATAAACTATACATAGATTATTATGAAAGTATGTATGCAGACTATGATTAACGAATCGTCTCCATGTAGGGTTACACCGATTCGATTAGTTACACACACTAACATAGTTTTAACTACTTAAAATCTATTTGACATGGGGCGTACAACCAAACACCTATAGGTGTTCTAAAGTAGGCCTCTTTCCGAAGATTATGTCGTTGTGTTACTGTTATGGCTTATATGGCTCTTAGAAACCGATTTTTCAGCATTCTCGTTGAAGACCTAATGTAACAGTACTGATTTCTGGGAGATTAACATGGACCTTTGTATGACACCCTAGGCAAATCCCACATCGGCCGTGGCCAGGAGAGATCCTTGGTTCATAAGTAATCCAAAGCCTCTTAAACCACCAACGCGTTTTGGGCTTAATGATAGTGGATGAGAGGAGAACTCCACAGTTAAGCGTGCTCAGGTGGGAGTAGTATCAGGATGGGTGACCTCCTGAGAAGTCTCTACCGGGGCGACCAAAAACAAATCCGTGAGCTCTGGATGGGCAACCCATCGGGGCAAAGCGGACAATATTGGTGGTGAGAGGGGCTGGATGTTACAAACTAAAGTCTTGTTTAGTGGGGTTTCTATACATGGCTGACTTTTGAGAGAGGGTCGGGTGGACGACGGCCCAAGGCATGGTCTCCCGAGGGCCTGGATATTTTATCGTCATCTGATTGGCCACACGTCACTTTCTCGTTGTCCTTTATGTTTTTTTGTGTTGTTAGAGCTGACGTGGCGTGTGGGTCTCGCAGAGCAGTTGTCTAGCCAATCGTTTAGGTTTTTGAGTTGTGATATGGGTTTTTCTTGGGCCCGCGGGGTCCAAGACCATATCTGTTCACCTACTAAAGACTCGGTAACAAACAACGATATACGTTTGATTCAAAAAGATTTAGTGAAGTTGGATCTTGTCAATGAAAGTTGCTGGCTTGATATTCCTGAAGTTGCGGTTCTGTCGATCTTCCAATGGCAAGTTCATAGTATGTTCCTGAACAAGGCTTTTGTTAAGCTGTTGCTTAGGGTCAATTAGTTAAATATAAAACCAATAAATATCATTATCTTGATAATAGTACCATCAACCATGGCTGATAAAAGCTTTCCTGAGCTACTCAAACAATCTGTTCGGATATAAGCTGCCGTAGGTGATTGAATAACAAGAAAACAGCTTGCTGCAGTCAACTGCAGGCTTCTGCTGTACTCGGTCATCGCTGCTGATGGTGATGATCTGATCTGACTAATTTTATCAGCTGTATAGATACAGTACAAAAGAGTAACAGAAATCTCACAATCGCTCTAGTTGACCTCACACGTATAAAAAAATAAATAAAAAAATAATAAAAGAAGAAGACGACGACATAGTTTTGTCTAAAAAAAAGAGCATGATAAAGGGTGTATCATGTTTTTGGCTTCTGTTGACAGAAGACATAAGTCAACTTAAGTCTATATTCAAATGCAGTTACAAGAATATGGATCTGGAGTTTGGTCAACAGAAGTCAACAAGATAACAATTGGGAGTTGCTGATATTAATTAATAGTGTGAAATAGGTCAACAAGCACGAATTTAGAATTAATTCTTGTTAATGAATATCCATAAAAGAGGGACGTTGTAAGGTGATCTGTACGACTGTACCCTAGAAGTTTTGATACGATTTGCCTTATGCTAATGAAAATACAAGATAAATAATAAAAGTTCTAAGACAACGAAATAATAAAATGGACTATAGTTGTAAAATTTGTATACAAGAACAATGAAATGGCAACTTCTTAGATATGCTATTAAAGCATTTGTATTCATATCTTTTTCTTTTGCTCAACAAAATATAGCAAAAAGATTTAATAAAACTAGCTACTATCTATGCATCATGTACAAGTAACCGCTCATCGATATTAACACGACAAATAGGGCATTTTTTACACTTCTGAGAACATTTACTGCACAAATACAGGCCATAATAAATCATGATAATAATAATTTAGAAAAATAAATAAAATTAAGGAGAATGAAGAGTACCTGCAAAGGACCCAATGCCGACATGGAAGGAGTACTACGCTTAATTCTCTTTCAAAGCAAACCCGACACAAAACTTTTTCCTGGCATAATTTCTTTAAATCAGATTGAAAATGCAACAATATTCATATTACAAAACTAAATAGATGAATATATTTTTTTTTTTTTACATTTTGGATTCTTTCATACTCTTGTTGGCTGATATTTGTGATTTCAGTCTGCTCACAAAGGGCAGCTTGAAGTCTACAAACCTGAAAGGATGAATAAACAATTAGTCAATTAAAGAATAACTTTTTGTGAATGTTAAAAATAGAAGACTTTGCAGATAAATAAAGAGAATAAAAATCTGGTTTTACCTCTTCAGCGAGATCCTTTTTCGGCAGTTTCTTTACTACTTCAGGTGGATATCCACTGAAAGTGTTATAACTGTGCAGAAACGAACATATTGAGAAGATATATCAAAGCATATTAAAATAGTCACTTATGTAATTGTGCCACATCAGCAGCCCAGTTGCTATTTACAGGTTTTACGTCAATTTCTATTTGTATTAGTGTCAAGTCAAAAAGTTTTTAGTAAAAACATGGAACAGGTCAGGTCAAATAGTCGAATGGGTCAAACAGGGTGAAACTCGTACAAGGTCTGTTCTTAAAGCATATAACCTCTAAACTTGATTTATATTATTGTTTGGGTAATCATAAAAACATACTAGTTTTTAAAAGAAAATTATACGGATTTAAAGGTTCACCCGACCCGTTAAGACACGTTCCGAATTATGACCCGTTTCAGCACAAGCCCGTTTTTACCCGTTACCAAACTATTCGTGTTCTTGAAATTTTACCCCGATGCGCCAGCATGGTAAAGCCGTGCTTGTTCTTCTTGACTTTCTTCATCAATGGACCAACAACCAAGCAACCTATGCATAAAATTTATCCCAAAAAAAAGGAAACACATCTTGATAAGTGACTTAGACTTAGTTTTGGTCAACATTCTATAAATTCTTTTGATGCTCCACTGTTTACCTAGAGCCACCGTACAAAAACCCAAAGCAGTCATGAGCTTCAGCAGAAAACTCTAAAGATCGTCGTCTTGTTTGTGGCCCGGTATTTAGCAAGTTGATATATTCCTCCACCAATTTAGTTGCCGAAAAGACAACTCCTGCTCCTTGCAGTACAAGTAAAGGAGAGAAGACAATGGGTAGAGAGATAAAACCAACAGCACCTGGTTTTCTCTGAAACTCGAAATGACTGTAACTTACATTCAAGGGTTTTTTTCAAGGAATTTAAAGAAACCAGATTCTTGAAAATAGTTAATTGCGTAAAAAGGTGACCCACTTTAGTCAACCTTGTATTACAAGTAACCAACACATTCAAAAACACTTTGACATTGAAAAAAATAATAATGTTTCGTTTCCCTGAAGGATATAAAATTTTGACGCTTTTTATAAAAAAAAAAAAAATTGAAAATGTGAGGCTTTTAATCAAAATTCTTGAAACGTTAACGGTTTTTTTCGAGGAAAAAAGATGATGGTTACCTAAGATCGAAATAGAACAAAAGTTGTTGAGCCTTTTATAAATTTACACATCCTAAAATAATAGAAAAATAAACAATTTTTTTAACATACCTCCAAGTGCATACAAAGAAGTATTTGAAACACAATAATGGGAACTTTTGTTATGTGACCACCGAGATATTGCAATCGGTGTATTCTATCCTCAGGGATATTATTTGAAGAATCCAATAGGTCACTATTCCAGTAATGGTATCTAATATCTGATGATGATGTGGCATAATGTGATTGGTGATTTCTATGAATAGCTGGATTAGACCACTTTTTGCAAACAAGAAATGCAAAGCACTCTGCGATTCTGTGGAGAACAAAATGCAGCAAGTGAACACACGCAAGTTATAGTTAATAAGGTAACCCACTCTGGTCTCATTTCTGTTTCGCGTAACACTTTTTATTTTGATATACAAAAAAGCTCAACTTTAAAAAAATAAGCATTTTACAGAATTAACATAATAAAAATTACCATAATGAGGACATCCTTAAAGTAAGCCTTTTTGTGGATGTGAATTAAACTGTTATACCCAAAACAGAATTCAGACCAAAGTTTGTTACTTTTTTATTCAATTTGTCGATTAGAAAAGTACTGAAATTTTGCCAACAACATAAGGACAATACCCGAAATTTATGAACAAGTCCCACCAGCCCAACGCGCCTATATCGCCTGCTAAATAAAAGTAATCCAATCAGAATGTTTTACATAATTCATTTCTTTCTCAAATATAAAGGGATGTCATGTATGTACAGTGATGGAAATCCTAAACAAGAATTTAAGTACAGATTGTAGGAACTGCATAAACACTTGTAGATATTGTTTTAAATGTGGTACATAAGAAGATTATGTAGCCATATAATCCACTATTTCCTTACTCATTATACGTGTTCACTCTTCAGCATTAACTACAAGTTCTTACACTGTTCTCTGCTTAGTACGGGTTTTGTATTGAATGCAGCCCTATATATATATATATATTAGGAAATAATATAGTCATTTCAGAATATTACCACATAGCTTCAAAAGTGTGAACAAGGTAGCAGCAATGAAGAAGATCATGGAAATACATATCCAAAAATGCTAAAAAGAAAGATCAAAATACTAATTAGTAATGTAATTTATGTAAGTGATAGCAAAAGCAGTGTGACTTACAGGAAGTGTCTCCCATATCGCTTCATCAGTCAAATGTTGTTCATTTACTGGTAGTAAAGCCTTGCACATTCTGTACATATTACAAATCTTGTTTTCAGATTATAGGGTTATTTATGTCAACATTCATTTACAAAATCATCCGGAAATAAGAGTAGCACAATCTAATAATCTAAAAAATAAAGCACCTCACATTGTCGACAAGAACTATTATTTCAAACGCCAACAAAGGAAGAAAGACAATCTTCAAGCTTACAGCAGGAACTTTCGTAACTGCATAACTAAAATTAATAAGGTCCTCGGAATGTTAACAGACACAGTATAAGCAAAGGTAACATTTTGTTTTATTTACATAAACTAAGAATGATAGAGCTAAACCGAATGCAAAGCTTTATAGAGAAATATAAAGGGGTCTTTGGTTTGCTTGGAATAGGAATCTGAATTATATTCCTAACATTTATAGGTCACATAATTCATTGGAACTGAAATATGAATTATTTTGTAAAAAGTTGCATTAAAAAGTAATTCCTAATATAAAAATATTACCAAGCCGTTTGAATGAAAGTTGCAGTTCAAAAAAAAAAAAAAAAAAAAAAAAACAGTTTAACTAATGAACAACTTAGATATCATACAACCAACAAGAATCGTGGATCCAAAACTTAAAAAACCTAAGGAAACTAAACAAATATATTCATTACCTACCATAGACACTCTCCAAAAAGACGCAAAGAAGCAGTTCAAATGCAAAAAGCAAAGCCATGCCCACAACAGCATGACATGGTGCCCACTGCACAAACAGAGATATCATTACATGCTAAATATCAAAACTTAACATAAATTAGAATAAAAAAACACCATACATGACGGTTTCGGGGAGTTGATGGGGCCGGCAAAGAGAATCTCCCTCGAGCTACAACTAAATTAAATACAAAAAGCGGAGAGAACACAATCCTGCATAATAATAAAACATAAGTTGCAATTTACTCTATTCTCTCAAGAACAAACCCCATTGTAATGTTGTAGATTATATACCAAGTGTTAGCAGATGACAATGTTCCCCACAACAACAAAATAAAAAATATATATTAAAAAAAAAAGAATCCATCATTAATCCAACTAAACAATGCCATTTTCAGGCCAAACATACAATAGAAGACAACAAATTACTCTTTCTTATTAATTCAATAAAAAGGGGCATTTGTTTATTACGTATCTCAAATTAATATGGATAATGATTATAAGGTAACCAAGATGTTAACTTTAAGGTAACTTAACCCTAAAGAAAAGTGGATATCTTGAGTTCATGGAAGGAAATGAATTAAATTAAATTTAAAATAACAAAAGAAACATAAACATAAAAGTCTATGAACCAATAAGAGGCCTAACTTGGCTCGGCTGGACTAGTTGGTGGTGGTGGGTCGACGTGGTGGCGCGTGATTGGCGAACCAAAGGTTATGAACACAAGTGAATGGATAAATGCATAAAATTTTCATTAAGCATCACTCTAAACCAAACGCGCTTAATGCTGATTGATTCAACAAATAAGAAAGATTGAAATGTTAATAAAGATGCTAACTTTAAGGTAACATAGCCCTAAAGAAAATTAAATAATTTGAGTTCATGGAAGTAAACAATAAATTAAATAAAAATAATAAAAGAAACAAAAACTAACCACCAAGAGGAGAAGATATGATGATCCAATTTAAGAACCAACAAAAGGGTGAAGGAAAAGAGGAAACTATGAGCAGAAAAAGCCTGTAAAGATTTTGCTATCCTGCGCCACCTCATTCCTCTTGTTGCAGGATATTGACGAGGAAGATAGAATAGATTGCGATGATCGCATAGAACGGTGAAGGGTATCTATTATCTATCTATCTATCTATTATTAATCTATCTATCTATCTATATATATAAAACAAGACGATTATGTTGACGTGACGTGCAATGGAGGCCTCAACCACCTTTGAAAATGTCACGTGGCATCATAATTGAAATATTTTAATGTTTTTGAACTATTTCTTTTTTAAATTAAAAAAAATAAACATAAAACCCTAAATTAAATTGAGTTATTTTAGGAAAAAAATAAATTTAAAATTTTCTCTCTCATGTTTCCTCCCATAATTTTTAAACATTTATATCTTTTATATACGGGATTTTTTAAAGAAAAAAATTACACCAAATTAACGAGCGTTTTATTATCTTTCCAACGAGTACTATAGTCCTATATAAAAAACGGAGAAAAATCGACTATTTTTTGTGTGGTTTCGTTCATACAGGAAAAAAACACACAAAGTGTTCATGTTATTCATTAATCATGTTTTTTTTCTTTTAAACCAAGTTCTTATCTACGATGTTGAAAATCAGCCCAATCGCCATGTTATCATTGGAATTTTACTAGGTATACTTCATCAAGAGAAGTTATGAGAAAGAATCGCGCAACACTGCAACACATAGTGTCACCTTATAGCAAGATTATTTTTTTTATTTATTTAATTACAAGAGTAATAATTATTACTATTAGTATTAGTATTATTAGAATGATTATATTTTTCAACCCCGGAACGCTCCCGGAAAGAATTGATAATTGCTGACGTGGCGTTCAATGGTGGCCTCAACCATATCTTGATTATGCCACGTGGCATAATGAGATGCAATGATTACAACTTCCAACTTAAGTGGTTGTTTAGTTGATTAGGTTAGAAATTATAAGAGCCATTAGAATGTGAGAAATTAGAGAGATGTGATGAGTTTTTAAATAGTTGCAGCTTACATAAGTGATTCTTTAGATGATTACTGATTAGGTTTTGGATTAGGGAATATGAGTTATTACTGATTAGAATACTATGATCATGTAATGATTGAGAGATTTTGTGGTTAGTTAACTTGAGCCATTTGTAATAGGTTATCACGTAACATTAGATTTTTCAACCCCGGGACCCTCCCGAGGTAAACAGCTAGTGATCTATAACTTATAATAAAAGAATTGGAGATTGATGAGTTGTCATTCAATAAAAGCCTAAGAAAGCCATTTTAATGACATGGCATTCAAGAAGGCATTCTCCTCCTTGAGTGTGCCATGTGTCATGCCATGTGGCAAATAAAAAAAATAATAATATAAAACCTAATCTACTAAATTTAAATTGAGTTATTTTAGGAAAAAAATTTAAAAACAAATTTAATTTTTTCTCTCTTATGTTTCCTCCCATAATTTTTAAATGTTAATATCTTTTATATACGAGATTTTTTAAAGAAAAAAATTACACCAAATTAACGAGTGTTTTATTATCTTTCCAACGAGTACCATAGTGCTATATAAAAAACGGGGAAAAAACGACTATTTTTTGTGGGGTTTCGTTCATACAGGAAAAAAAAACACAAAATGTTCAGGTTATTCATTAATAATGTTTTTTCTTTTAAACCATGTTCTTATCTACGATGTTAAGATTCAGCCCAATCGCCATGCTTTCATTGGAATTTTACTCTTTTAAAGATGCATACGTATACTTCATCAAGAGAAGCTAGGAGAAAGAATCGCGCAACACTACAACACATGGTGTCACCTTATAGCAAGGTTATTTTTTTTATTTAATTACAAGAGTAATAATTATTACTATTAGTATTAGTATTATTAGAATTGTTATATTTTTTAACCCCGGGACGCTCCCAGGATAAAAACTAGTTATCTATAACTTATATTAAAAGAATTAAGTTTGTATGAGGTGGCATTCTGTGACACCCGGCACGTTTAGGTTAACACTTTATAAAACACATAGATCTACCTTAGCGAAAAACGTTTTCAAACATACTTAACTAGGTCGGTTGAGTCGTGTCGATGATTCGGGAATCATCGGGAGTCGTTACAATGGTCCGTGTGATCATTGGGTTTAACGCACAAAACACACGAAACCAGCCCCTATAGGCGATTAGGGAAGCCTAATCGCCCATAAGGGGGGCGAGTAGGCCCTTTAGGGGCGAGTAGGGGACCAAATGCATGACTGTTCATGCGATTTGGCCCTAATTGCATGAACTTACATGCGATTAGGCTTCCTAATCGCGTGTAAGGGCTGCATAATCGCTAGTTACGTGCTGGACGACTAAAAACGACTATAAATACCATACTTGACCTCATAAACTTCATAATACAAACCCTAGTCGTCCCATAACCCGCCCCAACACACACACAACCTCTGGAACGCGATTTTTGATCAAAACACAAGGTTTCAAGCTTAATCCATCATTCTTTTACAAATCTAAGGTTTGGTTTCCATCCATGCAATCTTATAAACGTTTTTATACAATCCCTAATAGTCCAGACCTGTTCTAAAACGGAAAAGCTTTCTGAAAATCGTTAATAAGTGTTGTTAATCGGATTTTAACTAGTATGCATGTGTTATGTGTGTTTATGATTAGAAAGCTAGGGTTTTTATGATTCAAGATGAATGATTAACATGTTATTAGGTTAATTCAGAATACTAATGATATTATGATGATAAAATCTGAGAATTGATTATTAGGGTTATAGTTATGCATGTTAATGTGGTGTTTCATGCCATGTTTATGGCGTTTGGATTACATGGTTGCATGCAGGACTGATAATACGAGGTTAAACGAAGGATTTTGGTTTAAACATGTTTAGAATAGTTGTTGGGATGATATTGGGTGGTTACACACGTTCTGGATCTGATTTGGAGCGTTAAACGCGCGAAAAACCGGAACAGCAAGGTTACAGGCGATTAGCAATCCTAATCGCCTATGTTAGAGGCGATTAGGAGGCCAATCGCCAATGTTTCATGCGATCAGGCCCTAATTGCTAGTAGTTTCATGCGATCAGGCCCTAATTGCTAGTAGTTACATGCAATCAGCCCTAAATGCTAGTAGTTACATGCAATCAGCCCTAAATGCTAGTAGTTACATGCAATCAGCCCTAAATGCTAGTAGTTACATGCGATTAGCCCTAAATGCTAGTAGTTACATGCGATTAGCCTTCCTAAATGCCAGTTGACCAACCTAAATGCTAGTTGACTTTTCCTAATCGCGTGTAATGCTGCTGTAAGTGTAAATTAGCATTCCTAGACCCGATTTGATATGTAGGAACATGCTAGGAACCCCGTAACATATCTAATAACTTGGTAACATATGTTCGGATGTAATTCGGTGATACGTGAGCTATGTGCTATAACTTGTTGTGCGTTAACGTATGTTAAGTGTGATTGCATGATTGCATGTTTGAGAGCGTAAACATAACACGGGAAGTCTCGGGTCACCAATGGGATGTCGAGTCTTGTACTTTGGGTCAGTTAAACAGTCACGGTGTTTTCAAACGAACTTGGTTATGGTCTGGACATCTAGGGACTATTTAACCTGCGGGTTATTAGTCTAAGTACTTGTAACTGTCATATGTTAGGTCGCCGCTTTACGGGACTAGCATAGCAGCTGAGTTTACTCGTGTTAAGGAGTAACGCAACTTAAGGTGAGTTTACGGCCCCTCTTTTAAACTGGTTTCATATTTTCGGGGGAGAAAACATGTGTTAAAACGATTATTTGGTAACTACTGTCATACTATGGGTTTCTATTGTGTACTACACGATCTTTGGAAGTCCCGGGGGGAACCATGAATGTGCGGGTTTGCACAACGGGGAAATGTGAATAGCGCTACTGGGAGTGACCAACCCCGCTCGTCGGCTTGGAGGGCCGGGCGAGTGCATATTGTCTCAAACAGGAACAACAGGAACAACAGGTTTACTTTTCGGGCACAACATCTGGTATGCGAGTTAGTAATGGTTTTCCAATCGTGGTAGTAACAAAACATACGCCTAGCTAGCGTACACTGGTTTTCGATTTGTTATAGTATGGACAGGTGGACTTGGTACTTGGATTACAAAACCTGTAAACTCACCAGCATTTTTGTGCTGACGTAAACTTTTACATGTTTTCTCAGGTCGCTAAGGTAGCACTACTGGACTAGGGCGCACGCGTCTGCACGGCGTCTAGTTAGAGTCGCATGGTTTCATATGTTAAACATTTGGTTTACTTTTGAGATACTGTTTTGAATAAGCTTCCGCTGTAAACGGGGATTTTAAACTATGTTTTGAAATTGCATTATATTCATTTAGACTTGTTTATTGTGATCGTTGGTTTGGATCCTGGTTTGTCATGCGCCTCGCGGTAAAACTCCGCAAGTGGATTTTGAGGGTTTGACAGATTGGTATCAGAGCCAATGGTTATAGTGAACTAGGACTGCATGTAGAGTCTAGTCTATAGCCGAGTCGCACACACTAGACGATCACAAGGTACTAAACATTATGGTGGTTTACGTATGGGCTTGTCGGGGTGTCTCTGAATCATTTGACCTTCCTATGTTACATCATCCGTTCTATCTTAGGTCGGGTTACTTACTTTCTAGGCAGTTTAGTATATTGGAGTGAATCGTGTACTCTTGAGAATTGTCCAAGACTCGGACATCTCCCTTTCATACTCCAATAGAAACACTTGCCATAAACTACCGTAGTATTACGGTGTATAGCTAAGAGTCTATGTTCGGTGATTCGAACTTTGAACTAGGAGAACACGTGGAGGACCATGTAGAGCGGTTTATCATTTTGGGTGCACACAAAATCATAAACCGAAATGCATGGAAGCCCTAGTGAGCTCTGGGTTTGAAGGGATAGTCCTGGATTGGATCTAGCTTTGATCTTGTAAACATTTGTGGTTATCTTTATCTGCGAAACTAAATTTTCTCGTTCTTTCTGCCAGAATCATGTCTGGAGTAAGAGGAGGACGTGGAGGTGGTCGCAATGGTGGACGTGGTGGTGGTCGCGGTGGTGCTGGTGGTCGTGGAGGTATTAACCTATCGCAGGCTGATCTGAACAACTTGCTTCAAGCTGCCTTCCAGTTAGGGCACAACGGTGGTGGTAAGTTGATTTATCCATTTTCTTTGCTTCATTGGTGAACCTTGTTTACATTCGTCGTAATTCCTCATGCATTTCATTTCAGGTGGTCCTGTTAACCCACCCCCACCCATGTGTACCTACAAGATGTTTCGGGACTGTAAGCCCCAGGAATTCTCTGGCACTGAGGGTGCGGTGAGCTTGCTTAGGTGGCTGGAGAAAGTGGAGTCAGTGTTTCTGATGTGTAACTGTCTCCCAGAAGATCGGGTTAAGTATGCTGCTGCGTTATTCCAGGATGTTGCATTGACTTGGTGGAATAACATCACCCAGAATATGGGTATTGGGGAGGCGTATGCTATGCCTTGGGAGAATTTTGTGCAGTTGCTGAAGCGTGAGTACTGTCCGAGGGAAGAGGTGCAGAAGTTAGAGCACGAAGTGTGGAATCTCAAGATGACTGGGTCTGAAATTGAGAAGTATACTGTGAGGCGTAACGAGTTGGCAGTGCTGTGTCCTGATCTGCATATGCCAGAGTACAGGAGGATTGAACACTATGTCTCGGGGTTAGTACCGGAAATCGCAGGGTTAGTAGCTGCGGGAAATCATCCTACATACGCAGAGGTGGTCCGATCGGCTCATAGGATGACCAACTTGAAGGTGAATGAGGGTATTTTGCCTGCGAAGGGTTCGACTGTTAAGGCCCCAGAGAATAACAAGCGCAAGTGGGAAAATGACGGGAAGGGATCTGGGCCAGCACAGCAGAATAAGAGGTTCGATAATGGGGGTTCTTCTTCTTCTTCGGGTAACAAGCAGGGTGGTTATGCGGGGAAACTGCCTAAATGTAACAAGTGTGGACGTCATCATCAAGGGAACTGCGACAGTAACCGTTGTCATCGCTGCCAGCGAACAGGGCATTATGCTAAAGATTGTCGGGTTACACTTCCATCGACCCAGACCCCGACTACTAACTCAGCTCCTACTACTCAAGGGACTACGGGAAGACAAGGATGTTACAACTGTGGTGACACTGGGCATTACAAGAAGGATTGCCCAAAACTGAAGCAGGGTGGAAACAACGGTAATGGGAACAACGGGGGCGGTGGCAGGAATGCACGTGCCTTCGTCATTGGAGCCGCTGAGGCTAGACAGGACCCTGACACAGTTACCGGTACGTTCCTTCTCAATAATCGTTCTGTTAGTGTGTTATTTGATTCTGGTGCCGACAAGAGTTTTGTATCCATGGAGGTTAGTCGACTGCTAGATGTAGTACCCGTACCATTAGAGACTAAGTATATTATTGAGTTGGCTGACGGTAAAAAGATTGAAGCTACTAGTATCCTTCGGGAGTGTCAATTAGAGTTGTCGGGTTTATCGTTCCCCATCGACCTTATGCCGGTACCTTTGGGTAGTTTTGACGTTGTGGTAGGAATGGATTGGTTGTCTTTGTATCGCGCAGAGATTGTCTGTTACGATAAGGTTATTCGGATTCCTCTCCCTGATGGAGAATTCCTTTCTGTGTATGGTATCAAGGGTGGTGTTTCGCTAAACATCATCTCTAGCATGAAAGCCCTTAAGTGTCTTCGAAAGGGTTATCCAGCCGTTTTGGCACTTTTATCTGTTTCCTCTGGTGATGAGAAGAAGATCGACGATATTCCAGTTGTACGCGAGTTTCCTGATGTTTTTCCCGATGATTTATCTGGTCTTCCTCCCCATCGTCAAGTCGAGTTCGGTATTGATCTTGTACCAGGGGCTGCTCCTATTGCTCGGGCCCCCTATCGTCTTGCACCTCCCGAGATGCAGGAATTGTCTAGTCAGTTACAGGAACTCTTGGACAAGGGTTTCATCAGACCAAGTTCTTCCCCTTTGGGAGCCCCGATTCTATTTGTTAAGAAGAAGGATGGAAGTTTCCGATTGTGTGTGGACTACAGAGAACTGAACAAATTGACCGTCAAGAACCGTTATCCTCTCCCACGTATTGATGATCTATTCGACCAGCTCCAGGGTTCTAGTTACTATTCCAAGATTGACTTGAGGTCCGGTTATCACCAGTTGCGGGTAAGGGAAGCTGACGTTGCAAAGACTGCTTTTCGTACACGTTATGGCCATTTCGAATTCTTGGTCATGCCTTTCGGTCTCACGAACGCACCGGCGGTTTTCATGGATTTGATGAACCGCGTTTGCAAACCATATCTTGACAAGTTCGTCATTGTGTTTATTGATGACATTCTGATCTACTCCAAGAACAAGACCGAACACGAGGAACATCTGCGGTTAGTTTTGGAACTCTTGCGACGGGAACAACTTTACGCCAAGTTCTCAAAGTGTGACTTTTGGTTACGCGAAGTTCATTTCCTAGGACATGTGAATAATGAACTAGGAATTCATGTCGATCCAGCTAAGATCGAAGCGATCAAGGACTGGGGAGCACCAAAGACGCCAACTGAGGTGCGGCAATTCCTAGGCCTTGCGGGCTACTATCGTCGTTTCATTCAGGGGTTCTCGAAGATCGCTCAACCCCTGACCACTCTCACGCAGAAGGATAGAAAATTCGACTGGGGTGAATCATAAGAGTCGGCGTTTGAAGAACTAAAATCCAAACTTTGTTCTGCTCCTATTTTGTCTTTACCTGAGGGCCCTGATGATTTCGTTGTTTACTGTGATGCTTCTATTCATGGTCTCGGTTGCGTGTTGATGCAACGCGAGAAAGTGATCGCGTATGCTTCTCGTCAACTCAAGGTGCACGAGAAGAACTACACCACCCATGACTTGGAGTTGGGTGCCGTGGTATTCGCGTTGAAAATTTGGAGACATTACTTGTACGGTACCAAATGCACCATCTACACCGATCACAAGAGTCTCCAACATATTTTCGACCAACAACATTTGAACATACGGCAACGTCGTTGGATTGAACTTCTGAACGACTATGATTGTGCTATTAAGTACCATCCTGGCAAGGCGAATGTTGTAGCAGACGCCTTGAGCAGGAAGGAATCGACTAAACCTCGTCGCGTTCGGGCGTTGCAGCTCACCATTCATTCATCCCTACCTGATCAACTCCGTTCTGCCCAGTTAGAAGCTTTGAAGGAGGAAAACCTTAAAGCTGAAACTATGCACGGTGCCGACAAGCACCTCGAGCGAAGACCTGATGGCCTGCACTACTTCGCAGAACGCATATGGGTTCCTTTATTCGGGGGACTACGGGAGCTTGTCCTTGATGAGGCTCATAAGTCCCGGTATTCTATTCATCCTGGTTCGGATAAGATGTACCAAGATCTGAAGGTGCTTTACTGGTGGCCAAACATGAGGTCGGATATAGCCTCATACGTGGGCAAATGCTTGACCTGTGCTAAGGTCAAGGTGGAATACCAGAAACCGTCGGGTCTCTTGCAACAACCTGAAATTCCAGAATGGAAATGGGAACGGATTACCATGGATTTTGTCACGCAACTTCCTAAATCACCCAGTGGTAATGACAAGATATGGGTGATTGTCGATCGGTTGACGAAATCAGCCCATTTTCTTGCTATTAAGGAGACCGACACCATGGATCGTTTGGCTCGTCTTTATTTGAAGGAAGTTGTCTCTAAGCACGGGGTGCCAGTTTCTATTATCTCGGATCGTGACTCCCATTTTACTTCTCACTTCTGGAAGTCTTTGCACAAGGCTTTGGGTACCCAACTAGACATGAGTACGGCTTATCATCCACAGACTGACGGTCAGAGTGAGCGTACGATTCAATCCGCGGTATGTCGGTCCATTTACGATCCTGGAACGGATTGGGCCGGTGGCATATCGTCTTGATTTACCGACGGAGCTCGGTAACGTACATAACGTCTTCCATGTATCCAACTTGAAGAAGTGTCTGGCTGACGAGTCTCTCATTGTTCCACTGGAAGAGATCAAGGTTGATGATCGTCTTCGGATTGTGGAAGAACCTGTGGAGATCCTTGATTACAAGATTCGTAGCCTACGTCACAGCAAGATTCGCATCGTTAAGGTTCGGTGGAACTCAAACCGGGGACCAGAGTACACTTGGGAACGGGAGGATCAGATGAAGTCTAAGTATCCTCATCTCTTTCCTAAGGAAGCGTTCGAGTCGAGATATGTCTCTTCTGCAGCTGAATGAATCTCGGGGCGAGATTCCTTTTAACGTGGGGATGATGTGACAACTCGGGTAAATCTCTCTTTTGGTTTCTATCTTTTGTTTGTTCCCTTCGTTATTTCTTTTGTTCTTTTGGTACTTGTGCAATTTTCGGGACGAAAATTCTTTTAACGTGGGGATGATGTGATACCCGGCAAATTCTGGTTAAGAACGTTGTCTAGATAAAAGTCTACCTTAGCGAGTCACGCGTATATTGTACTTAACTGGGTTAGTTAAGTCGGGTTATGGTTCGGGAACTATCGGTTAGTCTAGAAGATCATTGGATGTTGGTCTAGAGGTTCATTAGATGTCAGTCCTTAACCAAGTGTACAAACGGTGACGATTTGTAGGATCGTCAGGGCATACGGAACATACAAGTCTCGAGTCCCGGGAATTGGTGAACGAGTGTGAATATGTGTATTTACATGTGTTATGTGTTTACAATCATTATGTGACTTGTCGGTATGTGAATATGTGTTAACATATGTTAAAACGGGGTTTAACGCACAAAACACACGAAACCAGCCCCTATAGGCGATTAGGGAAGCCTAATCGCCCATAAGGGGGGCGAGTAGGCCCTTTAGGGGCGAGTAGGGGACCAAATGCATGACTGTTCATGCGATTTGGCCCTAATTGCATGAACTTACAAGCGATTAGGCTTCCTAATCGCGTGTAAGGGCTGCATAATCGCTAGTTACGTGCTGGACGACTAAAAATGACTATAAATACCATACTTGACCTCATAAACTTCATAATACAAACCCTAGTCGTCCCATAACCCGCCCCAACACACACACAACCTCTGGAACGCGATTTTTGATCAAAACACAAGGTTTCAAGCTTAATCCATCATTCTTTTACAAATCTAAGGTTTGGTTTCCATCCATGCAATCTTATAAACGTTTTTATACAATCCCTAATAGTCCAGACCTGTTCTAAAACGGAAAAGCTTTCTGAAAATCGTTAATAAGTGTTGTTAATCGGATTTTAACTAGTATGCATGTGTTATGTGTGTTTATGATTAGAAAGCTAGGGTTTTTATGATTCAAGATGAATGATTAACATGTTATTAGGTTAATTCAGAATACTAATGATATTATGATGATAAAATCTGAGAATTGATTATTAGGGTTATAGTTATGCATGTTAATGTGGTGTTTCATGCCATGTTTATGGCGTTTGGATTACATGGTTGCATGCAGGACTGATAATACGAGGTTAAATGAAGGATTTTGGTTTAAACATGTTTAGAATAGTTGTTGGGATGATATTGGGTGGTTACACACGTTCTGGATCTGATTTGGAGCGTTAAACGCGCGAAAAACCGGAACAGCAAGGTTACAGGCGATTAGCAATCCTAATCGCCTATGTTAGAGGCGATTAGGAGGCCAATCGCCAATGTTTCATGCGATCAGGCCCTAATTGCTAGTAGTTTCATGTGATCAGGCCCTAATTGCTAGTAGTTACATGCAATCAGCCCTAAATGCTAGTAGTTACATGCAATCAGCCCTAAATGCTAGTAGTTACATGCGATTAGCCCTAAATGCTAGTAGTTACATGCGATTAGCCTTCCTAAATGCCAGTTGACCAACCTAAATGCTAGTTGACTTTTCCTAATCGCGTGTAATGCTGCTGTATGTGTAAATTAGCATTCCGAGACCCGATTTGATATGTAGGAACATGCTAGGAACCCCGTAACATATCTAATAACTTGGTAACATATGTTCGGATGTAATTCGGTGATACGTGAGCTATGTGCTATAACTTGTTGTGCGTTAACGTATGTTAAGTGTGATTGCATGATTGCATGTTTGAGAGCGTAAACATAACACGGGAAGTCTCGGGTCACCAATGGGATGTCGAGTCTTGTACTTTGGGTCAGTTAAACAGTCACGGTGTTTTCAAACGAACTTGGTTATGGTCTGGACATCTAGGGACTATTTAACCTGCGGGTTATTAGTCTAAGTACTTGTAACTGTCATATGTTAGGTCGCCGCTTTACGGGACTAGCATAGCAGCTGAGTTTACTCGTGTTAAGGAGTAACGCAACTTAAGGTGAGTTTACGGCCCCTCTTTTAAACTGGTTTCATATTTTCGGGGGAGAAAACATGTGTTAAAACGATTATTTGGTAACTACTGTCATACTATGGGTTTCTATTGTGTACTACACGATCTTTGGAAGTCCCGGGGGGGAACCATGAATGTGCGGGTTTGCACAACGGGGAAATGTGAATAGCGCTATTGGGAGTGACCAACCCCGCTCGTCGGCTTGGAGGGCCGGGCGAGTGCATATTGTCTCAAACAGGAACAACAGGAACAACAGGTTTACTTTTCGGGCACAACATCTGGTATGCGAGTTAGTAATGGTTTTCCAATCGTGGTAGTAACAAAACATACGCCTAGCTAGCGTACACTGGTTTTCGATTTGTTATAGTATGGACAGGTGGACTTGGTACTTGGATTACAAAACCTGTAAACTCACCAGCATTTTTGTGCTGACATAAACTTTTACATGTTTTCTCAGGTCGCTAAGGTAGCACTACTGGACTAGGGCGCACGCGTCTGCACGGCGTCTAGTTAGAGTCGCATGGTTTCATATGTTAAACATTTGGTTTACTTTTGAGATACTGTTTTGAATAAGCTTCCGCTGTAAACGGGGATTTTAAACTATGTTTTGAAATTGCATTATATTCATTTAGACTTGTTTATTGTGATCGTTGGTTTGGATCCTGGTTTGTCATGCGCCTCGCGGTAAAACTCCGCAAGTGGATTTTGAGGGTGTGACATTATCCAACCCCTGCAACACGTTTTTAAGCAAGAAATCACATTTCCAAGCTTTACACCTCATAATCTCACAATTTCAAGGTGTGTTCTTCATCCCAAACCTTTGTAATGATATTGTTTTGACCCCTAAAGGTCCAGACCTAATTTCTAAACATTTGTGTCTTTGAAAACTCATTAAAATCAGTTTCTAAACAAACCCAAACCTCTATACTTGTTAGGCGTTTTGACCCGTTTGAATGATTATGGAGGATTGATGATGATATGTTGTGTTTTGTTGATTGTTTGAGGTTAGGGTTTACTCTAGGATGATGCTAGAACAGTAGGATATTGTCGGACAACGTCGTTATGTGATGAAATCTGGATATATGCTATTTAGGGTAAGTTTTGCATGAGGATGTGATGTTTACATGATAATTATGCTATTTTGGGAAAACACATGCATTCGGGATGGCTAGGGTGATGATAAATTATGAAGTTGGAGCATGAGTTTTGGAATCTGAAGATGGTTGGGTCGGAGATCGAGGAGTTTACTGCTAGGCATAACGAGTTGGCTGTGATGTGCCCCGGTTTGGCTACACCGGAGTACCGTAGGATTGAGCACTACGTTGCTGGGTTAGTGCCGGAGATTGCTGGGCTTGTTGTCGCTGCTGATCACACTACTATGTTGGCCACTGTTCGGGCAGCTCACAAGCTGACCAACATGAAGGTTGCTGAGGGCGTTCTACCTCCGAGGGGTGCTGCTGTGAAAGCCCCTGCGGACAACAAGAGGAAGTGGGAGAGTGCTGGGAAGAACATTGGGTCGTCTCAACAGCAGGTTAAGAGGCAGGACGTTGTGGGAGCGTCATCTGAGCAGAACACTGGGGGTTATGTTGGTAAGAGTCCGAAGTGTAACACGTGTGGGTATCACTATGTTGGGGGTTGCGATGAGTTTCGCTGTAGACGTTGTCAGCGAGTCGGTCACTTGGCCAAGGATTGTAGGGCCAATCTTCAGCTAAAACATACTCAAGTGGTTGTCCCCGCTCCTGCTCCTCGGGGAAACCATGGGTGTTTTAACTGTGGAGAGACTGGACACTTCAAGCGGGATTGTCCTAAGTTGAAGCAAGGGACTGCAGGTGGTGCTGGGAACAACGAGGGTGGCGGTCGAGCTGATCTGGGTCGTTTTTATGTCATTGGCGCTAGGGAGAACCAGGAGGATCCTGATACTGTTACTGGTGAGTATTCTTTTCTTGATTCTCGTTATACTTGTATTCATTTTCATTCTCATTCACATTGTTTGGCGATTCGTATTCTTTGTGTGCATTCAGTTTGATATTTGGTCATCATTTTGCATTCATGGTTTGATGTGGGTCCTTTAGAGATGCTACTTGGACGGTACCGATGTATCATTTATACCGATCCCAGTAGTCTCTAGTAGGCCTTCGATCAGGAGGATTCATTGTTTTGTATTCACTTTGGGGAGGGCGGTTCCCCGGCATAGAGTATCTGTTGATATCATCTTTCGTTCGTGATTATCATTTTGTTTGCGTTCTGGGAAACGTTACTTGGGTTAGGTCGACACTCATCACTGTCAAAGAGTGAATCTCGGGGCGAGATTCCTTTTAACAGGGGGATGATGTGACGAACGGGAAAAATTTTCTTTTTATCGCTTCGTTCTCTTTGACTTCGGGAAATTTTCGGGACGAAAATTCTTTCAAAAGGGGATGATGTGACACCTGGCACGTTTAGGTTAACACTTTATAAAACACATAAGTCTACCTTAGCGAAAAACGTTTTCAAACATACTTAACTAGGTCGGTTGAGTCGTGTCGATGATTCGGGAATCATCGGGAGTCGTTACAATGGTCCGTGTGATCATTGGGTGTCGGTCCATAACCATGTGAACACGAATGGGGTGATTTGTAGAATCGTCGGGTTTAACGCACACACGTAAATCTCGAGTCCCGGGAATTGGTGAACGGATGGGAACGTGTTAGTTATCATGCATTATGTGCTTACAATCATTATATGACTTGCCGGTATGTGAATACGTGTTTATATGTGTTAAAATAGCGATTTCGCGTAATTGCATGACATTATAGGTGATTACGCGTAATCACCAATAGTATAGGCAATTAGGATTGTAATCACCAATAGTATAGGCAATTAGGATTGTAATCGCCTATAGTATATGCGATTAGAATCCTAATCGCCAGTAGTATAGGCGATTAGAATCCTAATCGCCAGTAGTATAGGCGATTAGAATACTAATCGCCAATAGTTGCTGCGTACTCGCTTGTTCTGCAGGTGACGACTAAAAATGCCTATAAATACCACCCTTATGTTTTAAAACATCATTTGTGAAACCCTAATACACCCCAAAGCCACCCCACACCTTATCCAACCCATGCAACACGTTTTTGAGCAAGAAATCACATTTCCAAGCTTTACACCTCATAATCTCACAATTTCAAGGTGTGTTCTTCATCCCAAACCTTTGTAATGATTTTGTTTTGACCCCTAAATGTCCAGACCTGATTTCTAAACATTTGTGTCTTTGAAAACTCATTAAAATCAGTTTCTAAACAAACCCAAACCTCTATACTTGTTATATGTGATGTATTCATGCAAGATAGGATTTTTATCATTTAAACATGATTGTTCTTGTATTATTATTATGTTTCTGATCTAAATGAGTTAATACGATGATAACCTAGGAGTTTGAAGGTTCATAGATGTGTAATATTGATATTAGGCGTTTTGACCCGTTTGAATGATTATGGAGGATTGATGATGTTATGTTGTGTTTTGTTGATTGTTTGAGGTTAGGGTTTACTCTAGGATGATGCTAGAACAGTAGGATATTGTCGGACAACGTCGCTATGTGATGAAATCTGGATATATGCTATTTAGGGTAAGTTTTGCATGAGGATGTGATGTTTACATGATAATTATGCTATTTTGGAAAAACACATGCATTCGGGATGGCTAGGGTGATGATAAATTAGGGGTTTTTGCTTGAAATAGTTGGATTAATGTTTTGGGTTTGATATTGGGTGTTTCCACATGTTTCGGATCTGATTTGGAGGGTTAAACGTGCAAAAAGGCGGAACAGAACAGTAAGGGCGCATAGGGGTTTCTAATCGCCTGTATTAAAGGTGATTGGCCCCCAATCGCATGAACTATAGGCGATTGGGAGCCCAATCGCCATTTTGTCTGGCAATTACAATGCTACTCGCTAGTTTAACTCTCCTTATCACCAGTTGACTTTTCCTAATTGCATGTTTGATTCCTAATCGCGTATACTGCTGCTATATGTATATTTTAACATCCCGAAACACGGTTTGACACCTAGGAACATGTTAGGAACCCCGTAACATGTCTAATAACTTGGTAACACGTGTTTGGACCTGTTTACGCGTTAATTGGCCGTTATGCTAGATAGGGTGAATGTTTGCGCATGCTAAGTGTTTAATTGCATATGTTGCATGATATCTTGTATGTGGCTAACGGTGGGATGTCGGGTCACCAATGGGATGTCGGGTTTTGTCTGGTTTGGTCGGTTTAACGTTTAAACATGTTTTCAACATACACGGTCACGGTCTGGACAACTTGGGGACTGATTAGCCTTCGGGTTAGTAGTCATCACACTTATGTAAACTCATTGATAGGTCACCACTAGTAGGGACTATTAAACACGTATCGGATTTCTAATTTACTGAGGATGCACTCTAAGGTGAGTTTCACGGCCCCTCTTTTATACACTTTTTCTTGGGGAAGAAGCATGCCACACGTTTTAACAAATACAACGTTTATGTTTTGAAACGCATTGTTTATGAAACGCAACACTTTTTGAAACGCAACGCTTATGAAACGCAACACGTTTGAAACGTAACGCTTATGAAACGCAACACTTTTGAAACGCAACGCTTATGAAACGCAACGCTTGTTTTAAATTACTATACGACGAAATGCAATGCTAAGTCCCTGGGAAACCATGAATGTGCGGGGCACAACGGGGGAAATGTGGATAGATCTATTGGGCTTGACGAACGCTACCCGACGGCTGGGAGCCGGGCGGTTGCATATTGTCTCTATTTTCGGCAACTCAAACACGGGCGGCAACACACGCAACGCTTGTCAGTTATGGTTTCGGCAACACAGTCGTAGTAGTAAGGAAACGTTTGTTATGTACTTAAAGGTTTTGCATACTTGGTACTTTTGAGATGAAACTCTTTACGCTTGAAACGCTTTGTGAACTTAAAACCTGTGAACTCGCCAGCGTGATATGTTGACGTCTTTTTGGCATGTTTTCTCAGGTCGCTAAGGTAGCAGCATTGAGTTTAGGCGCACGGAGTCTCACGGCGTCTAGGATCCATTAGCATTTCATTTTGAGCATTATCAGACTTTCATGTTTTAATTTTGAGTTGTAATAAAGTTTTACGCTTCCGCAAGCGATGGTTGAATTTCTGAAACTTAATGGGCAATTTACGTTGTTTTCATATCATATAGATGTCGTTTATTATGACCGTTGACTTGGATCCCGGTGTGTCACGCGCCTCGTGGTAAAACCCCGCATGTGGAATTTGAGGGTGTGACAGATTGGTATCAGAGACAATGGTTATAGTGAACTGGGACTGCATGTAGAGTCTAGTCTATAGCCGAGTATCACACACATTAGACGATCACACATAGTTACGAGTCGTGTCATTGGGTAAACATACTAACCTTGTCGGGGTGTTGGTGTCCTCATCACACAGTGTCATATTATCTATCTTTGGACTATTTCTACACTTATCCTATCTTCTTCTTCGGGTTTGAAGATGAAGGGGCTTATCTCTTATACTTGGCAGTAGTGTACATTGGAGTGGCTTCGGCACATTCTTGAGATTTTTCCGGGATTTGGATATCTCCCCTCTATGCTCTAATGTACATACTTGCCTACACACACACTATCCTACACTAGTACTTGTCATAGTACCCCCTGAGTGATTGTTCACTTTGGGGACCTTCGTGCGATAACAGTTTCTTTTAGGAATGTGGGTGTCGGGTGATTGGAAGTTCTAGCTAGAAGCACGCCTAGAGGACCATGTAGAGCGATTTGTTATTTCGGGTGCACACGAAATCATAAATCGAAATGCATGAAAATCTTGCTGGACTTCGAGTTCAGACAGATGATCATGCTGGAAACCCCGTTCGAAATTCGTTTGGTCACTAGTAGTTTGATCTAGTAGTGATGCTGAGTATCTTGTTTGTGTTTTGGCAGAACATGTCTGGTCGTGCTGGTGGACGTACTGGGGGACGCCGTGGTGGCGGTGGGGGTCGCAATGGCGGTGGACCAGGTGGTAGGAACATCACCATGACTCAGGCGGAGTTGGAACACTTGTTGCAGCAGCAGTTGAACGTTGTGTTGGCTGCTTTCCAGGCTGCTCAGCAGACCCTAGGAAATACTAATCAGGTGCAGTCTGGGTGCACCTACAAGAAGTTCATGGACTGTAAGCCCCATTACTTCAATGGGATTGAAGAGGTAGTGGGACTACTTAGGTGGTTGGAGAAGACCGAATCGGTGTTTGCTATGTGTAACTGTCCCGACGCTGATCGCATCAAGTATGCTTCTGCTACTCTTGAGGGACACGCTTTGACTTGGTGGAACTCCACCACTGCGAATCTTGGTCTGGGTGAGGCCAATTCTATGTCGTGGTCCGAGTTTGTTCAGATGTTGCGAGCGGAGTATTGCCCGAGGGATGAGATTATGAAGTTGGAGCATGAGTTTTGGAATATGAAGATGGTTGGGTCGGAGATCGAGGGGTTTACTGCTAGGCACAACGAGTTGGCTGTGATGTGCCCCGGTTTGGCTACACCGGAGTACCGGAGGATTGAGCACTACGTTGCTGGGTTAGTGCCGGAGATTGCTGGGCTTGTTGCCGCTGCTGATCACACTACTATGTTGGCCACTGTTTGGGCAGGTCACAAGCTGACCAACATGAAGGTTGCTGAAGGCGTTCTACCTCCGAGGGGTGCTGCTGTGAAAGCCTCTGCGGACAACAAGAGGAAGTGGGAGAGTGCTGGGAAGAACATTGGGTCGTCTCAACAGCAGGTTAAGAGGCAGGACGTTATGGGAGCGTCATCTGAGCAGAACACTGGGGGTTATGTTGGTAAGAGTCTGAAGTGTAACACGTGTGGGTATCACCATGTTGGGGGTTGCGATGAGTTTCGCTGTAGACGTTGTCAGCGAGTCGGTCACTTGGCCAAAGATTGTTGACGTTGTCAGCGATGAGTTTCGCTGTAGACGTTGTCTTTCAACAGAGGGATGATGTGACACCCGGCACATTTAGGTTAACACTCTATAAAACACATAAGTCTACCTTAGCGAAAAACGTTTTCAAGCATACTTAACTAGGTCGGTTGGGTCATGTCGATGATCCGGGAATCATCGGGAGTCGTTACAATGGTCCGAGGGATCATTGGGTGTCAGTCCATAACCACGTGAACACGGAAGGGGTGATTTGTAGAATCGCCGGGTTTAACGCACACACGTAAATCTCAAGTCCCGAGAATTGGTTAACGGATGGGAACGTGTTAGTTATCATGCATTATGTGCTTACAATCATTATATGACTTTCCGGTTTGTGAATACGTGTTTATATGTGTTAAAATAGCGATTTCGCGTAATTGCATGACATTATAGGTGATTACGCGTAATCACCAATAGTATAGGCAATTAGGATTGTAATCACCAATAGTATAGGCAATTAGGATTGTAATCGCCTATAGTATAGACGATTAGAATCCTAATCGCCAGTAGTATAGGCGATTAGAATCCTAATCGCCAATAGCTGCTGCGTACTCGCCTGTTCTGCAGGTGACGACTAAAAACGCCTATAAATACCACCCTTATGTTTTAAAACATCATTTGTGAAACCCTAATACACCCCAAAGCCAACCCACACCTTATCCAACCCCTGCAAACGTTTTTGAGCAAGAAATCACATTTCCAAGCTTTACACCTCATAATCTCACAATTTCAAGGTGTGTTCTTCATCCCAAACCTTTGTAATGATATTGTTTTGACCCCTAAAGGTCCAGACCTGATTTATAAACATTTGTGTCTTTGAAAACTCAATAAAATCAGTTTCTAAACAAACCCAAACCTCTATACTTGTTATATGTGATGTATTCATGCAAGATAGGATTTTTATCATTTAAACATGATTGTTCTTGTATTATTATTATTATGTTTCTGATCTAAATGAGTTAATATGATGATAACCTAGGAGTTTGAATGTTCATAGATGTGTAATATTGATATTAGGCGTTTTGACCCGTTTGAATGATTATGGAGGATTGATGATGATATGTTGTGTTTTGTTGATTGTTTGAGGTTAGGGTTTACTCTAGGATGATGCTAGAACAGTAGGATATTGTCGGACAACGTCGTTATGTGATGAAATCTGGATATATGCTATTTAGGGTAAGTTTTGCATGAGGATGTGATGTTTACATGATAATTATGCTATTTTGGGAAAACACATGCATTCGGGATGGCTAGGTTGATGATAAATTAGGGGTTTTTGCTTGAAATAGTTGGATTAATGTTTTGGGTTTGATATTGGGTGTTTCTACATGTTTCAGATCTGATTTGGAGGGTTAAACGGGCAAAAAGGCGGAACAGAACAGTAAGGGTGAATAGGGGTTTCTAATCGCCTGTATTAAAGGCGATTGGCCCCCAATCGCATGAACTATAGGCGATTGGGAGCCCAATCGCCATTTTGTCTGGAAATTACAATGCTACTCGCTAGTTTGACTCTCCTAATTACCAGTTGACTTTTCCTAATTGCATGTTTGATTCCTAATTGCGTATACTGCTGCTATATGTAGTACCCACACCTTTCACTTCACACAAATACACCCTTTTAGGCGATCACCTATTTTAAAATTTTCACTTTTAAACCTTCGTATTTTAAAAATATTGGAAAATTACACAAAAAATGACTAATCTTATTCGGGCATTTTCGCGTTTTAGACGCACGCTTACACACAAACCTCGTTTTTAATTATAAACCGATGTCTTATTAGCAAGACCTATTTAATTTGCTTAAGATTTGATATATATATATATATATATAAAAGAAAAACATATATTTTTTTCTAATAACAATGAGTAATAAATAAATAATAAAAAAAAATATATTTAGTTGAAGTTATTTGTTGTCATCGATGACAACAACAAACCACACAATACTAAACTACAACTTGTTCATTTTTATTTTTTTTTGTGGACTTCGACAATCAACACAGCAACAACAAAACCATAACCATTCTCTTATATATTTAGCCCATTTTTGAAACCCTTCCTTCCAGCCCAATCCACGCAGGCCCAGCACCTCAGCCCACCAGCCACATCAGTCCACTCCACCCTTCATCTTTGACCAGCCTTGGTCAAAGGTTGACCAGCGACCTAGAATTTGCAGCTCACGATTCGACCATAAAACGCGTTCATAATCACAATTAAATCCCGCAATCATCGCTTTTACGATCCCTTTATTCTCTCCCATAAAGATTTGACCAATTGAATACGCCTAGAATCCTTAATAGCTTCGGTCAACACCGTGTATAAAGACTTTCCAAAAACCCATATTCTAAATCGTTATACTCGATTATTTTATCATGATTAAACCAAGGAATTCACCCATAAACTTTCGAAAATTATAACCCCCATGTTATTTGATGTTTACAATCATCTATTCAATCAAATTATTAGCTTTTTGTTTTGGTTTATACCCGGTTTCGGTGCACCAACATTGGTCAAGGTATATTTCAATTAAAATTGCATTTGAGGCCTTTATACATTGTAGAACAATAGCCCTCTATTATATTCTTCATTTATAATCGTTTAAAGTTCCAATTGAAATCTATGGCCTAGGGTG
Source organism: Ambrosia trifida (assembly GCA_028751855.1). Classification (NCBI taxonomy): domain Eukaryota; kingdom Viridiplantae; phylum Streptophyta; class Magnoliopsida; order Asterales; family Asteraceae; genus Ambrosia; species Ambrosia trifida. The sequence goes on from CM054126.1 coordinate 92,805,025, forward strand.
TTCTATGTTATTTGGGAATTTTTATTTAAAATTTTTAGAATCTTAAAATTTTATATCTCATTCGTTACTGATCAAAAAATTATGAAATTTGGTAGAATTGTTTATGATACTGATTATAAGCTTTAGAGATTATTTCGTGATTTTTAGACACTGTTTAGTATTTTTAATCATTCTTAGCATTATTAATCATGTTTAATTAAAACATGAAAATTGGTGAAAATACATTTTATAATGTCAGTGTAATAATCACATCATTTTCCCCCTGTTTTACAACATTTTTATATGTTATAGCATTTTTAATTTTTAATTTAGTTTTAATTTAATGAAATTCAGGTTAAATAAAATATTAATTGAAAAAAAAATTATTTTGACTCTTCTTATTTTATTAGACTGAGTTTTAATAAAAATCTTTATTTTCAAAAGTGTTTTGAATCTATTTATGAAATTTGTGTTAACTATACTAATTTAAATCCAATAAAAATCATTAAATAAATTATAAATCATTTTCTTAATAAATTTTTATTATTTTATGACTTCAGAAAATACATATTCCTTAAATCGAAATTATTTGTTATTTTTCACATAATATTAATAATTTAATTAATAGTTTATATTTAATATAATAAATATAAATTATTGTTAGTATAATTTATCAATCAATATTATTATCATTGTTTATGTTACATAACTTAGTCTAAAATTTATTATAAGGATTTAAGTTATAACTATTAATTATTTCACATATGATTTATTTATTTATTTAAACAATTTATTTACATTTCTCTCATTGCCTTTTTATTTAAAAGTCCTTAAAAACCCCAAATCTAGACTAGACATCTTAGGTGCCTTAGATTAGGAACCCTAGACTCTTTTAAGTTTAGACCCTTATTTTGGATACTTGAAACTTTAGGTTGAGTCTTCGGGATTTGCCTCACATACATTCACGGCACATAGTGGTTTATACAACTTAGTGAAAGTGAGTATTTCCTATCCCCTTTTTGCTTTTATTCATTTTTGGGGTGTTACATGTACACTTATACAAATTACAAATACAAGTTCACATTTTTACAATACAATTTTAGTACTATGTGCATTTGCTTACAAACGTGCTTTATGCTTAGACATTACATGTAGAATACATTTGTACTTAGTGAAATCATTAGCATTGTACAAGCCGACCTTAACATTGGATAGCGCTATTGGATTGACAACCCGCCTAGGTTGATTCTCCCCCTTTTTCATCGGAGAATCCGTGGTCATTGTTAAGTTATTATCCATTTATTGGATAAGTACACCGCCGTTCATTTAGTACATTATACAGTCACAGGATTGATTTCGCTCATTTATATGTTACATAGTTTACATAATTGCACTATAGCTTTGCACTTGAATTGTATACCATTTTTTTCCAACTTACTATATGTATTAAAACTAGGAATGCTCACCAACATTTCTTATGTTGACAAAACCTATTTTGTACATGTTTCAGGTGCAGTTTGATCTTAGTTCCATAGCATTGGATTTTAGTGCTTGCTTTTAATAAGTTATTTCAATTTCATGTTTTGTTCAGACTTTTGTATTTTTTTTTCCATTTCATCAAAGTAAGACAATTTAAATTATTCAATAATATATTTACATTTTAGTACCATGTGCTTTTGAACAATCGTCATTACGTGACACCTCGATGATTCCGACATTGGTTGGGGTGTTACACTATATGTATATTTTAACATCCCGAAACACGGTTTGACACCTAGGAACATGTTAGGAACCCCGTAACATGTCTAATAACTTGGTAACACGTGTTTGGACCTGTTTACGCGTTAATTGGGCGTTATGCTAGATAGGGTGAATGTTTGCGCATGCTAAGTGTTTAATTGCATATGTTGCATGATATCTTGTATGTGGCTAACACGTGGGATGTCGGGTCACCAATGGGATGTCGGGTTTTGTCTGGTTTGGTCGGTTTAACGTTTAAACATGTTTTCAACATACACGGTCACGGTCCGGACAACTTGGGGACTGATTAGCCTTCGGGTTAGTACTCATCACACTTATGTAAACTCATTGATAGGTCGCCACTAGTTGGGACTATTACACACGTATCGGATTTCTAATTTACTGAGGACGCACTCTAAGGTGAGTTTCACGGCCCCTCTTTTATACACTTTTTCTCGGGGGAGAAGCATGCCACACGTTTTAACTAATACAACGTTTATGTTTTGAAACGCAACGTTTATGAAACGCAACACCTTTTGAAATGCAACGCTTATGAAACACAACACTTTTGAAACGTAACGCTTATGAAACGCAACACTTTTGAAACGCAACGCTTGTTTTAAATTACTATACGACGAAACGCAACGCTAAGTCCCTGGGAAACCATGAATGTGCGGGGCACAACGGGGGAAATGTGGATAGATCTATTGGGCTTGACGAACCCCACCCGCCGGCTGGGAGCCGGGCGGGTGCATATTGTCTCTATTTTCGGCAACTCAAACACGGGCGGCAACACACGCAACGCTTGTCAGTAATGGTTTCGGAAACATAGTCATAGTAGTAAGGAAACGTTTGTTATGTACTTAAAGGTTTTGCATACTTGGTACTTTTGAGATGAAACTCTTTACGCTTGAAACGCTTTGTGAACTTAAAATCTGTGAACTCACCAGCATGATATGTTGACGTCTTTTTGGCATGTTTTCTCAGGTCGCTAAGGTAGCAGCATTGAGTTTAGGCGCACGGAGTCTCACGGCGTCTAGGATCCATTAGCATTTCATTTTGAGCATTATCAGACTTTCATGTTTTACTTTTGAGTTGTAATAAAGTTTTACGCTTCCGTAAGCGATGGTTGAATTTCTGAAACTTAATGGGCAATTTACGTTGTTTTCATATCATATAGATGTTGTTTATTGTGACCGTTGACTTGGATCCTGGTGTGTCACGCGCCTCGCGGTAAAACCCCGCATGTGGAATTTGAGGGTGTGACACATTCATTGGAGGCCTCAATGCCTTGTGGCATCATGTGAAGCTTTCTTTTAAATTTATTTATTTTATATTTTTAAATAAAATCTATATCTATATTATCTTAAAATTTCAAATATGTTAATTAATATCTTTTCCTTATTTTCCTCTTACATTTTTTAAATGTTAGTGAATTATTAATTATTTTAAAATTTCAAATATGTTAATTAATATTTTTATCTTTATTTTTTTTCTTATTTTTCGCTCACAATTTTTAAACGTTAGTAACTTTTATGTATGACATTTTTTTGAAAAAAAAATTACACCGAATTAACGATTGCTTTATTATCTTTCCAACGAGCACCATATATAGTGCTATACAAAAACGAAAAAAATGTTTTTTTTTAGTTTTTGTTCATGTAGAAAAAACACAATGTATTTAGGTAATTTCTTAATTATATATAGGCAAGTCACTAATCATGTTATGATACTATATATATATATATATATATATATATATATATATATATATTTTGAACCTACTATTACATATATGAATTGCCCATGTTCATGTGCTATAACGATTTGCTTAGCATTAAAAGAGGTTGATATTTTTTAATCTGCTATGAACACAACATGAGAACCCCTTTTGATAGTATAAACATTAGAACAATTTTCTTTAACATTAAAAGAGGTTGAGACTGTTTACTTCTTTTATCCATTTTTATTAAGTAATATTAGATTTTTCAACCCCGGGACACTCCCGGGGTAATCAGCTAGTTAATATATATAAAAGAATTGAACATTGCTCACTTGACGTGTAATGGTACCTTCAACCTCTCCATGAAACTGCGCATCATAATTGAAAGATTTTAGTGTTTTTGAATTATTTCCTTTTTAATTAAATTGAGTTATTTTAGGAAAAAAGAATTTAAAAATAAATTTAAAATTTTCTCTCTCATGTTTTCTCTCATAATTTTTAAACGTTTATATCTTTTATATACGGGATTTTTTAAAGAAAAAAATTACACCAAGTTAACGAGAGTTTTATTATTTTTCCAACGAGTACCATAGTGCTATATAAAAAACGGAGAAAAAATCGACTATTTTTTGTGGGGTTTCGTTCATACAGGAAAAAAACACACAAAGTGTTCATGTTATTCATTAATCATGTTTTTTTTTCTTTTAAACCAAGTTCTTATCTACGATGTTGAAAATCAGCCCAATCGCCATGTTATCATTGGAATTTTACTAGGTATACTTCATCAAAAGAAGTTATGAGAAAGAATCGCGCAACACTGCAACACATAGTGTCACCTTATAGCAAGATTATTTTTTTTATTTATTTAATTACAAGAGTAATAATTATTACTATTAGTATTAGTATTATTAGAATGATTATATTTTTCAACCCCGGAACGCTCCCGGAAAGAATTGATAATTGCTGACGTGGCGTTCAATGGTGGCCTCAACCATCTCTTGATTCTGCCACGTGGCATAATGAGATGCAATGGTTACAACTTCCAACTTAAGTGTTTGTTTAGTTGATTAGGTTAGGAATTATAAGAGCCATTAGAATGTGAGAAATTAGAGAGATGTGATGAGTTGTTAAATAGTTGTAGCTTACATAAGTGATTCTTTACATAATTACTGATTAGATTTTAGATTAGGGAATATGAGTTATTACTGATTAGAATACTATGAACATGCAATGATTGAGAGATTTTGTGGTTAGTTAACTTGAGCCATTTGCAATAGGTTATCACGTAAAATTAGATTTTCAACCCCGGGACCCTCCCGGGGTAATCAGCTAGTAAGGAATAAAGGACAAATCTTTTGGAGAATTGGTTTTTATTTATTTATTTTTTCAATAAACAGAGGCCGCATTCATTCATTTATGCTCGTAAATGTTCGGTAACGTGTTCATTTATGTTTATTTGTGTTTGATAGTTCATTGGGGTTTTTAACTTTTTACTTTTAATTTATGTATTTCAAAATTGCCAGGTAGGTTGTTTAATATATATTAGTGTATCACATATCAATATTACTTTAACTATTTTGATTAATGAGAAAGTATACGGTAGAAAGTTCCTTAATATAGAAAGTGTAAGAAGTCACTATATGATGATATCTGTAAACCATAATTAGGGTTAATAAACTCAATCCCAGTAAATTAAAAAGGTTGTTTAGACATTTTGTTTCCCACCGTTAATATTTTCTTTCACCAAAACCCTCTTTCTCCCCCGCCTCCCTAAACCACCGCCTCTTTCCATCACTAATAATATTAATAATATTGCCCACAATAATAATAATAATAATAATTCCAACGACGATGGAGATTTTCAATCATACTTGAAACTCAACCAAATAACCCCATTCATTAGATTCATAAGATCGGGTGTAATGGAGCGTGATTTGGGCGTGTTTTAGTAACATAACGCCCCCATACCGTTACAGGGGGGCGTCATGTAGTGAAAAAAATGGAAGGCGTTATATTCATAACGCTTGAACACATTTCAACCATTCAATAATAACTTGACACGTTGTGACAACAGTCAACGAACCAGGTCACTATCCGTACGTGTTTCAATTGTTATTGTCACTTCATATGCATACTTACACATTTTTCATACTCTATACCCCCCCCCCCCCCCAGTCTAGTGAAGCAAGAGTTAATCAGAGAACTCAACATGGAACATGTGTTTAGTCATACAACCACCAAACGAACACTTAATGGGGTTATTACCCTTTAACATATGGTTACTCATCACTAACACATGTAAATAATCACAAGGACTACCATGTGTTAGCACCTAATAAACATGAGCTCACGGATCAAAAAAAAACTAATACATGATGATATCGTCATCGGACAAGCCAAGTTGCATTCCTATGCAAGTATATGACTGTAACTAGTACAAGCTAGCATCCCACTCGACATATATGCAAACTATTGTTCATACCCTCATAACTATACCTAACCGAAGTCTAGTTCTATACACATACACACGATATATGTATATGTATGAACCCCCACATATATGCCTAGTATTATAGCTAACTAGATAAACCTCTTTTCCTTGTCTCACCCTCGGCCGATTATAACCAAGGTCACACCAATCCTTGTCAAACCTTTACAATTATACTAAATTAGTAATCTACATATCTAATCCCTAAGTGTGATCATGAGCAAAACAAGGTGATCTAAGCACCTATATATCGGCCAAAAAAAACCAATACAACAAAGCCTTGGTACATCACTTTCTTGAACACATGATCCAAACAATAGATGAATATGGCATCATGATATCATAGAACCACCATCTTGAACACATGATCCTTACCCCATTTTGCTTAATCTCTCTTGTCTCTTTCGGCCGATTACATACACACATAGATGAGTTGCTTGTCACTATCACACTAGAATTTCATGTATACTCCTTGGAACTTGAAGAGCCAATCAACAACAAGAAGGAACTAGCATAAACCATCACTTTCACACCTTTCCCACTTGTAATTACCTCGGCCGAAGCACAAGGAGCTTTCCAAGACAAGTCCATTTCATTAGAATTACCACAATTGCTCCCAAAATGTATGACACCCTCACCCTCAAGTCCACTCCTTTCCTCTTATGGTTTGAGACAACCACACCCTCCCACCTCTTCACAAATTGCGGCCCTCATGCACCCATCACCATCACCCTTTCACTTTCCACTCCTTGGCATTTTGTGTCATGCATGACAACAAGAAGACAAATCATGCTTCTTATACCTATCTAGTAACCTACCATCCAACTCAAGATATCCTAATACTTAGGATTGCCATATAACCCACTATATAAGGAGGATACCACAAGGGATTGTACTCACACCAAACTAAAACAATCTCACTTCTTTCTTGGCCTCCTACGATCACTAACCTCCACCCACATAACCTTCCAAACCTTCGGCTAACATAAGGAGCTCAAGTCGGCTAGAGAGTGCAAGAGCTCGATCAAGCATCCAATGTTAGTAACCATACTCGAACATATGTGGCATTCCTTCAATAATCGGTCCTATATTGTTCACCCAAACTCGCCTATTTGATCACACACATATACACTTAGGATCATACATTGTTTTAACAAGACATAATCGGCTTAACACTACTCACATTGCTTCGATACCTCACCCAATTGATTATGATCAGGTCCTAAGTCACAAGGGTTGTCTAAATGTTGATAATGGTCCGAAACAAAGAGTTAATGATTGATTAAGAAACTATTTTTATGAACAAAGTTTATCCAATTAATGTTTCAACTAAGTCTTACAAAGGGTAATCTTAGGATCGACGTTGCTAATCAAACCCAGGAAATTAAATTGCAAACTCTCCATGAGTTCTTGACAAGCCTAGGATCAATCGCCAATGATCCAATCGAGCATCAAATCCAAGGCTTGGATAGTGCAATGATTCGGCTATGACTAACAAACATATGTTAGAATGAGCCGAAGCATGTGTTAATTCCATTATAAATCAAGGGATACTTAATATACACTAATCACGACACAAACACAAGGGCATGGCCCACTTGCACTAAAAACTTAAGCACACAAACGCCAGGTGAACAACTTGTATGCTAAACAACCGAAACGTACAACTTACCGTGCTCTTAAAAACTCTAGGGCAACTATTGTTGGACGGTAGCTATCACACCTTGTCAAGCTTCACTAGACTGCCCGTGATGTTATCAAGTGAGTTTTCACAGCCCCATTTTAATGTTTTCACATTTCGGGGAAAAACATGCCACCACTAGTACATTATCATTGGATGTGTATAATCTATTTTGACTGCCATGTGGAACATGAGACAAGTTGGTTTATGAGATCTCACAAGTCCTCGTCCTTACATTACACTGTAACCATTAGCTATCAAAGCCATGGAACACTTTAATAGATCTATTGGGTTGACACCCCCACTCTTGGTTAGTCGCTCTAACCGGTTACATACAAAGGAGTGTTAGTATTCTACCACAAATACATTGTCTTTAGTGTACAATGCACGAGGCACAACAGTCAAGAGGTTTGGTTACGGGACTCATGGTTTGCACAGTAATCATTCGCTTAGCTAGCTTATGATTGGTCATACACGAATTACACGAATGTTTTACAAGTTATATCCAAACCCGTGAACTCACCAACATTATTGTTGACAAATCTTTTATGCATGTTTTTCAGGTAACTAATGGAGGGCAGCTGGGATTTGAGAGAGGGGTCCAAGCAAGCACTGGGTGGTATCATCATGGGTTGGATTTTTACAATTCCATAATATTGTGGTTTACGGTTATTCCAGACAATACACTAGTCTCTAGACAATGTTTCTTAACTATTACCATGTTTTATAATAATACTCATCATGTGGTGATACTCTTTAAAATAAAATTATGTGTGTTGCTTGTACCTTGTGCTTGAAAACCTTTTGAGGTCGCATTCCCGTGTTTCCGCCTTAGCGAGGTGTGACACACGTGGACTAAGGCAACGATCATATTTTGAAACGGACAAAAAATTAACCGTTGTTTTTAAACGGTTATTTTTTTACTTTATATATATACACACTATACAAAAAAACACATAACAACACAAACAAACATAAATCAAAACTACACTACAAACCCAACTACAAACCAGATATGGGTGGTGGATTTCATAACGAGCCTGTCGGACCTTCCAATCTCCGGCGACACTCTCGCTGGAGACGTCGTTGTAAGGACAAAAAAGATTAAAGAAACCACTTTTGCAAGCCTTAGTCTAATTCCTATTCTGCCAAAAATGCTAAATATGGAAACTGCTGCAAAACAAGATTCAAAGTGCTGAAAAAGAAAACATCAAGTGCCGAAGAGTAATGATCAGAGGTTCTGAAGTCAAACCAGACAAGTCAACTGAAGAACTGCTGAAGACAAACTACTCATCAGTAGTTTGTCACTCATCAGATGTTTTGATAGAAGCTTCCCACCACCTTTGAACTTCAGTAGTTTAGTTAAATATTAGTATTCTTAGATCTTTTGTACAAGTACCAATGCTACAGCCTGTTGTAGTATTTCTACTTATTATATTGCTTCAATACTTCTCTTATACGTTTACACTTAGTCTATAAATAGATGGGTTCATCCCATTATTTTAGACATTCCTTTTGTAGTTATTATTTCCATTATATCTGAGAATCATTGAAGCATTTACTGTTTTATTCATTAACTGTTTTAGATTCTCACTTACTGCTTTAGTTTCATAACTCAAGGGGGAGTATTTATTATTGTTTAAAAAGTACATCTTTAACTTGAACACTTAACTTATAATCCGCTGTTCAAATCACTTTGATAGTTTAAATATACAAGTGTTCATGATAAGAACCTGTTGAAACAAGAAACTGATCCAACAATTGGTATTAGAGCACTGGTTCATCTGATCAAATATCAATCTAACAAATTGAGAATCAAACACAAGCTCTTATTGATATTCAATATAGGATTGCAGTTCACTTTTTAAACAATCCATCACTTTAAGAAATCTTTGATCAAATCTAATTTCTTAAAAATGGACCCTCATAACACTGGATCTGCCAATAAACATCCTATGCTAGTCAGAAATGAATATAATATCTGGCAAAGGAGATTGGCGCACACTTTATCTCAAACTAATACTGGATGTTGGAAGTCTGTCATGTATGGACCTCAAAAACTAGTATTAACCGATCCAGAAACTAAAGTAGCAAGACCTAAAGATCCAAAAGACTACACTGAAGAAGATTTCCTAAAACTTGAGCTGGGTGCTAAGGCATTCTCTATGTTGGCTATGGCTCTCCCAAATGAAATTTATGCTGGACTTTTACATTGTGAAAGTGCCAAAGAGCTGTGGGATTGCCTCAAAGAGCAGTTTGGAGGTACTGATGAGGTGATAGCCAACACTAGAGAAATCCTTGCTCAACAATATGAAACATTTACTCATGTTAATGAAGAGACTTTAACACAACAATTTGAAAGATTCTCTTCATTAATATCAGAGTTAAAATTAAATGGTCAGGCCTATACAAACTCATCTATGCTTCATAGATTTTTAAGGTCTTTAACAGACAAATGGGAAACTTACTCTATAGTTCTCAAGTCAGGACCAGATTTTGATTCTCTCTCACTTACAAAATTACATGGGAGATTACTTACTTTTGAAAGAGAAATCAATCAAAAGAAAAGGTTAGAAAACTTTGGAAAAACTGCTGATGACTATATTCCAGGTAGCACAACACTCTTAGGACAAGACTCACCCTCTTGTTCTAATGATTTTGGGTCAAATGAATACATTGACATAACTGCTGGGATCTCACCAGAAAGGTCATATCCAGCTTATGACAATGATGAAAGTTGTCAAACTACTAATAATATGTGTTTTATAATGGATGACATAAAAAAATTCAGTAGTGATGACCTAGAGGAAATGGATATACTACACCAACTGGCCATGTTAAGCATAAAAACTAACAAGTTTTATAAAAGGTCAGGAAGGAAATTTTCAGGACTGAACAGTTCTACCAAAATTGGTTTTGACAAATCTAAATTAAGATGTCACAAGTGTCAGAAGTTGGGACACTTTGCTAGAGAGTGTAGAAGCTCTAGCTTTAACCAATCACAGTCTGGAAACCAATCAAACCCTAGTTACAATAGGAACTTTGGAACACAGGGAAGTGCACATTTTGTACAGGCACAAGCTCCACAAATCCAATATGTACCACAAGTACAATATGTTCAGATGCCTGCTCATTAAATACAGAGCCAACAACAGATGACTTCCATTCCTGCTGCTCAGCAACCTCCATCAGCTCAACAACCCACTCAATAAAGCCTTTTCACAAATGGGTATGTTGACTGGAGCAGTCTTCCTTTTGATACAACAGAGTGCAGTCCATATGCAGACAACAAAATGTTTGACATCAACTGGGGTGAACCTGATAATGGTAGAAAGAATTTTGCCTTAATGGCTTTTGAGGGATGCTCCTCTAATGCTGCGTTATCTCAGGTATCTAAAGAAACTTTTTTAAAGCTTTGCTCAAAATCATGCAAAGAATCATTTGCTTTAATAAGAGAGACCAATGTGCATCTACAAGGCAAAGCCAATGACTCTGAAAGAAAATTCACTCAAATGAAATGTGATTTAGAAAGAAAACTTGCTTCAAATACAAAAGAAATTTCTAAATTAACTAACAATGCTGTTGAAACCCAAGCACAAATAAAAAGCATGATAGAAAATCTAGGAAAAGTCAGAAAAGAGCTTGTTGACACCAAGGTTGATTGTGAAAATTGGGTAAGTCATGTAGAGGTTACCAAATGCTGCTTAACAAACAAGCTGCATAAAATGTTAAGTTTGGCATAGGGTACAATCATACAGAAACACCAACTGATTTTACTCCCAAAACTACTGATGATGGGAGTAGAATAGTTCAAAAACAAACTCCTGACATGAAAGAATGCACATTTTTTCAACAGAACTTTCTTCCAAATGAAAAAGAAAGTCCTTCAGAAGTTGAAATGACTAGCATTAGCTCATCAGTAGTTTCATCTACATCAGGAGTTGAGACCCCGAAAACAACTGATGACCAAATTCCAGTTTTAACAACTATCAGTACTTTGTCTTCCAAAACTTTTGAAAATCTAAAAGGAAAGGCAAAATCTTGTGAAATATGTGGTCTGTTTAACCACAAAACAAAATTTTGTAGATATAGAAAAGGTAATCAGTACAACAAGAAAGTTTTACAAATGGTTGTGGGAAAACAAATCAAACAAGATTTTGAAAATACTTTCTTTCCCATCAAACAGCAACCAATAAACACCTTTTCTCAGAGAAAGACTAAATCTCAACCACAGTCTTCCTCTCAAAATTCTTTTTCAGAAGTGAGACCTAAGCCATCAGCAGTTTCACAAACTGCTAAGGTTAAAGATTTGATAAATTTGGTTAAACTTCTGATGACCAAAGTTGATGGTGAACCTCAAAAGGTCCTACCATTGTTTTAAACAATAAATCCATTGCCAAAAAGACATGGATTTCTAAAATTGGTCAACAACAAACTGCTACTATTCCTAAGAGTACACCCAAAGCCAAATTGGCTTGGGTTCCTAAATCTAACTAATTTACTCTTTGTGTAGAGGGTCTCCAGATGTCTAAATAGCATTTGGTATGTTAATAGTGGAGGCTCAATGCACATGACTGGATGCAGGTACCTGATCAACAATTTCATAAGTCAAAGAGAAGGATACGTGTCCTTTGGGAATAATGCAAAAGGATATGTGCTATGATATGGTAATGTATCCTCAGGCAAAATGCAGTTTGACAAGGTCAATCTGGTTGAAAACCTCGAGTACAACTTGCTAAGTGTTTCACAAATGTGTGATAAAGGATATTCTTCCTTTTTCACCAAAACATCATGCAAGATCATATCACCAGAAGGCAAGAAGTTGATAGAGAAGATCATTGAAGATCATACTTTGTTGATAGCTAAAAGATGTGGCAATTTCTATGCAGTGGACATTCAAAAGGACAAAGTACTGAACAAAACTGCATGTTTCTTCTCAAAGGCATCAACTTCAGAGACAGACCTTTGGCATAGGAGACTTGGCTATGTGAACTTTAAAACCATAAATAAAGTCACAAAAATGGGCTTGGTCAGAGGTCTACCCTTGAAAGTATACCAGTGTCAAGAACACTGTGTATCCTGTCTTAATGGAAAACAACATAAGTCCTCCTATAAGTCTATTGAAGAATAAAAAACAAATGCATGTCTTCAACTACTCCATATGGACTTATTTGGGCCAGTCAAAATCATAAGCCTAGGTAAGAAGAAGTACTGCTTAGTCATCATTGATGACTACTTAAGATTTACATGGGTCTTCTTCTTATTTTCCAAGGATGAGGAAGCTGAAATTTCAAAGTTCTTCATTCTACAAGTAGAGAAACAATATTCTCTCTCTGTCAAAGCCATTAGAAGTGATAATGGGATAGAATTCAAGAACAAAACTCTGGATGAATTCTGTTTGTCTAAAGGGATTGTTAGACAATTCAGCATTCCCATAACTCCTGAACAAAATAGTGTGGTAGAAAGGAAGAACAGAACATTGATTGAAGCAGCAAGAACAATGTTAGCTGATCCAGGCCTACCTCTTTATTTTTGGGCTGAAGCAGTCAACACAGCTTGTTATGTTCAGAATAGGGTTCTAATCACAAAGAAACATTCCAAAACTGCTTATGAAATTCTTCATGGCATTAAGCCCGTTATCTCCTTTTTCAGGGCTTTTGGATGTTAATGTTTTATCCTCAACATCAAAGACTATATTTCAAAGTTTGCTGCTAAAGTTGATTCAGGTTATTTTCTTGGTTACTCTTCAAGTGGAAAAGCCTACAAGGTATTCAATTCCAGAACCAAAATAGTTGAAGAAACATTGAATGTCAAGTTCAATGAGTTAAAACATTCACTCATTCCAGCACATCCTGCTGAACTCTTTGACCTTGACAGTTTTAATTTCGGACCTGAAAAGACTGTTGATTCATCTAAACCCATTTATTATGGTGATCAAGGGTTTGATGATGGTCCTCCATCATGGACTCCAAATAAATCAATTAAGTTATTATAACCATCTATTTAAATTATTAATATGAATATTATCATTATGTTCAATGTCCTAATAATAACTTTGGTATAGAAACCTAGTCTAATTTCAAGTTATACAATATTTCATGAGTTGTCAACGGATGTTATCAAACAACTATGATCAATTACAATTTTCAACTAAAGAATGATATCACCAGACTTTTAAAACAGACTTTGCAAAACTTAACTTGTAATCAATATCTAACAAAATAACTATAAATTGAAATTAGATCAGTATTTTCAAATTCATAATTACAAACAGTCGTCACAACCCTAAATGTCTTTAATGACAACTGTACAAACAAAGGATCTAGATGGAAAGATACCATAAATTTAAACATTATTATTTTTTATATTAATTAAAGAATTAAAACTATTGTTCTTACAAATGATTTGAAGTCTTTTATTGTTCCTATAACTTTAAATATATATTTTATGAAAATAAAAATTCTAGAAAAATATCACCAACTATAGAACGTGTAATTATAGTTTTTTTGACGACTTATTATCTCACTACAACAAAAAGGGCTTTTAAGGACCTTTTGTGTGGGACGCTTGTAAAATGGGGTCCTAAAAAACTATTTAATAGGACGAATGAACTTTTGGGGTCCTTTTATAATATACGCTACTAAACCAGTGTCCTAAAAAGTTATTTAATAGGATGGATGATTCTTTGGGGTCCTATTATCATATAACTTAATAAGACCCTTAAAATGTAGATCCTAATAAAGTAATTTATAAGACATTTAGTTGTGGGTGTCCTATTATGTGGTAATGTAATAGGACACTTGATCACTGGGGGTCCTATTATAACATAACTTAATACGACACTTTGTAGTTAAGTCATAAATGTTTGATGTTATAGGACCGTTTCTAGTAGAAGTCATATAAGAACATAACTTAATAGGACACTTGACACATGGGTCTTATAACTTTAACCTTTATAGGACGCTTAATCATTGTGATGTTATTATAATACACCATAATAGGACACATGATATTTGAGTCATAAAACATCAGTTTTATAGGACGCTTTATCACTAGAGTTTTATTATAACATAACTAAATGGTATACTTAACATTTGAGTCTTATAACTTTAACTTTTATAGGACGCTTAATCATGATGGTGTTATTATAATACACCGTAACATTACCCTTGATATTTTAGTAATAATAAAAAAAACACGTAGAAAACTTATCTATTGCATACAATATCTATACTACATTAGAACATTTATGTTTTATTTATAAAATCTCATACAAATTTCTATTTTAAGTTATAAGTGTAGCATAAAATACCTAACCAATTTAATTTATAACATAAAACATATTGTAAATAAACAATATATAGTATAAATAGGTTAAACGGGTCAACCCGCCAACCCACCCGGGTTGACCCAAACCCGACACGCTTAGCCAAACAGGTTCGCGGGTTCAAAAAGCTTGTAGCTTACGGTTCGCTCGGAAAAACTCGAATGATGGTCCATTAGGCTCAATGATGGTCAATTAGACCCAATGATGGTCCATTAGGCTCAACAAGGCCAATTAGATACAATGATGGTCAACTAGGCCCAAGATGTTCCATTAGGTTCAACAATATGGCCAATTAGATACAATGATCGTCAACTAGGCCTAACGATGGTCCATTAGGCTCAACAATGGTCAATTAGATATAATGATCGTCAACTAGGCCCAACGATAGGCCATTAGGCACAATGATGGTCCATTAGGCTCAACAATGGCCAATTAGATACAATGATCGTCAACTAGGCCCAACGATAGGCCATTAGGCACAATGATGGTCCATTGGGCTCAATGATGGTCAATTAGGCCGAATTATGGTCTATTAGGCTCAATAATTGCCAATTAGATACAATGATGGTCAACTATGCCCAATGGTCAATTAGATACAATCACACCCAAATGATCGTCCATTAAGCTCAACAATGACCAATTAGATACAATGATGGTCAACTAGGCCCAATAATGGTCCATTAAGCTCAACAATTGCCAATTAGTCACAATGATCGTCAACTAGGCCCAATGATGGTCCATTAGGCTAAACAATGGTCAGTTAGATACAATTAGACCCAAACGATGGTCCATTAGGGTCAACAATGGTCAATTAGATACAATCACACCCAAATGATCGTCCATTAAGCTCAACAATGACCAATTAGATACAATCACTACTAGAAAAATTACCTATCTTAACACGCATTTAATGACACGCGCTTATTCATGACACTCAAAAGCGTGTGTCATTAAAAAATTGTCATCCTTTAAAAATTTTGGTTAAATTATGACACACTTTTTTGCGTGTCAACAATGTAATGTTAAGAATTCAAAAAACATGACGGTATAACAATTCTGTGTCATCTTTTAGTGTCATGACAATATTTCACAAATTTAATTTCCCTCCCACACACTACTTCCCGCCTCTCTTGCTCTAAAATACTGTATGTCCTTCAAAAGACCCTCATTAATTCCCAGAAACAAAAACCCCAATCCATCATCCTCTCTTTCTCTCTCTGATGAAACAAAAAATCCATCATTATTTCCCTCCCACCATGCGATTGTAAAAAAACCCTAAACAACAATCGAACCTCATTCTCAGAAACCCTAATCGAACCTCATTTTCAGAATTACCCCAATCGCCTCATTCTCAGAAACAGCAATCAAACCTCAGTCAGACAACAAAGAATCGAACCTCCCTCACTTCAGTAAGTTCAATCGAACCCCCTCACTTCAATAATGTTTGTATTTGTATGACGTGTTGTGGATTAAATCTAGGGTTTGGGAATAAACGTTTTTTTATTATTTCTTTGTGAAGATTCTGAGATGCTTTTTATTGTTTATCATTGTTAACTGTTATGTAGGGAAATGCTGAGAAATCTAGAATAATTATGGTTGGTGATACTTTGAAGAAGGCGAGTGCGTCTTCAGGTGGTAGTCTTATTGAGATTAAAGACTTTAGTGATGCAGAGTAAGCTTATATTTTGATTAATATTAATGTTAGCTATTTAGATGTGATTTTGATTACATTGTTGGTGGTTCTTGTAGGTAGATGATGTTAGAGAAATCAGGACTGTATAGTCGTGTTCTCGAAAGACTTTTTTCGCCTTTTCCAATTCAGCAACTGCATCACAAAAGTGATATTGATATCCAGTTTAATCGTGGTCGGGTTCCTATTTGAAAGCGCTAGATCGTTCTAGAGGAGAACTTTATTATGATCATTCACTTGGTTTGCGTTATAGCAAGGTGAGTGATGTCCAGATCATACATCTTAGTTAGTGCATACTGCATACTAATTTAAACGGTTTGTTATGATGTATAATGCTAATTGATATGCACTTGTTATCTTACAGATTACATATCAAATGTATGTAGGGTCATGCATACAAACTGAAAAGATATACAAACGTTGGCTAACGTTGCAGTGAGCAGCGCTACCAAACTTGTTAAAATCTTTTTATTATATAGTTATTTTTTTCCATTAATCATATACTGACTAAAATGTTGAATCTTTGCACCAAGGAGTCACCGTTGTGTTAAATTTTCAAGGGGGAAATGAACCTGAAAATTGGGAAATTGATTCGAAATCAATTAACGAGTCATGTCAACAAAATAATATCCTTATGATCAACTATCCGATAAAGATAATTATGGTTGATGATACTTTGAAGAAGGCGAGTGCGTCTTTGGGTGGTAGTCTTATTAAGATTAAAGACTTTAGTGAAGCAGAGTAAGCTTATATTATTTCAATTAATATTAATATGATCCATTTAGATGTTATTTTGATTACAATGTTGGCTGTGTAGTAGCGTCCGAAACAGGCCTTATATTAACAGGTACCAACATTTAGATTAATAGGAGATTAATCAGTTTAATTTTTGGAGTCATGGTAGTAGCGTCTTAGGTTTCATTTTGATTTCAGTTTGGTAAAAATTCTAATAGTAACCGTGGTGTGTGTTTGGTGCTCATTAGGAATTTTGACATGAATAGTCACAGGTCAAACCTTTCTGTGTTGATGCCACGCTTCCATTTGGCATATACGGACACACAAGAAGCCGCTCATTTTGGCGTGTTTTCGTGAGTCCCATGTGAGTGAGTATTAGGTTCAATATTTTATTGCTTTTGTGTTACCAAATTCCATTCATACCAATAACACATCTTCCTAAAATATTATGGTTTTTAAATGCCAATGCTTAATGGATTTATGTTTGTTATTTATGCAGCTTATGTCCGTTGGTTAAAGGAAGATTCAAGCTTTAAATTGTTGTCCTTTTCTTGGATTGATGAGGGGTTATCCCGAGTCACAGGTCAATGCGATGTCCGAGCATGGAATCGTTCCGAAGTCAGGATACACGTTGTTTGAGTTTCTTTATTATCAGCATAAAGCATGATTATTGTTTACTTTTGTAGTCCTTAGTAAATATAAAATTCTAACAATAATTACAAGTTTAGCTAATAATCGTTATGTGCTTAGGTACTGCATGAAAGCGACGATAGCCGATAAACCAAACCCCGTTCAAGAATACAACTTTCTTTGATGAAGTCGTGACATCGTTGGTCGCTATCAGCTGCTATGACATTGTTGTCATACAAGGCAACAGTCTCATTCATCTTGCCGAATGGTGAGTACGAAGACGAAATGTTGTGTTTTATTTTCAACTAATTATTACTATTATTAAAAAAGTTATGCTCGAGTCCGTGAAGAGTTAAAGGTGATTGTATGAAATAGTGCAATTCTTAATGTAGCATGTCGATATCCGTTGTTACTACTTATTTTCTTTTTATTCAAACAGGCATCTGTGGGACAAGACCCAAGTCGATTGGAAATGTTTCGTGCATGTTTCTCCAAACATGGAACTACAAAAAATGTGGAAGCTGCAAATGCAATTGTAAGTAATTTCTTATATATTCATATACATATCTTTTCTTTATGTTCTTGATGTTGTTAAAAATACATATCTTATTTTTGTTACTATATCTAATACAGGCACAGATGCAACAACTTAGTTCTAATCTTCCTGATGGTTCGATCGATAAGCCTGGACCAGATGATGTTTTTTCTAAAGTAATGGGGAAAGATCGAAATGGTGATGCAGTCATGTATGGTCTGGGTGTTCGTGCTTCTGATGTTTGGGGTGTAACATCAAGTCGTTCAACATGTCGTAGAGAAAACATCCAATTGAAGTCTAAATGTGAAGAACTTACTAGTACTGTGGCTCGGTTACAAGCCCAAGTATCGGAGATTAAAGGGAGTACGGATGGTCCTAGTGTTCCACCTCTTACATCACCACATTTTCCCATTGCAACCAATGGACCTCCACGTTTACGGGTATTTTTCTATATAAATCTTTTTTTTTTTTTTGTGAAACGTTACTTGTACTATTGTGACTAGAGTTTGATATGTTTGTTGAAAACTAAAATCTAGGTCGGAGATGAAGTTGTCCTCAAAAGCATTCTAAACTCTGCCGAGATTGTAGCAAGAGGATGGGTGAAGAGCTTGGACCCAAATGAGCTAGTTGGTGGTACAGAGATTGGACAAGAATGGTGTGAGGTAAACGTTCAAGTAGCAATAAAAATAGATGAAAACTTGGTGAGACCATATGGGTTATTTTACACAATTCAAGATTGTATTGGTGCCTCCATTGCATGGCCTTGTCCTTTCATCTCGGTATGTAATTATTAATTTTGTGATACGAATAATTTTAATAATTTGGAACTTAATGCTTATACACGGATGGCTTATTTGTAGGTAGTCCGTGAGGATTGAGGACACATGATGACTCAGGATTCTATGTTGCTTATCTCTTTCGTTGCTTTTAGTTTCTTTGTTAAATGTTACAAAACTTTATGTTGGATGATGCTATAACTTATTCATGTTTAGTGTTTTTGTTATGAATATGTTTATTTGAAATATAATAAAGTTTTATTTCTTTCGTTAGTTGATGTTATATACAATATATCATAAAATTGTGTGTGTATATGTTTAAAAAACCGTTGTATCATGACTTGTTAGGACTTTCAAATTTGGTCCTATTAAAGTGTACGAATATGCTTTTCTTAGGACGCTATATTGTTTGTTCATTGACATCTTATGCGACCATAAAACTGGTTTCATAATCTTATTTGAGATATTAGGACCCTTTTTTTGGTACTAATGCTTCTATAATGTTACATCATAAGGGTCCTATAACTTAATTTTTTAGGACTCTTGTATGTGTATTAAAAGATTAAAACTAGGTAAGCACATGTTAAAACCTTGTAAAAGTGTCCTAATATGTTTTATTAGGAGTTTTTTTTGGGACATATTATGCGACCATAAAATTGGTTTCATAATCTCATTTGAGATATTAGGACGCTTTTTAAGTTTCGTGACTTATTACGACCCCCTTACATGAAACGCTTTTACCGTTGGTCCTATTAAATAAAAGGTCCTATAAAATAACATTTTAGGACACTTTTGTGCGTACTAAAAACCCATTTTTGTTGTAGTGTCTTTTAAATAAATAATATTTACATGACAAACTTTTTTAAGAAATGACAGAAATATACTCACTATAACTAATATTTTAATATATGTAAACTGAATATTTACATATAACTCACTTAAGTTATTATAACCATCAGTTTAAATTATTAATATGAATATTATCATTATATTCAATGTCCTAATAATAACTTTGGTATGGAAACCTATTCTAAGTTCAAGTTATACAACATTTCAACAACTATGATCAATTACAATTTTCAACTAAAGAATGATGTCACCAGAGTTTTAAAACAGACTTTGCAAAAGTTAACTTGTAATCAATATCTAACAAAACAACTATAAATTTAAATTAGATCAATCTTTTCAAATTAATGATTACAAACACTCGTCACAGCACTAAATGTCTTTGATGACAACTGTACAAACGAAGGATCTAGATGGAAAGATACCATAAATTTAAAACGGATGTTAACAAACAACTATGATCAATTACAATTTTCAACTAAAGAATGATGTCACCAGAGTTTTAAAACAGACTTTGCAAAAGTTAACTTGTAATCAATATCAAACAAAACAACTAAAAATTTAAATTAGATCAGTCTTTTCAAATTCATAATTACAAACAGTCGTCACAGCCCTAAATGTCTTTGATGACAACTGTACAAACGAAGGATCTAGATGGAAACATACCATAAATTTAAATATTATTATTTTTTATATTAATTAAAGAATTAAAACTATTGTTCTTACAAATGATTTGAAGTCTTTTATTGTTCCTATAACTTAAAATATATATTTTATGAAAATAAAAATTCTACAAAAACATAACCAACTATAAAACGTGTAATTATAGTTTTTATTGACGACTTATTATGTTTTAATAAAATAATAATATTTCCATGACAAACATTTTTAAGAAATGACATGAAATATACTCACTGTAACTAATATTTTAATATATGTAAACTGAATATTTACATATAACTCAGTTAAGTTATTATAACCATCTATTTAAATTATTAATATGAATATTATCATTATGTTCAATGTCCTAATAATAACTTTGGTATAGAAAACTATTCTAAGTTCAAGTTATACAATATTTAATGAGTTGTCAACGGATGTTATCAAACAACTGTGATCAATTACAATTTTCAACTAAAGAATGATATCACCAGAGTTTTAAAACAGACTTTGCAAAAGTTAACTTGTAATCAATATCTAACAAAACAACTATAAATTTTAATTAGATCAGTCTTTTCAAATTCATAATTACAAACAGTCGTCACAGCCCTAAATGTCTTTGATGACAACTGTACAAACGAAGGATCTTGTAACACCCCAAGTGACGGATGTCACAGATCTAGATGGAAACATACCATAAATTTAAACATTATTATTTTTTATATTAATTAATGAATTAAAACTATTGTTCTTACAAATGATTTGAAGTCTTTTATTGTTCCTATAACTTAAAATATATATTTTATGAAAATAAAAATTCTACAAAAACATAACCAACTATTAAAGATGTAAGTATAGTTTTTATTGACGACTTATTATGTTTCAATAAAATAATAATATTTCCATGACAAACTTTTTTAAGAAATGACATGAAATATACTCACCGTAACTAATATTTTAATATATGTAAACTGAATATTTACGTATAACTCAGTTAAGTTATTATAACCATCTGTTTAAAATATTAATATGAATATTATCATTATGTTCAATGTCATAATAATAACTTTGGTATAGAAACCTATTCTAACTTCAAGTTATACAATATTTCATGAGTTGTCAACGGATGTTATCAAATAAATGTGATCAATTACAATTTTCAACTAAAGAATGATATCACCAGAGTTTTAAAACAGACTTTGCAAAATTATTGTTTAAACAGATATTGGATAACAGAAGTTAAAACAGATGAGGATAACAAAATAACATAACATCCACGCCAACAACAGATGTTAAACAACAGCTGTTAACTAAAATATATTCATACCAAGCTGTTAAAGCATTGTGTACAAAATTAACATACATATCTTTGAACTTTAAAGATGTTAACAAAAACTTACAACTCGAAAAACTTAACAAACATTTGAATACGTTAATAATAAGTTCTTAACTTTCAAATCTAGCTGCCTTCTTTTTCAATCTTTTGCCCCTAGAAGTTTGATCACCAAAATTTACATTAGAGCAATCTTCAAGACTTCTTTTTTCCATTGGGACTTGTGGCAGTATCAACAAACGCATCAACACATACAAGATCCTTCAAACAAAACATGAAACAACTAATAAAACGTCACATAACAATACAAGATGTAGAAACAACCTAGACATACTTGCACAAAGGTATAAATACCTTAGAAGTTACTTGAAAGCCAAGTTGCGAAGATTCTGAAGGCTTAACAGACACTTTTCGACAAACTTCCTGAATGACCTAAAAAGTGGCCAAATATAAAGAAGCATAACAGATTTAAACGTTTACTAAAAATAAATGCTTATTACAAAAAAAAAAATTAGAATAAATACCTCGCCAGAAGTACCCTGTACATTCTCATATCCATCAACCAACTCTTCAATTATAATACGATGACAATTAATCTTAACGACAGTGTACACATGGTACTCATTTACAAGACTGTAATCACAAACATCAATATTGAAAGTCAGTTTGTTTTCAACAACTGGAGACAACGCGAGCGACAGACTATTTGTGTTTCTTTGCTTCAACACCATTTCCCTAATATACCATGCAGCAGCTCCAATGATCACCATCACATCTTTACCAAACATCACAAATGATACACCGCCTGATTCATCTTGTACCCTTATCTGCAACTTGAACCTAAAACAAATAAAACATACTTTATCTAAAAAACCTGAATGAAATGAAATGAATTGAAAAATCTGGAAAAATAAACAGTGTATACATCTACTGATTTACATACTTTGTGGTATTGGAAGTACATTCCCACTTGCATTTTCCACAACCCAACGCAGTAGCAGGAAATTTGACAATTGCTTCACACACTTCTTCAGCATTTTGCAAAAACTCAAATTTACTTAAAACTTTCTTGTTACAATTGCGGCAGGCATCATAAAACCAACCATAGCTTTCTTCAACACTTTTTATGGTGGCAACCACAACAAAAGACATTGGCTGCAAACACAATGTATATTAAACATACACTTTTAAACAATACAAAAATATAGTAAAGTGAAGACATATAAAAGTTACGTATAAAATATTGAAACCTCCTGAATTCCTGAAACAATGAGTTCATCAACACGCTTCTTCTGTGTTCCAACGGTTTGAGAAGTACAACCGCACTCTTCTTCTTGTTTCAACATCAAACTCCGCAATGGATAAGCTCTCTTCCACTTTCTTATAACTCGAGCCTTCGTGTACCACATGTCTTTGGCTGGATTCAGATCACAATGTCTTTCTTCATCGTACATTGAGATGGACATTGTTTTAAATTTTAAGAGGGAAATTCGAAAATCTTTTTTAGAAAATTCAAAGCTGATATAAGAAATGGGTGCATTGGTTATGTGCTTATATATAGGGAGCTGATGAGGCACGTTTCCCTACGTTGATTTAAAATTTCCCCCTTAAAATTCAAACTTAGGGCCTAAACAGCTGAGTGGATATGTGCATAACGTCTGCTGTTGGTTGGCAGACCCAAGGATTGAGAATCGCTATTGAGAGCAACAACGGTGGTTTCACGTGGCCCACGCCTTTTTTTGAATATTTTAATGCGATTAATGACGTCAGTTTTTGCATCATACACACATTGGTGGCTAGTCTCTCCGGCTGACACATCAGCTTTCTGACGTCACTCACGCTTCTCCTATTATGGAAAGTATAGATAGATAGATAGATAGATAGATAGATAGATAGATAGATAGATAAAAATCTTTTGATTATCTCAATTCTTTCTCATACAAAATAATATTATTAAATTATAATTTCATGTTTATCTCTTATTATTTAATATTTATTTTCTTAACTACTTTTTTTTTTATATTTCCACTTATTAAAACCATTTAATATTTCATTGAACAACCTCATGTATATTAAATTTTCTTATCAAATAATAAATAAAAAACAAAAAAAAATATTATAAACCTGTGTGATACACAAGTTTCTAATGAATTATTTACACTAAATGCAATTGTAAATGGAAGTTATGTTTTAATCCAGAGCAGAATAAGGAAAACCGGTCATTTCTAATAAAGTTAAACTTTCAAAACTATCGCCTCAATCACTCCGTGCAATGGTTGCTTCTGCCTCTGCTCCTCGTCCAAATGTACATCTTCTCTTTAATACATACTTTCATTTTTATTCACATGATTAAAATTGTTGCCTTCTCATATTATAGTACATTAATTTCTATGCTACATCGTAACACACATTTTGTCACTTCGTATTAGGTTCGTCTATCCCGGGAAGCTCCGGGGATATAACCTAGTATTATGTATTTAGTTGTATTCAATGTATTGTTATTTCTTCCTATTTTCTTCTATCATATTTTAATATAAGACAATATCATCTCTCTCAATTGTGTAAAGAGAATTTTCCCTCACATGGTATCACGCCAAGCCACCGATCCTATTTCCTCTCTAAATCTTTCTTCCTTCCCTACTCCTTACCCCATGATGACCTCATCCCCTGCTTCCTCCACAAAAACCACCACCCTTCCCATGGGTACCATTCTCCATATGATCACTCTCAAACTCAATTACACTAATGATCTTTACCGAAAAAACAAATTCTTCATCTCCTTGCCTACCAAAAACTCGTCGGCCATATCGATAGCTCTCTGATCGGATGTCGCAGTCCGGTCAAAGATAGTATTTATAAGTCCTATATTACCTCAACTAATGTAGTAGTGGCAACAAAGTGTGTCGAACCACGAAGAGTTTGTGGTCGGTGAATTAGGTTTTAGTTGATAAAAACGAGGTCACTTATGAAGTTTAGTCACTTATGAAGTTTGAAGATTTTTGTTCATTTAAGAATTGTTTGTATGAAAGTTTTGAATCACAATGGATTCAAATTGATTTTAAGGATAAAACAAAGCAATTGGTTAAGTAAATGATTGTTGTAACAATGATAATAAGATATTCACACCCGGGTTTCAACAATTGATTACTAAGTCTCTAGCAAATGGGTCAATTATAACTATTGTAAATGATGTTCGCGGGTTGGTTGTCTCATTAGGTTTAGGTATCAAGAATCATCAACATGTATGATGGACGATAATATACTTTATAACTCTAGAACATATAACCCTAGATTTGTGTTAAAGCAAGGAATCATGTTCATGACACTAGAAATTGGCACAAGATCAATTAACTAAAATGACTTAAACATAAGATTAATCGCAATTCAACACAATTGTTCGACATTCAAAAGCAAATACAAGATAGAAAATACCTAATATTTAGAACCCTAGAATCAATGTTTACACCCGGATATGAAAAAAAGTTTAGCCAAGCATGGCCATAGAATTCATCAAATGTTGTGTTCTTCGGTCTTCAATCTTCAAGAGGATGATGGAAAATGATTAATTGATGGATTGGAATGATTAGAGATGATTAGAAATGATGAAGATTATCATTATGATCCCCAATATATGTTTTTATAAGCCTCCAATTGAGTTCTTGGTCAAAACCCTCCATAAAGTTCCTTAAATTCCCTTTAAAACTTGATTTTCAAATATGTTGACCAGTGTTCTGAGTCACCGACGCACTGGAGTTATCGACGTGCTGGTTAGGAGTTGCCGACGTGCTAGATGACTTTTATTTCTTGATTCTCTTTATTTCTTCATTCCGCGACCATCTAGCTCCATATAAAGTTCCCGTAATGCTCCAAAACACACCTTAAACCTCGTTAACCTGTAAATAACAAAATCTAATCAAAGTAGTGTGCTCATGATTATAAAATCACATAAAAATGCGATATTAAGCATGATGAACCTTGAGCTTTCACCCGCGTATCACTCTCTTTCACCTCCGTAGGCCACCATCACCACTGACGCCAAAGAAGCCCTAAACCCTGCCCATGCCGTCTGGCTCAATGCGGACCAGAATGGTGTTCTTATCCTTCATTCCTCTTTAACAGAGGAAGCCGTTGCTGAGGTTCTTGGCCTCACGACGGCTAGTCAGATCTGGACTGCCTTAGACGTGACACATAGCAATACTTCTCTAGAACGGATGCACCTTCTCTAGGACAGTCTCCGTCAACTCACCAAGGGCTTTTCTTCTGTTGCTGAATACGGTTGCAAATTTAAGACAATATGTGACCAACTTTGCGCCATCGGTCAACCCATTGATCATGAGCAAAACCCCATGGTTTCTCTGTGGTTTAGGTCCCACATTTGAAAGCTGGTCTACGGCCATTTAGAACACTCGGCACCCTCTCTCCTTCTATGAGCTGCTCACCAAGGCTGAAAGCCAGTAACAATTCCTTCAAATGTTTCATCCGTAGCCTACTGCCCCTATTGCCTTTGCTGCCAATAAGCATCCTTCCCACAATTCTGGTCAATCCTTGAATAGATCTTGGTTGGCTTTCTACCAACAATACCTTTTCTCCTAGATCTCACAAGTCGCCCCATTGCTAGCCCTGTCGCACCAATGGACATTATGCAAACAAATGCTCACGATTGTCTTCATCTACGGCTGCTTCTACAAGCGAAGAAGGTTTATTAGGCCTTTAAAGCTCAATGTCATCCTGACTGGACAGCTGACACTAGGGCTGATTCCCACATGACTGACAATATACTAGTAATCTTCATTCCTCTACTCCGTATACTAGTAATTCCACATTTATTTTCGGTAATGGTCATTCCCTGCCAATTACCCATAGGGCATTGTTTCTCTAAACCAATACGTTTCCTTAAATGATGTCTTGACAATCCTAAAATAACTGAGAATCTTCTTTCAATTAGCAAATTGACATATGATTAAACCGTTATGTTTTATTCTCAGACTCTTTTTTTTTTTTTTTGACTATTGAAGCTCCAAAAACAAGCCAACCTCTCATTCAAGGCCCGCGTGAAAATGATCTACTGGCTTCTGGAAAATAACTTTTCTTTTGTTGCTTCCGTTTCTTCCAATAAAGCCTCTTTTGAATTGTGGCATAATCGTTTAAGGCATGTTGATTTTGATGTTATTTCTGTTTTAAAAAACATGGTTGTTTATCTTTCACGTCTATTTTACCCAAACCTAATATTTATTCTCCTTGTCAACTTGCTAAAGCTCAAAAATTACCATTTGATTTAATGAGAAACGTGCCTCACATCCATTAGATCTTATGCATTGCGACTTATGGAGTCCATCTGTCACACCCTCAAAATCCACTTGCGGAGTTTTACCGCGAGGCGCATGACAAACCAGGATCCAAACCAACGATCACAATAAACAAGTCTAAATGAATATAAATGCAATTTCAAAACATAGTTTAAAAATCCCGTTTACAGCGGAAGCTTATTCAAAAACAGTATCTCAACAATGAAACAATAGTTCAACGTTCAAAAGACCATGCAACCCTAGTTAGACGCCGTGCAGACGCGTGCGCCCTAGTCCAGTCGTGCTACCTTAGCGACCTGAGAAAACATGTAAAAGTTTACGTCAGCACAAAAATGCTGGTGAGTTTACAGGTTTTGTATCCAAGTACCAAGTCCACCTGTCCATACTATAATAAATCGAAAACCAGTATACGCTAGCTAGGCGTACGTTTTGTTACTACCACGATTGGAAAACCATTACTAACTCGAATACCAGTTGTTGTGCCCGAAAAGTACCAAATGTTCCTGTTGTTCCTGTTTGAGACAATATGCACTCGCCCGGCCCTCCAAGCCGACGAGCGGGGTTGGTCACTCCCAATAGCGCTATTCACATTTCCCCGTTGTGCAAACCCGCACATTCATGGTTCCCCCGGGACTTCCAAAGATCGTGTAGTACACAATAGAAACCCATAGTATGACAGTAGTTACCAAATAATCGTTTTAACACATGTTTTCTCCCCCGAAAGTATAAAACCAGTTTAAAAGAGGGGCCGTAAACTCACCTTAAGTTGCGTTACTCCTTAACCCGAGTAAACTCAGCTGCTATGCTAGTCCCGTAAAGCGGCGACCTAACATACGACAGTTACAAGTACTTAGACTAATAACCCATAGGTTAATTAGTCCCTAGATGTCCAGACCATAACCAAGTTCGTTTGAAAACACCGTGACTATTTAACTGACCCAAAGTACAAGACTCGACATCCCATTGGTGACCCGAGACTCCCCGTATTATGTTTACGCTCCACAACATACAATAACGCATTCACACTTAACATACGTTAACGCACAACAAGTTATAGCACATAGTTCACGTATCACCGAATTACATCCAAATATATGTTACCAAGTTATTAGACATGTTACGGGGTTCCTAGCATGTTACTACATGTTAAATCGGGTCTCGGAATGCTAATTTACACTTACAGCAGCAGTACACGCGATTAGGAAAAGTCAACTAGCATTTAGGTTGGTCAACTAGCAATTAGAAACCCTACTCGCCTCTATTATAGGCGATTAGGAGCTACTCACATGAACTTACTAGCAATTAGGGCTAATCACATGAACTTACTAGCAATTAGGGCTAATCACCTGAACTTACTAGCAATTAGGGCTAATCACATGAACTGTCACACGAGTAGGCCTCTACTCGCCTGTGTTATAGGCGATTAGCACCCTACTCGCCTATAACATAGGCGATTAGGAATGCTACTCGCCTGTAACCTTGCTGTTCCGGTTTTTCGCGCGTTTAACGCTCCAAATCAGATCCAGAACGTGTGTAACCACCCAATATCATCCCAAACACTATCCTAAACATGTTTAACCCAAAATCCTTCGTTTAACCTCGTATAATCAATCCTGCATGCAACCAAGTAATCCAAACACCATTCACATAGCATGCAACATCATACTAACACGCGTAATCATAACCCTAATATCCAATTACTGAGATTTCTATCATCATACTATCAATATCAATACTGATCTATCATAATAACATGTCAAATCATCATCATGAATCATAAAAATCCTAGCTTTCTAATCATACACACCCATAATGCATGCATATTAGTTATAATCCGATTAACAACCCTTATTGACGATTTTCAGAAAGCTTTTTCGTTTAAAAACAGGTCTGGACCATTAGGGATTGATTAAAAACGTTTATAAAGAGTTATGGATGAAAATCAAACCTTAGGATTATGAAAGTATGATGATTCAAGCTTGAAACCTTGAGTTTTGATCAAAAATCGCCTTCCAGAGGTTGTTTATGTGTTGGGGCGGGTTATGGGACGACTAGGGTTGGTATAATGAAGTTTAGGAGGTTAAGTATGGTATTTATAGTCGTTTTTAGTCGTCCAGCACGTAACTAGCGAGTATGCAGCCCTTACACGCGATTAGGGCTGCTAATCGCATGAAGGTTCACACAATTAGGCCTAATCGCCTAAAGCTTCACACGAGTAGGCCCCTAATCGCCCTTAGGGTCTCCTACTCGCCTCCCCTATAGGTGATTAGGCTTCCTAATCGCCTATAGGGGTTGGTTTTGTGCGTTTTGCGCGTTAAACCCCGTTTTAACATATGTTAACACATATTCACGTACCGACAACTCACATAATGATTGTAAACACATAATACAAGTAAATACACATTTTCACACTCGTTCACCAATTCCCGGGACTCGAGACTCGTACGTTCCGTATGCCCTGACGATTCTACAAATCGTCACCGTTTGTACACTTGGTTAAGGACTGACATCTAACGAACCTCTAGACCAACATCCAATGATCTTCTAGACTAACCAATAGTTCCCGAACCATAACCCGACTTAACTAACCCAGTTAAGTACAACATACGCGTGACTCGCTAAGGTAGACTTTCATCTAGACAACGTTGTTAACCAGAATTTGCCAGGTGTCACATCATCCCCACGTTAAAAGAATTTTCGTCCCGAAAATTGCACAAGTACCAAAAGAACAAAAGAAATAACGAAGGAAACAAGCAAAAGATAGAAACCAAAAGAGAGATTTACCCGAGTTGTCACATCATCCCCACGTTAAAAGGAATCTCGCCCCGAGATTCATTCAGCTGCCGAAGAGACATGTCTCGACTCGAACGCTTCCTTAGGAAAAAGATGAGGATACTTAGACTTAATCTGATCCTCTCGTTCCCACGTATACTCCGGTCCCCGGTTCGAGTTCCACCGAACCTTAACGATACGAATCTTGCTGTGACGTAGGCTACGAATCTTGTAATCAAGGATCTCCACAGGTTCTTCCACAATCCGAAGACGATTATCAACCTTGATCTCTTCTAGTGGAACGATGAGAGACTCGTCAGCCAGACACTTCTTCAAGTTTGACACGTGAAAGACGTTATGTACGTTACCGAGCTCCGTCGGTAGATCAAGTCGATATGCCACCGGCCCAATCCGTTCCAGGATCGTAAATGGGCCGACATACCGCGGATTGAGTTTGCCACGCTTCCCAAAGCGTATGACGCCCTTCCACGGTGAGACTTTTAGAAGTACCTTGTCGTTGACTTGGAATTCCAATGGTTTGCGACGCTGATCGGCATAACTCTTTTGCCGGTCCCGTGCCGCTGCCAACCGATTATGAATCTGTACGATCTTTTCCAAAGTTTCGTACACTAGTTCGGGCCCAGTGAGTTGACTCTCACCCACTTCAGCCCAACAAAGAGGAGAACGGCATTTCCGTCCGTACAGTGCTTCGAACGGAGCAGCCTTGATGCTCGTGTGATAACTGTTATTATACGAGAATTCTACAAATGGTAGATGAGCTTCCCAACCCTTGCCAAAATCGATCACACATGCCCGCAGCATGTCTTCTAAAGTTTGAATCGTGCGCTCACTCTGACCGTCAGTCTGTGGGTGATAAGCCGTACTCATGTCTAGTTGGGTACCCAAAGCCTTATGCAAAGACTTCCAGAAGTGAGAAGTAAAATGGGAGTCACGATCCGAGATAATAGAAACTGGTACCCCGTGCTTAGAAACAACTTCCTTCAAGTAAAGACGAGCCAAACGATCCATAGTGTCGGTCTCCTTAATGGCAAGAAAATGAGCTGATTTCGTCAACCGATCGACAATCACCCATATCTTGTCATTCCCGCTTGGTGATTTTGGAAGTTGTGTGACAAAATCCATAGTAATCCGTTCCCATTTCCATTCCGGAATTTCAGGTTGTTGCAAGAGACCCGACGGTTTCTGATATTCCACCTTGACCTTAGCACAGGTCAAGCATTTGCTCACGTATGAGGCTATGTCCGACCTCATGTTTGGCCACCAGTAAAGCACCTTCAGATCTTGGTACATCTTATCCGAACCAGGATTAATAGAATACCGGGACTTATGAGCCTCATCAAGGACAAGTTCCCGTAGTCCCCCGAATAAAGGAACCCATATACGTTCTGCGAAATAGTGCAGGCCATCAGGCCTTCGCTCTAGGTGCTTGTCGGCACCGTGCATCGTTTCCGCTTTAAGGTTTTCCTCCTTCAAAGCTTCTAACTGGGCAGAACGGAGTTGATCAGGTAGCGATGAATGAATGGTGAGCTGCAACGCCCGAACGCGACGGGGTTTAGTAGATTCTTTCCTGCTCAAGGCGTCTGCTACAACATTCGCCTTGCCAGGATGGTACTTAATAGCACAATCATAGTCGTTCAGAAGTTCAATCCAACGACGCTGCCGTATGTTCAAGTGTTGTTGGTCGAAAATGTGTTGGAGACTCTTGTGATCGGTGTAGATGGTGCATTTGGTACCGTACAAGTAATGTCTCCAAATTTTCAACGCGAATATCACGGCACCCAACTCCAAGTCATGGGTGGTGTAGTTCTTCTCGTGCACCTTGAGTTGACGAGAAGCATACGCGATCACTTTCTCGCGTTGCATCAACACGCAACCGAGACCATGAATAGAAGCATCACAGTAGACAACGAAATCATCAGGACCCTCAGGTAAAGACAAAATAGGAGCAGAACACAGTTTAGACTTCAGTTCTTCAAACGCTGACTCTTGTGGTTCACCCCAGTCGAACTTCCTATCCTTCTGAGTGAGAGTGGTGAGGGGTTGAGCAATCTTCGAGAACCCATGAATGAAACGACGATAGTAGCCCGCAAGGCCTAGGAATTGCCGCACCTCAGTTGGCGTCTTAGGTGCTCCCCAGTCCTTGATCGCTTCGATCTTAGCTGGATCGACATGAATCCCTAGTTCATTAACCACATGTCCTAGGAATTGAACTTCGCGTAACCAAAAGTCACACTTTGAGAACTTGGCGTAAAGTTGTTCCCGTCGCAAGAGTTCCAAAACCAAACGCAAGTGTTCCTCATGTTCGGTCTTGTTCTTAGAGTAGATCAGAATGTCATCAATAAACACAATGACAAACTTGTCCAGATACGGTTTACAGACACGGTTCATCAAATCCATGAAAACCGCCGGTGCGTTCGTGAGACCGAAAGGCATGACCAAGAATTCGAAATGGCCATAACGTGTTCCAAAAGCAGTCTTGGCAACGTCAGCCTCCCTGACGCGCAGCTGGTGATAACCGGACCTCAAGTCAATCTTGGAATAATAACTAGAACCCTGAAGCTGGTCGAATAGATCATCAATACGTGGAAGAGGATAACGGCTCTGATACCAATCTGTCACACCCTCAAAATCCACTTGCGGAGTTTTACCGCGAGGCGCATGACAAACCAGGATCCAAACCAACGATCACAATAAACAAGTCTAAATGAATATAAATGCAATTTCAAAACATAGTTTAAAAATCCCGTTTACAGCGGAAGCTTATTCAAAAACAGTATCTCAACAATGAAACAATAGTTCAACGTTCAAAAGACCATGCAACCCTAGTTAGACGCCGTGCAGACGCGTGCGCCCTAGTCCAGTCGTGCTACCTTAGCGACCTGAGAAAACCTGTAAAAGTTTACGTCAGCACAAAAATGCTGGTGAGTTTACAGGTTTTGTATCCAAGTACCAAGTCCACCTGTCCATACTATAATAAATCGAAAACTAGTATACGCTAGCTAGGCGTACGTTTTGTTACTACCACGATTGGAAAACCATTACTAACTCGAATACCAGTTGTTGTGCCCGAAAAGTACCAAATGTTCCTGTTGTTCCTGTTTGAGACAATATGCACTCGCCCGGCCCTCCAAGCCGACGAGCGGGGTTGGTCACTCCCAATAGCGCTATTCACATTTCCCCGTTGTGCAAACCCGCACATTCATGGTTCCCCCCGGGACTTCCAAAGATCGTGTAGTACACAATAGAAACCCATAGTATGACAGTAGTTACCAAATAATCGTTTTAACACATGTTTTCTCCCCTGAAAGTATAAAACCAGTTTAAAAGAGGGGCCGTAAACTCACCTTAAGTTGCGTTACTCCTTAACCCGAGTAAACTCAGCTGCTATGCTAGTCCCGTAAAGCGGCGACCTAACATACGACAGTTACAAGTACTTAGACTAATAACCCGCAGGTTAATTAGTCCCTAGATGTCCAGACCATAACCAAGTTCGTTTGAAAACACCGTGACTGTTTAACTGACCCAAAGTACAAGACTCGACATCCCATTGGTGACCCGAGACTCCCCGTATTATGTTTACGCTCCACAACATACAATAACGCATTCACACTTAACATACGTTAACGCACAACAAGTTATAGCACATAGTTCACGTATCACCGAATTACATCCAAATATATGTTACCAAGTTATTAGACATGTTACGGGGTTCCTAGCATGTTACTACATGTTAAATCGGGTCTCGGAATGCTAATTTACACTTACAGCAGCAGTACACGCGATTAGGAAAAGTCAACTAGCATTTAGGTTGGTCAACTAGCAATTAGAAACCCTACTCACCTCTATTATAGGCGATGAGGAGCTACTCACATGAACTTACTAGCAATTAGGGCTAATCACATGAACTTACTAGCAATTAGGGCTAATCACCTGAACTTACTAGCAATTAGGGCTAATCACATGAACTGTCACACGAGTAGGCCTCTACTCGCCTGTGTTATAGGCGATTAGCACCCTACTCGCCTATAACATAGGCGATTAGGAATGCTACTCGCCTGTAACCTTGCTGTTCCGGTTTTTCGCGCGTTTAACGCTCCAAATCAGATCCAGAACGTGTGTAACCACCCAATATCATCCCAAACACTATCCTAAACATGTTTAACCCAAAATCCTTCGTTTAACCTCGTATAATCAATCCTGCATGCAACCAAGTAATCCAAACACCATTCACATAGCATGCAACATCATACTAACACGCGTAATCATAACCCTAATATCCAATTACTGAGATTTCTATCATCATACTATCAATATCAATACTGATCTATCATAATA
Organism: Ambrosia trifida; assembly: GCA_028751855.1. Lineage (NCBI taxonomy): Eukaryota > Viridiplantae > Streptophyta > Magnoliopsida > Asterales > Asteraceae > Ambrosia > Ambrosia trifida. The sequence continues at coordinate 92,839,602 of CM054126.1, forward strand.
ACATGTCAAATCATCATCATGAATCATAAAAATCCTAGCTTTCTAATCATACACACCCATAATGCATGCATATTAGTTATAATCCGATTAACAACCCTTATTGACGATTTTCAGAAAGCTTTTTCGTTTAAAAACAGGTCTGGACCATTAGGGATTGATTAAAAACGTTTATAAAGAGTTATGGATGAAAATCAAACCTTAGGATTATGAAAGTATGATGATTCAAGCTTGAAACCTTGAGTTTTGATCAAAAATCGCCTTCCAGAGGTTGTTTATGTGTTGGGGCGGGTTATGGGACGACTAGGGTTGGTATAATGAAGTTTAGGAGGTTAAGTATGGTATTTATAGTCGTTTTTAGTCGTCCAGCACGTAACTAGCGAGTATGCAGCCCTTACACGCGATTAGGGCTGCTAATCGCATGAAGGTTCACACAATTAGGCCTAATCGCCTAAAGCTTCACACGAGTAGGCCCCTAATCGCCCTTAGGGTCTCCTACTCGCCTCCCCTATAGGTGATTAGGCTTCCTAATCGCCTATAGGGGTTGGTTTTGTGCGTTTTGCGCGTTAAACCCCGTTTTAACATATGTTAACACATATTCACGTACCGACAAGTCACATAATGATTGTAAACACATAATACAAGTAAATACACATTTTCACACTCGTTCACCAATTCCTGGGACTCGAGACTCGTACGTTCCGTATGCCCTGACGATCCTACAAATCGTCACCGTTTGTACACTTGGTTAAGGACTGACATCTAACGAACCTCTAGACCAACATCTAATGATCTTCTAGACTAACCAATAGTTCCCGAACCATAACCCGACTTAACTAACCCAGTTAAGTACAACATACGCGTGACTCGCTAAGGTAGACTTTCATCTAGACAACGTTGTTAACCAGAATTTGCCAGGTGTCACACCTTCACCCATTACTAGTAATGATGGCTCGAAATATTATGTAGTTTTTGTTGATGATCACTCGAGGTTTTCATGGTTATATCCTCTCAAAACAAAAAAAAATGGATTTTATTCCGTTTTACAAAATCTTTTGCAGTTTATTCAAACATAATTTTCAAGAAAAGTTAGAGTCTTTCAAAGTGATGGACGTACCAAATTTCTTAATCAATATGTCTGCAAGATTTTTTATGACAGTGGCACCCTTCATCGCCTCTCTTGCCGTTACACTACCCTTCAAAATGGTAGAGCCGAAAGGAAACATCGCCATATTGTGGATACAGGTCTCGCTATGTTATTTCATGCCAATGTCCTGGTCACTCATTGGGTTAAAGCCTTTAGCACCACCATTTATATCATTAATCGCTTACCACCATAGGTGTTAAAGGATAAATTGCAATTCGAAGTGCTTTTCTCTATATTACCCACCTATAGTATTTTTTGTGTTTTTGGGTGTTGTGTCTACCCATACCTACGATATTATGACCCACATAAACTATTTCCTGGTAGTATCCCTTGCGTTTTTATGGGGTATGTACCTGAATACAAAGGATACACATGTTTTGATCCTTAAACCTCTCATATGCATGTGTCCTGACATGCTTGGTTTGATGAAACGTTCTTTCCTTATGTTTGTGATTCCTCTCACACAAACTTTGCTAATCTTTTCCTTTCAACTTATACCGAACCCACCACATTCCTGCCACCCTCAGATCTGTGAACAACCAAACTCAACCCCACTCCATCACCTACTCATGTCCCTCCTTGTGTCTTTTTCAAAGCCGATACCACCGCTCCTGCTCAAACCTCTTCAGTATTGTCCACTCCTGCTACCACTTCTGCCCCTCATAATAAATCCTCTCCCACACACAATACTTCCACCTCAACAAGCATTCCTAATTCGATTTTTGAACCTTAACCTTAGTCATCACAGCTTGTTACTTATTGGCCTCCCACTCCGTCTACACAACCCTCTACACCCGTGCCATCTCACCCCATGGTTACTCGCTGTAAATTTGGCACCTTTAAATCCAACCCAAAAAACGAAGCATATCTTGCAAATGCTATGCATCATGGTCTACATTGAGCCTTGCTTCTTATGTTGATCCCAAAGTCTTTAAGAGTGCTTCAAAGCACTTTCATTGGATGCAAGATGAACTCAAGTGTGACATCCGTCCCCTTCATGTAATATTGATTGTATAATTTTAGTCCTTTGATTTCGTTGTATTTGCATTCTCAACCCTTGTTTTTTTTCGTTAATTCGATTAATAAAGTTTTGAAAATTTTAGTCGGTATTCTATTCCATTATTCTTACAAATATATATGTCTTATTGTGTATTTATCATATCTCAAAACTGTATCGTCTCGAAAATTTAAAATAATAAATACCACTTCTTTTTTTATTATCAAAACTTTAAGAAATAATTTGTATAACCGAATCATAATTAGCGACTCATATTTGAACTTTTCTTTTCCTAAATTATTATCAAAATAATAAAAAAATATCTACACAAATTTTCAACCATCACGTTAAATTAGACAAAAGGCATTCACCATGCATTTGTTCTCATTGATCTTGCACCATAGAAAAAATAATATATACATAAAGAAAGGTTGACTTTCTTCATAATGCAATTACCATATAATAAGCTTCCGTTTTTTTTTTCGACATCAAGAAAGAAACGTATATAGTCGTCTCAATCTCATTTAATAAGAAAAATATCAATCATCATCAAACCTATTAATTTTGTAACCGATTGAAACCTTGTGTTTAAGACCCACACAACCATCTTCATCCCTCTCAGACCTCTCTACATATTATGCCCACCAATTCTTCCAACACCATTGTAACACTCCCCTGTTGTGTTCGTTATTTTCAAAACAAGTGACACACTACCGCACACCTATTCGCTTTTGTTCCAAACTCCACCACCATTTTTGCGTTGCTCTGCCGCGACCACAACCAAGCGACCACCATCAACAATACTTGAGGCCGCCTTCTGCCATACTTAACAAGATTGGTTGTTTTAATTGTCATCGTTTATATACGTTGCCGTGTCTTCGTCTCACCTTTGCGTGACCCGTACCACTCGACCGTCTTTGCACTCGCACACCTACTTTGGGTTCGGGTATGTTGCAATCAATCGTTGAGTCCACACTGTTCCAAAACTTCATTCAGGTATAAGGATTTTTTTGGCGTAGTTTCTTTTTTTTTTTGTTATTTTGTTATTATTATTATTATTATTATCATTATCATTATCATTATTATTATTAACCGAATGTAACTCAAAATCTAAATAGAAAATAGATTTTTGCAACTTGGGTTCTGGCGAGAAAGACACAGAAAGATTGCAACCTAAAGTGTTAATTACTATGAATTCATGGATGATTTAAATCAATAATAAATTTCAACATTTAATCATTTTTCTAATACTGTTACTTAAATATGATATGCTTTGATAAAATCTCATAAAAAGAAATGAAAAGAAGGATATCATGTTTTGTAAGACCGTTTCCTTTTATATATAAATTAGATCTTTATTAGTAGAAATATTTACTATAATAACTATTTATATATTTTGATATTGATATATCTCTTTAACATATTCTTATGTTCGACAAGAAGATCTTTTTGTTTCACAACCATCCACAATTTTGACCATCGTGTTAAATATATGATATTCAATCTAAAGGTTAAAGATTATATTTTATGTCCAAACGTTTTATGGGTTTCATGAAATCAAGCTTGTAGTTTTAAATAGTATAAATATGAAATCTAAATTTTACTTTTGTAAACATAACCGCATGCACTGCTTGTATAATATAAAGGTGATGAATTTTTTTGATTTCAACTATTGAAGTATTAACAATAATAATAACATAAACCAAAAGTATATATATTTGTACGAATATTATAAAAATAGAGTAACAATTAATGGTCGCTAAATCACCATTCTTGATTCTTTAAGGTGCAAGCATTATTCATTAAAACTCGTTGATTTCTTGCAAGTTCATTTTCACAGTCAATGTGAGTATATCCTTTCTCTTTTTTACTGTTTTACTACTTTGGGGTGACTCATGTACTTATATATTAATCAAGTTTCAATTTCTTATACTTAATGCAATTCTCATGTGTGTTTGCTTTATGTTAATTGGTGTGTCTATGACTTGTCAAAATTATTAACCGCTCGGCGACCTAGCTTTTCAATGAATAGTACTACGGTATACCCCCTTGAGACTCTGTTGAGAATCTTGGTCATTGTCTTGTTAATTCATTATTCAGTTGGTTAGTCATGTGTTAGTCATTATTCTCAGGTTTGGTTTTGAACGGATATTACTTATTACATAATTGCAAATGGTACCGCACATGAATTGCTAAACATTTTTCATACTATATTTACTCAAACAGGGTATGCTCACCAATACATTTTTGTATTGACATATACTATTTTCGTACATGTTTCAGGTTATTTATGAGATGACTTTTAAGCTTTTGGAATTTTACTTAGATTTTGGATTCATTGTATTTCAGTTTAGTTGACATCTAGAATTGTTGTATTTCATTTCAATGTAATAAACTATTTAATCAATGTATCAATATTTACACTTTTAGTCCATGAGCTATTGAACAATCGTCACTACGTGACACCTCGATGTTTCCGCCATCGGTTGGGGTGTTACAGATTGGTATCAGAGCCACTCCTGTGCCGTTCGGGATGGTGGGTGCACACCTCATCAGGGACGATGAGACTCTAACACGGGGTGAATGTGACACCCCAGGAACACACCTCATCAGGGACGATGAGACTCTAACAGGGGGTGAATGTGACACCCCAGGAAAATCCCACATCGGCCGTGGCCAGGAGAGATCCTTGGTTCATAAGTAATGTCTTGCCTCTTAAATCACCAACGCGTTTTGGGGCTTAATGTTAGTGGATGAGAGGAGAATTCCACAGTTAAGCGTGCTCAGGTGGGAGAAATTTCAGGATGGGTGACCTCCTGGGAAGTCTCCACTTGGGCAACCAAAAACAAATCCGTGAGCTCTGGATGGGCAAAGCGGACAATATTGGTGATGAAAGGGGCGGGGTGTTACGTCAAGGCACTCTAGCTAAACTGCACTTAGACCCTTGTGCCTCGCACCTCTTCAACTAATATCACTCGGACGGATCTCTTGGTCGTCACAAAGCTCATTTAGTTGCTCAAGGCTTTACCCAAATCCCGGGACTTAACTTTAATCATACCTTTAGCCCGGATGTCAAAGCTTTCACTATTCGAATAGTTATCTCTTTGGTTGTCATCAATTCATGGCCCCTTCACCAACCAGACGCTAACAATGCCTTCCTACATGGCTCTCTATATGAAACAGTGTACATGGAAGAACCTCCGCGCTTTGTTGACTTGGCCTTTCCAAATCATGTTTGAAAATTGAACAAACATCTTTCTCCGTTTCTACGGAGATGGAATCTTTATCTCCATATCTATTACATTATGAAAACTCCCACATCCGATTTACCGTTCTCCATCTCTATTCTTATATTGCCTTTTGTTTCTTTTTCTTACACATGATTTAGATAGAAACCAAAATGCTTGACCGTTGAAGTACAAATTAAAATGCCTGAGGTGCAATCTCTCCATATTTTGTTTTCTGTTCCTTATACACTCACAACAAGTTAAGAGAGTAATAAATAGTGAGCTATCAAATATTAAGGGTTGATATTACTATCTATTGTTTAATTTAGAGATGTTTAGAGCAAATTAGAGAATGAGATGACGAGGTGTTTTTGCTCTTTTCTTCATAATTTGATAAGAAGTAAAATATAGAAGGGGACGTGATAAACAAAACATGAAAATAAATTTAGAGAAAATAATCGAATCTGAATTATAAAGATGAAGATTGAGAGTATACTAAATAACTATAGGAAAGTAAAGGCAAGGAAAGGAAATGATAATTTAACCCATGAACTTATATACAAATAAATAACAATGCACCATGATATAGACAACACAAGGTTAATTTAAAATTCAAATAATCATATCACACGGCATAGAGATAAGTACAAACTATGCATGTAAATACCTGAACTTTATGATGTATTAAGTAGTAAATTTCTATTACCACCTATAAATTGTTGGGTTAATTGGGTTTGTTCACGGGTCATGGGTCGCGAGTTCTAAACCGGGTCATCACTTAGTATATAATGTTGCATTGGAATAATGATAGCTTCAAGTATTTACGTACTATATTATTGGAAACTTGAAGATATTTATTCTTAAGTTAATATTATTAGTTACATTGGCATGGTAGTTTGACCTTGTCTCAAGGAAGTGCACGTTGGATGTGCTATACGGTTAGAAGAGTGGGTCATAAGTATGTCCGGTTCTATAGGAGTATCAGTGTTCTCATTGGTTATAGATCTTTTCACGTTCTTTTTATGTATGGCTATATAAGCCTTTCATGTTCACAATATTAATATAGGAATTTGTATTTTTTTTTTCAATTCTCTTCATATTCACTTACGTGTAGTGTGTGTTAGTAGAGGGGCCTGAACCAACATAAATCACGCAATGGTTACCAAACACTTTAGTGTAGTGTAATCTATACAAGTCTTATTTTGTATGTTTGTGTGCTCAGTGTGTGATAGAGATTATATATTAGATCTTTTGGGTGAAAGTGACATGAGAGTAGCTAGGCAAGTCAAAAGAAAGGTTTAAGAGCTACAGATGAATAGAATCTGGTCGGAAGAGCGACTCTATAATATTTAAAAAATAAAATTTCATGGAAATAATTTTCAAGCAAAACATTATATACATTTTAGGTAACGCAGTTCATTACTAACATCACTTAATCTTGACAACTTTTCAACAAGCTATTTTTTTTTTTTTTTTTTTGTACATGTATATAATAAACTTTTAACACAAAAGTAAAAAAATTATTAATGAATAATATATTATAAAACATTATATTAGCAAACAAACAAGTACATTTTCAAATAGAGAATCACAATAACACATCAAAATAACGTTATATAATTGCATACCAACAAAATCAACACATTCATGTTGATATGTTTTATAACAGCACAATCAGATACATGTATATAATACCAGCACAATCGAAACCTTAAAATAAATGCGTATGATCAATAACAACACAATATAATTACATAAGTAGCACATAAAAAGTGTGTGTGCCCGTATGTATGTATGTATATATATATATATATATATATATATATATATATATATATATATATATAGGGAATGGTTATAGAGAAAACCCTCCTTATTTGGTAAACTCTGGAAACTCTGACTTCCCAATATTTTTTTTTTTTTGAAAAAAATAGGGCAAGTAATATACATGATTTTAAGCATTTTGGGCCAAAAAAATTAAAAAAGCGCCGAGTACTTTTTTTTAAAAAAATAAAATAAAATTTTGACTAACACATGTTAAGCGCTAATAACAGGTGTTAACAATGTGTTAACTATATGTAAACAGTAGACGTTTTTTATTTTAAAAAAAAAAACGTTCGGCGCTTTTTTCGATTTTTTGGCCCGAAATGCTTAAAAAAATGTATATTACATACCCTATTTTTTTCAAAAAAAAAAAATGTTGGGAAGTCAGAGTTTCCAGAGTTTACCAAATAAGGAGGGTTTCCTCCATATACTTTACCTATATATATATATATATATAGTGTACTAAAACATACTTTTAAATAAACATCATATAAATTCCAAAATCGAATGTACGGAACAAAAGAAAAAGATGGTGTTGTTTTTTATTTGTGTGATGTGATGATTAATCATAGCACTTCTATTTATGCAAGTGCTATTATCCTATACGTGTGCTATTATCCTTCATAAGATACTGAAATACTTTTTAAAAAGGAGAACATTTTTCGTTCATTTTGTTTAAGAAACTAATCCGTATTTTCAATTTTAGAAAAAAAATAGATGTTGTAACTTGCGAGATTTAAGGGATTTTGGTGGAAGTTTCATTTAATAAAAGTAATCAAATACCAAAAATACCCTTTATTCTAACTAATTAGCACTCTAATTGAAGATTGATCGGTATAGGTAGAGAATCTGGTTGGAAAATTGTTTTGTGTATGAAATGTAGGAAGTATTTTCAACCATTAGATTAAATCTGATTAAATGTTTAGATGAAGGGCATTATAGATTTTTTGTCCATTTTTTATTTATTACAAACCCACTAAATTAACAACTAACATCTAGATAGTTATGAAGATTAATCATCCTAAATTAACTAATTATTCATTATTTTTCATAAGAATCATAAGATATTCATATCAAATATATTGATCAATACCCAAAAACTTGTTCGATTCTTCAAACATATAACCCATCTCTATCACTTGTTCGATTATTCAAGTCATGGCAGAAGGTTAACATCATGAGTGTTTTATAATAACGTCAGGAGTGTTTTATAATAAAAGAGAAACTAGTATGCATTAATAAGAAGTGTTTTATAATATCATCGGGAGTGTTTAATAATAACATCAAAAGTGTTTTATATTGAAACTAAACACAGTAGAAGTGTTTTAAAACTGATATGAGAGAGAAACTAGTGTGCATTAATTAAGGAATTATGGGAACGATTTCAAAACTAATAGGAGAGAGAAATTGGTTTTCTCTAAATAAAGTGCATGGTTGCTTTTGTTTTGTGAAGATGGATGTTTGACTTTGAATGATATTATTGAAAACAATAATTAGGAGAGAGAGAAGATACCATAAATGTAGGAAGCATTTAAACAATTTTAAAAAACTTGATACATAATGACCTTGATACCCTCATTTAAAACACATATTGACAATCATACCCTAATTTCTTTAATATATTAATTAGATTTTAAACACCATCCTATCTTTTAATCTCCACCATCCATCTTTAAATCTAATGGTTCAAAACACTTCTTACACTTTCTACACAAAACCATTTTCCTACAGGAACCCTACCCTATATAATCAATCTTATCCGGATATTTAAGTATTTAAGGGTTGGGATATGTTCCCACGGTTTTTATGTAAAAAAAAAGGTTTGTATAGGATCCCTCCTCATTCCTTAACTTGTATTATCTATTTTCTTTCCCCATTCAGGATTTTTTTTATGGGCTCCAAATTACTATATATATTAATTTCTATCCGACGGCGGAATAGTACCCATTTTGTTTTTTTCGTTTTGTCCTTTTCTGTAGTACTTTGAAGATAACGGCGTTTGCTGACATTGATCTTTGACTCACAATTATAACCCTAGCCCTTGCCATCGTCTTCTACACATCTGAACTCAGCCACCCATTGTCTTCTTCACTGCCACCCATCTGAAACCCTACACCTGTAACCTTCACCAATTAGTATATATATTTACACCACATGAAACAGAGCTACTCTGTTAAATTCATCATGTTTTAATGCTTATCTGTTCCTCATTTTACATGGTTCATCAATTGATTAGAAAGAGGAGTATAGAGAGGAGTTAAGATTCAGCCACCGGAGGAATACCCGCCTCTCTCGACGACCGTTTATTCCGGCCAACGACCATATGCGCTGCTCTTTGCTTGCGTAGGTGTTCGTCTCTTTGTTAGCACCCGCTTTCTCTCTCTCTCTTTTCGAATTAATTCCTCTCGTTAGAGTTTAAAAATTGGTGACGTGAGATAGTTTAAAGATTGGTGGCTTTGAATTTTTGGGTTTTTACGTTTGTTCACCGATGACGACAACACTATTTTCAGATGAGCCCTAATTTTATTTGGCTGTAATGTTGCATCTACACGCATATGAGCTTGTAGGTTTGAATGAACCTGCTTTATATTTTGATGCTAAGCCATAATGATTTTGGGTGTTGAGGGTTGTGATGATAAGCTCACACTCATTTGAGCCTCTGCTTTGTTTGAAATTTAGAATTGTTGTTTGTATTTAGGTGTATAGTCTTGAAGGAATTTGGTTCTTTTGTTAGATGTTCATAGTGAACCAAAATATTTTGGGGTGCAGAAGGTTATGAAAATGAGTCTGGACTCATATTTCTGTTTCATTTTGAAATCGATCTGATCATTCAGTTGGACTTAATAGATTTGGTTATTTTGTTTGATGTTCTTGGTAAACACCACTATCCTCGATTCGTTTGAAATATGATGTTGCTAATTGAATGAATATGGACCGATTGGTTTCATCTTGATTGCAAGCTATTCAAACTGCATTATTCCTCATCGTTGGCTCACGATGTAACGATTTATTTTAGATTATAAGTTTAACGAATGAACTTATAAACATGAATTTTCTTCGTTGAATTATAATGACCATGGATTGGCATAAAAATGCACCTATTATAAAATTAATTTAATGTATTCTTGAAATCGAAATATGATGACTATAGAATTGTATGATGCATACTCCAAACAAATGTCGATGATTGAGTGTTCACGTATGAAACTTTACGTTTAGATCCAAATTAAAACTTGCAATGAATCACTACTAGAAAAATACCCCTTTCTTGACGCGCATTGCGCGTCATAAAAGGGTGTTTATGACACACATAAAAGTGTCAAGGAAGAACATGTCAAGAAAGGTTTATGACATGCAAGCGCGTGTCATCTTTTAATGATGCGCGTTTATGACACGCTTTTTTGACACGCATTTATGACACACTCTTTAATGACACTCTTTCATGACATGCATTTACGACACACCTTTATGACACTAATTTTGCGTGTCATGTTTTTTTTTTTACCTAAAAAAAATTCTGCAAAATAACTAATAAATCTGGATTTATATTTATATTTATAATAACAAAATCAATAAATTTCAAAATAAAATTGCATATATTATATATACCACAAAAAAAATTTCAATTAGCATTTGTCGAATCCTACCACTAGTTACAAAAATATTGTGTCAATACATTACATTAGTCTAGACTAAACGTACGGATAACTTGAAAATGAAGGTTGCGGCATAACTAGACCACTCTTCACGAATGGCATTAATATCTGCATCCGTGTTAGCATCTACTCCTCCCCCTACCTGAGACAACAATTAAATTAATAAGATGAAGGTTAATGTTCGTGATGGTTTTAATTTCAAGACGAGAATTATTACTAACCGTCAGAAAACAAAAACATTCGATAGAAACGAACATACCTGAGCCAAAGAAAATGGAATTGCAGAGGCAACGCCTTTAGCCTAACATACGACCATTTAACTTCATTTTTTTTTCCCCAAAGTATCACCACTAAAACAATCTCTAAGAAGTAAGAACACAAACACGCCTGTTGATTTAAAAAAAAAAATCATATACAGTTCCATAAAACCAACATAATTTGTGATCAAAATAAGTCATTAATTACGTACCTCATCACCTCATGTATGGTTATTTAAGTGTAATTTGTTGATACTTTACATAAAGATTACATACAAATAATTAAAGTCATACTTACTTGATGATGAATCAACAAACAGTGACGGCGAAAACTGATCTGCAGCCAAACGAAGGTGTTTAGGGATTTATCGATGTTCTAGGAAACGACAGATGGCTAAGGACTCACCGAAAAACTGACCGGCCACTATCAATTCTGATGAAAACACCACATAGTCGTGGCCGGTGACCGGTGCTTCATGGCCGAATCCTAGCCGCCCTTTGACGATCACCAATAGAAACTTCCAGCCGTAAATTTCTGCATAACAATCCCGGTTATGCAGCCCTATAATGTTATATTTGCAGCCCTAATCCACCGCATAACAGTTCCGTTTTACAACACTGTAAAGCTGAATATTTGTTGACCCATGCTATACAAATAAAATCATCATTTAACAACTTTGATCCTTGGTTGTCTACAATAAACTCATTCGAGTAGCTTTATGTATCATACACATGACTAACCATACACATGTATTAGATAGTATTTTAAATCCATAACAACATAGAACATGACCTTATACGTTTCATATATACCTATACATTTCTTCATTAGTAAGTACCCCAAATGCCTTTTTTGCACATCAATGTTCCAGCAAACCTCAAAAACTAAAATAAATAATGGTAGCTCAAAAATAAATTAAACACTAAATCATTTACTAAGAGTACCTTGCTTGGTGGTAACCTAACATAACCTTTGATCTTTTGTTTGTTCTTCTCAAGACCTTCCCCTTATCCCCATCCTTGCAAAATACAAACATAATCATAATCCATTAAACAAACATGTCTCTGAGTCAATTAATTACTAAAATCTAGACAAAATGTTCAAAAGAAAACGTATACCAAAACCACTACACCAACCTAACAAAATGAAATGAAACCCTTAATTAGTAAGGAAAAGGACAAACCAGGTAGAAGCATTATTCTCATCTTCAAAATCATCCTTTTTCCATCATTTTCATTGATTTTGGATCTTTCGCTCATTGCAGTGAAACCCCAAATCAGTGATATGTGACACCTACATCCTCAAAAACCCACAAACTAATTGACACATATACATTGTCTCATACAAATATAACTAATTTAGTGCAACTAAAAATCCTTTGATATTCACCTGCAGAACAAAATAAAACACCTTCTCTTTACGATATGGGCTTAATTAAAAGCAAAAAATTTTCAAACCTATACAATCAACCGACTAAACAAAGGAACATTACCTTGCATACATCGAAAAGAAAAAACCCTCGTGTTCGGTGTATATATCGTTTCAGATCTGGCTCACCTTCTCTATTCGTGGATCTTACTTCAATTTCATGTCAACACAGGTGATGGGATGAAGATGTGGAGGAGGAGGAGGAGCCACGTCGGTGTCAGAAGGATACAACAGGATGGGGAGGAGGATTGGGAGGTTGAATATGATTAGGGTTTCAAAAGGTTTTATATGGAAGAAGGAAAATGGACGCTGTTGACGAAGCTATACCCACAACACCCACATGTTTTATAAAACCACCGTACAACCTCTAAAGCCATAAGGTGCAGTCGATTAATGCACAAAAAACCTTTTATATAATATAATATAATAATATATAATTTGACAATAAACATGACACTCAATTCTTATAGTGTCATGTTTTTTAAAATCTTGACATTAAATTGTTGACACGCAAAAAAGAGTGTCATTGTTTGACCATTTTTTTTTAAAAGACGACGATTTTTTAATGACACGCGCTTTTGCATGTCATGAATTCTCGCGTGTCATTAAATGTGTGTCAAGATAGGGGTATTTTTCTAGTAGTGAATGTCGCAACGTGTGATAGTACTGAAACAAACTAAATTGATACTGATGAATTCCCACGCGTAGCGTGGGGTAATCATACTAGTTCATACTAAACACTAAATAAGCATAATTTAGCATGAAAATTATAGCTAAATATATAAATTACAATTGTGGCATGATAATGAAGATAAAAATATTAATCATACCAAAACTTTTTCAAATTTTAGAATAAAAACATTATCATATATTTTTTTTCTTTACTCAAGCACTCAAGCAATTTTGCACAACCGCTTAAATGGACTACAAAAGCAACCCTAAGGAGCTAACCACCTCCACCACACTATATCCTGGCCTCCTCCGGACCCCCTCTCCATCAATAAACACATACACACTCATGTGGAAGAAAAATTTAAAGCATCCATGTGTTTGGTCAAGCCACCAAGGGTTGCTGTCAGACTAAAGCTCTTTTGGATTATTATTATCCTTCTTTCGCACAAGAAATAAAATAAAAATAAATAACACACCAGCTGCTATCAGTCACGTGAAGTGGCACCATAAGTTGTGCTTCCTATCTATTCACTTAATCTTAGATTCTTAGTTATATATTATTTATTAACAAGCATTAATCTTAGTCGTTAACAAAGCCCCTATTTTTTTTAACGGCCAACAAACGGTGTCCTGATTATCTGGGGTACCAACCAATTGGGTAAAAAAGCGCCCTATACGCCCTGGGTGAAGACACGGCTTATGTGCCCGCCCATAAGTGGGCGCCGGGTAGCCAAAACCCACCACCAAGCCACCAGTTCCGAGGAAAACCTGATTTACTGATGGGGTCAAGGATTGAACCTGACACCTCAAAAAAAAACTAGACTTTACCCATCATTTCCGATGCCACTCTACCACAAAGGTGGGGGCTAATAAAGCCCTATTATCTTAAAAAAAAAAAAAAAAAAAAAAAAAAAAAAAAAAAGAGCCCTAATAATTATTGATCATTATGAGGGGAAATGAGCCTCTCTTTCTCTCACCAGAGTATATATGTCTAGCTCTATGATGGCATCTACAACATGCTTCCCTATCTTTCTCAAACTCCAAATTCTTAATGTTTCTATGAATCTTCATATTTCCAATATCTCCCTTTATCTATGTACCTTTCTTTTCATGCTTTCTCTTACCTAAGAATTTTGTTTATTGTAACTATATATGAAGTAATCCTTTAATTGTCAAGCTTCCATTTAGATCTATTTTTTTGTCATAGTTAAGATTATTATGTAGTTTTCTTGATTCTAATGATAAGAGATGTATCCCTCTTTGAACAACTTTAATGACAACTTCCATTCAACAATCCCTCAAGAACCTTATCATGCTCCATCTTTTTCTTCCTTTCTCCTTCCATATCCCGGTTACATTCCATTAGAAGATGAAGCTGTGTTCTGTGAGTTCTTCCAGCAACAAGAGTTTTATTCCAAAGATCATAACCGCAACATTAATCTACCTCATGATATGCCTAATAATGTGGACAATAATGGACAAATTGCAACAAACGGCGATGGAGATGATGATTATCGCAATTTTGATACTCTTGTGGAAGTTGATAATGATAGTCCAAGGAAGATACCTTCTAACAGAGACCGGCATAGCAAGGTCAACACGGCTCGAGGTCCTAGAGACCGAAGGATGAGGTTGTCCCTTGATGTGGCTAAAAGGTTGTTTGGGTTGCAAGACCTTCTCGGGTTTGATAAGGCCAGCAAGACTGTTGATTGGCTGCTTACGGAATCAAAAGCCGCCATTCTAGATCTCCTTCCTGACCGGAGCTGCAGCTTTATGGATGTATTTAACAATACATCTTCTACTTCAGAATGTGAGGTTGTGTCTGGATCTTGTGATCAGTTTATGGTCAAGACTGGAGATGATGAAGCAACAACAAAAAATAAGGCAAAGTCGTGTTCTGGAAGCAGCAAAAAACAGAAAGATAAAACTACTAGAGCTAGAAAATGTGCATATTTTCAACACCCTCTTGCTAAAGAAATAAGGGCAAGGGCAAGACAAAGGGCAAGGGAGAGGACAATCCAAAAGCAGAATAACTATAGCCATGGTCTTGGTCAAGACTCAACATTTAGACCATTTCAAGATCATCAAATG
The DNA here is from genome assembly GCA_028751855.1 of Ambrosia trifida. NCBI lineage: Eukaryota > Viridiplantae > Streptophyta > Magnoliopsida > Asterales > Asteraceae > Ambrosia > Ambrosia trifida. The sequence continues at coordinate 92,854,899 of CM054126.1, forward strand.
GATGAAGATGTAAATCAGTTAGGATCTTGGAGTACATTCCAAGGAAGTCAGTGTCAGTTAATCAATCAAGTTAATGATGAAACAAGCTCAAATTTACAATTTAACCAAGGATTTGTTGGCGATAATTCTTCCTTGTCGGGGACTGGCAGTTGTACGCCTTCCTACCTTTTCGATTATGACAATAATTCTGGACTAACGGATGAGGTAGTACTTTTGTTTCAATTAACATGTAACTTAATAACTGGCTAGCTAGAAGTACTAGATTAATTTGAACTCTAGTAGGAGTTAACTTTTTAATGAAAATGACTTGTTAATTAATTCCATTGTCAATTAGTTAAGCACCTTTGTGTAATTTCTTTTGCAGCATCAGTTTAATGATTTAAAGATAAGAGAAAGAGCATGGGAAGGCTAAAGCACCTCAGGTTCTCCTCTCTTAGGTGTTTTTTGATGTAATATGTCATATGAGTATCTACTCATGTAAATGTTCCTAGATTGATATCGGTTGTATGATAACTAATATAACAAGTGTGAACTACTTTAGCGATGATTAATTATGTATCTTGTGCTACCTGTATTAATCGACCTTCTCTTATACCTGTCCTTTTTTTAGTATTTATTGTTTTCTTGTATCTTGGTGTTTGATGCTTGATATGAAGAGATCCATTAATCTTTGATATACACTAGTTTTAGTCTATGCAGGATACATCTTTCCTGATTTGTATCTTTCTAAACATTCACTTAAACACTGATGTGAGCGCTTACAGGATTGGATAACCATTGATCAACGCAAGTAGTGTGTAGTGTTTAGGAGATTTAAATTAACTTTGTTAGCTTGGTTGTTGAGTAATCCGAGTCCTTTGCCTTTTCTTTTGAACTAGTTATTTTGTTTTTCTAATTAAACATTGTTGAGTCAGATGTTTATTATATACATTCTCATTTATTGAAGAAGTAATTTTGATTTTTTAAGTTATTTTCTTGTTCATTACAATTTTCAGTTCAATGCAAATGGTTTCTATAATATTGCTTTGCTATGTTTCCAAGTCTTCTTTACGCAATTGTTTAAGTTATACATTTCACACCAAGAAAAATGCACCACTCCGTTTCATTCCACAGCGAAGACAAAAGCGTTCCAGTGATAAAATAGGGAGTAATATGTGCACAAAACATGATTATCATGCAACTAAAAGCTATAATCTTTAAGGTTTACACACCCCATGTTTTGGAAGCTATAACCATCTACATCTTTGAGCCTCTTCACCCACCAGAGACAAATTTTAGTTGCTATTTGCATAATGTTTAGATTGCGCATAAATTTACTTGTTTGTTTGTACTTGTGGAAATGTGTATCCATGGTCGTGAGCAACGTGCACTTACAACTTTCCATGTTTTTATGTTTATTTCTTTTTGGGTGTTAAAAAGATTTTTGAATGCATTATTTTCAATTTGTATTAGCTCGAGCTCGTGACATGTTTGAAACGTCGTCCAGGATTGTTTCGAATCCCAAAATGGATTATCAACTCACTTGAGCTTGGGCCAACTAGCTAGGTGTCAAACTCATCCATGGATTGTTTAATCGGATCATAATTAAACATACCTACTTCCTTTGCTTATAGTGTTTGTTAGCCTGCTTAACCAAATTTATTGCTAAAAATTTTGTCACGACCTATTTTCTCTAAATAATATATAAACTAAACAATCATTATTCAAAATGAAAGGGTTATTTAGATGCATTTTCTTGGTAATTATAACCCAATAATGGCCATATACCATAAAGAAAAATTTAATATTCTTCATAACAAGGACATCTAACAAACCCTAATTGGATCTTAGATAATCATGATATGGCGGAAGACAAGGTATGTCACAAATTGAATTTCCTTTCAAAAAAAAATAATATAAAGGTTTCAAGCGCTAAAAGTCATAAAAGTGTGCAATGTTTTATCATACAAGCAATAGTACGTGATTGAGTTAGATGGTGTTTAAAATATGAATGTGTTGGCTAGAAGAGAATCCATATCATTTGGTACTATAATACAAAATAAAGGTACATGATAAAGTAAAATTGAAATGAAAGCACTCAACAATAAGAGTTGTGTATGTGTGATTATCATCCAGGCACACCATAGTACACATTCATATGGTGCTAAGGGCCTCCATGAATCTATGATTATCTCAATATTTGGAAGCAACCCTAAAACCAATTGTCCTTTGTGGTCCTGCAGGAAAGTGGTCAAGATGTCAGTCCAAAAGGAAATTACACCATTAGGTTTCTTGTAGATAGAATAATAGAGAGAGAAAATTTTGTGTATACCTATAGATAAAGGCGGCATGTAAATATGGTATGTAAAAAATAGTGTTTCACATGGTCATTGTATGTAATGATCGGCTACATTTTTCAAGAAATATGTACTAGTGCAAAACTAGCTTACGGCAATGGGTTTCAAGTTAAGAACGTGTGATTGAACTAGGAACAATTATTACGACTCGGTTTGCAATTAAGATATGAACTTCTATTTAACATCTTAAATCGTGGCTTCTATCATGTGGCAAAGCATTGTTAGACATAATTCTTATTTCCCTCAATTATCATAAGTATATATATATATACATATATAGTGTGACATATTAGTTATCCTAAGTTGAATAGGTATGTTGGTTATTAACTAACCATTGTGTCGGTTAGAGTCATTGGGGACACACCCCTTCATTTGTATAAATACCAAACACATTGTATCATTTTAGTTATGTATTGATTCTTAAAGATTATCTTATTCTCTCTCTAACCCAAACCCTCTCAATCGATCCTGCAAACCTACATTTGGCATCAGAGCGGTAATTCAGAAGTTGTTCCATCCGATCATATAAACATTCAGCGAAGAAGACGAATCATATTAACACCCTGTTTTCATTCGAAAGAAAGAATAGAAGACATCGACGTTCAAGATCACTGGAACAATCATTTAAAGCCAACAAGGATTCGTAGAAGATCAATACATCAAGTCCTATAACCGTTCAAGGAAGAAGACGACCGGAAACGCAGATTCCGGCCAAACCAGAAAAATTCCGGCGAGATACCGGATAACGCAGAAACGTTGTTTCAATCGCGAAAACGGTTATAATTATCCCTGCCTTTCGTTTTAATTATTATCGAATACATATATCTTAATCAAAATCAAAAAAATCAAATTTTTCTTCAATACTCTGTTTTTGTTCGAACGTTTCTTTTCCCGCCAAAATTTTTTTTTTCTGATCATAAACCAGTTTTTCTTCGGAATCAGTATATGTTCTAAACATTTATACATACAAGGAAACAGAGTTGTTGTTTTTCAAAAAACATATCAAGTGTTAAGATTATAATCGGGTTTTGAAGAACCGGGTTTTATTTTCTCAAAAAAATTTTCGTATTCGATCATATCTTTTGGATTGAAATCCAAAAATAAGTGTTTGTGGAACATAGATTAGTTGTTCCAGTGTTGTTTTGATCAAAAGGGATCAAAACAGAAATTGTTTTTCTGGGCAGAAGGTTCGCAAGGAACAAGAAGAACAAGTTTGACTTTCAAAAAGTCAAACAGAAATTATAATATTTTATTTGAGGGTATTTTATTGTGAAGGGTATTATATCAGTGTTTGTTTGTTGGAATTTATCACTGATTAAACAAAAAAAGAAAAGAAAAGGATTGAAGCATAGTAGAAAAACAAGTGATTTGTTTTAGAAGGGTGTTTAGGATTGACAAAGGGTGTTGTTAAAGGACACTAATCAATCATCGTTGGAGGATTATCAAGTCATAGGATTGACTTTAGAATTTGGAACATTAGTGGTATAAAGAAATATTATAGCAAGGATCTTGATATTTTGTTGTGGGCCCGACAAAGCATCAAACTTTGTTAAACAAGAATATTTTCTTCAGACATATCATAGTCGTGTTTGACAAAGCTAGTCAAACAAAGTTCCATAGAAGCGTGGGATAGTCCATAATAGTTTTGGACAATAGGGAAGAAGAAGAACAAAAGTCCGCAGAAGCAGACGCCCATTAAACCCACAATGTCGAAAGAGACAGCGTCAAAGGAGACAGTCACGAAGGAGACTCTCACTTTCAACCTCCAGACACCAATGTTGACATCTACAAACTACACGATTTGGGCTGTTCGTGTTAAAGCAATATTGAGTGCAAATGGTCTTTGGGAAGTAGTGGAACCCGAAGAAGGCACGTCGACGGTAGATGTAAAGAAGGATAGGACAGCGATTGCCTATCTCTTTCAGGCAATTCCAGAGGATATGGTGATGCAGGTGGCGTCACATCCTACAGCAAGAGAAATCTGGGAAGCATTAAAGTTAAGATTTATTGGAATTGACCGAGTCCAGAAAGCAAGACTTCAATCATTACGCACAGAATTCGAGATGATAACAATGAGAGAGACAGAAACCATAGACCAGTTTGCTGGTAGGTTAAGTGCGATTAGTACAAAGTCAAAAACCTTAGGAACGACAATTGAAGAGTCGATGTTGGTACGAAAATTGCTGGACTCCGTACCAGAGAGGTTCCTACAGATTATTGCATCCATAGAGCAATATTCAGATATAGATACCATGACGTTAGATGAAGCGCTTGGTAGACTTAAAGCTTATGAGGAACGCCTTAAGTCAAGAGATGAGAAGAAATTTGGACCATCAGGTCAAGAGAAGCTGTTATTTACAAGGCAAGAGAGAAGGCCTTACAGCAACAACAGGAACTACAATCAGAATCGAGGTAGACAGAACTTTAGAAAGTTCAATAGAGGTCAAAGAAATGAGAGGAAGAACTTTGACAGAAATGGCCATCAAGATCAGAGAAGTGATCGAAATCCCACTAAGAATCGTCATGACGACAGTAGTTATAAGCCCAAGAGAGATGGCAGCAGTGTAAGATGCTACAACTGCAATGAATTAGGACACATAGCTCCCAGATGTCCTAAACCTCGAAGTAAGCAAGAAGAATCTCACCTAGTAATGGAAGAAGAGGATCCCACATTACTTATGGCAGTTGGTGAAGAAAGAAGTGTAGTTCTAGAAGAAAAGAAAGTCATACCAGAACGTTATCACAGTGAAGATAATGGAAATGAAATATGGTATTTGGACAACGGAGCAAGCAATCATATGACAGGAAGACGCTCATATTTCACAGAGTTAGATGAAAAGATAGCAGGAAGTGTAAAGTTTGGAGATGGATCATGTGTCAACATCAAAGGTAAAGGCTCAATTTTATTGGAATGCAACAATGGAGAACAAAGACTAGTTACAGAAGTCTACTACATTCCAACACTCCAAAGCAACATCCTAAGTCTCGGGCAAGTTACAGAAAATGGATGTAAAGTGATTATGGAGAATGATTATCTATGGATTTATGACGCCTTCAGCAACCTATTGATGAAAGTCCCAAGAGCTAAGAATAGACTCTATAAAGTAAGGCTCAGAATAACAAGTCCGATTTGTTTACAAGCCAGAATAGTATCACCTGCATGGTTATGGCATGCACGTATGGGACATGTGAATTTTGATTCACTAAGACAGTTAAGCGTTAAAGGAATGGCACGTGGAATACCAAAGATTAAGCACCCATCTCAAGTATGTGATGCATGTATTACGGGAAAACAAAGCAGACTTCCGTTTCCCTCTCAGGCAAGTTTTAGAGCAACGAGACCTCTCGAGCTCGTACATGCAGATTTATGTGGACCAATTACACCCACATCATTAGCAGGAAACAACTATTTCTTCCTGATAGTTGACGATTATTCAAGATACATGTGGATCTACATGCTTAAGTCAAAAGATCAAGTTTATGAGAATTTCAAGAAATTCCTAAGTGAAGCACAGACAGAGACGAGTCAAAAGCTCAAGAGATTAAGAACGGATCGTGGAGGAGAATTTACTTCTAAAGCACTTACCGCGTATTGTGAGGATAGAGGAATCCTCAGACAGCTTACAGCACCTTACACACCTCAGCAGAATGGTGTAGTAGAAAGGAAAAACCGTTCAGTAATGAGTATGACAAGAAGCATGTTAAAGGCTATGAACGTACCACAGAACTTATGGGCAGAAGCAACAAGACAGGCGATTTACATACTAAATCGGTTACCTACTAAAGCAGTACAGGGAATGACACCTTACGAAGCAGTGAATGGAAAGGCACCCAATATCAAGCACATTAGAGTATTTGGATGCATAGCATATGCAAAGGTAACGACGCCCTATTTGAAGAAGTTAGAAGACAGAAGCAAGAAAATGGTACATCTAGGAAACGAGAATGGTTCCAAGGCCTACAGATTATATGATCCCATAGAAGAGAAGATACATATCAGTAGAGATGTCCAATTCATAGAGAATGAACCATGGAATTGGGACAACTACTTGAAAGAAGGAAGCGAAGATGAACCATCTTGGACAAGATTTGAGATACATGGAGATTCAGAGAATGAAGCTGTACAAGAAGAGAATGACGATGACAGTGAAGATCAAGAGAGCGATAATGAATTCTTCAGCAGTCCAATTACAGCTACAAGAACTCCAATAACGGTACAAGAGACACCGACAAGTGATCCAGCAGTTGAGACAAGTACTCAAGAGTTAGAAGACTCACCAGGCTCCTTAAATAGACCAGTTCGAGCCCTTAGATCACTTAGTGACATCTATGCAGCCACACAACCTCTTAGACCAGAAGACTATGAACATCTTTATCTAGCGTATGATGAAGAACCTGCAAACTATAAAGAAGCAGCAGATTACCCACAATGGATAGAAGCAATGGAAAGCGAGTTAGACTCCATAGAGAAGAACGACACTTGGACACTGACTACGCTCCCCTCAAGTCAGAAACCAATAGGTCTAAAATGGGTATTCAAGGTCAAGAGAGACGCGAGTGGACAGATCACCAAGCATAAGGCCAGATTAGTAGCAAAAGGGTATGTACAACAAGAAGGTATAGACTACAATGAAGTATTTGCACCCGTTGCAAGAATGGAAACAATTAGGCTACTACTAGCATTGGCAGCACAGAAAGGATGGGAAGTACATCATTTGGATGTAAAATCAGCAATCCTACATGGTGAATTAAAGGAAGATGTCTACGTATCACAACCAGATGGATTCATAAAGAAAGGAAAAGAGAAGCTAGTCTACAAGCTAAAGAAGGCTCTATACGGTTTGAAGCAAGCACCAAGAGCATGGAACATAAGGCTGAACAACATCCTAAAAGAGATAGGATTTATAAGATGTCCACAAGAACAAGCAGTTTACAAGAGAACTTCAAGACAATCAACAATCATTATAGGAGTTTATGTCGATGACATAATAGTGACAGGAAGTTCAATGAAGGACATATCAAGCTTCAAGAAGGAAATGCAAGGCAAGTTTGAGATGAGTGATTTAGGACCACTCACATACTATCTAGGAATAGAAGTACGCCAAGCACAAGGAAGGATACAATTGAAGCAATCAGCCTACGCCAAGAAAGTTATCAAGGAAGCTAGACTAGAAGACTGCAATCCAACAAAGACAGCAATGGAACCAGGTCTGAAGCTCGATAAAGAAGACGAGAGTGAACCAGTAAATGAGACAGAATACAGAAAGCTAATTGGAAGCTTAAGGTACCTTACACATACCAGACCAGATATCACCTACGCAGTTGGATACGTGAGCAGATTCATGGAGAAACCAAAGACGACTCACATGAAGGCAGTTAAACATTTGATAAGATATATCAAAGGCACATTGAATTATGGAATTCAATACAGCAAAGGCAAAGAAGCAGAAATCATTGGTTACAGCGACAGCAGTTATGGAGACCAAGAAGATGGAAAAGGAACAACAGGAACAATATTCTACTACAAAGATTCACCTATCACATGGACAAGTCAGAAGCAAAGCACGGTAGCTTTATCATCATGTGAATCAGAGTTTATGGCAGCAACATCAGCAGCATGTCAAGCAATATGGCTACAAGGAGTACTAAGCGAACTCACAGGTGAAAGATCAAAAAAGATAACTCTACGAGTAGATAACAAGTCAGCAATACAACTCATGAAGAATCCTGTGTTTCATGGAAGATCAAAGCATATCAACACAAGGTATCATTTCATCAGAGAATGCATAGAGAACGAGCAGATACAAGTTGATCATATCAGTGGAGAGATGCAGAAAGCCGACATCCTCACCAAGGCATTACCAAGGATAAAGTTCATAGAGATGCGAAGTCTCATAGGAATTGAAGACCTTGGGGAAATCAAGAATTAGGGGGGAGAATGTTAGACATAATTCTTATTTCCCTCAATTATCATAAGTATATATATATATATATACATATATAGTGTGACATATTAGTTATCCTAAGTTGAATAGGTATGTTGGTTATTAACTAACCATTGTGTCGGTTAGAGTCATTGGGGACACACCCCTTCATTTGTATAAATACCAAACACATTGTATCATTTTAGTTATGTATTGATTCTTAAAGATTATCTTATTCTCTCTCTAACCCAAACCCTCTCAATCGATCCTGCAAACCTACAAGCATTAGTTCATGGTGTAAAATCTCTCTTACTTATGCCTTTGAAATGGAAGATTTGTTACAAATACATAAGCATGTTAGTGGCTTTTGGTGGATCAAAAATAGAGCAAAAAAGGTTACATTAGATTGGAATAAGTGGAAATGCTTCGTGTTGTAATTGTGTTTTGTGTAGTTCTGTTAGCCTGCTTCCTGCTTATAGCTCCTTTCTGGTAGGAATTTTGATTGTTTTTTTTAATGATATCTACTCTTCCAAAATAAAAATAAAATCATAATTATATTGTTCTTGTTAGTTTTGATCTTTGTCTTACCTACAAGTTCATTAACGCATCGTACATATACCAGATTTTTTGCTCTACTTTAGCATCAGTAATGTACTTTTTGGATCCATTATATAAATTATGTACGTTTGACAATAATTCTTTGTCATCTTCAAGAAATGGTTTTGATTGGCTCAGAAGTTGTAAACTAGTCAACAATAGAAGCGCATATTATGGGGCCAACCAGATTTGTGGGTGGTATCCCCTCGGGACGGTATCGGTACCAACCGATACCGATCCCGAAAACTCCTAAAACTCAATACCGATACTAAAAGCATACGGTCCGGTATGATACCGGTATGGTATCGGTATTTTACCTTAAAATACCGATACCAATATCGATAATACCGAAACCGAAAAACTCTAAATGTGGGTACCGATACTGATACCGAACACCCTCGGTTCGATATCGGTTCGGTACGGAATCAGGATCGGGATGGGACGTGATCGGTATTCGGCGCTATGTGCTCATCCCTAATCTCGACGGATCTCATTATGATTTTAGGGCATTTTTCGCAATGTTACGTTCAAGTAAGCAACTTTTGATCACAAAAGGATGTAGTAGTTCACCCACTTAAGCCCACCAACACAGGGGCGAAGGATATAGTTGGGCCAGGGGTGGCCCTGGCCCCGTGTTTTTTAGTGCAGTAGTAGAAATTTGCGATTTTCGTAGGTAAATTGAGTCCGGGTTGAGTCCGGCCCCCGCCAATTTACCATTAACGTTCCAAAAAAATTGAGTCCGGCCCCCTCCGATTCGAGAACCAAGCTTCTCTATTGCACCAACATATCTTAGTTCGAAACCAAGATGCCATACCATAGATAAAATACTGAGGAGGTTATCAAGGATAGCCAGGCCTTTGACCTCACCAATTAACGAGTAAAACTCCCAAGACTTCTTAGATTGCGCTACCACTCGGGGGAGGTCAATGACAACACGACCCATATTCGCACCGGCTTCTCTAGTGAGGACATTTCGAAATGAGGACCCTTCCTCTCGTGACGGAGTTTGGATCAGTGATTATCCTCTACTGACAGAGTTTCCTGATTTGTTTATGTTAGCTAAATTTAAAGACGCTTCGGAGGACAACTATGTCTCGAGTCCTTCGGGGATACAGTGGAGTTGGGAATGGAATGGTAGTTTATCGGCTGCAGCGTTCCAGTCTTTGTCTCGGCTGCAAGACCTTCTTCGGCATAAAGCTGTTATCAGACATGGCAAAGATGAATGGAAGTGGGATAACAGATTCAGCTACGATTTTTTGACGAAAAGTTTGTGCTTAGATTTGGCTGCTGCTTGTTTAGGGCCGGACGATTTAAAGAAGTTTAAGTGGAATGCTTGGGTGTAACACCCCAACCGATGGCGGAAACATCGGGATGTCACGTATTGATGATTGTTTCAGTAGCACATGGTATAAATTGAATTTTAAATAATTTATTCAAAACATAAATATCCAAAATAAAGTGATGTCTAGAAATTCAAATACATGATATCAAATAAGCAACAACTTTAAATAACTTCAAGCAAAAACTTCATGATAAATGCTCATGCATACTCAAGCCTCAGCTTCATTGTTACCTGAAACATGTTAATTTTGAAAATATTTTTGGGTCAAAAAAAGTTGGTGAGAATTACATAGGTTTTGATAATTGAATAAAACTTGTACAATTCAAGTGTCATGGCAAGTCAAGTCCATATGTGAAAACATACTAGAAGTAAATCGAGTGCATAATCAACCCTTGTGACTGTTATATTGTGGTACATCCCATACGCTCATGGTTCACTCGATTATGTTATGCGATAACAATCACCCACGCTACCTTTGTAGGAGGCACGTATCCGGGTGGGATTGTCAGTCCAATAGATCTATCATTGTATACCGTCAGCTGATCAATGTTAATGATTATGCTAGAATTGTGCTTACCCTAGTCATGTTCAAGACATAATGCAACATAGAAAAACACATAGACACTTTATGATTGAATTGCATATAGAATGTTGTAACATGTTTCACCCCAAAAATGGTGATAAATAGAAAAGGGGCTATGTAAAACTCACCTTAGCAAAATGTTATATCTCTTGAAAAATAGAATAGTGTGTTGCCCAACAATGCCAAGTATTACCCTATAATTAAGGTAATAAATATGTCTAAGTCTATCTAGTCTACAAATTTATATTCTAGGGCTTCGAATTGGGGATAAGTGCTCGTTTGATTAATAAATAAAATGTTTGAATAATAAGAGAAATTTAATAAATAAATAAACAAAAGTCTTTTCGTAAATTTAAATTAAAGATGTCACAATAATAAGTTTTAAGTATAAAAATAATTTTTATAAAATTATTTTCTTAAAAATAGAATATTAAATCTATTTATTACAAATTGTCAAAATATAACTTTAATATTCAAAAACACTAAAATTAAAGAATTATTAAATTAAAAATTGTATTTCTGTTCCAAATAAATAGAAATAATTTATATAAAATTTTGGTGCAAAAATATTGAAAAATGAATTTATTATGATTTATTTATGATTAAAACTAACAAAAATTGATTAAAAATATTAAATAAATGATTTTTCAGAAATAAAAATCATTACAAAAAATTTTGTTGTTATAAAAACTTAGAATAATTTTTGTGGAAATTTATAAAATTGTTTTGATATTTTTATAGAATTTTATAAATAAAATTGAATAAACTTGAATTATTTATTATATATATTAAATAAATAAATTTTTGAAAACTAAAAATTGTATGTTAAACTTTTTCACTAGATTAACATAAAATAATTTTTGTAGAATTTTTAAAAGAGTTTTGGTATTTTAAAATGAATTTAAAAATATAAAGGAATATATATATAAGTTTAACTAAAAAAATATGTTTGTTGATGCCATGGTTCGAACCCGGGCCCTTGGCTGGTTCGTGTGTTTTAAATCACAAGCCCAGACCAACTGGTCTGGACCCTGAGAACGTTTAATTTCAGATTATATTAATTATATACAATAATGAAAATCAGATTTATATTCATTTAAATTGAAAAGATAAAAACCGTTTAACACGGGACTCGATCCCGCGTGCACAAACAAACAATCATCAGACACAACCACCTGATCTAGATCAGGGGTTGTGTTTGATTCCAGTTCTTTTTAATTATAAGACCATTTACTGTAATGTGTTCTTCCCCAAATTATATCGTTCGAACCCTAGAATTTCCAATTGAAAGATTCACACAACAATAACCCAATTAATCATAGGGTTATTGTTGTGTGATTGCCGAAGATCAAAACCCACATGAAAAATGATACTTACAAAAACGTATTGTATACGAATGATCAGTCAAACCCGAAAGTCAACTTCGAACCAAAAATCAAGAACAGTTGTATTGTATAAGAAATTGGAGATTGAGAGAGAGTATTCGGCGATTGTAGAAGGTATGGGGAGGTCCAATTTATAGTGATAGGGTCTGGATGAAAGAATTGGAAGGTTTGACCGTGTATTGATTGTATGCCGCGTAATTAAGTAAAATTGGGGACAAATTAAAGGTAATTGTTCGTGTGTATGACGTGTAATAGACCGGAAATTACGATATCATGCCAATCCAGGATCAATACGCGTGTAATTGGCTTTGATTTTGGTAAGTTGTTGTCACAGTTGACTTTCCAAGTCAACAGTGAAGGACTAATATACGTGATATAATAAATATGAGTTGGGTTTAAAACAAGAAATGTGTGTAGACTAGATGGTGGTGTTGCTTGTGAGTGTGACCCGGCTTGGGGCGCGGGTTCAATTCCCGGCCCAAGCATTATTTTTTTGACATTTTATCTTATATATATATATATATATATATATATATATATGTGTATATTATATATAATTAATATAGCATTAGGGTTCCAAATACGCCACAATAATAATTAAATGCGAGCAATGAAACTTGACGTTTTTATTCCAAATAGTTGTAACGTACAAATATTAATGCGTAATGTTACAGTCTCCCCTACTTTTAGGAACTTCGTCCCGAAGTTGGAGTTGGAGAGTCTGATGGAAAAAGGTGTGGGTATTTAGACTTCATCTGATCTTTGCGTTCCTAAGTGAACTCTGGACCTCGTTTAGATTCCCAACGAACCTTAACGATCGGAATGCGACTACGCTTGAGTTTCTTGACTCCAGTATCAACGATCTCGACGGGTTTCTCGATAATGTGCATAGTTTCATCGATTTGCACATCTTCAAGAGGAACATGGAGGTTCTCATCTTCTAAGCATTTCTTGAGATTCGAAACATGAAAAGTTGGGTGAACATTTCTTAGCTCAGGTGGAAGATCAAGTTTGTAAGCCACTTTTCCAATCTTGTCAAGAATTTTGAATGGGCCTACGTATCGAGGAGCTAGTTTTCCCTTTCTACTGAAACGAATCACTCCTTTCCAAGGGGATACCTTAAGAAGTACAAGGTCCCCAACTTGAAATTCCAAGGGTTTACGACGTTTATCAGCATAGCTCTTCTGACGACTTCTAGCCTTGAGAAGATTATCCTGAATGAGTTAGATTTTGTCTGTGGTTTCCTGGATTAGTTCGGGTCCAGTGATCCGGGCTTCACTAACCTCAGTCCAACAGACAGGTGAACGACATTTACGACCATAGAGCGCCTCGAAAGGAGCCATGTTTGTAACACCCCAACCGATAGCGGAAACATCGAGGTGTCATGTAGTGACGATTGTTCAATAGCTCATGGACTAAAAGTGTAAATATATCAATTGATTAAATAGTTTATTACATTGAAAGGAAAATTACATAATACAAGAATTCTAAAGCGTCAAGTCTAACTAAAATACAATAAAGTCAAAGCTTAAATATAAATCCAAAAGCTTAAAAGAAGTGTCTCAAAATAACCTGAAACATGTACGAAAATATTATATGTCAATACAAAAATGTATTGGTGAGCATACCCTGTTTGAATAAATATAGTAGGAAAAGTGTTTAGCAATTCATGTGCGGTACCATTTGCAATTATGTAATAAGTAATATCCGTTCAAAACCAAACCTGAGAATAATGACTAACACATGACTAACCAACTGAATAATGAATTAACAAGACAATGACCAAGATTCTCTCAACAGAGTCTCAAGGGGTTATACCATAGTACTATTCATTGAAAAGCTAGGCCGCCCAGCGGTTAATGATTTTGACAAGTCATAGACACACCAATTAACATAAAGCAAACACACATGAGAATTGCATTAAGTATAAGAAATTGAAACTTGATTAATATATAGGTACATGAGTCACCCCAAAATAGTAAAACAGTAAAAAGGGGAAAGATATACTCACAGTTTGCGAAAGCGATCAAAATCCACTTAAGCGGTCGTGAGTTAAGTAATGGGAATTCCGAGGAATTCAACCTATAATGTGTAAGAAAACTAATAAGGAAGTGTCTAAAAAGTCTAAGGTATCTAGGGTCTAAGGCATTAGGGTTTGCTAAGTCGATTTGGGGAATTAGAGTTGTAATGATAAGTTGCGTTAACGTAAAAGTTATATATCACAAATAATATATGAAAGATTGTAAATGTGGTTTAGGTAATATAATTATTACCTATTGAATATTTATAAAAATATGTTTGAATAATTAAGACGAAATAATTTAGTTAATTAATTTAACTAAATTAAATAAATACAATGATCAATAAATGTATAAATAAATAAATAATTATGTGTTTCACAATGATTTAACAAATGGTAATTAAGATTTTCAAACACAAAACATTTCTATTTTATAAAAAAAGTATTTATAAAATAGATGTTTAAATAGTGTAAATAAATAAATGTTCAATTATGTCTAATTAACATAAATAAGATTAAAAATACAAGACATAGTCCAAAAATGTTATTTTTTTTATAGAAAATGTATTCTTTCTGATGTAAATCAATGAAAATAACTTTCCCATAATTTTTATAAATTTATTTATATTTAAAACTGATTTAATGAGATTAAATCATGTTTAAATGACTAAAAATAGGAAAATCAATAAAAATAAATGTTTTCTGAACCAATAATTTTTATTTCAGATTAGAATGTTTAGAAATAATTATCCTAAAATTTTGAGATCAAAATCATTAAAAATGATTTTTTTATCAATTAATTATGATTAAAACAACATAAATTAATAAAATAACGAAAATAATTTATTTTTCAGAAAATAAAATTATGATAATTTTCTATGAGAAGTCAAGAAGCTACTCCTAAATTTTTATAATTTTTGAAGCAAAAATGAATTTATTATGAATATTTAAAGATTCAACAATATTATGTGAATTTATAAAAATAAAAATAAGAATAAGACAAAGTAAATGAAATAGAAAAAAAAATCAAAAGAAAGAGGGGTCTAAGGTGGGATTCGAACCTGGTCACTTTAGTTGTCCAAAGACCCACCCAACCACTTGACCACTAAGGCACTTGTTGTTATTTCTGATTTATAATAGGATTTATATACTATACACATAGTCATCTTCTTCCCCAAATTAACTAAGCTAAGAACCCTAACCCTAGGTTTTTTAATAACCTGATTAAAACAAGATTTACAATCTGTAATAAAGGGGTTTGGTTCGGAATTGTATGAAGAACAAAACGGCATAATAATAATGAACTTACAAAGATGATTAAACCCCAAAACGAAGTGAACATGGTCGCACACTTAGAGCCGATAAACAGCCAATCTGGACGCATTTTTGAAAGGCTTCCTGTGTGTTTTTGCTGTGAAAGGTTTATTGAATGGCTTAGGATAGAGAATTTATAAGTTTAAGTATGTTATAGAGGCGTTTGGACTCGGGTCTTAATGGTCCGATCGGTTTCCTTTAAAAACGGGTTTTGAAACGTTAAGAAGCCTTTAAAACTTATGTAACTGTTCCAGGATGATGGAGAAAGTCCAAACAAGCAATAAAATCAGTTAAACGGTTACGAAATTGAGATTTGGGGGTTGGCCGGAAAAGAACTTCGGTGACCGGAACTGTGGCCGGAAAACCGTGAGGGAGGGAAGGAGTGAAATTCAGATTTGAAGTTTCAAGTTTTGTCAATTTTGGTCCCTCAACTATAACTAGGTTAGTTTTATTTTAGTATAGTTAGTTTTCCCTTTATAATACACTAACCAAGTTAATATAATTTAACAAAAATGTTTTTAAAACTTTATAAAACTATTTTTTTATACAGTCTTTTACGAATACATTTCACCTACGCATTTGATTAAAACTTATACCCGATCTATAATTAGTATAAATGATAAAAAATTTGACTTCGCTTTAAAATTTATTTTGAAAACGACAAAATTTACAGAGACTATAATAGAAATAATTGAAGGGCTATTATTGTCAATTTGACGAAAGACGAGGGTGACGGATGTCACAATGTTAATGCTGGCGTGATAACTGTTGTTGTATGAAAACTCGACCAAAGGAAGATGAGAATCCCATGCGCCACCAAAATCGATGACACATGCCCTGAGCATATCCTCAAGTGTCTGGATGGTCCGTTCAGTCTGACCATCTGTTTGAGGGTGATAAGCAGTACTCAGGTTCAACTTGGTACCCAAAGCGTCTTGTATAGAATCCCAAAAGTGAGAGGTGAAACGACCATCACGATCAGAGATAATGTCCAAAGGTATACCATGACGACATACGATTTCACTTACGTACATCTTTGCCAACCTTTCCACAGAATTTTTCTCACGAATAGGTAAGAAGTGGGCTGATTTGGTCAACCGATCGACGATTACCCAAATGCTGTCAAAACCCTTGGGTGTACGATGGAGTTTAGTAATGAAGTCCATAGCTATGCTCTCCCATTTCCATACAGGAATTTCTGGTTGTTCGAGCATACCAGATGGTCGTTGATGTTCAGCCTTGACCTTAGAACAAGTGAGGCATTTTGCAACGAAAAGAGCAATATCTTTCTTCATACCAGGCCACCAATACGAATAACGAAGATCTTGTGTTGGGCTAGATTTAAAGGTTTACGCCTGTCTTTATCAAGCTATTTATTATTATTAGGCTTAGTTTAGTTTATTGGGCTTGGGTTAGGCCATGTGGGCCAAGGCTTTATTGGACCCTATATAATGTTATTTTCTAGTTCATTTTAGGGTTAGACATTTCATTAGACTTTTCATTTGTAACATAAGAGCCACCACCTTGTACCAGACAATCCTAGAGATTGTGTGCAAGGTGAAGCATCAATAATATATTGTTCATCGGTTTCATCTTTTGTTCTTCACATTCAATCTTGTTTTCCACACTCGATTGTTTGTTTGATACACGGTAGGAGAGATCTTGGACTTACAATTGGTATCAGAGCCTAAGAAGTCTTTCGAAGGCTCGGTTCGGTATCATTCGAAGATCAAAAGAGGACGTTTTATTGCTGCGTTTTTGTCGAGTTTACAGGTTTAATTCGTTATCACTTTCAATAATTTTTTGCTAATCAATTTTGGTGTTTAAGTTTTGTTGGCAGATTTGATCTTGTTAAAAATTCTGAAACACTTGAAGAACACTAAGAACGCTAAGAACATTTTGAATTTTTATTAAATTGTTGATTTTAATCTTTTGTTTGGAGTTTATGATGTGTTTGTGCAGATTTTTAGCAAGTTTGTTACAAGAAATTAAAGAAAATTAATGCTTTCCATTAAGCTTGCAAGCTGTCATTGATAAAACAAAAGGTGACAGGAGGTCACGTGACTGATTGGTCAAGGAAAAATTCATTTTCAAATTGGTGGTCCCTACAATAAATCAGAAACCCAACTGTACACTCAAGAACACATCGAACTCAGCTTTGAACTCAGCTACACCTACTCGAACTCAAGGTCGAACTCTCCACCCGAACTCGAACTCAGCCTGTTCAGGTCGAACTCAAGGTCGAACTCACCCAGGTCGAACTCAAGGTCGAACTCAGCTGTCTTGGTCGAACTCTCCCAAGTCGAACTCTGTCCACGTCACGTCGAACTCACCTCCATCTACTCGAACTCAGATCCGTACCTCGAACTCACCCGCCACATCACCTCGAACTCAGACCATCAACTCGAACACCCATCTTTAACTCGGTACACACCATTCCACCTCGGAATCCCAACCGGTCACCAACACCACTACCCCGACCAACCCGACCCCAGCTCAAACCAGACAACTCCATCATCTGACCGGACACCCACCGCAACACCGTCTTCAACCCTACCTGACCCGGACCCTACCCAAAAACCCAGATCCACGGCACCCATACCTGCAACCAAACCCACTGGAACTCGAGAACCCAAATCCGGTAACTCATTTTTGTTTGCCGGACACAACTTCCTTCAGCCGGAAAACAACCATCTAAAAAACCATCATCACTGTCACCATCACTGTCGGACACTCACCTCAACCGGAAATCCCACCACACTGGAAAACCTACGACCTTCTGCTTAGGAAACAGAACCGGATAACCTACACCCACCTGTTCGGAAGTTCATCATCGGACACTACCCGATAAACATTTGACCGGATCTAAGGGACGAACGACAGCTGTTAAAGGTGTTGTTATTATTGTCCTAGAGAGAAGAGGAGGCGCAGGATACAAAGTAGGGATTGAGAAATAAAAATTTAAGAGAGAGAAAGATAAATTTGAGCAGATCATGTTGTGAGGTGAATTGAAAAGAAGAAAAAGGATTTATGATTTTTGGAGAGAAAAAGAAAAGTCAAGATAGAAAGAGGGAGGGGGTGTCAGGAGTATTGGTAATATGATTTTTGGATAGTGTGCTCACATTCAAAATTTTCTTTTATTTGGACAGTGACATTACGTGACTTTATAATAATAATAATAATAATAATAATAATAATAATAATAATAATAATAATAATAGTGGTATCTTTTAGAGTGTTCAAGTTTAATTTGCGGGATTGACTTTATTGTATACGGTTTGACCTGTTGACTACGGTTGGACGTCCGGTGCTCGATCTAAAATTTTGGTGAAACGTCTAGATTTTTGGGGGATCACTATTAAATATTAAAATGTCTTCTCAAAGTGAGGTGTTTGAGCAGAGACTTGAGAGTTTCAGTTACACTCCTGGTGAGACCGTATATGCACTAATTGACCGATTTACCGAACTGCTGTCAGAAATGAAGAATGCAGAGATCGTGATGGCAAATCGTTGGGTCAACAAGATTCTTTTGGACGCTTTGAAAAGAATTCCAGATGAGTCAACATTCAGCTGGTTTAAGTATGTCAATTGGATTATTACAGAAACAAGTTGGTCCAAAATGACGTCAGATGAGTTAATCTTATTCATCAAAGAACATGCTAGGCATGCAAATCTGAAGACTCAAAGCAATACCTGTGCTACAACTTGCTCATCCGCCTCTGACACTTCACCTTCAAATTCAAAATCTGATCACTCACCCGCTCTTGCCGCTCCTGCCGCTCAAGCTTACATGGCACAACTGAATGACCATGTGCCATCCGCATCTGAGGTACACGCTGACATTTTAGCTGAATCCTGTTGTTAGAACGATGCAGGTTAAAAATTAAAGGTTTTAGAGAAGAAACTCTCTCTGCATACAAGCAGCTTGAATACGAGAAAATGGCCACTTGGGAAATTAAAAAGAAATTTAATTATTATAAAGAAATGGTCGAACAACAAAAACTCGATATCAGCGCTTGCATCAGGAGGTGAGTGATCACAAGTGTCGTTATTTACACTTCAAACGACTGTCTGATACTTTAACCGCGGAATTGATCGACTTAAAATCTAAATTTGAAAATGCCGATTTTCATTTTAAAAAGTTCGATTGCTCTAGTCCCAAAGTTGAAAAAATGATCAATACCCAGTTAAGGTTAAGACCAAAGGAAGTGAGGAATAAAGATCTGGGGTTTGTGGAAATTCCACCACCTTTTAATGAAAACTATTCCTCAATTCCCATGTCGGATGAAGAGTTGTTGGCTCTGCCTGTTAAAGGATACGGTCCTCCAATAGAAGAGCCAACCAGTCGACCATCAAGGGATCAAGTTAAAATTTCCAAACCTGAATCGGTCCCTGTAAAAATCTCTAAACCAAAGAACAAACAAAACAAGCACGATCAGGCCCCATCAAAAACTTTTGTCAAGTCTCAAGATGCTTCAAAGCAAACTGAGACGTTAAATTTTGAGAAAAATAAAGAAATTGACAAAGTTTTTGATGTGAAGAGAGATGAAGTTCCAGTTTCAAATGACACAACTGAATTGAATGATGTCTTAAAAGAAATCGTTTTTGAAACTGAACTGAAAATTGAGCAAACTGAACCGACTGGCCAATCAGACTCAAGTGTGCCCTTTGAGTTTGATTTCATGAAAACATTCAAAAAGATCTATAAAGAGTACAGGGCACCACAGACCGTTGAACCAGCTGCCCCATCAATTTCTGAAAGTGACTCCAAATGTGAATCACCCGAAACAACCGAATCTGAGAAATCAGTTTCCGTTGAATCGAGTGAATCCAGCTATGAGTCCTCTAGAGCAGCTGAGTCAACGGGGGATTCAGCAGAGCCACAACATGTTTCTGAATCAAGTGGCTCATCTGAATCAAATGTCACATCCTCGACTGAGCCAAAATCTGAAGAATCTGTGTGCTCAAGGCCAGTCGAGACTAAACAAGAATGTGAGGATCCCTCATCCAATACTGTTGGCACAGGTGTGGTAAAGCCAATAGTCCCTGAATTTAAATGTGTGAATGTTACTGATGCTTCTACTTCATGTGCAGATAAAGTTAAGGTAGAAGTTAAGGTTGAGGGTGATGATATTGTTTGCACTAATACTGCAGGTGTTTGTGTGACAGAGTCTAATTTGTCTGTAGATGCTATACCATACGTGAAAAGGACTGTTTCTGAGCTATCTGTAAATGGCACGACTGATAAATATGTGCCACCACATAGAAAAACTACCTGTGCTAACTCTTTTGAACAGGTTCCTGAAGTTAAACAGAAAGCTCAAGGACAGTCATCATCACACGCACAATCTTGTTCACACGGGTGTTCAAGATGCTCTAAGCAGAGCAGAAACTTTAAGAAGCTTGCAAACAAATCATCCAACAGATCCTATAACTCACATTCATCAGTGGGATCAAACAGACCGGGATATGATCTTTATGCAAAGAAGCAGACATGCTACACTTGTGGAAGACCCGGTCACATTGCAAGAAATTGTGCACATCGTCCTTATGTGCCCTATTATCGACAACATCAGAAGGTTATGCCTAGGGATAACTACTACTCCAAGCCAATGAAGGTTGATAAACCTAAGGCAAGGAAGAACATGAATCCCAAAGTTAAACCGTCTGATGGAGACTGGAATGCTGCCAAGAGCAAGCGAAAGGTTGTTCAATCACAGAAATTAAAACAACCTCAGAAACCGAAAGCTGCTACTCCGAAAGTAGCAAAACCGCTAGTTAAGCCTAAACAAGTCTGGAAAGCAAAGGCGGCAGCACCACCAGTCCTAAATGAGACAAAGGACATGTGCTTGAGAGAAGTGTCCTACGTAGATGCTTCAGGGGTGCCCAGGACCGCGATGGACTGGGTACCAATGTTTAACTAATCTCCTTTCTTAGTGCAGGGACATCCAAGGAGGATTGTCGACGACCACTGGTATGTTGACAACGGTTTTTCCATGCACATGACATCTCTCTGTTATATTCTTATTTAAATTTTCAAACAGTGAGTATGTTTCCTTTTAAGAAGAAAATGGAGGTAAAACCAGCTAGAGAGGTACGCTCAAAACCTGATGCGTTAAAATTTTGAATTCTTTGGTCATTAATTCGAGAATGATCTTAGAAAAACACAAAAAAAAAATTCTTAGTTTTAGGTTGTAAATTTGTTCTTTAAATTTTCAATTTTAAGCACAAATTTAGGGGGATATATATCCTCAGAAAAATACAAAAACAACAGAAAATTTAGAAAATGAGATTTCATGGTGCGAAAAAGAAGAAATGATAGTACATCAGCCGTTGAACTGTCACACTTTAAAATCGAAAAGAAAAATTAAATCAAGTGTGATTGCAGCTCCATTATACGATGTATTGGTAGGCAGATTGCACAACAAACTCAGTCCAAAATTAATGCTAAATATAAAGGGTTGTGTAGCTTGTGGGGAACACATCATAGGCGTATGATTTTATGGTCTTAAATCTTGCGTTGATAGATTGCCAAAATCTGAGATTTCAGGTCTTTAAATTGTTGATACATCTGGGGATGTCCTGGCTGCCCTTCTGCTGCATCCAGATATATGCTGACCTAGGCCCAGTCAGGACGTCTTAAAAGAGCAATAAGGAAATGCCAAAACCCAAAATTCTCAAAGAGAATTCATGCTAAAGGCACAAATCAAAAGCCTAAAGCAACGATCATACCGAAACATTTGGTATTTGCCCTCACCCTAGTTGAGAATCCATCGGTCTCTCTGTTGCATCCAGATATATGCAGACCTGATCACCGATGATCTTGACCTTGTAAAAATTACAGATGTCAGCAATTTACTCACCTGTTATGAAGAAGCTTTGCGCATACCTTGATCGCGGGGGTATGTCATGATGTGGGACACACTGTTATTTCAGTCTAACACACGTTAAGAAAATAAGAAAAATAAAGGACTTGAAGATGTGTGTGTATGTTTGTTTAAGTGGATAAACGATGCTGGTAATCGTCTTGGACTGCTTTCTGACACTTTAATAAGTTTATTAGAACAAATATACTAACGATGTGTTGCATTTTAACAAAGCTGAAATGATCTTCTTGCACATGATTCTCACCAAAAAGATGCATTGTAATTGGTTTGAATTTTTGTTTTAATTTGTTTATCTGTTATGAAAAATTGACCATTCTTGAAGTTTTGATCGATTCTCGAAGGAAATTCAGGTTTTTGAGATTTTAAAAAATGAAGTACACTGATGTACTTGGTGTTCATGTATATACTGGACCCTCTGTTGCATAAAATTGTTTGCTCACAAAATTCTGAGAATTTGCAGAATTTTATTCGAATCAAGAAACAGGGGTTGATGAAGAATGAAAGAGTTCCAGTTGCTGACAAGCATGAATATCCACACTGAGAAGATGTACCCGAGTCAGAAGAACCTGAAGTGAATCATCTTTTGACAATGAAAGTACAAATGAAGAAGTACCTGAAAAGTTGCTTGAAAGAGAAGATTGACAAAGAAAAGAGCTTCTGAGAATCCTCCTCTCACGTTTTCTTTTAACAAGATGTTCAAGCTGAAGCTAATAATGATTAAAGTTGTGAAGTTACCTCCAAGAGAACAAGAAAGAACCCAAGATTGGAAGATCAAGATCTGAAGATTCTTCCTACTAAGCCATGATAAAGACAGCATAAACCTAGGGGGATATTGTTGGGCTAGATTTAAAGGTTTACGCCTGTCTTTATCAAGCTATTTATTATTATTAGGCTTAGTTTAGTCTATTGGGCTTGGGTTAGGCCATGTGGGCCAAGGCTTTATTGGACCCTATATAATGTTATTTTCTAGTTCATTTTAGGGTTAGACATTTCATTAGACTTTTCATTTGTAACA
This sequence comes from Ambrosia trifida, assembly GCA_028751855.1. NCBI lineage: Eukaryota > Viridiplantae > Streptophyta > Magnoliopsida > Asterales > Asteraceae > Ambrosia > Ambrosia trifida. The sequence goes on from CM054126.1 coordinate 92,878,302, forward strand.
TAAGAGCCACCACCTTGTACCAGACAATCCTAGAGATTGTGTGCAAGGTGAAGCATCAATAATATATTGTTCATCGGTTTCATCTTTTGTTCTTCACATTCAATCTTGTTTTCCGCACTCGATTGTTTGTTTGATACCCGATAGGAGAGATCTTGGACTTACATCTTGGTACATGTTGTCAGCTCCAGGATGAATAGAATAACGAGACTTATGAGCCTCCTTCATGAGAAAGGTACGAAGATCATCACGGTCAGGAATCCAAAGTCGATTAAGAAAATAGAGTAGCCCATCAGGTTTGGTTTCAAGTTGAGTCTCAGCACCACAAGACATTTCGTCGTACATGTTACCTTGGGTGACTGAAGTATGTTGAGCCTGGAGGAAACGATCCTGAAGATCAGTACGAACTCTCGCACAATGAAGTTTGATACGCTCTCAATTGATCCTTAATAAGAACAGCATTTACAAGTTACTTCTCCGAAAAGACTGTTGACCCTATCATCTACTGTACCCTAACAACTGCTGGAACAACTGCTGTTACAAAGGTCTGATAGAGAACAACTGCTAGAGAACAACTGCTGATCAAAGATCTGATAAAGAACAACTGCTGATCAAAGTACTGATGACTAAAGGTCTGTTTGAGCCAACAGCACTTAAGCTCCAACAGATGATTCAAGACCATCAGAGGTTTCCTATCAGCTGTTTGCCTTTCAGAGTTTTCCAATGTAACAGTTATTTGTGTCATCAGATGTTTTATGTTGTTATTCTGTTAGAGGTCATTGTCTTAGGTGACGTCAGCCTAGGTCATCAGTAGTTTAGATTGTCTATAAATAGAACAGTGCATGTACTGTTCTATTCATCACTCAAAACATTCTCTTAGACAAACTTACACGAGTGATCAGGCTGAGGGGGAGTAATTGTAATCGTCTGTAATCATTCAGTTATATGAAAGCTTTCAATTCTAAAACAATTATTCTCTTGTTTTGATTTATAGTTTATCATTCCGCTGCACTTTCCATTTATAGTTCATCTTCTTCCATTTATCATTTACTTAAACAATCAAAACAATCAAAATCGGATCCTAACAATTGATATCAGAGCTTGGTCAATTAAATTCGATCTAACCAATCAATTTAATGTAAACAGATCAGCTCACAATTATTGATATCGTTTGTTTGTCAGATTGAAAACGGAGTAATAGTTTATTTACGATTCAACCGTTTTATAAACAGACTTTGTTTTAGAAACAATCAAAGAATGGCTTCAATCAATCACGATCCACATAACACTGGCACGAACAACAAGCCACCGATGCTTGTCAGATCTGAATACAAAATCTGGCAACGTCGGATGAGCTATGTTCTAGCTCAACAGAACAGTGGGTGCTGGAAATCGATTATCTTCGGACCACATGTTCCAATGGTGCCGAGTACCGAAGATCCCAAGGTTCAAGAGCCTAAGAAACTTGAAAACTACTCCGAGCAGGATATTTAGAAAATTGAGTTAGATGCCAAGGCCTTCAGTATTGTGGCCATGGCTCTACCCAATGATATCTATGCTGGGCTGTTACACTGTAATAGTGCAAAGGAGTTGTGGGATGCATTGAAAGAACAATTTGGTGGGACTAAAGAGGTTATTGAAAACAATCATGAAATACTTAACCAACAATATGAAACATTCAGTCATGTAAAGGGAGAGTCATTAACTCAACAATTTGAGAGGTTTAACTGTCTCATTAGTGAACTAAAACTGGTTGGTCTAACTTATCCTAATTCAACTTTGAACCATAGGTTTTTAAGATCATTACCAGACAAATGGGACACTATTGCTATAGTTATGAGAAACTCAATTGGATTTAAGGACCTATCACTGACCCAGCTTCATGGTAAGCTCTTGACCTATGAGAGAGAGCTTAACCAGAAAAAGAAGCTCCAGGACTCTGGAAAAGTGTCTAATGATTATGTATTTGGTAATACAGCACTTTTGGGTCATGATGAGGTGCCTGGTAACAATAAGGATCAGAGTTATGATCATTTCATTGACATAACTTTAGGTTTTAACTGAGGTTTTAACTCTGATTCTTATTCACCAAACTTTGCTTTTACAACAAGTGGTGGTGATATCCAGGCATCTGATAACATATCCTTTGAGAATGATGACCTAAAGTACTTTGACCCTGATGATTTCGAAGAAATGGCCATTATGCACCAATTGGCTCTGCTCAGTGTAAGAACTAATAATTTTTAGAAGAAAACGGGCAGAAGATTTCCAGGGTTGACTGGCAGGTCAAAAGTGGGTTGGATAAATCAAAGATTAAGTGTTATAAATGTCATAGACTTAGTCATTTTGCTAGGGAATGTAGGAGTCAACATGGTACACCTATGATTACCTATCCAAATTAAAGGCCACAGACCAACACTTATCAGGTTTCCCATAATACCCCTGGACCAAATGTGCAAAACACTGCTCATTTTGGACAGTCCTGAAAGATTTGTGTTCAAACAAATGTGTAATAGCATTTTCTAACATTAAAGAGGTGAATGAAAACCTTAGGAAGAAAATTTTAGATGATGAAGTTCAATTTGAAAAACTTTCAAAAGAGTTAAAATCAAAATTGACTGAAAAAGAATCTGAAATCAGCAGTTTAAAACATGAAGCAACTATAACCAAAGACCAGCTCCAAACTATGGTAACAAAATATCATAGTTGTAAAAAGGAGCTTGAGGCCACCCAAGTTGAATGTGAAAAATGGGTGGAATCATGTAAAGGTTTTGAGATGCTCCTCAACAAACAAACCAAAAGTCATGTGAAGTTTGGTTTTGGAACCACTGCCCCAGCTTTTGAAAACACTGACAAAAGGGAACAAAAGTTAGTTGAGGTAGTACCAACTAATTTGGAGGGTCAAGAGATTAAAATCACTGAACCTAATGGCAAGAAAATTGTTCTTGAAAAGCTTGAAGGTTCCTCATCATTCACTGAACTTGAAAAATATGAATTTAAACCTACTTGGGTTGATGAGTGTGATACTCTTGAGAACTTCAAACCAGTTGATTTCAAAACCCCTGATGGTAAGAAAGCACCACAGGCAAAGGTTATTCCCTTGAAAGACCTTCCAGCAGATGCTCAAACATCTGTTGAAAAGAAGGTTGAAAAGGGGAAAGAGAAAGAAAAGTCTGTCCACTTGTTTTGTGATTTCTGTGAAAGAAGAATCATGTTACTAAAAATTGTTTTCTTCTAAAAGCATATGATATCAACAAAGGAACAAGTGTGTGTGATTCTAAGACCACATGCTCAATATGTGGTAAAAAGAATCACAAGACCAAAGAGTGTATGTATCTCAAAAATTTTGATGTCAAAATACAAGAGTACAAGGATAAAACTCTTTCAAGTCAAGTGGTGAGTACTCCAAAAGGAAAACCCAAACAGACTTATGTACCAGCCCAAACATCTGTTACCAAAAGTCTTGAAACATCTGTTCCTAGGTGTAACATTTCGTATTTATACTTGTACGTTACACGATCATCATTAATAAAACGTCAAGTTCTATCGTTAATATTCGCATTAATTATTTTTGTCGCATTTTAGAAACCCTAATACTATATATATATTATATATATATATATATATATATGGTTATGTGTTGGTTATTAAACAAAAAATAAAAGGTGCTTGGGCCGGGAATCGAACCCGCGCCCAAGACCGGGTCAACAATACACACACACACTACCAGCTGGGCTGGCCTTCACTTCTGTTTCAAACCCGGCACGTTTTAGTTATAACATCATTTGAAACCTTCACAGTTGACTTGAAAAGTCAACTGTGATGAACAACATACCATAATCAAACCCAATAACTCGTAATTGATTCATTTTTGGTATCTATACACGATTATCGGCCATCAGTGACTCATCAACACGTTGATTATCAATCAATTGATAATCAATTAACCATAAACGCGTTTTGACATTCAATATTGGTCAACTCTTGCCATTTCTTCGATCCAGTGCATAGCACTATAAATTGGACCCTCACGAGCATTCACAACTCGCCAATACTTGATGTGTCGTAAAACACATCTATTCTCTTATGTATTTTTTGTTATAATTGAGTCTTTTGTATATAGTTTTTAGTAGTTTTAGGCGTGTATTCGTTTGTTGGCCTATTTTTGTCATTGTATAGATTTTTATTAATTTTTAGTACTTATTTATTTATTTTATATTTTGGTAGGTGTTCGTGTGAACGTTGGAGCGTAAACGATGAACTTTGGTCAAGCCAAGAACACCTAATACGAGAGCATGGAGTAATAATAATAATAATAATAATAATAATAATAATAATAATAATAATAATAATAAATAGAAAAAAAAATAAAACAAAATGTGACTTTGGTCACATTGTCACGGCCCAAAAAAAAAAAGAAAAAGAAAAATAGTAGCCCAAACCTAAAAGTTTGGTGAAACAAAAATTCATTCAATTTAAAAAGAAAAGAACTACGGCGCACAGGGGAGGAGACTTCAACAATATTCCAATTCATTGGAATCCATTCTTCGCAGAGGAACAAAAAAGGACATTCACAATTTTCTTTGAATCCAGCAAAAAGACAAAAGTCAATCGGTCAACAGCGGGTGACGAGCGAAAGGGTCCGGAAGGAGAAAAGGCCACGGGCACGTTAAAGATCAATAGCCAACGAGCCTTGGGTTAGGTTTAGTTTTCGTTTATTATTTTTATAGACATGGTAAAACCTATTTTTATTTATTTTGTGATGTTTATAAAGATTATGAACTAAATATTTTATGGTTGCTTAGGTTTATGAACTAGACACGAAATTTGCAGTTTTTAATGATTCTTGGTTTTTAATTTTGATGTGTAGGATTACATGACTTTAATTTTATTGTTGGATTTGATATATGTGTGTTGGTGTTAATTTTATTTGATGTTTGTTTATTGGTTTTGTGGAGCTAGGCATGTAGAGATACCCCCTAGGTCTTGAAATCAATCTAGTTCGTCAACTTAGGTTAGCGTGCTAGTATTTGGAGTTGGAGTACGACACAAGTATAACAAACTAATATAATAAATTAACTAAGACGTGCAGTCCATTCTTGAGGGTGAGAAATCTAACTCGAGATTGCTGGGTGACTAACTAGGCATTGTTCGGTAGTTGGCAAGCGCTAGGGCGGGAGTCGCTACTTGTCCGTGTTTAGAGTTTTCCTAGGTTTTCTTCAGTAGAGTTTAAGTCTGCTTCATAGTTTGAGGGTTTTAATCCAGGAGAGGTTTTAATCTGATTTCTGTGGGATTTTGGTACGCTAGGGCGATCCGGATCCATCTTAGCATTTCTACACTTGTCCCGCCTTGAGTCTAGTGAGCTATCTTTGACAGGAGGTTTATTAGATAAGAATAGGGTCTCAAGTTAATTACCAGATTCAGGATTTATTGCTAGTGTCTAGGGATTTTACCTAAGTAACCAACCTTCTTCCTATCCGATTTCTCCAAGTTCCTAGTTCCCATAAGCAGCTGAGGTTACTTTATTTATATTTAGTTTCTTTTAAGTTTTTTAATCATTAGTTTAACCAACCCCCCCCCCCACATAAGTATATATTTATTTAGGCTAGTATTCGGTATAGGTTGTGATCTAGAGTTGCATTCGCGTCTTTGGGTTCGATACTCGGTCTTATCTATTTACTGCTTTGCGACCGGTACACTTGCCGTACGTGTGTAGTTTTTAGGTGAGTCGTTTTAATTAAAACTTGTGCACATTTTTATATATATATTTACACACATCAAGTTTTTGGCGCCGTTGCCGGGGACGCAATTCGCACTCTTGAGAATTATCCGATCCGTTTTTAGTCTACTATTTTGTGAATAATTTTTTTTTCTTTTTTCTTATTATTATTTTTTTTATTCTTAATATATAATTTTTTTATCATGTGCGAGATCTGCGGAGGACCCCATTTTACCATAAGATGCCCTCATTCATATTCATCGGGGTATTCCACGGATTATTATTCTAACACGTATTTGCAGCCGCAGCCATATCAGTCATACCAGCCTTCATACCCACAGGCTAACCAGTGGTTTAACCCTGCAACATCTGAGTCACCAGATAGAATAAAAAGTCGGCCTGATCGTCTACAAGCTGAGATGTATCCACCTAGCCAACATCTATATTCACACCCCGATTATCAGGATGTCTCGTCTCACACTAGGCCCGACTTTGCCGCCCTAGTAGCTAAACAACAGCTCATGCTCGAGGATATCGATTCTTTGCTATCCAAGCGCACCGACTCTTTGAGGGAACAAGATGCGGCACTTAAAAGGCTAGAGGCTCAGGTGGATGAACTGAAGACTATAATGGACGTTGAAGTCCCACCTCCAGTTCAGCAGGTTAATTTCACATATGATGACCCAGACGAGATGGTAACACTTAGATTACCTGATTGTATTAGTCCCGTTGCTGAAACTGTTTGTCCTTACTCATCTGATTCTGTGCATGATTTAACTGACCCATATGATTCTTTACACTTGTCTTGTGAGGATGATATTTTGCAGGATTCAGGGTTAGAGCCAGAGACCATAATGGACGCCTTAGTCCCACCTTTGGTTCAACAGGATGAGCAGCCTTGCCAGATCTCTAGTTCAACAGCATACCCTTGGGAGGCAGATATCTGGAGTGATGATGAGGAGACGGAAAGGATAGCATGGGACGCGCATAGGAAAGCCATGATGGAGAAGATAAGGGAGGCTGAGGAAGATATGGATTTTTCAGAATCCACAGGTTGGCTGTTTGAGGAAGAAGTGGTGGAAGAGGAAGACACCACTAACCTGCTTGAAGAAGCAGCTGATGGGGAAGCAGAGTTTGGTGATGAGTTAGTTGATTTGTCAGCTCTAGAAGTGGACAAAGATTTTGACCAAGTGTCACCAAACAAGGAAGATGAGAAACAAGCAGTGGTGGAAGAAGAAGAAGAACACCACAGCCGGCCCGTGCAGGCATTGGATATAACACTGCTACTAGTGCCACCACCATGGCCACCACCACGGGAGAAGGCGAAGAGGCACCTGGACCGACACAGGGTGAGGGTCAGGAGTTGTAGAGACAACAAGTCCCCTCATTACATGCCAAGAATCAGGTTTGGTCCAGGTAAATTTAAATATTGGTGGCCCGACCCATTTAAATTCGATAAAATATTTTTAAATTCCACTAATGTAATTTTTCTAAATAATATGGACCGGGTGGAATTAAATGGGTTGGATCGGGTCCAGATAAAAGAGAAGCCCCCTGATTAAGTTTAAGTGTGGGGAGGCTCTGTAGAGTTTGTAAATTTATATTTATACCTATTTTTTTTTCTAGCTTTTCATTTTTTTATTTGTGGTCGTTCTTCGGTAGTGGTTAATAGGTTTTTATCTTTCTATTTTATTTTTGTTTTGTGTCTTTGAGTCTGTTTGCGTGTTTGCTTAAGTAGAGGAAATTTCACAATGAGCGGATCCCATGTATTATCTTTATATATATTTTATGAGTGGGAGTTTTGGTAAAGGTTTGGGTAATAAAAGAGATTTTTTCTTAAAAAAAATTAATTAACTTTCTGTGAAAAAAGATTTTTCACGTAATGTGAGGAGTCTGGGCTGACCTGTTCGCCTTATGCGACCAGCTATTACCCCGGAAAGTTATATTTTTTTTCTCTTGCAACGCGTGTTGTGATCACCAGTGTCCTTCACGTTGAGTGAGAACCAGATTTTTTTTTTCTACCCATTTGGTTCTACCACCATTCACCGCCATTTTGCCAAGCAGGTACGTCTTCTTGTTTGTTGTTATATTTTGAGTCTAAGTTAGTAGTTTGAGTCTTTTTATTTTTGTGTGGTTCGGTATTATGCTCGGGTTTTGTTTTTTTCGTTTTGCGCAGGTTTGGATTGCACCGCCCGTACTCAATCTCCATTCGGGTGATTCCGAAGCTGTTTATCATTAATCAAGGCAAGCCCGGAGTTTACTATTGTGTCAGAGCCGATCGCGACCAAAATGCTATACGATCGAGCTGGATTGGACTAGAGCTTCGAAGAAAAATTAACCAGCTAAGTCCTTTCCAATTTGCCCTCGTTTTTTTTTATTTTTGTATTCGGAATTTATTTTTTTTATTTTGAGTCGTTCTCTATTCCTACATTGAGGGCAATGTAGAGTTTAAGTGTGGGGATGGGAAACTGTCGTTTAGTCTGTATACAGAGTCGTTTAAATTAAAAAAAAAATTAGAAAAAAAAAACGAAAAAAATAAAAAAAAACTGAAAAAAAAAAGTCCCTGATTTTGAAGTTTGCATTATATAAAATATGGAAAATGATAGGTAAAGTTAGGTGTCCGGTTTTCAAATAGTATGTATAATAAGAGATTAAAATTGATTGAAAACGTGTCTGATTTGGGATATGTGGGTAGGCTCGGTCGGTAGAAAGGTTTCCTTTGAAAAGTAATAAATTAATTATGTTAGGCTATTTTGTGGGTTCTCATCTAGGAGAAACGGGGAGACCAAAACCGCCAAAAATAGTATAAGAAGCACCGTTATAAGTAGAAAACCGTTAGAATTTCTAATCACTTAAAAAAATATAGAAATCAAAGCAAAAATGCTGAAGCTTAAGGTGCCTGGCCACTGGGATAGCGACTTGGATTGGTCACACCCTCTGAGTTAAGTATGCTGAGATGAAAAAAAAGAAAAAAAATGCTGAAGCTTAAGGTGCCTGGCCACTGGGATAGCGACTTGGATTGGTCACACCCTCTGAGTTAAGTATGCCAAAAAAAAAAAATAATAATAAATAAAAGTGATTTTAAATTCTCTTGGTTTTCTACATAAGACGGTTGGGAAATGGTCAATTGGTCGTTCCTTTAGCTTCATAAGCTTGAGGCGGGATTAGGAGGAACTGTGGCTTCCTTCGAGTGAGACCCTAAATAGACTAATCAACATGAACTTAACATAAATAAAAAGGGACTTGGAAACCGGTGTGGGTTTAAGAGGATCAATATACCTGCAATCGCAATCAATACGTTAGTAGATTATTAATTAAGTAACCTATGTTTTGAAACTGGATGTAAACCTAACTGTGATTCCATAGCATAATTCTTTTTCAGGGACGAAAAAGGTTTAAGTGTGGGGATGTTTGATGTGTCGTAAAACACATCTATTCTCTTATGTATTTTTTGTTATAATTGAGTCTTTTGTATATAGTTTTTAGTAGTTTTAGGCGTGTATTCGTTTGTTGGCCTATTTTTGTCATTGTATAGATTTTTATTAATTTTTAGTACTTATTTATTTATTTTATATTTTGGTAGGTGTTCGTGTGAACGTTGGAGCGTAAACGATGAACTTTGGTCAAGCCAAGAACACCTAATACGAGAGCATGGAGTAGTAATAATAATAATAATAATAATAATAATAATAATAATAATAATAATAAATAGAAAAAAAAATAAAACAAAATGTGACTTTGGTCACATTGTCACGGCCCAAAAAAAAAAGAAAAAGAAAAATAGTAGCCCAAACCTAAAAGTTTGGTTAAACAAAAATTCATTCAATTTAAAAAGAAAAGAACTACGGCGCACAGGGGAGGAGACTTCAACAATATTCCAATTCATTGGAATCCATTCTTCGCAGAGGAACAAAAAAGGACATTCACAATTTTCTTTGAATCCAGCAAAAAGACAAAAGTCAATCGGTCAACAGCGGGTGACGAGCGAAAGGGTCCGGAAGGAGAAAAGGCCACGGGCACGTTAAAGATCAATAGCCAACGAGCCTTGGGTTAGGTTTAGTTTTCGTTTATTATTTTTATAGACATGGTAAAACCTATTTTTATTTATTTTGTGATGTTTATAAAGATTATGAACTAAATATTTTATGGTTGCTTAGGTTTATGAACTAGACACGAAATTTGCAGTTTTTAATGATTCTTGGTTTTTAATTTTGATGTGTAGGATTACATGACTTTAATTTTATTGTTGGATTTGATATATGTGTGTTGGTGTTAATTTTATTTGATGTTTGTTTATTGGTTTTGTGGAGCTAGGCATGTAGAGATACCCCCTAGGTCTTGAAATCAATCTAGTTCGTCAACTTAGGTTAGCGTGCTAGTATTTGGAGTTGGAGTACGACACAAGTATAACAAACTAATATAATAAATTAACTAAGACGTGCAGTCCATTCTTGAGGGTGAGAAATCTAACTCGAGATTGCTGGGTGACTAACTAGGCATTGTTCGGTAGTTGGCAAGCGCTAGGGCGGGAGTCGCTACTTGTCCGTGTTTAGAGTTTTCCTAGGTTTTCTTCAGTAGAGTTTAAGTCTGCTTCATAGTTTGAGGGTTTTAATCCAGGAGAGGTTTTAATCTGATTTCTGTGGGATTTTGGTACGCTAGGGCGATCCGGATCCATCTTAGCATTTCTACACTTGTCCCGCCTTGAGTCTAGTGAGCTATCTTTGACAGGAGGTTTATTAGATAAGAATAGGGTCTCAAGTTAATTACCAGATTCAGGATTTATTGCTAGTGTCTAGGGATTTTACCTAAGTAACCAACCTTCTTCCTATCCGATTTCTCCAAGTTCCTAGTTCCCATAAGCAGCTGAGGTTACTTTATTTATATTTAGTTTCTTTTAAGTTTTTTAATCATTAGTTTAACCAACCCCCCCCCCCCCCCCACATAAGTATATATTTATTTAGGCTAGTATTCGGTATAGGTTGTGATCTAGAGTTGCATTCGCGTCTTTGGGTTCGATACTCGGTCTTATCTATTTACTGCTTTGCGACCGGTACACTTGCCGTACGTGTGTAGTTTTTAGGTGAGTCGTTTTAATTAAAACTTGTGCACATTTTTATATATATATTTACACACATCAATACTCCTCTCTTAACCTCCAATCTTCTTAATTAAACTCTGTTTGTTCTCCACGATCGCAATTCTTGACTTTTTGGTTGACCAATCAATCGAGCTCGTAACAACTTTGTAAGTAAAATGTTTTCTGTGGGTTATGTTCATCGGCATCCACACATCAATAACCCTATGATTAATTGGGCTATTGATGTGTGAATCAGTCAATTGCTAAAACTAGGGTTCGTGATTTTGATTTGGGGATAAACTGAATTCGAGTAGTGTATTTATTTAATTTAAAACAGAAACAATCACAACCACTGGTCTGGACCAAGTGGTTGTGACTGTTGCATTATTCCCAAGCCACCCGGGTTCGAGTCCCGGCTGTGGCGTTTCTTTTCTTTCCTTTTTCATTTTTAAACAACAAACTCTATTTAATTATATATATTACATTTAATCTTATAAATTCATTTTTAATTATTAAAACCCTTTTATAAATTCTAAAAAAATTATTTTTAACTAATCTGATATAAATGTTCCACCTACAATTTTTAGTTTTCTGAAATTAATTTATTTAATATTTATAATAATTAAATCAATTTTATGCTATTATATTTATAAAAATCCATTAAAATATCAAAAAAATTTTATAAATTTCCACAAAACTTATCCTGAGTTTGTACAATGATAAACTTTTCTGAAATAATTTTTAATTCTGAAAAATCAATTATTTAATATTTTTAATCAATTTTTGTTAGTTTTAATCATAATTAAATCATAATAAATTCAATTTTTAATATTTTTGCACCAAAATTTTATACAATTTATTTCTGAATATTTAGAACAGAAATATAATTTTTAAAATAATAATTCTTTAATTTTAGTATTTTTAAATATTAAAGTTAAATTTTGGCAAATTGTAATAAATAGATTTAAAAATCTATTTTAAAGAAAATAATTTTATAAAAATTATTTTTATATTTCAAACACATTATTGTGAACATCCTAAATTCAAATTTTATAAAAAGACTTTCATTTATTTAATTATCAAATTTCCCTTTATTTATTTAAACATTTTATTATAAATTCAACAATTGGATATCCCCAAATCGAGACCCTAGAATATACTTATAGACTAGATATACTTAGACTTATTTGTTGCCTTATACATAGGGTAATACTTGGCAATCCATTGGGCTACACTCATACTATTCCTCAATACCTAACACTATACTAAGGTGAGTTTACGTAACCATGTTTATGCGATGCTTTATACTTGCAACATTTTATTTAAGCAATTCAACATGAATGTCTAGTTGTAAACTTTATTGCCTCATGAATTAGTCTACAACAGTTTCAACGAGTTTCAACATTACATAATCATTAGCTATGGCCAAGCCGGCGATATTCAATAATAGATCTATTGGATTGACAACCCCACCCAGATACGCGTACCTCCTACATAGGTAGCGTGGGTGATTGTTATCGTTCCAACATATTACTAAGGTGAACCGTAGATGACGGGATGGACCTAAACTAGTCGGAGGTTTGATTATGTCGATTCAACATATTATGCTATTCATGTAGACTTAAACATACGATTGACATATGAATTGCTAGACTTTTATACTTCTATTTGCTTAACATGGATTATGTATTCTCACCAACTTCTAGTTGACCCCCCCATTTTTACAACTCAACAGGAAATAATGATGCATGAAGACTAGAGTATTTCCATGAAGATAATTTGAAGTCTATGCTTGCTTGGTCTTTTGTGATGTATTAGATTTCCACATTTAAAACTCATTTTGTATTTCTATTTTTGGATATTTGCAATTTAAATTTATTTCAATTAAAATTTGGATTACCATGTGCTACTGTATACTCATTCTTACGTGACACCTCGATGTTTCCGCCATCGGTTGGGGTGTTACACTAGGGATGTCCAAGTAACAGATGCTCCACCCACAAACAAGTACCCAAGAGGATATGGACAACCACCTTGTCATAGTCTGTCACATGTTTATGAAGAACCCAAGAGGCCTTCTAAACCAAGAGTGAACAAAAATCCCTATGGTTACTATCATCTGATAGGAAGTGATCAAACATCTGTTGCACCAGGTATTGACATCCAAGCACTAGCAAATGGTCAGCAACAGTTGTTGAACTTGGTCCAAAAACTAGTTCAAACCACTGATCATCTTCCTAAGCTTGAGGCTGAAAAGTCTGTGGACCCATCCAAAGCCAACTTGGCTTTGGACACTCACCAAAACTAATCCAATACTGATGTGCAGGGAGCTTCTGCTTGTTTAGATAGTCTATGGTATGTAGATAGTGGAGGCTCCAGGCACATGACAGGATGTAGAGCCCTTCTTCTGGACTTCTTAGCTCATGGAGGGGGTGATATATCCTTTGGTAATGATTCAAAAGGTAAGGTGTTGGGTTCAGGGACTGTTCAGGCTGGGAAACTCAAGTTTGAAAATGTCAATCTTATTGATAATCTTAAATTTAATCTTCTTAGTGTATCACAAATGAGTGACAAAGGGTATGGCTCATTCTTCACTAAGAAAACTTGTAAGATTATTGGGCCAAAAGTGGTGAAAAAGATTGACACCATCATTGCTGAGAGCAAAGCACAACTTGTTGCTCATAGGAGTGGCAAAGTGTATGTAGTTGAAATGTTGAAGGACAATCCTATGGCAAATGTCTGTCTGTTATCTGCTGCCTCCACTAAAGAGACAGAATTGGGGCATAGGAGACTGGGTCACACCAACCTTCAAACTATCAACTCACTCTCCAAACAAAGCCTTGTAAGATGTCTACCATCAAAAGAATTCAAATGTGATGAGCATTGTGTTTCCTGTTTAAAAGGGAAACAACATAAAAGCTCTTACAAATCCATTGATGAGTCCAAAACAAGTCAATGTCTACAATTGTTGCACATGGACTTGTTTGGCCCAGTTAAAATCATGAGTCTAAGAAGAAAAAGATTTTGTCTTGTCATAGTTGATGATTTTTCTAGGCTTACATGGACTTACTTTTTACACTCTAAAGATGAGACTGTAGGTATCTTGAAGGACTATGTCACCAAAGTTGAAAAACAATATGACTTGCCAGTAAAAGTCTTTAAAAGTGACAATGGAACAGAGTTTAAAAATAAGGAGTTGGATGACTTCTGTGTGTCAAAAGGAATTGTGAGGCAGTACAGCATTCCAAGAACACCATAAGAAAATGGGGTGGTTGAGAGGAAAAATAGAACTCTCATTGAGGCTGCAAGAACCATGCTAGCAGATTATGGTTTGCCACTGTCCTTCTGGGCAGAAGCTGTAAACACTGCTTGCTATGTTCAAAACAGAATTTTAATCAACTCAAGACATCAAAAGACTGCTTATGAAATTCTGTTCAAAATCAAACCATTAATCTCATTTTTCAAAATCTTTGGCTGCCCATGTTTCATTTTAAATCTTAAAGATTCCATTTCAAAATTTGCAGCCAAAGTAGATTGTGGATATTTTCTGGGATATTATTCTACTGCCAAGGCCTATAAAGTGTTTAACACAAGGACCAGGACAATAGAAGAAACTCTGAATGTTAAGTTCAACGAACTTTCATCCTTAAAAATCCCAGCAAATCCTGCTGAATTGTTTGATTTAGATAAATTCAAATCTGAAGATATTACTGTCAAAGCTAACAGTGCAGGTATTCCACAGTCTCCACAACAAGACTACAGAACAGATGTTGTGATTCCAAGTCACTATAAAGTCTATTTTGTATCAGGGGAAGCAGCTATTCAAAACACCTGTCAAAACTCTGCCACAGCTGAGTCAGCCACTGTTGGCTAGTCTTACGCTCAAACCACTGTCTCACCAACCTCATCCACTGTTCAATCATCTGTTGACAAAAGTCAAACCTCTGTTGACAAATGTAAGTCCAATTTCACACCACTTGGACCCATTCCCCCACTTCCATTTCAAACATCTATTGGTACTACAGAAGTGTAAACAGATGTTACATCAACAGAGTCACCAAACCTCTGTCCTTCACCTCAAAATGCCATCATACCATATCAGGGAGATTTAATCTACCTAAGAGCTCATCCACCAGACCAAATCATTGGCAACATCAGAGAGTATGCTCTCAAGAAGCCAATCCTCAAACATCTGTCTTTTTGCAGGCTTTCTATCTCTCACACAACCTGTCAAGTACCAAGAGGCACTAAAAGACAACAGTTGGGTAGAAGCCATGCAGGAAGAGCTCCTTCAGTTTAAAAGACAACAAGTATGGGAACTTGTACCACTGCCAAAGGATGTCTGTCCAATTGGCACAAAGTGGGTCTTCAAAAACAAAACTGATGAAAGGAGTATAGTTGTCAAGAATAAAGCCAGGCTTGTGGTTCAAGGCTTCAGACAAGAAGAGGGGATAGACTATGATGAAACCTTTGCTCATGTAGCTAGGCTAGAAGCTATCAGACTCTTTATAGCCTTTGCTGTCAACCACGACATCAAGGTGTATCAGATGGACATTAAATGTGCATTCCTTTATGGCAAATTCAGGATGAGGTCTATGTATGTCAACCACCTGGTTTTGAAGACACATTCCATCCTGATTATGATTACAAGCTCAACAAAGCTTTGTATGGACTCAAACAAGCACCTAGGGCCTGGTATGAAACTCTTTCCACCTTTCTCTTATCCATTGGTTTCACAAGAGGTAAAATTGATAAAACTTTATTTCTAAAATGGAGAGGGAAAGATTTAATGATTGTTCAAATATATGTGGACGACATCATTTTTGGATCCACATGTAACAAAATGTGTGAAGAGTTTAGGGAAGTCATGACAGCAGAGTTTGAGATGAGTGTTATGGGTGAACTTCAGTGCTTCCTTGGTCTCCAAGTGAAGCAGCTGCAAAATGGCACATTCATTCATCAAAACAAATATGTGAAAAACTTATTAACCAGATTTGAGATGAATGATTGTAAGCCATGTAGTACATCCATAAGCATAGCCAATCTACTCACTATTGATGACAAGGATGAACCGGTTGACCAGACACATTACAGATGCATGATTGGGTCTTTATTGTACTTAATTACATCTAGGCCAGACATTATGTTTGCCACTTGTGTTTGTGCAAGATCCCAGGCTTCACCTAAAAAGTCAAACCTTATTGCTGTGAAAAGGATATTTAGATACCTAAAAGGTACTCCCACACTTGGTATCTGGTATCCTGCTAATGGAAACATTGAGCTTTTAGGTTATTCATATAGTGATTTTGCTGGCTGCCACACCACAAGGAAGTCTACATCAGGAGGATGCCAGTTTCTAGGGAATGCCTTAGTCTCATGGCAAAGCAAAAAGCAAGCAGCTGTTTCAACTTCAACAGCAGAGGCTGAATACATTGTTGGTGCAAGCTGTACAGCCCAACTCATGTGGCTTCAAAATCAACTGCTGGATTTTGGTATAACTACACTAAAGACTCCACTCATGCTGGGCAGTCAAGCTGCTAAAAATATCATCAAAAATCCAGTCTCTCATTCAACCACAAAGCACATTGACATCAGACATCACTTTGTCAGAGATAGCTATGAAAAAGGTTTGATTTCTCTACACCATGTTCCAACAGAGGATCAGTTGGCAGATGTGTTGACAAAAGCTTTAGACACATCTACCTTTGAAAACCTGATTTCTAGAATTGGTATGCTAAACATGGATTAAACAACAAAAATGTTTTTAAATAAAAACATTAAAATGTTTCAGAAAATCAAAATTCATCCTTAAAAATAACATTTTGGTTGAAAAATCTCCTAAGGATAAAACAACCACTGTTTCATCCATTCTATCAACTGTTAGTTGAAAAATCTGTTTCAAACATCTGATTAGATAAAACAACCACTGTTTGGTTGAAAAATCTGTTTTCAAACGTCTGATCAGATAAAACAACTGTTTCCACTGTCTCTCTCTCTCTCTCTATATATATATATATATATTAAAAAAAGAAAAAAAACAAGTGTTGTTAGCATCAGCACTTTGGTAGAACAATAGTTGTTTGCATCAGTCCTTTGGCAACAGTTGTATGCCACCAGATGTTTGCCACGTCTGCTCTCAAAAGCAGAGTTTTGGCCACATCAACGGTTTCACCAGAGGCTATAAAAACCCTTTTTCACCACAACAGATGTTACACTGTCTCATTGTATTCAAAATACTGAAACTGCATTCTTCAACCTCAAACTTCCACTCTAATTCCTCTCATTCTCACACTCGAAATCCATTACAATGGATCTTCAAGCTAAAGCCACCCACAATTACCTTCCCTAGCTGGTCAAAACAGATGAAAACGTCCCGTTCCATACCACCATCGACATCATTCTCAAATCTAAATACCTGACAATACTAACCGCTGATGCCCCCATCTATATCGATACTCTGCAAGAATTCTGGTTAAATGCTGAGGTTCTTCTACAGGACAAAAAGCCCACAACCATTATCTCAAAAATTGGAGAGACAAATATCGCCATTACCCCCCAACTGATATCCACAACCTTCTCATTGAATGACTTGTCAGGTAACGACTCTTTCCCTAAGGCTGAACTTCACACTGAGTTTCAGGAAAGGGGTTATGATTCACAAATGACTGGTTCAACTCTTTTCAAAACGTTTTTCCCACCAATCATGAAATTTTTCTTTCATACACTCCTTCTCTGTGTCTCTGCTAAATCCACTTCTTTTAATGAAATCCCATTGAAAATTCAGTACTTGGGATATGCTATGGTGTCAGAATCTGACTACAATCTATCCCAGGGCCTGTTCTTGGATTTGGTATCAAAGGTGAATGGCATAAAGTCTGGGTCAAACAATGCTTTTCTGATATACCTAAGACTTTTAAGTGTAATCCTATAAAAGGTTTTGCCTGAAAAGGATTTTAAAAAGGGTAAATCATTTCAAATGAAGAGTCTAACTGATGAAACTTTTACAAGAATGTTGGGTTCAAACACCCAAGAAAAAGTGTCAAAAGTTAAAGTTTCTAAAACACAAAGAAAGAGGATTAAGACAACAACTATTGTCCAAACCTCTGTTGTTGAGCCCACTGCTCCTGGTGATCATGGCACTACATCCAGTGCTGTGAAACCCACACCAGCCACCTCTAAAAGAAAACGTCCATCCACACAAACCACCAAGAAAACCAAAAAGGGTCCTCTCGAAGATGAGATACCAGAGGAAAACCTTGTTGTAGCACAAAAGCAACACGAAACCACTGTTGGTACTTCCTCACAACAGTTGGATATATCTCAACCTGAACAAACTCCTCATGAATCCTCACAAAAGGATCATGTTGTAAGCCAAAGGGAAACACATCATGAAGCATATGAGTCACTTGACCACATGCTCATAAGCCCTTCTCCCAGGGCTACTTCTCTTTTCACTCCTCCACCCTCACCATCACATGTCCTTCCAACAATGAAACCATTGTTCGAAGCTATTGATAAAACTCAGGACATTCCCAGTTCCTCTCCTTCACCCATCAATGAGAGTGCACGCCAACAAGTGATTGGGACTGAGGAAAATCAATTAGCTAACCCATGAACAGAGGAGGTTACACCCCTGGAGTTCAATGAAACTCTAGGTGAGTTTTCAAGTGAAGCGGCCACTACTGATGTAGAGACCATTGTCTCATAACAGGACAATGGTTACATAGCTAAGACTTCCTTGAAGGCAACAACTGATGAGGCCACTATAGTAACCCCAAAATCAGTTGGAAGTCCCCAGAACCAAGACAAAGGGGCATATGGTTCTCTTTCTATGGACTCACCTCCTAGGACTGAACCAGATACAACTACCACTGGTAGGAATCCAGATGATCCTATTAATTTAGGTGATGAGTTAAAATACCAAGAATTGACGGCTAGAGTTCACTCCATTGAAACCTCTGTTGCTGACATCAAGACAGATCTCAAGACAATCATGGAATCTTTGACTGCTCTAACCAAAAGTCAACCATCCAAAGAAGAAATTGCTAGTGAGCTATGGAAATCAGTTTCCCACATCATCATAGCTCATAGAAAACTAGCAGATCAAACACATGAAACCTACATGGCTCAGATCAGAACTATGGTATATGCTAGGTACACAGATACCCAAGCAGATATTAAAGCCATCAAAGACCATCTGCTGAAGACCACTGGCTCTGCCCCTACAACCATCAGAAGAGATGAAGATGATGATGAGTTCACAGCTGATGATGCCTAAAAGGAGGAGAGTGGCAGAGATAGACTACCAAAGCTAAAGACATTTGGAACAAAACCAGGGTCTGAACCAGCACAACAACCCAATGTTTAATCCACTGCTGATGCTAAAGCAGTCAATGCAGGCAAAGCAAAAGAAATTGATCAAACTGCTAATGTCATTGCTGAAAAGGCTGTTGAAGATAAGCAAAAGAGGCTTGACACATTGGAATGCAAAGCAGAGGCTCTAGTGCAAAGGAAGATAGAGCAGAAACAGGAAGTTGAGGATGTTGGCTCCTCTAAAAGGAAGAAAATGTTTGCAAAACACACAAGGCAACCACCATCCAAAACTGCTGCTGCTAAAACATCTACTGCCAGAACCACTGCTGCCACCAAAACCACTGATACCACCAAAACAACTGAACCTACCACTACAATCACCAAACCAACCACTGAACCCATTACCACAACCACCAATACACCAACCATAACCATACCAATCACCTCACCATCCCAAACATCTGCTGGTCCTGCTCAAGTGCCAACAGATGTTAACACAACCACTGCTGCCGAAACACCACCATCACCACTTATCTTGTACAAAAGGAGGAGAAAATCAACCTTTGTGGTACAAGATGAGAACATACAAACATTACCACCTTCCACTTCAACATCCAAATCTGCACCCATTCCAGCCATTCCAATTTCATCTTTTTCACCACACACTTCTCATATAACTTCCCATAAAGCACCACCATCCATGACACCATTGGCTACTTAGTATCCTCTTGAGCTTGATCTACTCAAGGGGGAAATGCAATCCTACTACAATACTGAGGATCCATCCAAAAGATCTTTCCTATCTCTTCCAAATTTCCCTGTTCCTAGAAATATAGATCAACTTATAATATTCAAAACTAAACAGGCTGATTTGATCATCAAGGAGATATGCAAAGGGAAAGATGACATAACTGCTCAGGGCATTCATTCAGCAGAACTTAGCAAACTGAGAAGGATTGAAGATTTTGCTAAGACCCTGAGCAACTCCATGTCCACCATGCCTCTCAGCAGTGATTTGGAAAGGGTGGTAAGGGAATCTATTCTTGACCAGATCTTGGCAACCATGCCCTACAAAGCAAACAAGAAACAGTTTGCAGGTTGGACCACTCATGCTCTTCATGAAGAACTTATGAGAATTGAAGAAATGGCTAAGAATCCCCAAGTGAAAATATTTGCCCCTGATTTTAGGAAAGGCAGAGATCCAGTCAGAGCTTTGAAATTCAAAAGGATGAGAGAAGAAATTGTGGCTGCTAAATATGGGGAGATGAAGTCAGTTGCAAGATGGGCTGAGCTAAGGCTGGTTGAAACATATAAGAAGTTGGAAGAGAATAGAAAGAAAGATCCTACACTGCCCAGAAAACCAATTTACTCAGATGCTCCCATGGTTAAGAGACCTCAACAGGCCTTTACACTTGACAGCTTGCTTGATACTTCTGACCTATCTGTTGCTGCCAAGAGACAGTTCAAGAAACAGAAGGAAATGTCTGAAGAAGACCAGAAGAAGTTTGGTGATACATTTGTAAAAGAGGGTCTCTTCAACCAAGTACATAATTTCTCTGATCCCACAACTGAAGAACTCATGAAACTCATTGGGAGACCTCCATCACCAAACTCATCAAGAATAAATTTGCAGCTCAACGGATCCTCTGGTTCAAAAATTCTAAAATGGAAGGTCAACAAAGACAACAATGAATTGACTCTGCTGAGATCAGATGGAGAAGCCCAAAAGTTGAGTATGGATGATGCACATGGCCTATGTGCAGATGATCTCCAAACATTGCTAAACTTGGAGCTTGAAAGAGATGCAGAAGACCTCTTCTTATTGAGCTTTGAATTACAGTTCAAAGGGAAAATCAGAGAAAGTCTGATGAGGAATAAAGATCAACAATAAAGCTTAGTTTTGGCATCATCTGTTCTAGGCGGGGATTGTTGGGTCTGCTGACTTGGAGAAGAACAGATGATTGGAAAGCCAAAATATACTACACAATTGATCCTTAATAAGAACAGCATTTACAAGTTACTTCTCCCAAAAGACTGTTGACCCTAACATCTATTGTACCCTAACAACTGCTAGAACAACTGTTGTTACAAAGGTCTTATAGAGAACAACTACTAGAGAACAACTGCTGATCAAAGGTCTGATGAAGAACAACTGCAGATCAAAGGTTTCCTATCAGCTGTTTGCCTTTCAGAGTTTTCCAATGTAACAGTTATTTGTGTAATCAGATGTTTTATGTTGTTATTCTGTTAGAGGTCACTGTCTTAGGTGACATCAGCCTAGGTCATCAGTAGTTTAGATTGTCTATAAATAGAATAGTGCATGTACTGTTCTATTCATCACTCAAAACATTCTCTTAGACAAACTTACACGAGTGATCAGGCTGAGGGGGAGTAATTGTAATCGTCTGTGATCATTCAGTTATATGAAAGCTTTCGATTCTAAAACAATTATTCTCTTGTTTTGATTTATAGTTTATCATTCCACTGCACTTTCCATTTATAGTTCATCTTCTTCCATTTATCATTTACTTAAACAATCAAACTTAGATCCTAACATACTTGTTGGTGAAGAAGATTTCAGGCGTGTTTTGAAGTTGACTGATGAAGAGACAGATCCGATTACTTTACCGTGGACTGTTTAAAGGGGATGCTTCTTAAGGATGAAATATTTGGGGAAGATAACAGATTGTCAGTTGTTCAAAGCTAACGTGTGTCCAGAATTCAAATACTTGATACATGTTATCTTACACGTCTTTGCCCCGATCAGAGGAGGATTTGATGTGCTTTGTGATACCACATGCTCCTTAGTGGTAGCACTTATCCTGAACAAGCCATTCAATGTTTCAGGAATGTTGTTAAAACACATGAAGGAGTTGTTTGATGGAACCAAAACAGATAAATTTCTCATGTACCCTAGATTTCTACAAATGATAATTGATGACAAGTACCCAAACTTGGTTAAAAATCCTAAGAAGATTCTCAACCAAGAACATATGAATGAGATGACTTTGAACAAGATGACTACGTATAAAGGAAAAGAAGAGAAACCTCCAATGAGAAGGTTATTTGGTCATCTAGTTAACCTTGGATTTAAGGCTCCTGATGATGATGGATGGAGACCCAAAGAGAGTGATTCTAATTCAAATTCGCCTTTGGTTCCAGTACTGAAAGGAGAGAAAGTTAAGCGACAAGTTGTCAAGAAGGGTGCTAAATCTAAGAAAGGGAAAGAGATTGAGGGTTCATCTGTGACAAAGAAGAAAGGCAAGAAGAATACATTATTAATTTATGAGGACACCGAAACTGAAATAGAATAGGTCTCGGAGGATTCTGATAAGGAAACAGATCCTAAGGCCACTAGTGATACTATTGTTCCTAATCCTGTTGATGAATTGGTTGCTAAGCAGTTGCAAAGAGGTTATGTGGAAGAGAATGAGAATTTGATCTAAGATGAAGATGTGGATATCCTTGGTTCTCATGTGGCTTCTAAATCGACAAAGCGTGGACGTCTGAAGTCCGTGTCAAAGAAATAGACCAAGAGATCTAAGAGACGGAAGGAAATGGATGTTTTGTTGAAAGGTAAGAAGGTTCCAACAGCTTCATTTGAGAAAACAAGCAGTAAATCCCCAACAACCAAAGAACCCCAAATGAAGAAGAGAAAAGTTTTTGAAGATGTGATTGTTACAAAGAACAAAACTGTAGAATCAACCACAAAACAGAATCTGGATGTAGTATTAAAGTCCTTGAAGAGCATCTTTACACAGTCTGAACAAACCAACATCATCTTCACAACCACAAACCGAAACAAGTTCACAACCTACTGTGACAGTTTATGAAGATGCAATGAACTTGATGCAGCAACAGGTTACAAAAATGATGAAATTCTTCTCAAAAAATGAAAGTGAAATCAAACAGATGAGAGAAAATGAGAAAGATATGCTTGAGATAGTTGTCAAATCAAAAGAAAGACAAGACACGGTGGAAGAAGAAGTTACAAGCCTGCAGATTGAGAATTCTAAGTTAGAATTATCGAATGCGAATAATGAAAAGAGGATTGTGGATGTAGAGAAGGAGAATGAGAAACTAAAGAAGATCATTGAAAGTTTATATCAGAAAGGACCACAATTGAAAGATGCTGATGATTCTGATAAAGAAGACGATGAGGATGAGGATGATGAAGAAAAAGTTGATTATGAAGATTCTAATGATGATGATTCAAATGGTGATGGTGATGACAATGATAAAGATAAAGACACTGAAGGATCGATAGATTCTGATGATGATGATGATGATGATGTTGATAAGTATTCTTATGAGGCCAGAGATAAAGAAAAGAAAGATATGTCAGCCGGATCAAGTGATAAAGGAAAAGGTGAAATGACTGAAGCTGACAAAAGGAGGCTGATAAAGATGTTAAAGAAAGGTTATGTCTCCACCATATTTACCGCCAGATTCAGGGACATATTCGTTAATGATGATATGAAGTACTGTATTGAATATCTTGAGCCTATACTGGAGGATGGTGAAGTCAATGCCGAGATTGCACGAGAGATACTTGAAGGCGTTGCGCAACAAGCTGGTATGACTCTTGAAGAGTTGGTTCAAAAGAAGGAAATTCCAAACATACCAGTTGTTGAACTAGCAAAGAGTGCAGATGATTCAAACGTGGATTTTCATGAAGTAGAGATTGAGGATATTTCTTATAAAGAGTATCCAGAGTACTACAGCTTGAAAGACAGTACAAGTATCCCGTTTGTTAATGATTCTATCCTGAGAGAAGCTGAAAAGGTTGCAGATAAGAAGGGTAAAAAGATTGTTAATGAAATCTTATCAGAAGGAGAGAAAGAAGATGTGAACAAGAAATCTGATGCTCTACTGAACTATATGAGGAAGTTACATGATGAAGAAAAGAATAGATCTATACCACCAATTCAGGGAGATTTTTACTACT
Organism: Ambrosia trifida; assembly: GCA_028751855.1. Lineage (NCBI taxonomy): Eukaryota > Viridiplantae > Streptophyta > Magnoliopsida > Asterales > Asteraceae > Ambrosia > Ambrosia trifida. The sequence continues at coordinate 92,902,356 of CM054126.1, forward strand.
GTCACAATCAAGTTTTTAAAGGACGAGCGATAGCATGGAAGTTCTTTCCACAGCTTAGGTGTGTCGGTATAAAGTGGGAACATGGAATTCTCTATTTCAGTTATTTTCATGATATCCGAACTCTTCCCTATTGGGCCATGCGCGATGTGTGTAGACATAAGCTGGTTGGTGCGCCTAGAGTGTTAGAATTCATGGCCGAATAAATGACGAGAGAGAGTGTGATGAAATGGGATGTGTATAAGCCTCAATATCCTCACCGCATAGTTCACAAGAAGATCAACCCAGCAAATAATCTTCCTTATGTGACGTTGAACTATAAGCCGCCGACTTGCATGAAGAAAATTCCCCTAATGCCAATGGAACAAGATATTAGCAAGAATTTTGCTTTCTGGTATTACGATTGGGGAGCGGCTGAAGCGGTTATTGTCATGGACAATGAAGACAAGACGAAATTGTGCAGGAAGTTAAGGATTTTTTATCCTATGTGGTTGATTAATTGTTCGAAGAATGATATCGAGACACTTTACTTCAATCTGGTTCACTTTGACACACTCGACATACAACAAGCATGGAAGTTTCAAGTTGTTGTCAAGTTCGGCTTTTCGTTTGAAGTAAATGCAGGTTGTGATTACAAGGGTTTGCTTGGGAAACATGCTTTGAAGTTGAAGAAACCTTTACAAGCTAAAGAACCTGGAAAGACGAAGATGGCGAAAGATAAGCTTAAGTTTGTGCAGAATGTGAACAAGAACAAATAATCCGACCTACAGAGAAGGGGGAGTTTGTAGATGCATATTTCATATATGTGTCTATAGCTTTCGGATTGCCAAATGAAGAAATCGCCTAAGTTTGAAGATTATGTGCTTATAATGTTTTTGGTTTGGGCAATTGACAGGTCGAACCAAAGTTTTGTAGGTCGAATGAAGATAATTAAGTTGATTCGAACTAGGAAATGGTCGAAGGACTTGGTTCGAACCCACGTAAGGTCGAACCAAGATGTTTATAAATACGTGGTAGTTGGTGACGGTTATTAAGGTCTTGGTCAGTTGTGTGTGTGTGTCCAGTAGTGATCATTTACACCTTTGTGTGTGTTTTTGTTAACTTGAGTCTGTAAGCTTTATAATCTTCTAAAATTGATGAAAACATGTTTAAATGGATCTTATTGTGTTTTGATTACGGTTTTTATCATTTTTCATGATTATAAGGGTTTCCGCACCTAATACATCAACACTCACGTCATCTAAACGTTTCTTTCTCCTAAACCGATCCTACATGGGTCCGCGTTTTGAATTCCATCTGACTTTGACAAGTTTTGTTTGGCTCCTTCTCAATTTCTGGACTTTCCAATCAGTGACTTCGATTGGCTCCTTAATGAAGTAGAGTTGATCATCGATGTGAATTTCTTCGGGAGGAATGATCAAAGATTCGTCGGATAAACACTTCTTTAGATTGGATATGTTGAACGTGTCATGAACACCACTGAGCTCTTCAGGTAGCTTGAGCTTGTATGCCACGGGACCAATCCTAGCAAGTATTTCAAAAGGACCTATGTATCGGGGATTAAGCTTCCCACGTTTGCCAAACCATGGTACACCCTTCCAGGTTGAGAATTTTAACTTTTAAGAGTACCTTATCACCAACCTGAAATTCGAGTAGCTTGCGACGGCGATTAGCATAGCTCTTTTGATGATCTCGAGCAGCTTTCAAACGATCACGGATCTGAAAGTTCTTATCGTTTGTTTCTTGAATTAGCTCGGGTCCAGTCAAATATTTGTCTCCAACTTCCACCCAACACAAAGGAGATCTACACTTACGTCCATATAAGGCTTCAAATGGGGCAGCCTTGATGCTGGTATTGTAACTATTGTTGTAAGAGAATTTAACCAAAGGTAAATGGGAATCCAAATTTCCACCGAAATTGATTACGCAAGCACGAAGTATGTCCTCTAGGGTTTGGATAGTCTGCTCGCTTTGGCCATCAGTTTGTGGATGATAGGCTGTGCTCATGTCCAAATGAGAGCCTAGTGCATCCATAAGTGTTTGCCAGAATCGGGAAGTGAATCGACTGTTTCAGTCAGAATTGATTAAGACAAGCACACCATGCCTAGTCACAATCTCCTTGATATATAGCTTGGCGAGTTTCTCAAACTTGTCGGTTTCCTTGATCGGTAGGAAATGTGCAGACTTTGTCAACCTGTCAACAATTACCCAAATCGTGTCGTGACCATTGGATGTCTTAGGTAGTTTGGTGATGAAATCCATAGAGATTTGTTTCCATTTCATACGGGAATCTCGGGTTGCTGCAGCAGACCAGACAGCTTCTGATACTTAGCTTTGACTTTCGAACAGGTAAGGCATCGGCTGATGTATGTTGCAATTTCACCCTTAAGGTTGGGCCACCAATAGAATTCCTTCACGTCTATGTACATTTTGTCGGCTTCGGGGTGAACCGAGTACTTAGACTTGTGGGCCTCCTGACGAATTAAATCGCGTAAACCACCAAAACATGTCACCCAGATCCGATTGGCAAAATAAACTATGCCGTCAGATCTCGGTTCCAAAAGATCAACCATCTTGAATAAAGACTCATTCTTCATATTCTCACCTTTTAAAGCTTCCTGTTGAGCTTCACGAATAGGGGTAGTGAGGTTTGTGTGGATAGTCAAACCTAGCGCACGCACACGCATAGTCTTGACTCGTTCCTTCCGGCTCAAGGCGTCAGCCACAAGGTCGACCTTTCCCAGATGGCACTTGATCTCAAAATCGTATTCATACAACAATTCAACCGATCTACGTTGTCACATGTTCAGATCCTTTTGATTGAAGATGTGTTGTAAGCTCTTGTGATTGGTGAAGATGGTGCACTTGGTGCCAATCTTGAGGGCAAAGATTACTGCACCTAACTCTAGGTCATGAGTGGTGTAATTCTTCTGATGAACTTTGAGTTAATGAGATGCATAAGCGATAACCTTATTCCTCTGCATGAGTACACATCCAAGACCTTGATGTGAAGCATCACAATAAACCACGAAATCATTGGTACCTTCAGGAAGATAAAGAATAGGAGCACAACACAAACGGTTCTTCAAAACTTGAAATGCTTCCTCTTGTTTGATCCCCCAATCGAACTTCTTGTCTTTTTGTGTCAAGAATGTAAGTGACTGAGAAATCTTAGAGAAAATTTCGATGAACCGACGGTAATAACTAGCTAAACCCAAAAATTTCCGCACTTTAGTTGGGGTTTTGGACGCGTCCTAATCTTTAATTGCTTTAATTTTGGTATGGTCTACTTGAATGCCCTTCTCGTTCACAACATGACCAGCAAAATGAACTTCTCGAATCCAAAACTCGCATTTAGAGAACTTGCCAAACAACTACTCGTTTTTGAGAAACTCCAAGATCAGTCTAAGATGATGTTCGTGCTCGTCTTTGGTTTGCTAGTAGATCAAGATGTCATCAATGAAAATAATCACGACTTTTTCCAAGTAGGGCTTGAAGACACGATTCATAAGATCCATAAAAATAGCAGGTTAATTCGTCAAATCGAATGGCATGACCAAAAACTCATAGTACCCATAACGAGTCTAGAAAGCAGTCTTCGGTATGTCGTCCTCTTAAATCCTCAACTGATGATACCCCAAAGGCAGGTCGATCTTCGAATAGTAGCTGGAACCCTACAACTGGTCAAACAGGTCATCGATCCTTGGCATTGGGTACTTATTCTTGATGGTTAGCTTGCTCAACTCCCAGTAGTCGATGCACATATTAAAACTTACGTCCTTCTTCAAAAAAAAACCGACACTCCCCACGGTGAAAAACTCGAGCGAATGAAACCTTTGTCTAACAATTCCTGAAGTTGGTTAGACAATTCTTGCATCTTGAATGGTGCCAAACGATACGGAGTACGAGCTATTGGGGCAGTGCCATGAAGGTCTTGTAGGAACACCCACGCATGGGATTATCTACTTCTGCAGCGTCAGAATGATCGGATTGTCAACGAAAGGATCGGCATAAGATATGATTAAGACTAGGAAGGAATAGGAAAAAGCTTTACCAGTCTCAGGTTCCTGGGTTCTGCGCCGGCCTGCTGCGCCCGAACCGCCACTGGAATTGGCACAGTTCGCTTCATGTTGCGCTATAGCCTCTGCGATTACCCTAGCTAGGTCTGCTAAGGTGGTCGAAAAAGCTTCTTCCTCAGAAGTCGATCGAGTAGTTCTTTTAGGAGACATGTTCTTCTAATACACCAGATTAAAAGAATGAGACACATATCACTGTATAATATTGTTAACATATGCACCAAGCAAACAACTATACAATCAACACAATTGACAACAACAAGATAGGAAATCAAAATACCAAATCTCTCAGTAATAGTTAAACATACTAAATAAGTTTCATGTTTGCATACAAAATAAAAGTGGTGTACCGCCTTACAAGTTTTAAACTACCATATCAAAGTACAACATAAAACATCCTATGGGGACGAGTGTCGGAAAGCAGCAGATAAGACTGCAACGGCAGCAACCATCCTCGCCTCAAGGTCATCCAATCTAGCCTCTAACTCGGCAACACGCTCCTCTGCCGTGACGTGTCCCTGCCCAGCCTCATGCACGCGCGTACCCAACTCGGATAGTCAGTAGAGAATTGGATCCCTACTACTACCATTTAGATACAAATCGTCCTCAATCCCATGGACCCTCCCAAGCAACACCCCTATCTCCGTATCGTGACGCCCAATCATGTCATGAACGGAGTAGTGAGTGTGGCGCACAGGAGCTGGCTCGAAGCCGGTAGGTAGTGGGGAGTCTGAGGGTAGCTGAGATGGACCCCCAATCTCAAAGGTAGAGGGAGCATCGCCGTTAGTGTCCTCGTCAGAGTAAGCTATAAATCCATCAACAGTCGGCAGATAAGTCCTCTTACGAGCCTGGGATCTCTGGAGCAGCTTCTTTCTGGGAGGCTCTTGTACCTCTGGAGCTGGGGGCTGGGGATCTGCTGGTGTTGGAGGCTCGGGGTCGTCCTGGGCAGGAGCCTCAGCTGGAGCGATAGGAGCCGGTGAAGGGAGCACACGCTTCTGAGGGTGTACATCATACGTACCCCACCCAAACACGGGAGATATGGTCGGAAAGATGGCACCCGGGGCTCCGGCTGCGGTGGGGGTGCATCCTCCTCCTCTTGTTCCTCGCCAGCAGGCACGACATCCTCATCGTCAGAAACAGCATGATCAATCTGCATCTGATCATCCTCAACATCCGAGTCACTAGAATCGGGCTCATAACCCTGTTGAATGTCGCCGGCTGGAGGGCTGTCTGGTACAATCTCCTCCTCAGAATTCGAGATAATGATAGGGTTGTCGTGGTGTGCCATGATCCTGGAAATCAATGAACACATGTGCGTGTCAGTAATCATGTGGTGTACTTAGTATATCTACTAATGTGTGAAATATGTAACTGGCTTGGAACTTGCGTAGCGCGTAGGGATAACTGTTGTGTTTCTTTCGTTGGAAAATCATTTTGAAATCAATTTTTGTTTAGATTATAGTTTGACTCAAGAGAATCTCAGTTTGCTATAACCTCGTGTTTTGATACCAATCTGTCACACCCCGCCAGGGCGGAATCGCGAGGTGCGACTTCGAATGATTTCCAAGCACAAAGGTCACACGAGCATTGATTAAAATAAAATAGGAACTTCCATTAAACAACCAAGTTTGTCGAAACATAAAGATAATTGTTAAATTTCAAAACCATTGCATATAAATGTTTAGTATTAAAACAACAACACAACGGTTCAAGGGGAGGTATCCCATAAATGCTCGCACGCGACCCCCACAAGTTCCATGATCCATGCTAGTTTCCTGAAAAACATGCATGTAAAAATATAGGTCAACATAAATTTGGTGAGTTCACGGGTTTTCTATATGATGGACATGTAATCCAAAACCGACTAAATCATTGCCTAGCTAGGGCAATAATTACTATGTGATCTAACATGAGCCCATAACCAAACCTTGACATGTTGTGCCTCGCCATTGTACACTAAAGACAATGAAATAATGTGAAATACAAACACTCTTTTAATATCTGTCATCCGGTCAGAGCGACTAACCAATAGTGGGGGTATCAACCCAATAGATCTATTCCGGTGTTTCATGGCTAAGTCCATAGGTAATGGTTATGGTATGTGATAATTCGTTTTAGGATCGTAATCACGAACCGTGATCTCACGAATACCAACCGTAGGGTGCGGAATCCCCTCCGGTTGTGCAAAATGATACAGAAATCAACGTAATCAATCGTGATGAAAGCAGATAACGAATCACCGAGCAATTTCCATAACTCTACTCATATATTAGATCAAAATATCAACAATTACAGATCAAACCTAGACCTAATACAGAGAATATCACACACACAAACTAGGGAAAAGCTCCAAATGATAATCCTCTCTACAAAATAAACAACTTTTCCCTTTATATAGCCTTCCACCTTCGCCCCTTTCAAGAGATCGAAGGTGTTCATTCGACCCCTCGTGGGTTCGAATGAAGCCTTTTGTATCTTTCATTCTACATTTGACCTATGTTGAACTCCATTCGACCTCTCGTCTGGTCGAATGGGTCTTCAAGCTAAAGTCTTTGTCTTTTTCTGATTATCTGAACCTTCGACATTTAGCACCGGATCACTAGCTGGGGACATACATGAATAATGCACTTACAATCTCCCCTTGGACCTAGCTAGTGATGTACCAAATCAGAAAGTTATCAATTTTTCAAGTCTTGATCTCATCGTCTTGAACGACTTGAAAACTTTCCATCTTCATGCACGTTTGTGTCGAGGTTCATGTCTATCTCTGCAGTAAGCTTCGAAATCTCAGACAGACTCAAGAAATCTTGGCTTTGTCATTTGTTGGTCCAGAGATGAAGACAGAAATCAATCTTGAATTCTTCGATCTTCAGTCATTTCTTTAACACCCTCTGACTAGTTTATGTTGTCCTGGTAATCTTGATGTTCAGGCTTGGGTCTTGTCCAGTTACACGCTTTGTCGATTAGTCTTGAGCAGAGCACCTGTTGTGTTTGATTCTGCAGAAAAATTTACTAAAAACTACACAAACTTCAACCGGCTTTAGACACGACAAAAATCTCGGAAGTACTCTTCACATTCCTTTTGACCCTTAATAGTTCTTCCCCTGAACTACTAAACATTTTTAATATGCACCAGAAACTTGAAAATCTGTAGTTTTTTTCAACTTTTAAGTATCTGAGTATTCACATTAAGTATCCCATCATCGGTTATCGAAAATAAAGTAGGAACAAAAAAAATCTTTTTGAATTTTCAAATAGATTTGCATAAAAATAAACAGAACATATTTTTGTGAATCTTCTGGTAAGAGGATCATATCAGTATTAAAACAGTCAGTCAAAACTCTTTTAGATCAATTTCTGCTTTTGACATTAAGCATCCTACAACCATTACCAGTATATTTGTCCACTTAAACTCAAAATCATTATTCATTGTTCAGCATTTCAGATACATTATGGTAATATTAGATATTGAAAAATCTATGGTCCCCGCACACGTGACACATTCCCGTATCAAGAATTGCACAAAGTTTCATCGTAACACGTGATTATATTGTTGTTATCCGTTAGTTACAAGGTATGAGGCACAGTGGTGACAGGTCAGCAAATTAATGCTTCAAAGCGGCTTATGCACTCAACCAGGGTGAGGACTAATATCATACATGATTTTCATCATAGTATTGATACGATGCATTAGATAATCTTTGATTATCATCACACATGTTAAGTTCCTCATTCGGTAACTTAAGGATTTGTCATTAAAGATCTTTTATTAAGATACCCTGACTGATCTAGGTCCGTAAATCAATACGACAAAAGATCAGTTAGGCTATCCCCAGATAACTAACAATATAACGACCCGAAACCTCTGATTTTGGCAATCTATCAAACGAAATTTCGGTACTAAGACCATATGCCAACGAGACGTTGGTCCACATGATTATTAGTTAATGTTTTAAAGTGTATATCAACATACTGAACTTTAAACTTTGATTTCAAGCCTACCAATATATAATTGTAGTGGCTACTCAATGTTGTAACAACATTTTGTTTTCAAAGTAGTCTGACAGTCCACTGATGTACTATCATCTCCTCCTTTTTTTTCAGGAAAACTCATTTTTGATTTTCTAATTTTTATTTTGATTTTTCTGAAATTTTCTCCCCCTAAAAATCTAAAAATAAGCATTTTTTGGATTTTTTTTAAACTTTTGAAGAAAAACAAAATAAAATGATATCCGATAAGGTTTACTCATTGAGTTTTTAAAAACCATTTTCCCACTCAGATTACTTGAGTCACTTTGTTCTTTCAACTAGTAAAGCCATTAACAAAGATAAGAGAGTTTAGAATAACCCGTTTTGTCGCATCTGTTGTAAAAATCCAAAACCTGAGAGCAATTGCATGAAATTGCAACGTTTTCCGACTTCACAGGTAGGAGACAGACGACAAACACTCTCCTTTCTTTTTGAAATCATGTTTTCCTCTTTCAAATCCCTTCCTTGACCTTCACCTCTCCAATAAATAGCTTTTATACAGATGCTCCACTATCAACTATCAAAAGATAACTAATAGGTCTGTCTAGAACAATCTGCACACTTATTAAACAATTAGTAGGAGAGAGGTACCCATCCCTTCACAATGATGGGTCGTCCAAGGTCATCAATCCTCGGAACATCAATCCATTCTCCTTTTGAAAAATCAATTAGTTTTTCAATGGATTGATTTGAAGTAGAAATTGCTATTGATTTAGAAAGTGATTTGGGTTTTCAAACACGTTCAGAGTTTATTTTAGACTTTGTTGAAATCGTTTTGATTGTTGACTTTTCAGATTTCTTATTTGAAACCTGCTTCTGAACTTTGTTTGGAATCTTCTCAGACTTAACTGATGAAGATCCAGGTTTAGAGTTATTCTTAGGCTTAGCCTTAGAACTCCCCCTTACCTTAGCAACCCTATCACAATCTCCATTTTTATTCAAGGCAATTTTGTTACGATTGTCATACACAACCTGTTTCCCCTTTTGTTTCTTGATTGGTGTTGGGGATACAGGCTTTTTGACATTGCCTGAATTTTTAGCAAATTTCACTTCGGTCTTTTTCTGTTTAACATACGGACAGGCAGCAACTAAATGCCCACACTCTCCGCAGTTATAACAAGACCTATAGTCCACAAAATCACATGCATACCCTTCATCCCAATACCAGTAGGGACAATGAGCAGTAATATGTCCAACTTCACCACATTCAAAACAGCTTCTCCATTCAATATAACCATGAGAATACTGTGGTGAGTTGTTTCTCCAATAACCATCAAATCGAGAGTGACTTTGAGAATCATAAAAGTCATGTGTTCTAGATGAAAAACTTTTTGAATTCTTATGATAAGAGTTTTTCATCTGATCATTACCTTTCGATTTGTTTGGTTTTGGTCCTTTTGCCCTAGGATTTTTCTTTTTGTTCCCAGGCTGATCCTTTTCGTTCTCATGTTGATTAGGACTGAGTTCAAAATGAAGATGACCAAATTGACTTCTAAATTGATTTATCAAATCATTGTTATCGACAAAGACACATATAAGTAAAGATTGTTCGATATTATCAATTGGAAAATCTTTGTTGAAAATCAATTTGTCCTGTCCTACCAACATATAGGATCCTTCAACTCCTTTAGGAAACTTGAATATTGGTTTTTCTTCAGATTCAGTTTCTGAAGTGACAACCACATTTTCATTTTTCACTTCAAGTTTGATTTCACCTCAGAATTAGGATCAACAACACAAGGTGTTGTGATTTCCAACTCTGATGTGGAATTATTCTTTGAAATAGTGTTATGAAGTTCTGAAATCTCTTTCTTTAAAGATTCAATTTTATTCATAAAATGTCTTTCATTATTTTCCAAAATTTTATTTTCAATTTGAAATCTTTCAAGTTTATTTGTTAAGTTCTGTTTGTCGTCAAGAAGTTTCAGCACTTCATGTTTCAATTTGACACAATCAGAACAATTAGCACATTCAGCATTAGATTTTACCTCAGCATCAGAATTATTTCCATTCTCAGAACCATTCTCAGAATTTACATCAACATTTGATGTATCACTTCCTCTTGATTCACTCTGTTCTGAACTCGTATCAGAACTCAAATCACTCTTTGACAATTCACTTAAATCATCATTCCCCATTTGTTTGACAAGACACACAACATTACTTTGAACACTTTCTCTGTTAACACACTCATTCACATTAACCATTTTATCAGTTGGTGAACAGATGGTCGTGTAACAGATTGCTGAATCTTAGATGCAATAACTTGTTCCCATGTTAGCTTTTGTTGCATTGCAGCTTTTATCTGATCATCAGTTCTTGATATAGCCAAGTAATTTATCATTTTTCAACAAAAATTATTTCAAAAATTTTCTAAAAATTCGCGGGTTCGAATGTGGAAAATTTCCAGGTTCGACCCTTTCCTCTGACTCAAATGTGAAAACTGTAAAACACTGACTCACTTTCGACCACTAAAATTCCACTTTCGACCTCCCGTAAGGTCGAATGTAGCAAAAACTGGTCGAATGTACAAAACAACACTCACAACCTCTAGGTTCGACCTAAAATGATTCACGTTCCACCAGAAAAAGCTAGGTTCGACCCCTCAATTCTCACATTCGACCTTTTCAGGTCTGTACATCATCTTCAACCTCAAGAACACAAATCTGATCGGTTTTTGACAAAATTTTCACCAAATGTAATGATTTTGGATAGGTTTTGTGCGGATTTCAATTTAGACAAACATTTGTGAAAGAATTTTTTATAATAAAATCAAATTCAACTCCAATTCAATCAAAAACCATGTTTTTATGAAAAGCTTCAAAATTTCTAGGGTTTTGAACTTTTAAACTAGAATTCTAATTTGTTTTCATCAATTCAGATCAATTTGCAATCGTGAAATCGAGCCTAAGCTCTGATACCAATTGAGAATTTGTTTTAGGATCGTAATCACGAACCGTGATCTCACGAATACCAACCGTAGGGTGCGGAATCCCCTCCGGTTGTGCAAAATGATACAGAAATCAACGTAAACGATCGTGATGAAAGCAGATAACGAATCACCGAGCAATTTCCATAACTTTACTCGTATATTAGATCAAAATATCAACAATTACATATCAAACCTCTACCTAATACAGAGAATATCACACACACAAACTAGGGAAAAGCTCCAAATGATAATCCTCTCTACAAAATAAACAACTTTTCCCTTTATATAGCCTTCCACCTTCGCCCCTTTCAAGAGGTCGAAGGTGTTCATTCGACCCCTCATGGGTTCGAATGAAGCCTTTTGTATCTTTCATTCTACATTCGACCTATGTTGAACTCCATTCGACCTCTCGTCTGGTCGAATGGGTCTTCAAGCTAAAGTCTTTGTCTTTTTCTGATTATCTGAACCTTCGACATTCAGATCCGGATCACTAGCTGGGGACATACATGAATAATGCACTTACAGTATGATGTATGGCACGAGGGCTTAATGGATCCTGAACCTTGATGTCTCATGTTACATAATAGTCATGATTGTAACAGAAAACTGTACGCATGTTTTTCCCCCGAAATAATGTAAAACAGTGAAAAACTCAGTTGATGTTTGGATGCTAGACTGAACTGAATCTGATGCGATGTATCTAGTCTAGGATGCCCTAAGTTCATTTAAAGGCAACTTAAGTCTATGTTTAGTTCTAACTATCATGCAATTGTTCACCAGACTAGAACACCTATGGACTAGTGGTTTCTGTACCACTATCCATGTGTGTTGCACAATGTATGTGTCAGAAAATGTTTGTTTTTGTCGTTAATGTGACTATGTTTAGTCTGTTTTTGGCAAAACAAGTGTCTTGACTTACGTAATGTTACCGAGTGTTACTTATGCCTCAGTTATGTAAGTCTAGGGTGAGATATGGACATATTCTTTGGAATACTGTATAAAAACAACATATTTATGTATTTTGCCCTTGTACATGCACACATATTAATGTTTTTCATAGGTTTTCAAGAAAACTCTTGTGTTAAGCTTGTTAACACATGTTTTTAATGTCTTTAACACATGTTTATTAAAACAAGCCTTAGTATATGTTATGAAACTAAGCGAAATTAACTTGTTTTGGGCCGGCCTCAACCCTATGCACTCACGCATACATGCATATGTATGTGTGGGTATACGCGTATGTCCATACGTATGTTCTAGGAGGTATGTAATCGTATACATGGGTGTTTGTATCATTAAGTGAAAACATTGGACTTTAATCATAAAACTTAGGTGTTTAAGTTAGTTTTACTCGACTAGCAACAACTTTGTGGTGTGTGCGAGTGGGTGCCTTCGGGTGGACACTACATGTAACCGATTCATTGTAAGAAAAGAAGGAAAACAACTTGGTTCTAGTACCTTATGTGTGTAGCCGATTGTAATCAAAAGGAAATAAGCTAACTCCCCGAAATGTGATTCCTAAGTGCTTGTTAGTGACTTGTAACTTCCAAATGGTGATGGTGATCGGTCGAACCAAGCTCTTTGGGGGTGTGTGTCTTCGGCTAAGGGGTAACAAGAGAGGAAAGAGGTGTTTTCAAGTGAGATTTGTGGTGTTATGGTGTGATCACAAGTGTTCAAGTGCTCCTATATATAGTCGAGAATGGGGAAGGAAGCCATGGATTCATTGGTTCACAATTGTGGAAGGTCAATACTTGCTTTCTTTTTGTGCATTCCACTAGAGGCCTTTAGAGTGAAAATAGTTGACTTGGAAGTTTTGGTTTGACATGTAGGGGTGGTGTAGCGGTCGTAACACATGGGGAAGGGCAAATCATTTGTGGCAAGGTTGACAAGGTATAATGGTTCGTGTGTTTTATGTTTTGCTATGTTAGTATAAGGAGTTGACTAGTGTTTTTGGTTGTTTGTGTGCACACTTCATGGAAGCCAAAAATCATGGGAAAAGGGAGGTTATTGTGGCTAGTTAACTTAGCTTGGAGGTTGTGAGAGCTTGTGTTGGTTCCATGTTTGTATAAGGGTTCAAGACTAATGGTTGCTAATGATAAGAATGGTGACATGGTTGTGAGTATATGTGTGCCGTGTATATGTATATGGTGAATGAGAGTTGCTTCTACCAAGGCTATACATACATGCTCCTAATTGATCTTGGAACTTGAAATGTGGGTTTTAGTGTAGTCATCCAAGCATGGTTTTATTGTGATAGGTTGTTAGAGTCCTAATTTGGTGAAATGGTAGCTTGGAGCTTAGATTGGTCTAGTGTGCTCATGTCGTGATGTATGTATGTGTGTGTAGGATGGGATGTTCAAGCAAATGATAATGTATATGTGTGTGTTTGTTCGTGGATATATATACATGTATATGGGAATGGACTCTTGTTGATACAAGCATTTATACACACATGTATGTGCATCGCATACATATATACATAGTTATATGGCCTCAAATTTTGCTTATCATCCATTTGTCGATGTGTGTCCATATGTAGATGTATTTCAAATGGTGTCTATATACACATGTTAGATGGGAATCTAATCACCCTTGTAGTTTGTATGGATCTCCTATAATCAGTCGTGAATTATTTGACTAAATAGGACTTTGTGTTAAGTAGTGTGTCTATAGTTAGATTGTGTGTCTCGGGATTAGCTTGTCGGAACCTTGTATGGTCCAATTATATTAAAACATGCAAAATGTAATGTAATGTCATGCATAGTGTATACGTTTAATTAGGTGTACGGATATGACCTGTGATTTCGACGGGTGTCACACAGTATGTCCTCGAGTTTCCGATCTTTATCTTTTTATTCAACGGCGTTTGCCAGGAACGCGACACAACCTTTCCTTAAACATTTATGTGCCTTGATGCAAGATATAACTCGAAGAGCAGTCCACCATGATCTCCTCGAATCGAGAGGGTTTCACCATTGGACAAGGGGATACGAACCAACTTCTCGTGACAGACAATCTCTGAACGATTCTTGGATAACTAATCCATGCCAATGACTACATCGAAACTACCCAACTGAATAGGCAGCAGATCAATACGGAAAACACGATCACCAAGTTCCAGAACACAATCCCTAACAACTTCTTCAGATGAAATTAACTGCGTTCGGGTCATTTTTCTTGTATATAAGTTCTTGCTTATTGTTCTTATTATTATTCAATTATACCAACAACAACAAAGTTGGCTGCATATCAAGCCCTTTATAAGGAAGAGGTGATTTTGAGAAAAAAAATATTTCAATACTATTCAAGGTATAAATGAATACTTTTGTTTTGCAACTATTGTGAAGGGGAAGTCTCGGCCGGGAGCTGTAAGTTTTTCGAATCTTATTTTCGATAGTTGTGCACCTGCTGCTGGCAAGGTATCGGGGCGGGTTCGGCCGGTTTGTATAGCCAACTTAGAAAATGCCCAGGGCCTTAGGGTGGTGCTTCATGCACATTTGTGTCAAAGTTTGTCAAATTTACGATCTATAGGAGGCTATTATCTAAGAGTGTATCAACAGTATACTTTGTCAAATTGTACATGGAGCAACCCCTTACGTATAAAATGGAATTCAGCTAGAATTCTCGAAATCATCAAGGTATGTTTGCTTGTGTCATTAAATATGAATTCGTTGTGATTAAATGTTTGATTTGAGTACATAAAGAAATGGGGTGGTGGAATAATGGGTGCTAAATCCCAGCCAAAAACAAAGGCAAAGGAGAGGGTCTTGGCCAAAAAAGCTGCTTAGAGGATGAATTAGACATACCATTTCTTTCTTTTTTTTCTTTTTTTTTATTGGACAAATGTACTCCATTAAAACTAGGGGTGCAAATGAGCCAAACAGCTCGTGAGCTACTCGAGATCGGCTTGATAAAAAGCTCGAAACGAGCCGAGCCTTATCGAGCCCGAGCCGAGCTTAAGCCTAAAACGAAGCTCATTTACTTATCGAGTCTGACATATGAAGCTCACCAGGCTCGACGAGCCTTAGTATAATATTAACTAGAGACAAGCATTTTTTTACTAAATATATCGTTTTCGCTTACATTACTACTACTAGTAGTTTCATTATTTTACCCCACCCATACCGAATCAATGTTCTCATTGCATTGTACCGAGTAAACCACCCAGATTTTAGAGGATGTTTGGGATTGCGTTTTGAATCTAATTTTTAGATTATTGCGTTTTGAAAACGCAAATAATCAGTTTTTTAGACTACCAAAACGCAATAATCTATAAGCAGCTCTACCCCTACTTTTCAAAAACGCATAATCTGTTTTTAATAATCAATCCCAAACACCCCCTTAATAAAAGACATCATAGTAATGTATTTTTTCAAAAGTTATATCTCATTTTAAAAACTTTCTCACATTTCCTTCATCATTTTTATCTTTAGTTTACTCACAAACATTTATTTTATTGCATTTCTCGTTGAAATGATAAAAATAATGTTATTTTAGACATTGACCTTATATTTAAAAAAGAATAACTGTTATCTCAACTTTTGTCATTCATAATTTGCTATGCAACATCAAACTTCATTATTAGGTTTCCTTGTTGTCACAATCGCCACGCCTAAATAGAAATCGGGTTGCATGATCCTCCCGTTAGCCGATCAATAATGTGGTTTTGTAGCTACGTACATTAATAAATTTAAAAAAAAAAAAAATGTACACGTTTAAGTTTAATAGGCACCAAAGGGTGTGGCGTAACGGTATCGACATATGGTTTAGGATCTGGTTCCATGATAGACACGTGTATACGAGTTAGCCATTACAACAAATATAAAAATACACTATATATATTTGTTTTAAAAAATACACAACATACATTTGTTTAAAAGTCACGACAATCACCTATTGAGTTAGCTACACTATCTAAGGCAGAGTTGCAATATGAGATGACATGTTCAAGAAGATGTTGACAAAAGTAAACGCGTAGGCGTTGAGACATAGGGAGAGGAATGTGGCTTCTACAAACGGGACAAGTAGAATGATCTTTCAACCACGCATCGATACACTGAGCATGAAATTGGATACCATGGTGGCAGTTTGGAAACTCTCGGTATTCATCACTTGAAGACACTTCACAAAGACACACTATGCAATCGTATTCACTAACTCGCTTCTCTACCGCGATTACCATGGTTTTGTTGCAATTATCCACCCACCTCGGCCACCATCGCCGAAACAGCAAAAACGCGACCACGGAAAACGCCTCAGTCTTCATCATGTTTTAGAATGAATAGTACTTGGATCAAGTGTTTTTACTACATTCTTAATCTTCAAATGATTTGCTATATAAACGATCGAATAGGACGATATATTAAAGTAGGGGTCAATAGTAAATTACAAAATATGGGTAGGTTATGTAGCCCGCCCAATTGGCAATTGAATATTTAGGTTTAGTTGACTTGTATTCAAAGTTTGACCTATATATCTACAAAATACAAATCATTCAATGAAATCGTTCATTTATCCCAAGTTTAATTTTAAAAAATGTACCTTAATTTAATTTTGTGATAATACCCCTCTATCTATTATAATAGGTAACTAGGTGGAATCCCGTGTGAAAACACACGGGAAGAATAAAGCTCACCATAGGGGCTGTTTACTAAAGACAAAATAAAGAAGCCAACCGTCTGCTGCGAAGAACACCTGTTTAGTACCATCTATTTATTTCTTTAAAACAATTACTACAACTCAAAATATTAAAAAACATAAGCAGACCAACTGTTAACTACTGTTAAAAGAATAACTGCATTTCGTAACGTCTGTTCCTTTCACGATACCAGTCAATAATACTGATCAGATGTTTGATAACTAAAATGTTACAACCAAGGAATAAAAAGCCTACAGACGGATTAAAGCTATGTTGAGATGAAGAGGTCATCCATTTTTCACTTGATACATCGGTAGCAATAAACTGATTAAATCTCATGTTTACTAATTACTAATATGAAGATTAAATAAAACATAAAACTTAATACGGGTCAATTTAGCATCACAAAACATAAAAAACCATATATAATCTTGAGAGACATACAAATCTAAAAACAAAAAATAAATATAATCAACATTAAACATCAGGATACATAGCTAGTTAAAGGAATTAATAAACTTAAGTTTCAATTCCATTGAAGCTTCAAGTTGTAACGCCCAACTATATTTTTAAAATAAATAAATAGATTATATATAATGTATTGGCGTAACACTTTTTAATTCGTACCTCGTTAGCGAATAATACGTTCTTACACGATATCATATATATTTGTCGTTATAATTATTAGAAACAATAATGACTCTTGGCAAACAAATACACTAGATAACTGACATTTAGACGACGCTTTTCGATCTAACGTACATATATAAATATTTTAATATATCGTCCAAACACTCGTTTTAAATCGATTTATATAAATAAATTTTGCAAAATAACTATTTTAGTAGTTAAGCAAGTTATGTAATTTAATAGAGTAAAATCTAAAGAGAAGCATGACGGTAACGTGTTCGTTTACGCGATACCCGATCATTTAACCTACTCCAAAACCCTACCTATTTAAACTCCTTAACTCATCTTCTTCCTCATTCCTCACATACTCAAACCCTAGCCACCAAGCTTCTCCTCTTTTCTCTTCACAACTCCTCCACACACAACACACAACCAAAACTTCACCCATTCCTTTATCCTCCTCATATCACCAGCCAATCATCCCTGTAGCAGAGCCCGATCCTGCTCTTCCTCTCCCTCTCTCGCACCCTAGGCAGGCGCCGCCGCCGCCAACCACCACCTGAGCCACCATCCCCACTGACAACACCACTCCTCTCCACTGCATCCTGTCGTCCCTGTTACAACAGCAATGAACAACGGCAACACCAACACCAGAAAACGAATTCGACACTTGACTCATGACCCGGTGACACCTCATTACGGTCCGAGTTGCAGGTTCCGAACAGGTACACCGGGGTGTATCCTCTTGTCGTGTTCTGGTCCCTACCTCTCCCTTCTCATCTCTTATTAACAACAGATGGTTCCAAGTTCGCTGTTTGGGACCGAGCAGCGGCCGATTGGTTCACCTGGACTGGCCTTAGCCGGACAGCCTACCGGGAAAGTACAGTGACTCGTCGGTACAAGGGGTGATAGGTGATGTTGCCGTCTGTTTTAGTGGTTCGTTGATTCTGGTTTATTAACAGTGCAGCGCCAATGGTCTTTCTGAATCGTGTTATTGTGTAACAAGGATGTGAGCCGTTTGGGTGATTGGTCCGGCATGGAGGTCCCGTTCGTGTTATTGTTTGGTTCTCGTCGGTTCGTCTTCCTTGCAAGGCAACAAAGTCAAATGAACATGATATGGGCAACATTAGTAAACGGGTCAGTGCAGCGGGTCAAAGTCCGGTTCCGGTTAACATTTGGTTGTCACGGTCAAAGATGGTCAACGCTCAACTCAAGGCGAGTATCTGATGGTTCACAAACTTATTCATGGGAAGGCATAACGCGCGCGCCGTGACTTTGGCTCATTTATTTATTTTTGTGTTACATTGCATATATGTATAGAACTTAAAAGCTTAAGCGAACCGAACCGACTTGCAATGAAAAATATTTTTATTAATAACTTAAACGAACTGAGTCGACTTATAACAAAAATAATTATTCTTGTTGTTAAGCTTGGACGAGTCGAGTAATGACTAACCTACATCAACATATATTTTTACAAGAATTATCTAAATGGAGAACTATATAAATATATTTACTAATTGTCAAAGCGTATGTTTTACTTTCATTTTAGCTTTAGAAAGTTAATCACTTGTCACGTGTAAAAGCTTAGTTAGATCTTGATTCGTGTTGCGAAATTGGACAAATGATGTTTTGGGATAAAATAGACGACTTGCGTTGTCTGGTTTCTTACAAAAACAGAGGAGACTCTGCCCAAATTTTTATAAAATATAAGAAACATATTGGATAGTCAAATCTATTATTTTGTTCAATTAAAACTACGTATTACAAGTAAATTCTATTAGCAAACCTTACTTTATCATACTAGAAATATATATATACACACACACACTAACCAACCTACGAAACAAGTTAACATTTGGGTCAAGTTATACAAATATTATTTTTCTTAAATGTGTCTTTAACAATAACTTCAAGACGCGACCTTGAATAATATATTAAAATACTCATTTCAAATAACTATACGTGTGCATATTCCGAGAAACCAAACCAAGTTACTATCGGTTCGTTAAGTCATACACAATAAGACACGTATTGTCTACAATACGAGTCTAGGTAGTCGAATAAACCATCTTTAAAACCAAGAAACAAAATAAGTTCATTTGCATTAGAATTTTAAGACATCCTTTACTTGTAATAGGACACAAGAGATTCAGTCAATCCAGCTTCAGACATTGTTTGTTATTCTTTTGTAATGCACTCCAGGTGAGTACATACTTGTCCCCCTTTTATTCTTTATTCTTTGGGGCTCAACATGTATCACTATCAAAACTTAAACGATTTCATACTCTTAAACTATCATGCTCAATCTATTAAACATACTTATATGCTATTGGCCATGCTTACGATTCTTGATACTTAAACATAATTCATTAACTATTATTAGCCCACTTAACATGTATAGCGCTATAGGAGTAGCACCCCGCCCCCTTTATGGGTCATTGTTAAGAATCAAACGGACCTAGCATGAATATGTTAGGTATATGCAGTGGACTCGCGGGTTTGAGTTATGTTCTTTGTATGGTATGTATGTGCAATGCTATAGTATGAGATTCGAGTAAATCATTCTAATTATTACGTATGTAAACCAAAACTAGTATGCTCACCAATGCTTTATGTGTTGACGGATATTTTATACATGTTGCAGGAAAAGCTTGATGAGACGATACAAGAAACATCACTTAGGATTTGGTCTTAGAAACAAACGAAAACAATCTTTATTTTACTTCATGGTTCAAGTTGATGTATTTTTCTCATGAACAAATTGTATACTTGTTGAATCTTAGATACGAATGAAATCTATTTTAATCTATTGTCACAATCTAGTGTTATGAAGTCTTTGAACAATCTATCACGAGTCTCACCTCGATGTTTCCACCATCGGTTGGGGTGTGACACAAGTTGTGCACGTAGATCTTTAAATTTTGCCAAAAATTCTCCGTCCTTAGTCCCGGATTCTGAATTGCACAACAACAACAAATCACGAACAGTAGTCGAAGGCATTGACTTCAAAATCCGTTGCACATCATCTCGGTCAAATGTGCCCAACTACAAACGGTCAAAACAATCTTCAAATCTCTTGTAGTCTTTAAATCTTGATAGTATTGTGTTGTAATTTGATTAAGAACAAATTCTTTCATTTCATCTTCATGGTTATTACTTGGTGCTGCCATTGATGCCATTGATGAAGACTGAAATGTAAATGTTAAGATGGTTTATGATAAAGTTCGGGATGTGTTTACTAATTTATGCACTTATAACGCGTGAAATGAAAGGTCATAGGTTAGAAAGTTATTATACTTGGGTTAACGTGTTAAACGAAAAGTTTTGTTATAATGATTATTTAATTTCCAAACGTTTATAGTATCTAAAAAGTCTATAAAACTTGTGAAACATAAATGGACGAATGCTTTGGAAACCGAATAGCCGAAATAATCAAGTATCAGTTGTACAAATCAAATATTTAAATAATTATACCAAATATTGCGTGAAATTAATTATCTTCGAAATTATTACTATAAATATGTTCATATCCAACCTAAAATTTATCTATAAATTCCACACGGTACACGTATTCTAAACTTCATCTACCAAAATGGCAAACAGATTATACTATCATTTTGCTGATACATCAGACGTTAAGTCAATATCCAACGCTTGGTCACTAAGAGAAAAGAGAAAAGACGAAGATATTAGGAATGAAGTGGAGAGGATGGAAGAAACAGTTAAGGAACAATCATGGACAAACATTGCCTTGCTAGATATTGTGTTGCATGAACCAGCAACTGGTTTAAGAGACAAGATAGAAGACTACTTGACTCAACAACTACAAATCGACAACAACATTCATGAAGCGTTGACGCGTTAAAAAAGGATCTTTCAAGCAAGATTCTAAAAAAGAAAGAAATGATTTTTGAAATTTTAATTAAGTAGTTTATATAGTAGATATGGTTTTTATTATGTATGTTTTAAATGTTAACCTCTGTTTAGTAAAAACAACATTAAGAATTCCATCGTCTGTTATTTGACATCTGTTTATTACCATCTGTTTGTTACTTTAAAACAATTAGTTTAAGCTCTGTTTACTAAAAGCAACATTACAAAGCCAATCGTCTGCTGTAAAGAAAACATGTTTACTAACATCTGTTTCTTTCTTTAAAACAATTACTACCCAAAATATAAAAAAAAAATAAACACACCAACTGTTATGCACTGTTTGGTAAAACCCAAATTAAAGAGTCAATCTATTGTTAAAACAAAAACTGTATTTCGTAACGTCTGTTCCATTGACAATACCAGTTAAATGTATAGACAACTTAAGCTCTGTTGAGATAACACATATTAAAACAAAAAAGAGGATGACCAAATTAAAAAGTAAATCTAAAGTTGAAAGAAAAACTGTATTTAGTAACATCTTTCAAAGCACGCCCAGATCATCTGCATCATCTTCTTCTAAATCAGTCAATGCCCCATTGTTATAAAGATGACTTTCCATCGCTACAAGCGAACTAGAGGTTATGTAAGAAACTGCGGGTGTGCTAATTTGTATTTCAGATGGATGTCTTTTATTGTATTCATGTGTGTAGATAACCTGCATGTTATAAAACATCATATATATGTTAGAAAACATGAATGGGCCTAAAATAACCATAGTTGCATCCATATATATATATATATATATTCAATAAAATACAAGTGCGTTTAAAAGTAATCATAGGTGTGTTTAAAGTCTTACACTCATCATTTCAATTGGACCATTTTACTGGTCTTCTTTCCATCCTGCTTTTGTTCTCCTCAAACATTTGATCAGGTAAGAGCACCAATCCATATTAGGAATTTCAGCCTCATCATCCACCTCATGCAAAAATCTTTGATTTATTGTTGTTGACTTTGTGATCTCCCTGAAAACAGTCTTCCATAACACAAGAAAATTCAATTTAAACAGTCGTCCACCCCTTGGTTGCTGCCTAATAACCGGTGTTACCATTGCAACGCTAACTTTATTTTTATCGAATTGACTCTTGAACTCATCTATTGTAGAGTCAGCACCCTTCCTTGCCCTATTTTTTTCTAGCACTGGTTTCTTTCCCATTGGTATGCCTAAAGCTTCGTGTACCATCGATGGTGTGATCTTGATTTTCCAATTCCTTGCGTTTAGTTGATTTCTTCCCTCGTCATAATTCACTAACAGCTAGTAATCCAAACCTGTTGATATTGTTTCAATCCTAATGTCCAACACAGATCCAAATCCCATTTTTCTAACTTCTTCCCTTTGCTCATCTGTGTACTCTTTGATGCTTTCAATAAACTCAGCAGGAGAGCATCGTAGTTTTAACCTCTTATCTCTGTATTCCACAAACTCCCTTTCCTTTATCTTCTTCACCTTCTTTGGTTCATCCACTTTTACCTTTTTGTTCGGCCTCTCAAAATCGTCATCTGATGATTCTGAATTATGCTCAGCATTTTGTTTTTGTTTTTTCAGCTTTTGCTTCATCTTTTCAACATCAGAATCTAACTTTTTAGCAGCTTCCTTGTTTACTTTTTCAACCCTTTTTTTTTAATAGTAATAAGGTTTTTTATTGGCTCCTCAAAATCATCATCTTCTTCGTCAACCAACATAGTTTCTTGGTTCTGTGTTAATAAGAAAATGTAGTCAACATTTAAATGCACTTACAACACATTTTCAGACGCACTCATGAATAAGTTGAGACGCACTTATGTATTATCAAACAAAAAACACAGACGCACTCATGGATAAGTTAAGACACACTCATGTATTATCAAACAAAAAACACAGACGCACTCATGAATAAGTTGAGACGCACTTATGTATCATTTAAACTGCTCCACATTTTAACACACTTATAAACAGATTTACACAATAACAACAAGAACAACAAACACACTTTATATATTTTATAATAAACTAAACAGCAATACACAGTATAATTAAACAAAAAATTAACCTAAAATGCGTTTTGAAATTAAAATAAAGTGTGTTTTGTTGTTTAATCAAGTATGATCATATTGTTCATACCTTTACTCTGTTTTGATGAAGGTTTGTCATGCTTGTATTTTGTTCTTCTTTCCCCTTCGTTACCTGTGTTCATATTTGCAAATGCGTTTGTAGTGATCATAATAATAATCAGAGAATCAATCAAGATGCAATTTTGAAAATGTAAATCATAAAACGCACCTGTTTTTCGTTTGGACGCCATGCTCTGTTTATGTAATTCTTCGTTTTGTCGATCGTCTTTTCACTGTGTGTGTGTGTGTTTTTTTTTTTTTTTTGGTGAAAATAAACCCAAATTGAATGAGGTAGTGTGCTTTTGTTTCTCAATTTTGGTAACCGTCGTTTTGATTTTGGTGAATTGACGGTTCAAATTAAAAAAATTAAACGCGTTAATTTTTTGTTTGACTAATTTACCCTTGAGTTTGATTTAAACATGTTTAATTAGATGATCTGTTCATTTTTTATCTAATGATCCCTGATTGCTTCTTACACTTTGTATGTTAAGGTAGCTTTGTACAATATCTCTTCCCATGACTTTATTATTATTATTATTATTATTATTATTATTATTATTATTATTATTATTATTAATACTAAATAATATATTAAAACAAACTATAGTTTTTTTAACGTATTATATCACTTTTTATTTTATATTTTGTTCAACTATGAAGTTCACGGGTTTTAACCTAGTTCCACTAAGAATAATGAGTGAAAGTGAAGCGATATCAAACTCTTTAATTTGTTTGTATATATGCTAGATGCTACAAACACATACCCGTCTTCTACATTATTTCCACTAAAAAGTCAACTAAATATTGTAACAAGGGGCGTAGTCAAGTATAACCTAAGGTGTGCGGTCGCACACCTTGAAAAATAATTAGTGTATTTTATAGGTGAAAATCCCAATTGCACTCCTTGAAAGTTTATAAAAACCCCCGATTGTACCCAAAACCCCACATCGCACCCCTTGAAAAACAATCCTAGATCCGCCAATTATCGTAACAATTCCAAACACATCTACCAATTTGGAGAAGAAATTTTCTCAACATTCAATGTTATCAATATCTTCTTTTTGACGAAACTGATTTGACCCTTCCGTTATTACTTGTTAGAATATACTTTATTTTAATATAACTAGCAGGAACTCACGTGGTGTGGCGGGGCTGCACCCGTAAACTTTTTTTTACATAAATAATAATTTTTAACTAAAAGTCATAAGGTATTTATGGACGATTCATTATGGTGATACTAAGTAGGTAAGAAGCAAAAACCTAATATTTAGTTATAAATTATTTAGTGTCCATGAGTTCTTGAGTACCTTGAATAAGTTTGTAAAACTACCGTTGGATACTTTATATAACTGTATGATATTTCGACATTTATAAAACTATGTTGTATATAAACATAGCTTTATAACATAGATTTTTAAAATGTAATACAGAGTTAAAAATGATGCAGTAAAAAAAATTCAACTCCTAGTAAGTTCTATATTTTTTTTTTCATTGTATGTAGTTTATTTAACAAGTATTGTGTTTGTTATGTTCAACCGGTTGGTTGTTTCCGCAAACTGAAATTAATTATGTTAATAAGTTGAATTAAATTGATAAGAATTGGGACCACCAATATTAAACTGACCCGAGTCCATTTAGACTAAACCCTACCTAAAAATTTTGTGTTGGATTGATGGCGTGTTAATTCACACCCCTAGCTCCATGTCCTGAACATATAGTTATGATTAAAAGCAAAACAAAAAAAATGAGCCTATGTGCCAAATCCAATTGTTAAAAAGGTTTGCACATGTAACGACTTATAGAAATTTATTGGAAAAATCTATACTATTATATAATGCATCCTAGATGGACATCAAGGTAATTTCACTACCATTTTAAGATGGCATATGAAGAGGCATAAGCATACATCTTTATATTTTAGCCTTTTTCTTCCCATTATGCCCCTTTATACAACATATCATGCCTATGGTACATGTGACTAATACACGATTAATATCTTCTCCACAATGTAACCCCCTTTATACATTAAAACATATATGATGTTATGAATTGGACTAAATTAAATAGAATTGAAGATTATGATTAATTTTCCAATGAAGAGTCATGTCAATAAACAAGAACTTGTTAGAAATGCATTTATATAACCATTGGCATGACCTCATATGTCATTATGTTATCATTCACACACAAAGCATCCTCTCAATCACCATTTTGATCACAAGAATGCAGCCATTGCCAAGCTCTGATTAACACTTGTAACACCCCAACCGATGGCGGAAACATCGGGGTGCCACGTATTGATGATTGTTCAGTAGCTCATGGTAAATAATAAATTTCAATAAATGATTTAAATAAATTACATACAATTGTTCTAAGAATTTGTACATCAAAATGAAAATAACAAGCTACGCATCTTCAAGCATTAACTCTAATCTTCGAGCATGTTATAACCTGAAACATGTTAAGTTTGAAAATATTTTGGGTCAACAAAAGTTGGTGAGAATTACATAGGTTTTTGATGATAAATGAATAAAATGTTATGCAATTCATGTGTCATGTTAATCTAGCCCATATGTGAGAACATATTAGAAATAAATCGAGTGCATAATCAACCCTGCTGACTGTTATAAAATGATACATACCATACACTTATGGTCCCAATGAATATGTTATGCGATAACAAACACCCACGTAACCTTTGTAGGAGGCACGTATCCGGGTGGGATTGTCAGTCCAATAGATCTATCAATGTATACCGTCGGCTGATCAATGTTAATGATTATGCTAGAATGGTGCTTACTCTAATCATGCTCAAGACAATATGCAACATAGAAAACACATAGACACATTGATGATTGAATTGCAATGAAAATGTTATAACATGTTTCACCCCAAAAATGGTGATAAATAAAAGGGGCTATGTAAACTCACCTGAAATTCACTGTGTAAGTATTTGCAAGTAGCAAAAAGTCTGAACTTGGATTAATTGAACTCTTGTATCCTATTACAAATAAACGATGCCTTAAATTCTATTGCAAATACGCTTGTTTCGTTTCTTGGTTGTAAAGATAGTTGATTCAACTACCTAGTCTCGTATTGTAAACAATACGTGTCTTAATGTGTATAACTTAACGAACCGATAAGAATTTAGTTTTGTTTCTTTAGGTAGACGCGTATGTCTAGTTGTTATAATATACA
Organism: Ambrosia trifida; assembly: GCA_028751855.1. Taxonomy (NCBI): domain Eukaryota; kingdom Viridiplantae; phylum Streptophyta; class Magnoliopsida; order Asterales; family Asteraceae; genus Ambrosia; species Ambrosia trifida. Next base: position 92,928,883 of record CM054126.1, read on the forward strand.
CTTTAATATAGTATTTAGAATCGCGACTTAATCTATTTGTCAAATAATCATTTTGAAATGGCACGTTGGATAATAATATATGTATCATTAGCACGGCAAAAATAGAATTTAAATATTGTATTTATTGTTAAAATAATCAATTTGTGAAAGCGTGTTGGTTCGGAGGTAATTCTATTTGTGAAAACGTAGTTTATTGTACAAATTCATAGATTTGAACCCTTGACATGTTTCTTATGTTTTATAAAAATTTGGGCAGAGTTTCCTCTGTTTTTGTAAGAAACCAGACAACGCAAGTCGTCTATTTTTATCCCAAAAATTAATCGCCCAAGTTCTCATCATACAATATAATTCAACTAAAGTTAATCAAGTCTTTATATAAAACAAGTGGTTCGAGTTATCAAAGCTATAATTATAATGAACGAGAGGTTATACGTTTGTTAAGTGATACATATATTTATAGTTCGCCATTTGACCATTCTAATAACAATATGTATTAACATAAGTTAGTCGTTATTCTATTCGTCAAGCTAACAAACAAATAAGTAGTTTTTATTACAACTCGGTTTGGTTCGTTTAGATTTTAGAATAAAAAAATTTAAATATAATAAACACGAAATGAAATGAATAAACTAAAGTCGTGACGTGCGTGTTATACCTTCCCGAGTCGCGTATTTGCCTCGTAAATCGTGTGGACAGATCTGACAGGTTTGACCACGTTTGACTAGTTGACCAATCTTGACCGAACACCACAGTTGACTGGATCTGGAACGTTTGACTGTTGTTAACCCGTGTCCCGATGCTCGATTTACTCGAAATGGTTTGGCTCGAGATGGGAACAATCCAAACATCATATAATATGAATCGAAATGAACCTTACAAACCGGAACCACAAGTGACTGCTCTCATCACCGACCCGGACCACCCGAAGCTGAACTGACTGGAAACAAGGACCGGACAAGCAGAGCCGCCTCCTGTTCATTCCTGTAGCAGATCTGGGACTAAGATTCACGTGCTAAATCTTCACATATCTCGACCCGTCTATACGCTGACCCGACTGAAACCAAGCAACCTTGGTCACGGGTTATCGGGGTGGAGTGGTGATTGCGATGGTCTCTGGAGTGGTGGTGGTCTTCGGCGGCGGCTGCAGAAGTTAGGGAGGGAGGAGATGAAGTGATTAGGTGTTTGAGAGTGGTGTGTTGTGGTGGAAGGGAGATGGAGATATGGTTATTGGCGGCGGGTGGTGGTAGTTCGGGTGGTTGGCAGCGGTGGTGTAAATCCACGGCGGGTTTCCTTGTCCCCTGCCGCTTGTACGAAGTCAGGAGGGAGAGAGGATTGGTTGTGGGTGTGGAGGACTTGAATGTTAGAGTTGAAGAAGGAGAGGTAGAGAGGATAAGGGTTTGGAGCTAGGGTTATGATGAGGAAGAAGATAGGTAGGTGATGAATGAAGAAGGAGAAGATTTAAATAGGTAGGGTTTGTTATGTGGGTTAGGTGGACACCGCGTATACGAACTCGTTACCGACTCGGGTCTCGTTTATGAATTAAACTCGTTTAACCAATAGAATAATTATATTATGTGATTTATTTATATAAACCGACGTATGACTAGTATTTGGACTACGTATATATTATATATATTTTTGTCGCGCTTAGAAATTTACCAGGATAAGTGTCGGTTTACTAATATGTTAATACTTACAACGTGTTATTATTAGTTTCAACGCTATAATAGTGTAATCAAGTAATTTAATTTATAAATGAATAAAAAAAAATGTATTTCCTGTTATCGAGATATAATTGTTAACGAATTAACGCATCGTCTTATGAATAAAATATTATTATTATATTATTCGAGAACGCTGGGCGTTACAGTCTCCCCTACTTTTGGGAACTTCGTCCCGAAGTTATTAAAAACACAGGGTTGAGTGTGATTGGGTAGGAGTTAAGACAACTATGGTTTAGAAAAATTTGGGTTAAGTTACAACGTGAATTTATAAGTAATAGGATAATATGTTTCGAATAATTTGGGTAAGAGTTTTGATATGTGTGAGTTTTAAGGGTTGGATTAGGTTCGTCAGAAATAGCAAGGAGAATAAGAATCTAACAAAACACTAAACTTAAGTTTTAGGAATTCTAAAAGAAATGAGTGAGTTGATTGACTATGGAAGGACTAAATGAATTACTAGGTAACTAGCGTTTATAATTGATTATTTACCGAAAACCTTGATAGAATTCCACACTACCTTAACGTACCTGTAAATTCATGATTACGTTCCGGACCGCAATCACCAATTTACCTTACATTAGGGTTTTATGTCCTTCTATGACTCTAAACACATATGTAAGTAATGCAAAATAACCTTGTGATTGAATCTTTGTATCAATGAGTCTAATAAATCTTTGTATCAATTTACATGTATAATGTATCCAAAGATGAGTCCAACTGTTGAGCAGGAAAAAGACTTCTACCAGTCAGTGAGTAGGAACCTCTACCGATTGTTGAGCAGGTGCGATAGCCTCTACCAGTCGTTGAGCAGGTTATTAAAACCTCTACCGACTGTTGAGCAGGCATGATGACCTCTACCAATCGTTGAGCAGGTTATTAGAACCTCTACCGACTGTTGAGCAGGCATGATGACCTCTACCAATCGTTGAGCAGGTTATTAAATACTCTAGTAACTGTTGAGCAAGTACTTCATCCTCTACCAGTTGTTTGATTAAGTGTAACAATTGTTTTTGGCTTAACACATAAGTTGCAAATTGATAATACATACATGTAAGCAAGTTTGTAAATGCATCAAATATCGAGTATAGCATGCGAGTTGTAACAGAGTTGCCCTAGACAAGGTTAATGACTCTAGGTGTGTTTATAGTAAATTGTTCAGGTAGATAATCAAATCCTCATGTATAACTAATATTCAAGTTTTGATGCAACGAACAATTAAGTTTTCAATAGTGTGGTTATCGTGGAGATTAAGTTCATGTTCGAGGAGGTAAAGGATGTAAATTTGGATTTTGAGAGATGATGAAAACTCAAAGTAAAATCAAAGTTGTGAAAAATGGTGAACGTGTAAATGGTTGATAAAGGGTTTAATTTATAGGGTTTCAAAAAGACGCAAGTAACAAGGTGATCATGCAGAATAATCGTGGGGTTTGAATTAATAGTTAGATACAAGCGTATGAGAAAACATGATTACGGTATTTGCCAAAAATTTGTAATAGTTCGAACAAGTTTAAAATAAGTATGTGTCAATGGAAAAATTGTAGAGTAAAGTTTTGTTCCTGTGGATGAAAAGATTTTATTTTCTAAATTGGTTTCGTATATAAAACAAAAGTCATTAAATTGTACAACTAAATTGATTTAGACCAAAATATTTCGATGAGTCACAGGTTTTAAACACGATGTCGGATTTCAAAAATCAAGAATTTGTTCAGACGTTTTGTATAATAGGCTTCGAGTAATACATAAAAGAAGTCATTCTTAATAGATTAAAACATTTTTTTTTTTATCGTAAATCATTTGTTACGCCAATAAATTGTTCAATAAAATTTGAAATTTAGCAAATAAGTTTGTAGAATTAAAAGACTCTTTTAAAAAAAATATATATATTTATTTGTTATATTTTGTGAAATTCTCAAGTGATGAAAGTTTGACAAAATTCAGTACTCTTTAGCTTTGGTGCTACGGTATCTCCTATACACAGATTATAAGGTTACAGTTTAAACAAGGATTTTAAAATCTCGAATGTGATAAAATTTTATGGTTGATGGTATCTTCAAAATACTCATAAATAAAATGTAGGGGGGGGGGGGAGTTTAAAATAAAATTGGTCAGAAACATCAAAGATAATAGATTTAAAATATGTAACATGATGTAAAGGGAAACATGTGATTTGGGTTAGATGTTAAAAATAATTAGACTTATGGGTAATATTATAAGTTTGTAAAATGAATTAGGATTGTGAAACCCAGTAATGATTCATGAAGTTTAAGCTAATGAGAGAATTATATAAGAAGAAAATATATTTGAATTGTAAAAAAAAATTTGAGATTCAAAACTTAGATTTTTTTTTTATTCAGGAGTGAGGGGGTATAAATGAAACACAAAGATTGTAAATATCTAACCCTGAATAAACGAAAATGTTGGCTTATCAAAACAGATCAGGTCTAAGCCCTACGAATTTGCCCTAATAATCTAGAGTTACGTTAGGATTATAGCAAGTAAGTGAAAGAGAGTATGCAAGACTAAGTTAGGCTAAGAATAAGGATGAGGATATGGATAGGGATAGAGATAGAGATAAGGATAAGGTAGAGCTACAAGTAATTGAAGCAAGTACTGGTTAAAGTCCTAAGGTTATAGACTAGATTATTTTTCTAATAACCTAATTCCCTATAACCATGGCTCTGATACCAATCTGTAACACCCCAACCGATGGCGGAAACATCGGGGTGCCACGTATTGATGATTGTTCAGTAGCTCATGGTAAATAATAAATTTCAATAAATGATTTAAATAAATTACATACAATTGTTCTAAGAATTTGTACATCAAAATGAAAATAACAAGCTACGCATCTTCAAGCATTAACTCTAATCTTCGAGCATGTTATAACCTGAAACATGTTAAGTTTGAAAATATTTTGGGTCAACAAAAGTTGGTGAGAATTACATAGGTTTTTGATGATAAATGAATAAAATGTTATGCAATTCATGTGTCATGTTAATCTAGCCCATATGTGAGAACATATTAGAAATAAATCGAGTGCATAATCAACCCTGCTGACTGTTATAAAATGATACATACCATACACTTATGGTCCCAATGAATATGTTATGCGATAACAAACACCCACGTAACCTTTGTAGGAGGCACGTATCCGGGTGGGATTGTCAGTCCAATAGATCTATCAATGTATACCGTCGGCTGATCAATGTTAATGATTATGCTAGAATGGTGCTTACTCTAATCATGCTCAAGACAATATGCAACATAGAAAACACATAGACACATTGATGATTGAATTGCAATGAAAATGTTATAACATGTTTCACCCCAAAAATGGTGATAAATAAAAGGGGCTATGTAAACTCACCTGAAATTCACTGTGTAAGTATTTGCAAGTAGCAAAAAGTCTGAACTTGGATTAATTGAACTCTTGTATCCTATTACAAATAAACGATGCCTTAAATTCTATTGCAAATACGCTTGTTTCGTTTCTTGGTTGTAAAGATAGTTGATTCAACTACCTAGTCTCGTATTGTAAACAATACGTGTCTTAATGTGTATAACTTAACGAACCGATAAGAATTTAGTTTTGTTTCTTTAGGTAGACGCGTATGTCTAGTTGTTATAATATACACTTTAATATAGTATTTAGAATCGCGACTTAATCTATTTGTCAAATAATCATTTTGAAATGGCACGTTGGATAATAATATATGTATCATTAGCACGGCAAAAATAGAATTTAAATATTGTATTTATTGTTAAAATAATCAATTTGTGAAAGCGTGTTGGTTCGGAGGTAATTCTATTTGTGAAAACGTAGTTTATTGTACAAATTCATAGATTTGAACCCTTGACATGTTTCTTATGTTTTATAAAAATTTGGGCAGAGTTTCCTCTGTTTTTGTAAGAAACCAGACAACGCAAGTCGTCTATTTTTATCCCAAAAATTAATCGCCCAAGTTCTCATCATACAATATAATTCAACTAAAGTTAATCAAGTCTTTATATAAAACAAGTGGTTCGAGTTATCAAAGCTATAATTATAATGAACGAGAGGTTATACGTTTGTTAAGTGATACATATATTTATAGTTCGCCATTTGACCATTCTAATAACAATATGTATTAACATAAGTTAGTCGTTATTCTATTCGTCAAGCTAACAAACAAATAAGTAGTTTTTATTACAACTCGGTTTGGTTCGTTTAGATTTTAGAATAAAAAAATTTAAATATAATAAACACGAAATGAAATGAATAAACTAAAGTCGTGACGTGCGTGTTATACCTTCCCGAGTCGCGTATTTGCCTCGTAAATCGTGTGGACAGATCTGACAGGTTTGACCACGTTTGACTAGTTGACCAATCTTGACCGAACACCACAGTTGACTGGATCTGGAACGTTTGACTGTTGTTAACCCGTGTCCCGATGCTCGATTTACTCGAAATGGTTTGGCTCGAGATGGGAACAATCCAAACATCATATAATATGAATCGAAATGAACCTTACAAACCGGAACCACAAGTGACTGCTCTCATCACCGACCCGGACCACCCGAAGCTGAACTGACTGGAAACAAGGACCGGACAAGCAGAGCCGCCTCCTGTTCATTCCTGTAGCAGATCTGGGACTAAGATTCACGTGCTAAATCTTCACATATCTCGACCCGTCTATACGCTGACCCGACTGAAACCAAGCAACCTTGGTCACGGGTTATCGGGGTGGAGTGGTGATTGCGATGGTCTCTGGAGTGGTGGTGGTCTTCGGCGGCGGCTGCAGAAGTTAGGGAGGGAGGAGATGAAGTGATTAGGTGTTTGAGAGTGGTGTGTTGTGGTGGAAGGGAGATGGAGATATGGTTATTGGCGGCGGGTGGTGGTAGTTCGGGTGGTTGGCAGCGGTGGTGTAAATCCACGGCGGGTTTCCTTGTCCCCTGCCGCTGGTACGAAGTCAGGAGGGAGAGAGGATTGGTTGTGGGTGTGGAGGACTTGAATGTTACAGTTGAAGAAGGAGAGGTAGAGAGGATAAGGGTTTGGAGCTAGGGTTATGATGAGGAAGAAGATAGGTAGGTGATGAATGAAGAAGGAGAAGATTTAAATAGGTAGGGTTTGTTATGTGGGTTAGGTGGACACCGCGTATACGAACTCGTTACCGACTCGGGTCTCGTTTATGAATTAAACTCGTTTAACCAATAGAATAATTATATTATGTGATTTATTTATATAAACCGACGTATGACTAGTATTTGGACTACGTATATATTATATATATTTTTGTCGCGCTTAGAAATTTACCAGGATAAGTGTCGGTTTACTAATATGTTAATACTTACAACGTGTTATTATTAGTTTCAACGCTATAATAGTGTAATCAAGTAATTTAATTTATAAATGAATAAAAAAAATGTATTTCCTGTTATCGAGATATAATTGTTAACGAATTAACGCATCGTCTTATGAATAAAATATTATTATTATATTATTCGAGAACGCTGGGCGTTACAACACTCACTTCGAACATAAGGATCTCAAGATCGTCATTATACTGGTTATTTTTCTCTATTTCAATCAAGGTACGGTTATACGTTATATATTCTAAAATTCTATAAATGTTACTTAATATTCAGAACTATTTTAAATATATGAAGTTATTATTGGAGCACTTTATTCAGAACTATTTTAGATAATTGCCTTTAATTTTATTTACAAATTAACTATTTAGTTTTACACGCACTTTTATATTCATTTTGTCATATTCACTATTCTAATTATATAGAAATAGTTATTTTTTTGCATTATGTGATATTTATTTATTGAAATATATATAACTTGACATTTTCATACATGCTACTGATTGGTGTTTATACTTAGACATAGTTTGACATTTTTGTAACTAGTGTAACTTGATAGATAATTCCTTTTAATATGTATGTAAAGTGATTTACGTTTTTTTTATTTAGATTAAATGAATAGAATATTATATTAATTAGAATTCTTCATAATGAGGGTATGGGTGTCTCATTAGACGAAACAATCGCCAACATGAGAAATGACATATATACGTTCAGAGCATATTCGGGAATATACTACAAAATCGACCAGTTAGTACTACGGGATGGCAAACCCATCTCATACGCCATTCTTTATTTTTTTTATGGCTTCATTTAGAGTATTTAGCTACTTTTTTAGAGACTGAAATCTTGTCTTCTGATTCATGTTTTCAGTATTCTCCCGCATCAATTTTTATTTTTTATTTGTGCTTTCAATATCAAAGGACTTCCACCAAAATAATTGTCACACAAGAATACATGATGACTTTTAGTTTAAAATTATTATATATGTAATAAAAGTTTACGGATGCAGCCCGCCGCAACGCGCGGGTTCCTGCGAGTACTATATAGTTAGATTGAAGCCATACTTGGTTAGGAGGAATAAGATAATTAAATCAAATATCTAGTATCAATAAAAAAAAAGGTATAAAAACCCCAAAAGCTACATGATAAGATCAGCGAGTCTTAGGGCAAAGATAACATTATATACAACACGAATGTCCTGTATCAATTAAGTTGATGCGTCTGTTTCAAAACACATTCTCTTTAAATCTCTCATTGTTTTAATTTCCTACATAGAAATTTTTACTTAACAATAATAGAAGACCGAAACTCAAGCAAAAAAAAGAGCAGGCCATTAGATTGGATAAATAATGTCATACCATATTGTTCAACCATCTCTAGTCCCTGACTTGGCTATCTCCTTTGGATCCTACAAAAGATCATCAACAAAGAAACTTCATGATAATTAATTTAAATCTCAAATATTTTACAATTTATCAAATGAAGTTACTAAGCCAATACAAAGTAAAAACGTATGCCAAAGTTCAATATTTTATTGGGAAAAAATAATGCAATACATACCGTTTTAGGCTAATGACCCAGGCAGAAAGCTTTCGTCTTTGTCTCCTTTTCACAAATCATAAATCGTTCCATTTCATGCTCAATATGCTTGCGCACATCCATTAAAGCCTGGTAGTAAAAAGCACTAACCTATGTCCACATGCTTGGTCCTCCCTTTTCAAAGATAAATTGGAAGAATATTCTATTTCTCTATGGTTGAAGATGAGAATAATAGGAAGCATGTAATTTTTGAGACATGAGAAGGTGAAGATACATATACACTTCATAGACACTCAAAGGTCTTAATATTAAGCATTCAATTAAGATTTATTGTGTTTTATGAGGGTGAGTTACATCTTGAGATGGATATAAAATATGTATTAGATACATATACAATTGGCATTGAATGTTGTACAAGAGGGTATAAAAGGAAGAAATTGAACAAAAAATATAGATTTATACTAAGACTCTTGATATGTCATCTTAAAAAAGATGTAAATTTACCTTCTTAGTCATCAAGCACTCATTATATAGTAGTATAGATAGATATAGATAATTGAATTATTTAAGCAATTACAAATCTGTGGTGATATGGAAAGATTGTTTTTTTAATGTATAGTTTAAAGCACGTTTATTTACATTATCAAGTATCCTTACAATTCTTTATCATAAAATCTCATGTATATGCTATATTTGGTAACTTTGGTTACGGTTTAATATATTTTTTTAAGTTTCGTATAAAGGGCGAACAAAGATATGATTACCATGAAATCAAAAGTTTATTAATTAGGTTATGTGTCATATTTAATTCAATTGATTAGGGTCCTATAAAATGTTGTCGTGCATGGCATACTCCTTGCCAGAACGTAGCAAACTAGAACATGATTAATCTCAGCATGAACATTATCATCTCACCTCCTCCTTCCATCGCCACTGCCACCACTTTTCGTCGACGCTTCTCTCCCACAACCAGTTCGCCCTTTCCCCTTCGCGGTCTGAACTACGCTTCATTTATTTATAAGCATATTTTTATGACTTCTATTATTATTTTGGTAAATGTATAAATATTTGTTTTCTATTTTTAGGTGGTATAAAGTTTTTCAATTTAGGGTGCAAAGCCTTCAACCAGCTTAGCAACAAAGGTATTTGAACAGTGCTATATTATAAGATTAATAATAGGTGCACTACCATGTCTATTTGTAAATAGCATCTAAGTAATATATTTCTCGTGATAACGATTAACAGAATATCCATATATCTTTTTCATATATAAATTGGCAAATGGCAATTGCCCGTGTTATTACACTAACAAATTAACTAAACCAAACAAGCACGCAGCCCGCCATGAAGACGGGCGGGGTGGGCTGGGCTTGGGGCCCGCTCTTCTGGACCCGAATTTTTTTTAAATTATATATATAGGAGCGGTTATTGTGAAAAGTGACAAAAACGTGCGAAGTGTGCGAAGTCACGTTACATACACAATTACGTACCATAGACAGAATCATTACTACTTCATTACCAAAATTACGTACCACATACATAAATCATTATAGTTCCATTAGAGCATCCATAATAAGGATTACTAGAAACCCCTAAAAACATGTCCACTCAGCTGCCACATCATAAAAGCATACATTCTTTAAAAACACTAAAAACTCATCCAATAAGAAAACCTAAAACCTCTAAAAACATTGCCACATCATCACCACTTTTTATATTGATTTTTAATTACTTATCATTTTATTTCAATAAAATAATATCCCAACCCCCCACCCGGACCCACCTCTAAAGTTTTTAGAGGTTTCTTGTGAAAAACCTCCACAAAAAAACCTCCACCAAAAACCATCCCCACAATAGACACCTATCAAAAAACCACCTCTAAAAACCCCCCTAAAAACCTTATTGTGGATGCTCTTATACACATAATCATTATAGTTTCATTACCAAAATCACCCACCATAAGAGTGGGTGTAGTGGGGGCATTATATTGCGTTATATACAAAAATAGCTCCCCCCACACCGTTAAGGGGGGGCGCTATTTGGCAAAAAGGGGGGCAGGCGTTTTAATTATAATGCCAAATCACAATTGAACCAACCAATCATATAATGCCACGTGGCATAGTGAACCAACCAACCAATCCTTGGCAAAAAAAAAGGGGGGCACTATTTTCCCCTTTACCACTACACCCATTTTTCACTTCATTTCCCCATGCTGACTCAGCTGTCACGTGAACCAATCAGAATCAGGGGCGTTATAAATAACCCCCTCCACTACACATGGTCTAAACATAATCATTCAAAACTTTACATAACAATTTTTCATACCCCTAAAAAACGTAACATACAAAATTACGTACCATAGACAGAATCACTACTAGTTCATAACTAAAATCACATACCAAATATACGTACCATAGACGGAATCACTACTAGTACATGATAAATTACGTAATGATAATTACGTAATGTTTTTATATGTTCATGAAAGCATTACATAATTATCATTACGTAATTATCATGCACTTCGTACATGATAATTACGTAATGATAATTACGTAATGCTTTCATGAACATACAAAAACATTACGCAATTATCATTACGTAATTATCATGCACTTCGCACACTTCGCACGTTTTCATTACTTTGTAGTTGAACCGACCCCTATATATATATATATATATATATATATATATATATATATATATATATATATATATATAGGGGAAGGATAATTTGAAAACCCTCCCCACTTGAGAAAACCCACGAAACCCCAATCATAACCATCCATTACATGTGATCTATGGTCAAGATCAATTCTAGATTTTAGATCAAAAGTTAGGATATATGTAGTACAAAAAGGGGTAAAATGGTCCAAGAATTTGTAAACTCTCTCTCTCTTCCTGACAAACACTCTCTTAATTCATCTCTCATCTTTCTTTCTTAAAAGTTGTGCATATGTATATTATTTTATTAATATAAAGTGAGAATGTTTTTCTCTAAATTCAAATTTTAATAACAAACAAACAAAAACAAACATTTCTTATAAATATTTTTAAGTAAGTTACCAGAATTTGAGTAGCACATTCTTCAATCGTTGACTCACCAACAACAAAAACATATGTTTTCATAACTCATCTCACAAAAACATGTAATAAAATATAACCCAACAACAAAACATATGTTTTTGCAACCTAATCTCACTAAAAACATATAATAAATTATAACTCAACAACAAAACATATGTTTTCACAATTTATCTCACAAAAACATATAGTAATAAATTATAGCCCAACGAAAAAACATATGTTTCCACAACTTATCTCACCAAAATATTATAACCCAACAATAAAAACATATGTTTTCAAAAAACTTATCTCACTAAAAAAATCAAATTATAAATCCAAACAACAAAAAAACATTTGTTTTTAGATGAAAAACAACTTTGATATACAAAAAAAAATAAAATAAATAAAATAAAAAAACTAAACTGAGAGAATAAAAAATATATTCTTTGATAACAAATGCATCTACACATAATCGCATACTTATCTCACCAAAAACATATAATAAATTATAGCCCAACAATAAAAACATACATTTCACATACTTATATCACTAAAAAAAATTCAAATTATAAATCAAAAAGGAAAAACAAAACATATGTGTAGATAAAAAGAAAACTTTGACTATGAATAAAGCTCATTGGTGTTTCTTCACAGAGAATCTTGTCATGGTGTGGTGATAATCATGACTTGTTTACTTGAGAAAATAAGAACCAATTTTTGGAGTACCAAGTCATTGTGCAGCAAGGATGTCTTAAACACATTTCCATGAACCAAACTGTTCATGAGCTAAACATAGTGTGATTGATTTGGGTATTGTTTTTGGCGGATCTGTTCACCTGCCTCTTGTTCTTGCCGGATCTGTTCACGCCGGATCTTGTGAATGAAATGGTCAACAAAAATCCAACGTGTGCGAACCACCGCCAGGGACTTCAAGATCTTCTCGAAAAAATGTGCAGCCATCATCTTAAAATAACACCAAAAATTTAAACAGGAGTGAACCCCTCTTCCTCTTACTACTTTATTCTTCATCTTCAATGAAGATGTTATTGTTTTTCTATTCATCTTCAATAGAGAGCATAAGAGATATTTTAAAAAATGATAAAAAGATGATAGTTGTTGATGCAAGGTTTGGTTTAGAATGTAATAGCAAGTCTCGAGATTGAAGAAAAGAAAGAATATGTTGAACCATAAAAACATAAAAAGCATTTGTGTGTCAGGTAAAAGGATTTGACAAAATACATGTTCCTAAAATACCCTTCATGAGTTAATTGAGAATAGTGACGTGGAGAATTATGAGCCTTACAATGGGGTTTAATTGGTTTGCTCAACTAGGGGTGGTTTTCAATTTAGAATTCCCCTATATATATATATATATATATATATATATATATATATATAGGATTTGGTTCAAATGAGAACCTTTTCCCAAATTGAGAACTAGAGAACCATTCTGGGCCACACATTTCTCTAAGGCAAAATTTTTTTTTTTTTTTTTTTTTTTTTTTTTTTTTTTTTTTTTGCAAAAATCGCTGCTTTATATGTAAGGAAAATTTTTTTTTTTATTTTTTTTGTATTTTTTTTTCAGTATACACATGTGTATAATTGCATTATACACAGGGGTAACTTTGTAAAATAGTAACCAACTTTCAAAAGTGTTCCAATTAGGTCACTCAACAATTTTTTTTGTTTCAATTAGGTCACTCAACATTCACTTAGTATGTAAATTAGAGGTTTTTTCATCTATTTTGTAGGTAACTATGGTAATGTGGCTTTTTGTTTATTTTTTTCCTATCTATTAATGCCGACGTTAAGTGATGGTGTGGATTTAACATATATTTTTTAATTTTTTAATATAATTAACATTTTATTTTCTTTTTTTAATACATCTACATATATTTAAAATCCTGACTCCAACATCTTCTCCTCCATGTCATTCTTGACACATACAAAATTTTACAAGACTCGATTTTAATGTTTAGTCATTTAATTGGGCAAAAAAAAGGATGAGTGACCTAATTGAAACACTTTTGAAACTTGGTTACTATTCTATGAAATATTCCCAATGCTATATACACATATGTATAACTGAAATATACACATATGTATAGCTGAAAAATGCTATATACACATATGTATAATTGCTATACACATATGTATAATTGTCATATACACATATGTATAAATGAAAAAAAAATTCAAAAAAAATAAAAAAAAAAATTTTCCTTGCATAAAAATGTGCGATTAAAGCAAAAAAAAAAAAAAAAAAAAAAAAAAATTTTTTTTTTTTGCCTTTATATGAAATGTGTGGCTCAGAATGGTTCTCTCAGTTCTCAAATAGGGGTTGGTTCTCTTAGGATCTCTACCCTATATATATATATATATATATATATATATATATATATATATATATTGTATATTTAGTGTGTGTATATATATTTGTATACTATAAACAAAAATTTTGTTAGTAGAGTTGGAAAAACTATGTTAATATAATATAGATGTCTCAAGTTCAAGTCTAGTATCTAGCATTAAGATCTTAATTTTTTTAATTCAATCTCCTTTACTAAAATTTTGGGCCCAGTTTTTTATGTTGCCCAATGCTCAAAATTTTTTAGGGTTCTTACGGATGGTCTTGCTAGTACGTATAATTGTATAAACACAAAGTATGTGCGTGAGGCACCTTTTGATCAAAGTTGTTAGGTGGTGCAGATGTAATGCAACATAGTGAATTGCCAATTGTTGAGAAACAACATGTAGTAAACAGGTATGCCGAATCCATCAAGTCAATATTCGTTTCCATGGACGATGGGAAGATAAGTCCATCAGCTTACGACACAGCTTGGGTTGCACTTATAGATAATATGGATGGACAACGCGGTTGTCCTCAATTCCCATCAAGTCTACAATGGGTCACGAACCATCAGCTCCCTGATGGCTCGTGGGGCGAACCTTTGACGTTTTCAGCTTTTGATAGGCTCCTTAACACGTTGGCTTGTGTGATCGCGCTAACTTATTGGAAGATTCATCCTGATAAATGTGGAAAAGGTACCAGCATCTATCTTTCTATACCACTTTATCATGTTAATATTAATTTGATATTATACAGGAACGAAATTTGTGAACGAAAACATGAACAAGCTTGGAAACGAAAAAGAAGAACATATGACACCTGGTTTTGAATTAGTCTTCCCTTCGCTCGTTGAACTCGCATGTAAACTAGGAATCAAAGTGACAATCGATTCTCCCGTCATGGAAATGATCTATGCAAGACGAGACATGAAGCTCGCAAAGTCAGTTACCTTATATAAATGTATTTGGCTTGAGTGATTTCCAAATATGTGCTTCTTTTACATACATTTCATAAAAGTTGCATTCGTGCTTGAAACTTGGTTTCATTATAGTAGGTGAGGGAGGTGTAGCTTGAAGACAATAGCGGGTGAGATGATCATGTGAGTTTTAGCAATTGCAATAGTAACAACAACGGATTAACATCTTTAATTAAGAATTTATATATAAATAATAATAATAATAATAATAATAATAGAATTAGTAATTGTGACTAAGTTTAGGTATTGTCAGGAATTATTATCATTTATAGATACTATATCAGTAATACATAATCACGCTTTTTATTACGTATTTGATATGGTTTCATTCAATTTTATTCCTCTATTGACGGATCTTGAACTTTTAAATATGGGTGGGGACCGTACGTTTTAAAGAAAAAAATAGGGGCGGCCTGGTCCCCAGTATGATCCGCCCATGCCCTCTGACACAACAGCATCAAGAGAAAAACAAATAAAACGTAATTTAGAGAGTAATCACTTGTTTGCTTTTTTTATAAATCTATAATCACTATTTATTTATGTGGTGATAATAGGATACCCAAAGACATAGTTCACAAGATCCCAACAATCATGCTTTATAGCTTGGAAGGGAATGGGATGAAAGATTTGGAATGGGATAAGCTTTTAAAACTGCAATCCGATAATGGATCCTTCCTTTTCTCTCCAGCAGCAACTGCTTTTGCATTCATGCAAACTAAAGATCAAAAGTCTCTTGCATATTTAACCAATCTTGTTGCCAAGTTCCATGGAGGAGGTAACAACAATATCACGAGAATGAACTTTTGATCATCCATTAAACCCAGAATAAACATCCATGGCATCTAAAGTCTATATCCCTAACATTTGGGATAATACCTCTAGACGCATCCTCTGTTAAGGTCTCATATTTAGACCGACGCCAACTCTAGACGCAAACGCAAACTCCGTTGGGGGATCATATCTCTAGACGCCAACTCTGTTAAGGAATCATAACTCTTGACGTCACGTCAACTTTGGTAGGAGATCATACCTCAGACGCATTCTCTGTTAGGGGCTCATCTTTATACATCAACTCAGGAAATCGTACCTCTAGATGCCAACTCTGTTTTGTGTGAAGTCCCTAACATTTAGACGTCGTTGATGTTTATTCTTGCTTTAATGGATGGTCAACCATTCATTCTCGTGATTTTTCCTAATATATCTTACCTGATATTCATGGAATAGATTATAATGAATTCCTGAGCTAAGCTCATCTCATATCATATCATACAATATAATAATTTGATAACTCGTTCAATTCAGTTCCAAATGCGTACCCTGTAGACATGTATGAACGAATTTGGAGCGTAGATCGCCTACAACGCCTTGGAATTGCACGCTATTTTGGTCCCGAGATCAAGGATTGTCTAACCTATATCTACAGGTGTATTAAACTTTGAGTTCAAAACAGAAAGCCAATATATTGAGTTCTAAATAATGAGCTACTAAGATCCTTGTGTGAATGTTTTAAGGTACTGGGATGATCAAGGAATCGGTTTTGCTAGAAATTGCAATGTACCAGACCTTGATGACACTGCAATGGCTTTTCGGGTTTTAAGAACTAATGGTTATCAAATTTCTACGGGTTAGTTTCATTAACAGTAATAGCTCAAAATAGATGTTACGCGTTGTCTTATAATTGATCAATTGTTTTGTGATAGATGCATTTCTACACTTTAAGAAAGATGGACAATTCGGGTGTTATCCTGGACAATCAACAGAAACTGTGACTGTAATGTTCAATCTATATAGAGCATCACAAGTTCTTTTTCCCGGAGAGAAAATCCTCAATGACGCCAAGAACTTTTCTCATAAATTCTTGACAGAAAAACGATTAAACAACCAACTTTTGGATAGATGGATCATCACAAAAGACTTGGCTGGTGAGGTAAAAAAAAACTACCAAATAAAAAATATAAGCGCGCAGTACATAGTCGTGTGACCAAAAGTTTTGTGCACAGGTTGAATATGTGCTTGATGTCCCATGGTATGCTAGTTTGCCTAGACTCGAGGCAAGATATTATTTGGAACAATATGGAGGTGAAAATGATGTTTGGATCGCCAAAACCCTTTATAGGTGTTGTTATATGTCATCCTATTATTTTCTAGTTAGTTGATTAATTAAAAAAACCTAATTTTCTACTTAATTACACATAATTCAAATGTAATTATATACAGGATGGAAAATATTTGCAATGACAAATATCTTGAGATGGCCAAATTGGACTACAATAATTGCCAAGAAATTCATCAGTTGGAATGGATACAAATTCAAGAGTATGTTATCTTTTATTTGAACTACCATGTTTGATTATGATTAGATGTACCTATCACTCTATTAGACAGACGAATAATTCTATAAGCACAGGTGAGGATTACTAGAGAGTAGAGAGAATCCGTTGGTAATGCTATGTTGAAAATCTGTTCGTGGTTTCATTAGTTTTTTGAAGGAACTTCCAAATTATAGAGAATTATATTTCTTTAAAATTTGTATTTTAATAAATTATTATTAAATATATTTTGATTTTTATTTTAAAATCAAAATAAACTTCAAAATTATTTAAAGAATTGAAACGTGGATCAAAAAACTCCAATTATGAACCATGAGAATTTCTACCTCCCGAACTATCTTTAAAAAAAAAAATCTGAACCTTATGTTTTTTACTAATGTAGAAAAATGGTTTGCGTTTTTTTAGGCGTGTATTCTTTGGTTTACATAAGTGTAAAAAAATTACGTAATTAAAACAGCGTCAGAGTTACTTATGTAAAACCGAAAAACATAAGCGTAAAAAATGCATACATATTTTATTTTACTTTTTATTTTGTTTTATTATTTATTTATTTTTTTATTATTATTATTATTATTATTATTATTATTATTATTATTATTATTATTATTATTATTATTATTATTATTATTATTATTATTTTGTAGTTTTTTGCATGCATCCCTAAGTAAAAAACATAAGGTTTGAAAAAAAGTTTGAGGGTAGGGTAAACACTTCATCTATGGTTGCTTTGAAGTTTGAATAGCCATATCATTTATGGGTCAGCTTCCTAATCCATTTGAAGCGTCTCCATCCTTCTACAAGCAGCAAATTATGAACATCAAACGAATGATTAGTATATTGTGACAATATAACAAATGCATGAAAACTATTCCATACTACTGAATTGGATTTCTTCCTAGCTGAGCTGCTTAGTAATGCTCTCCTTTGACAAACAAAAGATTATGTGTAGGAAAAGTTTTGTAATTTCCCTAATTCCCAAACAGATGGTATGGATTTCTAAAAATCGAGGAGAGTTTAAACGCTAAAGTTCTATGGTCATATTATGAGGCAGCGGCTAGCATATTTGAGCCAGAAAGACGCAATGAGCGAGTCACTTGGGCCAAAACAATGGTCATACTCAACATCATTAAGTCCTTCTTTGGTAGACCTCAGTTCACCAATGCTGACATGGAAGAGTTTGCAGACAAATTTTCAAATCCTAAATGCGATAGAAAACCTTGGCACATGGTCTTGAGTGCACTGCATAATACACTCAACCAAATCTCATCAGAAACACTAATAGCTCATGGAATAGACATCCATCCACACCTCCATCATGTTGTAAGTTCTTTATTAACATAACATATTCATGCAAAATGCAATTATTTAGCTCATCATTGTTCTCTCATTTTGCTTTGTTTTTACGAATATAAGTGGACATCATGGCTTCTCAACTGGCAAAAGAAGGTGGATGTAGTTGGAGGAGAAGCCGAGCTTCTAGTTCAAACGATATACATGACCAGTGGTCGATGGTTACCTGAGGAAAGATTATCTCATCCTCAATACCATAAACTATCCTCTATCGCAAATGATGTGTGTCACCAACTCTCTCTTAAGGTACACAGAGAACAAACATAGTGTACACATCTTAGTTTATATTTCCTTCTATACTGAAATTTATATATTCACATGTGTTTAGGAGGATCATACAATAGGTTATCATATCGAGTCCAAAATGCAAGAACTTGTACAAGTGGTGCTTTGTGACTCACCGGACGATATTGATCCTAATTTGAAGCAGATGTTTTTAACTGTTGCCAAAACATTCTACTATAGAGCATACTTCGATCCTAAATCAATAAATTGCCACATTGGTAAAGTCTTGTTTGAAAATGTGATTTGATATTGATCATGATGGAATTGCTCAAAGTAAAGTCTTTGCAATGATAAGTGAGGAGGACAATCCAAGTAAGTTAAATAAAGGATGAAGAAGAGTATTGATTAATGTAATTCTTCCCTTATAAGAGTGTTGTTTCTAGAGTTCTACGTGTTATGTTGTAGATTGTAATATATTATATTTATCTTAATCACAACTTCAAGTTGGGAAAATATGGTGTTGAGCTTCTATGTTGAGATTTGTGGACATAGCTTAGAGAGTCATTTTATTTGAACGGAAATAACTATGGTAAAAGGAAGGTATGAAATCTGAAAGTAGTGGATAGATGGTAAAATCGAACATATGTCTTCTCAAATATAATACAGAATGCAGGTCCTAATATTGATCAATATGACGTAAGCATATAGAATCCACTTTATAGAAAATAAAAACAAAATTCTATATATAACTATAATAATACATTTCCTGAACATGGTAGAGCTCGGATTTTAATTAGTTTTAGATAAAACTAGTCTCTATTGCCTCAACAAAAAAAAAAACAAAAAAAAAAAGTATTAGATACCGGCAATAGGGGGTATTCTAATTGGTTCACATGTTAAAAGGGAGTCCAGTTAAAGTAAGTGAGGTGGTAAACAAGAAAAGGAGTCGGATAAATAAAGATTTAAAGGGGATATCCATCGCTATGAATTTGAGTTAGCTCAGGGTCATGGCTGACTTTGGCCATAGATCCGGTTGTGTTGTGTTGTTTGGATCAAATAATTTTTAACAATCATGTGTGAACTCTTAGGTGACAAATAATAGAAGGAATTGAAGTGTAATTGTAGAATAGTGTAGGGGTTATTGTAAATAACCTTTAGATGAATGAGATGGGTAGCTAATGATTTGAGATTAATCTCCTTCTTCTCTAATTCTTAGCTCTTGACTCTCTTGACTACCAATTTGTTTCATAACAAGAACCAGGGAGGAAGAGGCAAGCACTAGCAGACTAGTTAGATACACTTTGTCATCATGCAAGCCTTCCACTTGATATGTATTTGGTAGGACAAACTTGAATTCACAACTTTGAAGATTATATTGCAGAACATCTAGGGTGAAACATTCTTTATTGTGACTTCCCCATTAGTTATGATTAACGTCCTTCCGCTCCAACCATTTCTACATAGTAACAATACGTTTATAGTAGTTTCTAAATTAAACTATTTCCAAGGTTTGAACCTTGCACCTCCCCTCTAAAAGGCATATACCTTCACCAAGTCGGCTAGACCCACATTAATGTTCATTGTTCACATTTAGTTGCAACAAACAAATATGACAATGTCTTGTCTTTTCATGTCTTGCTCCGTTTAAATAGTCATGTTTGGATTAACTAAACAGGTATCATCTCGATTGACTTGGTGGATAATTAGAAAGTCAAGTTCAGGTTAGATAGGTCTAGTAAAAGCTACCCACTACTGATAAAAACTGAGATATGTTGACATTAAGATACTCAAGTAAATTTAACTTCAAAAAGTATAAAACAAGCAAATAAAAATAACCCAAAACAAAATCTCTCCATGAATTCAACTGCAGACAATACATGATCAAGAAATGGTCTGTCTAATTCATCCTCTGAGCAGCTTCTTTCGCCAATACCCTTTCCTTTGCCTTTGTTTTTGCCTGAGATTTCGAACCCATTATTCCACCACCCCATTTCTTCCTGTACTCGTCATACTTGTCATTGAAGTTGGCCTAAATAACAACAAAAAAAAAACGCAACACATTATAAGCACAGATCAATCAATTCGTTACAATGAAAACCGATCTAACAGCATGCAAGCAAACGAACCTTGATGGCTTCCAAAATTCTGCTGAATTCCATTTTATCTTCGTTCTTCACTGTGGTCAAACACAGAGCAGATGCGGTTTTTTGATGAACAATCTGAAACAATTCAAAAAGAAACAGGTTAATTCCTATTGTTAAAAGTTTGTTTTAGCAAACGTGAGGCACTATAAGGCGATTAAATGTCAAATGCCGACACAAAAGCTTCAGCCTTCAAATTCTGTGTTACCCATACAAAACGGTCAAACCTGCCCTACTACTTTTCCGGCAAGGCACAAAACTATCAAAGATAAAATACGAGGAACTTACAGCACCCAGTCGAGACTTTCCCTTCACAATGCAGTAAGGAATTTCCATCTTACGGCACAATGCAGGTAGCCAGACAACCAACTCAATCGGGTCCACATCATGAGCAATGATAACCAATTGTGCCTTGTTCTGTAATGATATAAAAGGTTTATTAGTTTTGGTAAAAATAACAGATGCGGTTCAAAAAATAGAAGTGACAGCCCACCTGCTCGATGAGATAAGTGACATGATTTAGACCATACTTCACAACAATAGGCTTCTTTGTTTCAACTGTTTTTCCATCAACCTCGGCCTCAGCTCGTTTCTGAAGACGTTCTTTTTTTGCGGCCTTGTCCTCTGGCCTGTACTTGAGAAGCATCTTGAACAATGTGGTTGCTACATATCATAAAAACAAAACTTTAATATGATAATTCGAAAGTAACCCACTAATGCATATAAAACTAAAAACGAAAGCATAACACGATTTAGTACTTTACAACAGTTTTCAAAACATGATCATAACACAAGTAATCTAACAGAAACATGCTACAAAAAAAAACAATATTCAACCAAACAAATCGTGAAAGAGTGTAGGATTGTTTACTATAACTGGTTATCTAGTTATTGCATTTCAATACAATAAATGAACAGTATTTCGCGTTTGAGTTGATTAGCAAACCGCGTATCAAAGTGCAATTGCAACTTAAAAACGCTTATTCCAAAATACAGTTAGACCATGTGTTATGTGGCTACAAAGGGGTGGCATCTAAGCCACGTCAGCAGACCAAGGAGCACAAACCGTCACATGGGGGCGCTAACCAGACGCAGGGCAGGGGTTTAAACAACATACCCACCCAATCATATCTCGCCACCTCAACCTAATACCACATATCACATAACACCCCACAACACCTTTAGGTGTTGAAGAATGAGCCTATGTGGCGCCACATGGCAGAACTTTTTTCTAATAACACATAACCTCAAAATAAGCAAGCCTAAGCACACACCTAAATTGTCAATCATTTAATTATCATAACCAAAACTTAAACAACATAAACAATAAGTAAAACACAATTACCAAGATTTTTGTCAAGTGTTTTGGTGAACTGGTTCAAAGCAGGAGGCACCTTCAACCGCTGCTTAAGGATCCTCCTCTTCCTCTGAATCCGAACAACTTGCGGCCATCTCACAAACCTATGCACATCCTTCTTCGGCGGCAACGCTCCTCCGATCCCAAACTGCTTCGGCCTCTTCTCGAACAACGGATTCACTACCTTCTCCTATAACACACAAACAAACATCATTAAAAAGTTGTTCAAATCAATCATTCATCAATTAAAACTAGCCAAACTGCTCACTAGCTACTCGAAATATACTCGATAGTCATACAAGCTGGTTCAGTAATAGGAAGCATGTAATTTTTGAGACATGAGAAGGTGAAGATACATATACACTTCATAGACACTCAAAGGTCTTAATATTAAGCATTCAATTAAGATTTATTGTGTTTTATGAGGGTGAGTTACATCTTGAGATGGATATAAAATATGTATTAGATACATATACAATTGGCATTGAATGTTGTACAAGAGGGTATAAAAGGAAGAAATTGAACAAAAAATATAGATTTATACTAAGACTCTTGATATGTCATCTTAAAAAAGATGTAAATTTACCTTCTTAGTCATCAAGCACTCATTATATAGTAGTATAGATAGATATAGATAATTGAATTATTTAAGCAATTACAAATCTGTGGTGATATGGAAAGATTGTTTTTTTAATGTATAGTTTAAAGCACGTTTATTTACATTATCAAGTATCCTTACAATTCTTTATCATAAAATCTCATGTATATGCTATATTTGGTAACTTTGGTTACGGTTTAATATATTTTTTTAAGTTTCGTATAAAGGGCGAACAAAGATATGATTACCATGAAATCAAAAGTTTATTAATTAGGTTATGTGTCATATTTAATTCAATTGATTAGGGTCCTATAAAATGTTGTCGTGCATGGCATACTCCTTGCCAGAACGTAGCAAACTAGAACATGATTAATCTCAGCATGAACATTATCATCTCACCTCCTCCTTCCATCGCCACTGCCACCACTTTTCGTCGACGCTTCTCTCCCACAACCACTTCACCCTTTCCCCTTCGCGGTCTGAACTACGCTTCATTTATTTATAAGCATATTTTTATGACTTCTATTATTATTTTGGTAAATGTATAAATATTTGTTTTCTATTTTTAGGTGGTATAAAGTTTTTCAATTTAGGGTGCAAAGCCTTCAACCAGCTTAGCAACAAAGGTATTTGAACAGTGCTATATTATAAGATTAATAATAGGTGCACTACCATGTCTATTTGTAAATAGCATCTAAGTAATATATTTCTCGTGATAACGATTAACAGAATATCCATATATATTTTTCATATATAAATTGGCAAATGGCAATTGTCCGTGTTATTACACTAACAAATTAACTAAACCAAACAAGCGTGCGGCCCCGCCATGAAGACGGGCGGGGTGGGCTGGGCTTGGGGCCCGCTCTTCTGATGGACCCGAATTTTTTTTAAATTATATATATAGGGGCGGTTATTGTGAAAAGTGAAAAAAACGTGCGAAGTGTGTGAAGTCACGTTACATACACAATTACGTACCATAGACAGAATCATTACTACTTCATTACCAAAATTACGTACCACATACATAAATCATTATAGTTCCATTAGAGCATCCATAATAAGGATTACTAGAAACCCCTAAAAACATATCCACTCAGCTGCCACATCATAAAAGCACCAATTCTTTAAAAACACTAAAAACTCATCCAATAAGAAAACCTAAAACCTCTAAAAACATTGTCACATCATCACCACCTTTTATATTGATTTTTAATTACTTGTCATTTTATTTCAATAAAATAATATCCCAACCCCCCACCCGGACCCACCTCTAAAGTTTTTAGAGGTTTCTTGTGAAAAACCTCCACAAAAAAACCTCCACCAAAAACCATCCCCACAATAGACACCTATCAAAAAACCACCTCTAAAAACCCCCTAAAAACCTTATTGTGGATGCTCTTATACACATAATCATTATAGTTTCATTACCAAAATCACTCACCATAAGAGTGGGTGTAGTGGGGGCATTATATGACGTTATATACAAAAATAGCTCCCCCCACACCGTTAAGGGGGGCGCTATTTGGCAAAAAGGGGGCAGGCGCTTTAATTATAACGCCAAATCATAATTAAACCAACCAATCATATAATGCCACGTGGCATAGTGAACCAACCAACCAATCCTTGGCAAAAAGGAGGGGCGCTATTATCCCCTTTACCACTACACCCCTTTTTCACTTCATTTCCCCATGCTGACTCAGCTGTCACGTGAACCAATCAGAATCAGGGGCGTTATAAATAACCCCCTCCACTACACATGGTCTAAACATAATCATTCAAAACTTTACATAACAATTTTTCATACCCCTAAAAAACGTAACATACAAAATTACGTAGCATAGACAGAATCACTACTAGTTCATAACTAAAATCACATACCAAATATACGTACCATAGACGGAATCACTACTAGTACATGATAAATTACGTAATGATAATTTCGTAATGTTTTTATATGTTCATGAAAGCATTACATAATTATCATTACGTAATTATCATGCACTTCGTACATGATAATTACGTAATGATAATTGCGTAGTGTTTTTGTATGTTCATGAAAGCATTACGTAATTAGCATTACGTAATTATCATGCACTTTGCACACTTCGCACGTTTTCATTACTTTGTAGTTGAACCGACCCCTTTATATATATATATATATATATATATATATATATATATATATATATATATTGTATATTTAGTGTGTATATATATTTGTATACTATAAACAAAAATTTTGTTAGTAGAGTTGGAAAAACCACGTTAATATCATGTACGAAGTGCAGCATTAAGATCTTATTTTTTTTAATTTAATCTTCTTTACTAAAATTTTGGGCCCAGTTTTTTATGTTGCCCAATGCTCAGATTTTTCTAGGGTTCTTACGGATGGTCTTGCTAGTACGTATAATTGTATAAACACAAAGTATGTGCGTGAGGCACCTTTTGATCAAAGTTTTTAGGTGGTGCAGATGTAATGCAACATAGTGAATTGCCAATTGTTGAGAAACAACATGTAGTAAACAGGTATGCCGAATCCATCAAGTCAATATTCGTTTCCATGGACGATGGGAAGATAAGTCCATCAGCTTACGACACAGCTTGGGTTGCACTTATAGATAATATGGATGGACAACGCGGTTGTCCTCAATTCCCATCAAGTCTACAATGGGTCGCGAACCATCAGCTCCCTGATGGCTCGTGGGGCGAACCTTTGACGTTTTCAGCTTTTGATAGGCTCCTTAACACGTTGGCTTGTGTGATCGCGCTAACTTATTGGAAGATTCATCCTGATAAATGTGGAAAAGGTACCAGCATCTATCTTTCTATACCACTTTATCATGTTAATATTAATTTGATATTATACAGGAACGAAATTTGTGAACGAAAACATGAACAAGCTTGGAAACGAAAAAGAAGAACATATGACACCTGGTTTTGAATTAGTCTTCCCTTCGCTCGTTGAACTCGCATGTAAACTAGGAATCAAAGTGACAATCGATTCTCCCGTCATGGAAATGATTTATGCAAGACGAGACATGAAGCTCGCAAAGTCAGTTACCTTATATAATTGTATTTGGCTTGAGTGATTTCCAAATATGTGCTTCTTTTACATACATTTCATAAAAGTTGCATTCGTGCTTGAAACTTGGTTTCATTATAGTAAGTGAGGGAGGTGTAGCTTGAAGACAATAGCGGGTGAGATGATCATGTGAGTTTTAGCAATTGCAATAGTAACAACAACGGATTAACATCTTGATAGAACCAGAAATTGATAGATTAAAATATGAAAATCAAATAAAGGATAGTGCCCAAATTCTAGAATGGGAGGTCTCCAATTACAAGGATTAGAACCTTATTATTATAACATAAAACCTAGACAATTCTCAAAACTAGAACAAGAAAATATTAATAAGCATAATAGAGATAATTGCTCCTAAACTTTAGCCTGTTGACTTTGACTGGGTTTTGACTTTGACTGAACCTTTGACTGGGTATGGGCTGCAATTGGGGTTAAGGGTCCAGCTGAATTCTATCAATACATCCCACCTGGACAAACGACTTGTCCTCAAGTCGGAAAGAAGGGTATTGGCGCACCAAGCAATAAGCCATTCAATTGTAGGCTGACCTGTAACAAAAACCCATGGCGGACGCCATTCGGTTCGATTAGTGGCATTTGGGGCAGTCTTAGCGAAGCCCAGCGATGGGTGCCACTTGCGTATGAACACGAATGATGTCAATTGTGTCGTATCCCAATCAGAATACATATCATGTTTGAACAGCTTCGAAACGTCCATTGATGCACAAAGAGTAACGGTCGTAGCGGCCCAGGTGATTCTTTGAAACATCTCTATGTGGTGCTCTTTTGATTCATCCTCATATTGATACATCCACGTCTTATTTTTAGACCACTCCAATACATAATCATCAACACCAACAACTGAACCCTCATTGTCATAAACATTGGATCTCTTGTTTTGTCCCTTGTGTTGTTGATGGTTAAAATGCTTTGTTTCTTCTTGCTTTATTTCTTCTTCCAGCTTTGGAATTATTTCTTCTTCTCTAACTTGTTGCAGCCCATAAACATCATCATCAAACATGGTGTTTCTTGTGTTGTACCCATAATAAACCAACGACAGAAACGGATGATGGAACATGGTTGTATTGGAGGCAATGATGGTGGAGTCAGTAGTCCCGATGGTAGAAGATGGTTGCTTTGGTGGCGGTCCTGGTAGTTTCAACGGTGGGGGTGGTGGAGTTGGTAAAGATGCAACCGGTTCAAGGAATGGTGTAGGTGTTGGTGCGGGTGGTGATGCTACTGGTTCAAAGAAAGGCATAGGTGTTGCTACGGGTGGTGATGCTTGGTTATTGGTTGGTTTTCCACACATCATAGTCTTGAGTTCTGCTACATCGCCCCTCAATCGTGACACTATGGTGTCAAGTCCAGCAACAATTGCTGCTAACTGAACAGCCACAGAATCTGAATTTTCCCGGATCTGAACCATGTCGAATTCCCGGCAATGGAACCAAATGATAGAACCCGGAAAATAAAGGGCTGGTTTTATTGAAATGATAAGATAGTTGGCCCGATTCGAGAGGGGCTAGTCTCCAATACACAAACACTAGAATACTAGATAATCCAAATTAAACAAGACATCCCCAAATGGAAAAGAAATGAACTACTTAAATAAGAAATGAAGAGCTTATTAATCGTAAATCTTAGTCCATGAATTTAGCCTCTTGACTTTGACTGCTCCTAAACTTCAGCCTATTGACTTTTACTAGACCTTTTGACTGGATATGTATCACATCTTTAATTAAGAATTTATATATAAATAATAATAATAATAATAATAGAATTAGTAATTGTGACTAAGTTAGGTATTGTCAGGAATTATTATCATTTATAGATACTATATCAATAATACATAATCACGCTTTTTATTATTTGATATGGTTTCATTCAATTTTATTCCTCTATCCTATCCCTTGGGAAGTGACGGATCTTGAACTTTTAAATATGGGTGGGGACCGTACGTTTTAAAGAAAAAAATAGGGGCGGCCTGGTCCCCAGGCCCATGCCCTCTGACACAACAGCATCAAGAGAAAAACAAATAAAACGTAATTTAGAGAGTAATCACTTGTTTGCTTTTTTTATAAATCTATAATCACTATTTATTTATGTGGTGATAATAGGATACCCAAAGACATAGTTCACAAGATCCCAACAATCATGCTTTACAGCTTGGAAGGGATGAAAGATTTGGAATGGGATAAGCTTTTAAAACTGCAATCCGATAATGGATCCTTCCTTTTCTCTCCAGCAGCAACTGCTTTTGCATTCATGCAAACTAAAGATCAAAAGTGTCTTGCATATTTAACCAATCTTGTTGCCAAGTTCCAGGGAGGAGGTAACAACAATATTTAGGGAATGAACGTTTGATCATCCATTAAACCCAGAATAAACATCCATGGCGTCTAAACCCCACACCAAATCCCTAACATTTGGGATAATACCTTAAAACGCATCCTCTGCTAAGGTCTCATATTTAGAGGCCAACTCTTTTAGACCTTAAGGGAACATACCTCTAGACGCATCCTCTATTAGGGGCTCATCTTTAGAAGCCAACTCTTTTAGATCCTTAAGGGATCATACCTCTAGACGCATCCTCTATTAGGGGCTCATCTTTAGAAGCCAACTCTTTTAGATCCTTAAGGGATCATACCTCTAGACGCATCCTCTATTAGGGGCTCATTTTTAGAAGCCAACTCTGTTAGACCCTTAAGGGATCATACCTCTAGACGCCAACTCTGATAAGGAATCATAACTCTAGACGCCAACGTTGTTAAGGAATCATAACTCTAGATGCCAACTCTGTTAAGGAATCATAACTCTAGAAGCCATTACTCTAGACGTCAACTTTGGTAGGAGATCATACCTTAGACGCAACCTCTGTTAGGGGCTCATCTTTATACATCAACTCAGGAAATCGTACCTCTAGATGCCAACTCTGTTTTGTGTCAAGTCCCTAACATTTAGACGTCATTGATGTTTATTATTGCTTTAATGGATGGTCAACCATTCATTCTCGTGATGTTTCCTAATATATATTACCTGATATTCATGGAATAGATTATAACGAATTCCTGAGCTAAGTATCAACACCACAAAATAAGTCCATATTAATTACCTATTATTCTCCATTTAAGTGGTCAACCAAAGATATTTAGAAACTAATCAAGGTGATTCACTGTCCACCATATTGGATTGGTGGGTGAGGTGGTAGAATGACCTGTAGTTGGTGGGTCGTCTGTTTGAATAGGTTCAGTGGTAGGTTGCTGGATTGGGCCCGGGGGCGAGGTGTAGTCAGCGGCTGTATGAGATTGTGGGCCGAGGACAGTAGAAGGGGAAGTATTGGGCTGTGGGGACTGTGGGCCGGTTGATTGGGCTTCGGTTGAGGGTGGGCCAGGCGTGTTGTGAGTGAGTGGTGAAGTAGGAATTGGGTTTGGCTGTGGAGGTAAGGTGGGAGATTCGGTGGATAAAGGTGGGGTCGTGGAGGGTGACTGATGTGTAGGTGAGATGTTTAGGAAGGTGTCAAAGAGAATGTTTAGGGGTGTGGGGTTAGTGGCTTGAGAAGGGAAGATGTGGGTAATGAATTGGACATGTCTTGAGTGGTATAGTTTGTTATTGAGTGGGTCATAACATTTGAATGCGGATTTGGAGGATGAGTATCCAAGGAAGATGCATGCCATGGAGCGAGAGGATAATTTTGAGGTGGCATATGGTCGCAACCAAGGGTAGCAAAGACATCCAAACGGTTTGAGTTTGGAGTAATTTGGGGTTGAGTTGAACAACATATCATAGGGCGATTTGTTGTTGAGATTGGGTGTAGGCATCCGGTTGATGAGGTGGGTGGCGGTTTGAAAAGCGTGAGACCAAAAGTGTTGTGGTAGGTGAGAATGATGAAGTAATGCAAGACCCGTTTCAACGACGTGTCGATGGCGTCGTTCGGCAACACCGTTTTGTTCCGGTGTGTGCGGTGGTGTTGTGTAATGTGAGATGCCTTGAGAGGCGAGATATGAGGAAAGGCCGATATATTCACCGCCATTGTCGGTGAATAACGCAATTATATTGGTTTTAAAAAAAAAATTCAACAAGGGATTTGAATTGTGGAAAAAGGGTTTTGACATCGGATTTTCTTTTTAATGGGTATAACCAAATATATTTAGAATAATAGTCAACAAAAATTATGTAGTAGTTAAAGCCATCAATAGATGTTTTGACGGGTCCCCAAACGTCCGAATATATAAGTTGTAGGGGTTGAGTTGCAACGAAAGAATTTTGGCCAAAAGGTTGTTTGTGGCTTTTATTTAATGAACACGAAGTACAATGAAAAGACTCATTGGTCACCTTATTACAACGAAGTCCTAATCTAGAAATTAAAGACTTGAATACTTGAAGCGATGGATGTCCAAGTATGTGGTGCCACATGAGAAGAGAGTTTGTTTGAGTGGTGTTGACTTGAGGAGATGTGGAGATTGGTCCGTAGTAGACATCATTAACGTTCACCCCCCGCATGAGACGCGCCCCCGTGCGTAGATCCTTGACAAAAAAATGATATGGAAAAAATTCAACAGAAACATGATTAGTACGACAAATTTTGGCAACGGAAATAAGGTTATTTCGAAGATTAGGAACAATTAAGATATTGTTTAAAAGAAGCGGACGAGAATTTGTAGGAATAGTTGTTTGAGCAATGTGAGTTATAGGAAGAGTTTTACCATCACCTAGCACGATCTCATCAGGTCCTCCGTATTCGGAAAGAACGGGAAACTGTTGGTTGTTGTTCGCGGTGGTATTGGATGCACCACTGTCCCACATCCATGGTGGGGTTGTAGCCGTTTGGTGAGGAGTAGTGTGGTTGACCACTGGACCGTTGTTGTTTTGAGAGGGTACATTGTGCTCTCGTAGAAAACGACTTAGTTTACGGCATTCTTTAGTGTCATGACCGGGTATGTTGCAATAGTGACAGTAGGTGTTGCTGTTACGTAGTGGGCGATTGGTGGCAGGAGTGGTTCGAGCCGGGTATTGGCTACGGGTCGTGGCTGAATTTGGGTGCCGGGTGGGGCGCTGCTCATAGGTATTGTTTTGCCGAGTTTGGTTGTTACGAGGGTTGTTTCGGTGAGTGTAGTTCACGGTGGTGAGGAGGGGTTCAGTGACAGTCTCCTTTAGAGTTCTTTCATGGTCTAATAGTTTTTCAAACAAGTCTGCAAAGGATATGGTGGTGTCACGGGTTCGAAAAGAAGCGACTAAATTGGAATAGTCATCTCCTAGTTGGTTCATAATGTGGACAACAAGGTCCTCTTCGGACATGGGGCTTTGGGCAATGGCAAGTTCATCAAATAGTGATTTCATTTCATGTAGGTAATCAGAGATGGAGCGGTTTCCTCTTGGGTTTTTGGCAAGCCGAGATTTAATAGAGATGATTCGGGAACGGGAGCGACTAGCATAGCTGGAGTTGAGTAGTTCCCAGGCGTTACGGGCTGTTTTGGCGGAGGAGACAATGGGTTGGATTTGCTCAGAGCAACTGCCAAGGAGGGCGCTAATTATCATTTGGTCCTGGCGATACCAACGAAGATAATCAGGATTTGCTTTGGTGGTTTGACCATCAGGAATGGTTTCGGCAGGGGCTTGATCGGTTCCAATGATGTGGTGGTCAAGTTCGAGGCCAATGAGGGTGGCGGTGACTTGGGTGCGCCATGTGGGGAAGTTTTGTGGTGTTAATTTGATGGGAAAATGTGTTGCAGCGGTGATATGGACTGTTGGTTTGGCCATTGGATGTGAGTAATAGTCGGCTACAAGGAGAGTTGCTGATCAAAAAAAAAAAACAAAGGAAGAGGCTGCAGAGGATCGAAGCTGCTCACAAGAGCTTATGGGCTCTGGATACCATATGGAAATTGAAAGGTAAATTGTATTATTCAACGTAATGATGACATACAGCTTTTACAACATAATATATAGAAGAGCAATGAAATAGGAAAGATTACAAATTGATGTACAATGCATAATTATTGGCCGATGGAGCATGATTGGTGGTCAATATGGTGGACAGTGAATCACCTTGATTAGTTTCTAAATATCTTTGGTTGACCACTTAAATGGAGAATAATAGGTAATTAATATGGACTTATTTTGTGGTGTTGATACTAAGCTCATCTCATATCATACAATATAATAATTTGATAACTCGTTCAATGCAGTTCCAAATGCGTACCCTGTAGACATGTATGAACGAATTTGGAGCGTAGATCGCCTACAACGCCTTGGAATTGCACGCTATTTTGGTCCCGAGATCAAGGATTGTCTAACCTATATCTACAGGTGTATTAAACTTTGAGTTCAAAACAGAAAGCCAATATATTGAGTTCTAAATAATGAGCTACTAATATCCTTGTGTGAATGTTTTAAGGTACTGGGATGATCAAGGAATCGGTTTTGCTAGAAATTGCAATGTACCAGACCTTGATGACACTGCAATGGCTTTTCGGGTTTTAAGAACTAATGGTTATCAAATTTCTACGGGTTAGTTTCATTAACAGTAATAGCTCAAAATAGATGTTACGCGTTGTCTTATAATTGATCAATTGTTTTGTGATAGATGCATTTCTACACTTTAAGAAAGATGGACAATTCGGGTGTTATCCTGGACAATCAACAGAAACTGTGACTGTAATGTTCAATCTATATAGAGCATCACAACTTCTTTTTCCTGGAGAGAAAATCCTCAATGACGCCAAGAACTTTTCTCATAAATTCTTGACAGAAAAACGATTAAATAACCAGCTTTTGGATAGATGGATCATCACAAAAGACTTGGCTGGTGAGGTAAAAATAAACTGCCAAATAAAAAATATAAGCGCGCAGTACATAGTCGTGTGACCAAAAGTTTTGTGCATAGGTTGAATATGTGCTTGATGTCCCATGGTATGCTAGTTTGCCTAGACTCGAGGCAAGATATTATTTGGAACAATATGGAGGTGAAAATGATGTTTGGATCGCCAAAACCCTTTATAGGTGTTGTTATATGTCATCCTATTATTTTCTAGTTAGTTGATTAATTAAAAAAACCTAATTTTCTACTTAATTACACATAATTCAAATGTAATTATATACAGGATGGAAAATATTTGCAATGACAAATATCTTGAGATGGCCAAATTGGACTACAATAATTGCCAAGAAATTCATCAGTTGGAATGGATACAAATTCAAGAGTATGTTATCTTTTATTTGAACTACCATGTTTGATTATGATTAGATCGATGTACCTATCACTCTATCAAACCGACGAACAATTCTATAAGCACAGGTGAGGATTACTAGAGAGTAGAGAGAATCCGTTGGTAATGCTATGTTGAAAATCTGTTCGTGGTTTCATTAGTTTTTTGAAGGAACTTCCAAATTATAGAGAATTATATTTCTTTAAAATTTGTATTTTAATAAATTATTATTAAATATATTTTGATTTTTATTTTAAAATCAAAATAAACTTCAAAATTATTTTAAAAAATGAAACGTGGATCAAAAAACTCCAATTAGCATGGATTCACAAATACTTTATTGAGAGAAACTAAAAAAGAGACATCAAAGTCATTGAACCATGAGAACTTCTACCTCCCAAACTATTTTTCAAAATATTCCAAACCTTATGTTTTTTACTAATGTAAAGAAATGGTTTGCGTTTTTTACGCGTGTGTTCTTTGGTCTTATATAAGTGTAAACAAATTACGTAATTAAAACAGCGTCAAAGTTACTTATGTAAAACCAAAAACATAATCACAAAAAATGCATACAGGTTTTATTTTACTTTGTATTTTGTTTTATTATTTTTTATTTTAAATAATAAATAAAGGGTGAATGAGGGATGGAATGAAAAAAAACTTGGGGGTGGATGGAATGATTTTGAGCGAATGGAATGCCTTGTGGAATGAGTGATTCCATTCCTTTAACCAACCAAACACACTATTTTTCATTATTTCGTAATGGCTCATTCCATTCCATCATACCAAACGCTACCATAAGGTTTGAAAAAAAGTTTGAGGGTAGGGTAAACACTTCATGTATGGGTTAGCTTCCTACTTCATTTGAAGCGTCTCCATCCTTCTACAAGCAGCGAATTATGAACATCAAACAAATGATTAGAAATGCATGAAAACTATTACATACTACTGAATTGGATTTCTTCCTAGCTGCTTAGTAATGCTCGCCTTTGACAAACAAAAGATTATGTGATGGGAAAAGTTTTGTAATTTCCCTATTTCCAAACAGATGGTATGGGTTTCTAAAAATCGAGGAGAGTTTAAACGCTAAAGTTCTATGGTCATATTATGAGGCAGCGGCTAGCATATTTGAGCCAGAAAGACGCAATGAGCGAGTCACTTGGGCCAAAACAATGGTCATACTCAACATCATTAAGTCCTTCTTTGGTAGACCTCAGTTCACCAATGCTGACATGGAAGAGTTTGCAGACAAATTTTCAAATCCTAAATGCCATGGAAAACCTTGGCACATGGTCTTGAGTGCACTGCATAATACACTCAACCAAATCTCATCAGAAACACTAATAGCTCATGGAATAGACATCCATCCACACATTCATCATGTTGTAAGTTCTTTATTAACATAGTCATGCAAAATGCAATTATTTAGCTCATCGTTGTTCTCTCATTTTGCTTTGTTTTTACGAATATAAGTGGACATCATGGCTTCTCAACTGGCAAAAGAAGGTGGATGTAGTTGGAGGAGAAGCCGAGCTTCTAGTTCAAACGATATACATGACCAGTGGTCGATGGTTACCTGAGGAAATATTATCTCATCCTCAATACCATAAACTATCCTCTATCGCAAATGATGTGTGTCACCAACTCTCTCTTAAGGTACACAGAGAACAAACATAGTGTACACATCTTAGTTTATATTTCCTTCTATACTGAAATTTATATATTCACATGTGTTTAGGAGGATCATACAATAGGTTATCATATCGAGTCCAAAATGCAAGAACTTGTACAAGTGGTGCTTTGTGACTCACCGGACGATATTGATCCTAATTTGAAGCAGATGTTTTTAACTGTTGCCAAAACATTCTACTATAGAGCATACTTCGATCCTAAATCAATAAATTGCCACATTGGTAAAGTCTTGTTTGAAAATGTGATTTGATATTGATCATGATGGAATTGCTCAAAGTAAAGTCTTTGCAATGATAAGTGAGGAGGACAATCAAGTTTGTTGAATAAAGGATGAAGAAGAGTATTGATTAATGTAATTCTTCCCTTATAAGAGTGTTGTTTCTAGAGTTCTACGTGTTATGTTGTAGATTGTAATATATTATGTTTATCTTAATCACAACTTCAAGTTGGGAAAATATGGTGTTGAGCTTCTATGTTGAGATTTGTGGACATGGCTTAGAGAGTCATTTTATTTGAACGGAAATAACTATGGTAAAAGGAAGGTATGAAATCTGAAAGTAGTGGATAGATGGTAAAATCGAACATATGTCTTCTCAAATATAATACAGAATTCAGGTCCTAATATTGATCAATATGACGTAGCGCGAGCATATAGAATCCACTTTATAGAAAATAAAAACAAAATTCTATATATAACTATAATAATACATTTCCTGAACATGGTAGAGCTCGGATTTTAATTAGTTTTAGAAAAAAAAGTATTAGATACCGGCAATAGGGGGTATTCTAATTGGTTCACATGTTAAAAGGGAGTCCAGTTAAAGTAAGTGAGGTGGTAAACAAGAAAAGGAGTCGGATAAATAAAGATTTAAAGGGGATATCCATCGCTATGAATTTGAGTTAGCTCAGGGTCATGGCTGACTTTGGCCATAGATCCGGTTGTGTTGTGTTGTTTGGATCAAATAATTTTTAACAATCATGTGTGAACTCTTAGGTGACAAATAATAGAAGGAATTGAAGTGTAATTGTAGAATAGTGTAGGGGTTATTGTAAATAACCTTTAGATGAATGAGATGGGTAGCTAATGATTTGAGATTAATCTCCTTCTTCTCTAATTCTTAGCTCTTGACTCTCTTGACTACCAATTTGTTTCATAACAAGAACCAGGGAGGAAGAGGCAAGCACTAGCAGACTAGTTAGATACACTTTGTCATCATGCAAGCCTTCCACTTGATATGTATTTGGTAGGACAAACTTGAATTCACAACTTTGAAGATTATATTGCAGAACATCTAGGGTGAAACATTCTTTATTGTGACTTCCCCATTAGTTATGATTAACGTCCTTCCGCTCCAACCATTTCTACATAGTAACAATACGTTTATAGTAGTTTCTAAATTAAACTATTTCCAAGGTTTGAACCTTGCACCTCCCCTCTAAAAGGCATATACCTTCACCAAGTCGGCTAGACCCACATTAATGTTCATTGTTCACATTTAGTTGCAACAAACAAATATGACAATGTCTTGTCTTTTCATGTCTTGCTCCGTTTAAATAGTCATGTTTGGATTAACTAAACAGGTATCATCTCGATTGACTTGGTGGATAATTAGAAAGTCAAGTTCAGGTTAGATAGGTCTAGTAAAAGCTACCCACTACTGATAAAAACTGAGATATGTTGACATTAAGATACTCAAGTAAATTTAACTTCAAAAAGTATAAAACAAGCAAATAAAAATAACCCAAAACAAAATCTCTCCATGAATTCAACTGCAGACAATACATGATCAAGAAATGGTCTGTCTAATTCATCCTCTGAGCAGCTTCTTTCGCCAATACCCTTTCCTTTGCCTTTGTTTTTGCCTGAGATTTCGAACCCATTATTCCACCACCCCATTTCTTCCTGTACTCGTCATACTTGTCATTGAAGTTGGCCTAAATAACAACAAAAAAAAAACGCAACACATTATAAGCACAGATCAATCAATTCGTTACAATGAAAACCGATCTAACAGCATGCAAGCAAACGAACCTTGATGGCTTCCAAAATTCTGCTGAATTCCATTTTATCTTCGTTCTTCACTGTGGTCAAACACAGAGCAGATGCGGTTTTTTGATGAACAATCTGAAACAATTCAAAAAGAAACAGGTTAATTCCTATTGTTAAAAGTTTGTTTTAGCAAACGTGAGGCACTATAAGGCGATTAAATGTCAAATGCCGACACAAAAGCTTCAGCCTTCAAATTCTGTGTTACCCATACAAAACGGTCAAACCTGCCCTACTACTTTTCCGGCAAGGCACAAAACTATCAAAGATAAAATACGAGGAACTTACAGCACCCAGTCGAGACTTTCCCTTCACAATGCAGTAAGGAATTTCCATCTTACGGCACAATGCAGGTAGCCAGACAACCAACTCAATCGGGTCCACATCATGAGCAATGATAACCAATTGTGCCTTGTTCTGTAATGATATAAAAGGTTTATTAGTTTTGGTAAAAATAACAGATGCGGTTCAAAAAATAGAAGTGACAGCCCACCTGCTCGATGAGATAAGTGACATGATTTAGACCATACTTCACAACAATAGGCTTCTTTGTTTCAACTGTTTTTCCATCAACCTCGGCCTCAGCTCGTTTCTTAAGACGTTCTTTTTTTTCTGCCTTGTCCTCTGGCCTGTACTTGAGAAGCATCTTGAACAATGTGGTTGCTACATATCATAAAAACAAAACTTTAATATGATAATTCGAAAGTAACCCACTAATGCATATAAAACTAAAAACGAAAGCATAACACGATTTAGTACTTTACAACAGTTTTCAAAACATGATCATAACACAAGTAATCTAACAGAAACATGCTACAAAAAAAAACAATATTCAACCAAACAAATCGTGAAAGAGTGTAGGATTGTTTACTATAACTGGTTGTCTAGTTATTGCATTTCAATACAATAAATGAACAGTATTTCGCGTTTGAGTTGATTAGCGAACCGCGTATCAAAGCGCAATTGCAACTTAAAAACGCTTATTCCAAAATACAGTTAGACCATGTGTTATGTGGCTACAAAGGGGTGGCATCTAAGCCACGTCAGCAGACCAAGGAGCACAAACCGTCACATGGGGGCGCTAACCAGACGCAGGGCAGGGGTTTAAAAAACATACCCACCCAATCATATCTCGCCACCTCAACCTAATACCACATATCACATAACACCCCACAACACCTTTAGGTGTTGAAGAATGAGCCTATGTGGCGCCACATGGCAGAACTTTTTTCTAATAACACATAACCTCAAAATAAGCAAGCCTAAGCACACACCTAAATTGTCAATCATTTAATTATCATAACTAAAACTTAAACAACATAAACAATAAGTTAAACACAATTACCAAGATTTTTGTCAAGTGTTTTGGTGAACTGGTTCAAAGCAGGAGGCACCTTCAACCGCTGCTTAAGGATCCTCCTCTTCCTCTGAATCCGAACAACTTGCGGCCATCTCACAAACCTATGCACATCCTTCTTCGGCGGCAACGCCCCACCGATCCCAAACTGCTTCGGCCTCTTCTCGAACAACGGATTCACTACCTTCTCCTATAACACACAAACAAACATCAGTAAAAAAAAACTTTTCAAATCAATCATTCATCAATAAAAACTAGCCAAACTGCTCACTAGCTACTCGAAATATACTCGATACTCATAGAAGCTGGTTCAGTAATGGAGCTGGCTAACAAGACTAAACGAGTCTATAATTAAAACTAAATTAAACATTTTCATTCCACAATTAAAAGGCAACGGGCAACAAGCTGCGCAAATAATAATGTATTATTTTAACATGTTAAAAATATATTTATATTATAATAACTACTATTTATAAAAATAAGTAAAATATATGCACAAATAATTATAGAAATAATAATTATAATAAACATAAGTTTTATAATAAATAAAAATAAGCTTGTTTAGTAGATGAGTAGGGCGAATGTTTTTAATGTACATTAAATAATATATTTATATATAAGGTTTATAAAAAAAACAAAACAGAACTAACATAAGTTATATAATAAATAAAAATTAGGTTCAGGCTCGGCTCGGCTCGTTTACACAGCAGAAACAAAAAACGATAGGAATGTAGGAAAGGGTACCGTTTTTTTCTTGGTTGCTACAATCTTCTTCTTTGGGGCCTTCAAATAATATGATCAGAATTAATCAATCAAATCAAATTGAAATAACAAATCATGTGAGATTAAAATTGAGGACTCACCATAATGTCTGAAAGGTTGAGATTGAAGGTGTGGAAACGGCTGTCAAGTAAGTAAAGGGTTCTTTTTTTTTTCTTTTCTGGTTATATGAAAAATGAGGTTTTATAAATTTTAGGGTTTGGTTTTGTATGGGCTGGTAAGATGGGATGGGCTTAAAGGGTTCACAGTTTGCTATAGATCCTTGAAGCCCGTTTACTATGTTTCGGGCTGGAATTCGGTGTATGTAAAGATTAGGGTCTGTTTGGTATGGGGTAATGGACAAAGTAATGGAATGGATCATTACCATTTCATGTCTTGTTTGGTTGCGATGTGGGAATGAAACAAAACATTAATTTATGTTGTTGGATAGGCAGAAAAAGACGAAGGAATAAAATTAGTGGTGACTGCCGGTGGTGGGTAGTGTTAGTGGCAGTGATGGTGGGTGGTGATATGTGGTGGTAGTGACGGTGGTCGGTGGTGGCCGGTGGCGGTGGTGGCGACAGTGGAAGGTGGAGGTGGATGGCCTTGATGGTGGGTGGGCGATGATGGTGAGTAGCGGCGATGGGTTGTGTTTGGTGCTGTGATGGCAGGTAGTGGTGTGTGGCGGTAGCGGGGTGGATGGTGGGGTGACGATGGTGAGTAGTGACGGTGGTGGGTGGAGGCGACGATAGTGGTTGGTAAAAGAAATTGTGGTGAGTGACAGTGGCATGTGGTGGAGGCGGCGGTGGGTGGGTGACAGTGGTGGGCGGTGGCAGCGACACTGGATGGTGTTGGATGGCGGTAGTGGTAGGTGGGTGACGATGGTGGGTGGGTGAAGATAGTGGCGACGGCGGTGGTGGGTGGCGACGGTGAGGCACCCTAGGCTCTTAATATCTGCCGCCCATGATGGGAAGAGAATCGATGCTGAACTATCGGTATGTAACACAAATTGCAACCAGATTGGAATATATTGGTTCCGGTACGGGAACCGGGTTTTTTTACTCTATATAAGATGTAAAGATGTTTATGTACATATAGAGAGAAATACTGAAAATATTGAAACTGGCGTGTATTGAAACAAAAAAAAAGAAAAATAATACCAATATATGTGCATTACAAAAATAAATTTAGTTACGTAAAAGTTTCTTATATGACACAGAAAATAAAGTCATGATAGACACACAAACGTTGTCTTATATAACACAAAAAATAAAGTCATGATATGTCCAATAAGATAACGACACTTGTTTTACGAATGCTGAAAAACATTAAATCAAATAGTGGTTGTCGGTTTCAGTTTGATCTATTACATTCTCGGTGTTTCTTCTATAGCAAAATAGGTCAAAACCAGTCATTTCTAAAAAAGAGTTAGACCTTCAATACCACCACCTCAATCACGCCCTGCAATGGTTACCTTTGCCTTTGCTTCCCATCCAAACATACATTCTCTCTTTGATATACATTTTTGTTCTTATTCATATTAATTTTTATGTTACATCATAAAACGTATTGTGTAATTTCATATTAAATTTGTCTATCCCGAAAACCTCATGTTCACCGAATTATATATTTGTTTTTTGTTTTTTTTATGTATACACTTAATCAAAACTCTCTTTAAATAATGTCATTCACGAAAATGTTTTATCATTTTATATCTCTATTTAATTGTTAAAATTTTAAACTTGCTGTGAGAACTTACAAAAACAAAATTAAAAAAAAAAATCCAAAATTAAAAATACATTAAAGTTCAAAACAAAACAGAATACAAATAAACAAATATCCACTAACCGTTACATTGCTCACCTTTGCTCCAAATGCTAACCAGATCAGATTATCCGAATACAAGTTAGTGAAAACAATTAAAAGTACAAGCTCAAGCCTTCCTTGGCCTTCCTCTTCCTCTCTTAGCCGGTGCGGGTGCGGCTCCTCCATCCTTTGAGGCGGAAGCTGGGCGCCCCCTGCCACGGCCTCGGCCGGAAGACTTCCCGCCCCTTTTACTCTTTTTTTCGGCAAAACCGTTAGCGTCTGAGTCGCTACCATCATCTTCTTCATAGGTGTTTTCTTCAGATTCTGAATCAGAAGAATCTTTGGATGTCTTCTTCCTTTTGTTGGGTGTTTTTGCAGCAGCAGCCGCCTTTCGGTTGGAAGTTTGTTTGGCGGGTGGCGGTTCAGAACTAGGTTCTTCAACCCCTTCACCCGCAGGTTTTCCATCATAAATTTCAAGCTGTGAAGAATCAAGGGTTAGTGGTGTTCATAAACCGTTAAAAACGAATGGTCCGTGTAAACAGAAACAAGTTAATTGGTTCAGCCCGTGAGATTTATGAAGTTCCGTTTCGACGGTTTGGCCCTTAAATGTTCCGGCTAGCTGATTTAAGCCTAAACACCGGCGGTGTATACGGAATAGGTCTATTTTTTTTGTTTGTAATTTTTTCATGTTCAGCATATGAGCTATGTATGTATATTTTCATGAACCATCGTCACCATTAAAAAAAAAAAAAAAAAAAAAAAAAAAAAAAAAAAAAAAAAAAAAACCTTCAACACAAACTAATGATTTTATAAAACAAAAAGACTACTAAACGGTTGGTCCAGCCAACCCAACCCAACCCAACCGGCCGATGTGTTCTGTCGTTGGAGAACTGTAGTCAGAGATTCAGCCAAAAAAATTCGTCAAAACAAGCCACTGGGTCAGATTTGGGACGAATTTCATCCTGTTTTGACCCATCGAACTTTCAATTAATTCTTTTTACTTTACTGGTTTGTGATGAAAAACAACCTATCATCATCATCATCATCATCATCATCATCATCATCATACTCAGTTAATCCCACCAATAGCAAAGCTAAGGTAGGGTCTGAGGAGGGTAAGATGTAGACCGTCTTACCTCTACCCCGTGGAAATAGAGAGGCGGCTTCCAGTGAGACCCCCGGCTCGATAGTGGTTTTGTATCAAGCCTTGGACATAAGGCACATAACACTTAGCAATCGGGACAAACCCGATTGGTGCATGTACCCCCTTGTCTTTTGGCTATCAACGCCACCACATGATGCATGATTAACCGTCCGTCATTCTTAACATTATTTTCACGAAATTAGTAAAATAACGTTAAAATTAGCGCAACTTTACTTTTGCCCCCACGATGGCCATACATATATACATTATATGCGCACAGCCATACACGGGGCTCGATGAAAAACAACCTATATGAAACCTTTAATAAATGGGATATAAACTGACATCGCGAACACATATTATTAGCTTCACTGAATGAAAATACACAGAATATTACAAGAAGAATGCAATATTGGATTACCTGATCAAGTTGATCGCTGACATTCGTTCGATCAACCACCACCAAAGAATGAGCAAAACCGCATGCAACACTGCAGGACATTGGAGGTGTTTGGATGTGTGTTTCAAAAATGAATATGTGTTATTGAATAATCAAAATTAAAAAAAAAATAGTATTTGGCAAAATTCCATTCTTTAAGAAATAAAAGTATCTCAAAGTAGGATATAATCATAACCCGAATATGTTCATCAAGTAGATAAATTTAGTACTTACCTTATAA
Organism: Ambrosia trifida; assembly: GCA_028751855.1. Classification (NCBI taxonomy): domain Eukaryota; kingdom Viridiplantae; phylum Streptophyta; class Magnoliopsida; order Asterales; family Asteraceae; genus Ambrosia; species Ambrosia trifida. The sequence goes on from CM054126.1 coordinate 92,971,660, forward strand.
CATGCATTCCTTCAAGGGCATCTACCTTCTTTGGGATCGAAGATGATCTGCAAAACACAAAAATCAGTTACGGCCAATCAAAGATGAGGAAGACACACATACAGTGAAATAATAAAGCAAAAGTAGCATACTTCTGCTGGTGGGGTCCATATCCAAGTTCACCGGATTGGGCGTGGCCCCAGCTTATGCATGAGCTATCTGCACCGACAAAATGGTGCATACTGCCTGAATCCATGCAACGTAAGTTCCAACCGCTACACACACAAAAGTCACGTTAATTACCCATGATTGTGATAAGCCGAGGTTAAAGATACTTGAGGTCTTGTGGATCAACTGATCAAGTTACTTGTCTTGCAAGTATTACAAACGGTTTATTATACTTAATTAACGTTGAGAAATATGTTTGGTAACTACCAACTGGAAGAGCGAATCTATTCTCAAACGTCAACCAACCTATTTCATAGTTTTTTTTTTATCAAAATACTAGAGGCGTCAATCCTGTCGGGTTGACGGGTTAAACTGTTCAAACCAAAAACGACCCACATATTTATCTGTGTCTAAGACAACAACCCATTTATCTTAACGACTCAAAGAGGTTGACGGCTTGTAAACATATAAAACAGATTGGTGGGTTGTAATAATGTGTCGACCTGTTTAATTAAACGCGTTAGCCAGTAACCTCTAGAATTAAACAGGTTAATCAGGTCAACCTGCACATGACCAATTTAATTGCACATGTCAACCCGAACGTGACCCGCTTATCAAAAGGAGATAAACGAGTTACATAATGACAACTAAAAACTTGATTATTTTTGTGCGGTGTTAGAAATAGTTGAGAAGAAAATAGAAACCTAAGATCCATGAGAGGTTTAGGGTACATCCAATCATCGCCGGTGTTCTTAATCTTGCCCCACATGTACAGCTGCCCTCCACCTGAACAAACAATTTTATCATTCACGATTTCATGAGAACCGGAAAACCATTGTCACAAATATTGTTGATGATCTAATTGTTTAAAATTTAAGTTTGCCAGTTTAGTACGCACTGTATAGTAATCATATTTAACATGCGCAAAAGAACGTTTATTCTTTTACCAACAAGAACAAAATTTGTCATACCAGCAGTAACAGAACAATTAACGGAACCAGCAGAAACAACTGCATGAGGAGGTACAAGATTATGTTTTGTGAAACCATCAAGGCGGCGAGGGCTAAATTCGTCCTTCTGCTCTCTATGCCCAAGCCTGTCATCATAGTATGGGTTCGTGTCAAAACAAGATAATCTTTAGTACAAATCGGGGTGGGTAAGAAGTAGAAAGTACCAACCTTCCGTATCCTCCAAAGCCCCACCTAGTATTTAATAACGAAAACACAATTTAAATAATTAATGCTTTCATTAATTGTTTATCAAAAAATAATAACAATAGTGCAGGAAAACTTACGTGTAAACATAGCCGTTGGAATCCACAGCAACTAAATATACAATCATGTATTAGAAATAAAATAATTGAATTAAAAGAATTAAAAAGAATTATAATAACCTGTATGGTTTGATCCACAAGCAACTTTTACTATGGTTTCATTAGCAAAAGCAGCAATTGCCTTGGGGCGTGGTTGAGCCTCATAAGCAAGACGTACAGAGCTATCTTTAGTATTATACTGCAAAAATAAAGATTATAGATCTTACAAGATTTACATGTATGTTCTTTTAAATCTTTAAATAAAAATAAAATTAGAAAGAAAAATGTGACAGATATGTAATTGAGCGTACCTCATTGTCGGTTCCATGTCCAAGTTGTCCATACTGTGGAAGTCCAGCAGTTCTAGATACCAAACACAAACAAAACCACCGAATTACACATCATAAAAAATAAATAAATAAAAAACAAGTATTAAATAAAATGCATTGACCATACAGTATAGAAGCGCCTTCAACAGAAGTCAACCATACGGTAAAATCAGCTCCGCATGCAACATTTGTGACTTCAGTTACCACACAACGTACCGGATAAAACTCAATTTCTACATAAGAAAAAACGATCAGCTTAACCAAAGGATAAATTACATATTTACCCTTTTTAAACTCATCTGAGACTTACTCCCGCCTCACAAGATGTATCTCATTTTCTTTACCCACATGTCTTTTCATAATGTTATATATTAATTTCTCAGAATTGTCAAAAACTCCAACAAAATAATTATCTCGTTGTTACAACTTTAAACAGCAAAAACACATTCATACATTATCTGGCGTGATTATTCAAAATCACATAATCACTTTCAAAACGCATATCCAAACACCCCCTTTCACTTAAATTTCACATAAACAAGCTATGTTCTCAGTATAATAACTAATTTGATTAACTCACCATTTTTCGCTGAGCCTGAACCAAGCTGCCCATGTTTATTCCAACCAAAAGCCAAAGAGAGGCCATCTTCGGTCACAACAACTGTATGGGCTCTCCCACTCGCTGCTTTAACAATTTTGTACCTGAAATTAAAAAATGTTTGATAATAAAGCACTAACCAAAGTTATTCTACTTAAGTAAATGCATGGGTAACCGGCACTTTTGAATATTGAATAGTACAATTTTGACAATTGCACCTCCTTAAAAGATATTGTATCATCTCCTTATGTATGTAGAAATAATATCATGTGTTACTAGCCAAGTTTTATACTTTTATACTATTAATTATTGAGGTTGAGATTTAAAATCGAAATAATCAGGCTTTAATTTTTAAATGAACAAACGTATGCTTCGGATCTTGGTTTTAAAAAGCGCTAGGCGCACAAAAGCGACGAGGTCTAAGCACATCGCGCGAAGCGCAAAAAGCGTGGGATTTTCGTACCCGAAGCGCACACTAATTATATAATTTTTTTTATATATCCCATACATATTCCATGAGTTTTAGCTTCATTTACCCAAAATAAAGCTATAAACAAGGTTTTTATGTGATTTTACCTATATGTACAAGCCAAAAACACCAAGGTACAACATTTTTATGCATAAAAAATACCCTGTGAAAAAGGATAGGCCCAAAGCCCTGAAGGGCCCTAGGCTGCGCCTGAGGTGCGCTTTTTAAAACCCAGCTTCGGATCATACAACAAATTAGGGGTCAAATAATTGGTTTTCGAAAATCAGTTTCACCCATTTTGTCGGCTACAACTCCCATCTCATATGACTTCTTTTTTCACAAAAGAAAATGATCCTACAAAAGTTGCCAAGCATTCAAACTTTTGATTATTACAACTTGAAGCAAACATCATCTTCTGCAACCATTTTTATCATCTAGCTCTGATCATTCCTATGTGGTTAAAGATGCCAAAGGCGCACACCTAGGCGCCCAGACAAGGTGAGACTTAGCCAAACCGCCTTTAATGCAGCAAGATGCAGAGGCTCACTTAACTGGTAAAAAACGGCCAGAGCTAAAAAACAAAAACTGTATGAACCGGTCCGAAACAGCTACATATGGCCTGGAACAGTCTAAAACAACAATCTAAAACAGCCTAAAACAAGTCCAGAAGTAGAACAGCTAAAAGTGGTCTGGAATACACTGCGCTTTTTAAGTGCCTTGCACCTTGGATGATTCAACGTCACATAATCACTTTAAAAACTCAACCCACTAAGGATTAAAACGAATCACATAAAACAATCCCATAAGCCAAAAAAATTACAGAAAATCGTAAAGACTCACGAAGCAAGTGCAGAGACTATCGTTGGCCTATCGCGTTGAATCTGATCACCATGTCCAAGTTGCCCCTTCTGATCACCCATAATTTTTAAAAAATTAATACTTAAACAACATAAACTGAATCTTAAACAATAAAAACTGAATCTTGACACCACAATAACAATAAGCAACTGTAACGAACTTACATCATTCCGCCCCCAAGTATAGCAACGTCCATCAACATCCAGAGCAACACAGTGACAAGATGCTACACAACAACATTCCAAACCCATAACAACAGCCTTTAAAAAGAAATAAAAACCGTTCGTAACGCAATAACAAGATCAAGATGCTACACAAAATCATTCCAAACCATCAACAACCTTAAAAAAATTTAAAAATAAATGATAAAAAACATTCAGAACTGAGAACACAATGACAGGATGCTACACTAATCAATTCCAATCCCATAACAACCTTAAAAGTAAATAAATAAATAAATAAATAAATAAATAAAATAAAATAATAATCATTTAGAAGTTAGAACACAATGACAAGATACTATACAAAATCATTCCAAACCCATAATAACAACCTCAAAAAAAAAAATCAGAACACAATGACAATATGCTACACATAATTACTTCCACCCAACAACATCCTTAAAAATAACCATTCAAATCACAATAACAAGATTATACCCAAAATCATTTCAAACCCAAAACACTAACCTAAAAAAAAATTATTTAACATTCAAATCCATAACAGCAACGTTATAAAAACTAAAAAAACCATTAACAACACAATGACAAGATTTTACACAAAAACATTCAAACCACAAAACGACGACGTATGGTATAATAATAATAATAATAAGATAAAACTGACCACAGCCAGAAGCAACAAAGCGAATGTCAACACCAACAAGTGGTCGGAGTCTGGTCGGAGAAACCAAGTTATTATCCGGCAACCCTTTCCGGCGACCAATAGTATCCCACGCCGTCGTCCCACAGAACAACAGCTCACCGCCACCCTTCTTCTCCTCTTTGTTCTCCATCTCCGTCGACATCTCCAATTGATCCAACGCCTCAAAAAGATTCAAACTTTACAGATGCAATTGGTTGGTGAAACTGAAACCCTACTTACTAGTTGTTGTTGAATAATAAAGGTAGATTTGTGTATGTGTCTTGAAAATGGGGTTATGATTTTATTATTAATAAAACTTATAATAATAATAATAATAATAAATTGTGAAAACAATTGGGGAAAGAAAGAGAGAGAGTCAGAGAATGGATTGGCCTAATCAGGGGTTTTTTTTCTTTATTATCTTTTTAATTTTAATTTCTCTTCTTTTAAAGTCAGTGTCACCAAGATTTTGTTTTCCCAAACCTTTTCTTTTGTTAGAATTAGGGTTTAACTATTTATGGGTTCCCTTCTTCTGCAGGTGTTTCTTTGGATGTGCCTTCATTGGCTATGGCCCACAGAATACCTTCTTTGTTTAGGATTTTGTATATATTTGATTGAACATTATCTCTTGGGTTAGGAAAAATACCGGTATCGAGTCATTTTCGCAGTCGCGAATCTTGACCTGAAACTTCAGGGGGTCAGAGGTCACTAGTTTCGGGGGTCGATGTAACACTCCAATCGATGGCGGAAACATCGAGGTGTCATGTAAGAATGAGAATACAGTAGCACATGGTAGTCAAGTTTTCATTGAAATTTATTTAAAGTGCAAATATCCAAAATTGAAAATACATAATGAGTTTTGAATGAAATTCTAATACATCAAAAAGCCAAACAAAGCATAAACTTCAAATTTTCTCCTCATGCTAACTCTCTAGACTTCAAGCATCATTATTACCTGTTGAGTTGTAAAAATTGGGGGGGGGGGGTCAACTAGAAGTTGGTGAGAATACATAAGCCATGTCAAGCAATTAAGTTTAAGAATAAAAGTTTAGCAATTCATATGTCTATCGTAAGTTTAAGTCTACATGAATAAACATGAAGTGTAGTATGCACATAATCACGTTGGAACGATAACAATCACCCGCGCTCCCCATAAAAGATGGTCAACGAATCTAGGTGGGATTGTCAATCCAATAGATCTATTATTGAGTATCGCCGGCTTGGCCATAGCTAATGATTATGTATGTTGAAGTTTAAGTCTAACTGTTGTTGTCTAAGTCATGAGGCATTAAAGTTTACAACTAGACATGTATGTAGAATTGCTTAAGTATAATGTTGCAAGTATAAAGAATTGCATAAACATGGTTACGTAAACTCACCTTAGCAAAGTATTAAGTCTCGAGAAAAAGAATAAGTGCAGCCCCAAAGTTGCCAAGTATTACCCTATGTATAAGGTAACAAATATGTCTAAGTCTTTCTATTCTACAATAATTTTCTAGGGTTTCGAATTGGGGATAAGTATTCGTTTGATTAATAAATAAAATGTTTAATAAATAAGAGAAATTCGATAAATAAATAAACAAAAGTCTTTTTGTAAACTTTAGATTAAAGATGGTCACATTATAAAGTTTTAAGTATGAAAATAATTTTTATAAAATTATTTTCTTAAAAATAGAATATTTAATCTATTTATTTCATTTTGTCAAAATATAACTTTAATATCTAAAAATATTAAAATTAAAGAATTTTTAAATTAAAATTTGTATTTCTGTTCTAAATAGACAGAAATAATTTATATAAAATTTTGGTGCAAAAATATTGAAAAATGAATTTATTATGATATATTTATGATTAAAAATAACAAAAATTGATTAAAAATATTAAATAAATGATTTTTCAGAAATAAAAATCATTTCAGAAATGTTTAGTGTTATATAAACTCAGAATAATTTTTGTGGGAATTTATATAATCGTTTTGATATTTTTATAGAATTTTATAATTAAAATAGAATAAACTTGAAATATTTATTATATATATTAAATAAATAATTTTTGGAAAACTAAAAATTGTATGTTAAACTTTTCTACTAGAATAACATAAAATAATTTTTGTAGAATTTATAAAGTAATTTTAGTATTTTAAAACCAATTTTAAAAATATTAGTGAAAATATATAAAGCTAAAAGGTAAAAAAAAATGTTTTGTTGAAGCTGGGAATCGAACCCGGGTCTGGGACCGGTTCGTGTTTAAAATCACAAGTTCAGACCAGTTGGTCTGAACCCTGAGAACGATTAATCTTGGTTTAAAATATATATATATATATATATATATATATTATAACTTGAAACTGATTATATAATCCTTTTAATGAAAGGCTAAAAAGCCGTTTAATGTGGGACTCGAACCCGCGTGCCCCGGTTAACAAACAGACAGACACAACCACTTGATCTAGATCAGTGGTTGTGTTTGTCTTGTGTCTGTTTTAATTAAATACACAAAGTCTGCAGAAGTGTTCTTCCCCAAATTAATTCGATCGAACCCTAGTTTTAATAATAATCAAATCTAACAAACAATAACCCGATTAAACATAGGGTTATTGTTTGTAGATGGCCGATGAACAAAACCTTCAAAATAATTGAAACTTACAAAGCTTAATTCGTGATTATTGAATGGTCAAACAGGAAAGTCAAACGCACGAACAAAAAGCCTTGAAAGGATGATTTTTAACAGAAATTGAAGGTGAGGAAGAATATATCGGCGAGTATAGAGTGAAATGGAGGGTTCAATTTATAGTGTGGGGTTCTAGTGTTGCGAATTGGAATGTTTGACCCTATTAAAAATGGTGACGCGATAATTGGCACGATATGGTAAGAATTGATGGTAATTAGGCGTGTTGAATACGCGTTTTAGTCTTATAAATCAGTAATCATGCCTTAATAGGATCATAAACGCGGATTGATTGTGTAAATTTGGATGATTGGCACGCAGGTTGACTTCTCGTAAGTCAACTGTAGTGTTAATCATAATATATATATATATATATATATATATTATAAATAAGAGTTAAATCAAATAATAGTTGTAGACTAGCTGGTTAAGTCTGTGAGTGTGATGTTGAACCGGCCATGGGCTCGGGTTCGAATCCCGGCCCATGCCTTTATTCTTTGGCAATTTAAAACAATAGTATTAGGATATTATATGCATATATTATGGTACTAGGGTCTAAACGTGTCACGATATATTTTTAAAAAGTGCGATAATGATAAAAATTGACGTTTTATTCGATAATAATCGTAACATACACAAAATAAAATGCGAAATGTTACACTCGAAACCTTATATACCAAAAAAATTCTATACGAATACTATATAATCGGAACTTCTGAGCGAAAATTCGGGAGGGTCAGCCGCCCCTTAAAAGAACCGCCCCTGATTTTCGGTGTGCACTTTTGACGTTTTTCGGGTTCGTATTTTAGGTATGGTATGGTACCGGTATTTTAACCTGATTTACTTTCAAATATTGTATCGAACGGGAACCGTACTGTATAGAATACTTTTGTTACCGGCATCGAAACCCTTTTTTGCGATTTTCGCTACCGGTATTTGTTCGGTAAGGTATGGTAACAAGTTCATCTTTAATTTCATTTGTAGCTAAGAGTTTCTTTGGAAGAAGTCCCTTTTATTGTATAGGGTAGAGGTCTAGTCTATTTATCCAATAGATTGATTATTGGTGAGATTCTACCGCGTATGGTTATTGTTGTTTTATGTACTTTACTCTAATGTTGGTTTGTGTTGTGTGTTTGTTTTTGGCTATCCGGTGTGGGGGACGTCCTAGGGCTGTCCCGGCATGTCTTGGACGGGAACACCGCCCCCTAGAGCTGTCCCCGTCTTGGATGTTCTATATGGAACGGGGAGGACGAGTCAATTTAAATGATTTTTTTTGTAGGGGACCAATCAAATGGTTTGTTCTGAGTTGTCTTGGATGGAGCGCACCGACTCCTTGGAGTGTCTCTATTCTTAATATTTGGCCCCCACTGACAATACTTCCTACGTGGAAGGGTGTCCTCCCGTCGCCATACTGAAAAACCTTAGTATCCACATGGCTAAAGGGTTTACATGCTTTCTTATTGACTTCGAAAAGGTCAAATTAAAACATAAGTTTGCCAATTGCCATGAAGATACAAATAAATTATTTCTTAGAAGTCGAAACACAGAGATCTTGGCAATTAATGGAGACTCACTCGATTGCAATAAATATCTCTTTAAGAAAACCCAATACATTAGATATTGGGTCTTACCCCATCTTTTGGTGGAGTGGCATGGGAAATGACGGGTAGAGGCGTAGAGCCTAGCCTTCTTGAGGTACCAGGTTCAATCCGATCCCATCGGGTTTTACTGATTTTCCACTCTCATGCCTTTGGGCGGGTGGGGGTGAGGTTTTCCCCGAAACTGGTGGGTTCTGGCTACCCAGCGCTACCTGTGGCCCTGTGGGCGAGCACCTAAGACGTGTCTTCACCCAGAAGCGTATGAGGTGCTTTTATAACAATTAATGGGTACCCCATATAGTCGAGACATCATTTGTTAGAGTTTAAAAAAAAAAGATATTGGGTCTAGCCAGCTACTACTATTTATGTCAACCTCGTGGATTGTGGGAGGTTTTCTTCAAATATGTCACACCTAAATTCCAAGGCATTATTTAATGTGAAGCTCATAAATGAATCGTTTAATAGTGGTAGGTTTTCTTCAAATATGTACACCTAAATTTCTAGCCATTGTTTACCGTATAGTTCATAGATGCTAGATAAAACCGCAACATATATCATGACACTCACTAATATGATTATGAGCACCTAACTTGTTTAAGCTACAAAAATTGAATTGCTAAACAATATTCGAGATTTACTTACTATAACAACATATAGGATGTGCTCATTATCTACCAGGAGTCCAGGACTATAAAAACTCAATATTGTTTCTATAAATAGTGTAGATACACATGGATACAAGTGACATCACCACACAAACACGTGTATAGTGTTTCAAGTAGACGTTAACAACTCCATGTTACGTCCACTCCTTGCTTTACACCATAAGTTGTTTTTCATTAAGTGTCACACCCCCACAGAAGGCGGAATCGTGGGAATGCGATGATCATATATCATAACACATCAATACAAGAGAGAAAAGTGTTTTTATTCCAAATGTGTCACGACATACGTCTTACACGCGGTCCATGACCGATTTTAGGGGGTCAAAAGGGTGGAGTCAGCCGGTTATAGGGGGTCATTGGTTGGGTTGTTTAGTTTTTTGTTAAACGCTTAAACCGTTACATATTAGGGACAACCATGGCGTTTAAATCAAACAATGTGAGATTACCTCGTCAATACAAGTTTTTCCTATTTCATAATAACTAATATTATTATTTTTCTTTTGGTAACTAATTTAGTTTATTCATTAACCCGTTACACTTGAAGTCGTCGCATTGTTAAAGTTATATATGTAAGGGGGGACGGGGCGCTATCAGAATTGGTCACGGGTACCTCAATATCAGCACGGTAACACCGCCGTCACCCACGCTGGTAGTGGTCCCGTGAACCAAATTCTAGTTGTAGTTACCGCGTTGGTTCACGGATTGTGACACAAACTTTCACACAATTTATTATTTTTTATCCTTTACGCCATAATTAAAATAATTTTTTTATCAAAATTAAATGGAAAGCAGCAACAAAAACCAATGTCATCGCGTTTTTTCGAGCTGCATTCGTGTCCGCAGATGCGGGCGTCGCGTTGGTTGAAGAATTTTTCCCGAACCAGAACCCATTTTTTGCACCCCCTGTGCGCGCGGGTAGATGCCAGAGTATAATGTAACACAAAGATTTTAATCTCTTTCATTTGGTTTCACCTTATAAACTTATCCATTTTTTATCTCCCCATCAATGTGGAACAAACCAAACTCACATTTATTTATAAATTTCCAAAATCTAAACCAAGCTAAGACGTGGTGTTTGTAAACTTTCCAGAATTGACCGGGTTTTTGTTTGTGAAGATATCTTTAATAAATGGTCCAACGCTCATGTTAGGGCTCTTAACAGAGAGCGTTCGGACCATGCTCCTTTACTCCTATCATTACTTGATACTAACTTCGGGCCGAAACCATTTCGATGGTTCGACTCGTGGCTCGAGAGACAGGGGTGTTTGGAGGTTGTTAATTCTGTTTTGCAGGGCTGGGAGTCGTCTGGTCCACCTGATTTGAACCTAATGCGAAAGCTGAAGGTGCTGAAAAATCGACTTTCGGATTGGAATAAAGATAACAGGTTGAAAGAGAACGAAGAGAGATTGAATCTGGAAAAAGAGAAAGAGGATTTCGAGTTATTGATGGAACAAAAAGAGCTTGACGAGCCTGAGCTATGGGTGTGGTCGGAATGTGTGAAGTCCCTTCAAGAGTTGGATTCTATGCAGTCAAAGGATTTATTACAAAAATCTCGAATCAAATGGGCTGGCCTTGGTGATGAAAACTCGAGGTTTTTTCATAGTATGGTTAAAGGAAGGCAAGCTAGAAACGCTATTCCAGGTCTTGATGTTGATGGGGTTTGGATTTCCAAACCGGCTCTGGTTAAAAGAGAAGTCCTTCGCTTTTATAGAGATCACTTTAAAGAAAATATGAGGACTCGCCCCAACTGTTCCTGCACGGGTCTGAAAAGGCTCACTGATCAAGAGGGTTCTTCTTTGATTATTGAATTTTCTAAACAAGAGATAAAAGAAGCGGTGTTCGATTGTGGTTCTAATAAGGCCCCCGGTCCAGACGGGTTCAATTTTTGCTTTATTAAAAGATTTTGGGCTGATTTGGAAGATGACTTCGTTAATATTCTGCAGAATTTTTATGATACTGGCACTATTAGTGAGGGATGTGGAGCGGCCTTCATCACCTTGATCCCTAAAGTTAAGTCCCCCTTGGGTCTTAAAGACTATAGACCCATTACTCTCATCGGGCTAATTAGTAAGGTGATCTCGAAAGTTCTTACCAACCGTCTCAAGAAAGTGCTAGGGAAGGTGATATCGGAGTCCCAATCAGCGAAACTGTCTAGTCGTTTTATCCTTGACGGGCCGCTTGTGGTCAATGAAGTGTTGGAATGGCTGGAAAAAAGAAAGAAAAAAGCTTTTATGTTGAAAATAGATTTTGAAAAAGCTTATGACAACGTTATCTGGGAATTCCTCTTATCCATGTTGGCTCAAATGGGTTTTCCACCTAGATGGTGCTTATGGATTAAAGGAATTCTCAAGTCTAGCTCGGCTTCGGTTCTAGTGAATGGCTCGCCCACTTTCCAGTTTAAATGTGATAAAGGCCTTCGTCAAGGCGACCCCATTTCCCCATTCTTATTCTTGATCGTTATGGAGTGTCTCTCTTGGATGCTTGAAAAAGCCAAAGCTATCGGGGTTCTTAAAGGTATTCGTTTATCTTCGGAAGGGGTGGATCTTAGTCATTTATTTTACGCGGACGATGCCCTCATTTTGGGGGAGTGGTCGCGTGAAAACATTCAATGTACGGCCCGGATTCTTAGAGTGTTCTACTTGTGCTCGGGGTTGCGTATTAACCTACATAAGTCTAATCTGTTTGGGATCGGCACCGAGAACAATGAAGTTGATAATATCTTGGAGGTGTTGGGTGTAAAAGAGGCACATTTCCGTTTGATTATTTGGGTATCAAAGTTGGAGCGAGAATGTCTAGAATCAACAATTGGAATGGAGTAATCGACGTCATTAATAACCGGTTGAGTACTTGGAAGAATAGGCATTTATCCATTGGAGGGCGTATTATTCTTATTAGATCGGTGCTTGAAAACCTTCCCATTTATTATTTTTCCCTATACAAGGCTCCAAAAGCGGTCATTGATAATATGGAGACGATTCTTAGACGCTTCTTATGGGCGGGATCTAGTGTCGAGAAAAAAATTAATTGGGTGGCGTGGAGCACGATTACAACACCAAAGAAGCTGGGAGGTTTGGGATTAACTAAGTTACAACACGTCAATGACGCTCTTCTTCTTAAATGGACATGGCGGTTTAAAATTGAAGACCGGAGCCTTTGGAAACGGGTCGTTTTGGGCTGCCATGGTTCGAGTAGAACCTGGACGTTCCTGCCTTGTGCTCCTTCGGCTTCTGGGTGTTGGAAACATATTGTCAAAGCCGGTGAAAAGATGGTTGGAAACGGAGCCTCGCTGAACAGTTACTTTGTAGCTACTGTTGGAGATGGTTCCTCAATTTCCTTTTGGGCAGATTGCTGGCTGCATAATATTCCTCTCCGCTTTGTTTACCCGGCTCTATTCAGGATTGAGAGGAATAAATGGGCAACCGTCGCGGAAAGGATTCAAGTTGTTGATGGTGCGAAAACGTGTTCTTGGGATTGGCGCTGTAATCCTAATGAGCCTGACCAGGTTTCGGAGTTATTTAATCTTCTGTCAGACATTTTCGAGTATGGGTGGACAGGTGGTAGCGACAAGTGGAAATGGACAGCGGCTACGGATGGTATTTTTACGGTAAAGAAAGCGAAGAGTCTGATGCAATCCGACAGCGTGCAAACGCCTCCTTGGTGTATGCAATGGAAAGGTTGGCCCCCCCTGAAATGCAAAGTTGCGGCTTGGAGAGCGGCTATCAATCGTCTTCCTACTAAAGAAGCGTTGCGGCGTCGAGGCGTCGATTTGCAAATTGACCTATGTGTTTTCTGCAGCCATGAAGTGGAGTCTGCAGCCCACTTATTTACCGGCTGCATGTATGCAGCTGAGATCTGGTCACGAGTTTCTTCCTGGTGTCGCCTCCCACCTATCTTCGCTTTTGCAGTGACCGACTTGCTAGACTTGGCTAAATCCCAACAGGTTACTTCGGCTGGAAAAAAGACCTTGCAGGGCATTATGATTACGGCTATTTGGGCGATCTGGTCAGAAAGAAATAATAGGATTTTCAAAGACTCAAAACGAAGGGCTGTAGAAGTCGCTGAACATATAAAATCGATCTCTTTTTTCTGGATGCGAAATAGGTCTAGATTCAAAGATTTAGATTGGAATGCTTGGTGTAATAATCCTTTGAACTCGATGTAATCGTTTTGTGGCCCGGGGGTCCTTGCTTTGAGGACCGTCTGGTGCGCTTTTGAATGAAGTTTAACTTTCAAAAAAAAAAAAGCTAAACTAGTGCTTCAAAACCCAATGTTTAGCTCCAAGCTTTTCTATGTCACAAAGTTTTGTCGATACAGCTAGTTAGTCCGAAATTGATTTGTATCTCTTTTACTAGTAGAATCAAATATAAGATAAGATCTTGATTTGACAATTGGATTGCGTGAGTTTTTTTGAGGTTGATCAACGCCGTCCGATGCATCAATCACGTGTCTTATGTTGACTAAGATGAATTAATGGCTTGATAGTTGTTGATACATGATCACACGTTGTTTAGTACTTATGTGGTATTGGATTTTGTTTAGTTCAATTCTTATGTGGTATAGGATCACTTGGTTGCCTTTTGCGGTTAATTTGGGCATGAGGATGTGCATATTATGGATATATGATGATACGTAGTTGGCATTTTACTTGCATGATTAAAGTTTTGTCAAAATATTTTTAAACATGTATACATCAAAATCTCACACAAGTAGTAAAACCGAAATGAAATGCACATTAGACTAAAAAAAATTGCTAGTGACAAAGCGGTCTTGGATCTTCACACATGGACTTGGGCTTATAGGTGACTTTACAAAAACAATTATTTTCATAAACCTGTAATTAAAGTAGGAACATCTATCTACATATGCTTATAAGACACATAACTACAATACAAGACATAAAATATTTGATGTAAAACCATTCTGACCTATGAAACATTGGGTATCGATGAAATAGACACTACAAGAATTCAAATCTTTAGAAGCGACACATTTAGCGGCGACAAGTGACGGGTCGCCACTAAAGGTTCAAATTTGACACGCATAAACCCCCACCCTTGATCAAGAACCAGATCCAACAGCTACACCTTTAGCGTACATTTAGACTATTAGCGGCGACTCGTGTCGCCGCTAAAAGTGAATGTTTAAAAGAAATTGAATGTGAATGTTTAAAACACATGCAAAGAAATAACAAATACAAATGAGTAGCTGGATAGTTAAAAGTAACATAAAAGAAATTGTAAGTTCAAGTTACTTGGTTGCATTATTTAAACAAAAATAAATTAATAAATCACAAGAGCCACCATGAACAAAAATTCAAGATTTGAAGCTCATAAATTTGTTAGGTCAACAGGTATTGCATATACTAGTTGACAGTCAATATTTTTTTATTGACGAAGTTTATATAAAATTTAAGAAAAAACTACTAGCAAAGAGCTAGCACAAAGAACAATAACCAAAGATATACACCATATCGCCTATTCTAAGCGTAGGCAATTGATCTTGTTAAAATGCACGTGTGTCGCAAACATTTTAATTTTTTGGTTTCTAAAGACATACATCAAACACCCATGACCTAAACGACCACATTTTAAGTGTATCAATGCGTGAACTGACCCGAATTACACACACCTTTACAGGTGGTATAACTAAAAGATTTGAGCCCTCCCAAAAAAAAAAAAAAGACAAATTGAAGAAATCAAGTTCGGCTTAAATGACAAGCGCTATTTTTGAAGCAATGCATATGCGACGCATGAACAATTGTTGGTTCACCTGCAAAACAGCCCGCCCCATATAGGTCAACTGCACTAGATTTTAATTAACCTGCCATTGATCTTCTGAGGCTAAATGGACAACAAAATGAAGCTTTTAATCCTTGTTTGTTTTCTCTTCTACACTTGACTTGCTAAGTATGAATACCCCAAATACAATGAGCAGGGCACCTGCAAACCACTGATGAAATATAATAATTAGAATCTGTTGAACGTGAACGTTAATTCAGCCTACCAATTCGACATGATTGTCACCCCCATTCTGCGATCTAGTCATTTCGGAAAAAAAGAAGAAACACTTTCATTTGTCCCATGGATAGCAATGTTTGATTTGACATATAGTAGAAGTAAAAAGTATGACTATTTCTACGATATCTAAAACGCCCTTTATTAAAATAAAATACAACAATATTGTGGAACCAAATCAAAATACCATCAGAATGTTCCAGAAGCTGTTGACCCGTAAGTAGAAGACTGGGTTCAAATTAGGTCATTTTTCTTGTGCTTTGGGCTAGTTTGGACCGTGTAGATTATCTGAACGGGTTCAAGAGGGAATACAAAGGACCCCTTTGAATGATAACTACTGGTTTCAGTCAAAAGTTTTTAGATCTAAGAAACACTAATCAGTTTAAGAATAACACACTGAATGAAGTTAGAGACAATGACTTCCAGCTATGATGAAAGTATAGGGGTAGCAATTTCTAACAACCCGGAAACGACACGAAAATAATCAGGTTATGGGTATTGCAAGAACCGGGTACTGTTTCGGTTCCAGTTCTTGGACAAAAAAAAAAAAAAAAAAACCATTCCATGTGTACCCGGTTCCGGTTTGGATATGGAACCGGTTCTTCAGGAACCGGGTATATTATATTACCGAATTTTTGGGTATTGAAAAAAACCGGTCTAGGGGTAGAACCCATGTCAATGGAAGAGGTAGCCACTTTCGAGTGTTACTCTGCATTTTTTATCTTTTTCATCAAGTGTAGTTACTAAACCCAAACATCAACCAACTACTAATACCAAGTCTAGGGGTGGAGAATTACATTAAAAAGCACAAAAAAAAAAAAAAAAAAAGAATGGTCATATTTGAGATTCTAACGGCTCTATAGCCATTGGAGGCATGCAGATCTCGAAAAATACACCAGCAACGGTAACAACTCGTTAATGCTATTTTTATACCCAGGTTCGGGTAAAGAACCGGTTTCGGTTCCAGGTATACATCGGATATGAAGCAGGTACGGTTTTTTGGTTACAGGTATTAAGGTCCAAATGTATACCATATGCATACCCTACGGGTAGGGACGGTTAAAACTGGGTTCTAAAGAACGGTTCCGGTTTTTTACCAGGTATGGGTCAGGTTCCAGGTTTTTTGTGCACCTCTATGTGCGGGTTAGGTCATGTTTTAACATGAATACAAATATGGGTCGTGTTCAGGTTCATCAACTAAACGCATCAACTCGACAAGATTAACACCCCTAGACAAAACACTTTGCTTCCAAGCCTTTTGCCTTTTGATTCTCAGTAATTTTTTTTTGTTATTAATTGATTTTCTTATAACTTATTTCATAATTTTCATATATTGATTTTTTGAATTTTGCTACCGATGTATGCTTTATCTTTTTAAACATTAATTCGCTTTTGTAATTCATTCTACTGACACCTTCAAATATCTATATGTAGCTATGTAAGCTTCCCTGGGGTAGAAATTATAGTTTTCTTTTAGGGATTTTTAACTTTTTGGTAAGATTTAACACTAAATAGTAGTTTACATGATTACATTTATTAACTCGTTTATTTGCTACCAAAACTTTTTAAAAAAAAAGGAAAGAAACAAAGAAAAAAGTACATGGTAAACGAATCTGGCCCATTTTGACCCGTTATCCAAATTGCTCATTTTGCCACCTATGGACTATACTCTATAGTTAATTTGTACTTTGTAATAGCAATAACGAAAAAACAAGCAATCAACTTGGATTTTTTATCAAAAACAGGAAATGTTAGAAATTTTAAGGACATCTAATCAAGAAAGCACTATAATTTTCATGATAGTGAGACTCATACTTTGTGTGTTAACCAAGAAGCTTAAGTTATACAGTCAAACTACACATATGTAAGCAAAACATTGTGAAAATGAATGATATCCAGTTTGCTTAAAGCTGTAATGTGTCGTATTAGCACAAACGCACGCAAAGCAAAGTTCATGTCTGATAAGGAAAGTGCAAAATTAACCACTAAGATTCATGTACCTTGGGTGACAATGGTTCCTCAAAGAGGAAAAATCCAGCTAAACCGGAAGAAAGAAAGTTGGTTGCAAAGTTGGTCACAGTAGCTTGCAGTGATGAGAGAGCTTTCAAGCTATTCACATAGCATCCCCACATCATAACATTGAATAATATAACCATACCATACCTAACAAGCTGTTAAATGAAGAAAATAATGTGCATTAGTTGCACACAACCATAAACTCATTTTTTTAACCATATTATATGATTTAACCTAATGGACTTATAATGTACAATGGAGACAAGAACACAAATAAACATACGCGCATACTTATTGTCAAACATAGTGACAAACACTACACCCTAAACCCTAAACAAAACAAAAAAAATATTTATCGATGTTAGACAGGAGCCGGATATTCAGTGTTGTTTCAACTAACAGATGAACCTCTTTCCTGGTTTAAAAAAGCACGCACGAGGCGTAGGGCGACGCGCATAGGCTGCGCATAGACTTGCACCGGCAGACTACAAAAAGCTAGGGTGTCCAAAAAATTTACTTGAGGTGCAAAAAACGCACAGAAAATTGATATAAGGCCAGTCTTGAGGCGCGCCTTTGACACGGAGAAGGTTTTGTGCATCAGAATGCTGCACGTACATTTTTTCTGTTTGTACCTACAGGTTATTTAAATATTAAACCATATATAGCGCTTATCTTGTCTAGATTTTGGGAAAGCGAAGCTAGGTAATAAAAACTAATAGAAAAGTTTACAAAAAAAAATCTATATATTGTTTTCTTGCGCAAAAAAAGCGGTATGCCTTGCATCTCGGTGCGCCTCGCGCTTTTTTAAAAACCAACCCTCTTACACCTATAAATTAAATTATATAACAGAAACAGATATTGCATATCCTAAATTAAGTGTTAAATGCTAATAGCCAGGTCAGTCAGTCAGTCCTTAGGGTTTGTAACTTCCTATATAACATTTAAACCTAAATTAACCCTCTGTTCTTCATATCACTGAAATAAATAAATAAATAAATAAACAAATTTCCAGTTTTCAATTAAAAAAAAACAAGAAAAAAACTAGTGAAATATATAAATTTAAGATTTAGGGTTCCGATTAAGTATGAGGATAATAATAATATTAATAAGATGATGGAAGAATGAACCTGTGGGGCGATGAACTTTGCAGAAATGGCGGCAAAGGCTGCGTTGAGTCCTGCTGAAATCGCCCAACCGTAGCCTTTCTTCTTGTTAATACCACCCACCGCCATTGAACCTTTGTCATGGTGGTGGGATCAAGTGGAGTAATAACCGGTTGTTAGAACCGGAAAGAGCCCAACCAAATAAAAAACCGGTGGCTCGTTTAATTGTTTGGTTGATGATCGAAAGTAGTGGGTCGGTTATGTTTATCGATGTTTCAATAGCTGCGACAAATGAACCGAACCAACATGTAGTAAAATCTTTCTCAGATTTGGACTTTGCATCATTTGTTCAATATTTACGTTGTGTTTCCGAGTTTCATTTAACAAAGAAAAAGAATGGATTTGAGATGATGTCAAGGAAAAAAATCGTGTTCCACAGGTTTTTAAGAAGAGAAATGGAAGGAAAATTTGGTTTATTTCCTTCTATTTTCTCATATTTCCAAATTGGAAATATTTGAACGAAAAAGATTTTTTAAATATAAAATACCTACTTTTCTTTTCATTTTCATTGAACTCGGAAGCTTGACGGTTAGTTAAAATTTTCCTTTCTACTCCCTTTATTTTCTCTTCTTATTTCAGTTTCTCATCTTTTCCTTCGTTTATTAAACTCAGGAATACATTGTTAATGTTTTGATTGAACATCAGTTTGAATCTATGGGTTATGTTATATAGTTTTGTTTGATAGTTTGTTTGAGGAAAAAATTACACCGTTGGTCCTTATGGTTTCCACCTAATTTCTGTTGGGTTATATTGAGACCACAGTTACCAGATTATATAGACTTTTGATAGTTATTGTATAGTTTGATAGTTGAAGGACTTAGTATGTAATTAACACAATGTTTTGTACACAAACCCTAGGCTGCTGCGTACTTGTGAACGGGCCCTGTGCACTTATGTTAAGTGCGCAGGCCCAGGAGCCTTTCCTATATAAACTAAGTGTGTGCACAGCTCTAGGGTCAGGGTTTTGGGATAATCTTTGTAGCACACGTGAATAGGTGCGTATTAGTCAGTGTATTCCAAGGTTATTCATCATCAAATCAGTAATGGAATCATCATGTTATTCATTGTGTGTGTCGGTTTTATTCATGTTCATCTAGTATCTTTGTCTTTCTGGATTAATCACTTAAAACACCTAACAAATAGGTGTTTATAAGTGATAACAATCTATTGCATATCACAAGATCTAGCATTCGGGACTTACAATTTGGTATCAGAGCCTCTGTGCTCTAGATTGTATCTACTTAAAGATACCAAAACCCTCATTTTGTTAGTTTTATTAGTTGTTAAAATTTTATGAACTTATTGTGTTTTTCTCATATTTTGGTTTAAAATTTCGTGAAAATTGTGTTTCTGAAGGTTAATAGTATGTCATTTTAGGTAGAAATTCAATCCAAGCACTTCTGAATGAAATGAAAATGGTTTGGAAAGAATTCAGCTGAGTTTTTGTGTTTTTCACAGCCTGTTTTACACACTTATTTCATACAATCTGCGCACTTATCTCATAAGTTGAGCACTTGTTTTTTGGTTTGAGTACTTGGCTCATATATTGCATACTTGTGATTGTGAGTACTTAAATCTCTGTTTTAGTACGCAATCAAGCTTATGCGTACTTGTTGCATTCCATTGCCTTGAGCACTTATCTAGGGTTACTGCGCACTTAAACAGAAATCTTGGATTTGTGCGCACTTATTGAAAGGTGTAGTCTTGAGTACTTGGCTAGGGTTTCTGCGAACTTAAATCTTAAACGAGAGTTTAAGTGTCTGCGCACTTAATTTAGTACGCAGACTGATCAGTAAATACTGAGCACTTATCATGCCCAAGTGTTAACTGATCTGCGCACTTATCAAGAAACACAGCCACACGTATACTTCCGAGCTGCGCACTTAACAAAAGACTATAATTTGACAAGGCTGTTTACATTCTTACAGGTTGCTGCATACTTATCTGGACTGCTGTGAACTTAGCTGCGCACTTATCTGCGCACTTAGCTGTGTACTTAAGGACTTGGACATTTTCTGGACTGTTAACTAAAATCTGATTAACTAAACTCTTAAAATTCACCTAAATTATGGCCGGTAACGATAACCACTCAACAGTAAATCCTATCACTCAACAAGAACTTGAAACCGGAACCACAACTAGAGTTCCTAAGTTAAAAGGTGTTGAAGACTATGGAACTTGGAAGAACAGAATGAGGTCATTCTTCTATGTTACGGACTTCACCCAATGGAATTCTATCCAGTTGGGCCCACACATTCCAATGAGAACCACTGCCACAGGAAAAGAGTTTAACCCTGATCCAACCACTTACACTGACGTCGATAAACAATTACTCCAGAGAGATCATAAGGCTTATGGTGCTCTTACCATGGCCTTATCAAACGATGTTTGTAACATGTTTGAGGAGTATGGCACTGCGCATGATCTATGGTTTGCATTAAATGAATACTATGAAGGGAATGAAGAGATGCGCCAGTACAAGCAAGACATGGTGCAGAAAGAATATGACATGTTCGGAAGTATTCGTGGGGAAAGCTTGAGCTCACACATCGAGAGGTTCATGAACATGTTGACTAAGATGAAGAAGGCGGGAATTCCTGTGAACAACAGAAATTCAATCAAGAAGCTGCTAGACTCCCTGCCAAAAGAATGGAGCATCCAGTGTATGTTGATCAGGAAAGAATATCTAGACGCCCAGTCTACCTTGGCTGACCTTATCAACACCCTGAAGTCGTTTGAGATGGACATCACGAAGAGAGAGATGAACCAGACCAATCCGAAGGCAATACCCAACACTGCAATGAAAAATTTGGCATTAATGACTCCAGTGGGTAACATGGGTTCAAGCTCATCTCATGTGTATGCTGATGGAATGGGTGGTGGTAGCTCCAGTTCAGGAAAGACCGTTCCATACTCTGACCCAGTGGCAAGAACTCTCAACCCTCAACAAACAAAGCTTGCTAATGAACATGTTGAACTCTTCAACGCCTTCATGACCAGCTTTGAAGCATTGAAGACAGGTGACCTGAAGAATGATATGATGAGTCCGGAAGATATGTATCAAGTGGATCCAGATGATATGGAGGAAATGGATCTAAAATGGCAAATGGCCATGATTACTCTAAGGGTGAAGAGGTTTCAGGACAGAACAGGTCGAAGGGTTGGACTGGGAAAGGCTGGCTTTGATAAGTCAAAAATCAGGTGCTACAATTGCAAAACTCTCGGACACTTCAAGTATGAATGTCCAACGTTGAATCAAGCTGAAGTTAAACCGGCAAAGAGAATGGTGGCAATCACAGATGGAGGCGAAGCCAATCAGCAGAAGGCACTGGTGGTTCAAGATTTTGACTGGGGAGAGGAAGTTGTTGTGGCTGAGACTGAAGTGAACAAGGCACTGATGGCAAAGATCTGCACTAAATCAACATTTGGTGTGAGCTCTTTGGAAGGGTCATCAGCGGAGATGCCAAAAGGAGAAAGGATGGAGAATGCTGGTCTAAAAGGTGTGCTGAGTGAGGACAAGGGAAAGGAGGTTGCTGCCGAGGAAGCTTTAGTTGCTGAGAAGACTTCCACAAGCAAAGCTGATCAACAACCGCAGAGCGCGCAGAAGAAAGTCGAGGAGAGAGATCTGGTAAGTATTCCGCTTGAAATAAAATCAAAGTTGTGCTCACCAAGGTGTGTTACAGTTGTTGCTTACTGTTTGTCCCACAATGGGAGAATTTTAAGAGAAATGGATGACATCAAAAAAAATCAACACTGAAATGAAAGAAAATGAGTTAGCATATCAGCGAAAGTTAAATGCAACAATAGCTGAAATGCACACTCTAAAAGAATTTGTTCTCAGAAAAGATTTTTTAATAAATGACTTAACTGAAAAACTAGAAATATCTAGAAATGAAACAAATCATCTCCAAATTGTTGTGGACAAATGGAATGTAAGCAAGCATGCTCATACAGATATCCTTGATTGTTCAAGGAAATCATTCGTCAAAGATGGAATTGGGTATAAGGATAAAAAGGGAATTGTAAAATCTCTATTTTTACCTTTGAGCAAAAGTGAATATATACCCATTCCAAAACCACATAAAAAAAATGATCTTTTTGAAAAAGAATGTGTCAAATCTGAGTCAAACTCTAATATAAGTAAAAGCAGTGCAGATATGACCCAACAGGATCAGGTGGACGATGATGAAAGTTGTGGTGGACAAACAATGGGGTTAGGTCACCCAGGTGTCAATTACTCTACAGTGAATTGGTTCATCTGGAGTCATGACAAGTCTAAAACTTCTTTGAATTCGGATGAATGTAATAACTTAACTAAACTGGATGATTGTAATAGTTTATCTAGGCCGGATGACTGTACTACATTAACATCTAAACTTAATTTAAAGGGTGTTGTGGACCCTGATGATAGGAATAGTCCTATCAAACGCTCAGATATTTGTGTTGACAATGTTATGCCAGCTTGTATTGATCTTAATGATGCATTCTCTGATAATGAAAATGTATATAGACCATCTCCGTTTGTACCAGAATTAAAAAGAAACAGGTTTGGCAAATTTCTTACTGAAGAAATTCCAGAGTTTACTCCATCATCAACAGATATGTCATGTTCTGAAGAATCACAAAGTGAAACAGAGAACACAATTCCTGAAGAATCACAAAGTGATACAGAAAGTGACATTAGCGAGCCAGACTGCAACACAAATGACGAATCAAGCAACAACAACATTGATGAACCATGTTCTAGTGAAAGCTTATGCTCAAGCAAGATCAAGAGAAGAGCATCACAACCATCATCATCCAGACCCTCTCCAAAGATCAAGCCAAAGCACTCAAAATGCTTTAGATGTGGAAATGAGGGTCATGTGGTTAAAACATGTCACTTAAAATTCAGTGATGTCAAAGCATTAAACTGTCTTTCTGATCAGATTAAAAACCTTCAAGAAACAGTAAAAATCTTTGATAAAACCACAAAGAGTTTGAAAAGACAAGAGTCAGTTTTGGGTGAAAATCACGATAGATCAAAACTAAACCAAACTTGGATTCCCAAAGTCAACTAAGTAAAGGTTCGAGTCGTCATTGTACATAGAGTCTCTTGTATTTATATGTGTATTTCTTGTGTTTTTCTTTTGTATTTCAGAATAAGTTACAGAAATGGCTGATAGCCCTGATGAGATATCTATGGCATGTTGATAGCGGGGCTTCTAGACACATGACTGGTCTAAAAGAACTTCTCAAGAACTACAGATTTATTGATGGAGAGTTCGTTGCCTTCGCTGGAAATGAAAAGGGCAGAAAGATTGTAGGAATAGGAGATGTGGTCTCTGACGCACTGACGTTAGAAGATGTGAACTATGTTCCAGAATTGTGCTACAACCTGTTGAGCGTGTCACAAGTCTGCGACAAAGGAATATCTGTGTTATTTAATGACATGGAGTGCATCTTTCTGAAACCTGGATTCATTCCGCCCACCAATATGATCATGCTAAAAGCTCCTAGACAAAATAATACATATGTGATAAATATGAGAGATGCTAAATCAGAATGTCAAATGACATGCTTACTTTCTAAAGCATCCGAGTCAGAGTCACTGTTATGGCACAGACGATTAGGACATGTTAACTTCAAAAACATTAACAAGCTTTCAAAACTAAATCTTGTCAGAGGTCTTCCTTCAAAGGAATTCCCTTTTTCTGAAAAATGTTTAGCATGTGCCAAAGGAAAACAACACAAGAAATCGAACAAGTCCAAGACAGTGAACTCTATCGACTCGCCTCTTCAATTATTGCATATGGATCTTTTTGGTCCTATTAGTGTTAAAAGTCTAGCTAAAAAGTCTTATTGTTTGGTGATAACAGATGATTTTTCTCGATTTACATGGGTGTACTTCTTAGAATACAAAAGTGAAGCTGTTGAGATTTTGATGCTGTTTGTTCCTCTCATTGAGAACATAATAAAGACAAAAGTTAGATCAATCAGAAGTGATTACGGAACTGAATTCAAAAATCAAAGTTTCGTGACTTTCTGCAACAATAGAGGAACTCATCTTCGGTACAGTGCTACGAGAACTCCTCAACAGAATGGTGTTGCTGAAAGGAAGAATCGTACACTTATTGAAGCGGCCAGAACCATGCTAATCGACTCCAAATTGCCGATCATCTTCTGGGCTGAAGCTGTGAATACCGCCTGTTATGTTCTTAACAGAGTCTTAATTGTAAAGACGCGCGGGAAAACAGGTTATGAACTCCTTTTTAAAAGAAAACCTCTGATTGACTACTTCAGGCCTTTTGGATGCTCATGTACGCTGCTTAACAACTACGAGAACATAATGAAGTTTGATGCAGTTGGAGATGAGTGCTTCTTTGTTGGATACTCTTCAAGTCAAAAGGCTTATAGAGTGTACAACAAACGAACCAAAATGGTTCTCGAATCTTTCTATGTTGATTGGCAGGAATCCAACTCTCCTAACACAGGAGCCGGTCCTGACTGGTTCTTTGACGTGGACATTGTTTTCAACAATTTCAGTATCATTGAAGAACAATCAACTGACAATCAAGCAGCCGATCCTTCTCCTCTTGAAGATACTCTTTATTCTTCCGAAGACGATGCTGCACCTTTCACCACCCGATTCTCTCCACTCATAGCTGATCCAATTGTTCCTCTTCAGTCCACAAATGGTGATGCAACTGTTGAAACTACTCCATCTCCTGAAAGTACTCCAGCTTCAGAAGAAACATCTTCAGCACAACAGTCTGCAAATGATCCATCCAGTTCATCAATTCCTGTAGATCACCTTTCTAATCTGCCTTCCCAAATTTAAGAAGAACCAAACATGGGATTTAAGTCTTCTAAGAATCATCCTGTGGAGAACATCATTGGACCAATCTCTGAGGGTGTTCTTACTAGGAATCAGGCAGATAAACTTAATATTGCACTTTCAGCCTTCTTATCTCAGACGGTACCTTTCAGCATTGAAAGATGCTGTCAGAGATGCAAGTTGGGTTGAAGCCATGCAGGATGAGCTGTATCAGTTTAGAAAGCTCAAAGTTTGGGAACTTGTGGATCTACCTGAAGGGAAGTATCCTATCGGAACAAGATGGGTGTTTCGCAACAAAATGGATGAAAGAGGTGTGGTGATCAAGAACAAGGCTCATCTAGTAGTTCAGGGCTTTCGTCAGCAGGAAGGTATTGATTATGAGAAAGTGTTCGCTCCAATTGCTCGACTTGAAGCCATCCGTATCTTCTTGGCATACGCCTCATACAAGAACTTCAAAGTCTTTCAAATGGATGTGAATAGTGCATTCCTGTACGGGAAGATCAAGGAAGAAGTCTATGTCTGTCAACCCCCGGGTTTTGAAGACCCTCATCATCCCAACAAGTACTACAAACTGGATAAGGCTCTCTATGGACTTCATCAAGCTCCTCGAGCTTGGCATGAGACCTTATCTTCATACTTGCTGCAGAATGGGTACACCAGAGGGAAGATTGACATGACTCTGTTCACCAAAGAAGTCAACAAACATTTTATCCTTGTTCAAATTTATGTTGACGATATTATCTTTGGCTCCACTGATGAAAACTTATGCAGGGAATTTGAAAGCATCATGAAGTCTCAATTTGAAATGAGAATGATGGGCGAATTATCATTTTTCTTAGGCTTGGAAGTTCAGCAGAAAGAAGACGGAATTCTCATTCATCAAGCCAAGTATACAAGAGACATTCTGGCAAAATACAACATGACCGACTGCGAGCCGTCCAATACTCCTTTTGCGGCCCAAACAACACTTGTACCAGATCTTCAGGGCCTTTCAGTGAATCCTCACACTTATCGATCAATGATTGGCTCTCTGATGTATCTAACAGCCAGCAGACCAGATATCATGTGGGCAGTTGAATGCTGTGCGCGTTTTCAGTCCAATCCTAAGCAATCGCATGAAACTGCAGTGAAAAGAGTCTTCCGCTACCTCAAAGGGACACCAAAACTTGGTTTATGGTATCCTAAGAGTGATAATTTTGATCTAATCGCTTACTCTGATAGTGATCATGCAGGTTGTAGGAATGACAGCAAATCTGTCTCTGGTGGTTGTCAATTTCTGGGTAACAGGCTAGTGTCTTGGCAGAGCAAGAAGCAGACTACAGTGTCCATCTCCACTGCTCAAGCTGAATACACAGCTGCATCCAGTTGTTGTTGTCAGGTGTTATGGATCCAAAATCAGCTTTTGGACTACGGTTTGAACGTCATGCATACACCTATTTTTATTGATAATGATGCCTGTCGTGACATCGTGAAGAATCCAATTGATCATTCTAAAACCAAACACATTGAAATTCGGATTCACTCAATTCGCGATGCTCACGACAAAGGATATATACAGGTGTTGCCAATAGATACTGCTGATCAAAAGGCAGATATCTTTACAAAAGCTTTCGACAAAACCCGGTTTCATCAGTTGGTTACATGGCTTGAGATGATAAATTTTGAATTAAAAAAAAAAAAAAAAACCTTTACTTGTGCATATTTTATAGAAAAATTATCTTTTTATTTAAAACAAGATTTTTGGGGGAGAAAGTAAAACCAGTCCATTCCTAATGCAAAATTAATTCAGGAAATGATAGGAACTAATCATATCTCGTCAGCATGTGAATAGGACCCAGAGGATGTTGTGGCCTCAAGCAACGATGTGTCGGTAGATTCAGCCTGGAATCAAGTAAACTGCTAATAGGTGATTAACAATGAAGATCTACACGGAAAGCTGGATTCCCACTGTGCTATAGGTCTGCACAAGCTGAGTCCGGTCATACACAGGTTGAGAAATTAAAAGACACAGAAAATTTTGTGCATAGGCAAATCAAAAGACACCTAAAAGTGCAAGCTACCAATGCGGGGCTAAGAAAAAGAAATTTTTGAAACTGAGCAGCAAAAGACACGCAATGTTAGTGACGTGCAAACATATCTAGATAGCTCACCAAACGATCAGATGATCATCTTCTCTGCTTATGGTAACATAGACCTGAAGCTCTCATCATCTGATCAAGATAATGATCATCTTATCTGCTTATGGTAACATAGACCTGAAGCTCTCATCATTATATTTCAATAAACCTTGAGGATCGGTAGGCCAATACCTAGCACACTGTGGGGTCCATAAATTTTTCGTCAATATTACCAAAGAACATGATAAACAGCATCACCAAACACATGTTGAAAGAGAAAAGGCATGGATTTAAGTGGACAAGCATACCGACAATTGTTCTTAGGCTGCAGCTATCCAACGGGAAGTTGAAACGGGTTCTGGCAGGTATGGTTAGTATGATCTTGAATGCAGAAGGTGAGACTTGGTAAAACCCCACTTATTAAAATGGAGTTGGGCTTTTAAACTCTCATTGGGCCAAATATTTTGAACCATGCGTACTTGTCTCATGGGCCCTGCGCACTTGACTCAAGTGCGCAGCCCATTTGTTGACTGTATATATTCTCAGTCAATTTCTCCTTAACAAATTTTATTAACCCTTTTTCACATTAACCTTATCTGTTCATCATCATCATCGTTCATCATCATCACACTTTAAACCCCTAATCACCCATTAATCACCTATAATCATCCTTAATCTGTTCCTTTCTTCTCCTTTTGTTGATCTTCACTTTTGATAAGGTAGATTATATGTACTGATTGTTTCTCATTTGTGATTACAGGGCCTAAAAGCATGATTAAGATGCATCTGTTGGGGATTTAGTTGTTTCAATGGTTTTTTTTGAACTTATGAAGATTGCGTACTTGATAATGGACAGTGCGCACTTGTCTCATAGAGACTGCGCACTTGTCTCATAATCATACAAAATCTTCTGAAACCCTAATAACCTGCATACATAAGTGTGAACTTAAAAATCTTAAACGAAGGTTTAAGTGTCTGCGTACTTATCTAGTACGCAGACTTGACTGTGTTGCCAAGGGGTTACCATGCCCAAATCATGACCGATCTGCGCACTTGAGTTCTTACCCGGCCATTGTCTGCGCACTAACCTAAGTGCTCAGTCAAGTATGTGCGCACTTGACTGAGTACTTGAATCATTTGACTGTGACTTGGACTGTGCACTTGGAAACCTGTGCACTTGAACTTTAAACAAATGTGACATTCATCTTGACCCTTGAGACACTTGAACGGACTGCGTACTTAAACCCGGACGTTAATTATCTTAAAACTAAAAATCAAACGTATCATGGACACTGATGAAACCAATCCATCAAACCTTAATCGTATGACTGTTAATATTACAAACTTAAAAAATAATAATAATAATAATAAAATCTAAGTCTAAGTACGTTGTCCGTCTAAGTTTAAGTCTAAGGTCAGTCATTGGAGATCTAATTGGCTTTTCGTGCTCTTGGTTTAAACAGATGGCACTCGACTGGGATCCGAGAGGCATGCACAATCAGCCGATGAATCTTGAAACTGATGATGTCAAGTTTAAAGACGTAGTGACTTGGATCAGACGTAGCAAAGTCGGATATGCTGTGCAGCACGTTGTACCAGTCTACTGTTCTCACATTGAAGACTTCTGGAGGTCAGCTCGAGTTGAAACTGCTGGAAGAGTCAAGCGAATCAACGCTACAGTCCGAAACAAGGCTGTAGTCATCACTGAAGACACCGTTCGAAACGTGCTGAGACTGCAAGATCAGCCAGGAACTGTTAGATTCATGCCCAAAGCAGATATTCACCAACAGTTCAAGAATTTCGGCTACAAGGGTGATTTCGACAAGAGAGGCGACATCAAGAAAAGCCAGCTAACAAAAGACTGGAGACTAATCAGTCATGTATTTATTATGTCTCTATGTCATAGAAAAGGAGGCTACAATGCGCTCAGTGCTGAATGGTCGACCGCAATGATAAAGATTTGCAAGAACGAAGCGTTCAACTTGCCAGGCATGATCTTTGATTACATGGTAAAGAATGCAGAAGCTGGGTCAGGCAAATGGGTTATGTACCCAAGGTTCGTGCAGATGATTATCAACGCACAACACGAGAATCTGCCCCTCGGTGATCAATACAATTTCACCAGAGGTGCACAATTCTTTACTGAATGCAATACGCCTGACTGGGAACCAATGCTGGAGAATATGTATGCGGCCCAGCGATATCCATTAGTCATGGAGCTGTACAACAAGATCAAGAAGAGAAGGTCAGATGCTACTGAAACTCGACAACAATCCACAGCTGCTTCTGCACCTGGACCATCTGAACCCACTCCATCTTCAGCCCAGCCAACTGCTGAAGAAATTGCTCTTGAGAAAGCCAGGGGAAAAGAGTGGCTACTGAACCAGCTCCATCTAAGCCCACTAAAAGGCAAAGGAGAACTGGTCTACTACAAGAAGGAAGAGAAACATTGACACCCGAACAGCTTGAGACTGCTGCAGTCTTACAAGAAGTTGCTGAGTTCGAGAGGGCAGCAAGAAAGAGAAGCAGAGAACAGCTTCCTCAGTCAGAGATTCCTCGTGTAATGACTCAGGACGATATCGAGGAACAAGTGATTTTGGAATCCATCTTTGGGGCAGAACAACCAAATCAACCAGGGCCTTCCACTGCCGCTGCTCCAGCCTCCAAAGCACCAGCCCAACGATCAGCTGAACCATCCTCCTCAGCTCCTACTGCACCACGTCGCAAACCGTTGCATCAGGAACTGTATGAGAAGCTAGTGAAAGAGGTTGGAAAAACGGCTGCCAGGGAAATCTGCACGCTGAAGAGTGACGTGCACAACAATCAAGAGCTGAGAAAGAAAGTGAAGAAGCTCAAGCACAAGAACCGGAACATGGAGAAGATTATCAAGGATCAACGATACCTGATCAAGTTCCAGAATCAGGTTCAGATGAAAATGTTTGATATGTTCCAAGAGTTCAAGAAGCAGCAAACTGGTGCTCCCAGCACTACATTTGATGAGGTTTTTGATTTCGGGAAGTTTTTGGAGGAAGAGAAAGAGAAAGAAAGAGCTGCTGAGGAAAGTGGGGTTGATGAGATAAGTGAAGATGAGATGCCCGAGAGATTTGTGGAAATGGGAATGAATGAAGAGGTTGTTTATGAGACATCAGATGGGCACAAGTTAGATCCTGAAAGATCAACTTGGTTTCCTAGAAGGCCCATCACCATTCCAGCCATGCATCAAAACATCCATCACACTAGGGAAGCTCACAAGGAGAAGATTATCTCCTGGAAGTATGATGAAGAGAAAAGATTGTTTGCCGTGAAGAGAAGAGGGGGAGTGATTCAGTACTTCAAGGGTCAAAAAGGACTGAAGTCTCTCCCTCGATGGGACATCAGGGAGCTCAGCAGGGCCCCATTCATCAACCGCACCCTCGACACCAGGGGGTCCATGCTCGAGTGGTTTATAAGGAAAGAATGTGACACTGATTTCCAAATCTTCAAGCCGCAGAAACCAAGAAGGAGGATCTCCAAGAAAAGAATCGATCCAGCAACAGGACGTGGGATGATAACTTATGTGATTGACCCTCCTCAGGTCGTCACACGAGTTCCTATTCGATCTGAGCTTCCAGTGATGCTGAGGGACTTTAAGAAGTGGTTTTACGACAGCAACACTGGTGAAGCAGTCATTAAATTGCAGGACGATTCGGAGGCTTTGAGGATTTTGGATCCAGTAGATGTGTTTGCACTTAAGCTGTCAGATCTGAACATGCTGTTTGCAAATCAGATTAATGTGGGAGCCGGGAACGCGTTGTTTGAAGAAGCGGTATTATTTAGAAGGGCGGTTGATCGGGCAATGAAGCTAAAGCGGGAACTACTTGAGATAGTTGGCAGGATCAATGCAGCAGACAAAGAGAAGGAAGAAAGAGAGAAGGCTGCTCAAGCTACTGCTGCTGCTGATGCAGATGTTACTCAACCTGAAGTCGAGACTACTTCAGAGGTACAGACAGAAGATCCTGCATCAATAGTAGATCCAGACAGACCTGCAACAGAATCAACTAAAGCTCCTTCAGCAGTTGAAGAAGATCCAGTCGCACTGTACATTCAAGACCTCCCAGAACGGGTTGAGGGGGAGCAAAGCAAGGTTGAGATTGATTGAAGATTGAAGAACTGGTAGCTGTGGTCTAGGGGGAGTATTGTTGGGTTATATTGAGACCACAGCTACCAGATTATAGACTTTTGATAGTTATTGTATAGTTTGATAGTTGAAGGACTTAGTATGTAATTAACACAATGTTTTGTACACAAACCCTAGGCTGCTGCGTACTTGTGAACGGGCCCTGCGCACTTATGTTAAGTGCGCAGGCCCAGGAGCCTTTCCTATATAAACTAAGTGTGTGCACAGCTCTAGGGTCAGGGTTTTGGGATAATCTTTGTAGCACACGTGAATAGGTGCGTATTAGTCAGTGTATTCCAAGGTTATTCATCATCAAATCAGTAATGGAATCATCATGTTATTCATTGTGTGTGTCGGTTTTATTCATGTTCATCTAGTATCTTTGTCTTTCTGGATTAATCACTTAAAAAACCTAACAAATAGGTGTTTATAAGTGACAACAATCTATTGCATATCACAAGATCTAGCATTCGGGACTTACAATTTCAATGTAAGGTACTAAGGTTTTATTGTTTCTGTTTAAGGTATTAACCTTTTAATTTGTTTCAATGTCAGGTATTAGGGACTAACCTAGTTAAAACTTAACTAAAGGGGAGGGGTATTATGGTCCATTCACCTATATATTTCTTTTAACCAATTTATACATATATTTAAAAATAATAAGAAACCGGTCATACCCAAGGGTCGAACACGGCACCTTCATTGTACACAACCTAGCACCAACCAGCTGATCTACATGATTTGTTGGTTTGATAACTAAAACAAAACAATTAAAACAATCATAGGTGTTCACCATCTATATATATATACCCAAATTTCCCACCCCTTTTCTCTTGTTGAACAAAACCAAAACACAGTGATGCATTGAAGCAGTCAAGAGGAAGAGAGGAGTCTGGTGGCTCCAGCCAACCCCACGGCGGTGCACAAGGCGGAGCTCCGATGACCCATTCCCCAACAAACACACAACCACACCCCATCCCTATGTTGAACCGATTAGAGAGAGAGGAACGAGAAAAGAAGCTGAGTTGAAGGATCAGAGATAGAGAAGGAGAGAGAGAGAGAGAGAGAGAGAGAGACCAGGACAGGAAAGAGAGAGAGACTGAGAGAGAGAACTCAAGAAAGGAAAAGGAAGTGACGGTGGTGGTTCACGGCGGCGGCTCGCTTAGGGTACCGTTTGGTCAACTAACGTAGTAGAAGTACATACACCATCATCATCATCACAAGTCTTTCCTGTTGTTCCTGTTTCGGTTGCGTGTTTGTGCAGTATTCTCGATTTCGCTTTTGCACTACATAACATAATAATGCTTCATTCCTAGATTTCAATTCATATTTCATTCTCATTAGTGGCTCTGTTTGTTTGAAAATAATAGCTTTCCGATTGCTGTTTATTATACTAATCTTCTGCTTCCATTTGTTTAATTTAGTTAGGGCTATTATTTATACTACTGCTACTCGTATTTACTAATATAGATGATTAGATGATACGGTTTCTTATTGGAATGAAGATAAGGCTCAGCTTAGATGATGATATAATTAGATAAAACGCAACTATAACCAACTGATCATGTAGATCAGCTGGTTGGTGCTAGTTTGTGTACAATGAAGGTGCTGGGTTCGACCCTGGGTCCGACCGGTTTCTTATTATTTTTAAATATATGTATAAATTGGTTAAAAGAAATATATAGGTGAATGGACCATAATACCCCTCCCCCTCAGTTAAGTTTTAACTAGGTTAGTCCTTAATACCTGACATTGAAACAAATTAAAAGGTTAATACCTTAAACAGAAAGCAATAAAACCTTAGTACCTTACATTGAAATTAGGTGGAAACCATAAGGACTAACGGTGTAATTTTTTCTTGTTTGAGTTTATGGATGATTTCATATAGTTTTGTTTAATTATTAGCAAAAATTGGTATCACTATTATAGATTTTATGACCTTTATGTTATGTAATATGTTTATATAAGCTAAGTATTAGAGAAAATCCAAGAAAACCCTACTTCTCGACTTTTTTTATTTAGAAATTTTGGAGTATGTAATATACATGTTTTTAAGAGTTTTGAGCCAAAAAATAAAAAAGCGCCAAGTGTTTTTTTTTAATAAATAAGTTTTGCAGTGTAACATATGTTACATGTCATATGTAACATGTGACACCCCGCATTTTCAGGTTTCTACTTTAACTAAACTCTGGTTAACTTTACTTACATTCACGACATGTTACTTAACTAGGGTTATTTAGGTGAGTCACACGTTGCACAGTTATAGGATAATAACTGCATAAAAATGTAATTCGGGGAATTACCAAACTACGTATCACGAGTATCGAACCCTGAATTTAAACCGAACGTGTTATCAAAAATCGTAATCGATGAACCGTTAGGATTGTTGGGGTCTAAATACATGGGGTTACGCTTGGAATGGTCCAAAATAACGAAAACATCGAAGAAAACGTGCAATACACTGAACTGGGTCACGCGAAACGGGCCTGGTCAAAGTGAACGGTCGTTCACTTTGACCGAACGGTCATTCGGCGGGCCAGACAACTTAAGCCGACTTTAACACCTATTTAAGCAACCTTAAGCCTCGTGCACCTCATAACCACAAAGAAATATATAGGTGAATGGACCATAATACCCCTCCCCCTCAGTTAAGTTTTAACTAGGTTAGTCCTTAATACCTGACATTGAAACAAATTAAAAGGTTAATACCTTAAACAGAAACAATAAAACCTTAGTACCTTACATTGAAATTAGGTGGAAACCATAAGGACTAACGGTGTAATTTTATCTTGTTTGAGTTTATGGATGATTTCATATAGTTTTGTTTAATTATTAGCAAAAATTGGTATCACTATTATAGATTTTATGACCTTTATGTTATGTAATATGTTAATATAAGCTAAGTATTAGAGAAAATCCAAGAAAACCCTACTTCTCGACTTTTTTTATTTAAAAATTTTGGAGTATGTAATATACATGTTTTTAAGAGTTTTGAGCCAAAAAATAAAAAAGCGCCAAGTGTTTTTTTTTAATAAATAAGTTTTGCAGTGTAACATATGTTACATGTCATATGTAACATGTGACACCCCGCATTTTCAGATTTCTACTTTAACTAAACTCTGGTTAACTTTACTTACATTCACGACATGTTACTTAACTAGGGTTATTTAGGTGAGTCACACGTTGCACAGTTATAGGATAATAACTGCATAAAAATGTAATTCGGGGAATTACCAAACTACGTATCACGAGTATCGAACCCTGAATTTAAACCGAACGTGTTATCAAAAATCGTAATCGATGAACCGTTAGGATTGTTGGGGTCTAAATACATGGGGTTACGCTTGGAATGGTCCAAAATAATGAAAACATCGAAGAAAACGTGCAATACACTGAACTGGGTCACGCGAAACGGGCCTGGTCAAAGTGAACGGTCGTTCACTTTGACCGAACGGTCATTCGGCGGGCCAGACAACTTAAGCCGACTTTAACACCTATATAAGCAACCTTAAGCCTCGTGCACCTCATAACCACAAAACCCTAATCGTCCATAACAACCCCCATACGAAAAATAAACCCGCTAACACCTGCTAAAGCTCAAGAACATCATCCGGAAAGATTAGAAGGTGTTTGGTGCTTGATTGTGAAGTGTTTTAGGTATATTGTCTTAAACCTTTGTGTTTTAACCTTCTTGATTATGTTTAAACACCATAATATAGTTTATCCAGATCTGGAACAAAGTTATAAAGATTAAAACATGAGTTTTCAAAAGATTAACATGTTAAACATAAGGTTTCATGATAGTTATATGATTATGGTTGCATGTTAGTGTATGTTATTGATTGTTGAACATCTAGGGTTTGTAGATGATTGCATTCATGGTGAATCTTGCATGTTTTGGTCTTGTTAATGTATTAAGGATATTGTATGATAATTATTTGAGGTTCTTGATTGATAATATACACCTAGGATTTGATAAAGTTGAGAAGATTGCATGTTTAAAATTTGGACAGAATGTGTGTGTCGACTTGTAGGCTCTGTAACTTGACTTTAAATATTGGTTTTGGTCGATTCTTGTTATGTGCATGTCGTACATGGTCTTAGGTTTCTGGAATGGGTAAAATCATGTGATTTGGTTATGGTTTGATATGTTTTTGGAATTATATTCTAGAAAAGGTCTAAACTGATTTTCGGATTAGAAACTTGGGTCAACTTTAATCGACTATAACTTGAGTTTTATAAATAGGGGTGCAAACGAGCCGAGCTCGAGCCTTGCATTATCGAGCTAGGCTCGTGACAATTTTCAGAAGCTCGAGCTCGAGCCTTGTATTTTGGGCTCGAGCTCGGCTCGATAGTATATTTAAGAACTTGAGCTCGGTTCGAAAGCTCGATCAAAGTGTATGTGGCAAGAGTTTAAACAAACCTAAGCTCGACTCAAGCTCGTTTTGAACCATTAAGGAGCTTGTTTTGGACTACTAAGGACTTGTTTTGGACCATTAATGAGCTCGTTTTGGACAATTAAGAAGCCCAATGCCTAAAGTAATTTAGTTAATGCATGGGTTGCAATACAATTGGGCTATATTGTATTAATTGACATAAATAAGCAAAGCTCGATAAGGCTCGACGAGCCCAACCGAGCTTTGCATTCGAGGCTTAAGCTCGATAACTAAATGAGCTTTATTTCAGGCTCGGGCTCGGGCTCGAGCTCGATAAGACTCGACTCATTCGAGCTTTTTACCGAGCCGATCTCGAGTAGCTCGCGAGCCGCTCAGCTCGTTTTCACCCCTGTTTATAAAGAATTAGGTCATGAAATCTGGTCAGTAGGTTGATATGGGAATGATTTGGCTTTTCCAAGTGAATTCATCCCATTTGGATGAATACACAATTTTTGAGAATTTTTATCGTAAACTGACCTGATGTGAAAGTTTTCAGAACCTAGTTGTAGTATTTGATTTTTCATAATTTTTCAACAAGGTTTTGATGCAAACTAAAAGTATTGGCATGACTATTGGACTCCAAGGACTATTCAATAAAAGTTTGGGAGTCTAATTCATTGTCTAGGTATTTTTAATAAAATCGTTTCTGTAGTGCATGATCTGTCCTAAAAACGCAGATTATGACATAAGTGTATAGGTTCTTATTTGGAGTCTCATATGGCTTGGTTTTGACTTGATCTCACATGTACACTTATATCAGATGTTAATGACGTGTGTGATTAATAATAAACATAACATTCACCAACGGGTTCGTAGGGTCTACTTGTGCATGTAGTTACGATAGGTGTCACTTAAACGTTTTTGCATAAATTAACGTCATGGACAAACGAGTTATATGGTGTATCATGTATACACATGTACTCACATAGTGACACATATAATAGGGAGTCGGTAGCGAGTCTCTATTTCTTATTTGGATTTGGATTTATGTAACAACCCGACCCGGTGGGGCCTGGACGTTACGACAGTTTGGTAACAGACTTGCACAACGGAAGCAACGTTAACTAATATTTAATATTCATACAATTTCTAATTCAAAAATATAAATACATAACTTAAATAAATAAACTAATAACTATGCAGGGACGAGACGCGGCGGTCGTCGAAGCAGTTGAGGAGTGTAATCCACTAGTCGATCCGATCTCTATCCGTACAAATCTCTAGATGCTCTATTCTGCTACTAGCAAGCATATACCTCGTGGTTGCCATCCATCCAATTGCAGTACCTGAACACATGCTTAAAAGAGTTTTGGGTTAGCAATTACGCTGGTGAGCCCGTATAAGTAGTAAGTGGATCCGAAAACAATTTTATCAGTTCATAAACAAGTTTACAAGTTCATACAGTTCAATACACGTGATGTACAAGCGACCCCTCAACCCTAACACTAGATTTATCTACTGCCATTATAGATCTACAAGGCATAATATATGCCGCAACGGTCCGCAGGCCTCAGTGGAGGGTTTCCCGGGCCCAACGTCCCGGGTCCACTGTGCGTGGGGGATTCCCCAAGTAGTACTACCCATATATTAAGCGGCTCACCTCTGAGTTAATGAGTGTCAGTGTTATTCGGCAGCTAGTATCTTGTCACATCACAACAGTTATAAAAAGGAAGCATGCATTCACCCCAAAACAGTAAAACAGAAAAGGGGGAATGGTACACGGAACTCACTTGTCATGCCACGCAATAATATATCTTTCCAAAGTCGTGAACTCGTCTATCCGTTACATGCCAAGTCCTATCATAATTACAAGTATTAGCGCGTGTAACCAACATCGCGGTTACACGTGTGGGTACGCTTAGGTTCTATAGTTTGGTCTACTTCATCTTCGTCTAATAACACTTGTCTAATCATGCATACATAGCCCTTTATCCGAACTTCTATTTGTCGGATTCATTATCTTATGTCCTAAATGTATTTAATATCCAAGTTATAAGTAACGGTCAATATCTAATATTCACGTGGTAGTGTTCTATAATCCTCCAATCTCTAGTATTGGGTTAATAATATATTATCATACATAAGTTCTCAAAGATCCGGTGTCTAATGTCCAAATTATCATATGCACTACTTGGTTTTCTATGTCCAATTATGTCATTATTATAACTAGTCGAGTCTATGGTCGAATGTCTTGGTCGCGCTTCCTATGAATTATTAATATTGCAAAATCGTCCTTAATTGTCAAGTCATCTACATATATCAATATACATTACTTTACTTTGTCGATTCGTATACTTTTATATAAGTTCATTAATTGCCTTAGTTATCGAGTCGAGTCCCTTGTCAGAAACATACATACGTTCTTCTACAAAAATCAAGTCCATGTTTTAATTGTCTATCCTATATTTCAATACCATAACCAACATCACTATACTATTTAGAGGTATATAATCTATTTATCACCAAACATATATGTATATATATTTGTTCCCATTATCGGTTCATATAGCTTACGTATTATATATTTTCATATGGTCTAGTCGGGTTGGGTCTAATATACTCGTTAACGTCCCACACGTGTACATATGATATATATATATATATATATAATCATTTGAACAACTCTGGTTGATGATATACCTCTTCGACACACCTCCGGTTTGACTATGAGGGTGTTTGGGATTGAGTTTGGAGATGCAAAAGTGCTTTTGGTCAAAAGTGCTTATTGGCTTATGACTTTTTGAAAAGGAGTTTTAAAAAAAGTGTTTGGATTAGCTTTTAGGATGAAAAACTTCAAAAAGTCACTAAATTGTTGTTTTTTAAGTGTTTCGCGTAACTTATTGTGAATATTGGTTGTATGGGTGGGAGATTTGTAATATTTTTCCAAAAGTCAAAAGCCAAAAGCCAAAAGCCAGGATTTCTAACTTTTCAAAAACAATTTTTCCACCCTTAAAAGCAAAAAGCCAAAAGTCAAAACAGAAAGTGCTTTTGAGTTACACAAACAGCTTATTGACTTATTGGCTTTTTGTAAAAGCCAATAAGTCAATAAGTTGTTTTGAAACTCAATCCCAAACACCCTCTATGTTAACTGGTCAGTTGACCAGAGTTGACCATGAATCGGTCAACACCTTTGTCCCGTAATTATCCTTCCTGACATCATATTACCCCATCAACCTCTATTCTTCACCATCCGAGACTACCACCATAACCCGAACCATTGTGACCCGAGATCACCTTTGCAGCAGCCTTCATCACCCATCCATTCATCATCACCACTGTATTGTACTTCCTCCGTCACTCCTGTAACCTAACCGTCACCGATCAACCATCTAACAAGCACGACCATCCACTATTAACCACCGAGCCGCCATCACCAAAACCGGACTGCTACTGGTTCCCATCCTCTACCCTTAAACAATATCACTCATTGCAGCCAATGTTAACCAGAAATGTGGAACCAAGGAAGGTTATCAAGGCTAACCGTTTAATCGGAAGCTTACTCCAATCTCTAGTCACCATCATCCACCATGAACCCCTAATCGGAACCCTAGTTGAAACGCCGCCGCTGCTCCTTCCCTTTTCGTATCTCTCTCTCTCTCTCTCTCTCGCGTCTCTATCTTTCCCTTCTCTCAAATCGGGGTGAGGTGCAGGAGGGGTGTCTTTGTTGTCGTGAGTACTCGCCGGTTATTGTCGCTGTTCGCCACCGTGGGGGTGGTGGCCGACTTTTTGCTTCTTCCTCTCTCTCACTCTTAACTGAATATCTGGGTTTGTGTTTATTTTCGGAAGTCTGCATCAGGGAACAAGGTTTTATGGTGAAGTGTTGTCACACTATTGGGAGGACAAGTGTCCTCCCTAGTGACTCACCAAAGGGTATCGGGTGGATTCGTTATGGTTATCAGCTCGGTTACGTATCGTATGCTTACGTATAATAATTTGATATAATGATTCGTGTTTTAGTTTCGAATATAAACATACTATTTATTATTCGTTTTCTATTATTTATTTATTATATAAAATAACATTGCATGAAAATTTCTGGGCCCTAGGACCGGGTTGTTACAATTTAGCACTCAACGCAACCTAAAGTGAGTTTCACTACTCTTTTTTAAAAAGCATGCGTCTCGGGTTTGAGACAACTTTCTAAACTTTTTCTAGTCCAGTTTGGGACTACTTTTACATCCCGGGTTTTGGGGTGCTTTGGTTCACTGGGTGAATCGGATTTTACTAATTCATGTCTTTGTCCTTGATGAACTAAACCAACACTATCATTGAAGTCCTTCTTTATACCGAATAAGTTGCCGGGTTGGCAAGCGGGTCACTAGTAGATAGCGCTATTTGGTCTCACAAACCTCACATCGTGCTGGGAGCATGGGTGTGAACTATAACTTAACATTTATTATCATTGTGGATAGGCAATGATGCAAGGAACTTTGCTCACTGTTGTGAGAGCTCGTTGTTTAGCAGTTCAGTATTAATATGTTAAACCGGTTAGTTCAGAGGGCTAAACCTGCCCAAAGGTAAAAATTAATATGTTAAACAAGAAAAATAAAACACAAGATCATTTTCCAAAAGCTAGAAATCGATCTCCAGCCATCAAAGACACACTAAAAACATACACTTAACCTACAACTCAAGAACAAGCTGATTCAAGGCCAAATTGTCACACCCCGACTTAGGTGGGCCTAGACGGAATTCCAGATTGTCATCAAACATCACATAATGCAAGCAAACAGCTGAAGTAATGTAAATAACTAATCTTTTATAAATACCTGATTACATTTCTAAATAATGTACAATCTCCAATATAAACACTTCAGGTAATATCTAAGGTTCTCATTTGCCTTCTGTTTCGTCCGTCGAGGATACTCCGAGTCGTAGCTGCTCATTCCTTCTAATTCATATAGGTACCTGAATACATGCTTAAAATAAGGTTGGGTCAACAATAATGTTGGTGAGTCCGTGTGTGCGCTTAACTTGTTTTAATTAAGTTTTATCAAGTCAAAAGCAAGTTTACATGGTTTAGCAGAAAACAGGTTTAATATTCCAAAACAGGTTTAATAAGTTCGTATAGTTCATCTCATGGTCTAGCACTGGTGATGTACAAGTCACACATCAATCATAATAATGAATCCATCTACTCCCATTATGGATTCCCATGGCAAAGCATATGCCACAACGGTCCGCAGACCTCAGTGGAGGGTTTTCCGGGCTTCCGGATCCACTGTGCGTGGGGGATTCCCTAAGTAGTACTACCCATATATTAAGTGGCCCAAATCCCTTGGGTTAATGAGTGTGAATCTGGTATCGGGAGCACCTTGTCACATCATACTGGTATGTCACTATCACACTGGTTTATTACTGGAAACATATGTTCACCCCAAAACATTTAATAGAAAAAGAGGGGATGGTTCACGGAACTCACTTGGAAGCGATGCACACGAATAGTTTATAATAACCTAAGCGTCTGGTATCTCGTACTGGTATTCTCCTGGTCGAATCCTAAGTCGACAAACATTATTAGTCTTGGTTTTTATCGATTACATGGTTACGCGTGGGGACGAGCTCGAGCGTATGGTTTCTAGTCTTTATATTAATGTCGCCTTTATTATCTAGTTCCATCTCATGTAAACATATATGTACCATAGCACCGGTTATTCTAGTCAATCTTATGTTTTAGACTTCAATATATATACATATATAGTGTCAATTTCATTTCTTATGTCTAGGTTGTCAAGGTGTTATTCCCTTTAATGTTTATACTTAGTATTCATAGCTTATGTCTTGACCTGAACCTTATGTCACAGTATTATGTCTATGTGTCGTGTCTAAAGTGTTAAGTATCATTGTCCCATGTTTCGTATGTCCGTGATTCTATTTAGTATTAAGTATCAAGTTTCTACTTTAATGTTTTCAAGTCCGAGTTAAGTGTTTAATGTCCAAAGCTCTAAGCTATCTTATGTTCCTGCGAGTAGTGCAAATGGCCAAGCTTTACATCATAGCATCCAACTCCAAGTGTAAAGTTCATGGTATACATAATTGTCCAATCTAACTCATGGTTTGGCCTTATGATCTGATGTCCCTTCCTCGCGAGCTAGTGTTCGTATTAGTACAACCTTTTGTCTAATGTTTCAAGTGCCAGGTCTCAAACGCTATGGTTCCTATTGTCAAATTCAAATATCCAAACCAATAGCCGATACTTAATATAATATGCTCGACAAGTCCCACACGCCATATATATATATATATATATATATATATATATAGTATACAGGTCATAATTAATATAACTATCGAGTTAGCGGGATCGGTTATACCTCACGTTCGGATCTAAATCTTGTTAACTATGTTGACTCGGTTGACTGTTGTTGACCACGATTGACTTTTGTTGACCGATGCTATTGACAGTTGACCCGTCTCTTTGACAACCGAGTATCACCCAAACATCCAAATCCATTATCACCTTCATCCTGTTGAATCATCACCACTGCCCACCGTCGTCTGTAACCACCACCCCTGACCACCGTCTGCTCGTCATTAGTCACCAAATAACCACGAACCGTCACTCGTCATTAGGCTTGGAAACTTAATCAATTTTGCATCAAATAATGACCAAAAAAATGTCCAAGTGAGTTTTGATAAAATTGAAAATTTGGCTAAGTATGAAAAATGGTTAAGCTGAGCAAGTTTCTGATCATTTTGACTCTTCGTGCTACGCAATGAGGGAAGGACCTCCTCGTCGCGTGACGCAATGGACCTTCGTGCTATTCGACGAGGGAAGAACCTCCCTGTCGCGTGACGCGACGAGCATCAGGACCCAATTTTCATATATATATATATATATATATATATATATATACTAGGTTTGAGACCCGTGGGTACCCACGGTGCAAACCAAAGTAAATTAAAAAAATATTAAACTAAGACTTGTATTATTCAAGTTTAGTGTCCACAACGTAAAGTCTTAAGAATAACGGTTAGCCTGATATTTTTTTCTTATATAAACGTGATGTTTTAATGTTGCGTTGATATGATCTGGATATTAAAACTAATATATAACTTTGGTTTTAATGTCAAAGTGGATAATTTAGGTAACTTATAAATAACGATAACAACGAAAACCGATTACCTATTATGATCAATACTCAACCAAAGTATAACATTTAACAAAAACCACAAAAGTACAAATACATTTT
Organism: Ambrosia trifida; assembly: GCA_028751855.1. Lineage (NCBI taxonomy): Eukaryota > Viridiplantae > Streptophyta > Magnoliopsida > Asterales > Asteraceae > Ambrosia > Ambrosia trifida. The sequence goes on from CM054126.1 coordinate 93,015,079, forward strand.
GTTTTTGTAAATTACCTTTATTATATTTTTATTTTTAATGTAATTGTAATTAGGAAATAACTTGTTTTAAAGATCAATGGTCACGCACTGTTCAAACCAAATAAAAAACAAAAAAATAATAAAATAATACTTGTTTTATTGAAGTTGTATGTACATAACGTCAATGAAGGTAAGTAAATAATTGCATCAAAATTACTCACATTATTCATAAATCTTGAAAGACTTCTTTGTACACAACATTTGATGTTTTGTTCGTCAGTTCACCATTTTCATCTACTATAACTATCTTCAGTCCATCTCGACTTCTGACACTTGATAGCGCAAGATACAACTGCCCGTGTGAAAAAACTGGATCTTTCAAATACAACTTGTAACCTTGTCCCATTACACAAACCGCTTTTCTGATCAATGTTTCTATGTAACATTACGGGGACACCAACTTTCAAAACCAAACGATGGTTTGGTATTCCATAAAACTTAAGACCATTCAGCACATCAGGAGAAACTAATCTTTCATCAACCTGTTTGTTAACATCTTCTGACTGGCAAACACTATCCGAACTTAGATACTCAACTTCGTCACCGGGAAACATTGAAAGTAATATATCATTAATTTCATGAACAACTTCATTCTTCGGTGCCAATATAGCTCGATCTTGAAAATAAGTCGGAATGTGGATGTTATCCAACAGTGACGGATAAACAAAGTCTATCAAATCAGAAACAGGATCTGAAGATTGAGAAATAAGTAAGTCATCAGGTATCAAAATAACATCCTATACAAGTACACATGTATTGAAAACAACCCAATCTACATAACTACACATGTTTGTTATGGCAAAATGATAAAATCGACTAAGCGACAACAATAAAATATAAAAAACAGGTCCAAGATCATCCTTTTGAATATGGATTATTTTCTATAAATCATCACCCATAACCCAAAAACTTACATGCTAATATGCGCAGCAGCGCGCGCCAAGAACATTATATGAACTTTATCTATATATGGCAAAGATTATATGACCTATTATAAACATAATATAAATGATAACATTGTGTCATATACTTTTTACAGCCATATAAACATAATGTATATATGGCAAAGACTATAAAATATGTTACAAACATAGCATACCTCATAACATTGTCTCATATGCTTTAGGAACAGAATTATGAACCTAATCTATATATGGCAAAGACTATATCACCTATGTATCAGTTTTAATATGTAAAAGTCTGTAATTTATCAACTGATTAACATAGGTTAGTTTCCTAAACAATAGTTAGCCATATTAAACATATTTCCAAATTAACATACTAATACAAAACGATTATTACATATATTCAAGAACAATTATTTCAGATAAAACATTGATCAAAAACATCAAACGTGATTAATAATAAATTATAAAACCATACAGTCTAAAAATTTCTTAATGATAACTACATATAGTAAACACTGATTGTTTATTACATAAATTTCAAAAACAGAAATTGTTACTAAATACATATTCACATTAAAATTAAAAATCAAGATATACGCTTACTAATTTGAATATCCATAAATTTATAGTACATGCATAATCAAAATTTCATAGTTATAATTACATAAAGTATATGATTCCTTAATAATAATCAGTAAAAATACAAACAAATATAACCTACACATCGATTAAAGAAAAAAAAAGAAGAATTATAAGATCATGATTAGATAGAGAAGAAGATGAAAAAGTAACTCACAAATTGGTAAAGTGGCTTTTGAGAATCTGAATATTATGAGGAGGTTGGTAGGCATTTATAATAAAACAAATATTCTAAAATACATCTTGTTATGAATCGGGCCTTTGTTTCATCAAACAAATTCGGCCCACTGAGTAACATAATACCCACGTTTCAGATGGGCTGGTTTTGATAATTTAGTAGGCCTTTATAATTAGGTTGTATTATAACAACAAAATAGAAGTAACAATTTAAGTTGATCGAGAACATTTTTTTCTTAATTAGATATTAATTATAAAAAATAAAAATAACATTAGGGTAGATGGCTACATCAACCCAATCAGTTGTATTATATAATAGATAGATAATAACAAATGGATGAAAATATACTTATCAATCAACCAAACGCATTTATTAAATATTACCATCGTTATGAAACATAATAAAAACAGTAAACCAAATCATGGTAGAAATAGGAAATAACAAAGTAGAAATTGTTCAAATATGTTTAAAAAACAAAACATAAAGCAATAGAACTCGTAGACCATCAGCATAGCAAAGTAATCCTCTTCATTAGGCTTTAGCAAGATGGAGGACTCAACGGACTTTTATGTACCACCACTTCCAATCTTAGTTGAAGGAATTGGTGTGCTTTCATCATCAGAAATTGCGTCAATCAGTTTACGCTTAACCATTTGATACTTGGAACTGATAGAACATTGTTCTCCTTCAGCATAAACTTTCTTATCAACAAAGTTATCAGCAATGGAAATTGGCGTTTCATTATCGGCTATGTCTGATTCCTAAAGATAAAATATTTATAAACATATGTGGCCAATGTAGCCGTGATTGTGTATCAATAAAAAATGAGTAAAATTTATTAATATGAACTTAAGTGTGTGTGAAAATGGTACCTTGGAAACAGAAATAACATTGGACGACATTGCTAGGAGAGATGTGTGAAGTGATTCTGATTCAGCAGGCTGTAACAACGACGTTGAAAATCAATGTAATGTAAAAATGTCTTGCGTACATAAAAGTTTGTTTTTTTATAGCAAATAGGGTTCGATTATGTACCTGTCCTACGTACAACTTCTTCTTAAGCTCCGATATAATTGTTGGATCATCACTTATCTTAGTTACACCATAAACATCATATTTGTTGTTTAAATTGAAGCCGGATACAAAGATCTTGAAAGCAAACTCTCTTTCTAACAAAGTCTTAATCTCTTCAGGATATTCAACTCTATCACCAACCTATTTAAAAGGAATCAAAAAAGATATAAATATCAGACAACTATAATTAAAGAATTATTAAAAAAAACTGTACTATAAATGGCAAAAAATATGGACTACCGTATTCAAATCAAGCAATTCAGAAGCACTTTTACTAATAAGTTGTGCAACATCACGATGAAACAACGTAAGAGATACATCACCATTAAGATCTTGTACACGAACCTGAATTTTAAATCTAGAAAAAAATAAAATAAAAAAACAAACATAAAACTAAATGTTAATTAATTTTTTGTATTCAACCATGATTTATGTGTATTAAAATTTATTTTATACAGATATCCGACCTTGGTGTAGGCACAACTTGTTTCGCACTACAACTAACATTCAAACACTGGTAAACCTTTTCTTCCTCAAAATCTGAATTTCCTTCACCAACCTGTTTGATTACATAATCAATACTACATTTTTTTGGTGCATTTGGGACATCCCATGTAGTACCAGCCAAATTCGGTAAACAGGTCTTTAAGAGTACCCAATAACACCAAAGCCTGCTCCTGTATGAATATTATAATTAGTTACCGAAAGAAGATAGTCCATGTTATACAATGGGGATTTATATTAAATAAATCTAATTTTTTAATAATGTTAAACTTTTTATATTTAATTATAAACAACGTATTTAAGTATGAACATTATACTTACCTCTTGAATCTCACAAATGTCACCAATGTTGCTAAAAGGAGTGTTATGGACAAATTCATCTTCATCAGAACAGAACATAGAGGTTCCATATGGTCGATGACACGAGGAAGGATTATCGGACTTTCTCTTACCCAAGTTGATAAAAATAATTTGATTTACACATTATATAACTATTATTACACGTTTAAGATATTGTAAGTCGTATTGAAAAACATAATAGTGCCTACCCTGTTTTGTACCGGTTTATATCTTCAATATCTCCATTGATGAACAGTCGACTAACTCGATCTCCAAAAGAGTTAGAAACATACGGTTTTCCTATATAAAACAAATATTAGGAAAAAAAATTCTAAATAATAATAATAATAAGAAACTTTAGAAGTATAAATATAATTTATATTACCAAATATAATCTAGCTATAAATATAATATAAATATTTAATAAGATTAAACAACCATTATAAAACTTCAAACGGCCAAACTACAGTATTATTATAAATTCTTTCTCCGTTTGATGAGTTGCAACATATTTAGACATCTCCATGGCATAAGTATCCCACAACGTTACATAGATGCTCAAACCCCTTCAAAAAGTTAAAATTATTTTAGTATAAAAAAACAAATTATATACCTCCATAATTTGCAGTTTGTATAAAAATGCAAAAAACATAAACAATACATACTCGATATCTTGGATTTCCATTGTTAACCTCTTCTTATCAGCGACAACCTTTTTATCTTTATCATCATTGCTGAAGAACTTGTTAACATGTCCTATAACATCTAAAATCAAATATAAAAGAAACATTAATGTACCATCAAACCAAAGAATATTATTATGGAATTCTTGTAATTAAAAAAAGACTATATTGACGAAATATACCTATTGTAACATATTCATCAACCTCCCTATCCAGAATTCTTTGATAGGGCACAAAAGAGAACCCAAAATCTGGACCTTGGAAAGCAGCATATTCAGAAACTTGAGTATTCATATTCAAGCACAGTTTGTTTGGGTTTGGAGCATACTTGTACTTAGAAGAATTGAGCCCAACTCCTGGAATTCTTATAATAAGAGAAGCATTTTCAATCAAAAACCTCTCAAATCTAAAAAACAACCGCTTAAATACATTCGCTTCAATCCTGTCACCCGGTTAATTATAAAAAAAAAAACATTAAAAGTATGTATCTAAAGAAGTGACGTATTTTAATGTACAAATATAAGCAAATTTGTATTTGAAAAATATTAAATAGTGTAAAGTAATTTTTGAAATTGCCAAATAAGAGGCTTTAATAAAACTTGTAGTTGAGATTTACATTTTCGTCACATAGGATCATTTCAATTGAGTAGAAATCATTAGGATTGCGACGATCCGGTTGACGCCAAACCCGAATAATCTTTAGCTTTAAAGCCACACCGTTTCGGTTGACATGAATTTGGTTAACCATGGTAAACTCATTTGCATCTACGGCAGCCATTGATCTTTGTAACTGTTAAAAAAAATGTTAAATTCAAGTTAATACTTCAATAATACAAACTGTTGACAGCATAATAATATTGAAACTTATATTAAATTTAGGTTATTTTCGAATGTATGGCAACATGCATGTATGGATTGATTGAACAAAAGGTATGCCAAACATCTATTTAATCTATTGATTCATAAGAAATCGAAAAAATAATGTTTATGTATTTAAAGATGAGAAACAGAAAATAACCTAAGAATATATGTATGCGATTGATCAAAGTGCAAGAAATGTGTGATAGGATAATCGTATGAATGGTGATTTGACGTGTTTATATAGCTATTCGATAGTTAGTACTTGGATGAAATGGTGGAGTGAAATTAGCATTAGCATATTGTTATGAAATTGGGATTTAAAGTTATGATTTTAGATGCAATACTTTCACCTATAGAATAGAATTAGGACATAAAATTCGTCTTTTTATTTATGAAATTGGTCAGGCATAATTATGAGTATAATTAGGAGATAATATTCGTTACATAGTTTTTAGCCTGATTTCATTTTGAAATTGAAACATAAAATGCCAGATACAAAATTGTTTGTATATTTGATCGACAAATTCAAATGGAATTATACATAAGTTTGGAATATAATTAGGAGATAACATTCGTAACATAGTTTTAGACTGATTTCATATTCAATTTAAAATTCGAAATTTACAAGTAAGTCAAAGTCAGATTGTACAACTTAAATTAATGATTAGATTTAGGACATCACATATTGATTTTCCTTATGTAATTGGTGAAAGTTAAATATGGATACCATTTGATTCTTGACATTCAAGTCGTATTCAATTAGTTTGACTTGTTTTATACATTCAATTCGTATTCATATACATCAATGTCGGCTCATATATATAAAGAACTAAAAATATATAAATTAATGTCAAAACTCGAATATGTAGATACATATTCAATTCGTATGCATATAAGGAAGTAAAATTAAATGTACATTAATGTCAAAAATCAAAACTTATAATGAATTAAAAGTCAAATTTGGAATAAATAAGGCAGTCAAATTAAAAAGTAATTTGAATCAATTTATAATCAAATGGTATAATTACATGTACTCCATATAAATTTAGTTACATATCTATAAGGAAGACTAAACGTTTATAAGGAAGTGAAATTCAATGCAGATATTGATTTTGCTTATGCAAGTGGTGAAACATAAATATGGATACCGTTTGATTTTTGACATTCAACTCGTAGTCAATTACTTTGAATTATTTTATAAAGTTAAAATTCAATTCGTAGTATAAACATAAGTATGGATGATTATTGTTTTTGACATGACATTCAACTCGTATTCAATTACTTTGACTTGTAACATTACGCAAGAAATTAAAATTTAATGTACATTAATGTCCAAAATCGAAATTTACAACCAATTCAAAGTCAGACCTGAAATTAATAAGGCAGTAAACTTATTTAATTCGTAGTCAAATCGTATTCAATTACTTTGACTTGGATATCGTTTTGCAATTGGTGAAACATAAATATGGATGATGTGCTCAAAGTGGTTTAGTAAAAGCTAACTAAATTAACCTAAACTAGACACTCTAAGTTTTAAATTTATAACCTAAGACTCTCTAAACCTAAACCACACAACCGGCAAGTGTACCGGTCAGTGCAGTACAGCTAAAGTAAGTCCGAGTATCGAACCCACGAGACTCTACTAGAAAACGTAAACTAGACTCGACTACTTATCTACAACTTGACTTAAATTGTTTTGTTGCTTAAAAGGGGGGTTTTCTAATAAACTAATAAAAATAAATAAAATAAAACTAAAATAACTTAAAACACAAGCTGGAGACTGGAACTGGGATCAGATGATGGGAACGCACTACCTAGGCTAGAATCCTACACATGAATGATAAGTTTCTAATGGTCATGGAACTGGTGTGGAACCGGGATCTTAAAATACTAAACATCAAGAATAAACTAGACACCCTCGACCCTTCTCAAGGGGAAACCCTAGAATATTGTTGTGCTGTTAAACCACCGGTTGAGAGGTTACCCTCACAGGCTTACCTACTCGAATCTTAAAGTACCCGCTAGACAATCTACCTCACAGCGCGAAAGTCACAATACACCCGAAAGTGCAAGGGGTAACTACAATATTTCTGATAAGACTTGGCCTACAAGGAATGCTAAGGAAACTAGGAAGATCTTCTCACAAAGCCTCTAGAACTAGCAATTTAACACCCTAGACAGACCAACAATCTCGCACCTTACAGCTATTGAGAATTGGTAGAACACTTAGAATTATCTAACTAATAATTACAACTCCTATGGATAACCTGCAAAAATTAACCATAAACTAGTTGCTAACACCCAGTCCGCAACCTAACCCGCATTCATACATGAAAGACATTCACAAAAACGCAAGTGGAGTTTATAAAAATCAATTAAACAAAACTAAATATGCATATACATCAAACCAGAAAATAAAAAGTTCTTTACTCTAAAATTCATCCACAACCAAAAGTTCAAAAACCAAAAGAAAAATAATCAAACAAGCGCAATCATCATCGCCTAGGTAGCGTCAAGGTTTAGCCAATAAAAGTCATGATAATATCAAAACAATAAAAGCAAGACAAATTCATGGTGTTCACAACGGGTTAGAATAAATAAATAATAAATATTTGAATTAGAACCGACCCGTGCTCGCACCTAGGCTTCAACCCTTAATCCCCTTCTCTTAATTCCTTTGAGGCTGCCTCCTTCTGTCGTCTTCAATCGATATTGGCTCCTCCCGAAAGAATATTATGCCGCTCCCAATGAATAATAATATGCTAGAATTTGCGGCTCTTGTTCCTAGAATAATTATCGCCGCCTCTGTTCGAATATATATGAATTGTTTTCTTGTGGGCTTTTGGAATGTGACCCAAGGTCACGATTTTCTTTCTTTTATTATTATTATTATTATTATTATTATTATTATTATTATTATTATATAAAGTTAGTATTGAAGTATTATGACTCGGTGCTCTAGACTTGGGTGTTCTTGACTTGATCAAAGTTACTCGTTTATGCTCCAACGTTTATGAACACCTACAAAATATAAAATAAAATAGATAAACACTAAAAAAGACCCAAAACTAATAAAACTCTATAAAAAGCTATACTAAATAAAATAGACCCGTACAAGCCTAAAACTACTAAAAACACTATCTAAACGATTCGAAAATTATACAAACTTTACACTGGAAATAGATGTATTTTACTATACATCAATGGATACCATTTGATTTTTGACATTCAAATCGTAGTCAATTACTTTGACTTGTTTTATAAACTTAGAAATTCAATTCGTAGTATAAACATAAGTATGGATACATTTGATTTTTGACATTCAACTCGTATTCAATTACTTTGAATTGACATTCAAATCGTATTCAATTACTTTGACTTGTGACTAAACGTTTATAAGGAAGTGAAATTCAATGCAGATATTGATTTTGCTTATGCAAGTGGTGAAACATAAATATGGATACCATTTGATTTTTGACATTCAACTCGTAGCCAATTACTTTGAATTGTTTTATAAAGTTAGAAATTCAATTCGTAGTATAAACATAAGTATGGATGATTATTGTTTTTGACATGACATTCAACTCGTATTCAATTACTTTGACTTGACATTCAACTCGTATACGTGATACTTTGACTTGTAACATTACGCAAGAAATTAAAATTTAATGTACATTAATGTCTAAAATCGAAATTTATAACCAATTCAAAGTCAAACCTGAAATTAATAAGGCAGTAAACTTATTTAATTCGTAGTCAAATCGTATTCAATTACTTTGACTTGGATATCCTTTTGCAATTGGTGAAACATAAATATGGATACCATTTGATTTTTGACATTCAAATCGTAGTCAATTACTTTGACTTGTTTTATAAACTTAGAAATTCAATTCGTAGTATTAACATAAATATGGATACATTTGATTTTTGACATTCAACTCGTATTCAATTACTTTGAATTGACATTCAAATCGTATTCAATTACTTTGACTTGTGACTAAACATTTATAAGGAAGTGAAATTCAATGCAGATATTGATTTTGCTTATGCAAGTGGTGAAACATAAATATGGATACCATTTGATTTTTGACATTCAACTCGTAGTCAATTACTTTGAATTGTTTTATAAAGTTAAAATTCAATTCGTAGTATAAACATAAGTATGGATGATTATTGTTTTTGACATGACATTTAACTCGTATTCAATTACTTTGACTTGACATTCAACTCGTATTCAATTACTTTGCTTGTAACATTACGCAAGAAATTAAAATTTAATGTACATTAATGTCCAAAATCGAAATTTATAACCAATTCAAAGTCAAACTTGAAATTAATAAGGCAGTAAACTTATTTAATTCGTAGTCAAATCGTATTCAATTACTTTGAATTGGATATCTTTTCTATTGCCACGTTCCATTGATGTTCATCATCTACATACATAGTGATTGGCACATTAAGGATTCCATCGGGATAATGCTTATTAATAAAGGAATATGGTATAACTTGAAAGCAAAATTAGCGATAAAAAATATGGACAATTAAGATATAAAAACATGTAATGTAAATTATTGAAGTTAATCATGTTTACCATAGGTGTCGTCAATTCATGTTCAATCATTTTGCAGAATGACAAATCCAATTGCATGGATGGAGAATGATTGTAATGCTTCATCATGAAAATATTTGGAGCAATAAAGTCGAAAATGACGTAAAACATCGAGAAGCATAAATCATGTACAACTTTTGACCATCCATTTGTTAAACAGAAATCATCATCTATAAATTCTAATAAAACAAACCAAGATTGACCATGGTATGTGGAAACTTTAATGTTGTTGTTGTGTATGTGTTTAGATAACAAAAACCTGTTCATGGATTTCGGCAATGTCTGGATGAACACGTAAAAAACAACATTAAAAAAAGAAAAAAATATTTTTATTTAAAAAAAATAGACAGATTCATACCAAAACTCGTGCGGAAGGGTCATGAATCACTTTGAAAAATTTGTCACCCTTGTGATAAGACATAGTCGAATTTTTTTCTTCTAATGGAATCCTGTCTTTCAAATGAAAAACAAATATATGTTAAATTAACCCATAAACTCAACACAAAAATTTTACATTTTTCCCAAAAACCAATTGTCCATTTCAATAATTTCATATCTAAAAACCAATTGTCTATACAACTTGTCCAAATCAGAAAGTTGGTACGTTTTCAACATATTGGGCAAATACAATGTAAAAATTTTGTGCAAATACAATGATTACAATTGATCGTAATCATTTATTCATCAACTAATTATTAAAAACCTTTACACTTTGATTGACAAATACAAAAAACGTTTGTTAAATCAAAAAACGTTTTTAACAGTACATATCTGAATGTATTATGTAGATGAATTGATGTAATATGATAAATCAAAGGTGAGATGGAGAAGATACCTTGGAAAAATTATGGAAAAGAACAATAAGGAAGGTAGGAGAAAGAATGGTGAAGGTATTTTGAAGTGGATGGTAAATGAAGAAAACAAAAAGAAAAAGAGGTTTTTATACTAAAACTAATGGAGCCCCATTTCTAACTTGGATCCACTTAGACCCTCTCTAAGGCTAGGATTCAACCCTAGTGTATTGATTTATTATATATATATATAATATATATATATATATATATATATATATATATATATATATATATATCATTTTCATCCAATCCTATTCAATCCTATATATGTTTAATGGGTTAAATGTCTTGTAAAACTCTTAGGTAAGAAGGATTTGAAGTCGGAAGATGATCACATCATAAATCAAGAACCGAACGCTTCGAGACTTGATCGCTTCCGCGACTTTTGAACATAAAAACTGTGAAACTTTATTTTGGATTATGATATTAGTATATGTATGTAATGTTTTTTAATCTAAAGTTCCAAACTAAGTTCATTATCACGTAAATTATCGTATAAATACCTGTTTATCGGGATAGGTCTTACACTGCAGACCTTTGGACCACCTCTTCTCCTGCAGATGTCTGCATATGTGGTCCGCAGACTGCAGACCTTTTCCTGTAGAAAAAACAAACAACACCTTATTTTGGATACTTGAAACACAAGTTTAATTTACATTGTGTTTGATGTTAAAATGCATCAAACTAAAAGTTATATACAAACATAATAATAAACGCAAGAACAAATTCAACTTAAACGCAAACATACGTGTAAACATATCTTTAATGAATACAAAAAAAAAAAAAAAAACCCAATAAAATTAACCACTTAAACACTTCAATAGTCTTAAAAACAGTTCACTTAAAAAGAACTATTATTGTAATATAGCGCAAATACAACAAAAAATCATGAAGTACAAAAACTGATCTCCTTAAAACACTTTCATATTCTTCAAACCATCACTTCAAATAGCAAAAAATTTGAATCCTGGATAAAAAGAAAGAATTATAACTATTAGATACAAAAACAAAAATGAACGAACTGATTAAGACGATTATAATTTATATTTACGAACAGATGGATCGTGTTCGTCAAATTCTCAATCAAAAAATAAAGAATGGAATCTAATTTAATTAGATTTTTTAATGCAGTGTTTAGGTTTTGAATTTTGTAATTGAAATAGTAATAAAACGAATATAACATAAATTGACAAAATGCGGGAAAAATCTATTATACCCTCAATGCTGAAAAATTAAATATGAGATAATTATGGTAAGCGCTTCCACATATATGGCTGTTATTCCTTATTACACTTTGGGGGTATGTTTGGCAATGAGCTTTTAAGAGCTTTTAGCAGCTTCAAGCTTTTAAAAAAAAAAAAATCATACTCAGGGTATGTTTGGCAAAATTAGCTGGAGGCTGGTAGCTGGAAGCTGGAAACTTTTTAAATATATTTTGGTGTTTGGCAGAGTAGCTGAAGCTTTTAATAAAATGTATAAAATGACCAAAATGGGCATTATTAAAAACTTGTAAAGAAGGTTTTTATGTTATTTTTAAAATAGAATAGGTATTTGTGTCATTTACAAATTAAAAGCTTGTAACTAATAGAGTTTTTTCTTAAAAGCTAATACTAGTAGCTTTTCACTATAAAGCTTTTTTTCTCTAACCTAAAAGCTTCTAGCTCCTTCAACCAAACAAGGCTAAAAGCTTTTTCTTAATTCTTAAAAACTTGAAGCTCCTAAAAGCTCTAAAAAGCTCATTGCCAAACATACCCTCAATAAAAAGTCTTGTTTTGTTGAAGAGCTGGAAGCTTTTAGGTTAGGAGAAAAAAGCTCTATAGTGGAAAACTACTTTTAATAGCTTTAAAAAAAAAAAACTCTACTAGCTACAAGGTTTTAATCAGTAAATGACACAAATACTCATTCTATTTTAAAAATAAAATAAAAACTTTCTTTACAAGCTCTTAATTATACCCATTTTGGTCATTTTATACATTTTATTAAAAGCTCCAGATACTCTGCCAAACACCAAAATATATTTAAAAAACGTCCAGCTTCCAACCACTAGCTAGTTTTGCCAAACATATCTGGGTATGTTTGGCAAGAAGCTTTTAAGAGCTTTTGGAGCTTCAAGCTTTTAAGAAAAAACTCTCACTCAATAAAAATCTTTGTTTGGTTGAAAGAGTTTGAAGCTTTTAGGTTAGAAAAAATAAACTCTATATTGAAAAGCTGAGTTAATTGCCAAAATGATCCCTGAGGTTTTCCCCAAATTGCTTGTCTGGTCACCAAACTTGATTTTTATCACTGGAGCCCCTTAGAGATCAAAAAGTGCCAAAATGGTCACTTTTTAACTGAGTTATAAAAGTCAGTTGAGTCTCAGGGGCAATTTCGTCATTTATGTCCTCAGGGGCCAAAATGACAATTAATAGAGAGTTATAAAAAAATAAAATTCAAAAACGTTTTTGCGAACACGATTTTTTTGGAACACGTTTTTTTTTGGAACACCATTTTTTTCGAACACGTTTTTTTAACAAGTTTTTTTTTTCAAACACGTTTTTTTTTTCAACACGTTTTTTTTTTCGAATACGTTTTTTTTTTAAAGATAGCCTAACAGAAGGTCCTTAATGATTGCTTAAACGAGATTAATGGTGCGCTGCTTAAATCTGACGTTCAATTCAATCTAATCCGTGATATATGCAGACGAACATCAAGAAGATCATCAATCTCGATGATCTCGCTGCGGGACACAACAAAAGGAAAATCATCCAACATGTACATATTGGGTTATTGTGGATAAACGAAAAAACGTGTTCGAAAAAAACGTGTTCGAAAAAAAAACGTGTTCGAAAAAAAAACATGTTTGAAAAATAAACGTGTTCGAAAAAAAAACGTGTTCGAAAAAAAACGTGTGGAAAAAAAACCGTCTTCGAAAAAAAACGTGTTCGGAAAAAAAACGTGTTAAAAAAACATGTTCGAAAAAAAACGCGTTCGAAAAAAAATGCGTTCGAAAAATAAACGTGTTCGAAAAAACGTTTTTGAATTTTATTTTTTTATAACTTTTCATTAATTGCCACTTTGGCCCCCTGAGGACATAAATGACGAAATTGCCCCTGAAACTTAACTGACTTTCATAACTCAGTTAAAAAATGACCGTTTTGGCACTTTTTGATCTCTGAGAGGCTCCAGTGTTAAAAATCAAGTTTGATGACTAGACAAGCAATTTGGGGAAAACCTCAGGACCATTTTGACAATTAACTCTTGAAAAGCTACTACTAGCATTTAAGAAAAAGTTTCTTATAGTTACAAACTTTTAATGAGTAAACAACACAAATACCTATTCGGCCATTCTTTTATAAAAAAAATTAAAAACATGCATACAAGGTTTTAGTTAATTGCCATTTTGGTTATTTTATACATTTTATTAAAAGCTACAGCTACTCTACCAAACACCAAAATACATTAAAAGCTACAGCTTCTAGCCACCAGCTACCAGCCACCAACTAGTTTTACAAAAAATACTCAAAAATACTTTTTAGAGTACACTTTCTCAAAGTAAAATACACACACATTTTCTATGATTGAGAGCATTCACATCCCCTCCATCAAATCTCATCCATCAAATTATACTAAAAATCACTACTTCACCCCTAAATTTTCTCTCTCCTAATTAAAATAATAATATTTTTTCATACTTTTACCATTACATTTTCTCTCTCATCACTCACAAATACTTACAAAAATATTAAAATATATATAGGGGTGAACAGTAGCTTTTCATATTTAGGGTGGAACAGTGCTTCCACCAAATATTTTCTCTTTCCTCCACTCACAATCACTTATACTCACCCCATATAATTTGATGGACACAATCACATACATTTGATGGATGAGATATGAATGCTCTGAGGTGCTTAATTTGAAATCTAACAAGAAAAAGAAGAAGCACGTTTAAGTTTCAAAAAACGAGTCAAGACTCGGAAGTACCGAGTCCACTCAGACCTAACATCTTTCCACACCCAAAATGTAACATCGCGAATTTCCCCTAATTTATTTTTTTTTTTTGATAAAAAGAATGTATTGTTTTAAATACCTTAAACTAATAATTATTTGTATCTCGACACTTTTGTACGTTTTAAAAATATTTCGAGTCACTTTCGGGCTTATATAATCATATTATGAATTTAGAATAATATAGTTTTAGGGAAATAATTGCCAAAAAAAGATTTGTGTGGACCGGGACTCGAACCCGCGTCCACAGCCAACCAACACACAGTGACAACCAACTGAGCCAACTATCATCTTGTGTAGTATTTCAGAAGAAAATAAACTTAACACATTCCTTAAATTGATTAGTCAAAGTCTTAGTCAAACAGTCAAAGTCTTAGTCAAATAGTCAATTCATCATAAAACCTTACTTTATGGTGTTGACCAATTTTAATGGCTAATTGAATCCAAAACTAGTATAAAAACCCACCTATGACCCATTACACTTTGCACCTCTAAATCGATTGTTTCAATTCGATTAAACTCTCCCTCATACCTTTCTTCTAGAGTATATTACTTCTACATTTGAAGATTTGATTATAAGCTCTTGCAATTGGAGAATTGGAAGCTTGATATTCTTTCTTTTTCGTTTATTTCTTCAATTTGGACTAGCTACGTTGTTGAGTCTTTGGGATTCGCCTCGCATACATTCACAACACATTATTCTATTTTTTTTCACGAGACATAACATTTTGCTAAGGTGAGTTTTACATAGCCCCTTTTCTATTTATCACCGTTTTTGGGGTGAAACATGTTACAACATTCTATATGCAATTTAATCATCAAAGTGTCTATGTGTTTTTCGATGTTGCATTATGTCTTGAACATGACTAGGGTAAGCACAATTCTAGCATAATCATTAACATTGATCAGCCGACGGTATACATTGATAGATCTATTGGACTGACAATCCCACCCGGATACGTGCCTCCTACAAAGGTAGCGTGGGTGTTTGTTATCGCATAACATATTCGAGTGAACCATGAGCGTATGGGATGTACCACATTATAACAGTCACAAGGGTTGATTATGCACTCGATTTACTTTTAGTATGTTTTCACATATGGACTAGACTTGCCATGACACTTGAATTGTACAAGTTTTATTCGATTATCAAAACCTATGTAATTCTCACCAACTTTTGTTGACCCAAAATATTTTCAAACTTAACATGTTTCAGGTTATAGCTTGCTTGAAGATTAGAGTTATTGCTTGAAGATGCGTAGCTAGTATTTTTCATTTTGATGTACAAAATTCTTAGAACAATTGTATGTAATTTATTTAAAACATTTATTGAAATTTATTATTTACCATGAGCTACTGAACAATCATCAATACGTGACATCCCGATGTTTCCGCCATCGGTTGGGGTGTTACACAAAAGAAACACAAATCCACCGAGTCAAAACTAACACAAACTTCCCAATCCGAGTCATACCCTCCCAACCAAATCACAACCGTCCATTTTCAAACTCGACCAATCAAAACCAACCACACAGCTCCCGTATTCCTCTCTGAAAAGCAGTTGTGAACATAATAAATTAATAATATCCACCTGTCCCCGTGTATATATATACCCACGCATTATTAACCTTCACACCTTTACCCCAAATATTATTCCAAACCCTAATTTCATATCCACCAATTCCGTTGAACTGCAATGGCTCGTACGAAGCAGACTGCTCGTAACTCTACTGGAGGAAAGGCTCCAAGGAAGCAGCTCGCTACTAAGGTTAATATTTAATTTATTAATTATTCTGTTTAAATTTATGTTTTTGTTTTGTTTTTTTTAATATTGAGTTTTTAAAAGCTTTGAGCTCCTTTAACTAAACAAATTTTTTATTGAGTACTAGATTATATCCCGGGAGCGTCCCGGGTTGAAAATTTAATTTGAAATATCAATTTTACACCTGAAATAGACTGATGCATTTTACAGTTACATGCAGGAAAGCTCGGATAACACTTAACCTAAAACAATTAACAATGTATCTCCAATGTTAGTGAATAACCTTAAACAATGTAACAACCGGCAAAAATGAGGTAATTCCGTACTAATTAATTAATATGTGATTAACGTAATTTAGTGCAAATACGTGTTAATTATTTAACTGAGGCCTTAGAGAATAGTAAATTCCCATGTGATGCATAGGAATGCATACGTTTAATGGTAAGACATGAAAGGATCATGTGCGAATAAACTTATCCGGTATGGACGTTGGCGATTACCCGGTAAATATTAAATAAACGAATAAAGTGCGTGTACCGCACCCGGTGCGCGTGTAACTCATAATTCCACCCGACAAGAGCCTAAATAAACAATCAACACTTAAACTAGGCTATGTTTAAGGGTTATTAGAGGCACTTTTAACGTCCGAATAACACGCGGTTAAAACCCGAAAAATACCCGAACGACAAGGGATTAAACTTAACAAAACATTGGTAAATATTTTGTGTTGTGGACCCCACCCCATGACCCCAAGAACCGGCCACCCCCTCCCCTTGCCCATACATAATTCTTTTTTGGTGTACTAGAATATCTAAGAAATGATATGGAAGCATGGTATGGATATGTTATGATAATTGATGGATTTGTTAAGTACTAGGAGATTGCAAGACCATTCTTTTCCATTGAAAATCACGGCCAAACATCCCTACCACACATCTCCATGAGATTTTCAAGTACAAGAAAAACCATGTTTTAAGGGATCATGATCTAAGATGGATTATATGTAAGATCATTGTGTCCTTGGAAGATATATACAAATCTTTCCTTTCATTTTAAAACCCACGGCCATACACACATAAATAATATCATCCAAAGATCACCATGGTACTCTAAAATCCTTATAAATCCTCACTAGATTACATGTGATCTTTGAAGATATTGAAGGATTATAAAAGAAACAATGTGTGAATACATGAGATAACAAAGCAAAAACTCCTCTTCTTCTTCTTTCTTTTGGGCCATAGGTTTCTCAACACCCACACACTCACTTCTTTCAAGTTTCAACACCTCCAAATCACTCCTAAACATCCATCCTTCAAACCCCCATTGTGTGTTTCAAGCTTGGAGCTTAAACACTAAGGAATAACACACTAAACCCCATCATAATCAAGCATTGAAAGCTTCCATAGCCTTGTGCTAGTTGTAAGTATTGTTGATCATGTTTTGTCTTTAAAAAGTTTATGTTTATTAGCTTAAAGCAAGTTGTACAAGGGGTGGACTTGAATAAGCTTTTCATAAGAAAACATATGATTTTAAAGACTAAAATGGTGTTTAGTTAGTGTAAATAAATTGAAAGTTTAGTGATGGATGTTAAGTATTCTTGTAGTTTTGATTAAAATGATGAATACTTGAAGAAAAATAGTGATTTGAGTAATAATTGTTAATGGAACTTGGATGAACTTGAAAGTGATTTTAATCATCATAAATTAAAGATATAAGACTTGTCTAAGTGTTATTTTTGTTAGAAAACTAGTATTATAAAAATCACATTATTAAAGTCTACTAACTTGAAAAATGAAATTTGGACTTGTTGGACAAAATACACTAATCACACATATTAGTAGCCTTATTAATGGTATATGAGACTATTAAAAGTGTTAAAATGTAAAAATAATCCAACATTATAAAGATGATCCTTGAAAGTCTACTAGTTTAGTAGGAAAATGCTAATCTTGAAAGTTAGTATGGAAAAATGCAACTTTTATAAGTTAAGGGACTAATGTTGTAACTTTAAAAAGTTGAGGGACTAAAATGGATATTTTAGAAACTAAAGTCTAAAAATGCAACTATGGAAAGTTTAGTGTCAAAAGTATAAATAATAATTTTCCAAGGTTGATTTGGTAAATACTAGTAAACACAATTATGTATTTTGTATAAAAGTGTATTTTTATAAAATGGAATTTTATAAAAATATGGACTTTTTCTAACATAAGAATTATTATAAAAACAAAAGTTTTTATAAAATGTTAGACAAATTAAAAACTTGGGAGAACTTATATAAAAATGAACACTTTTATATAAATGGGAATATAAAAGTGCTAGAACATTTTTGTATATAAGTTGTCAAGTTTTGTGTTAAAAATACAAAAGTATTTTAAAACCTTCCAAGTAATATGTGTTGAGAATTAGAAAATTGAATAATATTTCTATAAAGCACATATTGGAAAAACTTGGAAAATTAACTATATATATATATATATATATATATATATATATATAAAAGTTAAGAAATCGGACTTGGACGTGTTAATGAACAATGACGTAAAAGCCGACAAACGAGAAAAATATCGTTACGGCAAGATAAGTAAATATATATTTTAAGGAGTAAAATATATAACTTGGGTGAAAAATTACATAACACTTTCCTAAGTGTTGGAGAAATATTCGTGGAAGAAAACATAACGTAAATAATCTAACGATTGAAAACGTTAAACGAACGTATGGACTTAACGAGGATAATACATGTATATATATATATATATATATGTTCGGCTCGACGAAATTCTAGTATATCTACTTAATGGGAAAGTAGATATACGGGAAGGAAAACCGAGACGAGTAAATAATATATACATATGTATACCGAACCGACAAGATCCTAGTATATTTACTTAATGGGAAAGTAAATATACGGTGTGGTGAGTCGAGTCGGGCGTTAAAGAAATATTATCGAACGACAAGACCTTAGTATATTTATTTGAATGGGAAAATTAATATGCGGTAAAGTGAGTCGGGTCGAGTGTTAAAAAGATATTACATCGAACGATACGATCTTAAGTATAATTATTTAATGGGAAAATAAGATGTACCAAGACCTAAAGATACTTTATTGGTGGCCGAACATGAAGGCGGACGTGGCTTCGTACGTGAGCAAGTGCTTGACCTGTGCCAAGGTCAAGATTGAATATCAAAAGCCATCCGGCCTTCTGCAACAGCCTGAAATTCCCGAGTGGAAGTGGGAGCGGATTACGATGGACTTTGTGACCAAACTCCCGAAATCGCCCAGTGGTTGTGACATGATCTGGGTGATTGTTGATAGGTTGACAAAGTCTGCGCACTTCCTCGCTATCAAAGAGACCGATGGCCTCGAGCGTCTGGCACGGTTATATCTCAAGGAAGTGGTCTCTCGGCACGGGGTGCCTGTCTCTATTATTTCTGATCGTGATTCTCGGTTCGCCTCTAACTTCTGGAAATCCTTGCATAAGGCTCTGGGTACTCAGTTAGACATGAGCACAGCCTATCATCCGCAAACTGACGGTCAAAGTGAGCGGACAATCCAAACACTAGAAGACATGCTCCGGGCATGTGTGATCGATTTTGGCAAGGGGTGGGAGAGTCATCTACCGTTGGTGGAATTCTCCTACAACAATAGTTACCATTCTAGCATCAAGGCAGCTCCGTTCGAGGCTCTTTACGGGCGGAAATGCCGGTCTCCTCTTTATTGGGCCGAGGTGGGTGAGAGTCAACTCACCGGCCCGGAACTTGTGTACGAGACTTCCGAGAAGATCGTACAAATCCGTAACCGCATGGCAGCAGCTCGGGATCGTCAAAAGAGCTATGCCGATCGTCGTTGCAAACCTTTAGAGTTTGAGGTTGGCGACAGGGTTTTGTTGAAGGTATCTCCGTGGAAGGGCGTTATACGTTTTGGGAAGCGGGGCAAATTGAATCCTCGGTATGTGGGACCGTTCGTAATTCTGGAACGGATTGGACCGGTAGCATACAGGCTTGATCTGCCAGCTGAACTCAGTAATGTTCATAATGTCTTCCATGTCTCTAATCTGAAGAAGTGTTTGGCGGATGAATCTTTGGTTGTTCCTCTCGAAGAGATCAAGGTGGATGATCGTCTACGTATCGTGGAGGAACCGGTTGAAATTCTTGACTATAAGATCCGTAGCCTTTGTCGGAGTAAAATCCGCATTGTTAAAGTCCGTTGGAACTCAAATCGTGGACCGGAGTTCACGTGGGAACGGGAAGATCAAATGAAGGCTAAGTATCCCCACTTATTTCCTAAACGCGCGTTCGAATCAAGACATGTCTCTGCTGAAGCTGAATGAATCTCGGGTCGAGATTCCCTTCAACAGGGGGATGATGTGGCAATCGGAAAATTTTTCTTCTCTTTCGTCTCTTCCTTTTGGCCTTGGGCAATTTTCGGGACGAAAATTCTTTCAACAGGGGGATGATGTGACACCCGGCAAACTCAGGTTAGTAACGTTGACTAAACTAGTAAGTCTACCTTAGCGAGTCATGCATATTACGTACTTAACGGGGTCAGTCGAGTCGGTATGATGATTCTGGGAATCATCGGGAGTCGTCACGATGATCCGCGGGGTCATCGGGAGTCGGTCCATAACCATGTGTACAAGGATTGGTGATTCGTGGAATCGCCGGGTTTAACGCACACACGAGTCTCGAGTCCCGGGAATTGGTGAACGGATGTAAACGTGTTAGTTATCGTGCATTATATGTTTGAAATCATTATGTGACTTATCGGTATGTGAATACGTGTTTATATATGTTAAAATAGTGTTTAACGCGCCAAAAACCCGTTCCAGCAGCTTAGAGGCGATTAGGAGCTTGGGGAAACCCCTAATCGCCTATACTAGAGGCGAGTAGGCTGAGTTGGGGCGAGTAGGGTCCCTACTCGCCTGAATAGAGGCGAGTAGGAGCCCCAATCGCCTAATTGAGTCTGCTACTCGCCTATACTGCTGAACTCGGGTCAAAACACCTATAAATAGAACCCTTGACTCCCCAAACACCATTTGTGCAACCTTAACTGATCCTAAGCCTCCCACACACCTTGAAACACCTCTGGAACTTGCTTTGCCTCAAAACACACCATCACCAAGCTTATACACCCTTCTTTGATAGAATCCAAGGTGTGTTCTTCATCCTACACCTTTGTAATGTTATTGTTTTGGTTCCCCAAAAGTCCAGACCTTGTTTTGCTAAGTTTGTGTCTTTAAAACCCTTTGAAAAGAGTTCTAAAACAAGTCTACACCATAATACTTGCTATATGTGAAGTATTTGTGCATATGATGATTGTTGGTGATTATAACATGAATGTTTCCATGAATTTGTTGTACTTCTGATGTGTAGGTGTTATTAGGATGATTATCTATGAGTTTAAGCCCTTGTTATGATGTTTAGGTGCAAGTATGCATTTTGACCCATTTGGGTAATTCTTGAAGAATAGGATGTATGATGTGATTCATTGCTTGTTTATGGTTAGAAATCATGCTAGGATGATGATATAACATAGAGATGATGAATTACAACTTGTAGGAGATGAAATCTGATTGTTTCCATATAGGGAAAGATAAGGTTAGTTAATGAAACCTAGTATTTGCCATTTTTGGAAATAATCGCACCGAGCCCGTTAGAACAGAGATAAATTGGGGGTTTTTGCTTGGAAAGGCTTGGTTAATAGTTTAGTTTTGATATTGGGTGTTTTTACATGTTTCGGATCTGATTTGAAGTGTTCGGCGCGCGAAATTGCACTACAGAACTGCAGAGGCGAGTAGGATCCTATTCGCATGAGGCTTCATGCGAATAGGCTCCTAAATGCCTAATGTTCAGGCGAATAGGCTCCTAAATGCCTAATGTTCAGGCGAATAGGCTCCTAAATGCCTAATGTTCAGGCGATTACAATCCTAAATGCTAGTTTGATTCCTAAATGCTACTTTGACTAGTGATTACAATCCTAAATGCTACTTTGACTAGTGATTACAATCCTAAATGCTAGTTTGATTCCTAATCGCGTATAATGCTGCTGTATGTATATTTTAACATCCCGGAACATGATTTGACGCCTAAGAACATGATAGGAACCCCGGGATACACCCAATGACTTAGTAACACGTGTTCGGACCTGATTATGCGTTAATCGGACATTATGCTAGACTAGGTGAACTATTGCGCGTATTGAATGTTTAATTGCATGTGTTGCATGATGTCTTGCATTTACCTAACACGTGGGATGTCGGGTCACCAATGGGACGTCGGGTCTTGTCTGGCACGGTCGGTTTAACAGTTAAAGATGTTTTCAAACGTTTATGGTCACGGTCTGGACATTCGGGGACTAGTTAACCTGCGGGTTATTAGTCCGGATACTTATACACATCTTATGATAGGTCGCCGCTATTTGGGGTTATCATAGCTTAATTTCTTAACTGTTTTCAAGTAACGCAAATCGAGGTGAGTTTCACAGCCCCACTTTTACTGTCTTGCTTTCGGGGGAGAAACATGCTTTGTACGAACTATTTAAAGGTCATGTTATACTATGGGTACTTTATGTTACTATACGGCTTTTATGGAAAGTCCCAGGGGGAAACCATGAATGTGCTGGAACGCACAACGGGGGAAATATGGATAGATCTATTGGGCCTCACAAACCCCACTCGACGGCAGGGCCGGGCGGGTGCATATTGTCTCTACCTATCGGGTTACTGAGGCATCGGTAGCCCAGTCATCTGGGCTGGTATCATCTTTTGGTTCATGTTTAGTAATGGGTTCCCAACCGTAGTAGTAAAAACACTTAACGTCTAGCTAACGTTCTTATGACATAATATTAACGGGAATGATCTTTGTGAACTTGTGACAACACTTTTATAAAAGAAAACCTGTGAACTCACCAGCATTATATGTTGACATTTTTGGCATGTTTTCTCAGGTCGCTAAGGTAGCAGTCAATGGGCTAGGCGCACGGAGTCATGCACAGCGTCTAATATTTTGAAGCATATTAAACAATGTTTTGTAAACAATGATATGTCTTTTGGTTGTAAACAAGAATGCTTCCGCTGCTGGTTTACAGCTCAAAGCATGATATTTTGGTTTTAAATATATTATGAATGCATGTTTGTTGTATGTTTATTGTGATCGTTGACTGAGATCCTGGTGTGTCACGCGCCTCGCGGTAAAACCCCGCACGTGGAATTTGAGGGTGTGACAGCGGGGCACTATTATTAGTCTTGGTTTGGTTATAGGCTCAAGTAGAATTGTAGGAATTTGCAACTCCTATAAATTGTCATAACATGGTATTTCCCAAGAAATAAAGTTTTAGAAACTAAAACCTGTGAACTCACCAATATTTATATATTGACAATTTTTAAACCTATCTTTCAGGTAATTGAAGGAAGACAGGAAGTGACTAGCAGGGTGGGGGAATCTCATACTCATCACGTCGAATAACTTGGGGTTTTGTTATTATTTCCCAAATATTGGGATATATTTTGGAAACCCCCTTGATGTATTAAAACAAATTATTTTGGATATGTAACTCTAAAACTTGGTTTGACGTGACAATAAATGAGCCCTTTTGATTAATTACTTATAGTTTGCGTTAATCTTGAATTTATGCCATTGAACCATCGCGTCACGTGTTTCCGCCATTGGCGTGGTGTGACAATTAATGTATAAGTCTAATATTAAAACCAACCACACAAAAAATAGTCGTTTTTTTTCTCCGTTTTTTATATAGCATTATGGTACCCGTTGAAAAGATAATAAAACGCTCGTTAATTTGGTGTAAATTTTTTCTTTAAAAAATCCCGTGTATAAAAGATATTAACGTTTAAAAGTTATGAGAGGAAACATTAGAGATAAAAATCTAATTTTATTTTTAAATTTTAAATTATAATCTTCTTAAAATAAAGGCCTTGCCACATGGGATGACACATGGCACACTCAATAGAGAGAATAATCTCTTTGAATGTCATGTCATTAAAATGGCTTTGGTTTATTATATGTATAGATAGATAAGTTGTGTTTTTTTTAAAGATTGAAACTAGAAGCTACTAAAAACTCCTTACCAATCATATATGGTATGTTTGTCAATGAGTTTTTAAAAGCTTTCATGAGCTTCAAGATTCAAGCTTTTAAGAAAAAACTTATACTTAATAAAAAGTCTTGTTTGGTTGAATAAGTTGGAAGCTTTTAGGTTGAAGAAAAAGCTCTACAGTGAAAAACTACTAGTACTAGCATTTAAGAAAAAAACTCTACTAGCTACAAGCTTTTAATTAGTAAATGACATAAATACCCATTCTATTTAAAAAATAAAATAAAAATCTTCTTTACAAGCTTTTAATTATGCCAATTTTGGTCATTTTATACATTTTATTAAAAGCTCCAGCTACTATGCCAAACACCAAAATATATTTAAAAAACTTCTGGCTACCAGCTTTGAGCCACAAGCTTGCGGCTACCAGCTAATTTTGCCTTTAAAACTTTGTTTGGTTGAAGGAGCTAGAAGCTTTTAGTTAGAAGAAAAAACTATAGTGAAAAGCTAGAGTATGTTTGGCAAAACTAGCTGGAGGCTTTTTAAATATATTTTGGTGTTTGGCAGAGTAGTTGGAGCTTTTAATAAAATGTATAAAATGACCAAAATGGGCATAATTAAAAGCTTGTAAGGAAGGTTTTTATGTTGTTTTTAAAATAGATGTATGTTTGGTAAGGAGCTTTTAAGAGCTTTTAGGAGCTTCAAGCTTCAAGCTTTTAAGAAAAAGCTCCTACTTAATAAAAAGCCTTGTTTGGTTGAAGGGGCTGGAAGCTTTTAGGTTAGAGAAAAAGCTCTACAGTGAAAAGCTACTAGTAGTAGCTTTTAAGAAAAAGCTCTACTAGCTACAAGCTTTTAGTTAGTAAATGACACAAATACCCATTCTATTTTAAAAATAAAATAAAAACCTTCTTTACAATCTTTTAATTATGACCATTTTGGTCATTTTATACATTTTAATTATGTGTATTTGTGTTATTTACTAATTAAAAGCTTGTAGCTACTAGAGTTTTTTCTTAAAAGCTAGTAGTAGTAGCTTTTCACTATAGAGCTTTTTCTCCTAACCTAAAAGCTTCCAGCTCTTCAACCAAACAAGACTTTTTATTGAGTAAGAGTTTTTTTTTTAAAAGCTTGAAGCTTGAAACTCCTAAAAGCTCCTTGCCAAACATACCCCTAATAGTACTAGCTTTTAAGAAAAAGCTCTACTACCTTCAAACTTTTAATTAGTGAATGACACAAATACACATTTTATTTTAAAAATAAAATAATAACTTTCTTATAAGCTTTTAATTATGTCAATTTTGATCATTTTATACATTTTATTAAAAGCTCCAGCTACTTTGCCAAACACAAAAATATATTTAAAAAGCTTTCAGCTTCCAACTAGTTTTACCAAACATACCCAGTATGTTTAGTTACAGTGGCGGATCCAGTGTAGCAGGAGGGTTGGCACGTGCCCACCGTACGATTCTCCGGCGAGGCAAACTCCCTTTAATGGTATGTAATGTCAGCCCCTTTTTATACCTTAACCCTTTCAAGTTATTGTCAGTCGAGTTGGAGTGCGGTGGAGAAGACAAGTGAAGTTTGAGTGACTGTAATTAACTTGCTCAACTGCGGCTCCGACACCGAGGCTACTATAGTAACAGCGGGCAGCGGCATGAAGAAGAAATGAAATACCTAATGGGCCCAGTGTTCAAAACTATGTGATGGGGGCAGGCTTTAAAAGTTAATAGCCCAATATGAATATCTTATAAACCTTTCACTTTCTGACTTTTCTATGAAAAAAAGACAAAATAGAAAAAGAAATGTCCACAAAGCAAAGCACAAATATAAGAAAAGTAACTATTTTACTTACCTGTTATTTTTCTTTTTAAATTGGCTTGACATTTAAACAACACCAAACAATCTGTATTAGGTATTAATCATAATTGGTTAAATTGAGTGTACAAGTGATGTGTTCTAGTATGAGATTAGTTGATCGATTTTTAAGTGATTTTTGATTTTCAAATGTTCTAAATTTATCATATTATTATTAAGTAAATAAAATTGAATACTTTTTTAAAGTATCATTAAGCTCATAAGTATACGCGATCTATTTTGCCCAAACTGTTTGACCTTGCATTCTTTTTAACCCGACCAGTTTGTGCCCCCCGTTAAAAAAAATTCTGGATCCGCCACTGTTTAGTTATGTCCATTTGAATCATTTTATTAAACGCTCAATTCAACTTTGAAAATAATATGCTCATTTTAATCATTTTAGTAAACACCTAATATAGCTAAAAAAAAAAAACTACAACTATGGGTCACGAGTACTTTTGCCAAAAAAACCTCAGATGAATTCAACTTTGAAAATATCAAAATAACAGTAAAAAAATACACATTTGAAGCGTTTAGTTTGAAATCTAACAAAAAAAAAAACACGTTTAATTAAGTTTCAAAAAACGAGTCAAGACTCGGAACTACCGAGTTGACTCAGACCTAACATCTTTCCACACCCAAAAGAAACACAAATGCACCGAGTCAAAACTAACACAAACTTCCCAATCCGAGTCAATTCATCCCAACCAATCACAACCCTCTATTTCTAATCTCAACCAATCAAAACCAACCACACAGATCCCTTATTCCTCTCTTAAAAGCAGTTGAGAACATAATAAATTAATAATATCCACCTGTCCCCGTGTATATATATACCCACGCATTATTAACCTTCACACCTTTTCCCCAAATATTATTCCAAACCCTAATTTCATATCCACCAATTCCGTTGAACTGCAATGGCTCGTACGAAGCAGACTGCTCGTAAGTCTACTGGAGGAAAGGCTCCAAGGAAGCAGCTCGCTACTAAGGTTAATATTTAATTTATTAATTATTCTGTTTAAATTTATGTTTTTTGTATTGTTTTGTAAATTTTTGTGGTGATTTGATTAGGCGGCTAGGAAATCTGCTCCTACTACCGGAGGAGTGAAGAAGCCTCATCGTTACCGTCCTGGAACCGTTGCTCTTCGGTGAGTTTGTTGATTTAATGTGTTTTTTTGTGTAGATTTGACTTTGGGATGTTTTTTACGTGAATTAATGATGTTTTTTTTATTGATTATAGTGAGATCCGTAAGTATCAGAAGAGTACTGAGCTGTTGATCAGGAAATTGCCGTTCCAGAGGCTTGTTCGTGAAATTGCTCAGGATTTCAAGGTTTGTGTTTAATATATAGGTTAGATGTATAGTTAAATTGGTTTGTAGGTTAAGAATTGTTAATAGCTGTTCATTTTCCAGGTCAAGAAGATAATTACGTTTGTTCAGTTATACGTTAAATTAATTATATGAAAAGTTAATTTTATTTGTTAAAAATCTAGGTTATTATAGGATCGGTGTTGATTATAGATGTTCAATTTACACTGTTAAAAGTTAGTTATGCTTGTTCAATTTCTAGGTTATAAGTTGATTAGGTTTGCTCAATTTACAGGTTATAAGTTGAGTATGTTTGTTTAGAATGTATATCAAAAATTAATTGTATGTGTTCATTCTTTTTGTTAAAAGGTATTTATAATTGTTCAATTACAAGGTTAGAAGCTAATTGTATTTTCTCAATTTCTGTGTTAAAAACTAATTATATTATATTTGTTCAATTTCCCTGTCAAAAGATGACTATGTTTGTTCATTTTCACCGTCAAAAATCGATTATATTTGGTGAACTTTTAGGTTAAAATTGACTACGTTTGTTCTTCTTTGTCAAAAGTTTAAAAATATTTGTCAATTTTTCAAAAATTTTCAATTTCTATGTCAAAAAGTCAATTAAAAGTGTTCAACAGCTAGGTTCATTTTTTTAAATTTCTATGTCCCAAAATCATATTTGTTTTACATGTGGCTTGGAGGTTGATTATACATGTTAAATATCTATTCCAAAATTTAATTATAATTGTTCAATTCACTGTCAACGGTAAGTTATATTTGTTCAAAATCTAAATGAAAGTTATTTATGTGTTCAATCTCAATGCTAATGCTATTTTTCACCGGCAAAAGAAAGTTATGTATGTTCAAAATCTCAATGAGAAGTTAGTAATTTTATATTTACAATTTCTATGTCAAGAACTTGTTATATTTGTATAGTTTTTGGATTGAAAGTTGATTATATTTATTCTTATGGTCAACTGATTTCCAAAATGTCTTGTTGTAGACTGATCTGAGGTTCCAGAGCCACGCTGTGCTAGCACTTCAGGAGGCAGCTGAGGCCTACCTTGTTGGACTCTTTGAGGACACCAACCTGTGTGCCATTCATGCCAAGAGGGTCACAATCATGCCCAAGGACATCCAGCTCGCAAGGCGCATCCGTGGAGAGCGTGCTTAGTTTGTTTGTTTGAATGCTTGTCGCAGATGAAGGTTTGTGTTGCCTTCTTCTGCACCGTTATTACTTTTGCTAGATTCTGTTGGTAATGTTTGGGAATGAAACTTGAACAAGAACCCTTCTATTTTAGGATGTAAATGATGCTGCTATACAACTGATAAGTTGTGTAAGATGTGGTTGTATGTGGATATTAATGTGGTGTTTTTCTAAATCATGAATTGTGTTTGTGCTGATGATAGTGACCAGCTGTTGGCTCTGTTTGATTTGTCCAGCATTACAATCTTTCCAACATCAAAGAGTGTTGGAATTGGACCAGCTGAATATAAACTGTTAAACATGAATTATAATCTGGTTCCAGAAAACTAGATGTGGTTTCTTGGAGAAATCTAGTTAGATCAAGTAGCTGCTCTCATTATAAATATATGAGATATTCTTCTTAGGATGGCCCTTGCTACCTTACTGCAGCTCTGTGAATCATATCAATTGGATGAGGTGTGGTGTGGTGTGGTGTAGCGTGGCTGTAATGACCGCTTCTGTGGGAGGAGCTTTGACAATGGTGGCGAGTAGTTGTAAGCTTTAATTAGGTGACTGATTATACTTGGGGTGAGCAGAAAACCGAATTAACCAAACCGAAAAAACCGAACTGATGGTTTGTTTATCATTATTTTAAAAACCGAAAAATTTGGGTTGGTTAAGGTTACAGGTTCTGAAAAACCGAAAAAACCCAAACCGATTCTATTCTTGTAAAGATGACACACATAGATGAAATAAACACAGTATCAAACCGCATGGTAATCGCTCTTTATATACTAACAAACCAATCATGGGAAGGGTATTTCTGATTAAACACATTCTTTTGGTTAGATCATTCTTGCTGCAACTCTGCAAGTGGTTGTTTAGTGTGGATGGAAGAAATCAACAGGTTGTATCATGTATGAGCAAAATTATAGTTTCTAGTGGTATGGGGTTTGAAACTTTGAATGCATAATCACATCTTTTGTGTTAAATGTTTTGTTTTGAGTTATCTTTGTCGTTATTCTCTTGTGCATTATGTGTATTCAATAATATGTTTGGGTAGTATGCCTCTCGTGTTAGTCTCAAAAAGATTGTATTTTTGTTAAATGAAGAGATTGTACGAGCTGAAAACTTTCTCCATTTCACTGTTTCTTGTATTTGTTCTGGTCATTAACTATGGCATCGAACTTTTCATTGGTAAATAGATATATTTTTTTTTTAACTTTTATTAGGAAAATGTGATAGAGATGTGATTCTTCCTAAAAAAAACCCGACTATTTAACCGAAACCGAAAAATAACCGAAGAACCCGAAACCAAAATAACCTAAACTGATCGGTTTTGAAACCATAATAACCGAACATGTCGGTTTTGGTTATTGTCAAAAACCGACCCGAACCGACCCGTGCACACCCCTAATTATACCTACCCAAAGTGTTAAAAGAGCTCTTTCATCAACTATTTCTAATCACTTTGTTATACGTCTCTGGTAGTCGCTTAGTGGTGATATAGCACTCACTATATGTCTCTGCATTAATATTACACTTCCATCTTTGCATCTGTGGGCCTCAAAGTCATCCACCAAAGATGTTTTTCACGGAGGTTCTGTATGCATAGTTTGAGATTGATGAACACTGGTCAGTTATGTATTGTTATTCTCAGCAACAATCCACAACCGGTTACATACAGAAAAAATCAAGGGTTTATTGAAGTGTTGTTAGTTGTAACATTTACGATTTACCTCTCAACTTTAAGCTTCAGCAACACGTCAGTTAGCTATTTTTCACTATACTTTTTAACTTAATATGATTCATTTCACGGTAGATATGTATTGTTATGTAAGGGTGTATAAACTATAAAGAACACTATTCTTGTAAAAATATATTTTCAATTTTCAAATAATGCGGAGTTAGGATTGCAAATTTAAATAAGTCAAGGTGAGCTTGAGATTGATCCATTAAGGCCCATTAAGGCATATCTGATCTATTACTACCCATTAAGATCCATTAAGGTCTAATATTGCCCATTAAGTTTAATTTGATCTATTATTGTTCATTGTGATATTTTAAGGTCCAATATGATATATTAAGACATATATTATCTACTGTTGTTCATTATGATCCATTATGGCCTAGTATCATCAATTAAGACATGCATGATCTATTATTCTCCATTATGGTCCATTCAAACAAACCTTTATAATCTAGTATTGTCCATTGTAATCCATCAAGGCTTAATATGGTCCATTTACACATGTATTATCTACTATTGTCTTTTGTGATCGATTAAGGCTTAGTATGAGCCATTATGACATATATGATCTACTATTGTCCATTATGATTCACTAAGGCCCAATATGATTCATTAAGACATATATGATCAACCATCGTCCATTGTGATCCATTGAGTACCGATACTATCAATTAAGGCCCATTATGGTCCATTAAGGCATATCTGATCTATTACTATCCATTGGGATCCATTAAGGCCTAATATTGCCCATTAAGTTTAATTAGATCTATTATTGTCCATTGTGATCCTTTAAGGTTCAATATGATCTATTAAGACATATATTATCTATTGTTGTTCATGGTGATCCATTAAGGCCTAATATCATCAATTAAGGCCCAATATGAGCCATTAAGACAAATATGATATACTACTATCCATTGTGATCCATTAAGGACTGATATGACCAATTACTACATATTATGATGTACTAATGCTTGTTATAATCCATTAAGTTACATAATAAAAGTAAAAAACACATTAATTAACATCAAAATCATTAATAGAATTAACCCTAAAAAGTTTTTTAACGGTGAAAATGATTGAAGAAGAAGATATGGGTGGTCGATGGTGATGATGTTGGAGAGTGGTGATGAGGTTTTAGGTGTTAGATTTTTTTTTTTTTGGACTTTATATAAAAATTCTAATAGCAAAAGACAGGGTTTATACTATTAGGCAGGGTTTTGATTCAAAAGACAGGGTTGGGTTGTATTTTTTAATATTTTATTATCTTAGCTTAAAGACGAGGTGTTCTTTTAAAGACGGGGTTAAACTAAGACTACTAGGTGTGGAGGAGGCCCATCTTCCATGCCTTGTCTCCACCTCAGCTGCCACGTCAGCATGGGGTAGGAGCATCCATGAGATGATGGTCCTAGGGGTGTGGAGAGGACCATCATCATTTAATGCTATTTCTTTTTTTTTTGTTTTTTTATTAAATAATATTATCATATTAATATAAAAAGTAAAGATGTATTTAAATAAAAAACAAACACTTTGTTGGGTACTAAATTTGAGACTGAAGCTTTGCCAAATTACAAGACAAAGTACATAGAGATTGACGATTCTGAAGATGATACAAGAGTTTGATAACATTAGACTAAGGGGGAGATTGTTGGGTCTAAAATTGGTAGTCAAATGTTATCAACAAAGTCAAAGTCAACAAGTCAACGTTTGGTCAACAAAAGTCAACGTCGAACGGCTCGCAGTCAACACGTAAGGCGACTCGAGAAATCCGGACAATAGATCGACGAGTGAAGCTCAAGTTATGATCAAGAAATGCGCTATGGATAATAAATATATTTTGTTTAGACAAAATATATTTATTACTTTAAATAATGGTGTCCTTGTTTAGTGAAAGTTTTAGTATTTTGTTAACCCTAGGGACCTAAATGTAAATAGCCTAAGTGTGTTTGGGCTATAAATAGATAAGGATTAGGGTTTTACTATTAACACACATCCTAGTAATTTGGGGGCTCTCATTGTTATTCATCTTATGCAAATTATTAGTGGGTTTTATTGAATATTTAGTGTGTGTTCAACATAATTTTCATCTTGTTCTTCATCAAAATCAGATTCAAGCTCAAAATCGATCCTACAATTTGGTATCAGAGCTTGGTACTCGAATTTGGGATTTAACCATCTACAAATTCGTCGTTTAATCTGATTTCTGTTGAAGATTTTATAGATTGTTTAAAGTTTTGTGTTTTTCATCAAACTGCGCACTTATTTCATCAATCTGCGCACTTATTTCATCAAACTGAGCACTTATTTCATCAAACTGCGCACTTATTTCATCAAACTGCGCACTTATTTCATCAAACTGCGCACTTATTTCATTAGCTGCGCACTTATTTCATAAGCTGCGCACTTATTTCTTGTTGTGTGCACTTAACTCATAAGCTGCATACTTCTTTCTTGTTGTGAGCACTTAACTCATAATTTGCATACTTGTTTCTTGTTGTGTGCACTTAACTCATAAGCTGCATACTTATTTCTTGTTCTGTGTACTTAACTCAAGTCTTGCTGTGTGCACTTAACTCATAAGCTGCATACTTATTTCTTGTTGTGTGCACTTAACTCATAAGTTGCGTACTTATTTCTTGATGTGTGCACTTAACTCATAAGTTGCATACTTATTTGAGCACTTACCAAAGGAAACTTTGGGAGACAGTGATTTAGCCTTCTGTGGCTTTATCACAGTGTACTTATTCGTGTGTTCTAGTCGTTATTCTGCCTGAAGTTTCTTGTGCCATCAGATCAACAAACCGTTAAATCTGCATACTTAAATTCTGCATACTTAAAATCTGCATACTTAAATTCTTCCTACTTAAATTCTGCATAGTTAAATCTGCATACTTAAATTCTGCATACTTAAATCTGCATACTTAAAATCTGCATACTTAAATTCTGCATACTTAAATTCTGCATACTTAAATCTGCATACTTAAATTCTGCATACTTAAATCTGCGTACTTAAGAACTGCGCACTTAAGGACTGTGGACTTTATTCTGGACTGTAATCTTTAATATCGGAAAACCAAACTTATAAAATCAACCTAAATCAATGGCTGGTAACGACAACAACTCAACTATGAATCCTATAACCCAACAAGAACTTGAAACTGGAACAATAACTAGAATTCCTAAGTTAAAGGGTGCAGAAGATTATGGAACTTGGAAAAACCGAATAAGGTCATTTTACTACGTGAACGATTTTACCCAATGGACCTCAGTTCAACTCGGACCACACCTCCCAATGAGGACCACAGAGGCAGGAGAGGTGTTCAACACTGATCCAACTACTTATACAGACCTTGACAAGCAGTTGATTCAACGTGATCACAAAGCATACGATGCTCTTACCAAGGCTCTGTCGAATGATGTTTTTAACATGTTCGAAGAGTATACCACTGCTCAGTCTCTGTGGTATGCCTTGTGTGACTACTATGAAGGAAATCAGGACATGATTCAGAAGAAGCAAGACATGGTTCAAAAGGAGTATGACATGTTTGGAAGCATTCGTGGTGAAAGTTTAAGCAGTCACATCGATCGTTTCATGAATATGCTCACAAAGATGAAGAAAGTCGGGATTCCTGTTAACAACCGCAATTCAATCAAGAAGTTGTTCAATTCACTCCCAAAGGAATGGAGCTTGAAATTCATGACGGTCAGAGAGGACTTTATGATTTGTCCAATGACTTTGTCAGATGTGATAAATTCCTTAAAGTCATTTGAAAATGATGTCACAAAGGGAGAGATGAATCAAGTCGGTTATGTTCCAATATCAAGTCCACCAACATCAGTATCTAGAAACATGGCTTTCACTGCTCCTATAAGCATGAAAATCTCCAATCCATCCTCTATTTCAGCCGGGACTCTTCATAATCTCTCAGCAAATTCTGGAAATGAGATCAAGCCTACAAAAGGATTAGTGGCAGTAACCGACGAAAATGAGGCTGCTAAAATGCAAGCACCAAAGGCATTGACTGAGGACGACTGTGACTGGGGTGAAGAAGTTGCAACTGCAAAATTCGACAACAACAAAGATCTTATGGGAAAGATTTGTACCAAGGGCATGGTGAGCCAAGAGTAGGACGTGGATGAAAAAGGTAAAGCTGTGAATGAGGAATCAAACAAAGATCATGCGGAGAAGGATCTGGTAAAAAGCATCCCTCTTGAAATTAAAACAAAACTATGCACACCAAGGTGTGTCACAGCAGTGGCTTACTGTTTGTCCCACAATCGAAAAGTTTTAAGACAAATAGATGATATTCAAAAAATCAACAATGAAATGAAAGAAAATGAGTTGGCATATCAACGAAAGTTAAATGCAACTCTCGTTGAAATGCAAACTCTTAAAGAATTTGTCCTTAGAAAAGATTTTTTAATAAATGATTTAATAGAAAAGTTAAAAAAATCAAGAAACGAAACAAATCATCTTCAAATTATTGTGGACAAATGGAATGTAAGCAAGAAGGCTCAAGCTGATCTAGTGGAGTGTTCAAGGCAATCTTTTGTTAAAGATGGAATTGGATATAAGGATAACAATGGGATGGAAAGATCTTTATTTTTACCCCTGAGCAAAAGCGAGTATATACCAATTCCAAAACCCCATCCTAAAAATGATTTGTGTGAAAAGGAATGTGTCAAACCTGAGTCTAGTACTAATATGATTAAAAGCAATGCAGAAGTGACACAAAAGGCAGAGGTTAAAGATGCTGACAGTTGTGGTGGAAAGACTTTGGGGTTGGGTCACCCAGAAGCCAGTTACTCAACAGTTAATTGGTTTATTTGGAATAATGAAAAGACTAAAACTGTTTTAAATTTGGATGACTGTACTGGACCTAGACCTAATGTTGATTCGAATGGTATGGTAAATGTTTGTGATAGGCAGAAACCTATCTCACGTTCTGATGTTTGTCATGATGATATTTTGCATGAATGTGCTGATTTAAAATCTGCATTTTGTGATGATAAAACTGTTTGTGCTCCACCTGTTTTTGTGCCCGCTCTTGAGAATAACAGGTTTGGAAAGTTCTTAACTGAAGAAATTCCAGAGTTTACTCCGTCAACATCATGCAAAGATGATTAACAAAGTGATTCGGAGTTTTGTTCATCCAGAGAATGGGAAAGCTCAAAGGACTCGGAAACTTCAGTGTCAGAACTTGATGATAGAGTTGACACTACAAATCAAGTCCATCAAGATTCACTGGAAGAAGATCTGTTTATAGAAGATTGCTCAACTTCAGATGATGAATCAGTGATGAATGGAAATCACACGGGGTTAAAGATCAGAGAGTCAAAAGGTGTTGTAAAACCCAAAGCTTCTCAACAAGCCGAATCAAGCTCAAAACAATCTACATCCCCAGTTGCTTCACACGGGACAACAAAGCATCAAAATCCATTCAAGGCTTGCTTTAGGTGTGGTAAAGAAGGTCATGTGCTCAAGCAATGTCCAGAACGACAAAATCCAAGCGGTAAAGGCTATGCGGATTGCTTCTTTGGATCAAAGGATAAAATGCACACATCTTTGAATGTTAGGATGACACATATTCCATCAAGATCTCCACATGTGAAGCCGGTTTCACATGATTCAAAGATTAAAAGGACCAAAGCATCAAAACCACAATCTATTCCTCCAGGTTTTAAACAAAAAATTGTTTCAAAAATTAATTCTTTCACAAACAAATATTTTGAACCAAAACAGGTTTGGCAAATCAAAACAAAAGTTGAAAAAGAAACTAATGAGGGAAAAGGTATGGTGTTTCAAGAAGTTACTTACATTGATGTAAAAGGACAAACCAGGACCACGATGGCCTGGGTTCCACTCTCTAATTAATTTACTCATGAGTGCAGGAACTACCATGGAGGACTGTTAGTAACACGGTTAGTAACAGTGGTTGTTCCAAGAATAGGGTTGGAGCGGAAATCTCACAGGTTTGGTAATGGTATCTAACCTGATGGCACAATTGACACCGTTGTCACACACTCATTTTCTTGCTGATATATGTTTGTGTGTGTCTGATGTGGAAGACTTTATTTTTTGTAAATATTATTTTTAAGAAAATACAAAAAAAAAAATTAATTACAAAAAAAGGGGGTTGTACAAAAATTAAAGTTTAGGGGGAGTATGAAAATATAGTCTCGGCCATGAGATGTGATTAATGCAAATAATCCTGATCTTATATGGGAAATGATAGGAACTAACTTGTCTATGTCTGCACATAAATAGGATCTGAAGGACGTTACAACTACAAGTTAATGATGTGTAGGTAGGTTCAGCCTTCAAGTTGAGTAAACTGCTATAAGGTGAATAATAATAAATCTACACGAAAAGCTGGATTCCCACTGTATTTTAGGTCTGCACAAGCTGAGTCCGGTCATACATAGGTTGAGAGATTAAAAGACACAGAAATTTTTGTGCATATATATATATATTCAAAAGACACCTAAGAGTGCAGGCTACCAATGCGGGGCCAACAAATTAAGTGAGCACCAAAAGACACGCAATGTTAGTGACGTGCAAATATATATTAATAGCTCAACAATCAGATGATCAACTTCTCTGCTTATGGAAACATAGACCTGAAGCTCTCATCATCTGATTGAAATAATGATCATCTTCTCTGCTTATGGAAACATAGACCTGAAGCTCTCATCATTATATCTCGATAAACCTTGAGGATTGGTAGGCTTATACCTAGCACAAGTGGGGTCCACAAAATTTTCATCAATATTACCAAAAACATGATAATCTCATCACTAAACGTATGTTGAAAGACGAGAGGCATGGACTTAAGAGGACAAACATACCGACAATCGTTCTTGGGTTGTAGCTATCCTCAAGAAAGTTGAAGCGTGGCTAGGCTTTTCAAGTTAGTGTGATCCCATATCTGATCCCTTCTATATCTCGAAGGTTGATGGTTGTTTAAAAAAAGGATTAAAAAAAATCTTTATTTGTGTACAATTGTTTTTAAGTCTTCCATGTCACAGCATTTGTGTCTCAAGCCATTTGAGATACTTACCTGATTGCACATCACATATGTATGCGGTTGTGTCTGTATGTTGAATTTGTCTAAAGAAAATTCGGAGTTGTGTTTGTGATTGTGGATAGGTTTCTTGGACTACTTGCTGCAATGATGGCCGATCATCAGTTGAGCAAGATACCATACCAAAGCACCTGTTTCCTCAAGTTTGCAGAAGGCACTAAGATAGGAATCCTCCTCCTACGTCTTTTAAACCACTCAAGCTACCGAGAGTTGAAAAAGTTTGTTCTTGATTGTCAAAGATGATGCATGCAAAAAGGGGGAGATTGTGAGATAAGAGTACTCAAGGAACAAAGTGACAAGAACACCTTCAGCAAAGAAAATTTGGAAAGCATCCGTCTAGGGGGAGTATTGTTGGGTACTAAATTTGAGACTGAAGCTTTGCCAAATTACAAGACAAAGTACATAGAGATTGACGATTCTGAAGATGATACAAGAGTTTGATAACATTAGACTAAGGGGGAGATTGTTGGGTCTAAAATTGGTAGTCAAATGTTATCAACAAAGTCAAAGTCAACAAGTCAACGTTTGGTCAACAAAAGTCAACGTCGAACGGCTCGCAGTCAACACGTAAGGCGACTCGAGAAATCCGGACAATAGATCGACGAGTGAAGCTCAAGTTATGATCAAGAAATGCGCTATGGATAATAAATATATTTTGTTTAGACAAAATATATTTATTACTTTAAATAATGGTGTCCTTGTTTAGTGAAAGTTTTAGTATTTTGTTAACCCTAGGGACCTAAATGTAAATAGCCTAAGTGTGTTTGGGCTATAAATAGATAAGGATTAGGGTTTTACTATTAACACACATCCTAGTAATTTGGGGGCTCTCATTGTTATTCATCTTATGCAAATTATTAGTGGGTTTTATTGAATATTTAGTGTGTGTTCAACATAATTTTCATCTTGTTCTTCATCAAAATCAGATTCAAGCTCAAAATCGATCCTACACACTTAAATAAATAAAAAAAAAACGTACAATAAAAATAAAAAAAACAAACATTTAAATAAAAAAAAACGTACAATTTTTAATTAAAAAAAACACAAACTACGGATTATATTTTTTTGCGATGCTATCCTTCATCTTGAGCAACACAGGACGGTCTTCTTCGGGGTAGTCGTTGATGTTTGCTGTCATTATTCGCCATTCTTCTATTTGCCTATCTTCATTCTTTTGGCGAATGTTTTCCTCCACCCTCTTTTGCTTTAAGTGAAGCTTTTCTTCGACTTCGCGTTCCTTCAATTTCTTCTTCTCTGCTTAACTTTCACTAAAGATATTTTTGAAGGATGCCAATTCAGCGACCAAACCGACCAAACACGGATTATAAAAGGCGATGAACTTCCCGATTGTAGTAGTCATTTTCCTTTATTTAGAACTTATGGCCTCCTGCTTGCGATAAACTCCTTGCTCCATCAATTGGTGAAATTTATTTCGTACTTCGGCGTATAAACTATCTCCCGTTTAATTAGTCCCTACATTTTTAAATAAAACATATATTAGAGAATAAAAAAAATAATTTTTTTTATTGTATACTACTAAAAAAAATAATTTTTTTTACCAACTACGGGATCTTTCGAACTAGCCAAATACGCCTTCGCTAACGCTTCATCTTCCAATTTCGTCCATGGGGTTTTTTTGGACGACCCCCCTTCTTTATCTTGACCTTGCTTTTTTTTCCCCTTCCCCTTCCCCTTCGAACGTTCGACTTGTGTTTCAGGCACAACCTCCTCCACCTCATCTTCTTCATCTTCGGGTTCAAAAATGGGTTGTCGTTGTGGTTGTAGAGATGGACGGAATGGCGGAGTTTGCAAAAGTTGGGTAAAGGATTGAGGGTTATGATGCATATGACGGAATTAGTTAAAAGTAGTGGGGTTTTGGTGCATTTGAGAATATTGGGTGAAAGGGTTAGGAGTTTGTTGGAAACCCGAAAATGTAGCCCAAGATGGATTCATTGGCATCGTGAACGGGTTTGGATTCGGGTTGTTTTGATTATGTTGTGGTGTTTGATTCGAGTTTGGGTTGTTTTGGTATGGATCCATTGCAAAATATATAAAGTATTTTTATAAAAAGTGGTGTTTGATATGTGGTGAAAAATGGTAGAGGTGTTTGGTTTAAATAGGATTTTAAAAAAGTTTTTTTTTATTAATGGTCAAATTGTCCAACGGTACCATTTCAAACGTCCATATTCTCGCTTCCCAAGACAAAAGGAGGGCCGGCTTCAACGGCAACCACATGCCTCTCATGCCGTTGCCACCCCTAGGGGGCGGTATAGCGAGGCCCGACATCACGAAGATGGTCCTATGCCGCCCCCCACACCTACCAGTCTAATAGACGGGGGTTTTCATTAAAAGACGGGGTTGGGTTTAATTTTTTTAGTATTTTATTATCTTAGCTTAAAGACGGGGTTTTCTTTAAAGACGGGGTTAGACTATTAGACGGGGTTTTTTTTTTTATTAAAAGACGGGGTTAGGTTGACTTTTTTAGAATATCTTTTTATGTTGGCAGGGATATTTTATTATATTGAGCAAAAGACGGGGTTCAAATCAAAAACCCCATCTTTATGTTTTTTTAACCCCGTCTTTAGCTCTATTTTGTAGTAGTGAAATAAGTCAAGGTGAGCTTGAGATTGATCCGAAAAACTAACATTTCTACGTATTATTGTAGCTATATTTTCCTTAATAAGTTTCTAGTTGGGGATGGTTAAAAATGATTAACGCAATCGTCAAAAAATTACATTATCTGTTTTACCAAGCAAACTTTAGACCTTGATCGAGTTTAGAACTTCTCAAATCAGTTGATAAAAATTCAATATAGTTTTGATTTGCTCTCAATAAAAATGCTTCATATCCAAATTAATTTATTTCTTTCTTTCTTCTAAGCATATGACTCTTGTGACTAATAAAATTACAACAATCAATCGGAACAGTAGTCTGAAATACGGCGGAACATCTGATATTAGAAACAAGATGGTCCGTGATTTACCTTTATGCATGAACCGTGAGCCGCAGCCCCACAGTCAATGGGCCAATAGGACACCGTTAATAATTTATGCATATCCTTTTGTCGTTTTATGTCTTGCAAATATTATTTCAATTCTAAACAATTTCTAGCTCAAAGTTACAAGTATTAATATTTCAACTCAAAAACAATTTCTTGCTCAAAGTTTTTATAACAATTCCCATTTATAGAATGATTACTTGTCCAATACTTCTCAAGTTAAGAAGTTTCATCCATTCCACGTAACAATTTGGAGACATGTCTCTTTAACCAAGTTAGGCCAAGCGCTTAGAAATCCTATTTGATTTTATGTTATACATTCAACAAGAAAAGCAAAAGACCGACCCGTTCACAAGAGGGCCTTATGGGTTAGTTACTTATTCAACGTATGT
The DNA here is from genome assembly GCA_028751855.1 of Ambrosia trifida. Taxonomy (NCBI): domain Eukaryota; kingdom Viridiplantae; phylum Streptophyta; class Magnoliopsida; order Asterales; family Asteraceae; genus Ambrosia; species Ambrosia trifida. The sequence goes on from CM054126.1 coordinate 93,056,147, forward strand.
AGTAATGTTTACCAACCCAAACTATTTTTATATGTACTAGGTTTGAGACCCGTGGGGACTCACGGTGCAAACCATAGTAAATAAAACAAATATATTAAACTAAGAGTTGTATTATTCAAGTTTAGTGGCTACAACGTAAAGTCTTAAAAATAACGGTTAGCCTGATATTTTTTTCTTATATAAACGTAATGTTTCAATGTTGCGTTGATATGAAATGGGTATTAAAATTAAAACTAATATATAACTATGGTTTTCATGTCAAAGTGGATATTTTTTGTAAGTTATAAGTAACGTTAATAATGAAAACCGATTACCTATTATGATCAGTACTCAACCAAAGTATAAACTTTAACAAAAAATAACAAAAGGTATAAATACAATGTGTTTTTGTAAATTACTTTTTATCATATTTTTATTTTTAATGTAATTGTAATTAGGACATAACTTGTTTTATTGACCAATGGCAACGCACTGTTCAAAGCACAAAAAAAAAAAATTAAAATAATACTTTATTATTGAAGTTGTATATACATAACGTCAATAAAGATAAGTAAAAAATTACATCAAAATTACTCACATTATTCATAAATCCTGAAAGACTTCTTTGTACACAACGTTTGATGTTTTGTTCGTCAATTCACCATTTTCATCTACTATAACTATCTTCAGTCCATCTCGACTTCTGACTCTTGATAGCGCAACATACAACTGCCCGTGTGAAAAAACTGGATCCTTCAAATACAACCCAACTCTGGATAAGGATTGTCCTTGACTTTTGTTTATTGTCATTGCGAAAGAAACAACAAGTGGAAATTGCCTTCTGTTAAATTTAAAAGGAATTTTTTTATCCGAGGGGGATAAAGTAATTCTTGGAATAAAAGTTCACATTCCAATGTTACTTCGTGATAGGATTTTCGCTTCAATGACACGTTTTCTCATTTTAACAACTTGTAACCTTGTCCCATTGCACAAACCGCTTTTCTGATCAATGTTTCTAAGTAACATTACGGGAACGCCAACTTTCAAAACCAAACGATGGTTTGGTATTCCATAAAACTTAAGACCATTCAGGACATCAGGAGAAACTAATCTTTCATCAACCTGTTTGTTAATATCTTCGAACTGGCAAACACTATCCGAACTTAGATACTCAACTTCGTCACCGGGAAACATTGAAAGTAATATATCATTAATTTCATGAACAACTTCATTCTTCGGTGCAAATATAGCTCGATCTTGAAAATAAGTCGGAATGTGGATGTTATCCAAAAGTGACGGATAAACAAAGGCTATCAAATCAGAAACATGATCCGAAGATTGAGAAATAAGTAAGTCATCAGGTATCAAAATAACATCCTGATCATCGCTTATTGTATCAACCTTTCCTTCTCCTATATCCAGAAGCCAAGATGCAAACTTTTTAGTTTCCTCAATATCAGAACTGCAGCTTCCTGAAAGCAACCTCATATTTTTTGTTAATTCTAAAACAGTGCATTTGTGCCAAATGTATGATGAACTTAAAGAGGCATTAACAATGTCATGCCTAGTTCCATTTGGTACAACTGGTAGAATTTGCCTAAAGTCACCCCCAAACACAACAACCTTTCCACCAAATAACAAATCAGACGACTCATCAACATGTACACCAAATACATCTTTTAAACTTCGATCTAGTGCTTCAAAAGCATGTTTATGAGTCATGGGTGCTTCATCCCATATAATCAAGTCAGTTTGTTTAACCAGCTGTGCAACATCACTATTAGGTGGTATGTAGCACATAGAATCTTCAGTTAGGTTTATAGGAATACGAAACCTGGAATGTGTTGTCCTACCACCGGCCAATAGCAAAGATGCGATACCACTCGAAGCAACATTCAAAACAATCTTTCTTTTACATCTTATGGATGAAGATAGAGGCTTCCATAGGAACGTTTTACCCGTACCACCGTAACCATAAACAAAAAAAACCCCTCCTTTCTTCTCCTCAATAGATTTAATTACACAGTTATAAATATTTTTTTGTTCATCTGTTAAAGAAGAGAACTGAGAATCAAATTCTTCAACCAAACTGTTTAAGTCATAGCCCAACTCCTCACAAATAAGACGATTGTCTAATAATGATAGAAACTCATTCTCAGGATATGGCATACCTACGAAATGTCGTAGACTGCAACTATTACGCAATAAAAACAAAAGTAGAAATTGTTCAAATTTATTTAAAAAAACAAAAGATAAAGCAATAAAACTGGTAGACCACAAGCATAGCAAACAAATCCTCTTCATTTTGGGTTTAGGAAGACGGGAGGCTCAACGGAATTTTAAGTTACTCTATACTACCACCACTTCCAATCTTAGTTGAAGGAATTGGTGTGCTTTCATCATCAGAAATCGCGTCAATCAGTTTACGCTTAACCATTTGATACTTGGAACTGATAGAACATTGTTCTCCTTCAGCATAAACTTTCTTATCAACAAAGTTATCAGCAATGGAAATTGGCGTATCATTATCGCCTGTGTCTGATTCCTAAAGAAAAAATAGTTACAAACATATGTTGCAAATTCATCAGTGATTGTGTATGAAAGAAAAAAATGAGTAAAATGTATTAATATGAATTTAAGTGTTTGTGAAAATGGTACCTTGGAAACAGAAATAACATTAGACGGCATTGCTAGGAGAGACGTGTGAAGTGATTCTGATTCAGCAGGCTGTTTTAAAAAAAAAAACATGAAAAAAATTTGTAATGTAATAAAGTCTTACGTAAATAAAATTTGCTAAGTTATAGCAAATGGAATTTGATTATGTACCTGTCATACGTACAACTTTTTCTTAAGATGCGAGATAATTGTTGGATCATCACTTATCTTAGTTACACCATAAACATCATATTTGTTGTTTAAATTGAAGCCAGACACAAAGATCTTAAAAGCAAACTCTCTGTCTAACAAAGTCTTAATCTCTTCAGGATATTCAACTGTATCACCAACCTATTTAAAATTTTACTTGGTAATGAATTAAATAAATTGTATAGTTGGAAACGTTGTATAATCAAATTGATTTTATTGTCTTAATTGCCTTCAAAGTAAAATAGAAATTATAAGTGTTTGTATTAAATTAGTCAACCTTTTGGAATTGGAAATAGTTAAGTTTTACGCAAAAAATATAGAATGCATAAAATTGCAAAATTTATGTTTCGCTAATGTTGGATAGATGGCAAGGTTGTTCTGCAGATTTAATGAAACTAATGGGTCAGTTTTCGGTGGTACGTTTACATGTTGTAAGTTGTTTATTTAGATAGTGTCAATGCAGAATAATCTGTTTGTATTGCAAGCTTATTCATATATATTTCGCAAAAAAATTGTTATAATAATCATGCCATAATTGAACAGTGTGATAAATCTGGTATTCATGTTCTTAATGCAGAATCTGTGCTGCATCATTTGAAACAATGGATCTTTGTGACAAGTGTTTTGCAAAGGATTCTACTCGGTATGTATTTTTTCATTTATAAATTAACGGTTTAGAGATTTACTTTTTAACGTATACACAGTTATGACAAATTATTTATTAACATTGTATAGGTAAATTCGTTGGCGCAAAAAAATGCGAGGATATGAAAATACATATGTATCAGCAGGTTTATGCAGTAATTGTAGAAGTGAAACAATAATAGATTGGTGTCTGAGGTACACAAAGAATAGAACAAAAAATTATAACTAAATCTTTGAAATCAAACTATATTTGTGTATATTAAAATTGATGTTACAAATATATCTGACCTTGGTGTAGGCTCAACTTGTTTGGCACTACAACTAACATTCAAACACTCGTAAACCTTTTCTTCCTCAAAATCTGAACTTCCTTCACCAACCTGTTTGATTATATAATCAATACTACATTTTCTGGTGCATTTGGGGCATCCCATGTAGTACCAGCCAATTTCGGTAAACAGGTCTTTAATAGTACCCAATAATACCAGAGCCTGCTCCTGTATGAATATTATAATTTGTTACCGAAATAAGATAGTATATGGTATACAATGGGTATTAATATTAAATAAAACTAATTTTTAATAATAATTACACTTTTTATATTTAATTATAAACATCGTATTTAAGTATCAACATTATACTTACCTCTTGAATCTCACAAATGTCGCCAATGTTACTAAAAGGAGTGTTATGGACAAATTCATCTTCATCAGAACAGAACATAGAAGTTTCATATGGTCGGTGAGAAGAGGAAGGATTATCAGCGATTTTCTTACCCAACCTGATAAAAATAATTTGATTTACACATTACATATTTATTAATACTTTTTATAAAGATTTTGTAATTCGTATTGAAAAACGTAATAGGACATACCCTTTTTTGTACAAGTTTATATCTTCAATATCTCCATTGATGAACAGTCGACTAACTCGATCTCCAAAAGAGTTAGAAACATACGGTTTTTCTATATAAAACAAATATTAGGGAAAAAAATTGAAATATTTAATAATAAGAAACTTTAAAAGTTAGAACATAATTTATAATGCAAAATATAATGTAGCTATAAATATAAATATTTATTAACATTATACAACCATTATAAAATTTCAAACGGCCAAACTGCATTATTATTATAAATTATTTCTCCGTTTGATGAGTTGCAACATATTTAGACATCTCCATCGCATAACTATCCCACAACGTTAAATAGATGCGCAAGCCCCTTCAAAAAGTACAAATTATTTTAGTAAAAAATAAATAAACAATTTATAAAGCTACGTAATTTTTGTTTGTATATAAAATGCAAACAAAAAAATAAATAAATAAAGAATACATACTCGATATCTTGGATTTCCATTGTTAACCTCTTTTTATCAGCGACAACCTTTTTATCTTTATCATCATTGCTGAAGAACTTGTTAACATGTCCTATAACATCTAAGATCAAGTATAAAATAAACATTAATGAAACATAACTTCTAAAACTATTATTATGGTTTGGTTGTGATGAAAAAAAAGACTATACTAACGATATATACCTATTGTAACATATTCATCAACCTCCCTATCCAGAATTCTTTGAAAGGGCACAAAAGAGAAACCAAAATCTGGACCTTGGAAACCATCATATTCGGAAAGTTGAGTATTCATATTCAAGCAGAGTTTGTTTGGGTTTGGAGCATACTTGTATTTAGAGGAATTGACCCCAACTCCTGGATTTCTTATAATAAGAGAAGCATTTTCAGTCAAAAACCTCTCAAATCTAAAAAACAACCGCTTAAATACATTCGCTTGAATCCTGTCACCCTGTTAATGTGACACCCGGCAACTTCCGATCTACACCGACGTGATTTTTATTATTAAAAATTAAATATTTATTTTAAATATTGTTAATTATCAAGTTTCGGAAGTTTACTGACTGTTTTTATGATCGAAACTGCGACCGGTTAAATTAATGCGATTTAAACGCGTGTTCTGAAAACATGCGTCGGACATCAAAATATTTATATTCATGCTCGGTTTTGTATTTCGAACAAAACCGACTACTTTTTATAATTTATTATCGGGCCTAGAATAGAAACCGAGGCGTTTATGTTTAAAACGGGTTCGACACGCGGTATAACTCACCTACCCCAAAACCCTAACTATAAAAGCACATATCCTCCTCCTTCCCTTCCATTTCTGCAGCCACACCCCCCCGAAACACTCTCTCTCTCTACTCTCTCTCTCCTCGTGCTCTCTCTCCTCTCTCTGCTGCGGCGACGGCCGGCCACCACCACCCGCCTTATGGTGGTGGCGGCGCGTGGTTTCAGGCCCGTAAGGGCTGTGTTTGTGGTTGGTTCGGGGCTGAGATGATGGTGGTCAGGAAGGACGATGGCGGCAGAGGAGGTGGTGCTCAGACGTGGGTTTTGTGTTGGTTGTGGTGGCCGCTCGGTCGTGGCAGAGGTGGAGGCAGAAGGTGGTTCGTGGTGGTCCGGTGGTGATGGGGTCGGGTTCAGATTGTGGGGTTTTTAGTGGAGGTTGTCATGGTGGTTGCGTGGGTAGGTGAAGGCCGATGGTGGGGGTTGTTTCAGTTTAAGGGGTGACGGGCTGGTGGTGAATGGTGGTGTTCGGTTGGTTCAGTTGGTGGTGGTTGTCCGGAGATGGTGGTGGGTGTCCGGAGGTGGTGGTGGTTGCAGAGGCAGCGGCGCGGGTCTCGGGTCTTGGGCCGGGTTGGTTAGATCCCAGATCAGGTTCGGCCCGGGTCTGGTTCGAGTCTTCGTGACTGGTCGGGTCTTGTTTCGAGATGGTTTCAACGCGGGTCAGAATCGGGTTTGGGTTAAGGTTGTGGTTCGGATCAAGGTTTGGTGGTTTTGGTGTTCGGGTCAGATTCGGTACGAGATCGGGTTCGGTACGGGTCTTGTTCGGGTCAGATCTGGATGGTCAAGCCTCGGTCAACGCGCGGTCAAAACTGGTCAAACTTTGGTTCTGGTCTACACGCAGTTCGAGGCGGCTTCGGGTTACTCGCGTGTGATTCGGTATACTTGAATTCGTACATATTTCATTATTTCATTTTTATAAGCATTGTATTTTTATAAAAAATATATATATATATATAAATAGTGTCTCGCGAACGAACCGACAATATTATTATTGATAAGTATATAAAGTGTGACTTGGTATTATTGGACCTCGGACTAAATTGGTTGGACTATAATATACATATATATTGTCGTGTCTTTATACAAATAAGTGTAGTCTATGTAAAAGCGTCGAAACGTATAAGTCTCGTCTGATTTGGAATTGCGGATAAACAAAATGTGAATTTGTGTTTGATATTGATTTTTGGGAAAATTGTAGGCGACTTGTGTTGCCTGGTTTGTACAAAAACAGAGGAAACTCTGCCGAAATTTTATAAAATTTATAAGCGTAAACGAAGGCGATGTTTCTTGTATATTTCATTATAAACAATCTTCAAGTATTTTGACAAATGTAGTTTTCTACAATATCGCGAAAAGGTTTTTGATAAATGATTTCTTGCAACATTAAATACAAACGTCGAACAATGTTTCCAAAACAAATACATAATATCTACTGAGCGTCAATTGCGTCAACCTTTAAAGATTTTAGTAACTAAAACATTTCTATTTTAACGGTTTTGAATTACAAAACGCTCAGCGTATTGGAGGAAAGAATTATATAAAATTATGTTCGAAACCTTTAAAGATTGGAAAAGAAGCGATATTGTTATTAATCGATTTTAAATAACTATACTTATATTTTCATCAAAGAATATTTTCTTAAAATATAATTATAAGACGAGCTACGGCTCAGGATAAGTTATACGTTTCATAATATAGTCCAACGTGGTGTGCACACGAATAGTGACAAGTGCGCAACTTGGGTACTATGTCGTGTGTTAACGCATAAGTAAGATAAGTCACGATCGGTTCGTCGAGTTAAAACATATTAGTACTCGATTTATACACACGAGTCTAGATAGTTGGATAAACTATCTTTTAGCCGGATAATAGGCTAGGTTTATATGTGTTAGACTTTAAGGTGTCCTTTGTTGTATTAGGGCACAAGGAAGTCGGTCAAAGCTTCGGGCTTGTTTGCTAGCTTAGCATGGAAATTAAGGTGAGTTCATGACCCCACTTTTTACTGTTTTATAAATGTTTACGGGGTGGAAGACATGCTTCTTTTATGAAAACCTGAGGAATTCCAAACGAACAAGTTTTTGAAAAAATGAAATGGGTGCGTGAGTGTCACGGCCCTGCTGTTACTGGTTTTACATTCGGGAAAGAAACATGAGTACTACTTACATCGTTTTAAAGATCATGTTATACTATGGGCACTTTATATTACTATACGGCTTTTATGGAAAGTCCCAGGGGGAAACCATGAATGTGCTGGCATGCACAACGAGGGAAATGTGGATAGATCTATTGGGCCTCACAAACCCCACTCGACGGCGGGGCCGGGCGGGTGCATATTGTCTCTACCTATCGGGTTACCGAGGCATCGGTAGCCCAGTCAATCTGGGCTGGTATCAACTTTTGGTTCATGTTTAGTAATGGGTTCCCAACCGTAGTAGTAAAAACACTTAACGTCTAGCTAACGTTCTTATGACATAGTATTAACGGGAATGATCTTTTCAGACTTATGGAAACTCTTTTTTAAAAACTTGTGGAATTATTTATGCAAAACTTATGAACTCACCAGCTTTATGTTGACTTTTTAAGTATGTCTTTCAGGTTTAAACTTTGGTAACGGCACGGTTGGAGTAGGTGACAGTTGGGATCGGGAAATCCTAGAGGTTTAGAATTGGCGTTCAGGGAACCAGAGTCTTAGATGCATCTTTCCGCTGCGCTGGCAAAGGCACCAAACGTCGCAACCGACGAGGGAAAAGTCGGGGTGTGACAGTTTGGTATCAGAGCCATAGGTTTTAGCGAACTAGGTGTCTAGGTAGATATCTAGGCTTTAACCTGGGTTTGTTTTGAAGTTGGGACCAAAATTTCTAAGACATGATATTTAGTGTGAACGCCTAGGAACTGAAATTCCAACCGTTGCCAAATCAGTTGCGTGACTATTAGTGTATCACACTAGCTCAGCGTACATTCCTTCGGCGCAAGGAACATTTTTTTTTATGTGAATAAGTAAGTTTATATGTTCTATAGTGTGTATAGAAAGGATAATAGCACGTGATGGCTAGGTGTACTTCACTGGTGACTGGTGAGTCATCGCTTTAGATACCTGAGTGGTTATTCACATAGAGTAGCTGAGTCATTGTTTCTTGGTATGTGAAACAACTTACTTGTTTATATACTGTGTGCATTTACTTAAAGTATACATTATACGTATCGCCAATGGTTGTCGACTCAAGCTTGGACGTATCTAGAACGCTCACACGTGTCACGTTTGTTGGACGAGTTGGCAAAGGGATTGTTGTAGCATCTGCGGTCTCGCATCCCGTGTTTGGAGTATGCTATGTCATCAAGGTCGGTTTGGGCCGAAGGCGTCTTGATGAGGCACCTCGTTTTGCTGATGATGCTGTGAAGCGGGAATGCGGACGGGAAGAGCACTCGGAAAGGTGGCGCACACGACGAACATTATATTATGTTGTATATATATACGTGTTATTATATGAATGTGACGAGTGCTCGTGATACAACTTATGATGGAGGTTAATAGGATGATCTGGTGAGGTAAATTTTTGATAACGTAGACGTCACGTTATTGCGAATTTACAGGCACCTGATAGTTCTAAGAAATTCTATCATGAGGGTATCCTATGTGTTGTTGTATATATATTTATATATATAAATAATGGATAAGGGTTTTTCATTATTTTGTTGTTACGGACGTGATTGTCGATTCTCCCATGTTCGTGTCATTTGTGACCTTGCTTTTCTTAAACCCGTTTAAGTTCTTGATGATCTCGTTTCTTGAACTTCTAAGGTTCATGTTGTAGAACCTAGTTATATCTTTTTGAGTACGATCTACATCTCTCTTCTTTTGTATTCGTGGCCTTCAACATTCAATCATAAAGGAATTTAATTTTTGTTGATTCCTTATTCTTTTCACCAAATTAGACACATATTTTTGTACATGTGTCAACTATTGTATGTTTGGATTCTTTAGATCTGTGAAGGTCCATTGTAGGGCTTCGCATCAAACAATTGTTTCATTAATGATTTGCTTTATCATTACGTTGCTCGTAATGTTTGTCTTCTAGTCTTGCTATGTCAGGCCATTGTGGGCAATGAATCCTTTGATACTTCGTCGACGAGTTTCTTTAAAGTCGACGTTTCAGTTGAATCGAATTGTTGGAATTTGATACAGCACCTTGCGGTGAATATTCAATCTACTTGGAATAATGAATGATTTTTATTGACATGTCTCACTTTCATCAACGTGTTTGTTATTGCCTTAAATGCAGACACGCCTTGTGGTGTGTAATGAAAAGTTGGTGCACTAGTTGCTTCGTTTGAGGTGTGCCAATAGTATTTGTTGATAGAGTTATTGTTTACACTTTGCATTTAGTTGATTCTGAAACCTTATTTCGTGCCATTTGTACCGGCAAGTCCGTTGACTATTTTTGTTGTACTACCATTGGTTCTTGGATGATATCCTACCTCAAATTTTGAGGACAAAATTCCTGTAACATTGGGAGGATGTGACACCCGGCAACTTCCGATCTACACCGACGTGATTTTTATTATTAAAAATTAAATATTTATTTTAAATATTGTTAATTATCAAGTTTCGGAAGTTTACTGACTGTTTTTATGATCGAAACTGCGACCGGTTAAATTAACGCGATTTAAACGCGTGTTCTGAAAACACGCGTCGGACATCAAAATATTTATATTCATGCTCGGTTTTGTATTTCGAACAAAACCGACTACTTTTTATAATTTATTATCGGGCCTAGAATAGAAACCGAGGCGTTTATGTTTAAAACGGGTTCGACACGCGGTATAACTCACCTACCCCAAAACCCTAACTATAAAAGCACATATCCTCCTCCTTCCCTTCCATTTCTGCAGCCACACCCCCCCGAAACCCTCTCTCTCTCTCTACTCTCTCTCTCTCCTCGTGCTCTCTCTCCTCTCTCTGCTGCGGCGGCGGCCGGCCACCACCACCCGCCTTATGGTGGTGGCGGCGCGTGGTTTCAGGCCCGTAAGGGCTGTGTTTGTGATTGGTTCGGGGCTGAGATGGTGGTGGTCAGGAAGGACGATGGCGGCAGAGGAGGTGGTGCTCAGACGTGGGTTTTGTGTTGGTTGTGGTGGCCGCTCGGTCGTGGCAGAGGTGGAGGCAGAAGGTGGTTCGTGGTGGTCCGGTGGTGATGGGGTCGGGTTCAGATTGTGGGGTTTTTAGTGGAGGTTGTCATGGTGGTTGCGTGGGTAGGTGAAGGCCGATGGTGGGGGTTGTTTCAGTTTAAGGGGTGACGGGCTGGTGGTGAATGGTGGTGTTCGGTTGGTTCAGTTGGTGGTGGTTGTCCGGAGATGGTGGTGGGTGTCCGGAGGTGGTGGTGGTTGCAGAGGCAGCGGCGCGGGTCTCGGGTCTTGGGCCGGGTTGGTTAGATCCCAGATCAGGTTCGGCCCGGGTCTGGTTCGAGTCTTCGTGACTGGTCGGGTCTTGTTTCGAGATGGTTTCAACGCGGGTCAGAATCGGGTTTGGGTTAAGGTTGTGGTTCGGATCAAGGTTTGGTGGTTTTGGTGTTCGGGTCAGATTCGGTACGAGATCGGGTTCGGTACGGGTCTTGTTCGGGTCAGATCTGGATGGTCAAGCCTCGGTCAACGCGCGGTCAAAACTGGTCAAACTTTGGTTCTGGTCTACACGCAGTTCGAGGCGGCTTCGGGTTACTCGCGTGTGATTCGGTATACTTGAATTCGTACATATTTCATTATTTCATTTTTATAAGCATTGTATTTTTATAAAAAATATATATATATATATAAATAGTGTCTCGCGAACGAACCGACAATATTATTATTGATAAGTATATAAAGTGTGACTTGGTATTATTGGACCTCGGACTAAATTGGTTGGACTATAATATACATATATATTGTCGTGTCTTTATACAAATAAGTGTAGTCTATGTAAAAGCGTCGAAACGTATAAGTCTCGTCTGATTTGGAATTGCGGATAAACAAAATGTGAATTTGTGTTTGATATTGATTTTTGGGAAAATTGTAGGCGACTTGTGTTGCCTGGTTTGTACAAAAACAGAGGAAACTCTGCCGAAATTTTATAAAATTTATAAGCGTAAACGAAGGCGATGTTTCTTGTATATTTCATTATAAACAATCTTCAAGTATTTTGACAAATGTAGTTTTCTACAATATCGCGAAAAGGTTTTTGATAAATGATTTCTTGCAACATTAAATACAAACGTCGAACAATGTTTCCAAAACAAATACATAATATCTACTGAGCGTCAATTGCGTCAACCTTTAAAGATTTTAGTAACTAAAACATTTCTATTTTAACGGTTTTGAATTACAAAACGCTCAGCGTATTGGAGGAAAGAATTATATAAAATTATGTTCGAAACCTTTAAAGATTGGAAAAGAAGCGATATTGTTATTAATCGATTTTAAATAACTATACTTATATTTTCATCAAAGAATATTTTCTTAAAATATAATTATAAGACGAGCTACGGCTCAGGATAAGTTATACGTTTCATAATATAGTCCAACGTGGTGTGCACACGAATAGTGACAAGTGCGCAACTTGGGTACTATGTCGTGTGTTAACGCATAAGTAAGATAAGTCACGATCGGTTCGTCGAGTTAAAACATATTAGTACTCGATTTATACACACGAGTCTAGATAGTTGGATAAACTATCTTTTAGCCGGATAATAGGCTAGGTTTATATGTGTTAGACTTTAAGGTGTCCTTTGTTGTATTAGGGCACAAGGAAGTCGGTCAAAGCTTCGGGCTTGTTTGCTAGCTTAGCATGGAAATTAAGGTGAGTTCATGACCCCACTTTTTACTGTTTTATAAATGTTTACGGGGTGGAAGACATGCTTCTTTTATGAAAACCTGAGGAATTCCAAACGAACAAGTTTTTGAAAAAATGAAATGGGTGCGTGAGTGTCACGGCCCTGCTGTTACTGGTTTTACATTCGGGAAAGAAACATGAGTACTACTTACATCGTTTTAAAGATCATGTTATACTATGGGCACTTTATATTACTATACGGCTTTTATGGAAAGTCCCAGGGGGAAACCATGAATGTGCTGGCATGCACAACGAGGGAAATGTGGATAGATCTATTGGGCCTCACAAACCCCACTCGACGGCGGGGCCGGGCGGGTGCATATTGTCTCTACCTATCGGGTTACCGAGGCATCGGTAGCCCAGTCAATCTGGGCTGGTATCAACTTTTGGTTCATGTTTAGTAATGGGTTCCCAACCGTAGTAGTAAAAACACTTAACGTCTAGCTAACGTTCTTATGACATAGTATTAACGGGAATGATCTTTTCAGACTTATGGAAACTCTTTTTTAAAAACTTGTGGAATTATTTATGCAAAACTTATGAACTCACCAGCTTTATGTTGACTTTTTAAGTATGTCTTTCAGGTTTAAACTTTGGTAACGGCACGGTTGGAGTAGGTGACAGTTGGGATCGGGAAATCCTAGAGGTTTAGAATTGGCGTTCAGGGAACCAGAGTCTTAGATGCATCTTTCCGCTGCGCTGGCAAAGGCACCAAACGTCGCAACCGACGAGGGAAAAGTCGGGGTGTGACAGTTTGGTATCAGAGCCATAGGTTTTAGCGAACTAGGTGTCTAGGTAGATATCTAGGCTTTAACCTGGGTTTGTTTTGAAGTTGGGACCAAAATTTCTAAGACATGATATTTAGTGTGAACGCCTAGGAACTGAAATTCCAACCGTTGCCAAATCAGTTGCGTGACTATTAGTGTATCACACTAGCTCAGCGTACATTCCTTCGGCGCAAGGAACATTTTTTTTTATGTGAATAAGTAAGTTTATATGTTCTATAGTGTGTATAGAAAGGATAATAGCACGTGATGGCTAGGTGTACTTCACTGGTGACTGGTGAGTCATCGCTTTAGATACCTGAGTGGTTATTCACATAGAGTAGCTGAGTCATTGTTTCTTGGTATGTGAAACAACTTACTTGTTTATATACTGTGTGCATTTACTTAAAGTATACATTATACGTATCGCCAATGGTTGTCGACTCAAGCTTGGACGTATCTAGAACGCTCACACGTGTCACGTTTGTTGGACGAGTTGGCAAAGGGATTGTTGTAGCATCTGCGGTCTCGCATCCCGTGTTTGGAGTATGCTATGTCATCAAGGTCGGTTTGGGCCGAAGGCGTCTTGATGAGGCACCTCGTTTTGCTGATGATGCTGTGAAGCGGGAATGCGGACGGGAAGAGCACTCGGAAAGGTGGCGCACACGACGAACATTATATTATGTTGTATATATATACGTGTTATTATATGAATGTGACGAGTGCTCGTGATACAACTTATGATGGAGGTTAATAGGATGATCTGGTGAGGTAAATTTTTGATAACGTAGACGTCACGTTATTGCGAATTTACAGGCACCTGATAGTTCTAAGAAATTCTATCATGAGGGTATCCTATGTGTTGTTGTATATATATTTATATATATAAATAATGGATAAGGGTTTTTCATTATTTTGTTGTTACGGACGTGATTGTCGATTCTCCCATGTTCGTGTCATTTGTGACCTTGCTTTTCTTAAACCCGTTTAAGTTCTTGATGATCTCGTTTCTTGAACTTCTAAGGTTCATGTTGTAGAACCTAGTTATATCTTTTTGAGTACGATCTACATCTCTCTTCTTTTGTATTCGTGGCCTTCAACATTCAATCATAAAGGAATTTAATTTTTGTTGATTCCTTATTCTTTTCACCAAATTAGACACATATTTTTGTACATGTGTCAACTATTGTATGTTTGGATTCTTTAGATCTGTGAAGGTCCATTGTAGGGCTTCGCATCAAACAATTGTTTCATTAATGATTTGCTTTATCATTACGTTGCTCGTAATGTTTGTCTTCTAGTCTTGCTATGTCAGGCCATTGTGGGCAATGAATCCTTTGATACTTCGTCGACGAGTTTCTTTAAAGTCGACGTTTCAGTTGAATCGAATTGTTGGAATTTGATACAGCACCTTGCGGTGAATATTCAATCTACTTGGAATAATGAATGATTTTTATTGACATGTCTCACTTTCATCAACGTGTTTGTTATTGCCTTAAATGCAGACACGCCTTGTGGTGTGTAATGAAAAGTTGGTGCACTAGTTGCTTCGTTTGAGGTGTGCCAATAGTATTTGTTGATAGAGTTATTGTTTACACTTTGCATTTAGTTGATTCTGAAACCTTATTTCGTGCCATTTGTACCGGCAAGTCCGTTGACTATTTTTGTTGTACTACCATTGGTTCTTGGATGATATCCTACCTCAAATTTTGAGGACAAAATTCCTGTAACATTGGGAGGATGTGACACCCGGCAACTTCCGATCTACACCGACGTGATTTTTATTATTAAAAATTAAATATTTATTTTAAATATTGTTAATTATCAAGTTTCGGAAGTTTACTGACTGTTTTTATGATCGAAACTGCGACCGGTTAAATTAACGCGATTTAAACGCGTGTTCTGAAAACACGCGTCGGACATCAAAATATTTATATTCATGCTCGGTTTTGTATTTCGAACAAAACCGACTACTTTTTATAATTTATTATCGGGCCTAGAATAGAAACCGAGGCGTTTATGTTTAAAACGGGTTCGACACGCGGTATAACTCACCTACCCCAAAACCCTAACTATAAAAGCACATATCCTCCTCCTTCCCTTCCATTTCTGCAGCCACACCCCCCCGAAACCCTCTCTCTCTCTCTACTCTCTCTCTCTCCTCGTGCTCTCTCTCCTCTCTCTGCTGCGGCGGCGGCCGGCCACCACCACCCGCCTTATGGTGGTGGCGGCGCGTGGTTTCAGGCCCGTAAGGGCTGTGTTTGTGATTGGTTCGGGGCTGAGATGGTGGTGGTCAGGAAGGACGATGGCGGCAGAGGAGGTGGTGCTCAGACGTGGGTTTTGTGTTGGTTGTGGTGGCCGCTCGGTCGTGGCAGAGGTGGAGGCAGAAGGTGGTTCGTGGTGGTCCGGTGGTGATGGGGTCGGGTTCAGATTGTGGGGTTTTTAGTGGAGGTTGTCATGGTGGTTGCGTGGGTAGGTGAAGGCCGATGGTGGGGGTTGTTTCAGTTTAAGGGGTGACGGGCTGGTGGTGAATGGTGGTGTTCGGTTGGTTCAGTTGGTGGTGGTTGTCCGGAGATGGTGGTGGGTGTCCGGAGGTGGTGGTGGTTGCAGAGGCAGCGGCGCGGGTCTCGGGTCTTGGGCCGGGTTGGTTAGATCCCAGATCAGGTTCGGCCCGGGTCTGGTTCGAGTCTTCGTGACTGGTCGGGTCTTGTTTCGAGATGGTTTCAACGCGGGTCAGAATCGGGTTTGGGTTAAGGTTGTGGTTCGGATCAAGGTTTGGTGGTTTTGGTGTTCGGGTCAGATTCGGTACGAGATCGGGTTCGGTACGGGTCTTGTTCGGGTCAGATCTGGATGGTCAAGCCTCGGTCAACGCGCGGTCAAAACTGGTCAAACTTTGGTTCTGGTCTACACGCAGTTCGAGGCGGCTTCGGGTTACTCGCGTGTGATTCGGTATACTTGAATTCGTACATATTTCATTATTTCATTTTTATAAGCATTGTATTTTTATAAAAAATATATATATATATATAAATAGTGTCTCGCGAACGAACCGACAATATTATTATTGATAAGTATATAAAGTGTGACTTGGTATTATTGGACCTCGGACTAAATTGGTTGGACTATAATATACATATATATTGTCGTGTCTTTATACAAATAAGTGTAGTCTATGTAAAAGCGTCGAAACGTATAAGTCTCGTCTGATTTGGAATTGCGGATAAACAAAATGTGAATTTGTGTTTGATATTGATTTTTGGGAAAATTGTAGGCGACTTGTGTTGCCTGGTTTGTACAAAAACAGAGGAAACTCTGCCGAAATTTTATAAAATTTATAAGCGTAAACGAAGGCGATGTTTCTTGTATATTTCATTATAAACAATCTTCAAGTATTTTGACAAATGTAGTTTTCTACAATATCGCGAAAAGGTTTTTGATAAATGATTTCTTGCAACATTAAATACAAACGTCGAACAATGTTTCCAAAACAAATACATAATATCTACTGAGCGTCAATTGCGTCAACCTTTAAAGATTTTAGTAACTAAAACATTTCTATTTTAACGGTTTTGAATTACAAAACGCTCAGCGTATTGGAGGAAAGAATTATATAAAATTATGTTCGAAACCTTTAAAGATTGGAAAAGAAGCGATATTGTTATTAATCGATTTTAAATAACTATACTTATATTTTCATCAAAGAATATTTTCTTAAAATATAATTATAAGACGAGCTACGGCTCAGGATAAGTTATACGTTTCATAATATAGTCCAACGTGGTGTGCACACGAATAGTGACAAGTGCGCAACTTGGGTACTATGTCGTGTGTTAACGCATAAGTAAGATAAGTCACGATCGGTTCGTCGAGTTAAAACATATTAGTACTCGATTTATACACACGAGTCTAGATAGTTGGATAAACTATCTTTTAGCCGGATAATAGGCTAGGTTTATATGTGTTAGACTTTAAGGTGTCCTTTGTTGTATTAGGGCACAAGGAAGTCGGTCAAAGCTTCGGGCTTGTTTGCTAGCTTAGCATGGAAATTAAGGTGAGTTCATGACCCCACTTTTTACTGTTTTATAAATGTTTACGGGGTGGAAGACATGCTTCTTTTATGAAAACCTGAGGAATTCCAAACGAACAAGTTTTTGAAAAAATGAAATGGGTGCGTGAGTGTCACGGCCCTGCTGTTACTGGTTTTACATTCGGGAAAGAAACATGAGTACTACTTACATCGTTTTAAAGATCATGTTATACTATGGGCACTTTATATTACTATACGGCTTTTATGGAAAGTCCCAGGGGGAAACCATGAATGTGCTGGCATGCACAACGAGGGAAATGTGGATAGATCTATTGGGCCTCACAAACCCCACTCGACGGCGGGGCCGGGCGGGTGCATATTGTCTCTACCTATCGGGTTACCGAGGCATCGGTAGCCCAGTCAATCTGGGCTGGTATCAACTTTTGGTTCATGTTTAGTAATGGGTTCCCAACCGTAGTAGTAAAAACACTTAACGTCTAGCTAACGTTCTTATGACATAGTATTAACGGGAATGATCTTTTCAGACTTATGGAAACTCTTTTTTAAAAACTTGTGGAATTATTTATGCAAAACTTATGAACTCACCAGCTTTATGTTGACTTTTTAAGTATGTCTTTCAGGTTTAAACTTTGGTAACGGCACGGTTGGAGTAGGTGACAGTTGGGATCGGGAAATCCTAGAGGTTTAGAATTGGCGTTCAGGGAACCAGAGTCTTAGATGCATCTTTCCGCTGCGCTGGCAAAGGCACCAAACGTCGCAACCGACGAGGGAAAAGTCGGGGTGTGACAGTTTGGTATCAGAGCCATAGGTTTTAGCGAACTAGGTGTCTAGGTAGATATCTAGGCTTTAACCTGGGTTTGTTTTGAAGTTGGGACCAAAATTTCTAAGACATGATATTTAGTGTGAACGCCTAGGAACTGAAATTCCAACCGTTGCCAAATCAGTTGCGTGACTATTAGTGTATCACACTAGCTCAGCGTACATTCCTTCGGCGCAAGGAACATTTTTTTTTATGTGAATAAGTAAGTTTATATGTTCTATAGTGTGTATAGAAAGGATAATAGCACGTGATGGCTAGGTGTACTTCACTGGTGACTGGTGAGTCATCGCTTTAGATACCTGAGTGGTTATTCACATAGAGTAGCTGAGTCATTGTTTCTTGGTATGTGAAACAACTTACTTGTTTATATACTGTGTGCATTTACTTAAAGTATACATTATACGTATCGCCAATGGTTGTCGACTCAAGCTTGGACGTATCTAGAACGCTCACACGTGTCACGTTTGTTGGACGAGTTGGCAAAGGGATTGTTGTAGCATCTGCGGTCTCGCATCCCGTGTTTGGAGTATGCTATGTCATCAAGGTCGGTTTGGGCCGAAGGCGTCTTGATGAGGCACCTCGTTTTGCTGATGATGCTGTGAAGCGGGAATGCGGACGGGAAGAGCACTCGGAAAGGTGGCGCACACGACGAACATTATATTATGTTGTATATATATACGTGTTATTATATGAATGTGACGAGTGCTCGTGATACAACTTATGATGGAGGTTAATAGGATGATCTGGTGAGGTAAATTTTTGATAACGTAGACGTCACGTTATTGCGAATTTACAGGCACCTGATAGTTCTAAGAAATTCTATCATGAGGGTATCCTATGTGTTGTTGTATATATATTTATATATATAAATAATGGATAAGTCGGGGTGTGACAGTTAATTATAAAAAAAATAAAAAAACACTATAAATATGTATCTACGTAATTAAGGTATTTTAATGCACGAATATAAGAAAATTCTTGTACATTAAAATTAAAAACATCAATAGCTAAAAAAAAAGTTATGGAATTTAAAAATAGGAGGCTATAAAAAAACGTGTTGTAGAGTACACATCAGGATTGCGACGATCGGGTAGACGCCAAACCCGAATAATCTTTAGCTTTAACGCCACACCGTTTCGGTTGACATGAATTTGGTTAACCATGGTAAACTCATTTGCATCTACAGCAGCCATTGATCTTGTTAACTGGAAAAAAAATAATGTAAAAACCAATAGATGACTTCAATAACACAAATTGTAGACAACATAATAATATTGAAACTTATATTATAGTTAGGTAATAAGTTTCAAATGTATTGCAGCATAAATGTCTGGATTGATCAATCCAGAATGTATGAAAAACATCAGAATAATCGATTGGTTAATAACAAATCAAAAGAAATAATGTTTATGTATTTAAAGATGAGAAACAGAAATTAACCTAATAATATATCTTTGCGATTACTCAAAGTGCATTCAACGTGGCTTATTACAATCGTATGTGAATTGCTTTGACTTGTTTATATAGGTTTTCAATCAATTCAATCATTAAGAAATGGATGAAATAGTGGAGTCTAATTAGCACTCGAATTAGCATATTGTTATTATTGTTATTATTGAGATTTAAAGATATTATGTGTATTTGCAATACATTCAAGAATAGAGTAGAAGGAGACCATCAATTTCGCCTTAACGTGTATGAAATTGGATCCGTAAATTCGTATTGATAGTCAATATGTTATTGAAGAAGGATACCATAAATTTCGCATTAACATGTATCAAATCCTATGAAAAATGTGAGTAAATTCGTATACATTATGTATTCAAAGTCAACGATAGATAATCAAGGAATATAACTATTTATCTTAATGTATATTTATTGACAGTTAATTCGTATTCAAAGTCAGGGTCAATAAACATATTGACTTTCCTTATACATTCAACAATGGAGTAGAAGGAGATCATCAATTTCGCCTTAACATGTATGAAGTTGGACCCGTAAATTCGTATTCAAAGTCAATATGTTATTGATGAAGGAGACCATAAATTTCGCTGAACATGTATGAATTCCTTATGAATAATGTGAGTAAATTCGTATACATTATGTATTCAAAGTCAACGTTAGATAATCAAGGAATATAACTATTAATCTTAATGTATATTGATTTGACAGTAAATTCGTATTCAAAGTCAAGGTCAATAAACATATTGACTTTCCTTATACATTCAACAATGGAGTAGAATGAGACCATAAATTTCGCCTTACCATGCTTGAAAATTGGATTAATATAAATTCGTATTCAAAGTCAATATGTTTTTGTAGAAGGAGACCATAAATTTGGCCTTAACATGTATCAATTCCTTATGAGTAATGTGAGTAAATTCATATACATTATGTATTCATCGTCAACTTTAGATAATCAAGGAGTATAACTATTTATCTTAATGTATATTTATTGACAGTAAATTCATATTCAAAGTCAAGGTCAATAAACATATTGACTTTCCTTATACATTATGTGTTTACATATTTATAAGATAAATGTTATATAAGAAAGTCAAAGTCAATAAACATAATGGTTTTTCTAATACATTATGCATTTTGAGTCAATACATAATTAATGGTCTAATTACATTTGCTGCATATAAATGTGTTTACATTTTTATAACGAAGAATAAACATATATAAGGAAGTCAAAGTCTATACACATATTTAACATTATATAATTTTAGTCAAATTATATAATTACATGTTTTCAAAATTTCCGAATAACAAATGTTTATATTAGGAAGTGAATTTCAATTTTTAAGTTAATATCAAATGGCGAAATTTCAATTCCTAAATAAGCACGTCTTGCCACCACTGATTAACGTATACACATTCTAACAATTACAACATACCAAATATTCTGTAAAAATCTAAATGTTATTGTATATAATAATGGAATATAGTTATGATTTTAATGATTATTGACTCACAGTCAATTCGTATTTATTTGATCATATTGGCCATAATTAAATTTTAGTCAACCCCATAATTACACGTTTAAATTCCAATTAATACCAAGTTCGAAATTTTATATCACATTCAAAGGTCATCTTGTATTTAATAAGCAGTAAAATTGATTTAAAATAAGTATAAAAGGAAATCAGAATAAATAAGGAAGTCAAATTAAACCGACGAATGTATTCTGTAAAAATCTAAATGTTATTGTATATAATAATGGAATATAGTTATGATTTTAATGATTATTGACTCACAGTCAATTCGTACTCATTTATACATATTGACCATAATTAAATTTTAGTCAACCCCATAATTACACGTTTAAATTCCAATTAATACCAATTTCGAAATTTTATATCATAGTCAAATGTCATCTTGTATTTAATAAGCAGTAAAATTGATTTAAAATAAGTATAAAAGGAAATAACAATAAATAAGGAAGTCAAATTAAACGGATGAATGTCTTCACAATATGTTTAATGGAATGAACGACAAAATACATTGAACACGACAATGTTCATCGATTTCGGCAATGTCTGGACAAACACATAAAAAACAACATTATAATAAGGAATAACTTTTTTTATTTAAAAAAAATTAGAAACGCTCATACCAAAACTCGTGCGGAAGGGTCATGAATAACCTTGAAGAATTTGTCACCCTTGTGATAAGCCATAATGAAGTTATTTGCCTAATGAAATCCTGTTTTTCGTCTGCAAAACAAACTTTTTTCACTAAAACTCGAAACTGATTTCAATTGCATGCTGTTATTAAAACCACAAACATATCATCAATGATTAAACCTGATCAGAATTACTTGTGTATCGATTTCATCAAAAGCAGAGACTTGATCCTAAACAGGTTATATAATTATGTTAATAAAAAAACAGTCTGATCATTACAAAAAAAAGCCGATATAAACGATTGTATTTCTATTTGATGTAATATGATAGTAAACATCTATGTATGCATCTCATACAAATCAGAAACATAATCGAAAACAGATTAGATAGTTATGTTAATAAGAAAACGTTTTGATCATTACAACAAAAACGATCGTATTTTGTAGAAGATTGATAGCTAAACGATTGTGATTTATCCGTGTAGAAAAATAATGATAGAAACCGATTGTATTTCTCTTTGATGTAAGATGATTGCAAGAAGTTATGTATCAATCTCATCAAAATCAGAAAACTGATCATAAACATTTCGAGACTTATGTTAATCCTAAAACGTTTTCTTCAATACCAAAAAACCGATTGTTACATCATAGAATATTGATGTAAGATTGATGAACAACATACCTTGCAAAAAGAACAATGAGAAAAGAATGAGGAATGAGAAAGGAATTATTAGGCTAGGAAGGAGAAAGAATGTTGTAAGATACAAATGGATGTTGACAAAACCAAAAAAAAAGAGGTTTATATAATACTTTTTCATGAAGCTCCATTTAGAAGTTGGATCCTTGAAGACCCTCTAAAAAGCTAGGATTCAACCCTAGTGTTTTCATTTATTATATAGATAGATTATCATTAGTTGAGATAAGTAATACTTAAGAACATCCATAGATAAAACAAACACTTAAAACCAATTGAAAAATCCAAAATCTAATATATTTGGATCTGAAATCAAAGCGTTAAGAGCATAATTGTAATTTTTTTTTCCTTAGGGTGGTGGAAATATACACCAAACTTATTAGGGATTATACACCCACTGAAAGAGGCTGAAAAGTGTAACAATGTGTCAGCTTTTCGCAGTACTTTCACCAGTCTATTTCCACCAGATCCCTTAAACTATCGTTTATCTTTAAACCTAAACTGCGGTTTATAAAACAAAAGCTTTATTGGGAACAAGCAAAGATCTGACTCCCACATGTTATTGAAAGGACATCTTATTTGAAGTTTAGTTTCTTCCATATAGAAAAAATTGATGGATTTTAATGACATGGGTTAAAAAAATGTGTGTATTATATTCCAAATTCTTTTGAAATTGATGGATTATAATAGTTAAGCTATTTTAATGCGTGTATATGTTCCATATTATTTTAATGTCATGGTGTGACGCAAACTTATCCGAAATCGCAACACGTAAATTCATCACAAATCATTTTGTAAACATATCAAATAGAACACATTACAAATCTACTAATACATTTAAACTACGAAGTCAACCAATCCAACATAAGACAAACAAACAACTAGATGTTACAAAGTTATTTCCAATGACAATCATCATCCGACCTTTATGAATCCAAATCCTCGCCTTCGTATGGATCATGGTACCAATCATCTCTCTCGGTATTGTCGTAAACCCAAGTTGTTTTCAATACCTTAGGGTCATAGTCTTCATATGGATCCTTTTCATATTGTTCTTGAACCTCTTTGCCGGGACTCTTATAATCATTTTCTCTCGGGACTGTTGAGTGGCTTGAACCTGCTGACGAGTGGCTTGAATCTGCTCCTCTAAGGCCTGTTACATAAAATTTGATACAATGAATAAACATATATATATATATATATATATATATATATATATATATATATATATATATATAGTGGACAGTTCAAATGAGAAGAAAAAGTATTTTAAGAAGAAAAAGAACAAATTTAAACCAATAGGAATCATCCATATAATAATTGTATTTAATGTTAAATAAATGATTATTTTTTTGTAACCCCCTAAACTAGTTAAATTAATAAAACTCATAATTCAATTTCAAAATATATTCTTTCATATCAATCCTAATTTATCGTGAAGGATAATTTCGATACGTGTAGGACAAATGTAGGTTGAATTTCTATATGTGTAGGATTAACGTATGATAATCTTCATATGTGTAGGATAAACGTGTGATAATTTCGATATGTGTAGGATAAATTTTGATATGTGTAGGACATAATTTGTTAATATGTAGGATAAAATGTTAATGACTAATTAATTAAACAGATAATAATTATTGTAATAAGAGTTAAAGTATTTAATGTTTCATTTCTTCTTTTTGTTCTCACAATAAGTTCTTCTCATTTGATCCCCCTATATATATATATATATATATATATATAGGTTCAGATACAAAAGCCTCTTTTTGTGAGAAGGGTAAGAAGGCTCCTGGACATGACACGTGGCGGTCTTTAATATTAATTCGATGGGTATTATTGTAAATTAGACTCTAATCAATTTAATGAAAGGATCATGCGGTTATAATTATTGAGTGATTTTAAGGATTTGATCACACAACCTATGTGATCAAATATATGCATTTCTATAATCTCATTGTGATTACATTTTCTTCAGACTCGTAAAAAGAAAAAAATGTTCTAATTATCTTGTTATTTCTTTGAATTTGCTTGCTGGCGCCTGGGTTTTAAAAAGCGCGCTCTAGGCGCAAAGCGCAGGCTTCATCGCTTTTTGTGACATAAGGCGAATGTTTTTCAGAAAGCGCGCGCTTTTTGGGATTTTATGTAAAGCGACAAGGCACGGGATTAAGGGATTATTGTACCCTAGGCGCAGGTTTGTGTTTTTTATAAATTGTATGGATCATAAATAACATCGGGCCCACTTTACCTTTTTCTACAACCCAATTTTCATTTGTCAGCCTACTTTACCACACTTTACCTTTTAAGATCAACTTTTTTTTACCCTAATTTCATATTTTCTTGCACCCACTCCACCTTTTGAGCCACTTTCCACTGCTTCCTTTCTTCCTGCCATTTATCCTTCACTGCCGTCATCAAGTTCTAGTCCGGTAATCTTCTCCACTTAACTTCTTTTTTGTTCGATGTTTCCATTTTGGGTTCTTCTTTATCTTAAAAATTTACAGAGCACTATGTTCTTGAGTTCTTATTTATCTTAACAAAAGTATAGGGAAAACAAAAGCAAACACAACAATTTTCCTTTGTGTTTGTCTCTGTAAAACTCAGATTTTTAAGGTTCTATGTTCCTGTTTTACTTTTATGTTTGAATTTTGGATGTATAATTTTGTTATTGATCATTATCATGTGATTTTTGTTTTATGTTTCTTTTATATATATGATAGTTGTTATTGAGTTTTCAAATCTGATATTACTAGTCTAATTTTAATTTTCAAACCTGATAGTTGTTATTAAGTTGTAATGGAGACTGATGATGGTAGTGTTGTTGGTGCATCAACGGGAACCCACATGGGTGACCCTGGTAGAAAATATGGCAAGGCTGACCCCAAAAACAAAAATCGGTTCACTTGCAATTTTTGTTTTAAAACATCTACAGGAGGCGTGTATAGGATGAAACAACATTTAGTTGGAGGGTTTAGAAATGTCACAACATGTCAAAAGTGTCCCGCGCATGTTCGTGAAGAGATTAAAAATTTTATGTTGAACAAAATCAAGGGTAAAAATGCAATCGACCCCTTAGCTGGTGATTTTAATTTAAGTGATGAAGAGGAGGAAGAGTATGTGGTTATAAAGGTGAAGAGAGGAAGTAGTTCAGTTCAAGGAAATGCGTCTAAAAATCCGTGTATAAACAACTACTTCAAGCTTAAACCCGAAGACATTCTCAAAGGTCGAAATGGAAGAAGGCAACAAACTATGAACAAAATATGTAAAAGATAATTAAGGGGTAATGCTTGTAAGAAGATTGCTAGGCGGTTTTATGATGCAGGTATTGCTTTCCACGCGGCTACTTATGATAGCTTTAAAGTTATGTTGGAAGCAGTTGCACAATTTGGGCTTGGATTTCAAGCACCTACAATGCATGAATTGAGGGTACCTTTACTTAAAAAGGAAGTAGAGGACACCAAAACGGAGATTGGCAATCACATGAAAGAATGTGCGAGCAAGGGTTGTACCATTTTATCTGATGGATGGCGTGATTCCACCGTGCAAAAGGATATAGTGAACTTTCTAGTTAATTCCCCTAAAGGGTCTGTGTTTATGAAGTCGATTGATGTGTCAGAGGTTACAAAGTGTAACATCGCAAAATTTTCGAAATCTAATACGTATATTATATTTTTTTTATCATTCATAATGTGTCTAAGTTTTATTTTCCGACCACACAACTTATATATATATATGTATATATAATAATAATAATAATAATAATAATAATATGAGACCTTATAAAAGAAATGAGCTAAACACAACCCAAATAAAACCCCCTTGTCTGTAAAAAAAAAAAAAGATGCTCCTCCTAGGTTTCGAACCCGGGTCAAACCCCCACACACACACCCTCACAACCAGTTGGTCTAGCACTTCATATCTGATCCAAACCGTTGCTAAATAATTATATCATGAGTTAAAAACCCTCACAGTTGACTTGAAAAGTCAACTGTGATGCAACGACTTACCAAATCAACAACATTTACTCGTGATTAGGCTATAATTGGCAACACTACATGTTTATCGGCCTCCTATGACTCAGCATTACGATGATTAGCAATCAATTTGACAAAATTAATGGGTTATACGCGTAGACCATTATAAACAGGTCAACCATTCCAATAATACGAACCAGACATTAGCACTATAAATTGGACCTTAAACAACATTATCACATCGCCGAACAATCTCTTCCAACCCTCAATTTCTCCTGTAAATCCTCTTATCTTGGATTTCTGCTCGTGTTTTGACTTCGTGTCTTGACCAATCGTTCATACTCAATTCGTGTTTGTAAGTCTAATTTCTTTGATGGGTTTCATTGATCGGCACCCACACAACAGAAACCCTATGATTAATCGGGTTAATGTTGTGTGGATTGCCCGATTGCAAAATCTAGGGCACGAAAGTTAATTTGGGGAAGAACACTAGGTTTTATTTACGTTATTTATATTTGATAAACAAGAAACAAACACAACCATCGATCCAGACCAGATGGTTGTGTCTGTTGCATTCCATCCGAGCCACCCGGGTTCGAGTCCCGGCAGTGGCGTTTTTTTTTTTTCCCTTTTTCATTTTTAAAACAAACAAACCTCATTTAATTATATATATTACATATAATCTTATAAATTCGTTTTTAATTATTAAAACCCTTTTATAAATTCTACAAAAATTATCTTATATTAATCTGGTGTAAAAGTTCATCTTACAATTTTTAGTTTTCAAAAATTTATTTATTTAATATATATAATAAATAAATCAAGTTTATTTTATTTTATTTATAAAAATCTATAAAAATATCAAAATGATCTTATTAATTTCCACAAAAATTATTTTAAGTTTTTATAACATTAAGCTTTTCAGAAATGATTTTTATTTCTGAAAAATCAGTTATTTAATATTTTTAATCAATTTTTTTTTAGTTTTAATCATAATTAAATCATAATAAATCCAATTTTTAATATTTTTGCACCAAAATTTTATATAAATTATTTCTGATTATTTGGAACAGAAATTTAATTTTTAAACTAATAATTCTTTAATTTTAATATTTTTAAATATTAAAGTTAAAGTTTGACAATTTGTAATAAATAGATTTAATAATCTATTTTAAAGAAAATAATTTTGTAAAAATTATTTTTATACTTTAAACACATTCTTGTGACTATCTTAGATTTAAAATTTATAAAAAGATTTTGGTTATTTATTTACTAAATTTCTCTCAATTGTCGAATATTTTTATTAATCAAACAAGCATTTATCCCCAATTCGAAGCCCTAAAACTTATACATTTGTAGACTTGGTAGACTTAGACATATTTATTACCTTATTATAGGGTGATACTTGATACATTTGGGCAACACCATTATTCAATTTTTCAACAGATATAACATATTGCTAAGGTGAGTTTTACATAGCCCCTTTTCTATTTATCACCATTTTTGGGGTGAAACATGTTACAACAATATTTACGCAATTCAATCATCAATGTGTCTATGTGTATTTCTATGTTGCATTATGTCTTGAACATGACTAGGGTAAGCACAATTCTAGCATAAACATTCATCAGCCAAACGGTATACATTGATAGATCTATTGGACTGACAATCCCACCCGGATACGTGCCTCCTACAAAGGTTACGTGGGTGTTTGTTACTGCAATTTAAACGAGTGAACCATGAGCGTATGGGATGTACCACAATACAACAGTCACAAGGTTGATTATGCACTCGATTTACTTCTAGTATGTTTTCGCATATGGACTAGATTGCCATGACACATGAATTGCACAACAATTTTATTCGATTATCAAAACCTATGTAATTCTCACCAACTTTTGTTGACCCAAAACATTTTCAACTTAACATGTTTCAGGTTCTACTTGCTTGAAGGTTTGAATTGATGCTTGGAGATGCTTGCATAGTTTTATTCAATTTGATGTACAAATTCTTAGAACAATTGTATGTAACTTATTTAAATCATTTAATGAAATTTATTATTCACCATGAGCTACTGAACAATCATCAATACGTGACATCCCGATGTTTCCGCCATCGGTTGGGGTGTTACAGATTGGTATCAGAGCCATGGTTATAGGGAATTAGGTTATTAGAAAAATAATCTAGACTATAACCACAGGATTTAACCAGTACTTGCTTCTTTTACTTGCTATTCTCTATCTCCCTCCTACTCTTTATCCCTACTTTCATCTTTACAAGAAGGCTGCTCTCCATCACTGGAACTACTCTTAGACTAATAGGACAAAATCCTCAGGTTTAACCTGAACCCCCTTGAAATCTCGTTGAAGTTCTGGATTTTAATAACGAACACGTGCAATCTGGAAGGGTGAACGCCTGTATTCTGAGTCTTCTGTCTAGGCTGGCATTGCGCATATATCCCAATCAGACGAGGGACCCGGATGCCTACCTGGGAATTCTCGCGATGAGTGTTCACTTATAGGCTAAAGCATGTCTTCACTATGTTATTGGAATCTGGAATCTTTGATAAGTCAACGTTTTCGTTTATTCGTTTTAATTAATGAATAAATGATTACATTCCTTATATTACCTCATACACTTCATGCCCCATTAAAAACTTCATTGTGTCCCTTACAGATCATGTCTCCACGTCGCAGCACTCGCAATAACAGTGGTGAAAACCAAGAGGAAAGTAGCAACAACCACAACACCAACCACAACAACAACAATAACAACAACAACAATGGTGTTGATGCCCAACTGGCTGCGATCATATCCCAACAAATGGCGCAGCGAATCACAACTCTGGTTTCTAACTTGTTGGCTCAAGTCATCCAAATGAATGGGAACGGCAATGGAAATGGAAATGGCGATGGAAATCACGTAAAGAACGGGACCTTAGTTCGGAAAGGCAAGAAAACAAGTATTGTGGCCGCGGTAACTACACAAGCTTCTAACAAGAAACCTTATACAAGAAACTTTCCATTGTGTAACACATGTAATCGACATCATCCCACTGGTTCAGCGTGTCGCCTGTGCACCAATTGTGGTAGGTATGGCCATATAGTCAACACATGTCGCGAGACCCCAAACCCTAATACCAACCAACCAACCAACCCTGCTCAGGTTGCTAATCTTAATCGTCTTGATAAATACAACTATGGTCAATGCTATGAATGTGGAGACCCAAATCACTTCCGTAACCGATGCCCTAAACTAAACAGAGATCAAGACCCTTCAGCTACTTAACAGCAAGTCCCACCATTTGAATGTTGTTTGCTTTTAATTCTATGTATCGACACTTTTTGATTCAAATAATAAATCCAAGTATTATCATAACATTTGTGTGCATGCTTGTTTGAATGTGAACTAATTGCTATATCTATAATCATACTTGCTTACTTGTATAACAATTAGTTGACTACCAAACAACCTACTTAACGATTGGTAGAGGTCATCATGTCTTTCCAACAGTCGGGAGAGGCCCTACCACCTGCTCAACGACTGGTGGAGACTATCAGACCTGCTCAACAATCGGTAAAGTCATAAAAGGACGCAAAACCCTAATGTAAGGTAAATTGGTAATTATGGTCCAGAACGTAATCATGAATTTACAGGTACATTAAGGTAGTGTGAAATTTTATCAAGGTTTTCAGTAGTTGACCAATTGCAAACCTAGTGTTTCTCTTAACTTCGGGACGAAGTTCCTAAAAGTAGGGGAGACTGTAACATCGCAAAATTTTCGAATTCTAATACGTATATTATATTTTTTATCATTCATAATGTGTCTAAGTTTTATTTTCCGACCACACAACTTATATATATATATATATATGTATATATAATAATAATAATAATAATAATAATAATAATAATAATAATAATAATAATAATAATAATAATAATATGAGACCTTATAAAAGAAATGAGCTAAACACAACCCAAATAAAACCCAACAACTCTAAGCCTACCTAAACCCACCAACCTTCTACCCTCTTGAGCCCATCCCAGTTCTGGCCCAACATCAGAGCCCAGCCCACACCGGCCCAACCCCCTTGTCTGTAAAAAAAAAAAAAGATGCTCTTCCTAGGTTTCGAACCCGGGTCAAACCCCCACACACACACCCTCACAACCAGTTGGTCTAGCACTTCATATCTGATCCAAACCGTTGCTAAATAATTATATCATGAGTTAAAAACCCTCACAGTTGACTTGAAAAGTCAACTGTGATGCAAAGACTTACCAAATCAACAACATTTACTCGTGATTAGGCTATAATTGGCAACACTACATGTTTATCGGCCTCCTATGACTCAGCATTACGATGATTAGCAATCAATTTGACAAAATTAATGGGTTATACGCGTAGACCATTATAAACAGGTCAACCATTCCAATAATACGAACCAGACATTAGCACTATAAATTGGACCTTAAACAACATTATCACATCGCCGAACAATCTCTTCCAACCCTCAATTTCTCCTGTAAATCCTCTTATCTTGGATTTCTGCTCGTGTTTTGACTTCGTGTCTTGACCAATCGTTCATACTAGGGGCGGCAATTATTGACACGACCCGAAAACCGACCCGAACCCGACACGGAAAAAATCAGGTTTGGGTCAAGTAACACGGCCCATTTAAAAAAACAGGTCGGGTTCGGGTTGACCCGTATTAAAAATGGGTCGGGTTCGGGTTGACATATATATAACATGGGTTGACCCGTTAACCCGTTTAAGTATTTAGAAAAAAAATCTATTATTTTTTTATGTTTCTTTTTTCATTTCTATTAAATATTTAGTTATAATTGTGTTATTTTTGGCACACTATATTATTTATTTGTCACACTTATATACTAACCATTGAACATTTTATTGATAACCCGCTTACAACCTAACAACCCCCTTATAACTCATGAACATGTACGACTCATTTAAAAATATGGGTTAAACGGGTCGTCTTTGGGTTGACCCGGATTTTATGTGGGTCGGGTTAGGGTTGAAATATTTGACACGAATAATAATATGGGTCGGGTTAGGGTTGCATATTTTAACCCGTCAACCCGCCAACCCGCAACCCGTAAACCCGCCAACCCATCAACCCGACACGATTGACATCCCTAGTTCATACTCAATTCGTGTTTGTAAGTCTAATTTCTTTGATGGGTTTCATTGATCGGCACCCACACAACAGAAACCCTATGATTAATCGGGTTAATGTTGTGTGGATTGCCCGATTGCAAAATCTAGGGCACGAAAGTTAATTTGGGGAAGAACACTAGGTTTTATTTACGTTATTTATATTTGATAAACAAGAAACAAACACAACCATCGATCCAGACCAGATGGTTGTGTCTGTTGCATTCCATCCGAGCCACCCGGGTTCGAGTCCCGGCAGTGGCGTTTTTTTTTTCCCTTTTTCATTTTTAAAACAAACAAACCTCATTTAATTATATATATTACATATAATCTTATAAATTCGTTTTTAATTATTAAAACCCTTTTATAAATTCTACAAAAATTATCTTATATTAATCTGGTGTAAAAGTTCATCTTACAATTTTTAGTTTTCAAAAATTTATTTATTTAATATATATAATAAATAAATCAAGTTTATTTTATTTTATTTATAAAAATCTATAAAAATATCAAAATGATCTTATTAATTTCCACAAAAATTATTTTAAGTTTTTATAACATTAAGCTTTTCAGAAATGATTTTTATTTCTGAAAAATCAGTTATTTAATATTTTTAATCAATTTTTTTTAGTTTTAATCATAATTAAATCATAATAAATCCAATTTTTAATATTTTTGCACCAAAAATTTATATAAATTATTTCTGATTATTTGGAACAGAAATTTAATTTTTAAACTAATAATTCTTTAATTTTAATATTTTTAAATATTAAAGTTAAAGTTTGACAATTTGTAATAAATAGATTTAATAATCTATTTTAAAGAAAATAATTTTGTAAAAATTATTTTTATACTTTAAACACATTCTTGTGACTATCTTAGATTTAAAATTTATAAAAAGATTTTGGTTATTTATTTACTAAATTTCTCTCAATTGTCGAATATTTTTATTAATCAAACAAGCATTTATCCCCAATTCGAAGCCCTAAAACTTATACATTTGTAGACTTGGTAGACTTAGACATATTTATTACCTTATTATAGGGTGATACTTGATACATTTGGGCAACACCATTATTCAATTTTTCAACAGATATAACATATTGCTAAGGTGAGTTTTACATAGCCCCTTTTCTATTTATCACCATTTTTGGGGTGAAACATGTTACAACAATATTTATGCAATTCAATCATCAATGTGTCTATGTGTATTTCTATGTTGCATTATGTCTTGAACATGACTAGGGTAAGCACAATTCTAGCATAAACATTCATCAGCCAAACGGTATACATTGATAGATCTATTGGACTGACAATCCCACCCGGATACGTGCCTCCTACAAAGGTTACGTGGGTGTTTGTTACTGCAATTTAAACGAGTGAACCATGAGCGTATGGGATGTACCACAATACAACAGTCACAAGGTTGATTATGCACTCGATTTACTTCTAGTATGTTTTCGCATATGGACTAGATTGCCATGACACATGAATTGCACAACAATTTTATTCGATTATCAAAACCTATGTAATTCTCACCAACTTTTGTTGACCCAAAACATTTTCAACTTAACATGTTTCAGGTTCTACTTGCTTGAAGGTTTGAATTGATGCTTGGAGATGCTTGCATAGTTTTATTCAATTTGATGTACAAATTCTTAGAACAATTGTATGTAACTTATTTAAATCATTTAATGAAATTTATTATTCACCATGAGCTACTGAACAATCATCAATACGTGACATCCCGATGTTTCCGCCATCGGTTGGGGTGTTACACAAAGGACGCACACACATTGTGTGGAATGCTTGAAAATGGTGGACGAGGTAGGAGAAGAGAACATTGTGCAAGTCGTGACGGATAATGCATCAAATTATGTCAAAACGGGTATGTAATTTAATACTAAACATGTTATTACTTATTAGCAAGTACATTACTAATTTATTATGTTATGCTTGTACATTGATACTTATATTACTTAAATTTTCTTGTTTTCTTAATAGGTAAATACTTGGAAGGTTCAAAGCCACATTTGTATTGGACACCTTGTGCTGCACATTGTATTGATTTGATGTTGGAGGACATTGGAAAGATTACAACGATTAAAGAGATGCTAAAAGATGCAATGTTCGTCAATGCATATATATATATATAACCACGTGGGTCTAGTGAACATGATGAGAAGGTTCACTAATTCACACAATTTGCATCGACTTGCGGTTACTCGTTTTGCAACATCATTTATCACCATCTCCCAAATGCACAAGCAAAGGAGTAATTTGCAGAAGATGATTGTTTCTTCTGAGTATGCTAATAGCAAATGAGGAAAGTAAGTTGGTGGGAAGAGACTTTACTCCATTCTTATCAAGAAAAAGTTTTGGAGAAATATGGTGTATGCTATAAAGCTGTCAGGCACACTTGTTAAAGTCCTTAGAATTGTTGATGGAGATAAAAAGCCAGCCATGGGATACATATACACAGCCATGAAAAGGGCTAAGGAAACCATAAAGGCGAGTTTCAGCCACGAGAAGCAATATGCTAAAGCGATCGCCATTATAGATAAAAGGTGGAAATGCCAACTTCGTAGACCTTTACATGCAACAGGCTATTTTTTGAATCCTGAATATTACTATGAGAATGAAGATGAGGCAAAATCAGGAGAGATCATGGGGGCAGTTTTGAAATGCATTGCAAGATTGATTCCTGATAAAAAGACTTCAAGACAAAATCAGTCTACAGTTGGATGCATATCAAAATGCCACAGGTCAATTTGGTGGTAAAATGGCTATAAGACAAAGGAAAATGAGATCTGCAGGTTAACACTTATTTTTAACAGCTTATGAATGCTGCAAATCAGCGCTCTGCTTACCTGCTAGCTACTGAAATAGCAGCTTATCATAACCTACAAACTACCATTTGCAAATTATAATTTTTATATGCTGCAAACAGCCATGTTTGTAGGCTGAAATCAACAGCTTTACAGATTACCATTTATTTATTAATTGACTTGTTAATAGCCGATTGGTGGAGTGCATTTGGTGGTGATATTCCGGAGTTGCAAAAGTTTGCTGTTCGGGTACTTAGTTTGACATGTAGCGCTACCGGTTGTGAGAGAAATTGGGATATCTTTCAACAAGTAAGTGGTCAAACTAAACATTCATTCTAATAGTTTTTTACTTTATTATTTAATTGGATTATTATTTTAACAGTTTCATACAAAGAGGGGAAACCGATTGGCACAAAGCCGATTAAATGATTTGGTATTTGTTAAGTACAATTGTTCACTGAAGCAACGGTATCAACGAAATGACACCACAGATCCCATACTTTTAAATGATATTGATGAAAGTAATGAGTGGGTGATGGGTTGCATGGATGACGAGGAGAATGAAGCGAGAGATGTTACTAATTTGGTGCATGAGGATGATGATTTAACGTATGGTGATGTTGAAAAGGCTAATGGGACATCCGAACCCTTGTATTATACTAGATCAAACGCAACACATCAATCGAAAGGAAAATCTGTTGGTAGTGCTTCCACGGCCCCAAATCCTAGAGTACCACCAAGATCTCGTGGGGCGCAATTGCATCACTTGATTGATGAAGATGATGAAGATATTGAAGAAGAGAATATCGGTGAGAGCGACCATGGTGTGGCAGAAGATGAGGTGCTCGGTATTAATGATGATGATGATGAGGATAGTGATGGGAGCTATTAGTCCTAGCTTAGTGCCATAGTCATAAACTTTTGAAATCACTTTGGTGGTGTACTTTTGGAAACAAACTTTTGAGTTATGTGGTACTTTGTACCCGTTAACTCCTTTTGTTCGTTACTTTGCTTTATGCTACTCACTTGTTCATGGTGTTTGATGACACACATATATATTTGTGGGTGTTTTGGATGTTAAATATATACGTATATTAATGTGTTTTGTGTATTACATATGACTTATGTATAATTTTAGGCGTTTTTTAATATGTGCGCATCGGGTACCAAAAGCCCACCGCTTTTGCGCTTTGCACCTTGCGCCTTGCGCTTTGCACCTTGCGCTTAGACCTCGTCGCTTTTGTGCGCCTGATGCTTTTTAAAACCAAGGCTGGCGCTCACTATGTGTTTTTGTCTTCTTATGTTCACAATAGTTTTTCCATCATATGCCATCTATCATTGTTCACAATGTTCTTATATTAATTTACATTTTCATGTAGATTAAATCTTGCATTAAACATGTTATGATCTACTTATATCATTTTGTATATTAATCTTAAAGGACTATCTGACTTAGTCAATTTCAATCACTTGAAATGGTTGAGTGTATTTTGTATTGTTTACTTGGAAAATTCACACTAACTTATGATGTTAAAATACAATAAAAACACCCTATGATGTAAAACACAATCAACACCAACACCCACAAAAGTCCTTAAAACTATTTTTAAATGTGTTTTATTCATCAATCCTTTACAAACCTTATACAATTCCAGTAAATAAGATATTATGTTAAAACACAGTAACTCATGATGTTAAAACACAATGAAAACATATTATGATGTTAAAACACAATCAATACCAGTACCCACAAACAGAAGTCACATATGACCTTAAAACACCATGAATAACAATACACACGATCAAAACGTGTTTTAAATTCAAAAAACACTAAACCCAACATTTTATAAAAAAATCTTTTTTTTTCTAGTATACCAACATAAAACACAAAGGTTTTAACATCCATTACTAAAACACGCTTCCAAAACATATATTTTACGAAGACGTGATTATAAAACACAATAACATGTTACGTTATTTCTTGCTTACTGTCATCACGAGTCACCCATCTTCAACCTCATCCCTAAAAAAAACACCTTCAATACTTTCTGTTTTGCGGTGAGATAAAAAAAAATAAGTGATAATATTTTGACTTACGTTTGTATGTCAACCATGATTGTTGAGATTGTTATTTCCAAACTTAGAGAGATTTTTGGTTGGAATGTGCTTAAATAATGTAGATGTGTTGACTGGCCTTTTGTTTTTGTTATTAAAAAATGAGTATTTTACCTTTATACTACTAAAACATCAAATCACTCATTATAATTATTAAACTAATTACAAAATTGCCATCAATTTAATCTCCACCCTAGATTAATCTAATCTAATGGCCATATTTATTTCTTACGCTTCTCACAAAACACATCCTTTGTATTCTAACCCCACCCTATATATATATATATATTATTAAATGAAAATAGTATTATATTCACCTGCAACGTCTCTTGAAGGGTGGCTCAGTGACTGAAAAAACGACGTGGGCGACCCTGATCTTCATTGCGTTGTTGACGGTGAGGGCGACGAGGGGGAGGATGACTTGGCTCACCCTCAACAACCATCAATGCTAGATCATTATCTTCATCACCAGTTAATGGAGGCGGAACTCACATGTCATCGTTCAGTACAAATCTAAAGCCAAAACCATCAAACACACGGCCAAGATTCTTCCACTCACATATGTCACGACCAACAACCCAGAGGGGAGCACAGGCTCGGACAACTGCTCCAAGGTGTCATGATTCAAGATCCCCAATTCCTTTGCAATGTGGGTAACATACGTTCCCCCACAAAGATGCCCGCCAGTAATTTTTCCTTGCCTCCCAATGTAATGATTAAAATAGTCGGCAAGCATGTAGACAA
The DNA here is from genome assembly GCA_028751855.1 of Ambrosia trifida. Classification (NCBI taxonomy): domain Eukaryota; kingdom Viridiplantae; phylum Streptophyta; class Magnoliopsida; order Asterales; family Asteraceae; genus Ambrosia; species Ambrosia trifida. The sequence goes on from CM054126.1 coordinate 93,093,428, forward strand.
TGTTGCAAGGCTGTTTTTTAATTAAACAGTAAAGCAAAAAGAGATCTTTCTTGGTCACTCCACTTTCGGTTACCCTACGCCCACCGATACTCTCCGAAATAAGCCGGTGGAAGTATTTATGTAAGGGGTCGTATAAAGCCGTGGCCTTCGTTTTGTTAGAAGCCACCTAAATCCCCTCCCAATATCCACCCAAAAAGATTCCTCTTTTATATCATCTGGGAGTTTGGTAAGAGAATTCTTGAAATCATCATTCCAAGTCTCCTCCGCGGTGTACACCCCTAGCACCTCACCAAACTCAGCTATAGAAAATTTGTAGCTCACCCCCCCAAGATTAAAGGTTATAGCATCCGCTCTACTGCCAAATGAAAAAAAAAACCCGGTAAAATTAAAATGAGATATAGTAATTGAAAGCATAAACAAATGAAATTTGTGAACAAACATACATTACATTTCGGACCGATGAGTCAAAGATATATGTAGAAAAAATGTAACACCCCAAAAATATTAAATTAATGATAATATGGTATATATGTATATATATATGTTATTGCGGGTATGTATGTATGCGTGGATGTATGTATGTATATGTGTGTACCCCTAGTTGTAAGTAATGCATTGTAGAGGTACATGTAACAAAAATAAAAATTTAACCAAGTTAGCTACTTGGTTAATTTGGTAGAACTTAGTTGGTAAAAATGGGAGGGGTTAAACATGACCCAACACTCTTCTTGAGGGGTGGGTTTTGGGAGGATTGAAAGACTAACTAGATAAGGGGGTTAGAAGGAAAATTTGGGAGTTTAGAAAAAGGAAAAGAAGGGTGTACGCAGAGAGAGAGAGAGGAGGCGACATAGAGGACTCCCAAACATCCATCCATAGCAGAAAATTAGAGCAAGGAATCATCCCCAAATCCCTGCATGTCTAAGAGTTCATAACCATCTAGTGGCCCTAATACTATTGGTAAGTTGTAGAACTAGTCATTGTAAGGTTTGAAAGTAGTATGGTGGGTTTCATGAATATGTTGTGATAATTACTTCTTGTGGTTAGAAAGCATGCTTGTTATGTGTAGTAGTGTGAAATTGAAGAAATTGTATGTTAATTGCTTGTAATAGGGTTGAATTGAGAATGTGTTAAGTGGGTGTTGGAATGAAGGTTTCTGTTGACTTTTTAAAAGTCAAACAGGGACTTAATCTCATGAGAGCTTAATTGATTATGCTTATTGTTAAGAAATTTATGAAGAATTGTGAGTATAAGTATAGAATTGAGAATGTTGTGTCATGGGATGTTATGACCACTTGAATGTATGGATATGCACACCAATTGTATGATGAAATGCCTAGTATGTTAGAATAGGTGAAATTGTGGAAAAAAAATACATGATGAATATGATGGTAGATGATATAGCTACGTGATTATGCTAGTTTACCTACCTTGAACCTAGAATGGTAAAGGGTAAAGTACGAAAAGCTAAAGTATGAATTCCTTCACTATGTAGGTGTGAAGGTGGAAGGTACTAGCGGTTACAAGGAGCAAGGCGCACACGACAAAGGTAAGTTGGTTACTTCCAACTACGTAGTCTAATGAGTATGTTAGTCATAGTTGTATGTATGCATTTTGTGATTGAAATTGGTAGAACGGAAGTAACATGAAGTATCCTTGTGGCTACACAAGGGTATTAATTGGTAGAATGGTTTAAATGGTGGAAGCACCCTTAACGGGTCAAAATAGTAGGGATACCCTCGATGGGTCAACATGGTGGAAGTACCCATAACGGGTCAAAATAGTAGTAACACCCTTAACGGGTCAAAATGGTGGGAATACCCTTAACGGGTCAAAATGGTAGGAATACCCTTAACGGGTCAAAATGGTAGAAGTAAGGATTTCATTATGGATCCATGGACTCCTTGGATCCCTTGGACAAGACATTCATATGGTTTATAACCTACTAACGTTTGCCTTGTTGATTTGTAATAGGTAAAGCACATGAATGAAGATCAAGTCTCAAGCAAGGATGGGTTATGCACGCTCGCGTTCTTTTGGGTTGGGTACCATGGTTATATTAGGATCTTTGAGTCTTTTAAACAAGTTGTTAATGTTTTGTAGATGGTTTTGGATATGGGTCAAAGATTCGCATGGTAGCCAACTTAGGCTTATCTTTTGTAAACTTAACTATTGTCGCCAAGGTTGTTGGCACGTTGTTGGACATGATGTTTTGGATATATAAATATGTATATAATGGATGTTTAAATATTGTCTATATGTTTTCAAAAAAAAAAAAAAAAACGAGTCCTTACAAGTTGGTATCAGAGCCAAGGTTTGAGCGAATCAAGTATATTAGGTACTTGAACTCAAACCGGAAGCTCGTAGGGGCGTGCATTCGATCCGAGACTTGATCAAGGTATGTGCGGGATAATGGGTGGGAGAGTTACCTAATGAGAAGCGGGAATGTCGGGAATTGCGGGTAAGAATGGCAGGAAGGATGTGGCGTTGAAACGGGAAAAACGTGGAGCAAACCTGCAGTTGGCGTACCCTACGCCAGTTTTGGCGTAGGATACGCCAGACCCTGTTTGCCTACGCCACTTTGTCCTGTCCTACGCCACACTGCCCCCTTTTGCCTACGCTAGTGGCGTAGGCTACGCCATTTTTGGCGTACCCTACGCCAAACTCGCTGCCAGCCTTGGAAGCTGATTTTTCAGCTTGTTATGCTTCCGTACCCTGCCCGAGCGACTCCAAAACTTATTTATAGACGTATTTATACACATGGGATTGCGAATCCGTGTATACATATAGTAGAGAATGTGGTAGCCCAAATATTGGGAGTAAAAAAAAAAAAATATAGAAAGAATGAATGATGATTGGAATACCGTGATATGGTATATATGTTAAATGGTTGTTAATGTCTCAGAAACATGGCGGATGAAGGTGATAACTTGGCGGGGGAGCGTACCCAACATGATGAAGCGAAGGAAATGGTAGCAAGGGAAGTGGGGGAGGCTATGAAAGTAAACCTCCCCAAGATAATAGAAGAAGTGGAAAGTAACATCATGGGGATAGTGGAAGGTATGATGACAAGTAGATTCGATGAACTAAAGAAATTGATTGAAGAGGGGTCGTCTGGCTCCAAGAATGTTAAGAGATGTACATACCGAAACTTTATGTCGTGCAACCCCACCGTGTTTAAGGGAGAAATAGATCCACTCGAATGTCTAAGGTGGATCTCGGATATGGAAGGAGTGTTTGCACGAAGTCATTGTGAAGGCGAAGATGAGGTAATGTTTGCCACGGGTCAATTGCGACTCCGCGCGAAGGATTGGTGGGATAGTTATAGTAAGGAAGTGGGGCAAGAACGAGTAAGAACCATGACATGGGCTGAGTTTAAAGAGCCCTTCCTGAAGCATCATTGTCCTCAAACTGCAATCGATCGCATTCAGGAAGAGTTTCTACACCTCCGCCAGAAGAACGAAACCATTGATGAGATCACGAACATATTTCTCGACAAAATGAAGTTTTGTCCAGAATTGGTGGGAACGGAACGAATGAAGATTAATAGGTATCATGCCATGTTAAGGGCAGAATACCGGGAGTTTATCACTGCATCGAAATGCAACACATTGGGTGAACTCATCGATTGGGCTCGTGAACGAGAAACGGAATTAAAACGCCAAGAACAACGGGGTGAGAAGAGGAAGGCCGAGAAGACTTGGGAGTCTCCAAAGAAGGCTAAGGGGCATGAACAGGGCAAGAAGGATCCTAAGAAGGGAGAAACACCGAGTTGTAAAACGTGTGGGAAACCGCATACGGGGGAATGCCGCTTGGGGCAAAAGACGTGCTACAATTGTGGGAAGACGGGACATCCGTTTTACAAATGCCCTAGTCCGGTTCAGTTGTGTTATCATTGTTATGAACCCGGGCACTTCAAGGCGGATTGTCCCAAGCTCAAGAAGGAGGCGCCGAAAGAAGGAAAGAAGAATGAAGCTTCGAAGGCTCGTGGAAGAATGTTCCAAATCACCGCCGAAGAAGCAAAGAACCACCCCGAGGTGGTGTCGGGTATGTTACTAGTCAACAACACTCCTATGTATGCGTTGTTTGATACAGGGGCAAGTAGGTCTTTTGTGTCTACCAAAGTGATTTACCACCCCTCCTTTATCATAGAAACGTTGTCAAGCCCATTAGAAGTAGAAATTGCGGATAGTAAAAACTATTTATTACACAACATATGTAGGAATTGTACTCTCACGGTGGAAGGGGAGGATTTTAGGGTAGACTTGGTACCCATGACAATGGGGGAATTCCAAGTGGTGATAGGCATGGATTGGTTGGCCAAACACCACGCGGAATTCCAATGTAAGAATAAAACCATATACGTTACCTCACCTAGTGGGCGGAGGGTAAGTTTTATAGGGGATAGAAAGGTCGAAGCCAAGTTATGCACCTTGGTGGAGACCATGAAACATGTGCGTAATGGGGGAAGGGCATTCATGGCCTATGTGGTTGATACCACTATCACCACCCCCAAGATTGAAGAAGTACCGATTGTTAGGGAGTTTCGGGATGTATTTCCGGATGATCTTCCGGGGCTTCCTCCCGAACGCGAAGTGGAGTTTAAAATTGAATTGGTGCCCAGGGCTCAACCCGTTGCAAAAACACCATATAGGTTGGCACCCACCGAACTCCGAGAGTTGATGACACAACTTCAAGAGTTACTCGATAAGGGCTTCATTCGCCCGAGTGTGTCCCCGTGGGGAGCCCCTATATTGTTTGTGAAAAAGAAGGATGGGTCTATGCGAATGTGCATAGACTACCGGGAGTTGAATAAATTAACAATAAAGAACCGCTACCCCTTACCCCGTATTGATGATCTATTCGATCAACTTCAAGGGGCGAGTTGGTTCTCAAAGATTGACCTTCGTTCCGGGTACCATCAATTGAAGGTAAGGGAAGAAGATGTGGCCAAAACGGCGTTTAGGACCCGGTATGGGCATTACGAGTTCCTAGTAATGTCCTTCGGGTTGACAAATGCTCCGGCCGCATTCATGGATTTAATGAATCGGGTATGTCGTTCGATGTTGGATCGTTTTGTGATAGTGTTTATAGACGACATTTTGATTTACTCCCGAAGTGAATCAGATCACGCGGACCACTTACGGGAAGTCCTCGAGACGCTTAGAAAGGAAAAGCTTTATGCTAAATTTTCTAAGTGTGCCTTTTGGTTGAGGGAAGTCCAGTTTTTGGGGCACGTAGTGAATGAGAAGGGCATTTCTGTAGACCCTTTGAAAGTGAAGGCGGTGGTGGAATGGGTTTCTCCTAAGAATCCGAGCGAAATTCGAAGTTTTCTGGGCCTAGCCGGTTATTACAGAAGATTTATCCAAGATTTTTCAAAGGTGGCACTACCTTTGACCCGGATGACAAAGAAGAGCGAAAAGTTTGTGTGGGGCGAAGACCAAGAAAGAGCCTTTCAAATGCTAAAAGAGAAGTTGACCAGTTCGCCTGTTCTGACCTTGCCTGAAGGGTCGGATGATTTTGTAGTTTATACGGATGCCTCGCATCAAGGGTTGGGGTGTGTTCTGATGCAACGGGGGAAAGTCATCGCCTACGCATCAAGACAACTCAAACCCCATGAATGTAATTACCCAACCCATGATTTGGAATTGGGGGCCGTAGTGTTTGCGTTGAAAATCTGGAGGCATTACCTGTATGGGACAAAATGTACCATATATTCCGATCACAAAAGCCTCAAGTATTTCTTCGAACAGAAAGATCTCAACATAAGGCAACGAAGATGGCTAGAGTTGATCAAGGATTATGATTGTGACATCGTGTACCACCCGGGCAAGGCTAATGTGGTGGCCGATGCTCTAAGTCGGAAGGAATACCCACCCCCGATTCAAGTTAAGGCCTTGGGTGTTGTAATTACACCTACCCTTTTGGGTGAGATACGAAAGGCCCAAGTCGAGGCTTTGCAAGCCAATGACCCAAAGAAGATAAGAATGAAAGGGATGATAGCCAAGTTGGAAGAGAATGCGGATGGGATGAAGACCCGATATGGGCGGGTATGGGTCCCTTGGACATGTGAAGTCAAGACTTCACTACTTGACAAAGCCCACAAGTCCCGGTTCTCAATCCACCCGGGGGCGACCAAGATGTATCGGGATTTAAAGAAAGACTATTGGTGGCCGGGAATGAAGCGCGACATCGCTAAGTATGTGGAGAAATGTTCGACCTGCTCTCAAGTCAAAGCCAAACACCAAAAGCCTTACGGGAAATTACAATCACTTGAGGTCCCAGTGTGGAAGTGGGAGGAGATCACTATGGATCTCGTGACAAAATTACCAAAGACAAGGAAGGGTTATGATGCGATTTGGGTAGTGGTGGACCGACTCACTAAAAGCGCTCACTTTTTGGCTATCCGGGAGGCCTACACCTCCGAACGGATGGCAGAAATTTATGTGAATGAGATTGTATCCCGACATGGTGTACCCGTGTCTATTGTGTCGGATCGGGACACTCGATTCACATCCCGGTATTGGAGGAGGTTCCAAGAAGAAATGGGTACAAAGTTGTTGGTTAGTACCGCCTACCACCCCCAAACGGACGGACAAACCGAAAGAACCATTCAAACCCTCATAGATATGTTGAGGGCATGTGTCCTAGATTTTGGGGGAAGTTGGGATGAACACCTACCATTAGTGGAATTCTCGTATAATAATAGCTATCACAGTAGCATCCAAATGGCACCATTTGAAATGTTATACGGGAGAAAATGTAGAACCCCGGTGTGTTGGGGGGAAGTGGGTCAGCGGGAGTTAGCTCCAAGTGATTTGGTGGCTCTCACTAACGAAAAAATTAGCCTAATACGGGCTAGGATTCAAGCCGCTCAAGACCGACAAAAGGCGTATGCAGATCGTAGAAGATGACCAATCGAATTTCAAGTGGGAGATTTTGTGTTGCTAAAAGTCTCCCCTTGGAAGGGCATCATCAGATTTCGTAAGCGCGGGAAGTTAGGCCCGCGTTATATAGGACCCTTCAAAATTTTGGCACGAGTCGGGCAAGTGGCTTACCGGTTGGAGCTACCGCCATCCTTGAGTGGGATCCATGACACCTTTCATGTGTCCCAGTTACGGAAATGTCTCGCGGATGAAACCGCGTACGTGCCTCTTGAAGACATAGAGGTAGACGACAAGTTGAATTACGTAGAAAAACCGGTGGCTATAAAGGATTTCAAGGTGAAGCGGTTGCGAAATAAGACCATAAACCAAGTCTTAGTTCAATGGCAACATCGGAAGGGTTCGGATCTTACGTGGGAATCCGAAGAAGAAATGCGGAAACACTACCCGGCTCTTTTCGGTACGTATCCAGGTTTCGGGGTCGAAACCTTTTTAAGGGGGGTAGACTTGTAACACCCCAAAAATATTAAATTAATGATAATATGGTATATATGTATATATATATGTTATTGCGGGTATGTATGTATGCGTGGATGTATGTATGTATATGTGTGTACCCCTAGTTGTAAGTAATGCATTGTAGAGGTACATGTAACAAAAATAAAAATTTAACCAAGTTAGCTACTTGGTTAATTTGGTAGAACTTAGTTGGTAAAAAGGGGAGGGGTTAAACATGACCCAACACTCTTCTTGAGGGGTGGGTTTTGGGAGGATTGAAAGACTAACTAGATAAGGGGGTTAGAAGGAAAATTTGGGAGTTTAGAAAAAGGAAAAGAAGGGTGTACGCAGAGAGAGAGAGGAGGCGACATAGAGGACTCCCAAACATCCATCCATAGCAGAAAATTAGAGCAAGGAATCATCCCCAAATCCCTGCATGTCTAAGAGTTCATAACCATCTAGTGGCCCTAATACTATTGGTAAGTTGTAGAACTAGTCATTGTAAGGTTTGAAAGTAGTATGGTGGGTTTCATGAATATGTTGTGATAATTACTTCTTGTGGTTAGAAAGCATGCTTGTTATGTGTAGTAGTGTGAAATTGAAGAAATTGTATGTTAATTGCTTGTAATAGGGTTGAATTGAGAATGTGTTAAGTGGGTGTTGGAATGAAAGTTTCTGTTGACTTTTTAAAAGTCAAACAGGGACTTAATCTCATGAGAGCTTAATTGATTATGCTTATTGTTAAGAAATTTATGAAGAATTGTGAGTATAAGTATAGAATTGGGAATGTTGTGTCATGGGATGTTATGACCACTTGAATGTATGGATATGCACACCAATTGTATGATGAAATGCCTAGTATGTTAGAATAGGTGAAATTGTGGAAAAAAAATACATGATGAATATGATGGTAGATGATATAGCTACGTGATTATGCTAGTTTACCTACCTTGAACCTAGAATGGTAAAGGGTAAAGTACGAAAAGCTAAAGTATGAATTCCTTCACTATGTAGGTGTGAAGGTGGAAGGTACTAGCGGTTACAAGGAGCAAGGCGCACACGACAAAGGTAAGTTGGTTACTTCCAACTACGTAGTCTAATGAGTATGTTAGTCATAGTTGTATGTATGCATTTTGTGATTGAAATTGGTAGAACGGAAGTAACATGAAGTATCCTTGTGGCTACACAAGGGTATTAATTGGTAGAATGGTTTAAATGGTGGAAGCACCCTTAACGGGTCAAAATAGTAGGGATACCCTCGATGGGTCAACATGGTGGAAGTACCCATAACGGGTCAAAATAGTAGTAACACCCTTAACGGGTCAAAATGGTGGGAATACCCTTAACGGGTCAAAATGGTAGGAATACCCTTAACGGGTCAAAATGGTAGAAGTAAGGATTTCATTATGGATCCATGGACTCCTTGGATCCCTTGGACAAGACATTCATATGGTTTATAACCTACTAACGTTTGCCTTGTTGATTTGTAATAGGTAAAGCACATGAATGAAGATCAAGTCTCAAGCAAGGATGGGTTATGCACGCTCGCGTTCTTTTGGGTTGGGTACCATGGTTATATTAGGATCTTTGAGTCTTTTAAACAAGTTGTTAATGTTTTGTAGATGGTTTTGGATATGGGTCAAAGATTCGCATGGTAGCCAACTTAGGCTTATCTTTTGTAAACTTAACTATTGTCGCCAAGGTTGTTGGCACGTTGTTGGACATGATGTTTTGGATATATAAATATGTATATAATGGATGTTTAAATATTGTCTATATGTTTTCAAAAAAAAAAAAAAAAACGAGTCCTTACAAAAAAACTCTAAGCAAAGGTCCTGGTATATCGGGCCTTTAATTTTAAAAAAACTTTTCCCACGCTGGCGTGAGCATGCTTCGTGCCCGTATCTCTTCACCCACGTCACGTAAAACCTTCCAAGATATAGACTTGGTTTTCACTAACTTCCTATTTTTAATGTTTGCAGCTTCTTATGAAAAACTGATTCTTCAGGAATCTGTATCCAAGGGTGGTCATAATTGTGAACCATTTCCTCAAAATCATCAACGTCGCCTACATCATCTGTTCTACGTGCACCTCTTCTAGATGCCATTATATAGATATGTAATGATAATTCAACTTGATAATTTTTTTACAAGTTGTTATATAATCAAAAAGAGAAACCTTTAATCTAGTTCTATATTTATTATTCATAATAAATTTTTTTACAAAAGTTATATAATCAAAAAGAGAAACCTTTCAAAATGTTAAAGTAAACTGAATGATAAAATCAAAAAGAGAAACCTTTCAAAACACCCACCTACTTCATCTCTCTTCCTCTAGAAACGTACACATCACTCACCTACTTCATCTCTCTCTCTAGAAACCTTTCTAGTTATCTTCTCCCATTTCTATTCGGTCCATCTTCTCCCCCACAATCTGGTTATATTCTTTCACTCAAAAGATTCGATAAAAACAAAAGCTTCTTAAATCAAAAGCATTTGTGTAAACCCGAAATCTACCCATCTTAAAGTTAAGCCCATTTCGACCTTTCCCACTTGACCGACCCCTTTCCCATTCGTGTACCCGACATCTACCCATCTTAAAGTACCCAACATCTACCCATCTACCCAGCATTTGTGTATCCAACCCCTCTGACTGACCCCTTTCCCATCTATATTTTAATGCAAAAAACATAAAGCAAGAATTCCAATTTTAAGCAAACAATAATAGGTACTTCAAGCGTTGCAAGTCCACAAGAGACGGTATACTAACCTTGATAGAAACAAAGAGACGGTGGTGGCTCTTCGGTGGTTGCTCTACAGTGGAGGTACGAGAGGAACAGAGAAGAAATGGAGGGGCGATACAAGAGGAACAGAGAAGGGTTAGAGCAATATTGGCTTGAGTTTTTAGCGTGTTAATTTATACAAATCGTGAGGTTTGAAAGTTTTAATAATGACAACAACGAGAAGTTTGAAAGTTTTATCATCTTGTGCTTTTGTAGTTGAAAAGGTATTTATGGTGGTAGATGGAGGTTTTATGGGTGGGATTTAAGGTGGTAGATGGAGGAGCTATGGTATTTATGGTGGTTGATGGTAGGAATGAAAGTTTCAAAAAGATGATTAAATTTGGTGGTGGTTGAGATGTTAATGAAAACTGTTGGGAATCGAAAAAATTACAAAAGCTAAAAGAATTAATATGAAGAATGAACATGTGATTAGTACTGAGATTATGAGGCTTGAAGATGATGGTTTTCTAAACAAAGATCGAGGGTGAATTCTTAATTTGGATCCCATTTTTTAAAAAGATTTTAGAACAGAAAATTTGTGATTAGAATTATGATGGAGATGGAATCATGGGTTGCGATTGTTTATTGTTTGGGATATATATATATATATATATATATATATATATATATATATATATATATATATATAGGGTGAGGCTAACGTAAAAAGCTTGTTAGCGTAAAAAGTGTAAGAAGTAATATGGATCGTAAGATTACACGGGCTAATGAGGGGTACGATCGAAAAAAACACGCGTCATTAACTTTGTCGAAAACATGAATAAGGGCATATTATTAATTGGACCAAAAATATAAAAGCGGGCAAATTACAAATATCATTCAACTGACATTCAGTTTCTAAAATAACTAAGAAAGCTTTGAAAAGCGTCTATTGAATACAAAACGAACACACAATTAGGGTTTTTTAGTGTGCGAAAGCAAAAAAAAAAAACAAAGCGATCTACAAAATACAATGACATCGAAGTCAAAATCAAGTATGTATTTACAATATTTGGAATGTTATTGCGTGTAATTAGTAGTTGCAATAACCAATTAACAAACCAATGGTAGTTTACAGGAATTGAATATGAAAGACGATAAAAGGAAAACAATGATCGGCCTGCTAAAACTTCAAAATCAGGTTTGCTAGACAATTATCGGTTGCTAATTATGAATAAGTATGTTCGTATTTTGATTTTATAATTTTGGTTTCAAATACGTGTTTATTGCGTCTTAATGTGTACATTTGGTTGGGGTATTTTACTAACAACTTGCGTGTAAAGTTATTTGTACCTGCGTTTGAATTTGTTATAAGGAAAAATTAACCAGTTGTCAAACTGTAGATATTTTTAAGTCATAATTAATAAACTGCAATGATGTACTGACGTTTCTATCAGACGGTTGTGTCTGAAAAAATAAAATAGAGAAATATACTATTGTAAGTAATTAAACACCTATAGTCTATCTATCACACTTCTCTATAAGTCATGTGCCATTGTGAGAGGTCACTCCATATCAACTTGCATTTTCGTGTGAATAGTTTATTTGCCTTTTTTGATTTTTTTTAAATGGCAAGACATTATGTCTCTCTTAGGGAATACCTAGATGAACTTGATGCTGCTGATGGTCTACTTTTATTAAAAAATAGTATCATTGTGGATGATCCTTTACCACCAGCAATTGGTGTTGAAGGATTAGAAGCATTTAATAACATAAACGAAGTGCAGCAGCCTCAGAGACGTTATGGTTTGGTATATCAGCGTTGAAATAAAAACAATATAGTCCATGACGAGGAAGAGAACGTTGAACAACAACAAGAAGTAGTGGAGGGGCATATACTCCATGCTCCAGCAAGGAATGTTGCACATGCAGGAGATTTACAAAATGAAGCAGTTGTCGAAGTCGTAATGACAATGAAGAACAAGCTCATCCGGATGTTGATATGGCAGCACAAGAAGATGCGGACGACAACATAGATGGTGATGTGTTGTACACTGCATCAGAAGTATTAGCAATGCTTAGCGAGGGATTGTGAAAAGCCCTGTTTGCATATTTTTGGTATATAAGTGAAACGTTTTGTTAATGATGATGTAGTGCATGCACACAAAAAATGTATATATAGTAACCTAGATATTGTAATGTGTAAGCAAGTTAAAACACAAATGATGTTCATAAGCGGTTTTTTTGATTATATACAACTTGCGTTTGTATGAAAGTGAACTTGTGTTTGAATGAAAGTGAACTTGCGTTTGTTCTTGTTTGAATTTATAATATGTGTCTTGGTATACTCAAATCATTGAATGTCTTGCAATGTTAATAGTTGCGTTTGAATATTGAATAACTTGCGTTTTGATATGTTCCTGTAAAAATATAGATATTTCGAGGTATGCTATTATACCGTCTGTACCAGTTGATGAATATGAGCAATCTATAAGCACATTGATGAAGTTGTGGAAGTAAAGAAGAAGTAAAAAAAATAACACAAAAAGAAGCATGTAGTTATTGATTCTTTTTCGTCCGAAGATGTTGATACGAAAAAGAAAAAGGGGAAAATGTGAAAAAACTAAAAAAAAAGAAGAAGCTTCATGAAAAGAATAAGAGCGACAAATTTTTTTAGTACATGCACAGAAGAATAAGCATGAGATGCTCACCTATGGAATTTATCTCAACAATGAATATATTGTTGGATGAACAGAAGGAAGACGTTAAAAGAATGGGCTTCGAATCAATTTTGACTTTTGAGTATGATTCAACTGCAACAGGCTTGGGATACTGGTTGCTCATGAACTTTGATTATGAAACATGCCAGGTGAATGTGGGTGATCATAAACTTAACATAACAGGCGCAATGGTGCATGAGCTGTTCGGAATCCCAATGGGTAAAATATCAGTAAAAGAAAAGAATAGACCAAGGAAAGGCTCTGTAAAAACATTTGATGAATTCAAGAATCAATTCCCGACGAGCAAAGTAACTGTTGGATCATAAACTTTGTTTACCAAACTGTTTATTACAGAATCTTCTATGAGCACTTGTAAATAATTATCAAAGTATTTGCACATCAGAATGTAATAAGTGTTCTAAGTTAAAAGTCTCACTTTTAACAGGAGTTATTACTCCCCCTTGAATGTAGATATGAAAGCAGTTAATAAGAATCTAAGCAGTTAATGAATAAAGCAGTAATAAGTTGCTTTGAAATGATTCTCAAATATATTAGAAATGTTACTACAAAAGCTTGTCTAAAACAGAGGGGATGAACCCATCTATTTATAGACTAAAAATACGTAGTATTGAAACAATTATAATAATACTACAACATGCTGAAGTATTGGAACTTGTACACAAAGTAACTTAAACTAATATAATGCTAAACTACTGAAGTACAAGGGCGGTGGGAAGCTTTTATCAGAAGTACTGATGAGTACAAACTTCTGATGAGTAATTCTTCAGAAGTTGTTCTTCAGATGTTTGTCTGGTTCATCTTCAGAACTTTGTCTTCGGCACTTTGTATAGGCTTCTTCTTCTTCTTCTTCTTCTTCTCCTTCTCCTTCTCCTTCTCCTTCTCCTCCTTCTTCTCCTCCTTCTTCTTCTTCTCCTTCTCCTTCTCCTTCTCCTCCTCCTCCTTCTCCTCCTCCTTCTCCTCCTCCTCCTCCTCCTCCTTCTTCTCCTCCTACTCCTCCTCCTCCTTCTCCTTCTTCTTCTTCTTCTTCTTCTTCTTCTTCTTCTTCAACAGTTTCTACACTTAACAAAATATTGCAGAATATGATTAAGACTAAGGATCAAAACTGGCTTTGTCAATCCTCTTTGACCTTACAGTAACTGTTACCAACGTCTTGAACCTGATAAAAGGCAATGAAGACGGTGGTCGCTTGTTTAAACTAATTTTTTTGGTGCTTTGAAACACAATTTTCGGAGATATAACAATGTCAACTACCATAAACCAAAGGTTCTTGGAGTCGATTGACAATGAAGATGAAATTCCGAATATGAATTGGTGTGCATATATGGTTGAATGTTTAAAAAGGACCAAATCTGAATGGAGTGGGTATAAGGACTTGTATAATGGTCCTATTGCTTTGCTAACAGTAAGTAACTATTAAAAAAGCATCTATGTTATAAATTCAAATACATTCTAATACAAAAATTAATGTTATGTTGCTTGTCACAGACTCTGTACACACATGAGTTCCATAAACACCAAAAATTAGAGACTGCATTAAGAAGACCAGCCATCAGTTATATAACATCATCAATAGTGGCCGAAATGGAAGAGTATGTACACAACAACGTCCATTTACAGTTGATGAAAATGCAACTGCAGCAGAAAAACACGATGTGAATGAAGTTAGCCCGGGTACTGTAAATAAAGTTATCAGTGCATTGATGATGATACCAGCACAGAATATGCAAGAACATGTGAACCTCGATGACGATTAAAGAAAAAGGTGCTGAAAAAAATTAAAAAAAAACTGCAAAAAAGGTAAGATGATCTCATTATTGGGGAGAAAAATAAAAATAAAAAATGAAGAACAAGATACATTTTTATTTGTTGGACAAAAAAACATATTTCTCTATTATCCTTTGTAATGCTTAACATTTGTTGTGGACATTGAGTTATTTTTTGTTTAGACGCAAGTTTTGTTACTATTAAACGCAAATATTTACACATTATTCAAACAAAAAATTAAAACGCAATTAATACATTAAAATTATTCAAAAGCAAAATCATAACATTTAAAAAAAATAAATAAAACTTTGTTAAGGTAAAACGTAGGTTATATTTTAGACACCACAATTTATAAAAAAAGTGATAACTAATAACAATTACATTTATATAATATACATTGGGTTTAACTCAGAAACAAAACTAAATCATTTTGAATGGTTGATGTTTTTTAATGTTTTTCTTCAGATATTGAGTGTTCTTTGTTATATACATTGAATGTATAATGTTTGTTGTAGACATTGTGTCTTTTTTTTAGAACACAAGTTTTATTATTATTAAACCTAAATATTAAATAATTATTCAAACAATACTGTTTAAATTAAAACGAAACTTATTTTTAAAACGCAAGTTGAATAACTTCAAATAACATGTTTTTTAATAAAACGCAATTAATATAAAAATGATTCAAAAAAAAATTATAACATTCAAAAAAATAAGAATTACAAATCACATGATTTTTTAAACACAAACTAAGAATTACATTTATATAATTTACTTTTTTTATTTAAAATGCAATAAAAAATTGGTTGTAAAGATGAATTTGTTAAAAAAAAGGTAATATAAATTAGTAAATTTTAAAAGTGACGGTTTAAAAAGGACAAATTACATAACCCCATCACATAGAGGTCATTTCACAGCTGATAAAAAAGAAATATAAATGTAGACAGTCATGATGAAACTGAAGGCTGTTCAACTTATAAAATTAATTTTTAGAAATGGCAAACGTCCTGTATTAACTATACAAAATCAACACTATAAAATAACAAAATGTATGAACATTTTAGGGCACCTCTACACTTCCATCCTCTCTTAAGCACAAAAAAGTAAAAACCGAGCAAAATCTCAGCAAATGGTAGGCAACCAAACCCTGTGCACATGGTGGTATGAGCACAAACAATTCAATCTGATGATGAGCGTAATTGGAAAATGGTTTACAAGTGTAAAGAGTGTGTGCTCAGAAACTGTAGCAAGCCAGTCCTTAAAAAGATGTATGCCCTGGGTGTTTCACACCTAAGCCATTCAACACAGGTAACAAAACTGTTTGATGTGCTGAAAAAAATGTTTAAAAATTGTGAGCTAAGGGGAGTGAGCAGCTGGGAATTTGACGAAGAAAGGTTTGAGGTTGATGTAACTTTTTGATGATGGGGATATTGAAGCATTCCATCCTAAGGAGATCTTTTTTTCTAATGATATGCATTTTCTTAAAAGCCTGTCTGAGAAGCCACTTATAAACCAAACTGAAGCAGAGTTTTGTTCAAAACTTGTGGTGATGGTCAAGGCTCAGGTTGAACTATGGTCTGGTATGGACCCAGAATCAGACTACGAAGAAGAAGGAGACGTTGATGATGAAAATTTGGACCCTGAGTAGATGGAGGTTGTGTTTGAGGGGGAAACTAGTTTGTTGGGTCTGCTGACCTGGAGAAGCACAGATGATTGGAAAGCCAAAATATACTACTCAATTGATCCTTAGCAATAACAACATTTACAAGTTACTTCTCCCAAAAGACTGTTGACCCTAACATCTGCTGTACCCTAACAACTGCCGTGACAACTGCTGCTACAAAGGTCTGATAGATAACAACTGCTAGAGAACAATTGCTGACCAAAGGTCTGATGAAGAACAACTGCTGACCGAAGGTCTGAAGGCAAAAGGTCTGTTGGAGCCAACAACACTTAGGCTCAAACAGATGATTCAAGACCACAGAGTTTTCCTATCAGCTGTTTGCCTTTCAGAGTTTTCCAATGTAACAGTAGTTTGTATCAACAGATGTTTTATGTTTGTTATTCTGTTAGAGGTCACTGTCTTAGGTGATGTCAGCCTAGGTCATCAGAGGTTTAGATTTGTCTATAAATAGAACAGTGCTTGTACTGTTCTATTCATCACTAAAAAACATTCTCTTAGACAAACAATCATTGAGTGATTAGGCTGAGGGAGAGTACTTGTACAATTGTTTGTAATCATTTGATATTATGAAAGCATTCGATTGAAAAACATTTATTCTATTGTTTTGATTAATAGTTAATCATTCTGCTACACTTTCCATTTATAATTCACTTCTTTCATTGTTCTTATTACTTAAACAATCAAACTCAGATCCTAACAATTGGTATCAGAGCTTGGTCAATTAAATACAATCTAACTAATCAATTTAATATAAACAGATCAGCTCACAATTATTGACATCGTTTGTTTGTCGGATTGAAAACAGAGTAATAGTTTATTTTCGTTTCAACCGTTTTTAAACAGACTTTGTTATTGAAACAATCAGAGAATGGCTTCAATCAATCACGATCCACACAACACCGGCACGAACAACAAGCCACCGATGCTTGTCAGATCTGAATACAATATCTGGCAACGTCGGATGAGCCATGTTCTAGCTCAACAGAACACTTGGTGTTGGAAGCCGGTTATCTTTGGACCACATGTTTCGATGGTGCCGAGTATTGAAGATCCCAATGTTCAAGAGCCTAAGAAACTTGAAAACTACTCCGACCAGGATTTTCAGAAAATTGAGTTAGATGCCAAGGCCTTCAGTATTGTGGCCATGGCTCTACCCAATGATATGTATGCTGGGCTGTTACACTGTAACAGTGCAAAGGAGTTGTGGGATGCACTGAAAGAACAATTTGGTGGGACTGAAGAGGTTATTGAAAACAACCGTGAAATACTTAACCAACAATATGAAACATTCAGTCATGTAAAGGGAGAGTCATTAACTCAACAATTTGAGAGGTTTAACTGTCTCATTAGTGAACTAAAATTGGTTGGTCTAACTTACCCAAATTCAAATTTGAATCATAGGTTTTTAAGATCACTACCAGACAAATGGGACACTATTGCTATAGTTATGAGAAACTTAATTGGATTTAAGGACCTATCACTGACCCAGCTTCATGGTAAGCTCTTGACCTATGAGAGAGAGCTTAACCAGAAAAAGAAGCTCCAGGACTCTGGAAAAGTGTCTGATGATTATGTATTTGGTAATACAACACTTTTGGGTCATGATGAGGTGCCTGGTAATAATAAGGATCAGAGTTATGATCATTGCATTGACATAACTTCAGGTTTTAACTCAGGTTTTAACTCTGATTCTTATTCACCAAACTATGCTTTTATAGCAAATGGGGGTGATATCCAGGCATCTAATAACATATCCTTTGAGCATGATGAATTAAAGTACTTTGACCCTAATGATTTGGAAGAAATGGACACTATGCACCAATTGGCTCTGCTCAGTGTAAGAACTAACAATTTTTACTAGAAAACTGGCAGAAGGTTTCCAGGGTTGACTGGCAGGTCAAAAGTGGGGTTGGATAAATCAAAGATTAAGTGTTATAAATGTCATAGACTTGGTCATTTTGCTAGGAATGTAGGAGTCAACATGGTACACCTATGATTACCTATCCAAATCAAAGGCCACACACCAACACTTATCAAGTTTCCCATAATACCCCTGGACCAAATGTGCAAAACACTGCTCATTTTGCACAGTCCTCAAACACTGTTCCTGTCCAGTATGTCCAAACCACTGTTCCTCAGATCCACTATGTGCAAACACCTGTTGCTCAAGCACCTGTGCAAACGACTGTTGTTCCATCCTCTGCTCCTGCAGAGACCAGTCAACAGAGTTTCTGCACACAAGGCTTTGTTGATTGTAGCAGTCTACCAGATGAGCTATCAGATGAAAATTTTGCTCTTGTAGCGAAAGCTGAAAATGAACGAGAAAATTTTTGTTTCGTGGCTATGGTTGAAGAGGCTGAATCTGAGGATGTGGTAACTGAATCTGATGTTGTGACTGATGATATTGTTGATGAAGAAATTGCAGATACAAAATCTGAAGAAGAGGTTGTGAATCTCTCAGATCCCTGGGGTGCATCTGATGATTATGAGTGCAAGTGTGATTGTGCATTGATGGCTGCTACTAAGGTATTTCCTCAAATCTTAAAAGATTTGTGTTCAGACAAATGTGTAATAGCATTTGCCAACATTAAAGAGGTGAATGAAAACCTTAGGAAGAAAATTTTAGATGATGAAGTTCAATTTGAAAAACTTTCAAAAGAGTCAAAATCAAAATTGACTGAAAAAGAATATGAAATAAGCAGCTTAAAACATGAAGCAACTATAACAAAAGACCAGCTCCAAACTATGATAACTAAATATCATAGTTGTAAAAAGAAGCTTGAGGCCACCTAAGTTGAATGTGAAAAATGGGTGGAATCATGCAAAGGTTTTGAGATGCTCCTCAATAAACAAACCAAAAGTCATGTGAAGTTTGGCTTTGGTTTTGAAACCACTGCTCCAGCTTTTGAAAACACTGACAAAAGGGAACAAAAGTTAGTTGAGGTAGTACCAACTAATTTGAAGGGTCAAGAGATTAAAATCACTGAACCTAATGGCAAGAAAATTATTCTTGAAAAACCAGAAGGTTCCTCATCATTCACTGAACTTGAAAAATATGAATTTAAACCTACTTGATCTGATGAGTGTGGTACTCTTGAAAACTTCAAACCAGTTGACTTCAAAACCCCTGATGGTAAGAAAGCACCACAGGCAAAGGTCATTCCCTTGGTAGACCTTCCAGCTATAAACATTGCTTGCTATGTTCAAAACAGAGTTTTAATCAACCCAAGACATCAAAAGACTGCTTATGAAATTTAGTTCAAAATCAAACCACTAATCTCATTTTTCAAAATCTTTGGCTGCCCATGTTTCATTTTAAATCTTAAAGATTCCATCTCAAAATTTGCAGCCAAAGTAGATTATGGATATTTTCTAGGATATTCTTCTACTGCCAAGGCCTACAAAGTGTTTAACACAAGGACCAGGACAATAGAAGAAACTCTGAATGTAAAGTTCAATGAACTTTCATCCTTAAAAATCCCAGCAAATCTTGCTGAGTTGTTTGATTTAGATAAATTCAAATTTGAAGATATTACTGTCAAAACTAATAGTGCAGGTATTCCACAATCTCCACAACAAGACTACAGAACAGATGTTGTGATTCCAAGTCACTATAAATTCTATTCTGTATTAGGGGAAGCAACTGTTCAAAACACCTGTCAAAACTCTGCCACAGCTGAGTCAGCCATTGTTGGCCAGTCTTACCCTCAAGCCACTGCTTCACCAACTTCATCCACTGCTCAATCATCTGTTGACAAAAGTCCAACCTCTATTGACAAAAGTCAGTCCAGTTTCACACCACTTGGACCCATTCCCCCACCTCCATTTCAAACATCTGTTGGTACTATAGAAGTGCAAACAGATGTTACATCAACAGAGTCACCAAACCTTTGTCCTTCACCTCAAAATGCCATCATACCATATCAGGGAGATCTAATCTACCTAAGAGCTCATCCACCAGATCAAATCATTGGCAACATCAGAGAGGGTGTGCTCACAAGAAGCCAATCCTCAAACATCTGTCTTTTTGCAGGCTTTCTATCTCTCACACAACCTGTCAAGTACCAAGAGGCACTAAAAGACAATAGTTGGGTAAAATCCATGCAGGAAGAGCCCCTTCAGTTCAAAAGACAACAAGTATGGGAACTTGTACCACTGCCAAAGGATGTTTCTCCAATTGGCACAAAGCGGGTCTTCAAAAACAAAACTGATGAAAGGGGTATAGTTGTCAAGAATAAAGCCAGGATTGTGGTTCAAGGCTTCAGACAAGAAGAGGGGATAGATTATGATGAAACCTTTGCTCCTGTAGCTAGGCTAGAAACTATCAGACTCTTCCTAGCCTTTGCTGTCAACCACAACACCAAGGTGTATCAGATGGACATCAAATGTGCATTCCTATATGGAAAAATTTAGGAGGAGGTCTATGTATGTCAACCACCTGGTTTTGAAGACACATTCCATCCTGAGTATGTATACAAGCTCAACAAAGCTTTGTATGGATTAAAACAAGCACCTAGGGCCTGGTATGAAACTCTTTCCACCTTTCTCTTATCCATTGGTTTCACAAGAGGTAAAATTGATAAAACCTTATTTCTAAAATGGAGAGGGAAAGACTTAATGATTGTTCAAATATATGTGGATGACAACATTTTTGGGTCCACATGCAACAAAATGTGTGAAGAGTTTAGGGAACTTATGACAGCAGAGTTTGAAATGAGTGCTATGGGTGAACTTCAGTGCTTCCTTGGTCTCCAAGTGAAGCAGCTGCAAAATGGCACATTAATTCATCAAAACAAATATGTGAAAAATTTGTTAACCAGATTTGAGATGAATGACTGTAAGGATGTAGTACACCTATGAGCACAGTTAAGCTACTCACTATTGATGACAAGGATGAACTGGTTGACCAGACACACTACAGATGCATGATTGGGTCTTTATTGCACTTAACTGCATCTAGGCCAGACATTATGTTTGCCACTTGTGTTTGTGCAAGATCCCAGGCTTCACCTAGAAAGTCAAACCTTATTGCTGTGAAAAGGATATTCAGATACCTAAAAGGTGCTCCCACACTTGGTATCTGGTATCTTGTTAATGGAAACATTGAGCTTTCAGATTATTCAGATATAGATTTTGCTGGCTGCCACACCACAAGGAAGTCTACATCAGGAGGGTGCCAGTTTCTAGGGAATGCCTTAGTCTCATGGCAAAGCAAAAAGCAAGCAGCTGTTTCAACTTCAACAGCAGAGGCTGAGTACATTGCTGCTGCTAGCTGTACAGCCCAACTTATGTGGCTTCAAAATCAACTGCTGGATTTTTGGATAACTGCACTAAGGACTCCACTCATGCTGGACAGTCAAGCTGCTGAAAATATCATCAAAAATCCAGTCTCTCATTCAACCACAAAGCACATAGACATCGGACATCACTTTTTCAGAGATAGCTATGAAAAAGGTTTGATTTCTCTGCACCATGTTCCAACAGAGGATCAGTTGGCAGATGTGTTGACAAAAGCTTTAGACACATCCACCTTTACAAATCTGATTTCTAGAATTGGTATGCTAAACATGGACTAAACAACAAAAATGTATTAAATAAAAACATCAAAATGTTTCAGAAAATCAAAATTCACCCTTAAAAATAGCATTTTGGTTGTAAAATCTGTTAAGGATAAAACAACCACTGTTTCATCCATTCTATCCACTATTAGTTGAAAAATCTGTTTCAAACATCTGATCAGATAAAACAACTGTTTCATTATATATATCTATATATATAAAAGAACCCCAAGTGCTGTTAGCATCAGCACTTTGGTAAGACAACAACTGTTTGCATCAGACCTTTGGTAACAGCTGTATGCCACCAGATGTTTGCCACGTCTGCTTTCAAAAGCAGAGTTTTGGCCACATCAGCGGTTTCACCAGAGCCTATAAAAACCCTGTTTGACCACAATAGTTGTTACACTGTCTCATTGTATTCAAAATACTGAAACCACCTTCTTCAACCTCAAACCCTCACTCTAATTCCTTTCATCCTCACACTCGAAATCCATTACAATGGATCTTCAAGCCAAAGCCACCCACAATTATCTTCCATATCTGGTCAAAACAGATGAAAACGTCCCTTTCCATACCACCATCGACATCATCCTCAATTCTAAATACCTGACAATCTTAACCACTGATGCTCCCATCTATCTCGATACCCTCCAAGAATTTTGGTTAAATGCTGAGTTTCTCTTACAAGACAAAAAGCCTTCAACCATCATATCAAAAATTGGAGAGACAAATGTCGCCATTACCCCCCAACTGATATCCACAACCTTCTCACTGAATGACCTGTCAGGTAACGACTCTTTCCCTAAGGCTGAACTTCACACAGAGTTTCAAGAAAGAGGTTATGATGCACAAATGACTAGGTCAACTCTTTTCAAAAAGTTTTTCCCACCAGTCATGAAATTTTTCTTTCATACCCTCCTTCTCCGTGTCTCTGCTAAGTCCACTTCCTTCAATGAAATCTCATTGAGGATTCAGTACTTGGGATATGCTATGTTTTCAGAATCTGACTTCAATCTTTCCCAGGGCCTGTTTCTGGATTTAGTATCAAATGTGAAGGCCAAAAAGTCTGGGTCTAATAATGCTTTTCTGATATACCCAAGAATTTTAAGTGTAATCCTTCAAAAGGTTTTACCTGAAAAAGATTTTAAAAAGGGTAAATCTTTCAAAATGAAGAGTTTAACTGATGAAACTTTCACAAGAATGCTGGGTTCAAACACCCAAGAAAAAGTGTCAAAAGTGTCAAAAGTTTCTAAAACACAAACAAAGAGGACTAAGACAACAACTATTGTCCAAACCTCTGTTGTTGAGCCCACTGCTCCTGGTGATCATGGCACTACATCCAGTGCTGTGAAACCCACACCAGCCACCTCCAAAGGAAAACGTCCATCTACAAAAACCACCACAAAAACCAAAAAGGGGCCTCTGGAAGATGAGATACCAGAGGAAAACCCTATTGCAACACAAAAGCAACAAGAAACCACTGTTGTTACTTCCTCACAACAGATGGATATATCTTAACCTGAGCAAACTCCTCATGAATCCTCACAAAAGGATCATGTTGTAAGCCAAAGGGAACCACATCATGAGACATATGAGTCACTTGACCATATGATCATCAGCCATTCTCCCAGGGCTACTTCTCTTTTCACTCCTCCACCTTCACCATCACATGTCCTTCCAATAATGCAACCACTGTTTGAGGCTATTGATAAAACTCAGGACATTCCCAGTTCCTCTCCTTCACCCATCAATGCGAGTATACACCCACAAGTGACTGGGATTGAGGAAAATTAATCAGCTATCCCACAAACTGAGGAGGTTACACCCCTGGAGTTAAATGAAACTCTAGGTGAGTTTTCAAGTGAAGCAGCCGCTATTGCTGTAGAGACCATTGTCTCACAACAGGACAGTGGTTACATAACTAAGACTTCCTTGAAGGCAACAACTGATGAGGCCACTATAGTGTCGCCAAAATCAGTTGGAAGTCCCCAGAACCAAGACAAAGGGGCATCTGGGTCTCATTCTTTGGACTCACCTCCTAGGACTGAACCAGATACAACTACCACAGGTAGGAACCCAGATGATCCTATTAATTTAGGTGATGGGTTAAAATACCAAGAATTGATGGCAAGAGTACAATCCATTGAAACCTCTGTTGCTGACATCAAATCAGACATCAAGACAATTATGGGATCCTTGGCTGCTCTTACCAAAAGTCAACCATCTAAAGAAGATATTGCTAGTGAGCTATGGAAATCTGTTTCCCCCATCATCATAGCTCATAGAAAACTAGCTGATCAAACACATGAAACATACATGGCTCAAATCAGAAATATGGTAGATGCTAGGTACACAGATACCCAAGCAGACATTAAAGCCATCAAAGACCACCTGCTGAAGACCACTGGCTCTACCCCTACTACTATCAGAAGAGATGAAAATGATGATCAGTTCACAGCTGATGATGCCAAAAAGGGGGAGAGTGGCAGAGATAGACTACCCAAGCTAAAGCCATTTGGAACAAAACCAGGGTCTGAACCAACACCACTACAACAACCAAATCCCAATGATCAATCCACTGCTGATACTGAAGCAGTCAATGCAGGCAAAGCAAAAGAAGTAGATCAAACTGCTAATGTCAATGCTGAAAAGGCTGCTGAAGAGAAGCAAAAGAGGCTTGATACTTTGGAATGCAAAGCAGAAGCTCTTGTACAAAGAAAGATAGAGCAACAGCAAGAAGTTGAGGATGTGGGTTCCTCTAAAAGGAAGAACATGCCTGCCAAACATGTCAGACAACCACCATCTAAACTTGTTGTCAAAACTGCTGCTGCTAAAACCACTGCTACCAAAACCACTGATACCACCAAACCAAATGAACCTACCACCAAACCAACAACCAAATCCACCACCACAACCACCAATACACCACCTACAACCACTTCACCACCCAAATCCCAAACATTTGTTGGTCCTACACAAGTGCCAACAGATGTTAACACAACCACTGCTGCAACATCACCATCACCACACATCTTATACAGAAGGAAGAGAAAATCAACCTTTGTGGTACAAGATGAAAACATACAAACATCACCACCTCCTACTTCAACCACCCAGCCTACACCTATATCAGCCATCCCACTTTCATCATACTCACCACACACTTCACAATTCACATCTCACAGACCACCATCATCCATCACACCATTGGTTGTTCAGTATCCTCTTGAGCTTGATCTACTCAAGGGGGAAATGCAATCCTTCTACAATACTGAACAACCATCTGAAAGATCTTTCCCATCTTTTCCAAATTTTCATGTTCCCCTAAACTTAGATAAATATCTTAAATACAAGACTGAACAGGCAGATTTAATCATCAAGGAGAGATGTAAAGGGAAAGATGACAGGACTGCTCAGGGCATCCATAAAGCAGAGCTTAGCAAACTGAGAAGGATTGAAGATTTTGCTAAGACCCTGGCAACTCCACGTCCACCATGCCTCTCAGCAGTGATCTGGAAAGGGTGGTTAGGGAATCTCTTCTTGACCAAATCTTGGCAACCATGCCCTACAAAGCAAACAAGAAACAGTTTGCAGGCTGGACTACTCATGCTCTTAGAGAAGAATTCATGAGAATAGAAGACATGGCCAAGAATCCCCCCAGCAAAGGTCTCTGCCCCTGATTTTAGGAAAGGCAGAGATCCAGCTAGAGCTTTAAAATTCAAGAGAATGAGAGAAGAGATTGTGGCTGCCAAGTATGGGGAGATGAGGTCTGCTACAAGATGGTCAGAGCTAAGGCTGATTGAGACATACAAGAAGTTGGAAGAAAATAGAAAGAAAGACCCTACATTGCCCAGAAAACCAGTTTACTCTGATGCTCCAATGATGAAGAGACCTCAACAAGCCTTTACACTAGACAGCTTACTTGACACTTCTGACCTATCTGTTGCTGCCAGA
Source organism: Ambrosia trifida (assembly GCA_028751855.1). Classification (NCBI taxonomy): domain Eukaryota; kingdom Viridiplantae; phylum Streptophyta; class Magnoliopsida; order Asterales; family Asteraceae; genus Ambrosia; species Ambrosia trifida. Next base: position 93,119,228 of record CM054126.1, read on the forward strand.
AGACAGTTCAAGAAACAGAAGGATATGTCTGAAGAAGACCAGAAGAAGTTTGCTGATACTTTTGTAAAAGAGGGTCTCTTCAATAAAGTACACTATTTCTCTGATCCCACTATTGAAGAGCTCAGAAAACTCATTGGGAGACCTCCATCACCAAACTCATCAACAATAAACTTGCAGCCCAGTGTGACATCCGTCACCTTTCATTTTATCTTTTGTCCGACTTTAGTCCCTCCCATTTCATAAAGTTACATTTATAATCTTTGTAATTCGAAGATTTGATTCAATAATAAAAGTTGCGAACTTGTTTCTTGCATCTACTCGAATCGTTGTCGTAATTAAAAAAAAATCTTTTCTTTTACAATAACAATAACAATAATAATAATAATAATAATAATAATAATAATAATAATAATAATAATAATAATAATAATAATAATAATAATAATCAGATTTTTTTTGAAGTATATTGTCTAAACACAACCCAACTTATCCACCCATTTCTTTTAGACAACAAGTAGAAGCCCATATGTTAAAGTCCAACCCAATACCAGGCCCACACCCCTTGCCCTCCTTCTTCCCCTCTCAAATCTGTTTAAAAAAAAAGAAGAAGAAGAATTCGCGTGGCCAAGGAATCGAACCTGTGTCCACACCGATCCAAAGCCTTAACACAGCAAGCCCTAACCAACTGAGCCATATCACCTTTTGTGAAGTTATCCCACACGTTTAAAACTTAAACACCTCTTAGATTATGGCTAGTCAACCATGAAAAAGTCAAAACCCATACCTCCTTCAACCATTAAATCCAATTGACGCGTCTAGAGCCTAGAATTGGAAACTATTAATATTGGTTTGTGTCTAGCACATCATACTCGGCCATTAACACATCCAATTACATCGCATCCATTCCATAATTTTGCTCAATGACGCGTTTAACATTTAAAAGGATGGTCAACTTTCCAAATCGTGCAATTAGCGAGTGTTAGTATAAATTGGACCCTTCCTTTAGACATACACTCGCCGATAATACTATCTCCATTCTCAATTACTGCTAAAACTTCATAATAATCAAGAAATAAGCTCGCGGTTGACTTTTTGTTTGACCCACGATTTAGAAGCTTTGCGTCTGGTATGTTTCAAATTCTTTGATTCATTATGTAAATCGGCCCTTTTTAATATGAAACCCCATGGTTAATTGGCCTGAATCGTAGTTTAAAAACTTAGGGTAATTCTAGGGTTTGTTCTTATTTATTTGGGGAAGATGATCAATTCATTTATTCTATAAACATTATCAAAACTGAAATACAAACAGATCTGATGCTCAGATCATTTGGTAAAACCCCCATGTTGTTTAGTCTTGGGCCGACCGAGGTCTAAGGTTCGAGTCCCATCTACAACACCATTTTTCCTAAAATTATCCTTTTTAGATAAAAAAAGAACATATTTATTTAAAAACCGCCCTTACCCGGATTCGAACCCACGAGCTCATACCTTCAAAGCCTTACAATCACAAGCCCAGACCAATTGGTCTGGACTCTGAGAACATTTACAATCCAGTTTATATTATACTTAAACACTAACTAATATTGAATAATGTAATTTTTATAATTCTTTTATTAATCAAATTTAAAATAAAAATCTTTTTATTTAACAAAATGATTTATAAAAATTCCACAAAAATAATTTTGGACTTATAAACTTATAAAGTTTATAAAACTAAATTTTATTTTCAGAAAAAGATTTATTAAATATTTTTAATCAATTTATTTTGTTTTAACCATAATACATTCATAATAAATTCATCTCCACCATTTTTGCACCAAAATTTCACATAAATTATTCTTACTAATCTAGATCAGAAATATGGATTATTTTCTGAAAATTTATGAGTTTTAATATTTTTGGATATTAATACCATATTTTGACAAATAAACTTTAAGGTATTATATATTCATTAATTAAGAAAATAATTTTATAAAAATTATTTTCACCTTATAATATTTTATTTCAACCACCATTGATTAAAATATTACACAAATTCTTTTGATCTATTTAATTTCTCAATATCTTTATTTATTAAATTAACTAGTATTTTAAATTAACTAATAAACGATCGTCAATTCCCAAATTAGGAACCCTAGAATACCATTAGACTATAGAACTTAGACTTATTTTATTGTCTTAAACCTAAGGTATACTTGGAATCGTTGTGCCACATTTATTCTATATCAAGGGATTCGATACTATCATTAATTAGGTGAGTATTTTCTATCTCCTTTTTGCTTTTATTCATTTTTGGGGTGTTACATGTACACTATTACAAATTACAAATACAAATTTACATTTTTACAATACAATTCTAGTACTATGTGCATTTGCTTACAACGTGCTTTATGCTTAGACAATACATGTAGAATACATTTGTACTTAGTGAAATCATTAACATGGTACAAGCCGACCTTAACATTGGATAGCGCTATTGGATTGACAACCCGCCTAGGTTGATTCTCCCCTTTTTTCATCGGAGAATCCGTGGTCATTGTTAAGTTTTTATCCATTTATTGGATAAGTACATCACCGTTCATTTATTACATTATACAGTCACAGGATTGATTTCGCTCATTTGTATGATACATAGTTTACATATTTGCACTGTAGCTTTGCACTTGAATTGTATAACATTTTACAACTTACTATATGTATTAAATCTAGGAATGCTCACCAACATTTCATATGTTGACAAAACTTATTTTGTACATGTTTCAGGTGCAGTTTGATCTTAGTACCATAGCAATGGACTTTAGTGCTTACTTTTAATAAGTTATTTCAAATTACATGTTTCATTCAGACTTTTGTATTTTCTTTCCATTTCATCTATGTAAGACAATCTAAATTATTCAATAATATATTTACATTTTAGTACCATGTGCTTTTGAACAATCGTCACTACGTGACACCTCGATGATTCCGCCATCGGTTGGGGTGTTACACCCAGCAGATCCTCTGATTCAAAAATTCTAAAATGGAAAGTCAACAAAGACAACCATGAATTGACTCTGCTCAGATCAGATGTAGAAGCTCAAAAGTTAAGTATGGATGATGCACATGGCCTATGTGCAGATGATCTCCAAACATTGCTGAACTTAGAGCTTGAAAGGGATGCAGAAGACTTTTTCTCTTTAAGTTTTGAACTACAGTTTAAAGGGCAAATAAGAGAAAGTCTGATGAGAAATAAAGATAAAAAATAAAGCTTAGTTTTGGCATCATCTGTTCTAGGGGGAGATTGTTGGGTCTGCTGACCAGGAGAAGAACAGATGATTGGAAAACCAAAATATACTACTCAATTGATCCTTAGCAATAACAACATTTACAAGTTACTTCTCCCAAAAGATTGTTGATCCTAACATCTGCTGTACCCTAACAACTGCCGTGACAACTGCTGCTACAAAGGTTTGATAGATAACAACTACTAGAGAACAACTGTTGACCAAAGGTCTGATGAAGAACAATTGCTGACCAAAGGTCTGAAGACTAAAGGTCTGTTGGAGCCAACAACACTTAGGCTCAAACAGATGATTCAAGACCATCAGAGTTTTCCTATCAGCTGTTTGCCTTTTAGAGTTTTCCAATGTAACAGTAATTTGTATCAACATATGTTTTATGTTTGTTATTCTGTTAGAGGTCACTGTCTTAGGTGACGTTAGCCTAGGTCACCAGAGGTTTAAATTTGTCTATAAATAGAACAGTTCTTGTACTGTTCTATTCATCACTCAAAAACATTCTCTTAGACAAACACTCACTGAGTGATCAGGCTGAGGGAGAGTACTTGTACAATTATTTGTAATCATTTGATATTATGAAAGCATTAGATTGAAAAACATTTATTCTCTTGTTTTGATTAATAGTTTATCATTCCGCTGTACTTTCCATTTATAATTCACTTCTTTTATTGTTCTTATTACTTAAACAATCAAAATAATCAAACTCAGATCCTAACATAGTTTCTCTCCCTAGATAGTTTATGAATATTATGTTATCTTTTTGGCTTATAAGTTTTTAATGTCCACCAGATGTAATAGATTTACGTGTTTAGTAATGTTATGTTTTTTTGGCTTGTTTTATCCTTCTTTTTCAATGAACTTGTTTGAGATGTCACGAAACAATGAAACGCAAATACATATATATTCAAACGCAAGTTATGAAAATAAACAAAAACAACCAAAAATCATTAGTTTGATAAAAAACAAGACGCAACTACTATTCTGAATAAACGCAACTATTATTTATTGTGGAAAATTAATAAACGCGAGTACAAATCCAACTTACACGCAAGTACAAATATGTACAAACATAATCTTCAAAAAAACACTTTAAGAGTCTTGCAAAAAATGAAACGCAAATACATAAATATTCAAACGCAACTTGTAAAAAAAAAACAAAAAACAACCAAATATCATCAGTATGATAAAAATCAATACGCAACTACTAATCTGAATATAGCATGGATACTATTCCGTCTCTTAGATCCTTGATCATTTTGTATCTCTCCATTTCGTCTTCATACTCCTTCATCGTAGACAAATTGAGAACCCTAAAACTCTCTCTTCCAAACAGTCGTTTAACTTTGCGCTGTCATTCTTCATGTCGAGTCCAAATTCCCACTCGATATAGTCAGAGTTACGACCTGCAACATCATTGTTCGTGTTTGCCATATCGTCATTTACACTTCATGCTTGTTCTAAAACCATGATAAGCTTCCAACTTTCTCCCCAAAGGTGTTTTCATCATCGACCACTTTTACTTTGACATTCCCATTTTTGCTTTCGCCTTTCTTGTAATCCATGCTCTGATACCATGATAAAAGTGTAGGTGTTATACGTAAAAGCTATGTGAAATCCCCACACTTTAAACTGTGGAGAATTTGGCCAAAATTCCACAGTTGAAATGGGCAGGTTAAATTGGGTTCATGTACAAATCGCAACCCCCCTTTTTTAAATTACACATGTAATTGATCATTGTGTTTTTGTTCTAATTTGGTCACTATAAGCACGTTAGTTGGGCCATTTTTTTGTCCATTTTGCTCATAAAAAGGCAAATTATGAAAATAAACAAAAACAACCAAATATCATCAGTTTGATAAAAAAACAAAATGCAACTATTATTCTGAATAAACGCAACTATTATTTATCATGAAAAATTAATAAACGCAAGCACAAATCAAACTTACACACAAGTACAAATATGTACAAACACAATGTTCAAAAAATAACGCAAATACATAAATATTCAAACGCAACTTGTAAAAAAAAACATAAAAAACAACCAAATATCATCAGTATGATAAAAGTCAATACGCAACTACTAATCTGAATAAAGCAACTATCATTCATGTTGGAGAATTAATAAATCGTAAGTAGAAATCTAACTTACACGCAAGTTCCATATGTACAAATATAATCTTCAAAAAAACACTTTAATAGTCTTCAAAAAATGAAACACAAATACTTACATATTCAAACGCAACTTGTTAAAAAAAAAAAAGAACAACCAAATATCATCAGTATGGTAAAAAACAATACACAACTACTAATCTGAATAAAGCAACTATCGTTCATGATGGAAATTACTAAAACGTAAGTACAAATCCAACTTAAAACGCAACTATCATGTGTGCAAACTCAATTTAAAAGCAAAGCATATGTAAAGATATGTTCAATGCATCCTAAAAAAAATAACAAAAATAACCACATAAAAAACTTCAAATAGTCTTCAAAACAACAAAAATTTAAAACATAATTATTATTCTCATTGTAATATAACGCATGTACAGGAACTCTTCCCTCTAAAAAACGCTTTGATATTCTTCAGATCATAACTTCAAACACAAAAATTTGAATATTGGAGAAAAAGAAAGAATTATAGAAACTGGTACAAAAAGAAAATTGAAAGAACAGATTAAAAAGATTATGATTTGTACGTACGAACTGATGGATCGTGTTCGTCAAATACTCAATCAGAAACTATAAAATGATCGTAGTGTTAGTGTTTTGAATTTTTTATTTTTTGAAATTGAAATACTAATAAAACAAATAGAACATAAGGAGAAAAGTCTATTATACCCTCAATGCTGGAAAAGTAAATACGAGGTAATCCTGGTAACCGCTTCCACGTGTACGGCTGATGCTCCTTCTTACACTTTGTACAGTAAATTTTCTCATCTATATATATATATATATATATATATATATATATATATATATATATATACATATAAAATATGTATGTTCTCTTTCCAATTCAAGATGTGTTTTAATTTTATTTATCTTATCCGTATATATAATAAAAGACGGCTCTTTTGCTAACATGACGTTCATTTAGACCGTCCTTCCCCTTTAGGGATGTCACATGGCACTAAGTATGGTTACTAAAAAAACCTTGAGTGACATATGGCAATAGGTGATGCATTCATTCCCATTATGTCCCTCCAAAAGTTTGTCGTCGTCGTCGGCGGCTGCAACGGTGTTGGTGGTGTTATTATTATTATAACAAGACATATATAAGAACCTGAGAGAGAGAGAGAGAGAGAGAGAGAGAGAGAGAGAGAGAGAGAGAGAGAGAGAGAGAGAGAGAGAGAGAGAGAGAGAGAGAGAGAGGAGTACCGCCGCTGCCCCACCACCAGCTCCCTCCTCCTTCTTCTTCGTCGACAACCTGCACCACCACCATCTCCTTCCTCCTTATCCGGTGACAACCTGGACCACCACCATCTCCCTCCGTCTTCTTCTCCGGACTCCGGTGACAACCTGCACAACCACCAGTGGGGTAAAAAGATTTTTTTTTTTTTTTTTTATAAAGTCTAACGGTCAAAAAATTAATAGGAGAAAGACGGGAAGAGGACCGTTCTAAACGTCCTCATGAGGATGATCGGGACGAGGATGGTCATATGGGGGCGGTGTTCCCGTCCTAGACGGGCCAAAACGAGGCAGGGACACTCTCCATACCCACTAGTGTTAGTGATCAACATGTTTAAAATTTACTTAAACAAATCTATCGATACATTTACCATTTTTTGTTTCATATAATTGTTACACGTGAGACATGACACTTTCATTTAGTTCTATGTTAGGTAATAGGTATATGAATACAGATTTATAAATACATACACATATTTATATTCTAATATTTTTTTTTTTTGGAGAGTAGTGTTTCAGCGGTAAATCCTGTGTTGCAAAGCGACCACTGTCCAGGATCGAATCTCATAGCACCACACGGGTTTCTCCTTTCAAACCCAAGCGGTTATTTTTTTGGTGGAGCGTGAGATTCGAACCTGAGACCAAACCCGGGTAGGAACCCTCTAAGGAGGTAAACCTTCCCACCTCAAACCAGCTGGGCTGGAGATCATTATATTCAATTTTTTTTTAACAATAAAAGAACATAAGTTCAGTAGTTTTAGGAAACTTGTTACATAGTCAATCTAAGTGCGACAGATCCCCCGCAGATTTCTTCTATTCCATCTCCACCAACTAACGCTCTATAAATCTTGACCATACTCGCCACCATAAACCACCACCATCGTCATGTCCTTAACCCTAACAACCTTCCTCCTCTATCTCCTCCTTACCACCACCACAACCACAACCACCGCCATCACCACCAGCAAATGGACACTCCTTCAACCCAACATTGGCATTACAGCCATGCACATGCAACTCCTCCCTACTGACCGTGTCCTCATATACGACCGTACCGATTTCGGGGCATCCAATCTCTCGTTGGCCGACGGTAAATGCCGCGAAGATAGACACGAAGTCGTATTGAAGAGGGATTGCACGGCCCATTCTATCGAATATGATATTGATTCGAATAGTTTTCGGCCGCTTATGGTGCAAACGGACGTGTGGTGTTCTTCGGGTTCTTTGGTCGCCGATGGCACCATTATTCAAACCGGAGGGTTTAACGATGGTGATCATGTTGTTAGAGTCTATAAATCGTGTGATGAATGTGATTGGAAGGAGTTTAAAGAGGGGTTGGTTAATAGGAGATGGTATGCTACTAATCATTTACTGCCTGGCGGCCGCCAGATTATTATTGGCGGCCGCAGGCAGTATAATTATGAGTTTTACCCGAAGGTTTCAATGTTGGAGAAGGCATATACTATGCCGTTTTTGGTTCAGACGAATGATCCGAATCTTGAAAATAATTTATATCCGTTTGTGTTTTTGAATCCGGATGGAAACTTGTTTATTTTTGCGAATAATCGTGCGATTTTGTTTGATTATTCGCGGAACCGGGTGGTTAAGAATTACCCGGAAATACCTGGTGGGGACCCAAGGAATTACCCGAGTACCGGGTCAGCCGTACTACTTCCGTTGCGTATTGTGCAACGGGATGTGGCCACGGTTGAGGTGTTGGTGTGTGGTGGGGCCCCTAAAGGGGCGTTTGTAAATGCTCAAAAAGGGGTGTTTGATGGAGCACTAAAAACTTGTGGTAGGATAAATATATCTGACCCGAATCCGAAATGGGTTATGGAGATGATGCCGTTGGCTCGCGTGATGGGTGACATGTTGTTGTTACCGAATGGTGATGTTTTGATCATTAATGGTGCATCGAAGGGAACCGCGGGATGGGAGTATGGGAGGAACCCGGTTCGTTACCCGGTGGTGTATAAGCCCGATAACATGTTAGGGCGCCGGTTCAAGATTGAAACTCCAAGCACTATACCTCGAATGTATCATTCTACCGCAATTTTGATTCGTGATGGTCGGGTGCTCGTTGGCGGAAGTAACCCTCACATATATTATAATTTCACAAACGTACTTTATCCTACGGAACTTAGTCTCGAGGCGTTTTCACCTTCTTATTTGGACCCAAAATTATCCAACTCACGACCCATGATATTACTTGGTACCCCGATCCGGTTTGGGTACGGGGACCAAGTAAACATCCGGTTTAAGATTTTTGGCCATGTTGACCCAAAACAAGTATTAGTGACAATGGTGGCGCCTTCTTTTAATACACACTCGTTTTCTATGAATCAAAGGTTGTTGATTCTTGAAGGCGGGAACACCACCGTGCCTGTCGGGAAGGGAAAGTACAAAGTGACGGTGGCGGCGCCGCCATCGTGCTACATTGCTCCTGCAAACTATTACCTTTTGTTTGTGGTTCACCAACAAATTCCAAGTGAGGGGGTTTGGGTTCAAGTTGGTTGACAAGTCAAAGATGATGAAGGGGTACCCGTGAACCATTTGATTTGGATATCTTGTGATATGACCCGTGATACATCTAGTGCACATGGATAGAGAGTAGCTATAAAGAATTTATTGACCAATTGATCACGAACACGAGTGGATGCATGAATTTAATTGGAGGCAAATAAGAAGATGAAATCAAACAAAAACTTTACTAGAAAATATTTAGAAATAACTACATTTTTTTATTAAATTTATGATGAGTTTATTGGTAGATGAGTCCTTTTTTTGTGTGATGTTAAAGTAAGGTAGATGACTATTACATCTTTAATAGCATGGTTATGGATTCCATTTATTTATTTATTTATTTATTAATTTTTATCTACGATATAGATTTGATGTTGTTAAAGAAAATTTTCAATTTTCAATAAATTAAATGAACAAGATAATACCATTTGTATAAAACAGGTTACAATATATATGTACAATTATACACATATCAGAAAAGTAATGGACTTCAATCAGAACAAAGAATCTCAAGCTACATGTTGGAAATGGTTTCTTTAAAACAAATTTTAGTATATACTTACGTATGTACCTTAGGATACACAATGTAGAGTAGTAGTTGTAGTGCTAGAGATGACTAATGAGTCTATATAAGACTGAGTATTTGGTGCTTAATTTAGGGCCGGCTCAACATTTACGGAAGCCTAGAACAAATACTAAAATGAGGGTCTTTTTCAAAAGTTAAAAAAAAAGAAGCATAAAACATTAAGATAACAGTAATTGTAAGGTTAGAACTATTTGCACGATAAATAAAATAAAAAAAAAACTTGCAGACCATAGATGTAATAAGGTATTACAATCATATATATTTTAAAATTTGAGGGCCCTATTGGATTGGGCCCTAAAGCGATAGTTTCAAAATATTTCCCCTTAAGTCTGCCCTGGTTTAATCTCCTAAACAAGATACCGGTAGGTGTTTATTAAGTGAAAAAGAGAGCTCGTTGTCACAACCTGCCCAAATATATATTGATGTATGTATGTGGAACAACTTACCCTTTACCTTTGTTTCTTCTTCTAGAATGGTGAGTTTGGTTTGTCGCCAGTTGAACTCCTGAGATGTTTCTTAGGGCTAGTGGATATTCTTGAGACTTACGGTCTTGAGCATATGACTTATGAACAACTTAAAGATAATCAACACATGACATATCTCTCACATTCTCGAGTTGTTCATAGTTACGATACTATGTTCGACATATGAACCATTACTTACAATATAAACACATAAGAAAAATATATATTTTTTCTATCTACAAATTATACAACTTTTTTACCAACAATTTCAGTTCACTTTAGACTAACTAACAAACAACTAGTATATTAAAAGAATCTAAAATATAACAATGATATTATGACAATGAGATTCTTACAATAAAGAGCTGGCCTAACAACCATGCATATATGAAAATCCATCATCGATACCAATTACGGATCTAGCTCAAAACTTTAGAGAAGGGGTTTTTTTGTCATACTTTTATACAATAATGAAAAAACGATAATAAATAAAGTTAAACAAATATCTAATACTCTATTAGATTTGTCCTCTTCGGGTTTTTATAATTTGAAATTGAGCCATTACATCGTCATCTGTTATTTTATCAAATGTTTCTCTTTCGATCGCACAAACTAGAGCATTGTTAAAATACTCCTCACCCACTTGACTGCGTAAATCTATCTTGACAAACTTCAATTTGGACAAACATCTTTCAACGGTTAGGAATGCCACCAATAAAACCAACACTAACTTCAATATCCGCTAAACCAAAGGGAAAGAACTATCTTTTTCGGTTTTCACCATCAGACGAGTAATGCCACATATTCCGTTTCGTCTCACAAATATCATCCTCTCTTAAAGTATGATAAAACACCTAAAGATCACCCAAAAGACACCATCTTTCTTTTGTACTAAAATCATCCTAACAAAAAATATCGCTATCTTCGATGTGCCAAGCTTAGAAAACCAATCGCAAGGATCTAAACCCGACATATTTTCTATCAAAGTAGTTGTTAACTCATTGAATCAATTTTCATATTTTGGAATTTGCATATCCAAAACCGCATTAAACATGTCAACTTCAAAATGTTGTCGGTTAGTAATGACATTCTTTCGGTTTCTTGGATCTCCATAACTTTTTTTTCTAGTCTAACATCGCAATATTTTTATTATTCACAAAAGAAGTCACTTTTACTAACTTCGAATTAAACATATTTTACCTTAAGTCATTCAATGCTCTTTTTGTTCCGTTTATTAACTTAACCACTTTGAATAAGTCTTGATTTTTTTTTTGCCGAAAATGTTTTGAGAGAGCCTTTATGTGGCCTAAAACATCTTCCATCAAGTGAATTTATATAACAAATTCAAGTTTTTAAAAACACGATAGAATACCTTAGAATACCTTTTGCGTTAAATCGTTGTTGCGTGCAATCTCCTTCTTTTTTAAAATGTAGAAGTATGACAACAACTTATGTAAATAATCTATGTAAACTTATGATTGTTCAATGAAGTGAATCCCATCATGTATCTCCGACTCTTACAATGGAAACCTCATGGTATAATCCTGTTTACCTTTAAAAGTCTCTCTCTCTCTCTCTCTCTCTCTCTCTCTCTCTCTCTCTCTCTCTCTCTCTCTCTCTCTCTCTCTCTCTCTCTCTCTCTCTCTCTCTCTCTCTTATCTTTTGGTTTGCAAGAAGTAGCAATTGTATTAAGAACTACAGAAATGTATTCATAAAAAGCCCATCCATAATGTAATGTGTTTATGGATTGTCAAACTCTCCTCACGTATTGCTTGCACCATCATAACCTTGACCCTTACTGTTTGAACAAAAATAAACTATAACACAAATCAAATGATCTCTACTAAATTTAAGCAATGAACATATGAAACTTATTACTTACTTGATCTATGCTCAACTAGTTATTTGCTAATAAAGGAACAATGACTTCTTTAAAAGTTGAAGATGATGTGATCGTCACATAAACAATTCCAATAAAACTCTCTTTAACAACCTCGAGGTTATCAACACATCTCACAACTACAATGATTTGTTCCTTTAGAGAGACGTCACTAGACCCCCTACTAAAAACCCCAACACAACATCTTTAATTTCTTCGCAAATGATTTTGGTTACTTCTTTCGAAAAGCACTCGATAACATTTTTTTTTGTATTGAATGAGTTGTCAGTTTATTATTCTTTTTTTGCATTCCCTAATGTGTTCTTACCAATACCCTGGATGTTTTCACTAATCAACTTTAAACTGAAAGAAAAGGCCCTTTAGATAGAGATTATGTCGATCCATCATGACCATGAAAAGATAAAGAATTTTTCAATAAGAATTTAACATTACGAACATAACTACTTAATTAAACCCAATTTGCAATAGTTTCTTCGTTGTTTGCTTATTCAGTGCCTCATGAATGGATCACTTTTGTTTCAAGAGATTGTCACATTTTTGCACCGCCTTATTATGATAATTGTTAATATTCCCTTGATATTCTTTGAAGGGGGCATTTTTATTCCAATCAAAAAAGCCTTTAGATGTAAAGGTGCCCCTTCCACCTTGATTACCAACATCTTCTTTAAACAAGTAACAAGGTAAGAAATATGCTTTGTCTACTTAAGTATTACTAGTAGGTAACCCGTGCGTTACATCGGGATTTTATGTGTGTAAGATTATTTGTGTGCACTTCGTTACCATCCAATGTCACGATCATTGACGTGAAAGAAAAAATGGTGTTATAAGCAAGTATGTTTTTCATAAACATTTTTCCAAACATACTTGAGACATGTCCCAAAGTTATGCCCAAATCTCAAATACTAAACAAATGGGCCACATACATGAGAGTACTCATACTTGACCAGCAAAACCTAGAATTTAAACGACTATAGTTTATTGTGACCAATCTAGATGCCTAGTTGAAAGTAAAATGACCAAACGCATCATTACAAACCTTTGTAAATGTAACCCAATACACACAAAAAATGCACTTTATAAGTCATCTTTCAATATGCCATAAATTCCTTCTGAATTTGTAAAAGGTGTTGACCACAATATAGTGAGGTTTGATTTGGACACCCTTTATGATTTTGCGGCTATCATTTCCGAATTCCCATTCATGAGCCATACCGTTTGTTGTATAAAACATCATGTTGATCATATCGAACATATACTTAGTTATATAACTAAGAAACTGTAGCCATGGATGAACATACAACATAATATGGGATATTTTGTCGTGATGTAATTAAGCAAAATAAATAAATTAGCATCATGAACTTACTAAGGGAGAACGGGACGCCTACCGAAATGTCAACGGGTACCAACAACCAGCACGGTATCACCGTCGCCATACACACTGGTAGTGGTCCCGTGGACCGTTTTGCTGGTTATGGTTACCGTGCTGGTACCGGTTGGTTTGTTGGTTTTTATAAAATGCAAAATTTTCAATTTACCCCGTGTGTTTTAGTGTTATTTAATTTTACCGTTTGTTTCATATGTTTACTGTTTAAATAAATCAAAAACATAAATAAAGGACATTTCATTAAACATAAAAATTAAAATTACATAAACCAAAGAAAAATAAATTTAAGGTTGGCGCAACAAGCGCCATGTCTCAACATTGTCGAATTGTTGGCCGTAAAGAGCCTCATACTCATAGCTTGTGAAGCCGATAGCCAACTCGTCATCGAGGTCCGGATCGTCCCTCATCGTTTGCTCGTAGAGGGTGGTCCACCTCGCACACTTGATATTGAGATCCTCCCACTTGACTTGGAGGTCTCGGATGGTCTTGATGGTGTTGGTGCCCACGTGTTGGATGAAGTCGCTAAACACGTGAGCACAAAACACATATGGGGGGTAGTCTTCGCCTTCGTCCCCCGTAGTTCTTGAATTTCGGGGTCGTTTGTGGCGTCCTTGTGGCAAACCACAAGGGCCATTTCTTCATCTTCGGTCCACGGATTCATTTTTTGTGTGTTTGGTCTTTTTAAACCGTGGTAAGTTGTGGTTTTTAACCCCACGGTTTGATCACTTTATATACCACGACGGTGACATTGTTAAATTTAATTCACTGACCGTTTAGTTTAGTCAATTCAAACTAGTCGACGGTTTCCAAGATAAAAAAAAATAAATTTGGCTAACCGTTTGGTGGGACGGTTGAAATAGTAGAAATAAATGTAAAAACCGGATAAAAAATGTAAAAAATAAAAAGTTTGGGTATTTAAATGAATAAATAAAAAAATCAGTGAAGTGCTGCCTACAAAAACGTGTTTCAGTGAAGTAAATCAGTGAAGTGATGTGCCAAAACATGATTGGTTAAAATCAGTGAAAATTTTAAGACATTCTACAAGCACCCCTTAAACCCTAATAAAAGGACATAAATCTTTATTTCTTAGTCTTTGATAAAATCCTACTGAGCCTGCATAGACTTTTTATATGGGCTGAAGGCAATTAATTTTTTTTATGTAATATAGTAAGTGTTTTTTAAAAGAAAATCCATAAACTTTATTAAACATTTAAACCTAATATTTTATTCATTTTAAAGTCATTAACAAATAGGAAGACGTTTATGCTTAAAATTGATTTTGAGAAGGCCTATAACAACGTCAACTAGAATTTTTTGCTTTCTATTATGTCTCAAATGGGCTTCCCGTTAATGTGGTGTCGTTGAATTAAAGGTGTTCTTGATTCCTCTAGAGCTGCAGTCCTAGTGAATGGTTCACCCACGTTTGATTTTAAGTGCGAGAAGGGTCTCCGTCAAGGTGATCCGTTATCGCCTTTTCTATTCTTAATTGTTATGGAATCTCTTTCGTGTTTATTGGAGAAAGCTAAAGAGATAGGCGTTTTTAAAGGTATTTGTGTTGGGGAGAATGAAGTGGTGTTGTCACATCTTTTTTATGCGGATGACGCTCTAATTTTAGGGGAATAGTCGCGAGATAATATTCAGGGCATTGCTAGAATTCTTCGGATCTTTTATCTTTGTTCTGGCTTTCGAATCAATCTTCATAAATCAAATCTTTTTGGAGTTGGTTTAGAAGACTCGGAGGTGGATTCCATGATGGAATTTTTGGGTTGTAAAAGAGGAGGTGTTCCTTTTGTTTACTTGGGTATTCAAGTGGGGGCCAAGATGACTCGTGTTGGTAATTGGAACCCAGTTATTGAAGTTATGAGAAATCGGCTTGCATCTTTGAAAGCGAAGAAGTTATCGATTGGTGGTTGTTTGGTTTTGATTAAGTCGGTGCTTGAAAGTTTACCCGTTTATTACCTTTCGCTTTATAAAGCTCCCAAAAAAGTTATTGATATTATGGAAAAATTAATGAGGCGTTTCTTGTGGGCGGGTTCTAGTGAAGAAAGGAAGATCCAATGGGTCGCTTGGGAGATCATTACTACACCAAGAAAGAAGGGGGGTTTAGGCGTTTCAAAGATTCAAGAGGTTAATGATGCGCTTCTTTTGAAGTGGACTTGGAGATTTAAAAAAGAAAGCAATAGTTTGTAGAAGAAAATTATAGTGGGTTGTCACGGGTCTAGTAGGTTGTGGGCTTTATTACCATGTAATGTCGTGGCTTGTAATAAATGGAAACAAATTGTTAAAGTGGGTGAGAAAACACTTGCTAATGGTGCGGCTCTTAATTCATACTTTGAGACTATTCTTGGTGACGGTAGATCTATAAACTTTTGGGGGATATTTTGTCACACCACGACAAAGGCGGAAACACGTGGCGCGACGGTTCAAAAGCATAAAGTCAAGGTTATTGCTAAACACAAGTAATTTAAGAAAATGGGTCATTTATTATGACGTCAAATCAGTTTCAAACATTACACAAAAGTTAATTGTTTTTGAAATAAACATAGAGGTTTCTCATATATATCCCAAATGCCTTGGGAAATAAAAGTGAAACCCCACAAAAGTTCGACGTCGCATTGGAGATTCTCCGACCCTGCTCGCCTGATCTTTCATCGTCTAGTTACCTGAAAGATATGTTTAAAAAGTTTCGTCAATATAAATATATTGGTGAGTTCACAGGTTTTCAGTTTCTAAAACTTGAATACTTGGGAATACCATGTTATGACAATATATAGGAGTTGCAAATTCCTATAAATCTACTTGAGACTATAATCAAACCAAGACATATAATAATTGTGCCCCGCTCCAAGTCGTTACTCGGTTTCCCACGACTTAAGTTTAGAATATTTGCACCCCAGGCATAACCTAATGCAAAATCGACGCTATCGATTAGGGGTGGGCCTTGTCAGGCACCAATAGTACTATTCGAATATTCCTCCGGTTTCCATTTCCGAATAAATGATTATAGAGGCGAGGACTCAACCCCGAGTGGCGGTCACACCTCAAGTATTAAATCCGTCAAACATTATCCCTAACATATCTTTCCCCCGGAAAACGTAAAAATAGTTTAAAATGGGGCCGTGAAACTCACCTGAAACTGCGTCTGGCTCAATAGGGTGGATAGCAAAGGGGTGGTCTCGCACCTACAAACGTCCTAGACGTATAAGTCACTATTCCTATAGTGCATGTGCCTTGGCAAGTTGTACACCCAACTCCCGACCACAAGTTGTTCCAAATCCCGTTTAATTAAGCGCGTATCCTAGGTTTTGTTGGCGTTACATTACCCTTTGTGTTACAAGTTATATATTACTCTTGTTAACATTTCTATAACTTGTATCTTATTATCATCGACTCGACTTCACTTAACATATAATTATTTTCCCATTTAAATAATTATACCTAAGATCGCATCGCTCGATATAATATATATTTCAATCCTCGACCCGACTCACTTTGCCGCACATTTGTTTTCCCATTTAAACAAATATACTAAGATCTTGTCGTTCGATTGTATATTCTTAACGTCCGATTCAACTCACCACACCGTATATTTACTTTCCCATTCAAGTAAATATACTAGGATTTCGTTGGTACGACATACACATATATATATCCTTGTCTTCTCGTCGCGGCTTTCCTTCCCGCATATCTACTTTCCCATTAAGTAGATATACTAGAATCTTGCCGAGACGAGCGTACAAATATATATAAATGTGTAATTTTTCTTGTTAAGTACATACGTTTGTTTTAACGTCTTATTCGTTTGTGTCATGTGTTTCTCCCACGAATTAATCCTCCAACACTTAGGAAAGTGTTTATTTGTTTTCACCCATAATGTATATATATTTTACTTCTTAAAATATATATTTTTCTTATCTTGCCGCAATGGCATTTTTCTCATGTTTGTCCGTGTACGGTTCGTTAACGCGTCTTAGTTCGATATCTTAACTTGATTAGTTAATTTTTCCAAGTTTTTCCCAACATGTATTTTATAGAAATATTATCCATATTTCTTCCTCTTTTCACATGTTACTTGGATGGTTAAAATACTTATGTATTTTTAACCCAACTTGTTAACTTAACTACAAAAATGTTTCCAACACTTTTATATTCCCATTTATATAAAAGTATTCATTTTTGTATAAGTTTCCCAAGTTTGTTTAATATTTTTATAAAATCTCTATTTTATAAAAATCCTTATGTTAAAACCCTTTATATTTTTATAACTTTCAAAAATACACTTTTATACAAAATACCCAAGTATTTCTACTAGTATTTACAAAAATCATCCTTAGACTTTAATACTTACATTTTTGACACCAAACTTTCCATACTTGTATTTTTGGACTAATAGTTTCTAAAATATCCATTTTAGTCCCTTAACTTTCAAAGTTACAACTTTAGTCCCTTAACTTACAAAAGTTGCATTTTTCCACTCTAACTTCCAAAGTTAGCATTTTTCACTCAAAATAGTTAACTTTGAAGATTCAACTTTTTATTGGTAAGTTATTTTTGTATCAAAACACTTATGTTAGTCTTATATTCCATATGGAAGACTAATTATATGTGTGTTTTATGTATTTGTCCATTTTATCAAAATTTCATTCATCTAAGTAAGCTAGCTTAGATTTTCCATCTTATTCATTTATGAACTTCTAACATGTTTTACCACATATTATAACTTAAATGATCATAATAAGATGAATTAAAGTTAGTTTTAACATATTCAAGTTCATTTCAAAATCTTAACCAAAACATCTTCCTACTTAGTCTTACATGTAAATTTTATATATTTTCAAGACTAATACATCATCATCAACAAATCCATGGTTTATTTTCATATCTTTAATCTTCCATTTTACACATGAAAACTTATTAAAGATTATGTTCAAAACCATTTTTAAACCCTTCATGTACAATTTGCTACTAGGAACACATACATGAATAATAACAATCAAAAACAAGATTAAGAAGCTTACTACTAGCACAAGGCTAGGGAAGACAAAAACCTTGAATTTGAGAGGGGTTTAGTGTGTTCTTCCTAGTGGTTTAGCTCCAAGCTCTTGAAACACACAAAAGGGGTTTGGATGATGGATGATTTTAAGTGATTTGGAGATGTAAAAAACTTGAAAGAACAATGTGTGTGTGTGTATGGAAACCCACGGCCAAGAGAGGGAAGAAAGGGGGATTGTTTTGCTTTGCTTTTGAACTCTCTAACACATGTTATTTATATAATTATCACATGTAATGATACTAAAGATCCAAGAGATCTTATGGAAGATTATGTGTGTACTTGGGAGATTTTGAAAAGAGGATATGTGTGTGCATGTAATGTGCCGTATGTATGTATGTATAGGCATGAGTTTTCTTGCAAATCTTAGCTAATCTTTATAAGGCATCATGATCCTACTTACAAGACTTAACAAGGCATGCTTCTACTAGTGTCATGATGGTTTAGTGGTGTGTCTTGGACTCTTATGGCCTAATGGCCAAAAATTTTGATCAAGGGGACAAGGTTTAGTTGCTTTTTGTACTTGTGTTTACTCATGCCTTTTCTTACACCTTTGTCTTTACATAGGGCATGCTTTACCTAAGCATAGGATATTATTATTATTAATACAACACTTGGATATAACAAGGCCCTTAGGCCGGCCCTTAGAGGGGTTTGGGTGGGGCCCACAACTTCAAATATTTACCCATTGTTTGTTATGTTTAATCCCCCGTCGTTCGGGTGTCGTTCGGGTATTTTTCGGGTTTTAATCACGCGTTATCCGGACATTAAATATACCTTTAATAACCCTTAAATATAGTCTATTTTAAGCGTTGATTGGTTATTTAGGCCTTTACCGGGTGAATTTATGAGTTTTACGCGTATCGGGTGCGGTACGCGCATTTTATTCGTTACCGGGAGATTTGTACAAGACGTTTTCATTTATGGTTTTGGAGTTCCAAAACTCATTATATCTTATGAAAATACCCTTTATTTTATATCCTGGGTGTCCGGGATTCATTTCGTTTATTTAATTATTACCGGGTAATTGCCAACGTCCATACCGGATAGCTTATTCGCACATGATCCAATCATGCTTTACCATTAAACGTATGCATTCCTATGCACTATTTGGAAATTGCTATCCCCTAAGGCCTTGATAATTAAATCACACATAATTGCATTTAATTACGTTAATCATATATTAATTAATTGTACGAAATTACCTTATTTTTGCCGGTTGTTACATATTTGGTTACGAGAAGAACCCCTTAGAAAGATTTATCCACATTTGTTTAGACTTGAAAAAAATAAACGGGTCAAGGTGTTGGATAGAATTCATGTTGTGAACAATACTAAATCCATGGCTTGGGAGTGGAGATCAAGTCTGTAACATCGCGAATTTCCCCTAATTTTTTTATGATAAAAAGAATGTATTGTTTTAAACAATATATGTTTTAAATACCTTAAACTAATAATTATTTGTATCTCGACACTTTTGTACGTTTTAAAAATATTTCGATTCACTTTCGGGCTTATATAATCATATTATGAATTTAGAATAATATAGTTTTAGGGAAATAATTGCCAAAAAAAGATTTGTGTGGACCGGGACTCGAACCCGCGTCCACAGCCAACCAACACACAGTGACAACCAGCTAAGCCAACTATCATCTTGTGTAGTATTTCAGAAGAAAATAAACTTAACACACTCCATAAATTGATCAGTCAAAGTCCTAGTCAAAGTCTTAGTCAAACAGTCAAAGTCTTAGTCAAATAGTCAATTCATCATAAAAACCTTACTTTATGGTGTTGACTAATTTTAATGGCTAATTGAATCCAAAACTAGTATAAAAACCCACCTGTAACACCCCAACCGATGGCGGAATCATCGAGGTGCCACGTAGTGACGATTGTTCAAAAGCTCATGGTACTAAAATGTAAATATTATTGAATAATCAAAATTGTCTTACATGGAAATGGAAATTACATTGTCGAAATGAAATGTAAATATTGAAATAACTGAATTGAAATAAAACACTAAATGTCTCTTGCTAAAGCACTAGATCAAACTGCACCTGAAACATGTACAAAAATAGGTTTGGTCAACATATGAAATGTTGGTGAGCATTCCTAGATTTGATATATATAGTAGGTTAAAAAGTTATACAATTCAAGTGCAAGCTACAGTGCAAATATGTAAACCATGTATCAAACAAATGAGCGAAATCAACCCTGTGACTGTATAATGTACTGTATGAACTGTAGTGTACTTATCCAACAAATGGATAATAACTTAACAATGGCCACGGATTCTCCGATGAAAAAGGGGGAGAATCAACCTAGGCGGGTTGTCAATCCAAATAGCGCTATCCAATGTTAAGGTCGGCTTGTACCATGTTAATGATTTCACTAAGTACAAATGTAATCCACATGTAATGTCTAAGCATAAAGCACGTTGTAAGCAATGCACATAGTACTAGAATTGTATTGTAAAAATGTAAACTTGTATTTGAAATTGTAATAGTGTACATGTAACACCCCAAAAATGTATAAAAGCAAAAAGGGGTAGGAATACTCACAGTTCACGTAATAACTTGAATTTGAACTTGGACAACGAAATATGAATTGAGATTACTCCCAAATGATTAACCTAAAGTAATTGATAATGTGTAAGGAAAATGACTCTAAGATATATGTATTTCTAGGGCTTCGAATTGGGGATAAATGTTTGTTTGATTATCATTAAAATATTCGCCAATTGAGAGAAATTTAGTAAATAAATAACCAAAAATCTTTTTATGAAATTTAAATTTAAGATGGTCACAAGAATGTGTTTAAAGTGTAAAAATAATTTTTATAAAATTATTTTCTTTAAAATAGATTATTAAATCTATTTATTACAAATTGACAAACTTTAACTTTAATAATTAAAAATACTAAAATTAAAGAATTATTATTTTAAAAATCATATTTCTGTTCTAAATGGATAGAAATAATTTATGTAAAATTTTGGTGCAAAAATATTGTAAAATGAATTTATTATGATTTAATTATGATTAAAACTAACAAAAATTGATTAAAAATATTAAATAAATGATTTTTCAAAATTAAAAATCATTTCAGTAAAGTTTCACTTAATACAAACTCAGGATAATTTTTGTAGGATTTAATAAAGTTGTTTTGATATATAAATGGATTTTTATAAATATAATAGCATAAAAATGATTTAATTATTATAAATATTAAATAAATGAATTTCTGAAAAATAAAAATTGTAATTAAAACTTTTATCTCAGATTAAACAAATATAATTTTTTTAGAATTTATAAAATAGTTTTGATATTTTAAAATGAATTTAAAAGATTAAAAGATTTAATATATATATATATATATATATAATTGTTTAAAAAGAAAAGAAAAGAAAAGAACAAAAACGGGGCTGTGCCGGGACTCGAACCCGGTTCCCCTCTGCATTAAACCCAGATCACAACCACTTGGCCTAGGCCGGTGGTTGTGATATTTCCTGTTTAAAAATAATTAAATACACACGCGAAATCCAGTTTATCCCCAATTTCATATGAACGAACCCTAGAATTAGCAATCAAACAATTCAGGAACCTTGAGCCCGATTAATGATGGGGCTATTGTTGTTTGATAGCCGACTAATGAAACCCACAAAAGAAAAGTTACTCACAGTGATGTTTCACGTATGATTGTCGGGTCAAAGCAAAAGTCAAAAGACGAACAAGATAATAATAATTAGGGTGTTTCAGGGATAATTGGAGGTTGAGAGAGAGGTGTGAGCGAGTAATCAAGGATCGTAGGTGGTCTATATATACAGAGGATCAAAGGGTAAGGTTAATTGGAAAGTTTGACCACGTTTAAAAGTCATACGCGTATGGTTTAAAATTTGGTCAATGATTTGTTATAATTGACGTGTAATTTAGTTGATGATGGCCGGTAATCACGCTATTAATCCTTATATAAATTTAGACACGCGAATTTGAATGGTCAAAATTGAAAAGAAAGAAAAAAAAATTAAAACATCATGTTCATATCTGCTGCTGTACACGAAGGAGGAGAAAAAGGAAAGGCTAAGGTGTACTTAAATATAATTGACATTGATATAATAACAACAAAAGTCTGTGGACCAAGTGGTGGGAACGTGGATGTGTGTGTGGAGGTGGTCCGGTTCGAGCCTCAGCGGGGGCAAGCTTTTCTTTATTTTTTTTTTTTAACAGTGAAGGGAAGGCTGAGTTGGGCTCTTGGTGGGCTGTTTGGGTTGGGCCAGTCTTGGATTGGGCTTAGGAAATAAGGAAGGGATATTGGGCTGCTGTTGGGTTTAATAAGGGTGGGTTAATGTGGTTATCACTAAGATAAGTTTGTGTTGTTTCTATATGTATATATGTATATTTTTTTTTACACAATTAAACTGATTATTATTATTATTATTATATAAAATTATATATATATATATATATATATAATGAAAAAGTGACGGATGTCACACCACCTATGACCCATTATACTTTGCACCTCTAAATCGATTGTTTCAATCCGATTAAACTTTCCCTCATACCCTTCTTCTATAGTCTATTACTTCTACAATTGAAGCTTTGATTATAAGCTCTTGTAATTGGCGAATTGGAAGCTTGATATTCTTTCTTTTTCGACTAGCTACGTTGTTGAGTCTTTGGGATTCGCCTCGCATACATTCACAACACTTAGAGGATAATTCACCTTAGCCAATGTGAGTTTACATAGCCCCTTTTCTCTTTTACATTTTTGGGGTGAAACATGTTTAAACATTTTATACTATCATTTACTCATACTTACTCGTAATTCAAATACAATATCATTCTATCATTTGACTGTAACAAAAAGACACAGTACAATCATTAACAATGATCAAGCCGCCTGTTTAGTGCTATAGGTCTGACAAACCCATCCCCCCGCATAAATTCAGGGATGATCGATAACAGTAACAACATTTAACTAACTTGCGAGTTAGTCATCAGTCGACACAAGGTTTGATTGTACAAAGACGCATTGTTACATGTCGGAATCATACTCTATCATCATACAACTGTGATTTTTGTACAAACTATTGTTATCAATTATATTCAAAAACCTATGTATTCTCACCAATTTTGTTGACCCAAATATTTTCAAACTTAACATGTTTCAGGTTCTACTTGCTTGAAGATTTGAATTAATGTTTGAAGATGTGTGCATAGTATTATTCATTCTGATGTACGAATTCTTGTAGAACAATTGTATGTAATTTATTTAAATCATTTAATGAAATTTATTATTCACCATGAGCTACTAAACAATCATCAATACGTGACATCCCGATGTTTCCGCCATCGGTTGAGGTGTTACAAAGTCCTACATCTAATGTGGAAGTGGCAGAACTGTTTGGTCTTCTTGATGATATCCATGAGTTGGTTTGGAAAGGGGGTCAAGATATTTGGAAATGGAAGCCTCAAAGTGACAGTATCTTTTCGGTCTCTTCTGTTAAGAAGCTATTTCACAATAACTCGATAGTCGTTGCATCTCAATCGATAAAATGGAAGTGTTGGGTTCCGTTGAAATGCAAAATCATGGTGTGGAGGGCTGCGCGAAATCGGCTTCCCACAATTTTGGAACTTTTGAAGCGTGGAGTGTCTATACAACAAACCTCCTGTGTTCTTTGCCACTATGATTTCGAAACGGCTGGACATCTATTCACGGGATGTGGTTTTTCTCATGAAGTTTGGAGTCGAGTAGAATCTTGGTGCCGGCTTAGTCCTCTATTATTATTCGATGTCACGGACCTCTTAAGGCTTGCGGAGGAACACTCGAATGTGAAGGATATTAGATACGTCATTAGAGGCATCGTATACACTACTATGTGGGCTTTATGGAACGAACGTCATGGTCTTATTTTTAGCAAAACAAAGCGACGCCCAATCGAATTTTGTACCCTTTATACTCAAATGTACAGCCGCATTTTTTTTACCTTTTTATCACTTACAGAGTTACAGAAGTTATTCTTAGGCGTAAGATGATCACTAACAGTGGTGATTCTTTTAACATGTTTACTTCAACACCCAAGCCCTTATGGCTACTTGGGCAACCCAATCCTTCTACAATTTAAATAAATAACATCATAAGAGAATACAAATATATAAAAATTATAACAAATAACAAACAAGCTAATATAATAAAACAGAAATACCTCAAACAACTTTGTAGCACATTATGAAGACCACGTGCAAGTGTGTACCCATTCCAACTATATGAGCGACAGGGCCGGTCCTGAAATTTTGAGGTGCCCGGGCCGAACTGCAAAAATTGTGCCCTTAGCCTTAGCTTTAGACCTTAACGAAATAAATAATATAAACTATTTTTTTTAAGTTACGATTGAAGTAATATCAAATTGATGGATCAAATTTTATTTCCTACTTAGATTGTAGTCTAACAGTAACAAACTCTCGTGGGGGAGGTTAGGAGTTTGAATCCCACAAAGTATGAAAATATAAATGGGTGAAAGTTTGAAAATTAAATAAAAAAATTGTTTCATAACAAAACTAAAAGTTAAAAAGGAAGTCAAAACCAACCGGCAAAAAGTAAAAACAACTAAGTATGAGCCTTCTTCATTTCATCTTCTCTAGTCCTACACTTATTAATAAACCTGTAATTTTTTTTTCTCAAACCACTTTATTTTCTTTTTTAATTCTTAGCCTCTCTTAACATTTCTTTACTTTCTGTTTTATATAAGGAATAATGGAAATAAATAATCCCAACTATTAACCATTGGCCAATAACAGTCTTAACTACGAAAATTACCAATAGTGGTCCCAACTTTCGACATATTGGAATATAATGGACCCAAACTAACGGAGGTCTAACTCCGTTAGTGTGATGCTGACGTGACATCCTAGGTGGCAAGATGATCCTACGTGGCATTTGACGTGGCATCTTAGGTGGCAAAATGATCCTACGTGGCATCCTATGTGGCATCCTACGTGGCATGCCATGTCAGCACCACACTAACGCCGTTAGTTTGGGTCCATTATATTCCAATATGTCGAAAGTTGGGACTACTATTGGTAATTTTCGTAGTTGGGACTGTTATTGGCCATAGTCAATAGTTTGGATTATTTATTTCCATTATTCCTTTATATAAACTATCATTAACTTTTATTAATACTTGATTAACAATTTTGGGGCTCAAACACACAAAATTCCATCGAAATAAGGACATCACTGTTAAGAAAACTTGGATTGCCGGAGGGCCAATGTGCCCTCAAGAAATTGGGCCCAGGCCGGGAGTCCTCCCCACACCCCTTAAGGCCGGCCATGATGAGCGATACATGTTGAGGTCCTTTACGTATGTGCTCTCCTTTCACTTGTATATCACATTATAACCCCAATTTTGTATAATTCGCATCGTTTCTTATGCAAATATTATGAACCAATGTGATTTATTAGTAAGGAGTTCACAATATGGTCATAAAAACTGAACCCGCCAAGCAAAAGTCCATGCCGCAAGAAGCATAAAAAAACATGAACAAAAAATAGAAAAAATAAAATTACCTATATCAAGTCCACGCTGCTGTAAAGGTGTTGTGTTCTAGTGGAGTTGCTCCCTTTGGGGATTCTACCATGAAAGCCCTCATTGATAAACATCAAGTGTTGCCTCCTCCGTCCTTGCCCTCTAACTCCGACATCATGCCCGCACTTGTTGTGGATGAGGACTGTGTACTCCGGTGCATCCGATCTTTCCCTAAAGGGACCTCCTGCGTGTAACATTTGATATTTTTCCATAATTTTGTTTTTCTAATAAGTTAATTTCAACCTTGGGGACTTAATGTGACAATAAATTTATTATGGAAAACTTCAAAAAAAAAAAAAAAAAAAAAAAAAATCTTAACTTAAACATATCGTTAAGGGTAGAATCATAATACCATGAAAGTTCAAAACTCTAAAAATAATATATCCGATTTATTATGTCAATTTTTTTTAAAACGATTCAAATCCACCGTATACCGATTCTAATCCACTTGTCAAATTGTCTATTTAGTATTATTATGTAGTAGTAGTAACAAAACACATAAAACAAAAAAAAAAAAAAATTACATACATATGTATGTTGACCAATTTAAAAAAAAAGAGAAGTAATTTAAATGGGAAAGAATATGTGAATTTCTTTTGAAAATGGTAAACGACAAATATGGAGCATTTAATTTTTTTCCTCTCTTGTTCACAAATTTATGCAAGGTTATTGCAGAGAGTTTCGCTATAATGTCTAGCCAGTTTTTATAACCATTAAAGAAATTTTAATAATTTGAAACCGACAATATCATTACCATAATTAAAACATATTGTGGACAACTGATCGAGTTGTGTTTATAACCTCAACCTCGTCTTCGGATAACCACACTACGCATACCCCTTCAACGACAAACCAATCGTCACCTCCTACCGCCTCTCTCTCACCATCTTCGGATCAACCGCTCTACCGTGATCACCACCAATCGTCACCTCCTACCGCCTCTCCCTTCGGTTTAACCGCCACGACTACTCGCCACCTACACGGTACCGTCGTTTAACCATTTGTTCAATCCTTCAAGCCACACACTATATCTTGCTAACCATATCTGACAACATTGTGTACCACCTTCGTGATAAGTCTTTAAGATATACCGCCGCAACACAACCGTCTGCCACGAACCTGACTCGTCTCTACTTGCATCTAATAACTTCTCGCCATCTGAATAGTGTGATTCTAATTCAGGTTAGCCTCCATTTTGAAAATGTTTAAATCTTAAGTATGATGACTCGTTTTGATTTTTCGGCGACTACAAACCATTACGATAATTGAGTTTTTGATATACTATTCCGACTAACGAAGTCATGTTTATAGCTTGTTAAGTTATGGTATTTTTTAGACGAATGATACAACCCTCAATGAGGTTAAACCATATTTGTTTTGAGCTCATAACCATGTAAATCAAATAATTTCCAATTCGTATCACCTTGTGGTTAGTCCTCATATATTTGACCAAATTTTCAATCAATGTATCTTTATTTATTTAAATACTAAAATTCATATCCTGGAACAATATAGTTAAAGTTATCACTTAAATTTTATAACATGTATAATGTAGTTTATTAATTTTCAACGAGATACGAGTAGCCTAACTCATAACTTTGTGACTTTTCAAAATCTTGAATATGTTAGAAAAAGATTTAATTAAGATAGTAGGGATATGGTTATGTAATAATAAAGTGGTGTAGTATATATCCCTGAAAATATTTTGCTATGGCTTGAATTATTTTATTTAATTTCACATGGATGGGTGAATAATAGAGAATCAATATTTTCTTCTTTCAAGTATAAGCAGTGTATAAAATAAATAAATCTTACCACATCATAACTTGGTATATACGAGATATAAGAAATGAGTTAAAATGATTTAACCAAGTAGCTAAACCTTTGATTACATAATGTATTAACACATTGTTGAACCTATCGTCAAAATAGTTAGTCAAGAGTAGTAAAGATCTCCGTCGCCGGACAATCAATGAGTCAAAGAATCATATAGTCGAATTATTTCTGATAAAATTTAATATAGGTTCAATCGTAATTCATTGATTCTCATTGATTTCTTACAAGGCCATCACTACAATCAAGGTGAGTATTTCCTATCCCCCTTTTGCTTTTATTCATTTTTGGGGTGTTACATGTACACTTATACAAATTACAAATACAAGTTCACATTTTTACAATACAATTCTAGTACTATGTGCATTTGCTTACAAACGTGCTTTATGCTTAGACATTACATGTAGAATACATTTGTACTTAGTGAAATCATTAGCATTGTACAAGCCGACCTTAACATTGGATAGCGCTATTGGATTGACAACCCGCCTAAGTTGATTCTCCCCCTTTTTCATCGGAGAATCCGTGGTCATTGTTAAGTTTTTATCCATTTAATTGGATAAGTACACCGCCGTTCATTTAGTACATTATACAGTCACAGGATTGATTTCGCTCATTTATATGATACATAGTTTACATATTTGCACTATAGCTTTGCACTTGAATTGTATACCTTTTTCAACTTACTATATGTATTTAAAACTAGGAATGCTCACCAACATTTTTTATGTTGACAAAACCTATTTTGTACATGTTTCAGGTGCAGTTTGATCTTAGTTCCATTGCATTGGATTTTAATGCTTGCTTTTAATTAAGTTATTTCAAATTTCATGTTTCGTTCAGACTTTTGTATTTGTTTTCCATTTCATCTATGTAAGATAATTTAAATTATTCAATAATATATTTACATTTTAGTACCATGTGCTTTTGAACAATCGTCACTACGTGACACCTCGATGATTCCGCCATCGGTTGGGGTGTTACATGCAGGAGGGACGGTTTGAGGGCCCAACATCTATTGGACGCCCTTAGCGGAGAGGGGTCTGTGGCTTCCACGGGTTTGCTCTCAGCTATTACTGAAGTCGTCAATTTATGGCTAGGGGGTTGTGTCACCGGGTTCTTGCTGAATTTATTGCTTTGGCCCCACTTACCCCTCTTCTGAAACCTGATAACGGGATCCGGCCCATTGCAATAGGGGCCATTTGGCGCAGACTGGTTTCTAAAGTGGCCATGAGGAAAGTTGGTAAGGAAATGGCTAAGTATCTGGGGGACTTCCAATTTGGAGTGGGGACTCCTAATGGTGCAGAGGCGGTGCTCCACAGTGCGAACAGGTTCCTTAACTCATTCCATGAAGACGGTTCTTTGGCTATGCTCACTGTGGATTTTTTCAAACGCGTTCAACATGATCGACCGCACTGCCCTTCTTCGAGAAGTTCTTCAGCATTGCCCGTCTATCTATTTGTGGGTCCAGTTCTTATATGCCCGGCCAGCTAGGTTGTATGTTGGTAATGATTGTATAGGGGCCACTACGGGGGTTCAGCAGGGGGACCCTCTAGGTCCCCTCCTTTTCGCCTTGGCATTACACCCTATGGTTCTCCGGGTGCAAGAAAATTGTAACCTTCCATTTCATGCGTGGTACCTTGATGATGGGACGATTATTGGTGATGCCACCGATGTTGCGAATGCCTTAAATATCATCTGGAATGAGGGGCCATCCCTTGGGCTTCAACTGAATATTAAGAAAACTGAGGTTTTTTGGCCGTCCTGTAATGGGGTGAAACTTAGCGACGGACTTTTCCCTAGTGGGATTGGTAGGCCAGAAAAGGGGGTGAAACTCCTTGGAGGGGCTGTTAGTCGGGACTCTTACTTTATACGGGAATTGGCAGGGCGGAGAGCCTCACGCGCGGTTGATTTTATGAAACTTTTGCCCTGCCTTAAGGATCCCTAGAGTGAACTCCTCTTGCTCAGATCTTGTATGGGGGTCGCTAAGTTGCTTTTTGGCTTGCGACCCTGCCAACCCGCCATGATGGATGAAGCGGTATCGTGTTTTGACAAGGGTCTGCGGGGAGCCATCGAAGACATAGTGGTATCTGGGGGTCCGTTCTTTGGTGACCTACAGTGGCGACTGGCATCTTTACCGATGCGTTTGGGAGGGTTAGGGCTCCTCTCAGCAAAGGATGTTGGAGTGTATGCGTTTGTGGCATCGCGAGCTCAATCTTGGAACCTCCAAGCCCACATCTTAAGGAATAGCGGGGTTGTCGACATGAACTTAGACTACGCACAGGCCCTCAAAAGGATAAACGACTATCTCCCAGGTTTTGATATGGACGGTTTTTCTAACAAGGACACCGCCCCCCCCCCCCCAAAGCCTCAGAAAACTTTGGCGAATGCCCTTTTTGGCAAAATCGCACAGAGCCTGGGTGAATCATCTGTCGCCCCGCCAAAAGGCTGTTATTGAATGTTTGCAAAGCCCCCATGCCCAAGATTTCCTGAATGTTATCCCAATCGAAGGTTTGGGCCAAACAATGTCTGGGGGGAATACAGGGCGATTCTTAAATATCGTTTGGTGATCCCCATGTACCACGAAGATGAGGTCTGTCCGATTTGTCGTAAGGCATGCTTGGACGAATACGGGGAACACGCGGTTCATTGCAAGGAGTTGTCTGGCTTCAAATATAGGCATGATTGGGTGAGGGACGTTCTTTGGGACATTTTAAGAAGGGCTGGGATCTCAGCCAAGAAAGAGGCTCCTGTGAATTTCCTCTCGGACCCCACAGAAGGGAGATCCACCCTACGTCCAGCAGACTTGCTTGTCTTTGGGTGGGCCGGGGGGAAACACGCTTGTGTCGACTTAACAGGCGTATCTCCGCTGGTTGGTTTGAGGGATACTGGTTTTGTAGCAGGGCAAGCGGTGCGGAAAGCGGAGGCAAAGAAAGTTGAGAAGCATGCTAAAGCCTGTGAGGAGAACCAACACGTTTTCGTACCCCTGGCAT
Source organism: Ambrosia trifida (assembly GCA_028751855.1). Taxonomy (NCBI): domain Eukaryota; kingdom Viridiplantae; phylum Streptophyta; class Magnoliopsida; order Asterales; family Asteraceae; genus Ambrosia; species Ambrosia trifida. The sequence continues at coordinate 93,150,235 of CM054126.1, forward strand.
TTGATACCTTTGGCGCTTTGGCACCGGAAGCCATCCGTTTCCTGACCAGAGTCCAACGAGTTATTCATAGCAGTGTCACGACTCCGGGGGGGGGGGGGCAGGGGTTCATTTTTAGTAGGCTAGGGTTTTCTGTCCAGAAAGGGGTGGCGGCGCAGCTTGTTGCCCGCCTGCCCGCTATCTTGATGTAATTTTTCGCGAATTTTAATGAAATGGAAAGATTAGCAAAAAAAAAAAAAAAAAGATTGACAAAAAAAAATAATAATAATAAAGAAACACAAAAGGATTTCAGACCATACGAAGAATATCTGATGTTGATTGCTGCCTAATGAGGACCAATTAAAACAATGTCACCATTGAAGCCATTAAAAATGTGAATAGAGCCATTCACAATGTCAATTGTGACAAAAAAATGTTTTATCAAATAACATGCTCAATAGATCAAAAGTCTGAATGATTACAAAGTAGGAGGTTGAAAAAGAAAAAATAAAAACCGAACCGAATTGTGAATTTGGTTTTTGGTTAGGTGTTTGGTTCTACAAATCTTGCTTATTAGAACAACCTAGCTGAATTTGATCAAATAAACCGAATAGTAACCGGTTTAATCGGATAACGCAGCCTATATGCTATGCAACACCGCAACTCTAAGTTTCACAAATCAAAGTCATATGAATATCATGAAGGATTGCATGTTCTTTATTTTCAACCAAATTAAAGACATAAAGAGATAGTCTTCAAGTTTAAATAATCATACTTTATGGATTGTTTTGGTTTGGGTTGACCAGCCAAAAATGTAAACAGATGTATTGACAAGTGTAAATTGACAACATTAAGAAATCTCGTGCAGGCCAAAATGGTTTGGTTTGCGCCGATCAGTCAATCACGTTTTGGCCTTCACTATAAAATTCAGTAAGCTATGAATTTACTGAATATATAGTTACAAACCTTAATTACAAAAATAACAATATATTGCCACTTAGTAACTGATTTAGGTTGTAAACATCTGAATATAAACAGTTAGTAATCAAATTGCCACTTCCATTTTCATTGAAAAACAACACAAATGAAGTAAATAGGTTATATCACGTACTTTTACCAAAAGAGCCAAATATCCAACCAGTGATGACAGTTTAAACTTCAAAGCACGCAGCAAAGGTCTTAATTACCTGTTAAAATTTAAAACATTTTTATGGTTATAAAATGTTGCTATATATGATAAATTTATGTTCTATATGCTGGATATTGTATTTACAAATATAGCATAAGCTGACCATATTAAGTTTTTATTTAGCAGTTAAGCTGTAACTTTCCAATGCAGAAGATGAAACCCATAGTTTATTGTTCTAAAATAAATCACAGAAGTGATCTCGGGCTAAAAAATAGACTGAAATAATTGTGCTAAAGATAAAAGAATACAGAGGTAAACAATGTAAATAGTTTGTATATTAAATGAAAAGCGAAGCTCACCAAAACACGCTCCCGTAGTCGCTGTAATATCAGCCACCAACCTTCAAAGAATGAAGTGGCCTGGAGTTGTTATGTAATAAATTATGTAGGAATATAAGTGAGTAACCTGTGAACATGTTCTAATAGTGATTATGCATATTTATGTGTATTTGGTTCAAACCATAGTAGATGATCAAAGTTATTGAAATCGAATTAAAATATTTGAATCTTTAGCTACAAACCTTCATTCCCTAGACCACGACGACTCTAACATAGCATGCCGGTCTTGAATTTTAATTATATTGATAAAATTGCTCTCTGGTAAATACCGAGCTTGAGGATGCATTAAACTTGGCCATATTCAAACTAATCTACCTACAGAACACACATAGTATTACTTATCAGGCAACAATTCAAGTTCAGTTTTAAAATTGTAAGATAGACACCAGCTTTAATTTGCTCATTACTTCTACATTAAATTGATCACAAATAGTAGTCATTCACCTGCTTCTAATTGGTCACATAAGCTATTTATACACAAACAGCTGCCGATTAACTAAAATTCCTACAGAAAGATTCAAGAAACAAACTTACATTATAAAGATTATGGTAAAGGTTACCACAATAGTTCAATAGCATCAATCACCAATCTGCCCTCACTACAAAATATTAAGAGTAGATACCTTCCATGACCACCCATTGGTCCATTGACTTTGATAACAAAAGAGCCCTGCATAAAAAATTACCCGCATTCTAGTGTTATCACCTCAAAGTGGTGGAGCTACAACTACGACAACCTATTTTTGGTATTAAACACTGAAATACGATCAGTCTCAGAAACTCATAGTAAAACCTGAAAATTCAAGAAACCTAAAGAAATCAATGCAAACACATCTAAGAGTTGAGCCTCTAAATGTGCCCTCTGTAACAAAATGCAAGAAAATGTTTGTAACAACTAACACCCAAAGAACTGGTGCTTCATGATGTCACATACATATCAACAACAGATGACTGTCTAAAATGTAACCTCGTCACACTGGCATATGAAATGCAATAAAAACGTGAAATCTACCTACAGGGAAATAAAGAAATAGGGGTTTATATCATTCGGTTTCAAACTGAATAAACGGAAAACCAAACCGTAGTGAAACCATATAGACCCGACTGAGATCTTATTCGATTTGAAACCAAAACCGAATAACCAGTTCTTAGCCACACTTATCATTTACAGTTTTTTTTAAAAGGAAAAAATACTCCATTTGTGATCTATAATCTGCTGAATGTCTAGATGAAAGTAGACAACGACTTGTAGAGATTTTAGTTGATTCCTTATAACACTTCATATCTATTTTTGAAGTGTCATAATCATTTTTCCCAATAACCAAATTATCCCAATAACTGAAGAACTTTATGTTCCAATTCCAGCCCCAGCCATCCAAAATCAAAACGTTCTACAAACCCATTTCAAAATTAAGAACAAGGTTGAGAAAACCACCTTTGTAATTGTGATGTTTGAGTAGACGTAAGCCGGTGAAACAGGTTGCAATAACAGACAAGTCTGAATCGGTGACATATGGATATAAGGAACGAGAAGCGGAGTGGGAGAGACCAAGATCCTTCAGGCGAGTGAAGATATATACAATCATCTCTTGCATGGATTTTTGGTTGATGAAACCTTAATTGGGATCAGTTATTGGAGGTGATGGGATCGTGCACTATGAATGGGAAGGGGCTGTTCACATTCTTGCATTCAATAAATTGATTACGTTAATGGTTTTTAGTCTACCATAAGAGCAACGATGGAAGAGATTTTCAGCTTGTGAGCATGAGCCCATGGTAAAATTACAATGACACCCTTAAAACATCTTAAAATTTTCCTAAACTTAAAATTTTACCCTTCTTAACAAGCTTTATTTTTTTTACATGTTGCATCACAAGTTATACACCATGCAAAATTGCCTTTGTGGTCATCAAACCATTTTACACCAAAATGTATCCTTTAACCAAAATAGTCTTAGAATAGAAACTTACAACTATGAGGTTGAAAACCTCATTTAACAAGACGTGCTCTTCTTATGTCATCTATTTGATTATGGTGATAACTAGTAAAGGTGGCCTATCAGAGTGATCCGGAGGAAGATCATTCACATGGATTGTAATTGGTATTGAAGGAATACATGGACTAATATCATAGTTTTCTTGCATATAATTACCAATATTCGTACTTCTATCAGTATTCGGACTTCTATCAATGTCATCATTTTTTTGAAATTTTCTTTTATAATATTATCATTAAGTACCTATTCAAAATGTGGTTTGATCTTCCAGTTTCAATACTCAAGTTCCCTAATTTACCAATAACAAGAGTCAAGACACAAGATGCAAACTAAACCATAAGTCTACAAATACATAATAACAACTAAAATTAGTAACTACACCCTATCATAAAATCAACTTTCACATGACCCCTAAAATTTTCATAATTCCACATAAACCATAGTATAGTGATTGACGTGGTTCTCTCAAACAACAATTCCTAAACTCAAAATTGAACAAAATACACAAAATTGCAAGAGTATCAGTGGTGGGGAGGCAAAATGCTACTAAAACAAGGCGGTACTGAGGCGGACGACAGCGGGGCTGTTGTTGGGAGATTATGAGTCGTAAGTCATCCATCATCTTTTGTTTATGACACACTCATTTTTTTGTCTTTATTATATGGAACTTTAGTTTGGGTTGGGGCTTAGTATAATTGGGCTTTTTAAGGTTGATAAAAATGTGGGCTCATTAAGTGTGATATAAATGTGAGCTTATTATTAAATTAGGCATCATACTATATTTTTTTTCCAATGGTATCCTATACATAAAACAGGGAGAAAAGTGGCACTTTGGAGACAAAGTTGAGCCGCAGCACGGGCACCCCTACCAACATGCTACATGCGCCTTGATCGATACAAATGAGACAACCCCATTTAAAGTAATGCATGATAAGGGAGTTGATATATTCTCATAATTCTCTTTCTTAAAAGTAAATGTAAATCATCTTTGCATGAAAAGATCACACACAAAGCCCTCCCTCCCTCCCCCCCTCATCCCTCTCTCTCAGATGGGTTTATCACACACAACTTTATACTTCCCTCTTAAAAAGCCAATATGGAACAAGATGTATTACATGCAGTATTTTATTACATTTATGTTTTCTTTTACGTATAAAGTTATAACAAAAAATATGTGTCTGTATATACACACACAACAAAAACATCATATATATCAATGCATTTGTAATGTATTTAACATTGCAAGTGTATAATTAAAGTATATTGATAATGTTTATGTTTGATATTTAATTGTAAGGAACTTTAGGAGATGTTACCTTTTTTTTTACCTCGTTGTCTTTTGAGCTTATTGTTTTTTTCTTTATTCCCTAAGGATTGTGCATGCTATATTTTGTAATAATGAATAATGTGTTATTTGTTTGAAAGCTTGCTAAGAATGTTTTAATACAAGTTATGTATTAAAATATCTAGTTGCAGCATGTGGATGCAGGATTCACACCGACTACGAATCAGGTAAAATTGTTGCATTCTTCTTGATTTATTATTTCATAGTTAGGTGTTTTTTTAATCATTTATGCGTTTGTGCGTCGGTTCTGTTGCGCCACCGGATACCTAACACAGAGTAAATAAAACCAACAATTAAAAAAGTAGCAAACTCGTTAGAAAAACTATAGCAAACAATGGAAGAAATGTCTTTTGATGTGAATTAATAGATCTATACTTAGAAACATCATTGTGTGAGTGTTTTAACACAATTTCAATTTATGCAAGTCTATATAAGCTATGTGTACAACCATTTTGTGCACGCTTTTGCCTTATAATGCCACATTTTGCTCTCTCTCTCTCTCTCTCTCCCTTGGTTACATGGCACGTTCAATGTTACTTTTGTGAGCTAACATCATTTCTTACATATTGTTGATTCATGGTTACCTCTTACTACACATGTAGCCGTTGATGTGTCCCTTATGCTTTGATGGTTGTTCCTAGACCATTGATTGTCTGTTGTTTTGGTGTTTCTTATTTGTGATCGTAAATATCGTTGGCAATAGTGAAATTTTTTGAGCATTCTTTATTTATTACACATAGTCGTGGTATAGGCACGACTATGGTTCATAGTTGTCTCCTATAGACCATAGTCGCCCAACATGTCTGGAACGACTAGAACACCTATAAATACCACCCTTAACTTGTTAAACATCATTTGTGCAACCCTAACTCGCCCCAAACCTCTCTCACGCCATCCTTAACCTCTAAAACCCGTTTTTGCCCTAAAACTACCATTTCCAAGCTTAAACCATCATTTCCAAGCAAGATCTAAGGTGTGTTATTCATCCTAAGCTCTTGTTAAGTTGTTATTTTTAACCCCAAAGGTCAAGACTTGATTTTATAGAGTTTCTATCTTTGAAAACCTTTGAAAACATTTCTAAACTAGGTCTAATCATTTATATGAGTTTTTATTGAAAGATACAAACTTAAAATGGGTTTTGATGGTCTAAACATGAGCATTCTTGTGTGTTTGTTACTTTGATGATATGGATTTGTTGTTAGGATGAATATCTCAGGTTTTGATGGATGTTTGATGTGTTTTGTGAAGACAAAATTACAGAAATCAACCTTTATGTTTGGTCAAAATTACAGGTTCCAACCTTTATGTTCCATTTGCACCCAAGTCAACCTTTACCTATTGATTTTACTATAGGTTCCAACCTTTAGCACTAACTCCGTTAATTTTCTTGGTTAAGTTCCCTCACATGCAAATCATTTGAGGGTATATTGGTCATTTCCCCTCTTTCTTCTTCAGAAACCCTTCTTCTTCGCCTGTTCTTCATCTCTTTCTCACACTCCAATAAAACCCAATAAATTTGCAGAAAATATATTGTTGGAATCAACACTTTGTAGTTTCTTAAACTTTAAGGATAAAGGGTTTAATTACTGAGTAAAATGGACAACACGTTGCAACTAATTGTTGGTTATGTACTTCCTCGTTCCTCACATCACCAATATTTAATCCTCCCCTGTTTTTGCTCTGTTTTTGGTTTAATCAGTTTTGAACGAAATAATAAAAACTCTTACAAATGATCATCTACAGCAATGTGAAAGTAATCCTAACAAAATACCAAAAAACCCACAAAGGAATAACAACAATAATCAAATATCATCTAAATTTGAATACATGCAGATAACCTATTCGACGAAAAGCCTCGGAAAGGAAAATTACAATTTTGAATGTAATGATTCTCCTAAACTACAGTTTGAGGATATGGGTATTTTGTATGAAAAGATTGAATTAAGATAAAATAATGGGTTGTTGACACGATTAATTGATTAAATGTTTGCACATCTGGGAATGGAGATGTTTTAAGGAGAGAGCTTTTGCATATTAGTCTTAATTTCATTTTTATCTTATAGATTTGAACCCTTAATTTCATTTTTGCGTTTGCATTATTTTTCTTGATCTGAACAACAGAGCAAAATCCACATAAACTAAAGCCCATATAAAATAAAAAACTAAATCCATTGACAACTAAAAATATGCTAATTACCAAATCCAAAAGTCGTTTATCGCTGCACTCCAAAATTCATCATCAGCCATCAGCACCAATAAGGGTTTTTTTTCTCTGTAATATTATAAATTACCTAAAGTCTCAAGCATTGACCAGCCCCTTGTTTTATTGTGAAACGGCTAGCAAGTTGCTTGTGAGGGTGATGGTAAGGGCAGAGGTTGATAGTGGTGGTTAATGGTGGTGGATGGTGGGTGTCAAAGTGAAGAAGAAGAGTTTGTATTTTTTTTCTTTTAACACAGGTAGGGGATGTGAAAATACCAAACTTCCCTCACATGACTTGCATGTGAGGGGACTTAACCAAGAAAATTAACGGAGTTAGTCATAAAGGTTGTAATCTGTAGTAAAATCAATAGGTAAAGGTTGATTTGGGTGCAAATGGAACATAAAGGTTGGAACCTGCAATTTTGGCCAAACATAAAGGTAGATTTTTGTAATTTTGTCTTTTGTGAATAATATGAGTTTGACCCGTTTAAGGGCATTAGAAGGATGTAGGATGATATGTGATGATTTGATGATTGATTGTTGTTAGGGTTTATACTAGAATGATGTAGCAACAACATGATGATGTGTTAGGATATGATTATGTGATGAAATTTGATTATTTGACATTTAGGGCAAAGTTTTCATGCATTGATGTGACATATCCATAATATTATCCATTTTGGAAAACAATTGCAATTAACATGATAAACGGACGATTATTTGGGGGATTCTTGATGAAATAGTTTGTTTAATGTTTAGGGATTTATTGGGGGTGTTACAACTTGATTTGGATCTGATTTAGAGGGTTTCACACGCAAAACAGAGACTAACCTACAGAGCAAGCGACTATGAATCATAGTCGCCTGGTCTGGGGGTGACTAGGGTTCATAGTCACCTGTTTTGGTGCATACTCGTGTGTTTTGATGCCGGAAGTGCATTTTGGAACACCGTAACATGTTTTAACACCTAGGAACATATTGTAAGCCCTGTGACGTGTATAGGAAACCTCGTGACACGTGTTATGACATATAAGTGCATTGTATGAGCTATGTGTATAAACTTTTGAATTGTTATTTGTATAAGGTGCATATATATTTTACGCGAAGAACACACTCTAAGGTGAGTGTCATAGCCCCAACTTTTACTGTTTTCATAACAGGGGAGGAACATGCGGTACAAACTTTACTTTCTTAGACTACAGTATTACATTATATCACATGGGTACTAAGCGACCTTGCATCATTCAAGTCCTTTTTCTAACTTTTGAACCATGAATATGTGGATACATAGCGAGGAAAGTGTGAATAGATTTATTGGGCCCGGTAAGCCCCACTCGGGTCGATTGGAGGTCGGACGGGTGCATATTTGTCCTATCTAACTTACGACACTGGGTGATGTCCAGTGGCGGGTATAAGACATTCTAACGTTCAGCAGTGGTTCATAACGCTTTAGTATCATGTAACGATGTTTAGCTAGCATCAGGTATAGATGTAAGGATTGTTGGGTCAAGTTTACAAACGTTTACATACTTTTCAAAATTTATCTCTGTGACTCATTAGCACTATAGTGTTGGCTAACATTTCATGTTTTCTCAAGTCGCTAAGGTAGCTGCACTGGTTTAGGATGCACTAGAGTTCACAGTATCTGTCTGTCTCATGCATCAATGGATAAACTTTCTTTCAAACGTTTAAACTATTATGTTTTGGATTGTAAACTTTTGATAACTGCTTCCGTTATCCTATGGTTGTCTAACTTTTAAACTGTTTGGTTGGTTTCATTACGTTAATTTTTCATATGATATAGTTGTCGTTCATTGTGACCGTTGACTTGAATACTGGTATGTCACACACCTCACGGTAAAACCCCACAAGTGAAATTTGAGGGTGTGACAATTAGGCTATATAATAATTGAATGCAAATTTTGTTTTATGTAAATATACAATAAAAACTTCTGGCCATTATGAAAATTAAAAGCTTAGGTATACACATAATAAATTGTAAAATTTGTGTTATATTAATATATAATGAATCATGTTAATGATAATATTCGTTTTGCGGATCAAATCGTGCTTTCGCTGCGAAGTGTGGGAGAAAAAAAAACTAGTTAAAAATCAATTTGATGTCAATTACTCGTAAATACTGTTAGTACACTTTATATTTATGTTATACTAGATTTTTGCCCGCGTGTACACGCGGTTCACCAACGTACATCTATTTAGGGAATTATAACGTATAAGAAAAATACAGTAAAAATATTGTATTAAAGTATAAAACAATGAATACAAATTTTATTCAAATATCACTAAATATTTCTTTATACACCACGTTTCTGGTTTTAGTTTTCACATTCCCATTATCATCCAGTATAAGTAACTTCACTCCTGCCCTGCTTTTTACTCTTGACAAAGCAACATAAAGTTGGCCATGTGAGAATACAGGTTCTCTTAAATACAATCCAACCTTAGATAAAGACTGACCCTGGCTTTTGTTGATGGTCATTGCGAAACATATGCTTATTGGAAATTGACGCCTTTGGAACTTTACAGGATTCTTGATATCAGATGGTATCATATTTATTCTAGGAATAAGAGTTTTGATACCAATGTTTCCACCTGATATGATTTCGGCCTCAATAACACGCTTTGCAAGTTTGGTGATTCGTAATCGCGTACCGTTACACAATCCATTTTGTTGATCTATGTTTCTCAACAACATAACGGGAACACCGACCTTTAGTGTTAATCGATGATTAGGCAACCCAGAAATTTTTAAACCATTAAGGACATCAGGAGAATATAAGTCTTCCTGCGAACGATTATTAGCGTTCTCAATCTGACATATACTATCAGAGCTTAGATTTTGACTTCATCCCCAGGCAACAATGCAAGCAACCTTTCATTAATTTCATGTACTACTTCGTTTGTAGGTGCAAGTATTGCTCATTCTCCAAAGTAATCTTTATCTTTGTAAAGTTGAAGAAGTGAAGGGTAGACGAAGTCAATTAATCTTGAAATCGGATCTGATGAATCCTTAATAAGAAGATCATCTGGTATCTCCACCTCATCATCATGAATTGAATCACCAACTTTACCCTCACCTAATTCAAGAAGTCAGTCTGCAAATAGCTTTGTTTCTTCGGTTTCAAATGTGTTGTTACCCAACGTTAACCTCATGTTTTTGGTTAATGTAAGCACTTTGCAACTATTCCAAATAGGAGAGGAAGTTATTGAGGCATTTAAAATATCTCTTCTACTACCATTGGGAACAACAGAAAGGATCTGTCTAAAATCACCACCTAAAACCATAACCTTACCACCAAAAGGCAACTCAGAATTAACTGAAGAAGTTGACTTCAAGACATCCTTCATTGTACGATCAAGTGCTTCAAAAGCATGTTTATGAATCATTGGAGCCTCATCCCAAATAATTAACTTAGTTTGTTTCAATAAAGCAGCCTCATCACTATTTGGCTTTATACCGCACAAGGACTGTTCAGTAACATTCAAAGGTATACGGAACCTAGAATGTGCTGTCCTTCCACCGGATAACAAAAGAGAAGCAATACCACTGGATGCAACGTTCAAAACAATTTGTCCTTTAGATCTTATAGCAGCAGACAAAGTTTTCCATAAAAAGGTTTTACCAGTGCCTCCAAAACCATAAACAAAGAATAGACCACCCTTGTTACAATCAACCACATGAATGATGTCATCAAAAATTGAGCGTTGCTCATCAGTTAAAGAACGTGAGTTTGTAGCAAATTCCTCAGCCAGCGAACCTACTTGATAATTCAGCTCATCAAGAATCAAACGGTTATTTACAGCTGCTATAGAATCAGTATTAGGATACGGCATAGAAGGAAATCTACGTAGGCTTGAGTTATTCCGAAGCAACTGTTTCTCAATTTCAAGCAATGTAATGTTCTTGATTTGATCATCAGTGAGACACAACCCTGATAATGATAAAGTGTGTAATTATTAATATAAAACAAAAGGGACGAAAAAGAAAAAATTTAAACGTAAATTATTTACCTTCAATATCGAATAAATCTTCGTGTCTACGCATAATACCATCTGACAGGTATTTCCATGTTTTTTCCCAAACATGCTCAGGCCTAGATAAGGTATTAGACACCAACATCGTTGCAAACAAATTACGAAGAGAGTATCCTGAACCAGTATAATGAGCTTCCTCAATAGCTTCTACATATTCGTTGTCATCATCTAGGAGACCAAGAGCATAACATGCATCACAAAATGTTGGTAAAACTTTTCCATTGACCGTTCTTATCTCCTCAAATGATCTAGGGCCTTTTACTTTATTGAGAAGAACTCTCAAGAAATACGCCTCGCCCATGGATGGAGTAACCATGTGAACACGACCAATTGACTTACCTATCTTTCGAAAGTCCCATTTTTTTTCTTCTGTTTTCCAAACAAATTTACTTTGGATTTCAATGTAACTTAGTTCACGTGCCACATCCTCACTTTGGTTTAGTTCCATCCATTTTAGAAACATTGTTGAAGAGACTGTTGGTTTATCGAGAACGTTTTGAAGATTTTCTTCTGGACCATATACAACACTTTGCTCACCGGGTAGATGAAATGGAAGCCTTATAACTAGAGGGTATCTATAATGCACATCGTTTTTAAATATCCTCCATGAAGCTTCACATGCAGAAAGGAACCTACAATCAAAATGTTTTTTGATTTCATCTTTTTGAACCACTTCTTGACCTTCTCCATCATCTTCTAGAAAAGTAACTTTAGCCCTATCAGGTCCTTTATTAATGTATTTGAATAAATACTTAATTGAAGCAACCTGGTTACACCATTCAACATTGATATGTGCTTGGTAACGCTTTAAAAGTTTTGCGTTATAAGGAACCACATTTCTGTTGTCTAACTTAGCAGTTCCTTTTTCAACAATTAGCCCTGAGTCTCTTCTTCTATAAACCGGGTATCCATTTGAATCTAACGTTGATGCAGAAGAAAACTTCTTTGGAAATTTCTTGGAGCACTTACCGTCAAACATGCACGGACAGTTGGGATATTCACGTCCGCAGGGTCCATGAATCATAAAGTCACTCACAAGACTAAACAACTCCGGATCTACTTTCTTATCAGGGATTTCAGCAGAAACAAAACGATCAACATGGTCAATCGTGAGAAGCTTACTGTCATATTTGAGAAACAGACAGATGTGAGCGTGTGGTAAACCACGTTTTTGGAACTCTATAGTATAAACAGCTTTAATATTAAGTTAAAAAATGTAGTTAGAAACTTAATAAATATAAACATGATAGTAATTATATAAAAAAATAAATATTTTATAAGTATAATTGAATTACGATGATAATGTATTAATACGTATTGAAACTTAATTTTTTTCGTAAATAATTTTACCTGCTGAAGTCTTGCCCAATAATGATTTTTCACGTAAATCTTTCATGATTGAGTCTAGCTTAACTTTGAATAGTCTAGCTAAAATGTCTGGCCTATCTTCTGGATTTGTCTTCTTGTCCTTAAGAAACCTTCTAATTTCAGGCCATTTGGGTTTGCATGTGATTGTAATAAAAAAATCAGGGTATCCATGCTTTTTACAAATAGCCATTGCATCAAGATAATTTTCCCTCATGTAACGTGCACCACCAGTAAAAGAAGAGGGTAAAATTACAGGCGTCCCTACTTTTGACAAATCAGTAGGTCCATTTTAGTTCAACGTTTGAAGATTGGTATAAGTCTCGCACCTAAGTTTATGTTGCTGGAAACGGACATAAAATAAGCGCTCACTCTCTATCATGGTATAAACGTTAACCAAAAACTGTTGAAGAAGTCGCCTTGCATTCAAAATCAATGAGAACTTACCAACTCTGTCTTGGATATGATATGCAAAATACTCTCTCATTGAACATTTTGAATCTACTTTCTTTTTAGATTTCCTTTCTTCCCTGTGTGGTATATCAACCCTATAACAATCTTCTCCAAAGGGAATAATCAATGGATACTGGAGAGCTAGATATGACGGATGAAGTTCACTTATACGCTGAAGACCCTCTGTTCTTGACTCGACAACAATATCTCTATTGTCAAGCTGGTCATCATCGTTTGACAAAATAAGAGCGGCAATTTCTGATGAAGTGGGTAAGTTGTATGTTCGGCTGTCTTTAGATCTCCTACCAATAAGACGTAATTTAAGGTTAACTTCAGGATTTTCTTGAAATCGATCACGTACAATCCTATAGCTTTTCACAAGCTGATTATTTGAGTCTAACATCGACTTCAAGTACTGAATGATTTCAATGTCAAGTTCGTGAGAAATATCCTTAGACTCTCCTTTTTCATTACTGAAAAGATCAAAAAAAAAAAAAAAAAAAAAAAAAATTGAGAAAAATTAATATTTACCTAAAAAACTAAAAAATAAGTAACAAACTAAAGAATATTACCTATAAATCGTTTCCCGGTTTGAGACTTCATTTTCAGTGTCATATATATATAACTGAGAAAATTTCGGTTTAGAACCATCTTTAGGAATAAGACCACCCAAGGTGTGATAATTTTCTCCACTTATTCTATATATGAATGGAGCCTTTCCTCTATTGATATTTGAGTCAACCTTGGCTCCCATTGAAGTAAAACAAAACATAGAATTGAAGCGGCGAATGTGTTTTAAGAAATATTTGCTCTTCGATTCTGTGTTTTTGAAAAGATTCTGATAATCTAAACTGCTCTCTTTGAAATCTGGAAGTTGTACCTTTCCATAAAAACAACATAGCATGTAAGTTGTTCTTCCAGAAACCTTAAGGCCTTTACCAGCTTTTGATCTCCACAACTTTGCGTTACACATCTCACATACAACCGTTTGATCACCGTGATCCAGATAATCTAGCAAATATAAACCAATAAAATAATTAACGCATAAAAGAAATCAATATAGTTGTAACTGTTTTGAAAACTTAATATTTACCTTTAGAGACACCCTTATATTGCAAGTCTTTAGTTGGTTGAGGGTTGACAGCTTCTTCGTCAGACAAACTAACCATGCGAACAGGTGAGATGCAACGTCGATTACTTCTTGATGTATTCATGGTTTCTGATTGCACAGAAGATAATGCAAGTGAAACTGTATCAACATTAGTGAGTCCACCTGAAATTAATATTAACTATTTCAAACTTTATATTAAAAAAATTAAAAACTTTGAAAATTAATAGACACATAGCAAGTTGTACCAGATGTGGTTTGATAAGTAGGAGTTGTAAAATTAGATTGTTTTTGAGTTCCAGTAATAGAATTTACTTTACGTCTTTTTGCATCAAGTTGTAATTTTCTGAACTTTCGAAACTCTACAGAATGTTGTGTTGTGAGTTCAGGCACTGAAACAATAGATAAAAATAAAATAAGTTTGGACTGAAGTATGATAAAAACTTAAGTAAGATAGAATTACAATACCGTTTGTAATATTGGACAAAGGAGTGCGTTCTGTAGAACCTGTTAATACATAAAGTAAATAAAAAAATAACAGGGTAAAGTAAAAAAATTGACATAAAGTGAAAAAATTAACGCTTAAATTTATTAAATGTTACAAACAATTATTACCCGAAAAAGATGCGTTAAAAGGGTTGTTGAAGGTTGTTGTAAGGGATGATATATCGATTGAAACCAAACTATTTTTGAATTGTGAGGGATTTGTATTTTCACATTGCTTAACACTCTTTCTCTTAGCATCCATTTGCATATTTCTGGATTTTCAAGAATCCGATGCAATGTTCGCGTTGACTTTAAACGTATAAAGAACATATAAAGTAATATTAGTTTATATAATAAAGTGAATACCAAAGTAGTTATTTCTTATAAGATGGAATATGTTATTTAAATAAATAAAAATACCATTTGAGATAGTAGACAAAGGCGTTGGTTGCAATTGACCTATAAAAAAAACAGAAACAAACAAAATTTACTCTAATCATAAATAGGGATTGGAAGTTGAAACTTTATATATAGATATAAATTAAAAATTGTTATTCGTTTACCGGGTGTAAAAACATTCAATGTAGTTTGGAAGGTGAGCCTTGCGGAATAGAATGGTTGGAACATTGAATTGAATCACGGTTGAATATTCTAGGTGGCGGTAAATGTTGTAGTACATTATTATGATTAGTGACCTTGCATCTCTTTGCATCCAAGTGTAATTTTCTAATTCGACGACACTCGGCCGCGTTATTTCTTTTTTGTTCATCAGACAAAGCTGTGAAAAAAAAATTAATTACTTACATAAAACTAAGATAATGTAATTAAAGATGTCAATAATATGAAATTTGTGTACCGTTTGAGATATTAGATAACGGCGTTCGTTTGTCATCACCTTATACAAAAATTGAAAAGTTAAATGAGACAACACAAATAATAGAAATATAAAAACATTGTAGATAGAATAAAAAAATTACCTTTTGAAGTATTAGAGAGTCTTTTACGTCCCATTTCAACTAAAAGGAGGAAATTTCTAAATAAAATGTTTAATAACAGTAATACATATAAAGATTTAAAGATACATAATAATAAACTAACGATTGATCTTCAAGAGTTAGGCTACCAATAGTGAAGTATTATTGAGAAATATGGGTCCAAGAAAAATAAACATACATCACGATGATCATGTTTTAATAAAATAATTGATATTGAAATAAAAGAAGGATATACATTCAACTTGTACGATAGAAGACTTGAGCAAGAATAAAAACAGCCAGGGAGAACTCTTGAAGGTTTGATTGATTTGATTTCTTGGTTTGATTATTTTTTTAAAGATGGTTTATATAGACTTAGAATTAAATTAGTAATTAATAATGATAACTAATATGTTTAATTACCTACCATTATTAAAGAAGACTAAAAATTTGAATTTTTGGTGTAATTTGAATTTAAAATTTAAAAATTTTGAATCTTTTCGAAAATTAATTTTTTGATTTTTTATTAGAATTTTAGTAACTGTTTGGTATAATTACTTACCATTATTAAATATTTCTACACATTTTAATGTTTGGTGTAATTAAAACTTAAAATTGAAAATTTTTAAATAATTTGTACTTACAATTGAATTAATTTTTTAAACTCGATTTTTGCTGATTCATTAATTACAATAATTGTGTTTAAATTGAAGGGTATGATTGCAACTTTATAATTTGAAGGTAATAAATTCATTTGATTACTTTGAAATTATATATTAAACTACTAAAAATATTTTTTAAGTATAAAGTTATCAATGAAATTTAATAATAGTTTTTGTAAAATTGTTTGATTAATATTATTGAGTGTATTACATTTTTTTTTAAAACTACAAATGTTGTATTTGTAAACAACTTGATAAAAAGAAACATAAAATGCAACCACATGTCATTTATATATGTAAAAATAGTCTCAAAAAACCACAGAAACCATAAACAAAAACAAATTATCCAAAAAACCCAACCAAGCATAAAAAAAACGAAATTGTCCAACAAAACCAAACGAAGCATAAATGTTTAAAGAAATTGTTCATTGTCCCTATTTCTCAACCTTAGGAACCAAAAGGGGGATCTCGGGTGATTTCTTTGCAGCTTTTGTTGTAGATTCACTTGTATCATCATCAAGGTCATACACTTGATCTAGGCTACGCTTGAGTTCCTCATCATCACGAACGACACCAACTCTAGAAGATGACTCTGGAGTATTGTTATCTCCAACAGAATCCTACAATATTAAATGACATGTAAATTTTGTTAGAATAAACTACATAAAAAAGTTAAATAGAATATATGATTAAATAAGTAAAAGAACAACCTTCAAAGACAATGCATTCTGTGTTGAAGATTCATCTATATCAATGTGTTCAAAAACAGGTTGATCGAGCTGGAAAAAAAATATACATGTAATACTTCAAAGGAAACGTTGATAATAAAAACAAAAAAAAAAATAATAAGAAGAATAATAAAAATGTACTAATGATTCAAAAGAGTAATAATAAAGGAATATTTCAATGATAATAATAACCTGAATGTCTGGGAACCTTTGTTCGAGCGAAGCAACTATTGAAGAATCATCGGTATGTTTGTGTATACCATAACCATCCATATGCTTATCAATGTTAAATTGGCCAATTTTAATTTTAAAAGCAAACTTTTTATCTTCAAATGAAGCAAATTCAGGGGGAGTTATTTTCTCTGACTGGTCAGAAACCTAGATAAAAATTTTCATAAGTAACATTAGGAATAATAAGATATATTGTTGATGTGTTGCAAAACACATCTCTTTTCCTATGTATTTTGTATATAATTTGGTCAAGTTTGTATTCGTTTCATGTCAGTTTTATTATTTATTTATTTATTTTATTATTTTATAGGTGTTCGTGGAAAATGAGCTTAAAATGAAAGAATTTTAATAGAGACACCGACACTTGAGAGCCAGTGTTCATGGGCGTTGGAGCATAAACGAGGAATTTTGGTCGAGCAAGAAACACCCGAGAAGCGATCTTGAAGCATACTACCTTCTAATAATAATAATAATAAAAGAGTTAAAAAATAAAGAAAAATGAGACTAATAGTCTCATGGCTTGACATCTTTGTGGCCTTAACAAAACAATAAAAAATGTCAAAGCCCATTTTTCTATTATTGGAAATTTAGGTTATTAGGTGCATTATATTTTGGGAGGATTATTACGAAGACTTGCATATCATATTGGAAAATTATTTTTCGGACGGCATTATTATTTCAGGGTGGACATTTTCGATTGGAAAAAACATATATCTATGTCACCACAGCAGCGTCTAAATAAATTAGAGGGGAGGAAGGCTTGGATCAAGATTGAAGGCTACGGGTTCGATCATTACAAGTTTTAGGTTTATATTTATTTACTTTGTGTTCTTAAATATTAGTACCATGACTATGTTTTATTTTGAACCTATGTTTTTATCTTTTTCCGTGATTATTATTGGCTAAACATTAGTGGCCACCTAGGTTGAAGATGATGACTATTTGATTTTGGTTTATGTTTCGGATTTGAATTTTATAGTTGGATTTATGTTTTAGTAAGAAACTTGTTTATGATTCTATGATGTGTGTGCGTACTTTTTACTAATTTATGATCTTTTAATGTTCCACGGGTGTCTTAGTGAATGTCTTTCATGTTTGGATGCTTGTTAGAATTACTTGCTTTGTGCTTGTAATTTACTTTATGGTTTTAGGCCTAAATTCCATAGGAACATTAATTGAGAGTTTAAAGGTAATTAGTATTCTTCCTACTCTTGAGACCGAGAGGTGATAGGTAGTCAGATTTGTCTTTGGTGCTAGAGGTTTAGGCTAGAAACGCTGAGAGATCAGGTTTTCCTAGGTTCTCTAGTATTATTTGCTTATCTGTGTCATAGATTGACTTTACAGGTTACTCCTTGCACTTTAGGGTGTATTGTGATTGGAGAGTGAGAAATCTAAACCAGTCTAGCGAGTACTTTAGCATAGTTAGTGAGACCGAGAGGTGATCTAACCAATCAGTGAGATTAGTAGCCTTTAGGATTCCTTTTCGGTCAGTCTTGGTAAATGATCCGGGAGCCACTAGGATACTAGGGGTGAATATTATAAGATCCTGATTGCCAACATAGTTTCCAAAGCCGGGGCAGTTCCAATTTCATTAGTAGGATTCGATACCTAGGTGGTTGCCTTTCCCATCTTTGATTTCCTCCTTAGTGATCCTCTTCTATCTTTTAATTTAAGCCTTTTAGTTTATTTAATTTAGTAATTAATTAATATAAAAATCACAAAAATCCAATTTACTAGGCTAGGAGTCGATAGAGGTCTAGTACCGAGAGACGCCACATTGTGTCCACGGATCGATATTCCGGACTTACTTGCTCTGCTACACTGCGACCGGTGCACTTGCCGTTAGTGTGTGGTTCAGCGGGTTTTTCCATTTTTAAAACTTGACCCGAATTTATTTAATACACATTTTCACACATCAATTGTTTAAGGCAGAAAAAAATAAATTACCTGCTTGGATTTTTCCAGGAGTTGCATCGCTGACATGCCTAACATTTTTTTTGATTCTCGATCAAACAATGTGAGTGATGTTATTCCAATACAATCTTGTACTCTAACTGGAATTCTAAACCTAAAGGAAGTAATAACAACAAATTATTTAATAAATAATATCGTAAAATTTTAATTTATGTTTATGAAAAATAATTCTTACACAGGTTCAGCAGATACAATATGCTTTGGACAGTCGTTGTTGGTGCAAACCAAAACTTGCTTAAATGAATTAACATCTTTTTCCTCCTCATCATCAGGTAACATGAGAGTTGGCTCAACCTTGCGATTACATGCCTCACAACCTAAGTAATACCAATCATCGTTGGCATCCACACCCTTCACTGTACCAACAACAATGACTTGTTTGTTGATCTGCAAAATAAAATAATATTAATGTCAAAATTTAATATAAAAATAATTTCACACAAAATGACTAATAGTGTATACATTAAAATACATAAGTGATAATATTTTGAATGGAATATAAACATTCATATTAGATTATTATAAGTCGAAACTGATATACCTCTGTTATTAACGGAAGATCACGAATAGTGCTGAAATGGGTCTTGTTCAGAAATTCATCTGTCAAATTCATGCTTCCAGAAGATCCGAGAGATCGTTGAGCAGAAGAGGATTTGGTAGCAATAAACTTTTCAATATAACTGTTAAAAGTCAAATAAGACTATCAGTTAAGTATATATAAGAAAAAAATATATGTATATATATTATAACAAAAAGATAGATAAATATCTTACCTTTTCTTAAAAGCAAGAATATCATCAATGGCTTCGTTGATAAACAGCCGAGTGATATTAAATCCATTTTGCACAGTTATATTCCTTATAATAGATTAAAAATAACAAACGGTTATATATATTAAAAAAGTAAAAATATGTACAATCTAAAAAAACATTAATAAAGTACAAACCTTTGTAATTGTTAAAACTACCAAACTGAACAACCAGAACCACATGGACTTCCGCTTCATTATGCTTGATGTAGTCAAACATCTGGTCAGAATACTCATCCCACAAAGTACAGCTAATTTTTACACCACTACATAAAAATACATTGTTTATTAAATGGAAAACATTCAAATATGGCTTGCTACCAATTGATAGTACACATCTAAATTAAAATAATGTTATAAATGATGAAATAATAAACCATTTAATTGAAAAGATGAACCACATACTCTAGATCAAACAACACAAGACTCATCTTGTTCTTCCACCCAAGATTTAGTTTCTGTTGGCTCTGGTGAAGTCCATTCATCAACAAACCCAATGAAATCTAAAAAGATAAAAAGTTAACTAAAATAGTATAAACGAATAAAACCAAACGTATATGAAACTTTACAGTGAGTAAACAAACCAATTCTATTTTCTGCAGACAGGTTAACAGATTTAATTGTCTCAAATGAAGAAAAATTAAAACCATAGAGGCTGCCTTGACTATTTTTACATTTGGTTATATTAGTTTCAAAAGTAAATGAAAGTATGTCGCTCTTAGCAAAGTGTTTTGTAGATTTGTTATCTGCTAGTTGTGGTCTAAATATATAGTAAGCTTCATTTTCTTTTAAAAAATTTTCGTGTTTCTTCATATAGCGATTCCACACCATAGCTTGCATTTTAGAACCCTGTTAAAACATTAAAAAAACAACAAATTATAATCAGAAATAATATAACAACACTTGTATAAACAATAAATGAAAACAGAACTGATGATAAAAAATCTAACCTGTTCATCCATAACAACCATATCAATTGCAAGAGTTTCCCCTGGTATCTTACGATTTGCTCTCTTCCATATTCTAAGTACCCTCACTTTGATTGTATAATCATTAAGCCGCCAAGTAATGACATTTAGAAACGTGACATTATTTGGATCCATGATTCTGCAATTTTATACTATGTAACAAACAACAGAGTTAATGCTACATTGTTTGTATTATAGTGATATATAAATAAATAATGAAAGAAAAAAAAGAGTAGATACTACCTTAGCAAGTCTGCAAACAAAAATTCACTCAAAAGATGATGATTAGATCAGTCTATTTATAATCTTATTAATATTGTAATAAGAAACATACACACAAAATGTATTTTTAGTATTGGTTTAAGAAATGGAAACAGAATTATGATAATGTAAATCATACTTAATATTGTAATAAGAAAAATTAAATGTATTTTTAGTATAAGCTTAAGAAATGGAAACTGATTTATAATAATATCAATCGTATTTAATAATTGAAATTTTAAAGAAATGTATTTTTAGTATAGGTTTAAGAAATGAAAACCAAATTATGATAATGGAAATCAAAACATTTCGAAATTAGATTAATAAAAATTAAGTTTATTATGTTATTCAAAAAATTGCAAGGCTAATTATATACAAGTTTTGACTTTGATTTTTTTTATTAAATGCGTTTACTTTTGAAAGAAATTTGGAAAATTTGACATGTTTAATATGATTTAATATGTTAAAAAAAAGTGGCCTCATATAAAACACTAAAAAATGAAATACCGTTATATCAATATACAACCAATTAGTTTGATATTTTCAAGCATAACGATTATTATTTTATGATTGTAAACCTTTTTATTTAACCGTTTTATTGTGCTTTTGATAATAATGACTTATCAAAACTAAAGTTGTTAGAATTGTAGTTAATAATATGATTTAAATCTATGAGTTTTAACTTTGAAAATCTTTATGAAAAAAATATTATTTATAAGTTTTAAGTTTGAAATAACAAAAAAAAAAAACTTTTTTTAGAAAGTGTAACACCCCAACCGATGGCGGAATCATCGAGGTGTCACGTAGTGACGATTGTTCAAAAGCTCATGGTACTAAAATGTAAATACTTGATTATTGAATATTGTTTTACAACATGTGAAAATGAATACACAACAAAATTGAGGTAGTTGATTTATTTAGTCTAAGTCCAAAGTCCTATATGAAGCGTCAAGCAGCTTATCCTGAAACATGCACGAAAATAAATTTTGTCAACACATGATGTTGCTGAGTACTACTTAGCTTTGTACATATAGTATAAGTTTGAAAAGTAGTACAATTCATGTGTCTAGTATCACCAAGGCATTATGTAAACACGCAAGCAACCAAACAAGACAAAGATCAAATGTAAAGTTGATAAGTTGAAATTGATAATGAGCACCCTAACACGTGTCAAGTCTAAAAGAGCACCATACCATAAGTTATGTCTAAATGAGCACCGTAACATAAGTTACGTCTATATGTAAAGAGCACCATAACATAAGTTATGTCTAGATGTATGATTTTGTATGTAAGCTACGTTCATGTTCAAACATAAGCACAAAGATAAACAAGACACGTATATGAATTGTAAATGAATAAAAATGTACGTATAAATGAATATGAAAGTTTGTATACTTGTGCATGAATCACCCCAAAAGTCGTAAAAGCAAAAAAAGGGATAAGTAATACTCACCTTAGCAAGGTGTTAAGTCTTGTGAAATTGAATAAGTGTAATCCAACGTTGCCAAGTATCACCCTATGTATAAGGTAACAAATAAGTCTAAGTCTATCTAGTCTACAAGTATATTCTAGGGTTTCGAATTGGGGATAAGTATTCGTTTGATTAATAAATTAAACGTTTAATAAATAAGAGAAATTTGATAAATAAATAAACAAAAGTCTTTTTGTAAATTTTAAATCAAATATAGTCACAATATAAAGTTTTAAGTGTGAAAATAATTTTTATAAAATTATTTTCTCATAAATAGAATATTAAATCTATTTATTTCAAATTGTCAAAATATAACTTTAATATTTAAAAATATTAAAATTAAAAAAATTTTAAATCAAAAATTGTATTTCTGTTCCAAATGAATAGAAATAATTTATATAAAATTTTGGTGCAAAAACATTGAAAAATGAATTTATTATGATTTATTTATGATCAAAACTAACAAAAATTGATCAAAAATATTAAATAAACAATTTTTCTGAAATAAAAATTATTTCAGAAATGTTTATTGATTTATAAACTTAGAATAATTTTTTGTGGAATTTTACAAAGTCGTTTTGATATCTATATAGAATTTTATAGTTTTAAATGAATAAACTTGTAATATTTATTATATATAATAAATAAATGATTTTTGAAAAACTAAAAAATTGTATGATAAATTTTATTATCAGAATATCATAAGATAATTTTTATAGAATTTATAAAGTAGCATTAGTATTTTAAAACCATTTTTAAAGTTAATAACAGAAGGATAAAAGAAAAAGAGGCTTAAAAAAATGTATGCTGTTGGTGGGGATCGAACTAGGGACCTGGGACGGGTCCTAAGCTTTAACCCAGATCAACTGACCATCTGGTCTGTGCCGTTTTTAATTATAAAAGGTGGAGTTTGTTTGTATTTAAGAACATCTCAGCGAGACCCTTCTTCCCCAATTAGTACCCTAAGAACCCTAGCCTTTCAATCGACTAAAATAACAAACGATAGCTCCTGATTATACAGGGCTATTGTTCGGCCGAGATCAACAAACACAACACACAACAAAAATTCTTACTTACTGATGGTTTGAACGTCGATTAGAAAGGTCAACAGAAAAGTCAACTGCGAAACAATTATAGCTTGTAGGGACGAATTAGGAGAATTAGAGAGTTGGGGTTCTGTTTTCGACACAAGGAGATGCTTCGGGACATCTCTATTTATACTACATACGCGTAAATGGAAGGTCTTGATTTCTTGACCAAAACATGGTCAAACGCGTCTCAAAAGGAAGGATGGAGAAAATCACGAGTTGGGTTTGAAGCGATTTCCATGGTTGGTCAACTAATCAACAATCAATTATGAAGTTTCCTATTCAAATCAGTCTTAATAAGTGGTCAGTTGACTGATTTGTTTTTTTTTTTGTGTTTGATTATTATTATTATTATTATTATATACAAAAATAAAAATAAAAAGAAAAGTGACGGATGTCACAGCATGTGACACCCGGCATGTTTGGGTCAACATTTTATAAACACATAAGTCTACCTTAGCGAAAAACGTTTATTAAACATACTTGACGGGGTCAGTAGAGTCGGAACACAGTCCGTATTGTCCAGTCCAGGGTCCAATGATTCGGGAGATCATTGGGATTAGTCACACACACACACGATACGAGTCCCGTTGTTGGTGAATTACATAAACTAATTAAGTGTATGTGTAGACTAATTGTTGTATGGTGGATTATATGCTTAGATGTGTTTAAATGATATATAGATAATCATCCATGCTTAAATATGTTAAACATAGACTAAGGTTGCATGCTCGTATGTTAGGGTGCGTTAAAATGCGTTAAACACGACAAATTGGAAAAACTAGAAAAACTTGAGTCCTGGTTCGACCAATCGAATGGGCGAACCTGGACAATACTCCTCGTTCGACCCTTGTAAAAGGGGCGAACCTGGGATATGGAATTTAAAGAATTTCATTCGACCAAGTCAGGGTACGTTCGACCCTGTGAAAGGGTCGTAGGAGGGTACATTCGCCCAGGTAAAAGGGGCGAATGTGGACATAGTATAAATACCACACTTTGTCATTTTTCACCATTTCACAAACCCTAAACGCCTCAAAACACTCTCTAGCAACTTTAAACATTGGGGAAGGAGTTTTTGCCCTTGTTTTCTATAATCTAACCTACAAACATCTTCTACACAAAGATCTAAGGTGTGTTCTTCATTCTAAATCATTTTTAAAGCATTTCAATTCGTTTTCATTAAACCCCAAGAGTCCAGATCTGATTCAAACATGTTTTCATGAATAAAAACCTTCCTAATATCTTTCTAAACAAAACCTGTTCATAAACAATGAGTTTTCATACAAAATAACATGTGTTAATGGTGTTTTATGTGATGTTATGCATTGTTTGATGATTGATTGCTGTATAGATGTTATGACAATGATCTAGGACTGTTATGGATGATGATTTATGATTGAGATAGGTTACAATTGATTATTGATGATGTTATGTTCATTTTGGGGATTTTGGGTTAGATCTAGGGCTTGTTCATGATGATAGTGATAAGGATATGATTGGGGGGTTTATTGTTCATAATAATCTGAGTATATTAGGTTGATTATTGATTGATTTCATAAAGTTTCCTAATTGGGTAAAGATTGCATGCGTTTGATGTGACATCTCCATAATTTGCTATTTCGGGTAACTTGTAAAACGGACGGATTTCGGGATAAAATTGGTAGGGTTATGTTGGAATATGTTAATGATAGTTGACTGCTGTGATTGGTAATGTTTCGTGATGTTTTCGGACCGTTTAGATGCGTTTTGGTGCGTTTTATAAAATGCTGATGAAAACGGGCGAACGTGGAATAAAATTGGTTCGAATGGGCGAACGTGGAATAAAATTTGGGCGAACGTGGAAAAACGGGCGAACGTGGGAAAAACGGGCGAACGAGGCTCAAACGGGCGAACGTGGAATGGGAAAAACCACATTCGACCATCTGATGTCCGGAATGAGATTTTTGATGCAAACTAAGTGTTTTATGCTTGAAACTTATGTGTTAAACTTATGTGCATGACTAATTGATGTAATGGGTCACCAACGGGATGTCGGGTCGGTCTGGGATGTCCGGTTAACGTTTAAACATACTTTTTAACACACGTAGTCCAGATCTGGACAATCGGGGACTAGTTAGCCTTCGGGTTAGTAGTCATCACACTTATGTAAACTCATTGATAGGTTGTCATTAGTTGGGATTATCATACACGTGTTGGAATTCTAGTTATCAGAAGACGCACTCTAAGGTGAGTTTCACGGCCCCACTCTTTTACTGGTTTTACATTTTCGGGGGAGAAAACATGCTGTGTTCTTTAAACGTGTTTCAACTATGTTTTCATAAAAGGCGTTTCAACTAAGTTTTCATGAAAGGTGTGTCAACTACGTTTTGGTATTCATGAATTCATTGGGTTTTGGAGTATTCATTATGTTTTCATGTATTCATTATGTTTTAGAGTATTCATTATATTACTATGCGATCTTTGGAAGTCCAGGGGAGAACCATGAATGTGCGGGGATGCACAACGGGGGAAATGTGGATAGCGCTATTTGGGCTTGACCCGCCCCACTCGTCGACTGGAGGTCGGACGGGTGCATATTGTCTCTTAGGTATTCAGTATTCAGTATGCAGCATTCAGTATTCATTCGGGCACGTATTCAGTATTCACAGTATTCGAGTCCAGTAATGGTTTTCCAATCGCAGTAGTAACAGGTATTCATATGATTTGCATGCATGTGGTCTGGATTGATCATGGGTATTCATTTGGGAGTTAGTATTCAGTTGGAGTCGATTTTCACTTGGAATTGGTATACATTTGGAGTCGGTATTCATTAAAAACCTATGAACTCACCGGCATTATTTGCTGACGTATTTAGCATGTTTGTCTCAGGTCGCTAAGGTAGCAGCTGTCGATAGGCGCACGGAGTCTCACGGCGTCTAGGATTCATGTGCATCTCATTTAGTATTTTCAGACTTTCGTACTTTTGACTCCATGTTGTAATAAAGTTTTACGCTTCCGCAGCAATGGATCATTTATGAAACTTAATGGTTTGCTTATGTCATTTTTACGTATCATATAGTGTTGTTTATTGTGACCGTTGACTTGGATCCTGGTGTGTCACGCGCCTCGCGGTAAAACCCCGCACGTGGAAATTTGAGGGTGTGACAGATTGGTATCAGAGCCAATGGTTATAGTGAACTAGGACTGCATGTAGAGTCTAGTCTATAGCCGAGTATCACACATGTTAGACGGTCACACATAGTTACGAGTCGTGTCATTTGGTAAACATACTAATCTTGTCGGGGTGTCAGCGTCCTCATCACACAGTATCACATTATCCATCTTTTGTTATTCCTACCTTGGTTCTATCTTCTTCTTCGGGTTTGAAGATGAAGGGGCTTATCGCTTATACTTGGCAGTAGTGTACATTGGGGTGGCTTCGGCGCATTCTTGAGTTCTTTCCGGGTTTTGGATATCTCCCCTCTATGCTCTAATGTACATACTTGCCTGCACATACACTATCATGCACTAGTACTTGTCATAGTACACTCCTGAGTGACTGTTCACTTTGGGATCTTCGTGCGATAACAGTTTCTTTTAGGAGTGTGGGTATCGGGTGATTTGAAGTTCTAGCTAGGAGCACGCCTAGAGGACCATGTAGAGCGATTTGTTATTTCGGGTGCACACGAAATCATAAATCGAAATGCATGAAAATCTTGGTGGACTTCGTGTTCGGACTAATGGTCATGCTGGAACCACGTTCTGAATTCGTTTGGTCACTTGTAGCTCGATCTGTTGGTGGTTTTGAGTGTCTTATCTCATGTTTGGCAGAACATGTATGGTCGCGCTGGTGGACGTGCTGGTGGACGCCGTGGTGGCGGCGGGGGTCGCAATGGCGGTGGACGAGGTGGTGGGAACATTACCATGACTCAGGCGGAGTTGGAGAACATGTTGCAGCAGCAGTTGAATGTTGCGTTGGCTGCTTTCCAGGCTGCTCAGCAGACCCTGGGAAATACTAATCAGGTGCAGTCTAGGTGCACCTACAAGAAGTTCATGGACTGTAAGCCCCATTTCTTCAATGGGACTGAAGGGGCAGTGGGTCTGCTCCGGTGGTTAGAGAAGATTGAGTCGGTGTTTGCTATGTGTAACTGTCCTGACGCTGATCGTGTCAAGTACGCTTCTGCTACTCTAGAGGGACACGCCTTGACCTGGTGGAACTCCACCACTGCAAACCTTGGCCTGGGTGAGGCCAATGCTATGCCGTGGTCCGAGTTCGTTCAGATGTTGCGAGCGGAGTATTGCCCGAGGGACGAGATCATGAAGTTGGAGCATGAGTTCTGGAATCTGAAGATGGTTGGGTCGGAGATCGAGGAGTTTACTGCTAGGCACAACGAGTTGGCTGTAATGTGCCCCGGCTTGGCTACACCGGAGTACCGGAGGATTGAGCACTACGTTGCTGGGTTAGTGCCGGAGATTGCTGGACTTGTTTCCGCTGCTGATCACACTACCATGTTGGCCACTGTTCGGGCAGCTCACAAGCTGACCAACATGAAGGTTGCTGAGGGCGTTCTACCTCCGAGGGGTGCTGCTGTGAAAGCCCCTGCAGACAACAAGAGGAAATGGGAGAGTGCTGGAAAGAACATTGGGTCGTCTCAACAGCA
This sequence comes from Ambrosia trifida, assembly GCA_028751855.1. NCBI lineage: Eukaryota > Viridiplantae > Streptophyta > Magnoliopsida > Asterales > Asteraceae > Ambrosia > Ambrosia trifida. Next base: position 93,178,552 of record CM054126.1, read on the forward strand.
GGTTAAGAGGCAGGACGTTGTGGGAGCGTCATCTGAGCAGAGGACTGGGGGTTATACTGGGAAACTCCCGAAGTGTGGTGAGTGTGGATTTCATCATACGGGTGATTGTGAGAAGTTTCGCTGTCGTCGGTGCCAGCGTTTTGGTCATCATGCTAAGGACTGTAGGACCACTCTTCAGCTACAACCGGCACAGGTCACTACTGCTACTACTACTGCCACTGCTCCTCAGGGGAGGCAGGGATGTTATCACTGTGGAGAAACTGGACACTTCAAGCGGGATTGTCCTAAGCTGAAGCAAGGGACTGCAGGTATTCAGTATTCAGTATGCAGTATTCAGTATTCAGTATTCATTCGGGCACGTATTCAGTATTCACAGTATTTGAGTCCAGTAATGGTTTTCCAATCGCAGTAGTAACAGGTATTCATATGATTTGCATGCATGTGGTCTGGATTGATCATGGGTATTCATTTGGGAGTTAGTATTCAGTTGGAGTCGATTTTCACTTGGAATTGGTATACATTTGGAGTCGGTATTCATTAAAAACCTGTGAACTCACCGGCATTATTTGCTGATGTATTTAGCATGTTTGTCTCAGGTCGCTAAGGTAGCAGCTGTCGATAGGCGCACGGAGTCTCACGGCGTCTAGGATTCATGTGCATCTCATTTAGTATTTTCAGACTTTCGTACTTTTGACTTCATGTGGTAATAAAGTTTTACGCTTCCGCAGCAATGGATCATTTATGAAACTTAATGGTTTGCTTATGTCATTTTTACGTATCATATAGTGTTGTTTATTGTGACCGTTGACTTGGATCCTGGTGTGTCACGCGCCTCGCGGTAAAACCTCGCACGTGGAAATTTGAGGGTGTGACACAGCATCCTCTACTTTTAGAAACTTCGTCCCGAAGTTATTAGAAACATAAGGTTATAGATGTTTGGGTAAAAATTAAGATAACTGTGGTTTGGAAAATTTGAATGATTTTGGATAAGAGGTTTGATAGGTGTGAGTTAAGGATTGGATTAGGTTCGTCTCGAATAATAAGGAGAATAAGAATCTAGTAAATCACTAAATTTCAAGTTTTAGGAATCCTAAAATAAACGTACGAGTTGATTGACTATAGAAAGACCAAATGAACTACCAAGTAACTAGAGTTTGTTCCTGGTCCGACTTCCAGTCTCACTTTCAATGCATCATTAGTGTTTATATATAGGGTGTACCACAGCTAACCCACCACACCTTTGATACCTTGAAAACGTACTGGACGCCTACCAAAAACTCTAATAGAATTTCACACTACCCTAACGTACCTGTAAATTCATGATTACGTTCCGGACCGGAATCATCAATTTACCTTACATTAGGGTTTTATGTCCTTCTATGATCCTAATCTAACAACACATTAGAGCAAATAAGTTTCACAAGAAGATGACACAACGAACACGTTGAGTTACAATGAGATGTTATCAATGAAATGAGGCCATGTAATAATGAGGTCAATTGGTTTGCAACGACTTGTAAGCATAACAAAATTTAAGTATGGGCTACCACTCATCCGAGGAGCCCTTTAAATGAAATGTTTGTTTTAGTTGAGTGGATAAATGTAGTAGTTGCCTTTCATAGATCAACATGCAAATTTATAATACACACATGCAAGCAAGTTTATAAGTACGACAACCATTAAGTATAAGTGTTATCTTAGTGGCCTATAGAGATAGTTCATATTTGGCCAGCCATGTTCACGAGTATCATGAATAATTTAATGTTTAATGAATAGTCAATTTAAGGAAAAATCAAGTTTCATATAACAAACAATGATGTTTTTAGAAAAGCTCTGTAGGATCAAGTATCAAGTTTTTTTTTAGTAGTTTGGTTTTCATGGAAATCAAGTCCAAATGTTTCAATAAAATGTAGGGCAGAGTTTTAAACTTCTACGATTAAAATAAACGTAACCAAATATGATAAATTTCCAACCTGCGTTCGTACACAATAGTATGCAAGGAATTTCTAGATGTTATATGCTTATGGGTACAACACAATTGGGTACAAAATGATAATAGGGTTAAGAAAATGAAAACACAAGTATTGAATTCTCGAGTCTTAAGAAGATTCCATCCATGGCTTAGCCAGTAGGATTAGCGTCACCCTGACCGTTTGTTTCGTTGATATTGATATTGAAAGCTCGTCCATGTGCCACATTATTCAATTCAGGGCATCGAGGTCGCATGTGGTTAAGGTCTCCACAATTATAACATGCCCGGCCGTTAGTAATCGGCAGTGGTTCCTGGGCAGCTGTTTGATGATTATCTTGTGTCCTAACCATTACACGACAAGTAGTGACAAAGTGTCCAAACCTTCCACATCTAGTGCATTGACGACATGGAAGATTTGCAGGGTGATGATACTTGCAAGTGTTGCATTGAGGATGAATTCCTGTGTAGGCTTTCTTGATAGGAGGCTGAGTCACAGGATCCACAACAGCATGGTTCTGATCATCGCCTATTCGTTTCTTAGAGTTCGAAGAAGTACTGGCGGCCTTTGCTAAAACAGTCTTAGATTGTTCAACAACATGGGTGGTTTTCTCAGCAGACGTCTTGGTGCCCTTCCTAACCAAGTTTCCTCTCCTTACGTGTTTGTCTGTTAAAGTGGCTGCAAGCTGGATGGCTTCTTCCACCGTAGTAGACTTGCTTCCAGTGACTACGTCTTGTATCAGGTCAGGTAATCCCTCGATATATTTCTCGATTGCTCGAGAGACCGGGGTGACCATGTGTGGAACCAATATGCTAAGTTCATGATATCGAGTATTATACGCAAGATTCTCACCACTGTCTTGTTTGAGCTCACGAAACTCATCCTCCAGTTTCCTGATTTCGTTTCTAGGGCAAAATTTGGCGATCATGAGTTCCTTAACCTCAGCCCAAGACAAAGATAATGCAACATCAGCGCCCCGATTGCGCTTTTCGCCATTCCACCAGGTTAGCGCCCCCTTTTGAAGGACACTAGTAGCATAGCGAACGCGGAGTTCATCAGGACATTCACTGTTCACAAAGGTGCTCTCCATGCTTTCAAACCATTGGAGGAGGCCAGTAGCACCCTCCTCACCAGTGAATTTTGTGGGGTTGCAGGAGTTAAAGTGTTTGAAAGTGCACCGAAATTGAGTCGTACTCCCTGTGTTGGCACTGTTACTATTCTGGGTTATCTTGCTGACAAGGTTTGGGATCACTGCAGCAATTTGCTCAGTGACTAAAGATGCAAGGCGACGATCAGAACGTTGTCCAGGAGCACGAACAGGGCGTTGGCTGGCATCACGGAGCCTGCGGCGAGCAGACATCTATGAGGTAGTCAATGAATAATCATGAGATTAGAAAATGTAAGTGTATAACCGTACCGGTGATTATGAAGGTATGAACTTGTAAGTAATATATGAAAATCATGAAATACAAAATATTGTATATGAAACGAGAGAGTATTATTGAGAAACTTGCATAAAATGCTTGGAGTGCCCCTGCCTAGCTGTAAAGCCCAACAAGAACATTGACTTTTCAAAGGAATTGAACCCAATGGTGATCAAGGAAGACATGCTTTAGCCTATAAGTGGACACTCACTCCAGGAATCCCCAGGTAAGCATAACAGGTCCGTTATTGGATTTATGCGCTATGCTTGCCTATGCCAGAAAACCCAGTGTACAGGCATCCACCCTTCCAGATTGCACGTGTTCCATCACACTCATTAAAGTTCAACAACTTTGAAAGAGCAAAATAAGAGTAGGCATTATGCCTAAGGGTGTCTTCATGAAAGGTACTGCTCCCGTTCTATGATGATGTAGATTTTCCACTCCTTGTAGGACACCATCTCTATGCACCAGGATGAAAGATGAGGAGAAATGGAGGAGAAGGGAAAGATAGAGGAAGGAAAGTAGAGGGAAATGAGGGGTAGGGTAATTTAGGAAATATTATGCATGAAAGTTGAAGTTCGGTTATAGTCTAGGCCATTTTATCTAATAACCTAGTTCCCTATAACCATGGCTCTTCTCTCGACACCTTTCATACCAACTGAGAACCAGCAATGCATCATATGCACAACCCACGAACCTTTTAGAGCCCGAGTTAATTAGCCCCTCTTGTTATCAATGACTATGACTAGAACTTCCAATGGCTCTGATACCAATCTGTAACACCCCAACCGATGGCGGAATCATCGAGGTGTCACGTAGTGACGATTGTTCAAAAGCTCATGGTACTAAAATGTAAATATTTGATTATTGAATATTGTTTTACAACATGTGAAATTGAATACACAACAAGAATTGAAATAGCTGATTTATTTAGTCTTAGTCCAAAGTCCTATATGAAGCGTAAAGCAGCTTATCCTGAAACATTCACGAAATAAATTTTGTCAACATATAATGTTGGTGAGTACTACTTAGCTTTGTACATATAGTATAAGTTTGAAAAGTAGTACAATTCATGTGTCTAGCATCACCAAGGCATTATGTAAACATGCAAGTAACAAAACAAGACAAAGATCAAATGTAAAGTTGATAAGTTGAAATTGATAATGAGCACCCTAACACGTGTCAAGTCTAAAAGAGCACCATAACATAAGTTATGTCTAAATGAGCACTGTAACATAAGTTACGTCTATATGTAAAGAGCACCATAACATAAGTTATGTCTAGATGTATGATTTTGTATGTAAGCTACGTTCATGTTCAAACATAATCACAAAGATAAACAAGACACGTATATGAATTGTAAATGAATAAAAATGTATGTGTAAATGAATATGAAAGTTTTGTATACTTGTGCATGAATCACCCCAAAAGTTGTAAAAGCGAAAAAGGGGATAAGTAATACTCACTTTAGCAAGGTGGTAAGTCGTGTGGAACTGAATAAGTGTAATCCAACGTTGCCAAGTATCACCCTACGTATAAGGTAACAAATAAGTCTAAGTCTATCTAGTCTATCAGTATTTTCTAGGGTTTCGAATTGGGGATAAGTATTCGTTTGATTAATAAATAAAATGTTTAATAAATAAGAGAAATTTGATAAATAAATAAACAAAAGTCTTTTTGTAATTTTTTTAAGTTAAAGATGGTCACAATATAAAGTTTCAAGTATGAAAATAATTTTTATAAAATTATTTTCTTGAAAATAGAATATTTAATCTATTTATTTCAAATTGTCAAAATATAACTTTAATATCTAAAAATATTAAAATTAAAGAATTTTTGAATTAAAAATTGTATTTCAGTTCTAAATAAATAGAAATAATTTATATAAAATTTTGGTGCAAAAATGTTGAAAAATGAATTTATTATGATTTATTTATGGTTAAAACTAACAAAAATTAATTAAAAATATAAAATGAATGGTTTTTCTGAAATAAAAATAAATTCTGAATTGCTTATTGTTATACAAGTTTGGTATAATTTTTGTGGAATTTTATAAAATCGTTTAGATATTTTTATTTTATAATTATAAATGAATAAACTTGTAATATTTATAATATATATTAAATAAATTATTTTTGAAAAACTAAAAATTGTATGATGAACTTTACCATTAGGAGATCATTCAGTAATTTTTATAGAATTTATAAACCACTTTTAGTATTTAAAAACTATTTTAAAAGATTATTATGTAAAATATACATATATAAAAAGGAAAAAATATGTTTGTTGGTTATGGGAGTCGAACCCGGGCCTCTGGCCGGATCGAGTTTTATCACAAGCGTGGCCACCAACTGAGCCACACCCTGAGAACGAGTATTCCTTGTTTCAAATTAATTATATATGCTAACTGGTTTGTTTTTCATAAATAAGAAGAAAAAGAAGCAGTTTACGGGACTCGAACCCCTGTCACTGGGCGGTCCTATGTTTTTAACAAAAGGTACATACCAACTGATCTACTGATCAGTTGGTGATAAACCTCTGTGCGTTTGAAATATAAACAATGGTCTTTATGATGCTTTATCCCCAAATCGTATCACATGAACCCTAACCATCTAATAATTGCAATTAACAGACAATAGCCTCTGATTTGTTGGGGCTATTGTCTGTCAATGGCCGATAAACGAAACCAAGGTATGAATTGTTACCTTATCACGCGTTAAAGGCTATGAACGAATGGTCAACAATAAAGTCAAACCGAGCACGATTACGCAAACCAGAACGAGTTGTGAGAATAAATGAATATGTGCGAGTATTGTTCGGCTCATTCAGAAGCTATGTACGTGTTCAATTTAGGGCATCGAGGTCGCATGTGGTTAGGGTCTCCACAATGATAACATGCCCGACCGTTAGTAATCGGTAGTGGTTCCTGGGCAGCTGTTTGATGATTATCTTGTGTCCTAACCGTTACACGACAAGTAGTGACAAAGTGTCCAAACCTTCCACATCGAGTGCATTGACGACATGGAAGATTTGCAGGGTGATGATACTTGCAAGTGTTGCATTGAGGATGGATTCCCGTGTAGGCTTTCTTGTTAGGAGGCTGAGTCACAGGATCCACAACAGCATGGTTCTGATTATCGCCCATTCGTTTCTTAGAGTTCGAAGCAGTAGTGGCGGCCTTTGCTAAAACAGTCTTAGATTGTTCAACAGCATTGGTGGTTTTCTCAGTAGACGTCTTGGTGCCCTTCCTAACCAAGTTTCCTTTCCTTACGTGTTTGTCTGTTAAAGTGGCTGCAAGCTGGATGGCTTCTTCCACCGTAGTAGATTTGCTTCCCGTGACAACGTGTTGAATCAGTTCAGGTAATCCCTAGATATATTTCTCGATTGCTCGAGAGATCGGGGTGACCATGTGTGGAACCAATATGCTGAGTTCATGATATCGAGTATTATACGCAAGATTCTCACCACTGTCTTGTTTGAGCTCACGAAATTCATCCTCCAGTTTTCTGATTTCGTTCCTAGGGCAGAATTTGGCGATCATGAGTTCCTTAACTTCAGCCCAAGATAAAGATAAAGCAACATCAGCTCCTCGATTGCGCTTTTCGCCATTCCACCAGGTTAGCGCCCCCTTTTGAAGGACACTAGTAGCATAGCGAACGCGGAGTTCATCAGGACACTCGCTGTTCACAAAGGTGCTCTCCATACTTTCAAACCATTGGAGGAGGCCAGTAGCACCTTCCTCACCAGTGAATTTTGTGGGGTTGCATGAGTTGAAGTGTTTGTAAGTGCACCAAAATTGAGTCGCACCCCCTGTGTTGGCACTGTTACTATTCTGGGTTATCTCACAGACAAGGTTTGGGATCACTGCAGCAATTTGCTCCGCGACTAAAGATGCGAGGCGACGATCAGAACGTTGTCCAGGAGCATGAACAGGGCGTTGGCTGGCATCACGGAGCATGCGGCGAGCAGACATCTATGAGGTAGTCAATGAATAATCATGAGATTAGAAAATGTAAGTGTATAATCGTACAGATGATTATGAAGGTATGATCTTGTAAGGAATATATGAAAAATCATGGAATACAAAATATTGTATATGAAACGAGGGAGTATTATTGAAAAATTTGCATAAAATGCTTGGAGTGCCCTCGTCTAGCTGTGAAGCCCAACAAGAACGTTGACTTTTCAAAGGAATTGAACCCAATAGTGATCAAAGAATACATGCTTTAGCCTATAAGTGGACACTCACTCCAGGAATCCCCAGGTAAGCATAACAGGTCCGTTATTGGATTTATGCGCTATGCTTGCCTATGCCAGAAAACCCAGTGTACAGGCATCCACCCTTCCAGATTGCATGTGTCCTTATCACACTCATTAAAGTTCAACAACTTTGAAGGAGCAAAAATAAGAGTAGGCATTATGCCTAAGAGTATCTTCATGAAAAGGTACTGCTCCCGTTCCATGATGATGTAGACTTTCCACTCCTTGTAGGTCACCATCTTTATGCACCATGATGTAAGATGAGAAGAAATGGAGGAGAAGGGAAAGATAGAGGAAGGAAAGTAGAGGGAAATGAGGGGTAAGGTAATTTAGGAAATATTATGCATGAAAGTTAAAGTTCGGTTATAGTCTAGGCCATTTTATCTAATAACCTAGTTCCCTATAACCATGGCTCAATGGTTTGGTGTGTGTGTTAAGGTGATTCGGCACAGACTCCGGTTCGAGTCTGTGAAGCAGCAGATAATTTCTTTTTTTTTTTTGTTTAAACTAAGGGGACTAGTGGGCCGGTTCTGGTGGGCTCGTGATGTTGGGCTGGGTCAGATTAAGGATGGTTGGGTTTGAGCTTGGGCTCCAAAATGGACAAGGGATTTGGATTGGGTTATATTGGTGTTGGGTTTAAGAGTGGTTGGAGTAGACTAAACATTATTACTTATTATTATTATTATTATTATTATTATTATTATTATTATATACAAAAATAAAAAAATAAAAAGAAAAGTGACGGATGTCACAGTATCCCCTACTTTTAGAAACTTCGCCCCGAAGTTATTAGAAACATAGGGTTATGGATGTTTGGGTAGAAATTAAGATAACTGTGGTTTGGAAAATTCGAATGATTTGGGTAAGAGATTTGATAGGTGTGGGTTATAGATTGGATTAGGTTCGTCTTGAATAATAAGGAGAATAAGAATCTAGAAAATCACTAAATTTCAAGTTTTAGGAATCCTAAAATATTCAATAATCAAATATTTACATTTTAGTACCATGAGCTTTTGAACAATCGTCACGACGTGACACCTCGATGATTCCGCCATGGATGGAATCTTCCTAAGATCCGAAAATCCAATACTTGTGTTTTCATTTTCTTGATCCTATTATCATTTTGTACCCAATTTTGTCGCACTCAGTAGCATATAACATCTGGAAATTTCCTTGTATACTATTGTGTACGAACACATATTGGAAATTTATCATATTTGGTTATGTTTATTTTAATCGTAGAAGTTTAAAGACTCTACCTTACATTTATTTGAACTTGATTTCCATGAAAATCAAACTACTAAAAACTTGATACTTGATCCTACAGAGCTTTTCTAAAAACATCATTGTTTGTTATATGAAACTTGATTTTTCCTTAATTTGACTATCCATTGAACATTTAATTATTCATGATACTCGTAAACTATTTCTATAGGCCACTAAGATAACCCTTACACTTAATGGTTGTAGTACTTACAAACTTGCTTGCATGTGTGTATTATCAATTTGTATGTTGATCTATGAAAGACAATTACTACATTATCCACTCAACTCAGACAAACATTTCACTTAAAGGGCTCCTCGGGTGAGTGGTAGCCCATACGTAAATTTTGTTATGCTTACAAGTCGTTGCAAACCAATGCAATTGACCTCATTATTACATAGCCTCATTTCATTGATAACGTCTCATTGTAACCCAACGTGTTTGTTGTGTCATCTTCTTGTGGAACTTATTTGCTTTAATGTGTTGTTAGATTAGGTTCATAGAAGGACATAAAACCTTAATGTAAGGTAAATTGATGATTCCGGTCCGGAACGTAATCATGAATTTACAGGTGCGTTAAGGTGGTATGAAATTCTATTAGAGTTTTTGGTAGGCGTCCAGTACATTTTCAAGGTATCAAAGGTGTGGTGGGTTAGCTGCGGTACACCCTATATATAAACACTAATGATGCATTGAAAGTGAGACTGGAAGTCGGACCAGGAACAAACGCTAGTTACTCGGTAGTTCATTTGGTCTTTCTATAGTAAATCAACTCATACATTTATTTTAGGATTCCTAAAACTTGAAGTTTAGTGTTTTAGTAGATGCTTATTCCCCTTATTATTCGAGACGAACCTAATCCAATCCTTAACTCACACCTATCAAACCTCTTACCCAAAAACATTCGAATTTTCCAAACCACGGTTATCTTAATTTTTACCTAAACATCCATAACCCTATGTTTCTAATAACTTCGGGACGAAGTTTCTAAAAGTAGGGGATACTGTGACATCTGTCACTTTTCTTTTTATTTTTTTATTTTTGTATATAATAATAATAATAATAATAATAATAATAATAATAATAATAATAATAATAAGTAATAATGTTTAGTCTAGTCCAACCACTCTTAAACCCAACACCAATATAACCCAATCCAAATCCCTTATCCATTTTGGAGCCCAAGCTCAAACCCAACCATCCTTAATCTGACCCAGCCCAACATCACGAGCCCACCAGAACTGGCCCACTAGTCCCCTTAGTTTAAACAAAAAAAAAAGAAATTATCTGCTGCTGCACAGACTCGAACCGGAGTCTGTGCCGAGTCACCTTAACACACACACCAAACCATTGAGCCATGACACTTTTCTTGATTTAATCCCAACCGAATATGTATATAAGCCATCCAGCTTGCAGCCACTTTAACAGACAAACACGTAAGGAAAGGAAGCTTGGTAAGGAAGGGCACCAAGATGTCTACTAAGGAAACCTCCAATGCTGTTGAACAATCTAAGACTGTTTTAGCAAAGGCCGCCACTACTGCTTCGAACTCTAAGAAACGAATGGGCGATAATTAGAACCATGCTGTTGTGGATCCTGTGACTCAGCCTCCTAACAAGAAATCCTACATGGGAATCCATCCTCAATGCAACACTTGCAAGTATCATCACCCTGCAAATTTTCCATGTCGTCAATGCACTCGATGTGGAAGGTTTGGACACTTTGTCACTACTTGTCGTGTAACGGTTAGGACACAAGATAATCATCAAACAGCTGCCAGGAACCACTACCGATTACTAACGATCGGGCATGTTATCATTGTGGAGACCCTAACCACATGCGACCTCGATGCCCTAAATTGAATAATGTAAGCCTGGTGGCACATGGACGAGCTTTCAATATCAATATCAATGAAGCAAACGGTCAGGATGACGTTAATCCCACTGGTTGAGCCATGGTTATAGGGAACTAGGTTATTAGATAAAATGGCCTAGACTATAACCGAACTTCAACTTTCATGCATAATATTCCATAGATTTCCATTTCCTTCTACTTTCCTTCCTCTATCTTTCCCTTCTTCTCCCTCTCCATTCTTCTCATCTTTCATCATGGTGCATAGAGATGGTGTCCTACAGGAAGTGGAAAATTTACATCATCATGGAACAGAGCAGTACCTTTCATGAAGACACTCTTAGGCATAATGTCTACTCTTATTTTGCTCCTTCAAAGTTGTTGAGCTTTAATGAGTGTGATGGAACACGTGCAATCTGGAAGGGTGGATGCCTGTACACTGGGTTTTCTGGCATAGGCAAGCATAGCGCATAAATCCAATAACGGACCTGTTATGCTTACCTGGGGATTCCTGGAGTGAGTGTCCACTTATAGGCTAAAGCATGTCTTCTTTGATCACCATTGGGTTCAATTCCTTTGAAAAGTCAATGTTCTTGTTGGGCTTTACGGCTAGACAAGGGCACTCCAAGCATCTTATGCAAGTCTTTTTTTTTTTCAATAATACTCTCTTGTTTCATACACAATGTTTTGTATATCATGATTTTCATATATTGCTTACAAGTTCATACTTTCATAATCATCGGTACGGTTATACACTTACATTTTCTAATCTCATGATTATTCATTGACTGCCTCATAGATGTCTGCTCGCCGCATGCTCCGTGATGCCAGCCAACGCACTGTTCGTGCTCCTGGACAACGTTCTGATCGTCGCCTCGCATCTTTAGTCGCTGAGCAAATTGCTGCAGTGATCCCAAACCTTGTCGGTGAGATAACCCAGAATAGTAATAGTGCCAACACAGGGGGTGCGACTCAATTTCGGTGCACTTTCAAACACTTTAACTCCTGCAACCCCACAAAATTCACTGGTGAGGAGGGTGCTACTGTCCTCCTCCAATGGTTTGAAAGTATGGAGAGCACCTTTGTAAACAGCAAGTGTCCTGATGAACTCCGCGTTCGCTATGCTACTAGTGTCCTTCAAAAGGGGGCGCTAACCTGGTGGAATGGCGAAAAGCGCAATCGAGGAGCTGATGTTGCTTTATCTTTATCTTGGGCTGAAGTTAAGGAACTCATGATCGCCAAATTCTGCCCTAGGAACGAAATCAGAAAACTGGAGGATGAATTTCGTGAGCTCAAACAAGACTGTGGTGAGAATCTTGCGTATAATACTCGATATCATGAACTCAGCATATTGGTTCCACACATGGTCACCCCGATCTCTCGAGCAATCGAGAAATATATCAAGGGATTACCTGACCTGACTCAAGACGTTGTCACTGGAAGCAAATCTACTACGGTGGAAGAAGCCGTGAATCTTGCAACCATTATCACGAATTATTGCCTTAAATGACCGAAAATCATCAAACACGTATAATAAATACCTTAATTCGTGTAAACAGCCCCTAATCAAGCCTAATTTCTCGTTTTTTTTTACCGAGCTCGATGCCATCATCAAGACCTTCCCTTTACGCGTTATCAGTATAAATTAAACACTTCTGGTGAGCCTAGGGTTACCGAACAACAGACCCCTATCCTCAATTTCTGTTAAAACCTTCGCAATAACCAAGAATCGTGCTCGGTTGACTTTTCGTTTGACCTGACCCATCGTGCATCATCGAGCTCTGGTGATACTTGGCAACGTTGGATTACACTTATTCAATTCCACAAGACTTACCCCCTTGCTAAGGTGAGTAGTACTTATCCCCTTTTTTGTTTTCACACTTTTAGGGTGATTCATGCACAAGTATACAAACTTGCAAACTCATTTACACATACATTTTTATTCATTTACAATTCATATACGTGTCTTGATTATCTTTGTGCTTATGTTTGAACATGAACGTAGCTTACATACAAAATCATACACCTAGACATAACTTATGTTATGGTGCACTTTACATATAGACGTAACTTATGTTACGGTGCTCATTTAGACATAACTTATGTTATGGTGCTCTTTTAGACTTGACACGTGTTAGGGTGCTCATTATCAATTTCAACTTATCAACTTTACATTTGATCTTTGTCTTGTTTTGTTACTTGCGTGTTTACATAATGCCTTGGTGATGCTAGACACATGAATTGTACTACTTTTCAAACTTATACTATATGTACAAAGCTAAGTGGACTCACCAACATCATATGTTGACAAAATTTATTTCGTGCATGTTTCAGGATAAGCTGCTTGACGCTTCATATAGGACTTTGGACTTAGACTAAATAAATCAGCTATTTCAATTCTTGTTGTGTATTCAATTTCACATGTTGTAAAACAATATTCAATAATCAAATATTTACATTTTAGTACCATGAGCTTTTGAACAATCGTCACTACGTGACACCTCGATGATTCCGCCATCGGTTGTGACATCCGTCACTTTTCTTTTTATTTTATTTTTTTTATAATAATAATAATAATAATAATAATAATAATAAATAATGTTAGTCTGAGTCCAAACCTTGAGCCCAAACCATATATACCCCAAACCAACCGATGGCGGAATCATCGAGGTGTCACGTAGTGACGATTGTTCAAAAGCTCATGGTACTAAAATGTAAATACTTGATTATTGAATATTGTTTTTCAACATGTGAAAATGAATACACAACAAAATTGATGTAGTTGATTTATTTAGTCTAAGTCCAAAGTCCTATATGAAGCGTCAAGCAGCTTATCCTGAAACATGCACGAAAATAAATTTTGTCAACACATGATGTTGGTGAGTACTACTTAGCTTTGTACATATAGTATAAGTTTGAAAAGTAGTACAATTCATGTGTCTAGTATCACCAAGGCATTATGTAAACACGCAAGCAACCAAACAAGACAAAGATCAAATGTAAAGTTGATAAGATGAAATTGATAATGAGCACCCTAACACGTGTCAAGTCTAAAAGAGCACCATAACATAAGTTATGTCTAGATGTATGATTTTGTATGTAAGCTACGTTCATGTTCAAACATAAGCACAAAGATAAACAAGACACGTATATGAATTGTAAATGAATAAAAATGTATGTATAAATGAATATGAAAGTTTGTATACTTGTGCATGAATCACCCCAAAAGTTGTAAAAGCGAAAAAAGGGATAAGTAATACTCACCTTAGCAAGGTGTTAAGTCTTGTGAAATTGAATAAGTGTAATCCAACGTTGCCAAGTATCACCCTATGTATAAGGTAACAAATAAGTCTAAGTCTATCTAGACTACAAGTATATTCTAGGGTTTCGAATTGGGGATAAGTATTCGTTTGATTAATAAATTAAACGTTTAATAAATAAAATAAATTTGATAAATAAATAAACAAAAGTCTTTTTGTAAATTTTAAATCAAATATGGTCACAATATAAAGTTTTAAGTGTGAAAATAATTTTTATAAAATTATTTTCTCATAAATAGAATATTAAATCTATTTATTTCAAATTGTCAAAATATAACTTTAATATTTAAAAATATTAAAATTAAAGAATTTTTAAATCAAAAATTGTATTTCTGTTCCAAATGAATAGAAATAATTTATATAAAATTTTGGTGCAAAAACATTAAAAAATGAATTTATTATGATTTATTTATGATCAAAACTAACAAAAATTGATTAAAAATATTAAATAAACGATTTTTCTAAAATAAAAATTATTTCAGAAATGTTTATTGATTTATAAACTTAGAATAATTTTTTGTGGAATTTTACAAAGTCGTTTTGATATTTATATAGAATTTTATAGTTTTAAATGAATAAACTTGTAATATTTATTATATATAATAAATAAATGATTTTTGAAAAACTAAAAAATTGTATGATAAATTTTATTATCAGAATATCATAAGATAATTTTTATAGAATTTATAAAGTAGCATTAGTATTTTAAAACCATTTTTAAAGTTAATAACAAAAAGATAAAAGAAAAAAAGGCTTAAAAAAATGAATGCTGTTGGTGGGGATCGAACTAGGGACCTGGGACGGGTCCTAAGCTTTAACCCAGATCAACAGACCATCTGGTCTGTGCCATTTTTAATTATAAAAGGTGGAGTTTGTTTGTATTTAAGAACATCTCAGCGAGACCCTTCTTCCCCAATTAGTACCCTAAGAACCCTAGCCTTTCAATCGACTAAAATAACAAACGATAGCTCCTGATTATACAGGGCTATTGTTCGGCCGAGATCAACAAACACAACACACAACAAAAATTCCTACTTACTGATGGTTTGAACGTCGATTAGAAAGGTCAACGGAAAAGTCAACTGCGAAACAATTATAGCTTGTAGGGACGAATTAGGAGAATTAGAGAGTTGGGGTTCTGTTTTCGGCACAAGGAGATGCTTCGGGACGTCTCTATTTATACTACATACGCGTAAATGGAAGGTCTTGATTGCTTGACCAAAACATGGTCAAACGCGTCTCAAAAGGAAGGATGGAGAAAATCACGAGTTGGGTTTGACGCGATTTCCATGGTTGGTCAACTAATCAACAATCAATTATGAAGTTTCCTATTCAAATCAGTCTTAATAATTGGTCAGTTGACTGATTTGTTTTTTTTTTTTTTTTTGTGTTTGATTATTATTATTATTATATACAAAAATAAAAATAAAAAGAAAAGTGACGGATGTCACAGAAAGATACAAATTTAAAATTTCATACTTAATTTAAAAGGTTGACTAAATTAATAATTGACTTGACTAAATTAAAAGTTGACCAAATTAAAAGTTGACTAAATTAACATTTACAATTTTAGACTACTCCTATGAACATAATATTGATGATCATTATCAACAAACCATACCAAGATATTCGTTTTAAATGGCATAACATACCAAAAAAACACACATTTTACTACATCAGCAGTAAAAGGTGCAAAAGTATGTGACCACCATTCGTTAATCATGTTTAAAAAACCTACCACCACTAAGGTGCAAAAAGTTACCAACCAAAGGTGTTAATGTTCATCAAAAAACTACCACCACAACCATAAATAATTACCATCAACCCTAACTACTTTAGTTAGCTGGAACAGACCTTGTTTGTTGAAATAAAGGAAATGCATCTGATCACCAGACTGCAACTCCTTATCGGCAGCAAAAACTGACATACCTCTAATGTTGTAACGGTAACTGCTTCTCGAATCTTCAATACCAACAGAACCTCCCCAAGTACAACCCTCACAATCTTTAATAGTCAAAGCCCTCTTCGTGTTCAAACCATTATCCCTTGCCCAATCTACCTTCATACGCTATAAAAATAAAAACAATTTGCATTTTAATAAAAAGGTACGTATACATAAATCGCTATATAATATAAGGAATTGAATAGATAAGACTTACAAAATGCCTGTCAACAGTGAAAACAACTGGAACGCCAACATCATCAACAGCCTCTTCCTCCTCGTCATCATAAGATTCATCAACCTCTTCCTCCATATCATCTCCTACACTCATCTCTTCAGTATCATTATCGGAAACAAAAACGATTTCTTCATCCTTATTTTCATCATCCTCGACCTTGTAATTGTATTCCCAAAGCTCTGGAGGCAGAGTAAGCTTGTTTTTCTTAAAAAACGACACCTCATACGATTTCTATTTTATTAACAAAGAAAAAAACGAAAACATACAAATTAATTAAAAATAGAAAGCATATTGTATTGCGATTTACATTAGGATAAATAAAACAACAACTATTTAGAAATTGACAAACAAACCTCATTGTAAATTTCAAACACAATTAGATGATCGCTTGTTATCTGAAACGTCTTCTTCATATAAGGCCATCTTTTAGTTATGTAAAGCGCACCACAATCGTTTTCAAGCTTGATTTGGAAAGCATGTTCTGAAGCAAAGATACATAAGTATTGGAAAACAATATGTCAACATGTTGATATCAGCGAAACAAAGGCAACTGAAGCAACTGTATATTATTTCTAAACAATTTTCATGACAAATCATTGAACCCTAATTAATCTATACATGACATGTACCTATGTCTTCGCACAAATATCAAATCAGTTTAGAAATATGGATTTGAAAACATGACCTGGAAATGAGCTGCACAAAATTGAATCCGCTGGAACGGCTCTATTGTGTAATCCATGAAAAACAAAGCAACTGATATGCTGAAAAGTGGTAAACAATGTTTTCAAAATTAATACGATTTACTCTATTTTATGTCTTATATAATGTAGTAAACTAATAGTAGAAAACGCATACCAGACGTCTTTCATCAGTCAGTGGGTCGTCCAGCTTGCAGTAGAAAACTTTACCAGGGGCAGCTACAGCATCCTGATGAAAGGTGATCATTCTAAAACAGTTGATAATCTCCTCGTATTCGAAAACAAAGTTGCAATCAGACGGGTAATTTAGTGTTTTAATCATGTGCTTCCATCCATTGAAAAAGAACCACCTTCCAGCAATCTACATCACTTTAACATCAAAGATTTTCTCATCCAATGTGTGAATTCTGGTTTTCCCAGTTGGGTAGTTGTACTGCTTAACCCATTCATTATACTCGGAAGGTAAGCCCTACACATAAAAAAAACAGTCATATGTAAATATAACGAATCTGAATAAAATGACATCTAGGATAGTCGAATGACTCCATGAAATATAAAAGTATTAAATAACAAAGATTATTACATTGCTTACCAGGTTTACACGGTCGTTGCCTTCAGACTTGACCCAAAATCCGTAAACCATTATTACTGAATATATATATATAGCTAAAACATAAGAAAAACCTGTATTAGTAAACAAACATGTAGCTGAAACATAAGAAATGCTAATCAAACAACAATCCATAAAAGTAACAACACCTATTCATGAATAATTATAAAAGATGAAATATATTCTAATGTAAACCTAAACATTTAATAGACAAAAATTTAACATTATCATGTGCTTTCACTTGCACGATGATTTTGTTCATACAAATCACATACTTAAATAAATAAACAGTTAGAAAAAGGGGATTTGATGTATACATATGAACCATATTTTCAGTAATCTAAAGCTGAAAAGAAAAAAAAAAGATTAGCCATAACAAGTTATAAAAACAGATTAAAATAACATAAAGGATTCAAATCACGTATAAAAACAGATCAACCCACAATCGAAGCATCAATTACTAAAATGTTCATCCAAGTTTCTACTACCATCAACCATAAAACCAAAAAATCGATAATAACCTGAACAATACCTAGTTATATGATCATCAACATTTCAAAGCTATGAAGATAATCAGTGATAATGGTATATTGCAAACCCTAGTTATTCAATCATCCAAAGATAAACTCCATAACAAAGAAACACAAACCGTAACATACTAAAATCAATCAAAGACAAAACCCTAGATGTAATCGGCCTGCAGAATCATACATTTAAAAACAGATATGGAAAATCACTGAAACACAAGACAGAAAAAAGATGGATGAACATCGATTTATTGAAAGAAGAATCGAAAGATAAACTCCATAACAAAGAAACACAAACCGTAACATACTAAAATCAATCAAACACAAAACCCTAGATGTAATCGGCCTGCAGAATCATACATTTAAAAACAGATATGGAAAATCACTGAAACACAAGACAGAAAAAAAGATGGATGAACATCGATTTATTGAAAGAAGAATCGAATGGAGATTACCTTGGATTGGAGATGAAGGAAAACCTTGAATCGCCTTATTAGGGTTGAGGTTTGGTTATGGAGGCGACGATGATTATGATGTGTATGTTATGTCCGTGTTTTTTTAGAGGGTATATATATTTTCTGTATTTTTTTTTTTAAAAAGAAAAATTTTATAAAATCTCACAATGGGACACTTGGCACAAATTGATTGGCTATGTAATTTGAGGCTCAATGTGGGATTGACAAGTGTCCACATTGAGTTTCATATATTAGTTGTATAGATGTTGTTTTTGTGTTGTTATAGCTCATTTAATAGCCTAGGGGCATTTTGGTAAATTGGTTAGGACGAATAGGTATTGGTCAAATGAATGGTAGACCCATTCATGTAAATGTAAGGGCGAATAGGTAAGCTTATAAACCTATTCTCCCCATCCCATTTGTGTGATCCATTAGTGTTAAAATGCACCCATTCGTCCAAACTTATTGGCTGAATGGTTCTGGATATATTTACCTTTCTCATTTTCCTAATCAGTTCTTTGTTTGGTTTTGGTCTGAATCAGTAAAAAAACCTCTGTCCGAGTGTTTATCGAATACAAAAAGTATTAGAGAGTGATTTCTCGTGTTCTTTGTGTGTGCTTTATATTGAATATTGTTTGCAAAACTCCTGTGTTTAGATTCCACACTCACATGTGAGAAAACCCGTGAATATAGGATTCGGTTGTTGAATTGAACAGTCCTACACATATGATTTCAACTTAGAAGATGTCCGGTGTTTTAAGTTTAAGTTTGGCTTATGGGCCTCAAAATAATATTTAGAAGGGTACAATTATTTTCGGTCCATTAGATAAAAATAGGGGGAAATTGTTGTAGAAGAAAACTACCAAAATAACAACAGTTGATTAACTTGG
The DNA here is from genome assembly GCA_028751855.1 of Ambrosia trifida. NCBI lineage: Eukaryota > Viridiplantae > Streptophyta > Magnoliopsida > Asterales > Asteraceae > Ambrosia > Ambrosia trifida. Next base: position 93,198,004 of record CM054126.1, read on the forward strand.
GACCGGTGTGTGGGTAGGGATTCGAACTTTAGACCGCTAGGTTAGAGTTGTACAAAGATTTCCACTGAACTAAGCCTTTCAAAAAAAAAACTTAAAAGTTATTTTTTACTAGGTTTGTAATATGAAGTCTTGAATTCTGCCAAATTAGTTTAATAGGATATAAGAAAATTGGGTATACATTAGGGTGTAAATGATGCGCTGCAGCTCGAGAGCTACTCGGGATCGGCTCGGTAAAAAGCTCGAATGAGCCGAGCTTTAAGGAGCCCGAGCTCGAGCTTGAAACATGACTCATTTAGTTATCGAGCCCGGGCTCGAGCTTTTCATACAAAGACCGTTTAGGCTCGCGAGCCTAAACGAGCCCAAACAAATTTTATATTATAATTATTTTATATATAGTATACCTATTATTTAACATTGGCGAGCCGAGTTTTGGCTCATTTAAGCTTTGAAGCGAGCTCGAGCCAAGCTTTTAGCTCCTTTAAAATTGTTCTAAAATTATTTCGAGCCGAGCCCGAGCTTTTGGGTTTTACTTTCGAGCCGAGCTCGAGCCCAGTCAAGTTCGGGCTCGACTCGGCTCGTTTACACCCCTAGATACATACATCATGGCCCAAACTTGGAAAACAAATATGGTTATTAGGTTATAAAGTTTGTTTAGTTATTAGGTTATAAAGTTTGTTTAATTGGATTATAGTATTAGAAAAAAAAATTGTAGTCCATACTATTTTCACCATAACCGTATTTTATATATTTATCGTATATATTACAAAACTTTAAAAGACAATAGTCTCTACTATTTTTACCATTCCCGTATGACATATTGTTGTTTATTAATTTTGTAGATTTATATGTTAAAAATAATGATTTTTTATTAGTTATAAAATTAGAAGTAAAAAAGAAAATTACTATTTATGGTAAATTTGAATTAAATCAAACTTATTAGAATTCGAGTTTCTAATACAAATTGAACAAATTGAATCTAAATACGAATCGAATTCGAATTCATGTTAAAAGAAATAAAAATTTCATTCGTTTATTTGAAACTTAATTATTTGACTCTACCCCTATACTCTACTACTACACAATAGCTCTTAATTTTGTCTTTTGGCATGTCTTTATTAATTAAGTGGGCTATGATGAAAAAATTGTATACTATGCCGTCGCATCAGTTTGACACCCTCGCTTTAGTCCAGAGAATGGATTTATATCAATTGTTTCTTACTCCCTCCGTCCCATTTTAAATGTCCCACTTCCAAAAACACACATTTTAAGAAATTTTTTGTTTGTATGTGGTAAAATGACAATAATATCCTCAAAAGTGGTGATTGTGTTTTGTCTTTTATGGGCAAAACTGGAAATTACATTTCCATTTTTGGAAAGGGACATTTAATTTGGGACAAACAAAAAAGGAAAGGAGGACATTTAAAATGGGACGGAGGGAGTATTTTGTTTGCACAAAATCACATGCAACAAAATCGTCTTCACCTCAATATATAAGAATGGTTATAAACTAAGAGTATCCACGATGCTAAACCAAGTCCACTCTTCCAAATCGCCATATCATTATGCAACGGTATTTCAAACCATAATAATATCAAATCCACTTTTTCCTATAACCATAAACCATCCTATATTTTCATCTCATCACCTACTTTTCCTTTTATTTAATTTATACAAAAAAAAAAAAAAAAAAAAAAAAAACATTTTTTTAATTTATTTAAAATATCAAATTTGGGGCCCACCATATTCCAAACAGACCGGTCCACTCTACCAAACCAACCCTACAATGCTTCCTCGTCCGCTTTGCATCAGTCCACCCAGCCGAACCAATCCGTGTAGTGCCCAGGTGATCTAATAAAGAATGAAACTTGTTTTCTTTTGGACTGAATCCCCACACATTATGATTTCTTTTTGCTGTTAATAACCCCTTTTCTATCATTTTTTTTCATTCATTATTGTATCTTTTACTTGCATGTTTCTGAAAATTTCAAAAGACGGTGGTTCTCTTTTGAATATCATGAGCTAGCACGCAAAGTACGAATTCTTTTGTATTTAAAAATTGCATAACATGCAAAAGGTGGTGTAGGTTTCTTCTGCTTCTTCTTTTGTTCAAATGATGGAAAGGAAAAAAGAAACGGAAAAGTTCGGTCGAATTTCTTGGATGATTTATTTAGATATCTAATAACCACCCTATCTAATCCATGTTCAAATAGAAAGGAGAGACACACATACTTCTTATAATAAATTTATAAACTAATAATATTTGTGCAAATAGAGCAATATTTTTTTTCATTTCACTCCTTAAAACTTGTCAAGATTAAAAATAAGATAGACGGGTAACAAGTTGTACCGTTACCCCTTTCTGAATTGCAAACCAAATCTACGAAATACAAACCCCTGCCTCCCATGGAAATAAACTATTGTTGTAGATAACTCGTTGGACCCTTGTCAGGAAACAAATAGCTTCTGATGCTAGGAAGCCAAAGGTATCAAAGGCCAAGGGGACAAAGACATGTTGGGTTTCTGCACAAGCTTTAGTGTGCTTCTCCACTTTCTTTGATTCCGCCTTTCTTGATGCTTGTCCAGCTACAAACCCATTTTCCCTTAAACCAACAAAAGGAGATACCCCCATGAGGTCCACGCATGCATGTTTCCCCCAACCCAACTAAAGACGAGCAGATCCACAGGCCGCACAGTAGATCTCCCTTCCGCAGGACCCGTAAGAAAATTCACAGGGACTCCTTCTTGGCAGAAATCTCAGCTCTTCTCAAGATGTCCCACAAAACGTCTCTCACCCAATTATACCGGTATTTGAAACCCGGAAGTTATTTACAATGAACTGCATGCTCCCCATATTTATCCATATATATCTCAATTATGGTATTACCAATGTAAGAGTGACGTCCCAGCCACTAGTAGTTGCGTAGGCAATGTCCTATATGTACCTAGTATTCTAGTAATGTTGTTTACATATGCAATCATGAAAACTCGCTCTATTACATCTATAATCTATAATCTATAACTTCTATATATATAAAAGAAAACGTATATGCTGACGTCGCGTGCAATGGAGGCCTCAACCTCCTTTTGAGAGTGTCACGTGGCATCATAATGGAAAGATTTTAGTGTTTTTGAACTATTTCTTTTTTTGATTAAAAGAAAAAGATAAACATAAAACCCTAAATTAAATTGAGTTATTTTAGGAAAAAAAGAATTTAAAAATAAATTTAAAATTTTCTCTCTCATGTTTCCTCCCATAATTTTTAAACGTTTATATCTTTTATATACGAGATTTTTTAAAGAAAAAAATTACACCAAATTAACGAGCGTTTTTTTATCTTTCCAACGAGTATCATAGTCCTATATAAAAAAACGGAGAAAATCGACTATTTTTTGTGGGGTTTCGTTCATACAGGAAAAAAACACACAAAGTGTTCATGTTATTCATTAATCATGTTTTTTCTTTTAAACCAGGTTCTTATCTACGACGTTGAAAATCAGCCCAATCACCATGTTATCATTGGAATTTTACTAGGTATACTTCATCAAGAGAAGTTAGGAGAAAGAATCACGCAACATTGCAACACATGGTGTCACCTTATAGCAAGGTTATTTTTTTATTTATTTAATTACAAGAGTAATAATTATTACTATTAGTATTAGTATTAGTATTATTAGAATGGTTATATTTTTCAACCCCGGGACGCTCCCGGAAAGAATTGATAGTTGCTGACGTGGCGTTCAATGGTGGCTTCAACCATCTCTTGATTATGCCACGTGGCATAATGAGATGCAATTATTACAACTTCCAATTTAAGTGTTTGTTTAGTTGATTAGGTTAGGAATTATAAAAGCCATTAGAATGTGAGAAATTAGAGAGATGTGATGAGTTTTTTAATAATTGCAGCTTACATAAGTGATTTTTTAGATGATTACTGATTAGGTTTTAGATTAGGGAATATGAGTTATTACTGATTAGAATACTATGAACATGCAATGATTGAGAGATTTTGTGGTTAGTTAACTTGAGCCATTTGCAATAGGTTATCACGTAAAATTAGATTTTTCAACCCCGGGACCCTCCCGGGGTAATCAACTAGTAATAAAATAATTGAATTGAATGTTGATAAGGTGGCATTCAATGGAGGCCTAAGAAAATCATTTTAATGACATGACATTCAAGGAGGCATTCTCCTCCTTGAGTGTGCCATGTGACAAATTAAAAATAAATAAATAATAATATAAAACTTAATCTACTAAATTTAAATTGAGTTATTTTAAGAAAAAAGAATTTAAAAACAAATTTAAATTTTTCTCTCTTATTTTCCTCCCATAATTTTTAAACGTTAATATCTTTTATATACGATATTTTTTAAAGAAAAAAGTTACACCAAATTAACGAGCGTTTTATTATCTTTCCAACGAGTACCATAGTTCTATATAAAAAACGGAGAAAAAAAACAACTATTTTTTTGTGAGGTTTCGTTCATACAGGAAAAAAAACACAAAGTGTTCAGGTTATTCATTAATAATGTTTTTTCTTTTAAACCAGGTTCTTATCTACGATGTTAAAATTCAGCTCAATCGTCATGCTTTCATTGGAATTTTACTCTTTTAAAGATGCATAGGTATACTTCATCAAGAGAAGCTAGGAGAAAGAATCGCACAACACTTCAACACATTGTGTCACCTTATAACAAGGTTATTTTTTTATTTATTTAATTACAAGGGTAATAATTATTACTATTAGTATTAGTATTATTAGAATTGTTATATTTTTCAACTCTGTGACGCTCTTGAGATAAAAGATAGTTGTTACATATGTGATCAAGATTCAAGGCAACCAATCTTGGTGGTATCCTGACACAAATCCATGCATAATATTTCGTTTAGCTAAATTTATCAAAGTTATTTTGGTAATGGAGTATTATTATATCGGAGGCATCTTCGTGGAACATATTATAGATGTACATACGGGATGTGTGATTGGATGTTATGGAGCTATTGCGCTCAAGTGAGTGATTAATATATACATATAATAAACCAAAGCCATTTTAATGACATGACATTCAAAAGGGTATTTTCTTTATTTAGTGTGTCATGTGTCATCCCATGTGGTAAGGCCTTTATTTTAGAAAAATAATAATTTAAAATTTAAAAACAAAATTAGATTTTTATCTCTAATGTTTCCTCTCATAACTTTTAAACGTTAATATCTTTTATACACGGGATTTTTTAAAGAAAAAAATTACACCAAATTAACGAGTGTTTTATTATCTTTCCAACGAGTACCATGGTGCTATATAAAAAACGGAGAAAATAACCGACTATTTTTTGTAACCTGACAGGTATTGTGTCATGTTTGGAATTAGTTTAAAAAAATTTGTGGGTTTGGGTCGGGCCTGGGATTAGGTGATACCCGACCCAATTACCTTTTTTTTATATTAGAATATGATAACTTATGACAGAGATTTGTTTAAAATAATAATAATAATATTCATTAATCATATATTGGCAAGTCATTAATTATGTTGTCATATTAGATATTTTATTATGTCATATTAGATATTTCAACCCGTGACGCTCTCTAACAGGTAATTGCTATGTTTTCTTTTTCTATCATATTTTGAAATAACTCAAATCTTATTGTATGCAGTTAAAGACCTTTGACTGAATGTATTAGTGCTAAACAATCTATGTCCCCTTGAAGTACTTGGGATCTTAATATTCTGTTTTAGGTGTTGATGTTGTAAGGTGAAATGGATCTTTTGGTATTTTTTTTAAAGTATCTAATGTAAGTTGATACATAGATGTCATTTTTATAGTTTAGATACTTCTAATTTTATTCACTTTATTTAGATTTCTCAACCCGGGACGCTCCCGGGGTATAAACTAGTTAGTGATATAGTCTAGAGCATGTCGCTCTAGTCGTATACTATTCGTATGACCCAAAGCCAGTACGTCCGGATGTGTAGTCCAACTAGGCATATCGCTCAAGGTGTCTTTGCCAATGGACGTGTTGATTTAGGGGTTACCCTTTGAGTCCGAACCAACAAAGAATACTTTCTTTCTATGATCTAAGATTATTGATGACATAGATAAATCTTGAAGGCCACAATTTGATTAGACTATGATTCTCTTTTTAAACTTAAATAAGAAAAATGTATCTACAATTAACAAATGAGTTTACATAAAACATATAATAAAAATAAAGTAAAGCGTTATTTAAAAGAATGAATTTAAAGTTTAAAACAAAAAGATATTATTGTATACGAACCCATATGCCTTCGCTTGGAATTTCTTGATGGACCACAAATAACATATAATTGCCTGACGGAGCAATGTTTCCGGACTGCGGTGCCACCACACTTACTTCGTAATGAGACGTTTCGACTTCCACGATGGTGTTACCGCCATCGAGGATCAGCAACCGTTGATTCATGGAAAACGAGTGTGTGTTAAACGATGGTGCCACCATTGTAACCTTGACCAAGTTTGGATCCACCGGGCATTCAACTATGAACCGAATTGTAAAGTGTTCCCCATGATGAAACTTTGTTTTGATCCCATGGGAGATTATTGGGCGTAAACCGGATACGCTTGGATCCAAATAAGCAGGAGAAAATGCTTCTAGGCTTAATTCAGTAGGATATAGTACATTTGAAAATTCATATTTATCATGTGCATTACTTCCACCAACAAGAACCCGACCATCTCGTAGCAAAACTGCTGTAGAGTGGTACATTCGAGCTATAGTGCTTGGGTTCTGCACCTCAAACCGACTCTCAGTGGGTTTATTAGGCCCATAAACTATTGGGCTTAAAACCGGGTCTCGGGCAAGGTCCCATCCGGCCACCCCGGCCGACCCGCCGTTAATAATCAATACGTCACCATTTGGTAGTAATAACATATCACCCATGACACGTGCTAAAGGCATAGTCTCCATGACCCATTGTGGATCCGGGTCGGATATTTTAAGCCTGCCACAAGTATCCAATGCCCCATCAAACTTCCCATTATTTGCATTTTTGAATGCATCTCTAGGTGCACCCCCACAAACTAGAACTTCAACACAATCTACGTTTCCTTGCGCAATACTTAATGGGAGTAGAACGGCCGAGCCGGTGCTCGGGTAATTTCTCGGGTCACCGCCAGGAATCGCTGGAAAAGTACGGACAACTTTGCTTCGAACATAATCAAATAAAATACCACGGTAGTTTGCGTAGATGAAAATATTCCCATCTGTGTTTAGAAACACAAACGGGTATAAATTGTTTTCGATGTCTGGTTCATTTGTTTGAACTAGAAACATCAAAGGAAAATCAGTCTCGATCGCAGACCTTTTTGGGTAAAACTCATAATTAAATGACCCTCGGCCGCCAATAATAATTTGGCGGCCGTCAGGTAATATGTGATTGGTGGCATACCATCTTGGTTGACTCAACCCAGTTGGTATTTCCCGCCAATCACAATTATCACAAGATTTATAAATTCTAACGACATGATCACCATCACTCCATCCGCCAGTTTGGACAAGAGACCCGTCGGGCATTAACGTGCCCGACGAACACCACACGTTTGTAAGGACCATGAGTGGACGTACGGTATTGCATGCAATATTGTACTCGACGGAATGCGCTGAGTAATCCGTCGAGTTAGGGCGGCATTTGCCATTAGGAAGAGAGATGTTGGACGTGCCAAAGTCAGTGCGATCATATATGATAACGTGGTCATTGGGGAGAAGTTGCATGTGCATGGCAGAAATACCGATAGAGGGGAGAAGGAGAGCCCATGATCCACCGCTAGCCGCGGTTGGACACCATAGCGTGTGGAAGAGGATGAGGAGGAGGAGGAGATGTATAATATGTCGGAAGGTCATTTCCTTGTGTTTGTTGAGGTGCATAAAGGGTTGTATAGTGGTGGTCTTAAATAGTGTTTGTGGTGGTGTAAAGTGTTGGACACCGGTAATCACCATGTACCACTCATGTGTCTGCCAAAATCTACGAATACTTTCTTACGATTTGATTCTATAAGAATTGTGTTGTATTAAAGCATTTGGTACAAATTATTATAATATAAAAAGACTTCATATTTTACAAACTTAAAAAGTTAAAGTTTACACGTTTTATATCAAAAGACTACCGAACAAATCTAGGGGCCCCTAAACAAATTTTAGCAGTTATATTTGGTCCACTTCTTTAATTAATGGGATAATTGCACGAATAAACATTTGATCAAAGTCATTTGTAAAAATAAACATAGTATGCGTCTAAACAACAGGGAGAAGACACTCTTTGCGTCTAAACAACAGGGACGAGACACGTGTAAAGCCTTCAGACGCCTTAATTTTTAAGGTCACTGCGTCTAATCTTTAGACGCGAAAAAGGATTGCGTCTAAAGAACAGACTCTTAAATTAAAGAGTCTAAACCTTTTTAGACTCTGTAATTTAAGAGTATGTTCTTTAGACGCAATCCTTTTTCGCGTCTAAAGATTAGACGCAGTGACCTTAAAAATTAAGGCGTCTGAAGGCTTTACACGTGTAATCGTCTGATTGGTAGACGCAAAGAGTGTCTCGTCCCTGTTGTTTAGACGCATCCTATGTTTATTTTTGCAAATTACTTTGGTCAAATGTTTATTTGTGCAATTATCCCTTAATTAATCTGTGTATTCAAAGTATGCCTTTGAATTTACGATCAACATTCACTGATCTACAAATGTTTATATGGTGATTTACGATTACATTGTGACCTTTTAATTTATTAAGCTTGAGGGTTAAGTTATCCTAGTAAAATAAATGAAATGGTGAGAAGGATACGAAAAACACAATAATCATGAAATATAACGTAATAAGTCACAAAATATAACACAATGCCAAGGAAAAAAGACGCAATGATATAACACAAATTCTAATAACTACAAGCTAAAAATCCAAGAAATTGAAAATCTAAAAACTAAGATCGTAGGATTCAATGAGACGGTTCCAACGTCAATCGTCACTTGTATGATTTCAACCGGACTCCATTTAATACTCTTCCTACGACTTCCTATTTTTTGCACTGTTATTTGATCATAACCCTTAAGCGTGTTATACAAATAAAACTATCATTTAATGTGTAGGGCTGTACACGAGCCGAGTCGAGCCGAGCCAAGCTAAGCTCGAGCTCGAACTTAAACGAGCCAACTCGGTTCGGCTCGTTTTTTTGGTCGAGCTAAAAAGCCGGGCTTGAGCTCGGCTAGTAAATGTTCGAGCCGAGCTCGAGCTGGCTCGAGCCAGCTCGTTATTTTATTATTATTTTTTTTTATAAATATTTATAAAATAAAAAACAAAACAAAAATAAAATAAAATAAAATTACACATATACATGTATATTTTTTTATTTTTCTAAGTTATGGTTTATTGGATTATGAAGAGGTAAGGTAGATAGGTAGTATGAGCGGGGCTTTCAAAATTAGAATTTTAGAATTGCGTTTGGAGCCAAAATATATTACTTTCATCTATATATTAATTACGCATATACAAGCCTGAGTCGAGCCATATGTCGAGCCATCGAGCCGAGCCACGAGTCGAGCCATTGAGCCGAGTCATGAGCCGAGCCACGAGCTGAACACCCCTGGCTCGAGCTCGGCTCGATTACAAAACGAGCCGGCTCGGCTCGGCTCGAAAACAAAACGAGCCTTTTCGAGCGAGCTTTTTTCAAGCTTTTTTCGAGCAAGTTTCGAGCGAGCCTCGAGTCGCGAGCGTTTTGTACACCCCTATTAATGTGATAATGTTAAGTTCTTATTAGGATCGCAAATAAAATAGTTACTTCTATTACAAAAATACCCAAACTTTAGTATTCGCTTTACCCTTGAAAAAGTTTGAGCCAAACATGTTTTATGTTAATGTTTGAAGTTGTCAACATGTTTTAAACATGTTATAGACATGTAGTTTAATATGAATTTATCCAATTTTTTTACTGGTTCCATTACGTAGAGTGGACAGTGGTCAGTTCGATCACTAGTTCGGTTTCAAGGATAATGTTTTTTTTCTAATTTGAAAAAATGTTTCAATTAATAACCCCAACAACATGTAATATCACTGGTTTTTAATAAACAAACTTTACAATACAATGGATATTATATGAGGTGATTCCAAAATACAAGTTGCATGTGAGTGAGAAAAATTAAACAAACAAATAAAATAATGACAACCAAAAAGAGGGAATATTGTGTGGAATGTGGATGAAAGAATTGAAAGCTATGGTAATTAAAACTTTCGGTGATTCTACCAGCTCTAAAGTCTTTACCACTTGTTAAGCTTCGAATATATAGATTAGCCACAATAGTCTTTTGTGTATATAGGTGCCTTATTTTATTTTTATTTAAATTTTATCAAAATTCAATTTCAGTTTATATACCTATAACTAGCTTATACCCCGGGAGCGTTCCGGGTTGAGAAATCTAAGTAAAGTGAATAAAATTAGAAGTATCTAAACTATAAAAATGACATCTATGTATCAACTTACATTAGATACTTTAAAAAAAAAATACCAAAAGATCCATTTCACCTTACAACATCAACACCTAAAACAGAATATTAATATCCCAAGCATTTCAAGGGGACATAGATTGTTTAGCACCAATACATTCAGTCAAATGTCTTTAACTGCATACAATAAGATTTAAGCTATTTCAGAATATGGTAGAAAAAGAAAACACAGCAATCACCTGTTGGAGAGCGTCCCGGGTTGAAATATCTAATATGACATAATAAAATATCTAATATGACAAAATAATTAATGACTTGCCAATATATGATTAATGAATATTATTATTATTATTATTATTATTTTAAAAAAATCTCTGCCATAAGTTATCATATTCTAATATAAAAAAAGGGTAATTGGGTCGGGTATCACCTAATCCCAGACCCGACCCAAACCCACAATTTTTTTTAAACTAATTCCAAACCTGACACAATACTTGTCGGGTTACAAAAAATAGTCGTTTTTTACTCCGTTTTTTATATAGCACTATGGTACTCGTTGGAAAGATAATAAAACGCTCGTTAATTTGGTGTAATTTTTTTCTTTAAAAAATCTCGTGTATAAAAGATATTAACGTTTAAAAGTTATGGGAGGAAACTGTGACACCCGGCAACTTTCGGTAACTAACTTTTGAAAACTTAGTAAGTCTACCTTAGCGAGTCGCGCATACGTTACACATAACAAGGTCGGTCGAGTCGAGTCGCACATCATTAGAGTTTTAACATACGCAAGTCTCGGGTCCCGGGAATTGGTGATCGGGCGGGAACGTGTCATTTATCATGTATTATATGTTTACAATCATTATGTGACTTGTCGGTATGTGAATATGTGCTAACATGTGTTAAAACGGGGTTTAACGCGCAAAACACACCAACATAGGGGCTATAGGCGATTAGGCTTGGTGGATAGCCTAATCGCATGTTATTAGGGCGAGTAGGAAGATGCTTATAGGCGAGTAGGGCTAATCGCATGAACAGTCATGCGATTAGGCACCATACTCGCGTATAAACCTGCACACTCGCATGATACGTGCTGGACGACCAAAAACGCCTATAAATATCACCCTTGACCTCCAAAACATCATTTGTGCAACCCTAGCCGTCCCATAACATAACCCAACACACAAACACCCTCTGGAACTCGTTTTTGCATCAAAACCACCATTTTCAAGCTTATTCCATCATTACCTCTTGATTACAAGGTGTGTTCTTCAAACCCAGACCTTTGAATGATTATGTTTTACTCCCTAAACGTCCAGACCTGACTTATAAATGTTTTTATCTTTGAAAATCCATTTAAAACCGTTTTTAAACAAACCCACACCTTTACATGTGTTATATGTGTTATATATGTTTAAAGATAGGATTTTTAGGATTGAATCATGGTTGTTCTTATGTTATTTTGATGTTTATTGCTGAGATAAGTTAGTATGATGATGTCCTAGGAGTTTGGATGGTTTTGGTGGTGTATTGTTGATATTTGATATTTTGACCCATTTGAAGGATTTTAGATGATTAAGGATGTTATGAGGTGTGTTGTTGATTGTGTGATGTTAGGGTTTGCTCTAGGATGATGCTAGAACAGTAGGATGCTATCGGACAACGTGGTTATGTGATTTAATCTGGATATTTGCTATTTAGGGCAAGTTCTTGCATGTTGATGTGATGTTTACATGCTAAGTTGCCATTTTGGGAAAACGCTCGCATTCGGGACTGTTAGAATGATGAAAACTTAGGGTTTTGCTTGAAATATGTTTGTTAATGTGTTAGGATGATTATTGGATGTTTTTACATGTTTCGGATCTGATCTGGAGCGTTAAACGCGCGAAATTGCATTGTACAGCTACTGCAGGCGAGTAGCACCCTAATCGCATGACTGTATAGGCGATTAGGGGTGTAATCGCCTGAAGGGAAGCCTACTCGTGTGTACATATAGGCGATTAGCCTTATAATCGCCTGTTGACCCACCCTAATCACGTGTTGACTTTTCCTAATTGCTAGTTTGATTCCTAATCGCGTGTAATGCTGCTGTATGTATATTTTAACATCCCGGAACATGATTTGACGCCTAGGAACATGATAGGAACCCCGGGATTCACCCAATGACTTAGTAACACGTATTCGGACCTGTTTATGCGTTAAACAGATATTATGCTAGACTAGGTGAACTGTTGCGCGTATTAAGTGTTTAATTACATATGTGGCATGTTGTCTTGTATTTATCTAACACGTGGAATGTCGGGTCACCAATGGGATGTCGAGTCTTGTCTTACGTAGTCTGGTTGTCGGTCAAACATACTTTTCGGACACATAATGGTCATGGACTGGACTTAGGGACTAATGAACCCGATGGGTTATTAGTCTAACTTGACATATATCTTATGATAGGTCGCCAATAGTTGGGGTTATCATATCTCATAGACGGTTTACTCATATCACGCACACGGTTTACTCTTAAACGGAATACGCAACCTAAGGTGAGTTCACGGCCCCACATTTTACAGTTTTTACTTTCGGGGTGAGAAACATGCTTACAAACTCTTTTATGACTTATGGCTCTTTTATGACTTATGACTTGTTATCACGTTATACTATGGCTTATTTATCTTACTATACGGTTCATCGAAAATCCCTAGAAACCACTAACATGGGTATATGGCGGGGAAATGTGGATAGCGCTATTGGGAACTGACAAACCCCACTCGACGGCTGGAGGCCGTGCGGGTGCATATTGTCTCTAATAAAACAAGGTCTACCGGCGATGACGGTAGCCCATAGGAATTAAGGGTAACACTCGGCTTAGTCAGCAATGGTTTCACCCGTATGAGTATCTCATTCTGCGCCTAGGTTGGCGTTCTCTTTAGCATAGTAGTAACTGTGATGGTAACGGTGTTTGAAGGATTACTGTAAACATTTAATTAAAACCTGTGAACTCACCAGCATTATATGTTGACTCTTTTAGCATGTTTTCTCAGGTCGCTAAGGTAGCAGCGGTCGGATAGGCGCACGAGGTCGCACTGGAGTCGTCTCGCGTCTAGGGTCTCATCTGCACGTTTTGGAATCATGAACTTTTGAACTTATGTTTCATTTATGCATGACTTTTGTAAACTTTAAATGCTTCCGCACTGTCGAATGTTGGTTTTAAACTTATGCATGGTTTTGTTTACGTATGTTTTTACATTTAGACGTCGTTTATTGTGACCGTTGACTTGGATCCTGGTGTGTCACACGCCTCGCGGTAGAACTCCGCAGGTGGAAATTTGAGGGTGTGACAGATTGGTATCAGAGCCAATGGTTATAGTGAACTAGGACTGCATGTAGAGTCTAGACTATAGCCGAGTCACACACACTAGACGGTCACATACATTTGAGTCGTGTCTTTTGGGCAAACATACTAACCTTGTCGGGGTGTCGGTCTCCTTACCATACAGTGTCACATTACTTATCTTATCCTTGGCTATTTTTAGCTCCACTTTATTTTCATCTCTGGGTTACAGCCGAGGGGGCTTACTTATCGATCTTTTGAGTTAGTTATATCATTCTGGGATGCGGTTATCGGGTGACTTGAAGTTCTGGCTCGGAGCACGCCTTGGGGACCATGTAGAGCGATTTGTTATTTCGGGTGCACACGAAATCATAAATCGAAATGCATGAAAATCTTGGTGGACTTTGTGTTCGGACTAACGGTCATGCTGGAACCGTATTCTGAGTTCGTTGGTCACTTGTAGCTTGATTTGTTTGTGGTACTGAGTGTCTCGTCTCATGTTTTGGCAGAACATGTCTGGTCGCGCTGGTGGACGTGCAGGTGGACGCCGTGGTGGCGGAGGTGGACGCCGTGGTGGGGGTAGAGGTGGTGGTAACATCACTATGACGTATGATGAGCTCAATGAGATGATGCAGCAACAGTTGGGCGTTGCACTAGCTGCTTTTCAGGCAGCCCAGCAGACTTTCATGGGTGCTGCTGCTCCTCCAGTTCAGGCAGGTGTTGCCTATAAGCGGTTTAAGGATTGTCAGCCTCTCAGCTTCCAGGGTACGGAGGGAGCTGTGGAGTTACTCAGGTGGTTGGAGAAGACGGAGTCGGTATTTGCTTTATGTGAGACTCCAGCGGTGGATTGGGTGAAGTTCGCTTCGGGGACTTTTGTAGGAGCCGCCTTGACGTGGTGGAACTGCGTCACACAGACACTTGGTCTCGGGGAGGCCAACGCCATGCCTTGGGCAGATTTCGTGCGTAGGTTGAAGGAGGAGTATTGCCCGCGTGAGGAGATTAAGAGGTTGGAACAGGAATATAGGAATCTTAAGATGGTTGGTTCTGAGGTTGAGGAGTACACGATCAGGCACAACGAGCTAGCAGTGATGTGCCCAGGCTTGTCTACACCGGAGTATAGGAGGATAGAGCAGTATCTTGCGGGTTTGGTGCCAGAGATTGCGGGGTTGGTGTCTGCTAGGGATCCCACTACTATGTCAGAGGCTGTGCGGTCAGCTACTAAGATGACCAACTTGAAGATTTCTGAGGGTGTCTTGCCTCCTAGGGGCTCATCTGTGAAGGCGCCGGCTGAGAACAAGAGGAAGTGGGAGAGCGTGGATAAGGGTTCATCGGGGACTCAGCGACAACCGGCAGCGAAGAAGACTGAAGCTTCTGGGTCAGTATCGGACCAGAAACAGGGGGGCTATGCTGGGAAAAGCCCTAAGTGTGGACGTTGTGGGTTTCATCATTTTGGTACTTGTGAGAGCTTTCGCTGTGAGCGTTGTCAGAAGACAGGGCATCTTGCCAAGAATTGTAGGGTCAACCTTTCCGGGACGACTCAGACTGCTGCTGTTACTACCCCTGCTCCACAGGGGAACCAGGGTTGCTACCATTGTGGGGAAGCGGGGCACTTCAAGCGAAACTGTCCCAAGTTGACTCAAGGGGGCACAGAGACTGCGGGGAAGGACGGGGACAAGGACGGCGGTGGCCGGTGGACTCGTGCTCATGCTTATGTGATTGGTGCTAGGGAGAACCAGGCGGACCCAGACACTGTTACCCGTACGTATTCTCTCTTATCTCTTGTTACGCTTTGGTCATACTTTTATCCGCATTGTGTGCGTTCGTGTTTCGGGTGTTTTCTTTGTGGTTTGGTCGCCGTTTCTTATCCTTTGGGTCGATGAGGGTCCTTTGGGGATGCTACTTGGACGGTACCAGTGGATTAGTTATACCGATCATAGTAGGCTCCAGTAGGCTTTCATCGGGGGTCTCTTGTCTCATACTCGCATTGGGGAAAGTGGTTTCCCGGTTGTTACTAGCACGTTTGGTTTATGACCTTCACTCGTTGTATTTTGGGGTTACGTTACTTGGGCGCAGAGGTCGACACTCATTACTGTTGAAACCGAAAGAATCTCGGGACGAGATTCCTTTCAACAGGGGGATGATGTGACGACCCGGAAAATTTTTCTTCTTATTTGTTTTCTCTCCTCGACTTCGGGAAATTTTCGGGACGAAAATTCTTTCAACAGGGGGATGATGTGACACCCGGCAACTTTCGGTAACTAACTTTTGAAAACTTAGTAAGTCTACCTTAGCGAGTCGCGCATACGTTACACATAACAAGGTCGGTCGAGTCGAGTCGCACATCATTAGAGTTTTAACATACGCAAGTCTCGGGTCCCGGGAATTGGTGATCGGGCGGGAACGTGTCATTTATCATGTATTATATGTTTACAATCATTATGTGACTTGTCGGTATGTGAATATGTGCTAACATGTGTTAAAACGGGGTTTAACGCGCAAAACACACCAACATAGGGGCTATAGGCGATTAGGCTTGGTGGATAGCCTAATCGCATGTTATTAGGGCGAGTAGGAAGATGCTTATAGGCGAGTAGGGCTAATCGCATGAACAGTCATGCGATTAGGCACCATACTCGCGTATAAACCTGCACACTCGCATGATACGTGCTGGACGACCAAAAACGCCTATAAATATCACCCTTGACCTCCAAAACATCATTTGTGCAACCCTAGCCGTCCCATAACATAACCCAACACACAAACACCCTCTGGAACTCGTTTTTGCATCAAAACCACCATTTTCAAGCTTATTCCATCATTACCTCTTGATTACAAGGTGTGTTCTTCAAACCCAGACCTTTGAATGATTATGTTTTACTCCCTAAACGTCCAGACCTGACTTATAAATGTTTTTATCTTTGAAAATCCATTTAAAACCGTTTTTAAACAAACCCACACCTTTACATGTGTTATATGTGTTATATATGTTTAAAGATAGGATTTTTAGGATTGAATCATGGTTGTTCTTATGTTATTTTGATGTTTATTGCTGAGATAAGTTAGTATGATGATGTCCTAGGAGTTTGGATGGTTTTGGTGGTGTATTGTTGATATTTGATATTTTGACCCATTTGAAGGATTTTAGATGATTAAGGATGTTATGAGGTGTGTTGTTGATTGTGTGATGTTAGGGTTTGCTCTAGGATGATGCTAGAACAGTAGGATGCTATCGGACAACGTGGTTATGTGATTTAATCTGGATATTTGCTATTTAGGGCAAGTTCTTGCATGTTGATGTGATGTTTACATGCTAAGTTGCCATTTTGGGAAAACGCTCGCATTCGGGACTGTTAGAATGATGAAAACTTAGGGGTTTTGCTTGAAATATGTTTGTTAATGTGTTAGGATGATTATTGGATGTTTTTACATGTTTCGGATCTGATCTGGAGCGTTAAACGCGCGAAATTGCATTGTACAGCTACTGCAGGCGAGTAGCACCCTAATCGCATGACTGTATAGGCGATTAGGGGTGTAATCGCCTGAAGGGAAGCCTACTCGTGTGTACATATAGGCGATTAGCCTTATAATCGCCTGTTGACCCACCCTAATCACGTGTTGACTTTTCCTAATTGCTAGTTTGATTCCTAATCGCGTGTAATGCTGCTGTATGTATATTTTAACATCCCGAAACATGATTTGACGCCTAGGAACATGATAGGAACCCCGGGATTCACCCAATGACTTAGTAACACGTATTCGGACCTGTTTATGCGTTAAACGGATATTATGCTAGACTAGGTGAACTGTTGCGCGTATTAAGTGTTTAATTACATATGTGGCATGTTGTCTTGTATTTATCTAACACGTGGAATGTCGGGTCACCAATGGGATGTCGAGTCTTGTCTTACGTAGTCTGGTTGTCGGTCAAACATACTTTTCGGACACATAATGGTCATGGACTGGACTTAGGGACTAATGAACCCGATGGGTTATTAGTCTAACTTGACATATATCTTATGATAGGTCGCCAATAGTTGGGGTTATCATATCTCATAGACGGTTTACTCATATCACGCACACGGTTTACTCTTAAACGGAATACGCAACCTAAGGTGAGTTCACGGCCCCACATTTTATAGTTTTTACTTTCGGGGTGAGAAACATGCTTACAAACTCTTTTATGACTTATGGCTCTTTTATGACTTATGACTTGTTATCACGTTATACTATGGCTTATTTATCTTACTATACGGTTCATCGAAAATCCCTAGAAACCACTAACATGGGTATATGGCGGGGAAATGTGGATAGCGCTATTGGGAACTGACAAACCCCACTCGACGGCTGGAGGCCGTGCGGGTGCATATTGTCTCTAATAAAACAAGGTCTACCGGCGATGACGGTAGCCCGTAGGAATTAAGGGTAACACTCGGCTTAGTCAGCAATGGTTTCACCCGTATGAGTATCTCATTCTGCGCCTAGGTTGGCGTTCTCTTTAGCATAGTAGTAACTGTGATGGTAACGGTTTTTGAAGGATTACTGTAAACATTTAATTAAAACCTGTGAACTCACCAGCATTATATGTTGACTCTTTTAGCATGTTTTCTCAGGTCGCTAAGGTAGCAGCGGTCG
This sequence comes from Ambrosia trifida, assembly GCA_028751855.1. Lineage (NCBI taxonomy): Eukaryota > Viridiplantae > Streptophyta > Magnoliopsida > Asterales > Asteraceae > Ambrosia > Ambrosia trifida. Next base: position 93,216,424 of record CM054126.1, read on the forward strand.
GATAGGCGCACGAGGTCGCACTGGAGTCGTCTCGCGTCTAGGGTCTCATCTGCACGTTTTGGAATCATGAACTTTTGAACTTATGTTTCATTTATGCATGACTTTTGTAAACTTTAAATGCTTCCGCACTGTCGAATGTTGGTTTTAAACTTATGCATGGTTTTGTTTACGTATGTTTTTACATTTAGACGTCGTTTATTGTGACCGTTGACTTGGATCCTGGTGTGTCACACGCCTCGCGGTAGAACTCCGCAGGTGGAAATTTGAGGGTGTGACAGAAACACTAGAGATAAAAATCTAATTTTGTTTTTAAATTTTAAATTATTATTTTCCTAAAATAAAGGTCTTGCCACATGGGATGACACATGGCACACTCAATAAAGAGAATACCCTCTTTGAATGCCATGTCATTAAAATGGCTTTGGTTTATTATATGTATAGGTGTAATTTTTTTCTTTAAAAAATCTCGTGTATAAAAGATATCAACGTTTAAAAGTTATGGGAGGAAACATTAGAGATAAAAATTTAATTCTGTTTTTAAATTTTAAATTATTATTTTCCTAAAATAAAGGTCTTGCCACATGGGATGACACATGGCACACTCAATAAAGAGAATACCCTCTTTGAATGCCATGTAATTAAAATGGCTTTGGTTTATTATATGTATAGATATAGATAGATAGATAGATATAGATAACAAAAATAATTTCAATTTATATACCACCTTCACGACCAGAGTTCTCAAATTATCTCAAAACCAAACTTGATATATCTATCATATACCTTAATCGAGTTCTAAATTTCAATAACTTCAAATGCCTAACAATTTCTCCACCATAAAATCTTTATTTGGTATATTATTTTATTGGCGTATAATATATTAATAACAAAATTACATAAATCAACATTCATGTATTACCTAAACTACAACCTATACCTTTCAGTATGAAACTCGCTCAAAACAACCTTTTACTATCAATTTTATTGCTTGAATCAACCTTTATTGCTAACCTTGTTTGAAATTGTCGTTAACACACTTCACATGCTTTGCATGTGAGAGAAATTAAGAGCATGTTTGGCTCTCCTTATTTCCACCTCCTAATAACTTTTTACAAAAAGTCATAAGGAGTTTTGAAAAGTTACCCTCTACTTACTTTTCAAAAACTCCTTTTTTCTTGTTATAAAACCTTATAAGTAGAAGTGATAAGTCACCTTTCCCAAATACTTTTTTAACTTATCAACTTTTTTAGAAAAGTAATAAGTTATAAGGAGATGGAAATAAGGAGAGCCGAACATGCTCTAAGTCTTTTACCTTCTTTGTTTATTTGATTTCTCAAAAGCAAAAACAAACCACACATTTCCTCCAAAAATCAACAACCATAATCGAACACCATCAAACACCCTTCAACCATGTCTCAAGCCAAACCCGATTCTCCAGTGATGTACGTTGAACTCATTCAGGTTAGACAAAAGTATGATGATCTTACATTGGACCTAATATACGGTATTCGTTCGTTCTTTGATTCGACTTAGGTTAAAAAAAATTATTTTTATTACTATTTTTTATTTGATTTATGAAATGCAAATGATTATGAAACTCTATTGCTGATTTACAAATCATGAAGAAGAAGTTAGAATAAACGGATGAGGTTACTTTAACTTTTGTGACCCCATGAGCGACTTAGACAATGGACTTCATCCTTTGGTTGATGATAAAGATTTGGAAGAAAAAAAAAATTGAACGTGTGAGAGCTAATAATAGGTTAATGTCTTTATGTTTAACAGTGTTCTAGTGCAATGTTATGAACTACTTAGTTTGGTTATTGTGTTTAAACACTAATGGTTATGTAATATTTGGCTTTTGTTTGGTTGAATGTCCTGCATTTGGCTATGGTATTGTAATGTTTCACTTCAACTTGGTTCAATTTTCAAGTTTGGTCATATTGTTGCATTATACAACTTACATATTCTAATGTTTGACTTACATTTGAAACTGATTCAGTTGTTTGACTTATGTAATGTTTAATTGATTCAATTTGAAACAAACAAAACAGTATGCAATTGTTCTGTCATGTTGCATATTGTTGCATATTTATGCACAAAACCAGTCATATTCTGCATATAGCGTTCCAGCTTCACTTTTGGTCAAAGCTAGTCATATCGTTACTTTTTTGTCTTATTGGGTCATGCAAATAAAAAATTTCATTTCATTGCATGATAAACTGATGCATATTAATACTGCATATTGTTGCATATTCTACACAAACCTTCAAGCTTCATTTTTGGTCAAAACTAGTCACATTGTTACATTTATGTCTTATTAGGTCAATGTAAATACTACAAAAGTTCATTTAATTTCATCATAATATTGACTTACAAAAGTTCATAACCAGACAAACACACCATAAAAACCTACTTTCAAATTGAAATACAAATTACAACACTGACAAAAAAACACCTAACTTATAATCAAATATCTTTTCCTTCTGTTTGATACATGGTCTTTTGATTTCAATTTCTCGAGAAGAACTTCATTCACTGCTTCAAGCTCATCTTTTGATGCTTCAAGTTGATGCACTGTAAGTTCAAGTTCCCTTTTTTGTCCTCGGTAATCCAGGTATGTCATTAGCTAATGGTTTATAAACATCGCCCCCAACCCAACCAATGATCGAAAGCTCACTTGGTTTTAATTGTCGAGAGGCATAAGCTAACACCTTCCCACGTTGCATAAGTACACATCCTAATCCCTGATAAGAGGCATCTGAATATATTACCAGATCTTCGACTCCATCTGGTAGGGTCAGTATTGGAGCTTGGATTAGGCGCCTTTTCAATTCATGGAAAGCTTTTTCTTGATCATCGCCCCATACAAACTTTACGTCCTTCTTTGTTAGTTTAGTAAGGGGTGTTGCTATCTTAGAAAAAATCTTGAATGAACCTTCTGTAATACCCAGCCAATCCTAAGAAACTTCTCACCTCAGTAGGTGTCTTGGGTTGTTCCCATTTTGTAATAGCTTTTATCTTTGTAGGGTCTACTTGTATCCCTTGCGCATTTATCACCCCTTGTGTGCATGGAAAGCCGTTACAGATGTTTATGTACGGGTCAAAAGTGATTCGATTAGGGCACTACTTTGGCAATGGTTTGTTAGTCACCCAACCATCGGCTCGGTTACGGGTTTGTAGGGTTGTTCGGAATTCGATTCGAATTCAAAAAATTCAAAATTCGACTTAATTCAATTCGATTAACAAGAATTTGATTCGATGATCAAGAATTCAAATTCGATTCAATTCGAGTTCAGTAAATCAAATTCGAATTTATTATTTTAAATTTGATTCGATTCGATTCGAAACTCGAATAAAAATAATACATATATATATAGGTAGAGGATCCGGTAGGAAAATTGTTTTGTGTAGGAAGTGTAGGAAAAGATCTTGACCATTGGATTAAAAATCAAGATCAAGGGCATTATAGACTTTTCCCTTTATTTTCAATTTTGGATGATCCCATGTTTTTCTCTATTTTGATTTCGTAATTAATGTGCAGATTATCCAAACCTCCCAATTTCAATAATTGTCGATTTCTTTTTTTATTTAGATTAAATCAAAATGTCAATGTCAATATCATTATCCATAATAATTATTTGCCACAAAAGTTTGTCTTGCTGTTAGTTTTGGTATTTCGATCAAATTTTTACAAAGTGTGTTATAATGCCAAGAGTGTTTTATAACATCAGGGGTGTTTCAAGGTGTGTTATAATGTCAATAGTGTTTTAAAAAGTTACTTGTACACCAAGAGTGTTTTTAGCATCATGTGTGTTTTATAATATACGTGTCCTAAAAACAGTTCCTTACAGTACATTAATAGTTGTGTTTGATAACAACTGTGTTTTATAACAGATTTGTTCTATCACAGGAGTGTCTTATTCAGTCGTGTTTTATTACAGGAGTGTCTTATAACAGCTTTGTTTACATCAATTATCAGAGGCTTAACCTAAGGAGTGTTTTATATCAGCTGAGTTAAAAACACATTAAAAAAATGCATAGTTGTTATAACATTATAAATCGAACTAAATTTTTGATAAGAACAAAAAAAAACTACCCACAAACCAAATAACCTTTACATGAACTGTAAGAAAAAGAATATCTAAAACTTTATAAATCAGAACTGATAAGAACCAATAATCTATATAAATCGAAACAAAATAAAACACATAAACAGAATATGCCTTGTGGAAAAGCTCCAATTGAGAGATGATTCGGTGATTTGGTGGTTGCTTAAGCTCCGATTTGAGAGGTCTGTGCAATGGCTTTGTGAAGAACCTTAGGGTTTTTCTTTGTGAAGAACCTTATGAATGATGATTTTTTTTGTTATAGCAGGAAATTAAAAGAAGTTATACCAAGAGAGAGAAGGTGGGGCGCATACATCTAGGAAAGATGAATGATTTCTAAATTTAAAAGGATGACAAGTACGTTAATACCCTCAAATAAAACACTTATAGGACCTTTTTATCCCTAGCTATTAGTAAAATTACATAATAATTAATTAAATCTACATTTTTAATCTAAGCCATTGATTCCAATATCTAACGGTTTAAAACACTTCCTACCCTTCCTACAAATATCAATTTTCTCGCAGGAACCCTACCCTATATATATATATATATATATATATATATATATATATATAGGAAAAAGATCAATTTTCTCGCAGGAACCCTACCCTATATATATATATATATATATATATATATATATATATATATATATAGGAAAAAGATCAAATAGAAACCAAGAGCCTAGTTAGGAACTTAGGAACCAATCTGAGCCATTCATCTTTTATCTTGATCTAGGGGGTAGTTATGTAATAAGACAATTAAATATTATATTTTAATTTAATTAAAAGTTTTATATATGGCAGTTAATTATCTTCCTGCAATTAATATGCAAGTTTTTTTTTACTTTTCTTAAATCTCTCAACCTATTATCATCTCTAATCCCAAATCAAAAAAAAAAAAAAAAAAAAAAAATCACGTTCGACCAATGTACACTTCAAAAACGAATATACACCAATGTATATCTGTGTACATCAATGTATATTTGTGTTGATGATGAATGAAAAAACGAGTATACACCAATGTATATCTGTGTTGATGATGATGAATGAAAAAACCAATATACACCAATGTATATCTATGTTGATGATGTTGAATGATGATGATGAATGAAAAAACGAATATACACCAATGTATATCTTGTGTTGGTGATGATGATGAATGAAAAAACGAATATACACCAATGTACACTGTTGTATATATACTGAGATATAATTTTAATAGTATATACAATAAATACGTTTGGGTATACCATAAACACTAATTTGCTGTTTCTAAATATACATGAGTTTCTTATTAATTACCTAATAAATGATATTGAACAAAAGACATTAATACCCCTTTATTAAAATAACAATTAATTAAAGTTTTTACTTATTTACAATCATGTCATTAAAGATGGATGGCTCAGATTGGTTCCTATAGTTCCTACTTAAGGGTTGGTTCCTATTTGAACCCTACCCTATATATATATATATATAATTATATACACACATATAATTTTAGAACATGGGTTAATCTATGAATTTGACCTAAGTCATAAATTAGCCCATTACCAAGCCCAAGTCTAACAAAAGTCCATAACTTAAGTTTAAACGAATTTATTCGAATTCGCTTCGAATTCGAGTTTCTAATACGAAATCGAATTGAGTTTTTTATTCGAATATGAATTCGAATTGAATTGGTCAGCTTTTAATCGAATACGAATTCAGTAAAAAAAATTATTCAAAAATTCAATTCGAATAATTCAAAAATTCGTATTCGATTCGATGAACACCCATACGGGTTTGATAGGAATTGTTATGAGTCATGTTATGACTAGATAATTGTAGTAACCGTAATTGCACGATGAGATGTTGTGTTTGGTGACGGGCACGAGTACGGGACGACGGACGTGGAATTGGGAAGCTTTGCATCAGGTGAGTTCTAATGCCTTCTTTATCATCTTTTGTGTTGGCGTAAATGTTTAAACGTAACTGTAATGATGAACTTTCATGATTATTTTAATAATTGATGGGTGTCGATAAGTTATTGTAAGTCCAGAGAAATCCCGAATTCACTCAAATCTCACAAGAGTGCGGAAAACTAATGTAAGATTAACAAGAAGAACAAAGATTGAATTGCTTAATGATTAACTTCCACTCGAGAAAGCCTCGTCTAGTACAAGGAATCGCACAATACACAGCAAAATAGCAAAACTAGCAATCAACCCAAAAGAGAACCACAAAACCCCCTATTTATAACACATAGGGCGGTTTAATATACAATGGGCCGAACCTTAGTTCGCATACCGCATCCCCAAACCCATATACTACATAATCTAACAAACTAAGTTCAATAAACTAACACAAACGTAAACCTATTAATCTTGACCTTACAGTTATGTATCTTTAGAGCATTCACATCAGCTTCCCCATCCTCCATTCACTCACAATCAATCACAACCACATATTACATTAAAATCATTACAGTTTCTCTCCCCTTCACTCACAACCACTTTCAACAAATATTAAAAAATAAATACATTTTTCTGTTTTCCCCAAAAGATTCCCAAATAACCCCCGCTACCGATCAACAGTAGATTCCCCATTTTTATTCACTACCCTACATAATTTTGAGGACACACTCATAGAAAAATAGGTTATAGTATGTGTTATAGAGTATTTAGGGTCGTAGTTGGGTATGGCATGGGTTGATGCATGAGAATGTAGGCATATACATCATCATCATCATACTCAGTTAATCCCGCCAACAGCCAAAGCTAAGGTAGGGTCTGAGGAGGGTAAGATGTAGACAGCCTTACCTCTATCCCGTGGGAATAGAGAGACTGCTTCCAGTGAGACCCCCGGCTCAAAATGTAGGCATATACGTTGATACGAAGTCCCACAGGGGTTATGTTTATTATTAGTTTATTTGATTTTGAGCTGGAGTCACGGAAGTTAGTGGTGAATAGCTTATAATGCGTGTGATGTTTTGATTGTTGATGTGAGATTATAGAGCGGTGATTTTTATAGTTTGGATTCATGTTTTTTTTAATATTATTCACACTAAAGTACTGATTTTTATTGTTTTAATATGTGTGTAAACTCTAGAAACCAAAGATTTATTGTTCCCACAAATAGTAGGTTACAACTAAAGTTTCAAAATTTGAATTTCCCACTAAATATTGGAAGAAGTTTATCTATTGCATGGCTATGTTAACAAAAAGTAGGTTTAGTTAAGACATGTGGATAGTAGTGAAGTCACCACTAAAGTTGTTAACCAAATTTGGTGACGGTTGTCACAGGCACCCATGACTCATTAGAATATTTGCCAAAATATAGTTAATGTCCCATAACGACATTGCTAATTAATAGAATATGATTGTTCGAAGTAACTTGTGTGCGTCTTTGATGAAATGAAGGTTATACAGGCGTGTTCGTCTTTCATGAAAATGAAAGCTAATAGATAGAGGTTTGTTGAAACTAAAAGCAAGATAGAGTCATGATCCGTATTCTAAGTTCTTGAGAAATTTTATGTCGCGTCAAATAATTTCGATCATTTCCAACCAAACTCTCATTATTACTCTTATACGACCCATATAGTGCTATACGGGATGTATAGGGATAACTTTTCCAATTTCTAATACCAGACAGCTTCTGCCACGCCTATCATTCAAAATTCCATACGATACATATAGCTCTATACGTGCAGTATAGGCGTACGAACGTCAAGTCGAGCTGAAGCTGTCTAGCATTGAAAATTGAAGAAGGTTATACACCCTGTATATAAGCTATATGAAAAGGTTGCAATAGTAGCACACTTCGTAAAACCCATTTTCTAACCTATCAACCTCTTACCAAACCAACACCCCTATTGTCACCTATAAAATTTCGCCGAAAAGAGAAAACGCGTGAAGTCTTTGCTTGGATGGTGTTATCTTGCAAGTGAAACCCGTCTTCGTTTTATAGATTCGGCCCATATTAATTTACAGTATTAAACTATATTGATCATGACAATAAATAACTAACTAAATTAAATTAAGCAGAAGGCCGCGGAGGATAAAGCTCCCAAAGTGCCACAGTGGTGTCTTCAGATGCTGAAGCCATTTGTTTGCAATCTGCAGCAAATGAAATGGCATTGCACTGCAAGAATAAAGTAAATAAGCATTTGACAGGTTTGACCCGTTAAAGATAAAACATAACCTAATTCGATCCTTTCCTAAGGAAATGGGTCCGCTGTGGTGTAGCAACTACAAACAGAAATGGCTAATGGCATACCGTGGCACGGTGATACTTCAAAATTGCCAAAGGATTCCCATTTTTGAAATTGTAAATCCTGATCCTGTCATCACATAATAAATGAGGATTAGATCATTGATAGGATTTGGGAAGGCTCCTGGAAATACGTTAACCGTTGGTCAACGAATAATATAATTGTACGGTTTGATGATTCTTATATTTTATGTTTTTGGGTACAACTCAAATTTCATCAGGGACAGGGTGCCACTGGTAATAGAAAATGCAGATAGATGACCAGTGTCACCAGTCAGAAAGGCGAGTCGGCGACTCTATTTCTGGCAAGAGGGATCAGGGATGTTCTCGGTCTTAGTAAGAGGGGTAGTAGATGGTTATTGATTTTTTTTATTTTACTTTTCACATAAAAGGGTAAAATGGTCATTTCACATTGAAGTCGTTTTTAATGTTTGTTAGTGTAGGGAACTAAAACCGTTATGGTGTGGCAAAGAGTTGGGACCAAATTGATACTTTAAACTTACCACATACCATCCTTGTAATTAACTTGAATTATTTGAGTACATATATGATTCTACCACGACATAAACAAGAAGGTTCGGTAACTGGTCATATTATTAGTCATAGATACAGACCACAACGAGATAGTCTGGCTGACCCATCCAGATTTTTTAACTCTATAAATAATTCTTGTACCATAGATGATAAAAAAAAAACATCATTAAAATAATGATATTGCGTTTTAAAACAAAACAATAAAGGATTTGTAAGCATTTGGATGCACTTTATATGAGTTTGACAATTTGACACACTCGAGTTGTTTTCTTTCAAGTAGTTCTCTAATTAACTTGCCTGACCGGTAAATCACAACCCAAATTGACAGTTTTCATATGAATGGATTAAAACTTTAAACTCTAGTACTAACCTGTGATCCCAACCAGCAGTGCCAAAAATTTTGCCATCTGCACGGATTGAAGTTCCGGCTATGCCAGGTCGCTCCAAACTTATTTCTTTCTTCACCACACAAGAACCCTAACACGTGTCAAACAAAACTATATGTTCACATTTTCATAAAACTAATAGAAAAAGAACAATATATAATAGAGGTGGCAAAATAGTTATGTTGGGTAGCAGGTCAAGTACAGATTATTTGTACAGGTAGAAACGGGTCGGGCCGGGTTGAAATCCACCAAAAACACTTGTTGTTCGAGTTTAATAATTTACGAAGAATTGGTGTCTCGGATGTGATTACAAAAATTATATTAATTAATGGTCCAGATGGTTTTACGAATTAAAGAAAACACTTCGATTTTTTATCCGTTCAATTTTCAGCGTGCTTCCTATTAAAATTTTTTTATACATTTAACCCATAAGAGATAAAAAAGAATCAAAAGAAAAAACCCGTCTTGAGCCATCTATAAGTAAATGGGTTGAATTGCAAGCTACGATATTATAGAGAAGTTGATTTCAACATAAATATGGGCTTCCATACCAACGAATGATCCAAAGTAAACATGACGCTTTTGTCATCTGCACCTCCAGAAATGCCCCCACTGAACATCCCATCCATAGACAGGCTTAGAACTGGTAAACCAAAGCAATCCATATGTTAGTATAATCATACAAATAACATGGCTGCAAGCATTTGGTTATCAAATATTGGCAATCTGGGCTCACAATAAAAATTCAGTTGTCAGTCATCACAAACCTGGCTCTGAATGACACCTTACAGAAGTCAACGGGAACCCGGGATTCCTTAAATCCCACCAACCCATTGTTCCATCTTCATAACTGCATACATAATGATCTACTCGGTTTATATTTTATCTCTAATGGGTCAAAGAGATGTCATAAAAGCTTAGCTAAAAAGGAAACAGACAAAACAACCAAAAATGGCCCAAAGTGTTTATAAATGCATAAAATCCCCTGTTAATTTTATTAAAAAAAGATATTTATTGAAAAATATTCTGAATTCATATTTTACTAATTTACTCGCTGATTATTTATTACAATTAAGAATTCGAGACACAAGGTGTCCTGGGTCAACCCAACCTGACCCAATCCATTTCAACCCGTAAAAGAAATTAGTGATAATGATTTGTAACCCGCCCGCTCATAGTTTTCCACCTCTAAAGAACATGAGTGCCCATGGTAAGTTATACATGTAGCATATTCATATAGGGATTGTGGAACAGTTGTAAAAATTCCAATCAGGAGCGGCTTATGGGCAAAATAAACTGATATTAATTATTAGATGGTGAAATCAGAATGAAATGAAATTGCTTGAGAATTAAAAGAACGGTAAAAACTAGATAAAAAGGAAATAAGAACAAACCCTGCTAACACATGTAGAAATCCCTGTGATCCAGAAGGAATAAATGCTTGGACTGCCATGCACATACCTGTGAAACATTGACGGATTACAAGTCAGGTGAGGTTTGGTGAGTTCTATTATTTTTGGAATCAATTAGAAAGTGACCAAAAGGACAACATTGTGAAAAAGGTGAGATTTTTTGTTAAATGAGAGTAAACGTCTCTCATGTTAGATTTAGAAAGGGGTAGTTATGTAATTCTAGTTCACTCTTGATTCTTGAACCATTGGTTTTTTTTTTTTTTTTTTTTTTTTTTTTTTTTGCAGCTTTCATGAAACTGATTATTACTTGACCCCTAAATGATCAAATAATTAGAAGCCATGTCTGTTTATCCGAACACTAGAAACTAATTGTTGCATCTTCAAGTCACAATAATCAGCTAATAAGGTCTAAAATGCCAATCCAGACACTCTCTTAATCAGAATTTTACTTCTAGTAATAAAATAATATAGAACGTTAGTACCTTTTCCTTTGGTAAAATCATTTGTAGAGGAATCAGAAGAATGCGGCAAAGTTGCAATTCTTTCTGCAGCATTGAGATCCCATATTTCAACCTTTTATTTGATATTTCAAGTAAAAATCATGTGGTAAAATGAAAATAAAATTAAGACAAGGAATTTAAGAATGAAGTAATGAATGGTGGCGAAGTAAATACCTCTGAGCGCTCACCGCCAGCCATGGCAACATATGGACGTCCTTCCTGACAGTCATCATCTGATATCAGATTATTATATGAAATGTTGATTAATAAACATTGATATTCCAGTATCAAAAATTAATAAAAAAAAATAAATTACAAAAAAAAAAAAAAAAAAAAAAAGACAACTACAAATGATGCTTACAACCAAAATATCAGCTATAAGGGGAAGTAGTTGAATAGGTTGAACATAGCAATAGTTTATTTTTAAATGCATGCAGCCTTCTAAATATTTTTATTCAAACATTTATATAATTATCATAATAATACTGATATATTAATCATAACTAACGCAGCAAATATTTATTTATTTATTTAAAATAATACAAATCCCAATGCAGCCCATTTCGTCTCATACCAAGAATGACCCTGAACTCATTTTGACTCATTGCCCAACATGCTCATCTTGACACCTCTAGCAAACCATCTATAGATGGTCAAGAAAATAAATTAAAAAAAGTACTTCTAAATATGCCGGAATTGTCTGCCTCCTCTTGGATGCCATGAGAAATTTCTTGACTAGAAGCTTCTATTACTTCTTCCACGTGAAAAGGTGTCGGTTTTTCAGCTTTTCTTGTGTCAACAGAAGGCCTCTTCACTAATGAAAGCTTGCAGAAGTGGTAGAAATTTGCATCAATTGAGGCTGAAGGCATCCTGTTGGAATAAAAAGAAATCATCTTCTGCATAGGTGTTTTTTATGATTTAAGTGATACAGCTAATTCTTTGTGCGACTCAATTCTAATTCTAGACAACTGAATATGGCACACATATGTAAGATTTACAGGGTTCCTTACAGAAAACTTCAAGACATCTTTTGTCAAATACATGAGGCAAGAAACTGTAGGTTAGGGATAATATTTTTATTTACATCATCAGACAAGACTTGCACTAAATGAATGCATTATCCCTTAAGGAAATAACGGAACATAGCCATGGCCATAAAAAAATTCCAAAGAGAAATTTTGATTGTTCAAATCTCAGATTGTTCACATTTTCAATTAGGTGCGCTTTTTACTTCTTTTATTTTTCAGAAATTAACGCACATGGGCTTGTTACACGAGCTCGAGCTTTCACATCTTAACGAGTTAAGCTCGAGCTTTCAAATCTCAGATTGTTCACATATCCAACTAACCTAACGGGTCAACTCTACCCATTTCCTGTGGGTGGTCCAATGATCTATACCCAGTTAAAGGTCCAATCAACACCCGGTCAAAGTCAAAAGGATGAATTCATGGGCTGAAATAATTTCTCTATTTCTTATTTAAGTATTTCATTTATGTTCTATATTGTCATGTCTTGTTTATTTGGATCATCTAGTGTTCTTGTATTGGAGATTAGCCCCTCTCGAATCGGGCCAAGTATCTTACTTATTCAATAAAATCAGCCTTCTGTTTTTTGGTATCGATCATAGAGGTTATTCATAGCTTGACGAGGTGAGCTCAAGTCAAGATTGGGCTCGGCTTGGCGAAGCTCGTTAACACCATAGCAACAAAACACAAATGGAAATTTACAAACATGTATGATATGACACAAAAGCCCGGTAAACACTGCACTTCAGATAAATCATTTCTTATCCTAATATCCTATCATATGGTATAAAATATTTCCAAAAACTGAGGTAAAGAAGCAAATATCAAGTCAATGGAGTAACGATTCCTTTTTGTAACATCTTCAATGCAAAAGTTTCAAGGGAACAAAAAGGTTTTATGAACCTCAATGTTAAATTAAAGTATTAAACATCTTTGAGACTCCTTTATTTCACAGAAGCACTGGGAAGCAATATCAATATCAATATCAAGACTACATTTATCAAATTACAAATTCGATCCACAAATAAAGATTGTTAATTCATGTGTATAATTCTCAACTACCATGACCATAATTTGTAGAAAATTGAACAAATACCTTGACAGCTCCCCATTTTCGATATCCCAACACCTAACAGTTCCATCCTTTCCCTGACTGCATGTCAAAGAACACGATTACATAAGCAATTAGGCATTACCACCAGAAAGGCTTAACCACATACACTCTTGAAGGCCGAGAACATGAAATAAGATAAAAAGAACCTGATAACTTTGTTGTTTCCAATCGAAGGACCAGTTGTAACACTTATAATCCCATGCGCCGCACTATGTACCCTGCATTAAGCATTCTAAAAGTTATATATAAACTAAACAAAATACAAAACAAAGCCAAGGAATTTGCAGTCACACCATGCCGATGAAACCGTTCGATGCTGCACGCTGTCCCAAATTCTTAACTCACCATCCGAAGACCTGAAAAAAAAAATCAAATCTCATAACTGTTGCTATGGGAACATACTATGATGAAAACACTAACCCTGAAAACACTAAGTTGTGAGAAGGATGGAAACAAACATCCATAACCGAAGCCCGATGGCCTCTGAGTACAGCCACTGGGTCATGGGGCGGTCTCTTGCTCATTCTAATCAAACTCTGTCATTCAGACATTTTATCAAACACCTTGTAGGCACAGATATGTTAAACACTTAATAACCCTAAAACTGTTATATAAATGAATCTTCTTTCATAGAATTAACAATACATGTCAATGAATTGACTCATTCAGACATTTTGTCAACCACCTTGTGGGCATAATTGTGATAAATCTTTTTTCATATAGTTTACAATATACATGTCAATGGGTTGACTCTAAAAGTAACAAAGACGGCATTTAAATAAAAGGGTGTCTGTTAATGGGATAATAGATTCTTACTTGCTTTCGTCTGCACCAGGAAGATCGCCGGAGCGTTATATGTGACAGCCGGTGAAATTATTATCACTGGGTGGGTTTTAGTATGATTCTTCACTACTTTGAGATTAAACGTGATTAAGGCTGCTTAGTTAATTCTGTTAAAGAGTTTGGGAATTAATGAAGAAAACAAGACACTTGAGTATTTGGTGTTTTCCGGTAAGGATGAGTATATTGCAATGAATAGTGAACCGATACTAATCCCGAATCGATTTCGTATTGACCTTGTACCGAACTAAGGGTGTTTGGAATCGGTATCGGCACTCACATGTAGAGGTTTTCGGTTTCGGTATTTTTGGCATCGGTATGGTATTGGTATTTTAAGGTAAAATACCGGTGCCATACCGATATCGTACCGTACCGTATGTTTTCGGTATCGGTATTAGGTTTTGGGAGTTTTCGGGATCAGGATCGGTATCGGTGGGTACCGATACCGTCCTGAGCTCATCTCTACTATCTGGCATACCCAACCTATTATTATCCCTAATAATTTGGAAGCAGTTTGGACTTGGGTCGTTTCTAGCTTTATGTTTAAATTATAGACTCCGCTCCTTTCATCAAATCATTTATGAACAGTGACAGTTTTATCAAAGTTTTATTAGGTTTTAATAGGTAAAAAACTGAAATTTATCGTTCTTTGATGTTTTAAACAATGAGAAAATCTCATCGTAATTTAGTGTGATTTGACTTGTAAAAATAGATTGAGCAAAGCTCAACAAGTATATGATTTATCTTTGCCAAGTTGGTCACTTGCCAGTTTCGTATAATCATCTTTTGTTTGACTAATTCTTATACTATATATTTTGAATTGTGTAAACACTAGTAAATCATAATGGGTACACTTGTTTTTATCTAAAAACAAATACTTAAAGAAATATTCCTTCTAAAAAACACTTTGGCATGTTTGTATTAAAACTTTGTTTTATAAACGAAAGATCAAGTTTTGTTTGTTTTACAAAGTGCGTTATTGAGTAATTATTTTTAAGTAATTTTATTTGTTTGTTCAGTTTGTCTTCATATTTTGTTGATTATTGATTCTTTGCTAATGATTACTTGCATTTTGAACTTGGTTCTTAAAAAACGTTACACAAAGGGTAGTATAATCAATCCATAGTGTGGTTGCCTTGGCGTGACATCGACCGCTTAGTGCAGCATTGCTATATTATATAATAGTTTGAAAGTAATTTGAAAGGTCTATTCACAATACATTTATGGCTTTGGTTGTCTTTGAGTATACTTCAGATGTTGATGCATGGTCCGCCCGTTTCCTTTGTGCATTTTTGTAGCAAAAGGCTTACGGTTGATCCATCTTTATACTCTTTGATTGGTTGAAGGGTTTTATAGAAAAACTTATTATGATAGTTTATATTCAAAGACACATCTTGTCATGAATGAAAGCCTCCTTCTCAAATGGTGGTGGAAATATAAAGGGATCTCTATGGGTCAAGGTTATCGACGCAATTCACTCAATCGAATCCTCAACGTCATATTTACCAATTAAAAAGGGGATAGCTGGGGCATGGAATGGGATATGTAAACTCGGGGAGGACCTACTAGAAAAGAACTTTAATGTACAAACGTCGATTAAAGGGACTATTGGTAAGGGGTTGATGTTCGTTTCTGGATTGACTGGTGGTATGATGAGGCTCCTCTCATGACTCGCTTTCCTGATTTATTTGCTCTTGAAAAGAAGAAAAATGTGTCCGTAGCTGAAAGAGTATTGGAGTGGGAATGGAGGCGTCATCCGTCTGAGGTTCAGGAACTGTCGCAGCTGGAGGAATGCAGTCAAATAAAGGAATCGGTGGTCCTCGATCAGAGTTAGGATAAATGGTTGTGGCCAGCCAGTCCAGATGGTTTGTTTTCTGTTGCAGGTTGCTGGAAGCTGCTATCATTACATTCTGTTCCTTTTTACCCATTCCAGTGGGTTAAAGGGGTGCCCAAGAAAGTGAATTTATTACTTTGGAGAGCGGAACAAGATCGATTGCCAACGTTATTGGGTCTCAAAAGGCGAAAGATCATACATGGGTCGACCACTGGCACGTGTAAGCTGTGCGATGAACATGATGAAGATGCTGATCATCTAAAATTTCCTCATGGTGTAACATTCCTCCGGTTTTCGCTTTCACGGTCCGGGACTTGATTAACATCCACAAGACAATCAACGAAAACCGGAAGAAAAAAGGCTTGGTACAGATGGTGATATCGGCTGCATGCTGGCAGCTTTGGCGAGCAAGAAACGATCGGAATTTTTCTGGAAAACGAATTCATCCGGATGTTATTTTTGGGTCAAGCATCGAATGAAAGGAGAAGGATGGAACTGGGAGAGTTGGGTCAGATTTGAAAACTTGAGTATCTGAGCTATGTTTTTACTGTTTTTGAATCTATATGGTGATGTATCTGGGTGTTTCTGTTCATAACTTTCTTGGGTGGAATAAATGAGTATTTTGCCGATCAAAAAGAAAATGACTATCATAACCCGGTCCTTACTGGGCTGGACGCCAGGACACGACGAAACAAACGTAAGGCCCGAATTGATCCACATAAACCCAAGGGTAAAAACGGAAACAAAAAATAATATCATAAGGTCGTTGAACAATCACATGAACCACTCATTTCTTTTCCCTATAAATAATAAAAAAGATCCAAACCCCAATCGTTATTGCACGTCGTCTATTATCATATCAATCAACAAGGCTCTGTCTGTCTGGATATCGTATAAAATATCTGAACAAAAATCCCTAAAATCCAATCAATATCTGTTCAGATCCAAACCCTAGATCAACCGATCATGTCTTCTACGTTCTCCGGCGACGAAACTGCTCCGTTTTTTGGCTTCCTTGGTGCTGCTGCTGCACTCGTCTTCTCCTGTAAGCTATATCGATGTTTTAGATCTATGAATTTGTTCATTGATCTGTTTGAAATAGATGTGGTTAAGACCGATCTGTAATCGTTGATGTCACAACTTGTGAAGTGTGTGTGGAAAATAATCGTAATCAATTAGGTTTGATGATTATTGTGTTATGTGTTTATAAGTGTTTGAATCAGTTATGTTTGTTGATTATTGCGTTGTCTATGTAGACTTGTGAAGTGTTTGGATTTTGTATGGAAAATTAATGATCTTTAATCGATTAGGTTTGTTGATTATTGTGTTATGTGTGTGGACTCATGAAGTGTTTTGAATTTTGTTTGGAAAATTAACAATCTGTAATCGTTGATGTGAACTTGTGAAGTGTTTGAATTTCGTATGGAAAGTTAATGATCTGTGGTCAGTTATGTTTGTTGATTGCTGTGTTGTGTTATGTGTTTAGACTTATGGAAAATTAATGATTTGTAATCCATTAGGTTTGTTGATTATTGTGTTATGTATGTAGATTTATGAAGGTCTTGAATGTCGCATGAAAAATTAACGATCTGTAATCAATTAGGCTTGTTGATTGTTGTGTTATGTATGTAGATTGTAGACTTATCAAGTGTTTGAATTTCGTATGGAAAGTTAAAAATCCATAATCAATTAGATTTGTTGATTATTGTGTTATGTATGTAGGTATGGGGGCGGCATATGGGACGGCGAAGAGTGGAGTCGGAGTGGCTTCGATGGGGGTGATGAGGCCCGAGTTGGTGATGAAGTCGATTGTGCCAGTGGTTATGGCTGGAGTGTTGGGGATTTACGGTTTGATTATTGCTGTGATTATTAGTACCGGGATTAACCCTAAGGCTAAGTCTTATTATCTGTTTGATGGATATGCTCATCTTTCTTCTGGTCTGGCTTGTGGTCTTGCTGGTCTATCTGCTGGTATGGCTATTGGAATTGTGGGTGATGCTGGTGTCAGGTAGTTCACTGATCTTTGTTTCTTCACTAGATCAAATTACAAATGGTTTTACCAGTCAGTTGTTTCTACTTTTACCAACCTTGAACTGAGCTTATCATAATCTTTGTTCCACTTTAGCTTTAGAAATTGGCGAATCGGATTTCAATTATTCAAACCATTGACTCATTGGTGGATTTATAATCCATGCTGACATTTCGACCAATGCTAATCCTAACTTCCACTTTTGTAGCCAAGAGCAATCCCACTTACATAATCATCACAGATTTACACTTGATTTCAGCTCGATTTTGCTCACATGGATCATGGATGATTATGGGTGAAATTGGGATACATATCTTGTGAGCAAAATCATGTGTAAATCTTTGATGATTATGTGAGTGAGAATGTCCTTGTCAACAAAAACGAAAGTTAAGATTGACATCCGTTATATTGCCTGTATATATTATTGGCCTGGTCATGCTTTGGATTATTAAAATCTAGTTACCTTAGAAATTTGGTCCCACCAAGGCACCAATATAATACCCTGCATACATAAAAATGTAAAACTAAGATGAATGTACATATTTAACACATTAGAGGAATTAGGAAAAGGAGAAGGGGCTGCCTAGTTATAATTGTTTAACTAGTAGTTGAATATTGGGATTAACACCCATAAAAGCTAGACGTGTGAGTCGGGTGGAATGAGTAACATGTCAAAACGGGATCAGGGTGAAACAGGCTTGGTTTAAGGTTGACCTGCTAACATTTCAGAATATTTTTGTGAAGTATGTTGTTTTGTAAATGGGTGATGACTAATATGGGTTTTTTGAATGTTTTTGCGTGGTGTTTGACAAATGGTTTAGCCTCTATCCAAGATATAGGCTTCTGTGTCTTGGAGTTGCTATCTTAGCTATCTCACAGTAAAAAGACATTTCTCACTCGCCTGAGTGTTGTAGATCACGAATTTCAAGGAGCTAAATTTGTTGTCTTAGATAACACCGAGCCATTTTTCAAACCCCACCAAAACAAATGCTAATGGCCATCACCCAATTAAAAAGAAAAAAAAAAAAAAAAAACCAACCTACTTCTGAAAGAAATACCAACACTTATATGTTTAATTAGAAAACATACTATTACTAATTAATGAGTCAATTTTGAGTACAATACTAGTATTATAATGATAATAATCTCAATTATTATATAAGAAGATTTACCATGATTTATGCATTAAAGATGGACTCTGGACGTCTTTAAACCCGTTTGACCATCCCCTTTTGATCTACCCAGATCGACCCATTTATGAGTAAGGGGACCAAAATTGACACCTCAAGTTAACCCTGACTTAAAGTGAATACATATATGAATTTATTGGGATTTATTGTTCCTGTTCCTACTAAGCATGGGATTGTGAATGTGTGATTATTCTAACATAATCGTGCTGTAAATCCAGGGCTAATGCACAACAACCAAAACTTTTTGTTGGAATGATCTTGATTCTCATTTTTGCCGAAGCTCTGGCCCTCTACGGTCTTATTGTTGGCATCATCCTTTCTTCTCGAGCGGGTCAATCCAGAGCGGATTAGAAGAATTGCTTGTGGGTCATATTTATTCCGATAAAGTAAGCATTTCTCTTTATCCTCTCGTTAGAGTTGTGGTTTGTTCTACTTGTAGACTAGATTCTAGTTCCCACCCTCAATAAAATTGTTTTTGCTGTCATTATTTTTCTATTTTTTTGCCCAAAAAAAAAAAAAAGGAAAAAACTGTGTCAGACATGTTAAGATCTGGAAATCATGGATTTGTGATTTATTTGTGTTGTACAACTCATTAATAAACATGTTTTCCATGTACTTGAAGTTTGGTTTCTTATAATAATCGTGAAAGTTGTCTATTTGGGTTCTCATCTCAAGTGTGTTTGAATGCATAAAACTTTGTTACTCAGTTTATTAAAAAAGCTATATTATTTACTGGTAAGCGACGATGAAGGATGTCGATTGGCGACCAAGCATCGAATTGTGTTAGTCGTCTGCTAGGTCTTCTTGACAAAGCACAATTAGCACATGACAATAACAAAAGTTCTATTTAATAAAGAGAATAAAATTATGTATTACAAGTAGCATAAAATTCTAGAATAAAATTGATAGAAGCTAAATTTTGTTTCAAAACAAAACAACCAATTTTAAAACAAAGACAAATTAATCCTCACAATGGGTTTTAAAAAACACATGTGCAAGTACGACATAACATACAATACATTATGTATTACAAGTAGCATCCGAGTAACCTATAATAAGGATTCTGTGGGTGTGCGAAGACACTCAAAAAGGATATTGACTCTTGTTGAGAAAGTAAGAAATATGAGTGTATCTGTCACACCCTCAAATTTTCACTGTGGGGTTTATACCGCGAGGCGCATGACATACTAGGATCCCATAGTCATAAGTCATGTGAACGAACCCTAAATGCCCAAACCATTTAGTTCGTTTTCAAAAATCAAGTGTAGCGTTTAACCAAAAAGTTTAGTTAAGTTGCGGAAGCGTAAACCAAACATAGATATTTTTAAACCATGCGCAAAACAATGCGCCCAAGATAAAACCATATAAAAGAAAACGTAAAAGCATAAAATGAAGTTTAGACATTTGCGCTAGACCCAAATACAGTGAAATGTGCAGTGCTTTCTAATCGTGACACCAGAAGCTAACTACCTGCAAAAGCATTATTATCGTGTGTCAACATAAAGTTGGTGAGTTTACAAAGTAGAGTAAACGAGTAGGTAAACGAGTATGTTCCAAAAACCATGTAACTACTAGTTTATCGCATGCCAAGGGAAGCTAACCCATTCATGATAACTAAACACAAATATACCGAACTGCTAATGTACGTGTTGTCACAAATGTGAGCAGATTGTCTTGCATCATTGCCTATCAACAATGATAATATGTTAAGTCACAGTTCACTCCCGCACTCCCCTGACCGGTGTGAGGTTTGTCAAACCTAATAGCGCTATTAATTAGTAACCCGCTTGCCATAACCCGGCAACTCATTCGGTATGTGAAGGACTTACGGTGATAGTGTTGGTTTAGTTCATCAAGGACAAAGTTTGCGAACTAGCAAAAACCCGACCCACACAAGGAGTCATAACCCGACCCACACAAGGAGTCAAAGCACCCCAAAACCTGGGATGTAAAAGTAGTCCCAAACCTGGACTAGAAAAGTTATATGTTTTGTCTCAAACCCTAGACGCATTGCTTTGAGAAAAGAGTAGTGAAACTCACCTTAGGTTGCAAGCAAATAATCTAAACTCCACCAATAGGACGCACTACCGACTCCCTATTACATGTGTCACTAAGTGAGTATATTTGTATAATCAATACACCATATAACCCGTTTGTCCGAGGCGTTTTAAAATACGAAACCGTACGAACCCGTTGGTGAACGTTATGATTAACATGAACTTGTATGAGTACTTATATCAAGACACCTAGTGTTTCTATATGCACAAGTAAACCCTACAAACCCGTTGGTGAACGTTATGATTAACATCAGTCATACACTTCATATACACCTTATATAAGTGCTCATACAAGTTAATGTTAATAACAAGTCATACAAGACTCCAAGTAGACACATAAGCGTACACAACATAATCTGCGTTTTTAGGATAGATTGTGCGCTGTGAAAACCAATTTATTAAAAATACTTATTCAATGAATTAGACTCCCAAAATTTTACTAAATATTCCAGGGAGTCTACCGGTCATGTCCATATTTTTATTTCGTAATAAAACCATACACGAAAATTATGAAAAATCATACAATACAGCTAGGTCCAGAAAATACTCACAACAGATCAGATTAGTAGAAAAATTCCCAAAAATTGTGTATTCATCCAAACGGGATGAATCCACTTGGAAAAGCCAAGTTTTACCAATGTCGACCTACTGTCCAAATTTCATAACCTAACTCTTTGTAAAACTCAAGTTATGGCCGTTTAAAGTTGACCCAAATTACTAATCCGGAAATCTGATATGACCTTTAATCAAAGAAAATTCCAAAAACATATCAACCGACGTCCAAATCAGATGATTTTGCCCATTCTAAAAAGCTAAGACCTTGTACAACATGTTCATGCAAAGAATCGATCAAAACATATTTATTAAAGTCGTGATACAGGGCCTACAAGTCGACATTCAGATTCTGTCCAGATTTTAATCATGCAATATTATCAACTATATCAGGCCCTAGTTGCATATCATCAATCAAGAACATCAAATAAACATCATACAAGAAGAAAACAATTTGAAGAAGGAGATGGCTTATTTGGAAGCAGTATTGGAGTATAGGGATTTATCCGAAGTGGAAGATGGGGTTTTGGTGGAATCTAGAAGGAGGTTATCTGAATTAGAAAGTTACAAATATAGAGATCTAAAACAGAATGCGAGAAGTAAATGGGTGATGTTTGGAGATGAGTACTCTCGTTTTTTCCATGATTTGATAAATAAGCGTAGAGTTAGCAATCATATTCCAGGTTTAATGGTGAATGGCATTTGAAAGACAAAGCCTTTGGAGGTTAAAAAAGCGGTGCTGGCGTTTTATAGAGATAAATTTGTTGATAAATGGGGAAGAAGGCCGATGTAACATCGCGTGATTTTGTTACTTTTACATATATTTTAAAATTCTATGTTTAACAAATTCTAAGTTCGCCTTTATCCGCTTCTCTTTTTTTCCTACCAATTCATGACGAGTCGTCATTATAATCCATCCTATTCAATTTAGGCGTTATAACAAAATACCCATTTAGTTAAGATCTTAATATATATTTATTTATTTTTAAATAAAACATATATATATATATATATATATATATATATATTTCTTAATACTTTCGGCTAAAAAAAAATAAGATAAACGTGAACACCTAATAATATTTTAGTTGACTTTATGTCAAACACAACAACAACATCAGTATGTAACAATTGATGTTCATTTTTTTTCTTCTTTTGAAATGCAACGAAGTCAAACAACAAGTATAGCCATCCCTTTAACAATTAAACTTCTAACCACCACCTAATCTCCTTTTAATCACCCTAATAACTTCATTTAATACCCTACCACCTTAATCCAACTATAAATACACCACTCCTACCCATTCTAACACTTGTTCATTCCTAAATCCTTTCTAAACCTCTCAATTCTTCAAAGAAATCCCAAGTGTGGAAGTCCATTTCTAAGTGAGTTTTCTCATATACTCCAACTTTATTCTTCTTTCTTCACTTCTTTTCTTCTTCTAACCCCTTGGAGAAACCTCTAGGACCTAACTCTTGTTTGCTATGGCAAATGAATACGAGTAGGACACCAAAATGAGGCCTCAAAGGTGGTTCATCTTCTATTGTTTTTATGCACTAGAAGGTTAGTTGAAGTGATACCAACCAAGTTCACCAACAACTTAATGTTGGATGGACTTGTGCTATGGTTAATGGTTGACAAAGGAAAGCCAAGGCTCTTCCAAACGAAGTCACCATACACTACTTTAACCCTATAGTCATATTATGTAAATACTAAAATATATACTTTCAAAATTCTATTAATCTATTAACTTGGAAGGTTTGTGGATACATCCCTACCTTACCAATAGTTGACTCTCTTGACCATCCGAATCACCTTTATGGTGGTTTGTGTTTTGGTTAGCCTTAAAGGCACTACTTGACTCTCATGACCATCCGAATCACCTTAAAGGCAATGCATGACTTCCTTGTACTCTTGAATCTTCCTCCGAATCTAAATTTATTTATTTTTTCTTTTCTTAATTCTAGTTATTCGGAGCTAAAATCTTCAATTCTCAAGACCCGTTTTTGGGAACTAAATAACACACCCTTAGGTGAGTTCATACTTGTCCCCCCTTTATCCTTTATTCTTTGGGGCTCAACATGTATCACTATCAAAACTCAAACGATTTTAAACTCTACAATCTATTATGCTTAGTCTAAAGTCTATCATATTCTAAATTCTATCATGCGCAATCTAAAGTCTATTATATGCTTGTACGCTATGCTATGTAGAATTATTTACTCTAACATACAAATGTTCATATAGTTGACAACCCACCTTGCATGTATAGCGCTATAGGATTGGCTATCCGCCCCCTACATGGGTCATGTTAAGCAAAATTCTTCGTGGCTAGTCGCCGTTTGTATGGTTCTCTTGCATATGCCTATAAGCAAAACTTTATTATACTATGTATGTATGTCAAAACTAGTATGCTCACCAATGCTTTATGTGTTGACGGATATTTTATACATGTTGCAGGAAATATTTGTTGCAGGACATTTCAAGAAAACTACTTAGGATTGGACATAGAAACTCACTCTAGTTCAAGTTGTCATATTCTTGTTGTTATGTTTTTCGTTATTTAAACTACTTGTATTTCTATTTTTAGACAATAAATGAAATTCTATCTTTAAACTATATTGTCACAAAATCTAGTGTCATGAAGTCTTTGAACAATCTACCACAAGTCTCGCCCCGATGTATTTCGCCATCGGTTGGGGTGTGACAGCCGAGACTTAGATGTTATTATTTAAAGTTTCTTGAGGAAGAATGCTTGCAAGGTGATGCTAATTAACTTGTGATGTCGTTTTCTGAGGCGGAGATCAAGACAACGGTCTTCGAATGTGGTGATGATAAAGCTTTGAGACCAGACAATTTTAGTTTCAGGTTTATAAAATGTTTTTGTTCTCTTTTTGCTAATGATTTTGTGGTAATTTTGGAATTTTTTTCATGGCTCAATGAGTTTTAGTAGGGGTGGGGTCTTCTTTAATTACTTTAGTGCCCAAGAATAATGCGCCTTCTGATTTAAGTGAGTATAGGCCTATAAATCTGGTTGGTGTTGTGAGTAAAGTGGTCTCGAAAGTTTTAGCGAATAGAATCAAGCTGGTTATGGGAAAAATTACTTCGGAAATTCAGTCGGCGTTTCTCAGTGGGAGATATATTTTGGATGGTCCGTTATGATTAATGAGATACTTTCATGGGCTAGACGGGTTTGAAAGGAGATGTTTCTGTTTAAGATTGATTTTGAAAAGGCGTATGATAATGTAAATTGGGAATTTCTCATTTCTGTCATGCATCATATGTGTTTCCCGGATTTGTGGTGTAAATGGATATTTGAGATTTTATCCTCAGCTAGATCTTCGGTGTTGGTGAATGGTTATTCGAATTTTGAGTTCGATTGCCAAAAAGGTATAAGACAAGGAGATCTGCTATCGCCTTTTTATGTAATTATTGGTTTTGGTTCGGCGCTATCTCCGTCTTGGAGATAGTTGTCCAGTTCTTGGTTTAATGAAAGTTGATTTAAAAAACAATAGATTATTATCAGTATTATTAAATTTACATGTCAAACTTGTTCTAAACGACAACGATTAAGGAAAATGATGAAAATTTATAAAACTCACAATTTTGATTTATTTTTTTATAAAATATTTTAAACCACTAAATTGAACTATTTCAACTCGTTCGACCGACCAACATTCCAACCAATTTAGTTTTCCGTTTTCAAAACCATAGTCAATAATTTATAGCAAATCCGATTATTAAATTTAACCAAGAACACCCCTAATATTTCTTGGTATTTTTTTGTCAATGTTACTGATGACGTGGGTACCCAAACCCCCACGCTTACACATATTCAAGAAACTATCAGGCTCAGGCCAAGAAGCTGAGAAGCCAGAAGCTGGCGTAGAGAAGCTACCCGTATGAGCTCCTCAGCTCCCTAGCACAAAACTTTCCTTACATGAGGTCAATAATAAAAGTGGGTCCAATTTTTATGGGCCAGCCCAGCTCATTAATAAAGGCCCATTAGGGTTTGAGATTTCACCCTTTATAAATAGATAGGTCACACCCTTCCTCAAACCCATTCCATTTGTCTTGATCACAACCCAAGTCATCTTACTTCTCTCTTCTCTCTCTATAAATAGTCTCTCATTAGGGAAGCTCCCCTAAAGTATCACACCAGCAGCTCATAATCTCTCTATAATTACACACAACTAAATTGTTAAGCTTCCCTACTGAACTCACGAGCTTCCCTAACGAAGCTCACGAGCTGTTATACTAACAGCCCATAGACACATGGACTCTAACAACCAACTTTCAACAATTAAGTTAAGAAGCCCGAGACCACCTTAGCTGCTAGCTAACCGTCGGGTTTCAACCACCATCTCATCTCATACTCTCGATCTCTCATTTACATGTTTACATTTCCTTTTATGCACATTTCTTGGATTAAATCACTAATGTTGAGCATCAAAGGGTGGTCCAAAGACCCCGGCCTCTGGACTCCTTTTAACGAGTTGTTCATGGTGCAGGTACGAGTTTAGAAGGTGATAAATTCCAACCCGAATTCCAATCCACTATCTCCAAGACGGAGATAGCGCCGAACCAAAACCAAGAAGTTTTTTTTTTTTTTTTGAGATTTCAAATTATTACAATATATTAATAATACAACTAAATGAATAGTACTTAAAATAGAATAGTAAAAATATTAATATTTTATTTATATTATTATTTTATTTAAAAACTTTATTATATTATATACTATTAATAATATATTATATTATATACTATTAATATATTATACCGATCCCGACAATACCGATACTGAACGGTACGGTACCGGTATGGTATCGGTATTTTACCTTAAACACCGATACCATACCGATCCCGTACCGATACCGATAACACCGAAACCAAAAATCCATAAATATGAGTACCGATACCGATCCCGAAACCACTCGGTTCGGTACGGTATCGGGATCGGGACGGGATGGAATCGGTATTCGGCCTTATATGCTCATCCCTAATTAAAACGCGCAACGCGCGTGATTTTATACAACAAGTTTCATTAACATATGAATATAGTTTCGTTTTTTTAATTATACATATTCAATTATATGTTGGTTTGTATGAAAACATGTATTAACAAATGTATATTAAAATGTTTATTTTTCTTATAAAATAAATATAGGAATAAGAGTATCACCGATTAAAAAAAAAAATCTTTTGCACACATTTGTAAATCTTGGAAGCATTAGTTTCCAAACGATCATATTTTCCTATTTTTTTAGAAACTTGATTCTCAATGTTTCATTCTAAATTAAAATTAAGTCTTATTAATTATTATTATTATCCTATATAATACCCTTTGATCACTATCATCTACATTCACAACCTGCAACTTATCTTCTTGTGTTTTCACTTAAAGATTGCAACTTTTTATCAATCGATACCATACCAATTTCACCACCTTCCCGCCATGATTTCAAGATCATACCCATACCCTCCTCTTCCATACCCATATACATGGTTTGTTTACAGAAATCAACCAGTCATCCTTAATGTTAATGACCTTACCAACTATCAACAACTTCAATAGCCTTCTGTCCATAGAGGTTATCATCCATATATCCATGAGGTTGCTAATGAAATTATGATACTTGACAGTTTTGATGGTGAATCCGAGCATTACAATTATAGTTGCAACGGTGGACTAAGCAAGAAAGTGGTTAATAAGAAGTTGAAGATATCAAGCTATTGTGATGATGGAGAAGAAGGTGAAGTGTGTGTGATATGTCAAGTGGAGTTTGAAACAGATGAGAGATTAAGTGTTCTCGAATGTGGTCATCGGTATCATCCAGCATGCATCAAGGAGTGGTTAATGAGGAAGAATGTATGCCCTGTGTGCAAAGCTCAAGCTTTAATGGTGTAGAGTTAGATCAATGATGATGAATATTGTTTTTTGTTTATAATAGGTGTTTTGACTGCATAAAGTTTTATGATTTTTTTACTTTTTTTAATGAAAATATATATGTTGGTTTGGATTCAAAATAGGTTTGAATGGTGGTTTAGTTTGGGTTTGTAATTATGTCCATCTGATATATGTTCACTACTATTATTATAAAATATGAATTTTATAAAACGAATGGATTATTTTAAATTATCATTTTTTTATAAAAAGAACAGTATGTTTATAATCTGAACTCACATAAGATAATAGATCATGTATGTTGTTGTATGCAAATTCTTGTTTGAATAATATGAATTCTATGAATGAAAACTGAAATTGATTTAGTCTGTAGAAGATGAGTTGTCGACGCATTTATACATGTAAGTGGTAACTCTACGTCCGACCCATGCAAACTCAACCTGCCAGATAACCCCTTTTGACCCGCTGATTCTTAATAACTCTTTTTGAGTTCAGATATATTGTTCCATCCAAATGATTAATAAATACAACCCAAACTAACCCACGTTAAAAAAAACAGGTAAGTGTAATAAGATATAACATGTAGCCAGGTAAAAGAAATTTCATGTATAACGAAAGATTCATTAATCTAGTGTAGAATGTTTAATCTAGATAAATGATTAGCATATTATGAAAATGAAAAATTTATGTTTGTTTCAATAAACTAGATAGATTATTATGGTAATAATATAGGTTTTTAAAACATCAAGCATATGTAAAATTCATGAAACCAAAAGGTAAAGAAGCTTTCGCGGGTCACCCTGACCCGCTTTAGCATGTTCTAAGATATAACTTTTTTGACTCGTTAACCAACCATCCCATTAGGAAAGAGATATTGTACAAAGTCTCTTAACATAAGAAGCATAAGGAGCAATCTAGACCATTAGATTATAAACTGATCCGATCATCTCACTATACGCGTTTAAATCAAACCCAGGGGTAAATTAGTCAAGAAAAATTAAAACACGTTTAAAAAATTACGAATTTGAACCGTCAATTCAAACCCAGTGACGGTTATTGCTAAAATTGAGAAACAAAATCATCAATCCATCATTCAATTAGGGTTTATTACACCACAAATCAAACAAACACGCACAACTACGATTCGAAACCCAAAGAGAAGAACAACAAAAAAAACATAGCATCATGTCTTCAAAACGACAATCAGGTGCGTTTTATGATTACGGTTTCAAATTTTCATCTCTTTTGATTCTCGTGAGTTTTTTTTTATGAATATGAAATTAGATAAAGAAGTGGAAAGAAGAAGAAAAGCTAAACATGACAAACCAGATTCAAAATAGAGTAAAGGTATGTTTTAATTACATTCATCCAAATAAAAAATAATAGTTGATTCAACAAACAAATAGCACTTTATTTTTTATGAGACGCACTTAGGTTATTTGCATGTGTATATTCCTTGCTTAATTACAGTCAGTTTTTAGATGACTGTAATTAAAGCATATGAGTGCATCTGTATGTTTGGTATGAGTGCGTCTGTATGTTTAGTATGAGTGCGTCTATATGTTTAGATTTATTTAGGTTATTACAAACATGAGTGCGTCTCAATTAGGATATGAATGCGTCTGAACAAAATATATGTTTGCACCAATTAGAGAGAAAAATGTAAGTGTCTTTTTTCCTTTTGTTTATAAAATATTATTAATGGTTTACTGATTGTTTTTAACATATTGAAATTTCAGAAAATATGTTACTGGGATCTAGGTGGACATGAGATCATGAAAGTGATTTTTGAAAGTTTCCATCCTGGGATATGGCTGTGTACAAATGCAATAAATGTATGGACCGACACTCTAAAATATGAAGAAAAGGAGAAAAAGAAGGAAGGGTCTTTACGAAGGATGTTTCTTTGTTCCAACATGATGGTATGAAAAGATTTGAAAATAGACGCACCCTAATTAACATTCAAACGCACTCAATTTGAAAAATGCAAAAATAATTCAGACGCACTCATACATATATTTGGACGCACTCATCATTTTTTTACTGATATTTGAAAAATGCAAAATAATTCAAACGCACTCATACATATATTTGGACGCACTCATTATTTTTTACTGATATTTTTATTTTTTTTACAGACTCCAAACTTCTATGAAAAAGATGTTACTTGGACAGCAAGAGAAACGGTTTTCCTTGGCAATCTTGAGGATATCTTCAGAACGATCGAAGCAAAATCTTTATATGAGTTCGACATGATTCTGCAGCCAGTGTTAATGGACAGACATTTCTATGTCTTATCTTATGATGCGAGGAATGGGATATCAGAGTTGCTTGACAACTCTAAAGAGGGAGATGACCTAGCAAAAAGATATAAATGCGTTTCCGAAATATTGGTATGTTTCTATTTAACACATAAAACAGAGAAAAAGTTATGATAAATAACCTAATGGTTTTGTAAAAAAATGTTTGTAGAGACACACTTTGTACCGGTTGTGGAAGAAATCATGTCCTTCAACCCCGGAGATTGAGAAACTTCTAACGGGTCCAATTATACGAAGAGAAATGACATGAAGGACTGGAAAAACCATGTAGCTTGTGGCATATCCGCTATGAGACACCTCGAAACCTTCAAAGGGCATGCATTTTGGAACTGCGGATTAGCAAGTGAATCGGCCTATCAACAAACACAATTGGATGCATTGCGGTTCAAGTACGTGACAAAGATTATACTCTCACCTCACAACATACTCAGAGATCAAATAATTGAAGAGGCTCACAAGTTTGCAAAAAGGCCAGCTAAACAAAGAACAAAGATGTTAGAGAATGTCTTTGCAAAATTAGAGAAGAGGGTGGCTACACTATAAACATTGTCATGGATTTTTTTTTTTTTAATTTTTTTTTTTTTTTGTCTTAATGCTTTTAAACACATACTTAATGTTTTTAGTTTCTAATATGTTAGTTTGGACGCACTCATCTGTAAATGCGTTTGCACTTGGGACGCACTTATAGTTTAGACTGGATTAATATTATTTAGTTTGGACGCACTCAATTGCAAGTGAGTTTACATTTTGGACGCACTTTATAAGAAAATAGATTATTGTGATTTTAATTAAACGCACTTGTTCATGTGTTTTATTAATTCAATCGCACTTTAAACTACAACACACATCACAAACAGATAATAACAACTACAAAAACAAATTACATAATCAGTTCCTCGTGATCTTGAGATTACATAGACTTTAGGAACTGAATTTTAAATTCAATAGAACACCTCAAAAGAGCTATGCATTTTGTAAGTTGTTCGAGAAGATTAACATCGCCTTTCTTTGCATCAATCATGAACATAACCGTCAGTTCATGAAGACTCGAGTCAGGCATACGAATAAGAAGCTTGGAAATCTCATCTCTCTTACTCATTCCATCATTTATCCTGCTTAGGTTATCCGCTAGACGACCCTCAAGAGCATAATCTTTGGCAATTTGCTCTTGCGTCCTTTTGATCATTTCAGATTTTAATGATGAAGATGAAGAAGCCATTACTGAAAATAAAAAAAAAATTAATCTGTGATTGAATTGTGTATTGAGAATTCATTCTGTATACATCTGTAAAAATATATAAACAAACACAATAATAACAAGGTGGCAAAATAATCATTCACGAGAAATACTGTTATTGTTTGCTTCCAATAATTGATCTGTAAAAGCACATGAATAATAATTCAAACTGATATATATATATATATATATATATATATATATATATATATATATATATAAACACACTCAACAAAATTATAAACGCACTAATTAAAACAATAGAAAACAAAACCATCCAAAAACAGACGCACTTTATAAAAAATTTACAAACATTCAAACACACTCTATTATCATCATCTTCAACATTAACCCTAAATGTTTACTGTGTTTACTTCTACAGATAAAAAATACTCCTAACTTAATTGTGACAAAAACACATACACACCTTGAATGATTTTTAAATAACATACTCTACAACCTTCAACCATATGATAATCAGACATATTATTTCGATAAAATCAACACTTGGTTCGATAAAAAAAACATAGCATAATTGTAATCGAAATTAAAATTGGGTTTGATTGAATCCTCATTTGATTAGATGTACGTTCGAATAATGAATTGAAACTGATTAATTGAATTCGATCATATTAATTGAAACGTTAATTAGAACGTGATTGAATGAACGTATATGGACTAATTTACCCTTTTAATCAACCAGGATTAGGTTAATTAAACTTAACCATAGTTGACAGGTGGCATGATTTGGTTGTTTCTTACACTTCTTATGTTAATAATCTTTGTATCGTATACTTTCTCTTTTTAACTAAATTCACAAAGAAGATGGCGTTACCTGCATCCTTCATGGACAATGCATTTTCCCTTCAACTCTATTAAAGATTTTGGCAGATCATCCAAAGCATATAGGGCTTGTTCTCACAATCATATCACAAAGTTTTTAAGCAAAGATTGCCGCCTTATTTGTCGATTCTGAAGGCTATTGTTGCGTCTTCTATATATGTTTCTCTCCATTTTCACTCACATAAATACACCACAAAGTTGAAAACTGTGAATTGCAACAACAAATATGTGTACAAATGTAAATCCTGTTTGGGAAAAGAGTTGATGGAATATACTGTCGATAGTATGTCTTCGGTAGCAATAGTTCAGCAGCTACTGATAGATAGTACTGATGGTATGTTAGTGCTGATGAAATTCAGGATAGCTTATTTCTGGTATCCTGAACAACCTTGACCGATAAAACCCCAAATCTGGACCGTTTTGAACTTACTCAGGTGATCATCGGTTGCAGTATTCAACGGAACTTGGGTTTGGTTCACTCCTCGGTCCTTACCCAATTGAAATTCAATTTCAACACGAGCCCTAATTATCAAACAAAATTCAGAAATAAAGAATGATCATGTATTATGTATACGACTTCTTGTTTTAAGATTAACATGAATTCCTACAAATAAAAACTAAAATCTACTCTAGTTTATACGGGTTGACTTGATAAGTTGAACTTCACGGGTCAAGCATATATGGATGGTAAGCGAGAAGCTCTTAAGTCTGACCCGTTAGTAAACCCAACCCCCCAGCCGATCCATTTTGCCACCGTTTGTTTTGTTTATAGCTTCCAAATGCGCCCGAAGCCACGACACGTTAATGTTGGCCTTCTCTATACTTGAAACTTGGTTCTCAATTTCATCCATTTTGTCAATAACTCCATCGGTTTCGGGTTCCAACTGCCTCACAATGTCACAAACAAGCTCTAGGAGGGATGTTTTAATAGAGTCCACTTTGAATACACATTTGGCTGCAATGTCACCGTGTTTATTGATAATGGCTTCAAGAACCGGTGCGACACTTTGCTTCACGTTGTAGCCGTGGATGCGCACCGTGTCAGGTAGCGTGTGTCCGAGCTGTATGAAACAGATACAAATAAGAGGTGGAAAATGGGAGTGATAATGCCAAGTTGACAATTATCGATGTGACTGTTATGAATAATAATACGAAGAATTAGTAGCAGTAAAAGTAGCTATAATAATAAAAATAACTATTAATATAAATATTAGTATTGTTAGACCCCCCCCCCCCCCCCCCCCTCTCCACGTGGCATTCTCTCTTACACGTCAGGCTGCCAAAAAAAACATTCCACAGCCAGTCTCCCTTCCTTCTCACCTCACTCTGATGGGGAATGAGCTGCAAATAGTAATGAAATAAGCTAAAGAGGATAGGGATTAGATTGGCTAAAGTTGTTAGGCTCCTTCTTGACAGTGAGAGAGGGCTTAGCCCTGGAATATCTTTGTAATTTCCTTTCAATATTTTCCACAATAAAGATTTTTCCCGCCAATTCTCTTTATCTTCTCCTTATATCAGATCTAAACCTCACTCACCGTTTACAAACCCTATCACACTTCCCCCTCACAAAAATCGCCCATGACTGCCCTCACATAAGGGTGCCAGTCCCTCCCTCTCTCTTCCACATCCTCCCTGCCTTCTTCTCTTTCTTCCGGATCAAAGTCCAAACCACGACTCGTTTTAAAAAAGCGCGAGGCGCTCCGAGGCGTTTTGGGTCCAAAATCCGAAGCCTTAAAGCGCCGCCTCGAGAGTTTCACGTATGTGAGGCGCTTAATATTGAAAAAATATAAACAAATATTTATACATGTCAATATGGCATTTTCTACCTATTCAAGCGCCATTAAAGCGCCGCCTCAACCGCTTCAGGTAGTCTAGCGCTTTTATGAACGCTTCGAGCGCCTCACGCCTGAGGCGTGCTTTTTTAAACGTGGTCCACGAGTGGTGAACGGTGACCACGATGTTGATGGTCTAATCATTTTCGTGAAAACTAATAATAACAAAATGTCAAATACGAGAAAATTCCATGTTAGTTATCAGATCATTTTCCGGCTATTCAATTTTGATCTTTCGAAAGTTGAATTTGGAAAACAAATTTGGGTCGATCCAAATAATCCAAGAAAAATAAACAAATAATACATAAATTCTTTTTAAATCTATGTACGTGTTTGTGTGCATAATTTAAATTCAAATTCATGTCGAATCAGTTGAAAATCACAAATCCGAATCAGTATGGTAACCCGAATCGACAAGTCAAAAATCGAATTTGTAATTCGAACTTGGTTAGGTTCGAAGTTCTATCATTTTGAATCCAATTTGAATATTAACCTCTTCTCTAACGGTTATTCTCCCCCCCCCCCCCCCCCCCCCCCCCCCCCCTCCCCCAAACCCAAAAAAAATAAAACATACTAATAATTTTACAATTTAGTGTGCTAAATATACTTCAATTATGTATGAAACCAACAGAAAACGAAAGAAAGCTAAAAGCTTTAACTGGTTAACCCAACCCGACCTGATCCTCACAACCTTAGAAGTATTGTTTAATCCAAACGAGCCCAAATGATTAACAAATATAGCCCAATATGGCCCCCTTTTTTAACATATAATTTAGTTTAATAACATGGAGTTGAGTGAAAGAAAATTCATGCATAAAGAAAGAGGGAGATGTATACAGAACCCGGCACTGCAGGCGCATATTGTAACAACTTCCATCGTTGACGCTTGAGGTTTAAAATTTCCGCATCACCATCATCATACAATACCTAAAAGGATAATGTTGGTCAGCATAAAAAGTATATCGACACTTTGGAGCAAACGTTTTTGTCAACATTACACCTTATGCCTCTTCTTTTTAAAGTCAAAAAACGTAACAACTCCGGGATAATACCTACATCAGAAGATTTACACGTTAAGCGAGCCATAAATAATCAAAAATCTCACTCCAATAGTTATGATGCTTACATTCTATCTGCAGGCCACCAAACATTTATCCTGCTCCCCACCAAATTTTCACCATGCTTAACAGATTGAACCTGAACCAGTATAGAGTTGTTTATACCTTAATTTGGTTAACATAATTAAAATGAAAAATTCATGTTTGTTTCAAAATTTAGATTATTATGGTAATAATAATATAGGATTTTATGTGGAACCTGTATGCTCAAGAAACATATAACATGTTTTTGGCATATGATTCTATATGGTCACCCACTGCAGCAACATTAATCAAGTATGTGACCAAGTGGGTTTAAGCGCAATATCACAAGTCAAGAGAATCCGTATAATTATTTGGTGACATAATTATTACGAAAAATCCACAAAATACTAATTATGATTATTTACAGAGATAATGGGATTCTGCAATATCACATGTGTGTCTATGTATATTGAAATCCTTATCTTGTGCTAATGGGATTCCTAAAATCTCTATAGATGTATAGATTGTTATGGATTTCATGATAAACCTAAGACTAAAACACTAAGTATGATTATCTTGGGGGTAAAATAAGTCATTTGAGATTGTAGATATGTGGCTATGGATTTCGAAAATCATGAACGCACACATACATATTTTGGAGTTAGAGAGAATAGAAAGGTGTTATCGGTTTACAAAACATCAAATCTTGGCAATTGGCATTAGTAATTTTAAGCTAGCACCTCGAGGTCCAGTTGCTTAAGTGTGGATACCATTGAAGGAATTTTCTAATATGCATCTAATGCACGAGTCTCCAAATTCCATAAGGTTAGGTTCCTTAAAATATTTTATGGTGGTTCAATTGTTTCATGGTACTTGCAATTGAACCTTGGTGGGGACTCTTCCCATGGCAAAATAATTTTAATATGTACCTACAAATTCCAACAATGGTATTACAGTCACTTTTTTGTTCAAACATTAAACAATTTGACTTTAACAAACCGAGAAAAATATGATTTTTCGTGATGAAAGATAGTATTTCTAAAAGCAGCTTATATATTTGAGGGTCATTTTGGTGATTTGAAACGATCATGTTAGCTATATAAAAGAGTTTGGTCTCTTTGGTGACTTATTAAATAATTGAAAGGGTAGGTTATACAATACTTGAGTTATAAATTAATACCAATAAGTAGTTCATGGACTAAATACATCAAGTTTGCAAATTCAATTAAACATCCAGATACAATGGGGTCAAGGGATGGTGCCACGTTGGAGGGGACTTCAAAGGTGTTTTGTGTGTGTTTTGAGGATGCCTAAAGAGGGAATATGCTACGAACCCAGTAACAGGTAAGGTCAGGTTGGAGCAGCCCATAACCTGCTGGGATATTTACTTGAATTATTGGTGCCAAAATCATAATCAAATTAAGAGGGAAAATTAGGAGGGAAAACTTGATAGAGTAGTGGGCTGAAAATTATGAAGTAACTGCTGCATATTTATTTTTGTAGACTTTGATGTTTTAATTTTTAGGTTGTCTTTGGTTTTTATCTAAATCTAAATTAGTTCTATAATTCAAAACTGTGGAGACTAGTCCCTCTCAAATCGGGCCAACTATCCTGTACTTTGTTTATCTTAATCACTTGAATTCCTGGTTCCTATCATTTGGTTTCATTGCCGGGAAATCAAGGAGAAGATGGTTCAAAACACTGGGGGTTCCTCTCGTTTAAGCCAAGAAGTTATTGTTGCTTAATTGGCATCCATTGCAGCACGATTGGATGCCATTATTTTACCCCTAAAGGATGACATCGCAACACTCAAGACTGTGATGTGTGGAACATCTTTCCGAATCGGCAGTTGAAAAAGAAGGGATGAATTTTCTCCTAATTCCGTTGATATCAGGAGCAACCAAGGACCTGCGAGTGGAATTCCCCTAAAGGATGACATCGCAACACTCAAGACTATGATGTGTGGAACATCTTTCCGAATTGGCAGTTGAAAAAGAAGGGATGAATTTTCTCCTAATTCGGTTGATATCAGGAGCAACCAAGGACATGCGAGTGGAATTCAAAGCCCATTGACAGACTAAGTGGTCGGGTTGGAGCAGCCCATAATCTGTTGGGATATTTACTTGAATTATTGGTGCCAAAATCACAATCAAATTAGGAGGGAAAACTTAGTGGAGTAGTTGGATGAAAATTAGGAAGTAACTGCCGCATATTTTCTTTTTATAGACTTTAACGTTTTAGTTTTTAGGTTGGCTATGAGTTTTTATCTAAATTAGTCTATAATTCCAAATTGTGGAGACCAGCCCATCTTGAATCGGGCCAACTATCATGTACTTTGTTGTATCTTAATCACTTGAATTCATGGTTCCTATTAAAATAGCATGATTGTAATAATCGCTAGGCGTTGTCAGCCAGTGGGGTACCGTCGTACCGACTAGCGATTAACCACAATTTGCGGCCAATTTCCTGTTGCTTAGGGCCAACTAGAGGTTAATTCACCGATTACCTAAATATTAATTGGTGGTCAGCCGAATAGCAACTAGTCGCCAATTAATCCCGATTTTTCCAACACTAGAAATAGTAGGACTTGTTGATCAAGGGGAGAATTTCACAAATTGAACCTAATTCAAGTGGGTAATCAAGGAATCCTCCTCAAGTGAAAAGAAGCTTAGTACATGATTCTAACCTAAAACCCTAAGTTTATGAATAATTTAGTAACTAGTTTATATATGAAATGATGGCAGAACTCTCAAAACTTCATTGATGTATATGAGCTATATGAAAGTATGGTTGGGGGTCTTGAGTAATCTAGTGTGTTTATACTATAATTTGAGTTCGGTGGGTAATTCTTGGTACATTTGGGCTAATTATGAGGAATAGTTGTTATAGATGGGATTAGATATGCCAAATTGACAAATCTTGTTAATCGATCCCATAAAAGATTGGTTTTAAATTGCGCGATGTGCTCCGGTGCGTTTTTGGTTCAAACCAAGCATACTAAGATATTAATTATTGATAAAACCTATCCATTGGGCCATTTCAAAAAATCTGAAATAAAAAACAAAACCAACAATATTGTGTGCATCAGAGCGCATTATGCAACGAAGTTCATTATGCAAAATCGGCGCAACATCCTCGCATCACGTAAATGCAACGCAATAGCTGTGGTGATGGCGCTCTCATCAGCGCATCACGCATTATGGCAGCATTTTGAAACCAAGCATAAAAGATCTTAAAGTTGAATAGAGATGCAATTGGTTGGTTCTTTTGTACGCAAGGTTGCAGTATGTAAAGGATTAAATACTGCAATTTTGCAAATACTAGTATTTACTTTATTTTTGTAGATGTATAACTCTAAAATGTTAATCATATACCATTGCGATCTATCGTAATAAAGGATCAACCACTTTTCCTCGAGTGGTATAATACTTTAAGAACCGCTATAAAATACAAGAGGAGATACGTTTTATTCTTACTGGCTGTATATTTTCAAAACCATCTTGTACAACTTCATCCAGAAATCGTGCTACTTTTTAGAAGCGTCTCTATGATTCAGTTGAACCAAATTTGATAACAGATTCTATTAAAAAAATCCAAGAGAATGTTATGTTTCTAGAATTGTTATTACAGTATATTGTCATACATGTTTAGCATACAGTGTTGATACCATTAGAGAAATCATTTGAGTTTGTTATCCACTATACCGTATCTCCCAATTCCATAAGGTAAGATTTCTTTATACACCATATGGTTGTTTCAATGTTTAATGGTACTTGCAATTGCAACTGGACCATGGTGGGAGATTTCTAATAGGGTTTTAATTATAAAATGTATTCAAATATTCTACTACAACTTAGAGTAAAAGGTAAAGAAGTTTTCACAGGTCAGCCCGGCCCGTTTTGGCATGTTTCAAAAGAACTAAGTAGTTAACCCGGCCGATATATCGGTGTATATCACCGATATCTCAGTTATCGGTCATCAACCGATATTTTGACCGATATTTTGTACCGATATTATCGGCGATAATGGCCGGTATTTGACCAATATTCTACCAATATTTGACCGATATATCACCGATATTCCCGATATTGGTGTTTTTCTTCTTAGTTATTCCATTTTTCTTACTTCTTATAGTTGTTAGTACTGATTTAAGGCTTAATTGTTAATAATTAGTGTTAAATATTAGTGTTTTAAATATTAGTGTTTTAAGTCTTAACAAGTTCCCACTTGCTACAATTGTTAGTGTTTTGCAAGTTGTAAAAGGTTAATTTGTTAATGGTAGGAGAGTATATTGAATTCCTAGTGTTAAATTGCTACATGTATGGATTTTGCATGATATAAAAATTGCCGATATCCTACAGATATCTCACCGCGATAACCTATATCTCAAATATCGGTCCTTCACCGATATCCTATATTTTACCGCATTAACTGCAATTGTTTTGACCCCTGAACCAGTGAAACAAACCACACGGCTGCCTATTTTATATAAAACTATGTTCACAAACAAGAAGGCATTACCTGTTTCCTCCCTGGATTGTTATTTCTCTTGCGTTTTCCCTTCAACTTTGTAAAAGATTTAGGTGGATCGCCAGAAAGTGTATCGGATTCCTTTTCATGTTTCACACTATCTTTAGAGCGGAGGTCAAGAACTGTATGCCGAATTGCATCTTGACAACTCTTTAGCGTCTCCCGACACTTGAGTTTTATCTTGTGAGTTGTATATGGAATAGTTTCTTTAGCCTCCTGGAAAAGACATGTAGTTATGGCACATGTTAACAACCCCACATCAGCATATGTAACCTAAAGAAATTTTAGTGGTTAAATCTCACTAAAAACTTTTTAGATTTATTATGACTGAAATGTAACCATGGTGTATGTCAGCAATGCCACGTCATCATATGTAACCTAAACAAAATTGAGTGACCAAATCTGTTTTAAAATTTTGGGATATACTATGAAATATAATTATGGCATGTGTCAACAACACCACATCAGACTATGTAACCTTGAAACAAACATACTTCAGTGGTTGAATCTGTTTGAAAAATTTTGATTTATTATATGACTGCATATTTAAATGTTGTATTTTATAGAAACCCTTGTGATTTGTTTTTGAATTTGTATTTCAGAGATTAAGAGATTGAACCAAATGCTTTATAATATATGAGAGAGTAACAAGCACCGTAATTTCATTTTCTAATGCAGTGTCACAAATGCGCGCAACCATTTTGGAATAATCATAAAGAGCTATGCTCATATCTTGTCCCATTTCTGGGATATTGGGTATGCGATGAGCGGCATAGTTCATTAGAACCTTTTCCCCTAGTTGCCAACAAACGTGCGAAGCAATCTGCAAAAGGAACAACAGTTAGTATAGGACATAAATGTAATTAGTGAGAATTGAAAGGTCAAAAACACAATGATCACCCGATAATCACTTTTCATGGTTGTAATTATGAGACTTAGAAGCTCGGGCGCGAGCTCCTCATTTTCATCAATGATCATGGTCATAATCTTCTCCATCTCGTATACAATAGCAGATGAATTGGAGCTTAAAAGCCAAAAGAAATTGAGTTAGGCATTAAAGTCTTCCACGAAACAAGAAACTTACTTGAGTAACACTTTACGAGATTAATTGTTTTTTTTTGGTAATCATGAGAACCTGTCTATACCCTGCTAGCAAACGGGATCATGTTAAAACGCAGCTTCTGCTAGGCACCTTGCGTTTTAAAAGCGCAAGGCGCACCCAGGTGAAAGGGTCTAAAACTGAGGACCAAAAGAGCACTACTTTCGTGCGCGAGACAATTTATTTATATAAAAAAAATTATCAATTCTCATAGGTTGTTAGCATCAGTTACCCAAAATTTAGACATATATAAGCACTATATGCGGTTTAATATATAAACAACCTATGTCTATATGTACAAGTTCCAACATCAACATTCCCCCGTAAGAAGTTTGTCTTTTGGTACACCCCTCGCTTTTTTGTAGTCTGAGGTACAAAGCCTATACACCTTAGGTTGCCTTGCGACTAAGCACGCTTATTCAAACCGGGCTGGGCATGCGGCCTTCAAGAGGTTATGGTAGGAAACCAGTGGAAGCAAGTTTCGAACCTAATCCCTACTAGAGAAGAATCAGGTGCTTATCACTTCATGGCCCCTTGATAGTTACCAGTTTACCATGTCATATTTGTACTTTCATGGTATCAGAGCTGAAGCTCTGAACCCTAATTAATCATTAGCTGCCACAGCTACGCCTACGGACTTTTAGCCTTTGCCACTGTCACTAACCAAATCTACGGACCTTCGTCTCCGATCGGGTCCATCCCCTGAAATCCTTTCTGCTCCTATATCAATCATCATGACTGACAAGAAAGAAGACGCCTCCAGCAGCAAACTTTCTGGTTCTAACCATGGCAGCTCAGGGCCTGGTTCGTTTGGATCAGGAAACACCACTCCCGAACTCCCACACCACCCTTTGCCTTAATAATGTACTCTACACCCCTCGCATAACTATAAACCTTATTTCCATTAAAAATTTATCTGGAAGCAGCCTCTCTATCCTTATGGATAGAGGCAAGGTGTGCCTACATCTCACCCTCCCCTGACCCTATCGATAGTTTTTACTATTCGTGAGATATACTGGGTATGATTGATTGATTGATTTCCATTAAAAATTTACCATAGATAACTTTGTTTCGGTGGGATTTGACTCCTTTGGGTTTTTTGTGAAAGATTTCAGGACTGGGAAGACTTTAACTCATCACAACAGTCATGGGCAAATGATACGCCGTCTAGATGAACTCATGCTTACCCATGCATCTTTCCCAGACCACACTCCCGAATTCCCACACCACCCTTCACCTTAATAATGTACTCTACACCCCTCGCATAATTAAAAACCTTATTTCCATTAATAATTTACAATAGATAACTTTGTTTCGGTGGGAATTGACTCCTTTGGGTTTTCTGTGAAAGATTTCAGGACTGTGAAGACTTTAACTCGTCACAACAGTCATGGGCAAATGATACGTCGTCTAAATGAACTCGTGCTTTCCATGCATCCCCCCCCCCCCCCAATATATTGGGTTGAAGCTCTACACACCTCCGTCTACCTACACAACATCCAACCCACCAAATTGCTAAATTATAGCACCCCTAGTCCCCTACCGCCGCTTTGTATCTCCGTCACCGACCTGTGATCACCTACGGGTCTTTAGTTGTGCATGCTACCCAAATCAATCCCCAAATCATCCCATAAACTTGCCCTTCACTCCTCACTATGTTTATTCCTCGGATATCCCGAAACCATCGGTTGTCTTAACATTGCCACCGGAAAGTTATCCTATCCCACCATGATACATTCGCTAAACACGTTTTCCCATAATCTAACCCCACCCCCTCATAACTATTCCCATAGTTGTTAATAGCGAATAGCGAGCGCTATTTCATATTTAGCGATACACTAGAAGAACTTTTTAGAGATAATTTATATGAATATTCAACCAAAAAATTAAAAAAATTACTAAAAATAGAAAAATCTCGCTATTTGTCACTATCAACCATATAGCGACACATGAGCGCTACGCTATTCGCTATAGCGGCGCTATGGTCGCTAATAACAACTATGACTATTCCTTTTAGACCCTGACCCCTCCACCGCCAATTTTACATACCCTCTTTCCATCAAACATCAGCCTACCATTTCTTCCACTTATGTTCCTACACCTCCTAATTTGCCACCTCGCATTCTTACACCTTCATCCCCGGTCCCCACCACAAACCAACACTCATACACCCTTGGCTCCAACCCATCACAATTCCCCACACCCATCCAAACCTACTCTCGCCAACACAAATCTAAAACACTCAACCGGTTGCTTCCCACTAGCCCCTCCCTTACACTTTTGGTGCCACCACTACCTCTACCAACCAGAAAGCTCCTAGCTACTGCCACAAATCATCCTCCCCCCTCCACCCACTCAATGACTACCGGAAGCAAGTAAGCTAAACAACCTGTGAACCTGCACACAACCGGTCCCAAGGCTATTTCGCCCATTCCCAAATCCCACCTTATAGCTGTAACTAATCCAAATTGGCACAAAGCCATGACAGACAAATGCAGGGTATTATTAGAAAATAACACTGGGGAGTTAGTTCTGAGACCGATACTTACGCTAATATCATACGCTGCATGTGCTTTATCGTCATAAATTGCACGCCAATGGCACTTTGCAACGTTACAAAGCACATTTGGTAGTAAACGGTAAATCCCTACACATTGGCATTGACTGTTTTGACACTTTCAATCCTGTGGTCAAGCCAACCAACATTCGGGCCGTTCTTAGTCTTGCCACCTTCCGTGCTTGGCCTATCCACCAAGTGGATGTTAAGAACGCTTTTATATATGGGAACCTTAATGAAAGCCCCCGGTTTTGTGGATAAACATCCTTCTCACATATGTCGCCATCGGAAATCATTGTATGGCCTTAAACTAGCCATGCGTGTTTGGTACCACTGGTTTGCTACCTTCATTACATGGTTTTCACAGCACCAACAGCGACTCGTCTCTATTCATGTTTCAACAGGGACACCAAATGGCTTACCTCCTATACGCTGACGGCATAATCTTAACAGCCGTGGATGACAATTTATTACGTGATATTATTGATTTTGTCACATGCGTTCACTGTGATAGATCTTGGAGACCTACATCACTTCCTCGGTATTCAGGTCACCAAGAAAAATGAAGGCCTTTTTCACACTCAAGAGTCCTATGGACATGACATTCTCGCACGGGCAAACATGCAAAATTGCAAACCTTGTGCAACTCCGACCGGCACATACTCCAAACTTAGTGCTACTTGTTGGTACGTTGTATTGCAACTTAGCAGTTGCTGGTACATTGTATCGCAGCTTAGCAGTTGCACTGCAATACATAACCTTCACCTGCCATGAAGTATGTTTATTCACGCATGTACCCAGAGAACCACATTTTCAATTTCTAAACTTATTCTACAGTTTCTTAAAATGCACTACTAAACATGGCTTACACATCAAACCCTCTAAATCCACTAAATTATTTCTTACTCGACGCGGATGGTTGGGGGTAAGGGATGTTGCCCAGACTAAAGACGCTCCACGTCGGGTGTTTGTATATTTTTGAGTCATAATCTAATCCGTTGGTCTTCAAAGCGCCAACACACCATCTCTCGTTCCGATACCGAAGTCAAATACAAGGGTGTTGCCAATGATACGGTTGAGACTAGTTGACTTCACAATCTTCTTCTCAAACTACATTTCCCGACACCTGAAACTACCATATTTTTTGTGAAAATG
This sequence comes from Ambrosia trifida, assembly GCA_028751855.1. Lineage (NCBI taxonomy): Eukaryota > Viridiplantae > Streptophyta > Magnoliopsida > Asterales > Asteraceae > Ambrosia > Ambrosia trifida. Next base: position 93,260,827 of record CM054126.1, read on the forward strand.
TCTAGGTCATTTACCTGTCAGAAACTCGGTTCAACACCAACGAACCAAACATGTTTGACATTGACATTCACTTTGTCCGCATTGGGCATGTTTGTGTTTTACGTATTCCAGTAGACTATCAGTATGCCGCCGACATTTTTCACCAAGGGCCAAAGCAGCTTTTCACCAGTTTCAAGTCCAGCCTTTGTGTTCAATCCTCTACCGCTCAGACTGAGGGAGCCTATTAGACGATATATTATACAAGGAATATATCTAGTATTTATTGTGTATCTTTGGTAATTTTATGTAAAAAATCCACACAAAACTGAAAGTTATTTCTGGCAATTTTATGCAAAAAAAATCCGCACAAAACTGAAAGTTAGTTCTGGTAACTTTATGCAAAAATCTGCACAATATGGTGATATTCTGCTAAATCATAAGTGGTTTTTACCCGGCAATGTTTAGAAACTGTTTAAACAGTCGAACTATTAGTACGTGTCCATCCAGCTTGAGGTCCAACATCATCACCCACAATCTGTTACTGTTAAATGTTTTTAGAACTTTAGTCATCTTAGCGTAGCATCCACCATTCGCAGAAGATAATTTCTCGAACGTAATTACAACCATTTCAAACAAATCCTGTAAACCACAAAAAAAAAGAAAAAAAAAAAAGAAGAAAAAGAAGTTACTTTTAAGAAGCTAAAATCAAACCATTATTCACGTGTTTCATACCTTCACTTGTTCACCACTATAGGGGTTTTTTGGTGCCATAGTTCTCATGATCTCACAGATGCAACATGCAACTGAGATGTTCACATTCACATCAGCATGTCTCACAAGTTCTTTGGCAAAGATTCCCTTAGTTATTGTATTCAGTGCATTGTTTATTGATTCCGAAGGCGATTGTTGCACCTTTGATAAAATCTCCTCCAATTGCTATTACAAAAAAACACACCACAGAGTTGAAAATATGAATTGCAGCAAAAATACACTGAGTAGAAATTAAAAAAAAATTGTTCAATAATAACTTCATTAGCGCAAATCAGAACATGAGTCAAAATTGATATCGAACGAATTTCACAAAACGCAATCGTACATGTTTTAGTACCCTACTTATCGAAAAAAAATTCAACAATTAACATCCAACAGCTCATTGCAATCAGCTACAAAAGTGAAAGTTGATATCAAGACATTTTACGCTCACCAACAACTAACATCACTAACTCATTGGTAACAGTTACAAACATGAAAGTTGATATCATACATTTTGCCCTTACCAATCATTTTTTTTTATGTATGAAACAGTGAAGATATATGATTTTTTTTTCCGCTCAAATTTAACCTATTCATTAATAAAAAGGCAAATTTACAGATGGATAGCAGGCAAACAGGCAACAAGCTTCACTGCAACCCCCTTTTGAATAGCAAAGCCTGTCTTACTAAAAACAACCCCTTGGTCCTTGGGTTTTGTTTTCGGTTGAAGGAAACTTAATCAATGTTGTAAGACAAGGTCTAGGTGGTCAAGTAATCGCTACAAGGTACACTGCCAAGGCGATTTTCTTCAACTCCTCATAATAAATCGGAATTGATGAAAGGCAATCAACCTCGGCTAGAATCAAATCTAATCAGTCAACTCGGGACGAGTTTGACTTCAAAAAAATCAGAACATCATCATCATCATTAAAAAAATCAAAACATAATTTCTAATTACTCTCCGCCTAGGCCGAGTACTCGCAACTCCCGGTTGACGACGTGGGAGCACCTGACGACTTCTGCAATCATGAACTTAATCATACATGTTTCAGAACCCATAATTATCGAACAAAATCCAACAACTTACATCACTAACTAATGGCAATCATTTACAAACAAAAGTGAAAATTGATATCATGACATTTTGCCCTTACGAATCAAAATTGCAGGAAACTTAATCAATGTTGTAAAACAAGGTCTAGGCGTCCGGCGTCCCCTTGGTTTTAAAAAGCGCGCCCGAAGCGCGAAGCACATCTAGGCGCCAATCTGTGCACCTTATGTAACACTAGGCGAGCATCGTACAAAAAGCGCATGAAAAGCGCGCTTTTTTGGAAGAAAAAAAAAGGCGCAATAAAAGCGCGCTTTTCATACACGTGGTGTTGTTGTGCTTAAAATTGTTATACATGTAGCTAAAAATGTTGTACATGTAAGTTAAATCATATATAAACCTTATTTGTATCTATATTTTGGGTAAATGATGCTAAAAACCTATAACATATATAAAAAATATATATATTCGCTTTGTGCCTCGCGTACGAAAAGCCCACCGCTTTTGCACTTTGCGTCTCGGCTTTAGACCGCGTCGCTTTTGTGCGCTTCGCGCTTTTTAAAACCAAAGGTGTTCGAGTAATTGCTACAAGATTACTATACAAGGTACGGTGCCGAGACGATTTTCTTCAACTCAGCGTAATTACTCGGAATCGATCAAAGACAGTCAGATATAGTCGGTCAACTCAAGACGAGTTTGACTTAAAAAAACATAACATAAATTCTCTGTCTATAAGATTAACGTATGAACATCGTTTTTTGAAAAAATTCAATATTTAAATATGTATCATTTTTATTTATATTGACATTCACGTATTTTGTTATAAATACTAGTAAACTTATAGTATTTGACATATATATAATTTCCGAAAATTAATTCCTTTATAATTTACCATGTCCTTCCGCCCCGCTTACAGTTGTGCGCATATAATGTATATATGTGTGTGTTCTCGATAGGGGTAAAGTTGCACTAATTTTAACGTTATTTTACTAATTTCGTGAAAATAACGTTAAAAATGAAGGGCTGATAATCATGCATCAGGTTGTGACGTTGATAGCCAAAAGACAAGGGGGTACATGCACCAATCGGGTTTGTCCTGATTGCTAAGTGTTATGTGCCTTATGTCTAAGGCTTAATACAAAACCACTATTGAGCTGAGGGTCTCACTGGAAGCAGCATCTCTATTCGGTAGTGGTAAGGCTGTCTACATCTTACCCTCCTCGGTCCTCAAACCCTACATTAGCTTTTGCTATTGGTGGAATTAACTGAGTATGATGATGATATAATTTACCATGTCCAAGTACTCTCCGCATACGCAAACTCCCCCGTCGACCGTCAACCGACTTGGGAGCACCTAACAACTTCCGTGATCACACTTGTTTCATAAGCCTAGTTATCAAACAAAATCCAAAACTAACATACACACTAACTCGCGGCAATCAGTTACAAAACTGAAAGTTGATAACATAATGAGTACATGACACTTCTTAAGTCTTAACATACCAATAAAAAGAAGATTTCACAAAACTTAAGCATACATGTTTCAGAAGCCTAACTATCAAACAAAATTCAACAACTAACATCATAAACAGTAATTGAAACAAAACAAGAAGGATATATTATGTGAAATGTAAACCCTAACATTGAGAAGGTGGAGAAGGTCGGTGGTTGAAGACGGAAGAAGTGAGAGCATCTTGGCGGCGTATTGTAGCTGGATCATCGTCTTCGTGACTGAAGAACCAGACGATTTGGACGCCATTACTTGTTTGTTACATAGTGTGTGAGCTCGTGTCTCTTTATGTTCAAGAGTTTAACAAATGAAGGAATAGAAGGGAAAGAGAATTAAAGAGGGAAAAGAAAAATTTAATTAATTAATGTGTTCCTGAGTATGAGTATGAAGGATACGGAGAGGAAAGTAAAAATTTTATGTTTAAAATAGTATTTCCTTTCAAATCTCTCCAGTTTTGAAGGATGAAAAATGAAGGAGATGAACCAAAATTTTCCTTCCATTTTCCTCCCTTTCTCTCTTTAAAAAAACTCTGGAACGCTGTAACAGCCCAAGCTAACCCGTACCACGATATTGTCTGTTTTGGCCGTCCAGCCGTATTAGACTGGTGCCAGACTTACGGTTTTGCATTGGTCTCACTTCCGAAGGACTGGCCAAAATGCGTCTCGTAGAGAAGGTTCCCCCACCCCTTATAAGGAAGTGTTTGTTCTCCTTCTCAACCGATGTGGGATGCTATAAACACAATTTTTTCAAACATCCTTCCAAATCCTTTCTTTTCTTTCGTTAAATGAAACTCGGAAACACAGTATAAAGGCTGTCTTATATGGTAACCTTTGTTTAAATTAAGTGAGTTTTGATTTGTTGGATTGTTAGTGTTTTCTTTTCTTTTCTTTTCCTTTTTTTTCAAATTTAGCTTATTTTGTTTGGTTCTATCGGTTTGGGAATAACATTGTGACATCCGTCACCCGCGACTTTCATTTAATTGACGATATTAGTCCTTTCAAATATTTCATGTAATCCTTGTCGTTTTCAAATTCAATAAATGTGCGAAACTCAAGTTATATTATTTGCATGTATTGTGGATCTCGATCTCGATTTAATCAAACGCGTATGTTGAACCGTCATCCGGGAAAAGATATTATAAAAATTTCAAGTTTATAAAAGTTTTAAGTTTAATTATTTAACTTAGTTAGTTTTTATAAAAGGAAAAACTAACAAGAAAACCTTGAAACTAACTTAAGTTAAATAAGGGGGACCATTTATGACAATATGCGAAAGTTAAAAAATAAATAAATAAACATATCACAAACTCAAAACTCTGTTCCCGTTTTGTTACCCGGTCGGCTGTGCCGGCGGCCTTTGCTCCGGCGAGGCGTTTCGAGGTCGGACTTTAATGCTTTAATCATTCATTTTCAAGCACCGTACGTTTCCGGCGAATTCAGACAATAAATCGGACAGTTATCAGTTTAAATCATATGTTTAATTGGGTTTTAAAAGCTTGAAACTGTCAAGTCTTAAATCACACTAAATCAATCGTTTTTCTTGACGAACTCTATAAATTGAACGCATGAATAAGCTCTGCACACTTACACGATTCAAACCCACTGAAAATACACCTAAATCGCGTCCAAAAACCCGTGTAATCGGCTATTACAGGTTCGGACTTGGACCTTCTTTTCGAGCATCAAATCATTGTTGTAAGTGTGATATTATCATGCCATTTCTTTTAGGTTATACCCCTCCTTGAAAGCCCCATGAAATCGTGGCTCAATTCGATTGAAACAGGTTGATTGTTTTTAAGGTTGGGGTTAGGGTTCTTGCTTGTAAATTGGGGAAGAAGACCAATTTCATTCATTATTTATATAAATTATATTTCAACATTATTAAAAAATGTGTTGTATAGTCTAGTGGTTTGGGTGTGGTATTGCAACAAGAACAACCTGGGTTTGAGTCTGCTATGCCCCAAACGTTTTATTTCGATTTTTTTTATTTATATATCATATTATTTAAAATCCTTATTTATATATATATATATATATATATATATATATATAAATCATAAAGACCAAATAATTCATATCAAATTCATTTTTGATCCAAAAATTATGAAAATTTGGGTATAACTTCTTGACACCTCATTGAAAATTACCACATTTTTATTTTCTGAAAATGTCTTATTTTTATATTTTTATTGAATTAAAATATTTTAATCATAAATAAATGATTAAAAATTCATTTTAAGAGATTTTAACCTTAAATTTTCTGTGAATTTATTTTTATGAATTATAAACTAAAATAAAATATAATTCCTCAGAAAATGATTATTTTTGTTATTTTTTTTTACTATTTTTAATCATTTAAAACACTATTTAAATTTATTAAAAATATTTTAAATGCAAATAAATTAAAGGAAATTATGGAAATATTATTTTGGTATTCCACATCATAAAATAATTATTTTTCATAATAATATCATTTTGGGTTCATATCTCGTATTATTTACGCTATTTATATTTAAGTTCGATATGATAATAAATTGTTAATTAAATATAAACCATAAAATCTATTTCGAGGTTATTTTTTTTCTATAAAATAGAAAATATTTCTATATGTGAAACACATATGAGTTATAGTCATTTATTAAATTCATCGTGATACATTTATTTCAAAACTGTCGTTCAAATTATTACTAACAATTTCATCTTCCCTATACGAGTCAAGCAAGCCCTAATGCCTTAGATGATTGGTTGTCTTAGACTTTTAAGTCATTTTCCTTATTTAGTATTTTATATATAGGTTGAGTTCTTCGGAATTCTTAAGCCTTTACGACGAACATTCTCGGGATTTATACTTAGCGAAACTGTGAGTATATCTTTCCCCTTTTTCATGTTTTACTATTTTGGGGCTACTCATGTACATTATTATCAAATGATATTCTTATACTTAATGCAATTCTCATGTGTGTTTGCTTTATGTGAATTTGTGTGTATACTTAGTCAAAATCATTAACCGTTCTGCGGCCTAGCATTTCAGTGAATAGTACTATGGTATACCCCCTTGAGACTCTGTGAAGAGGATCTTGGTCATTGTCTTGTTAATTCATTATTCAGTTGGTTATTCATGTGTTAGTCATTTTTCATCAAGGCTTGGTTTTGACCGATACCATTTATTTCATATTTGCAAACGGTATACAACACAGGAATTCCGAAAAGTTTACATATTATATTTACCAAATGGATGTACTCACCAATACATTATATGTGTTGACCAAATTATTTTTTGTACATGTTTCAGGTGCAGTTTGATCAAGTTTTGCTTTACACGCTTAGGTTTTGGACCTAGTGCTTTAATAAAATTGAACTATATTCACTATGTTTTGTGTTTCTTTGAGACAAGTTGTATTTTGGTTTGAACAATGAATTATGTTTACTATTTAAAATTTACATTTTAGTCCATGTGCTATTGAACAATCGACACCTCGTGACACCTCGATGTTTCCGCCATCGGTTGGGGTGTTACAAACATGCTAGAATAGTCATGTTTGGTTTGTTCGTTGGCAGCGGCAATCTAGAATCAAATTAGCTGGGTCGGACAATACAATTCTTATAACGTTGGTTTTCATTGGAACAAGTATACGATGTTTAGAAGAGGGTGGATGTTGTATGCGTTAGGATCGTACTTTGTCAATATGTGTGTAATCATATATGTTATGTATAAGTATCCGGTCAGTTTCAAATAAACTTGTAATCCGCTTGATAATGTATTAGATAATATGCATTGGAATAACCAATGGAAATTGAATTAGGGTTATGGTATTATGTTTAATTTGAGAACACATATTATAGTATAAACTTAGATCGATTACTATTTGATCAGTATTATGTTTAATTGAAAAACACGGAAAGAAAAACATGTTATCATATATGTTAAAAGTGTCCTGATCTTTTAATCGGTAACGTGTTTCTAACACTGTTAGAAAATTTTATTAAATTTGTGTATACCTATTTCACCATTTTGACGAACAACATGAAAGACTTATGCAATTCACTTCAAGTTAATGAAAAGAGAAAAAGAAAAGGGGACTATGTCTTTGTCTCTAACATTGCAGATTTGCAGGTCTCGTCTTTGCCCCGTCTCTTACCCTTTATCGACCCCTCGTTCGTTTTCTCTTATTAAAGAAAACCCCAATTCTTTTGGTGACTCGAGTGCCGAGTTCAAAACTGATGAAAGTGGTGTTCCATGTTACAAAAGAGTTTTCACAGTATCTATGTCAATAAAAGATTGTCTCTACATATATAATGGTTATACTAGTAATCGAAGTTATCGTCGATTCACTAACATGTTTATATTCAACACATTTAGTAAATTTAATATAAACAAATAACAGTTTTTTCATCTACTATAAACAAGGGGTCTAGGGTGCGATTGAAGATATTGTGGTGTGGGGGGTGTAACATTTCGCGTGAATAAATGTACGGATAAAAACGACAAGTTTTATTATATATTTTGTGACATTTTAAACCATAATACCATGATAATTATATATATATATATATATAATAATAATAATAATAATAATAATAATAATAATAATAATAACTATAATGTTTGATTAAACCCCCTTAACCCAACAAAACAAAGCCCAAGTCCTCTTTGTTGCCTTTAAAACCCGGAGCCCAGCCCAAAAGCCCAAAGAACCGGCCCAACAGCCCTTCCCTTCTCCCCTCCTTGTTTAAAAAAAAAAAAAAAAAAAAAGAGGAACCCCTTTGCAGCGAACCGGAATCGAACCCGGGTTGGACACAGAGTAAAACAACCACACCACCACTACGCCACTAGGGCAGCATATGAATAATCTGGAGCATTAAAACATTTAAACGCCCCTTCAAATTCTTTTTCTTCCTTGTCTGCAACTCGCAACAGCACTGTTGCTTTATTTTTTTTTTATTTTTTTTTCTTTTTTTTCGCTACTTTGACCATCCAATCAAGACCCATATGTGATTATAACTCGTAATTGATCAAAGATTTGTATTTGTACCATGATTATCGGCCTAATGCCTCGTCAATTATCATCAATTCATACCTATTTATACGATTGACGCGTCAAACATTAAACCCGAGTCAACCCTTACCATTTCAATGATTGGGACCATGGCACTATAAATTGTTCATTGCTGGACCTTCACAACTCACCACTAATCCTTCCTACATCTTCAATTCCTACGAATAATCTTCTGTTCTTGAACAATTATCGCGTTTTGACTACGAACCATTGACCAATCAATCGAGCTTGTAACATGTTTGTAAGTTCAATATTTTTTGTGGGATTTATTCATCGACATTCACACATCAATAGCCCTATGATTAATTGGGCTATTGATGTGTGAATCAAACAATTGCAGAAATTAGGGTTTGAATGTTTTAGATTGGGGATAAACTCGTTTTGCATACAATATTAAGTGGTTGTGACTGATGCTTCCAACATGAGCCACCCGGGTTCGAGTCCCGGCTGTGGCACCTTTTTGTTCTTTTCCTCATTTTTGAACAAACAAATCAATTTATTTATATATAATACATTTAATTTCATAAATTCGTTTTTAATTATTAAGACCTTTTTATAAATTCTAAAAAAAATTATTTTTAACAAATCTGATATAAATGTTCCACCTACAATTTTTAGTTTTCTAAAATTAATTGATTTAATATTTATAATAATTAAATCAATTTTATACTATTATATTTATAGAAATCCATTAAAATATCAAAACAATTTTATTAATTTCTACAAAAATTATCCTATGTTTGTACAATGTTAAACTTTACTGAAATGATTTTTAATTCAGAAAAATCATTTATTTTATGTTTTTAATCAATTTTTGTTAGTTTTAATCATAATTAAATCATAATAAATCCAATTTTTAATATTTTTGCACCAAAATTTTATACAAATTATTTCTGGTTGTTTAGAATAGAAATATAAATTTTAAACTAATAATTCTTTAATTTTAGTATTTTTAAATATTAAAGTTAAAGTTTGGCAATTTGTAATAAATAGATTTAATAATCTATTTTAAAGAAAATAATTTTATAAAAATTATTTTTATACTTTAAACATATTCTTGTGACCATCTTAAATTTAAATTTCATAAAAAGATTTTTGGTTATTTATTTACTAAATTTCTCTCAATTGGCGAATATTTTTAATATTAATCAAACGAGCAATTATCCCCAATTCGAAGCCCTAGAACATATACATTTGTAGATAGACTTAGACATATTTATTACCTTATTATAGGGTGATACTTGATACATTTGGGCAACACCATTATCCAATTTTTCAACAGATATAACATTTTACCAAGGTGAGTTTTACATAGCCCCTTTTCTATTTATCACCATTTTTGGGGTGAAACATGTTATAACATCATTTATGCAATTCAATCATCAATGTGTCTATGTGTTTTCTATGTTGCATTATGTCTTGAGCATGATTAGAGTAAGCACCATTCTAGCATAATCATTAACTCCGTACAAGCCGACAGTATACATTGATAGATCTATTGGACTGACAATCCCACCCGGATACGTGCCTCCTACAAAGGTAGCGTGGGTGTTTGTTATCGTATAACATATTCAAGTGAACCATGAGCGTATGGGATGTATCATATTATAACAGTCACCAGGGTTGGTTATGCACTCGATTTATTTCTAGTATGTTCTCACATATGGACTAGATTGACATGACACATGAATTGCACAACATTTTTATTCAATTATCAAAAACCTATGTAATTCTCACCAACTTTTGTTGACCCAAAATATTTTCAACTTAACATGTTTCATGTAACACCCCAACCGATGGCGGAAACATCGGGATGTCACGTTGTGATGATTGTTCAGTAGCTCATGGTGAATAATAATTTCATTAAATGATTTAAATGAATTACATATAATAGTTCTAGAATTTTGTACATCAAATTGAATAAAACTATACACGTATCTTCAAGCATCAATTCAAATCTTCAAGCAAGTAAAACCTGAAACATGTTAAGTTGAAAATGATTTGGGTCAACAAAAGTTGGTGAGAATTACATAGGTTTTTGATAATTGAATAAAATGTTGAGCAATTCATGTGTCATGTCAATCTAGTCCATATGTGAGAACATACTAGAAATAAATCGAGTGCATAATCAACCCTGATGACTGTTATAAAATGATACATACCATACGCTCATGGTCCAATATGTTATACGATAACAAACACCCACGCTACCTTTGTAGGAGGCACGTATCCGGGTGGGATTGTCAGTCCAATAGATCTATCAATGTATACCGCCGGCTGATCAATGTTAATGATTATGCTAGAATGGTGCTTACTCTAATCATGCTCAAGACATAATGCAACATAGAAAACACATAGACACATTGATGATTGAATTGCAATGATGATGTTATAAACATGTTTCACCCCAAAAATGGTGATAAATAAAAGGGGCTATGTAAAACTCACCTTGGTAAAATGTTATATCTGTTGAAAATAGTGTGTTGCCCAAATGTATCAAGTATCACCCTATAATAAAGTAATAAATATGTCTAAGTCTATCAATCCTAAAAATGTATAAGTTTCTAGGGCTTCGAATTGGGGATAAATGCTCGTTTGATTATTATTAAAAATATTCGCCAATTGAGAGAAATTTAGTAAGTAAATAACCAAAATCTTTTTATGAGATTTAAATTTAGGATGGTCACAAGAATGTGTTTAAAGTATAAAAATAATTTTTGTGAAATTATTTTCTTTAAAATAGATTATTTAATCTATTTATAACAAATTGTCAAAATCTAACTTTAATATTTAAAAATATTAAAATTAAATAATTTTTAGTTTAAAATTCATATTTCTGTTCTAAATGATCAGAAATAATTTGTATAAAATTTTGGTGCAAAAATATTAAAAATTGGATTTATTATGATTTAATTATGATTAAAACTAACAAAAATTGATTAAAAATATTAAATAAATGATTTTTCAGAAATAAAAACCATTTCTGAAAAGATTAATGTTATAAAAACTTAGGATAATTTTTGTGGAAACTAATAAAATTGTTTTGATATTTTAATGGAATTTTATAAATATAATAGAATAAAATTGATTTAATTATTATAAATATTAAATAAATGAATTTTTGAAAAATAAAAGATGTAAATAAAACTTTTATCTCAGATTTAATAAATATAATTTTTTTAGAATTTATAAAAAGGTTTTGATATTTAAAAATGAATTTATAAGTTTTAAATGTAATATATATATATATATATTGTTGAAAAAGAAACAAAATAAACAAAAAGATTCGTCTGACCCGGGACTCGAACCCGCGTGGGTCAGCATACCAGCCACAGACACAACCACCTGATCTGTATGATCAGTTGTGTTTATTTCTTGTTTTTGAAATATAAATAACATAACCCAACCTAGTGTTCTTCCCCAAATTAACAACTTCGAGCCCTAGATTTATAATAGTTTGATTTACACAACAATAACCCAATTAATCATAGGGTTATTGTTGTGTGTATGCCGAATGACAAAACCCACAGAAAAGATTAGACTTACAAGTATGTTTCGTGTTCGATTGAACAGTCAACCAAAAAGTCAACACCCGTTCGCAAATCAAGATCAGGAGTTTATAGGTAGAAATTGGGGATGTAGGAAGGATTAGTGGCGAGTTGTGAAGGTGTAGAGGGTATCAATTTATAGTGTGGTGTCTGGGTCGAAGGAATGGTAAGTGTTGACCACCATTTAATGTCAAAACGCGTCAAAGTTAATTGATTATCAATCATTTGATAATTAACGTATTGGTAAGACCATATAGGCCGATAATTATGAGTCATTGGTCAAAATTTAATGGTGGCTAATAATCATGGCAAAATCACGTTTTAAAAAAAAAATAAAACAATATGCCTGCTGCTGCAGTAACGCGAAGGAGAGGGAAAGGAACAAGGAGAGTTGAAAACGGGGTTAAATACAAGGCGAGTTGGGTTTAAATCAGATAGAAGGTGTGGAGCAGCTGGGTAAAGCGTGTGCTTGTGTGTGTGGTGACTCGGGTTCGAGACCCGGGTGGAACAAAACATATTTTTTTATAACAGATTTGAAGGAGGGGGGTTTGGGCTTGGTTAATGGGCCGGATTTCAGGTGGGCTGGGACATCTGTTGGGCTGGATGGTGGGCTCCAAACAACAAAAAGGAAAACGGGGAGTGGGCCAGAAGCTGAATTCAGTTTAAGTATATATATTTTTTTTAAACAAAACTGAATTATAATTATTATTAATATTATTATTATTATTATTATTATTATAAAAAAAAAACTTATATAATATATATATATATATATATGTTGTGAATTAGGAGAATAAAAACTTGGGTACAAAAAAATGAGGGGTTTTTATAATTAAAATTTGGGGAAAATTTTGCGATGTTACATTTCAGGTTCTATTTGCTTGAAGATTTGAATTGACGCTTGAAGATATGTGTAAAGTTTTATTCAATTTGATGTACAAATTCTAGAACAATTGTATGTAATTCATTTAAATTATTTAATGGAATTTATTATTCACCATGAGCTACTGAACAATCATCAATACGTGACATCCCGATGTTTCCGCCATCGGTTGGGGTGTTACAGATTGGTATCAGAGCCATGGTTATAGGGAATTAGGTTATTAGAAAAATAATCTAGTCGATAACCATAGGATTTAACAAGTACTTGCTTCCTTTACTTGCTATTCTCTATCTCCCTCCTACTTCTTATCCCTACTTTCATCCTTACTAGAAGGCTGCTCTCCATCAGTGGATCTACTCTTAGACTAATAAGACAAATTCCTCAGGTTTAACCTGAACCCCCTTGAGATCTCGTCGAAATTCTATATTTTAATAACGAACACGTGCAATCTGGAAGGGTGAACGCCTGTATTCTGAGTCTTCTGTCTAGGCTGGCATTGCGCATATATCCCAATCAGACGAGGGACCCGGATGCCTACCTGGGAATTCTCGGGATGAGTGTTCACTTATAGGCTAAAGCATGTCTTCATATGTTATTAGAATCTAGAATCTTTGATAAGTCAACGTTTTCGTTTATTCGTTTTAATTAATGAATAAATGATTACATTCCTTATATTACCTCATACACTTCATGCCTCATTAAAAATTTCATTGTGTCCCTTACAGATCATGTCTCCACGTCGCAGAACTCTCCTTAACAATGGTGACAATCAAGATGAAGTGAATAGCAACGACCACAACACTAACCACATTAATGGGAGTGATGCCCAACTAGCTGCGATTATTTCCCAACAATTGGCGCAACAAATCACAACTCTGGTTTCTAACTTGTTGACTCAAGACATCCAAATGGATGGGAATGGCATTGGAAATGGCGTTGGAAATCACGAAAGGAACAGGACCTTAGTTCGGAAAGGCAAGAAAACAAGTATCGTGGCCGCGGTAACTACCAAGAATCAGAAACGTAAGACCAGGGATCCTGATGTAAACCTCACTACCCAAGTTTCTAACAAGAAGCCTTATACAAGAAACTTTCCATTGTGTAACACATGCAATCGACATCATCCCATTGTTTCAGCGTGTCGCTTGTGCATCAATTGTGGTAGGTATGGCCATCTGGTCAACACATGTCGCGAGACCCCAAACCCTAATCAACCCACCAACCCTGCTACTTTGGAGGAAGCAAAACGTTTGGCTACCACCTTAACAGATAACCATGTAAAGGCAGGAACCCTGACCCGGAAAGGGGAGAAGAAAACTGTTGCGAAAGATACTCCCCAACCTGCCGTTAAAATCAAAACTGAGGCCTCAACCAACGGAAAGCGCAAGGCCAGGAATTTTGCAAAAGACACCACTACCCCACCCAACAAGAAACAATACCGCGGGAAGCTACCTAAGTGTGACACCTGCCAGTATCACCATCCAACCCAAGTGCCCTGCCGTCAGTGTACCAATTGTCAAAGGTATGGACATCTTGCGGACGCTTGCCGAATCCCTGCTACAAACGCTCTTGATGCTCCAAATAACCCACTTGAGACCCTCCAGCTACTTAACATCAAACTCTACCATCTGAATGATGTCTATTTTTCTCTTTAATTCCATGTATTGACATTTTATTTTCAAGTAATAAAATTCAAGTATTATCATAACATCTGTGTGCATGCTTGTTTGAATGTGAACTGATTGCTATATCTATGATCATACTTGCTTACTTGTACAACAGTTACTTGACTACCAAACAACCTACTTAACGATTGGTAGAGGTCATCATGTCTTTCCAACAGTCGGGAGAGGCCCTACCACCTGCTCAACGACTGATGGAGACTATCAGACCTGCTCAACAATCGATAGAGTCATAAAAGGACGCAAAACCCTAATGTAAGGTAAATTGGTAATTACGGTCCGGAACGCAATCATGAATTTACAGGTACGTTAAGGTAGTGTGAAATTTTATCAAGGTCTTCGGTAGTCGACCAATTGTAAACCTAGTGTCTTTCTTTTAACTTCGGGACGAAGTTCCTAAAAGTAGGGGAGACTGTAACATTTCGCGTGAATAAATGTACGGATAAAAACGACAAGTTTTATTATATATTTTGTGACATTTTAAACCATAATACCATGATAATTATATATATATATAATAATAATAATAATAATAATAATAATAATAACTATAATGTTTGATTAAACCCCCTTAACCCAACAAAACAAAGCCCAAGTCCTCTTTGTTGCCTTTAAAACCCGGAGCCCAGCCCAAAAGCCCAAAGAACCGGCCCAACAGCCCTTCCCTTCTCCCCTCCTTGTTTAAAAAAAAAAAAAAGAGGAACCCCTTTGCAGCGAACCGGAATCGAACCCGGGTTGGACACAGAGTAAAACAACCACGCCACCACTACGCCACTAGGGCAGCTTGTGAATAATCTGGAGCATTAAAACATTTAAACGCCCCTTCAAATTCTTTTTCTTCCTTGTCTGCAACTCGCAACAGCACTGTTGCTTTATTTTTATTTTTTTTTCTTTTTTTTCGCTACTTTGACCATCCAATCAAGACCCATATGTGATTATAACTCGTAATTGATCAAAGATTTGTATTTGTACCATGATTATCGGCCTAATGCCTCGTCAATTATCATTAATTCATACCTATTTATACGATTGACGCGTCAAACATTAAACCCGAGTCAACCCTTACCATTTCAATGATTGGGACCATGGCACTATAAATTGTTCATTGCTGGACCTTCACAACTCGCCACTAATCCTTCCTACATCTTCAATTCCTACGAATAATCTTCTGTTCTTGAACAATTATCGCGTTTTGACTACGAACCATTGACCAATCAATCGAGCTTGTAACGTGTTTGTAAGTTCAATATTTTTTGTGGGATTTATTCATCGACATTCACACATCAATAGCCCTATGATTAATTGGGCTATTGATGTGTGAATCAAACAATTGCAGAAATTAGGGTTTGAATGTTTTAAATTGAGGATAAACTCGTTTTGCATACAATATTAAGTGGTTGTGACTGATGCTTCCAACATGAGCCACCCGGGTTCGAGTCCCGGCTGTGGCACCTTTTTGTTCTTTTCCTCATTTTTGAACAAACAAATCAATTTATTTATATATAATACATTTAATTTCATAAATTCGTTTTTAATTATTAAGACCTTTTTATAAATTCTAAAAAAATTATTTTTAACAAATCTGATATAAATGTTCCACCTACAATTTTTAGTTTTCTAAAATTAATTGATTTAATATTTATAATAATTAAATCAATTTGATACTATTATATTTATAAAAATCCATTAAAATATCAAAACAATTTTATTAATTTCTACAAAAATTATCCTATGTTTGTACAATGTTAAACTTTACTGAAATGATTTTTAATTCAGAAAAATCATTTATTTTATATTTTTAATCAATTTTTGTTAGTTTTAATCATAATTAAATCATAATAAATCCAATTTTTAATATTTTTGCACCAAAATTTTATACAAATTATTTCTGGTTGTTTAGAATAGAAATATAAATTTTAAACTAATAATTATTTAATTTTAGTATTTTTAAATATTAAAGTTAAAGTTTGGCAATTTGTAATAAATAGATTTAATAATCTATTTTAAAGAAAATAATTTTATAAAAATTATTTTTATACTTTAAACATATTCTTGTGACCATCTTAAATTTAAATTTCATAAAAAGAGTTTTGGTTATTTATTTACTAAATTTCTCTCAATTGGCGAATATTTTTAATATTAATCAAACGAGCAATTATCCCCAATTCGAAGCCCTAGAACATATACATTTGTAGATAGACTTAGACATATTTATTACCTTATTATAGGGTGATACTTGATACATTTGGGCAACACCATTATCCAATTTTTCAACAGATATAACATTTTACCAAGGTGAGTTTTACATAGCCCCTTTTCTATTTATCACCATTTTTGGGGTGAAACATGTTATAACATCATTTATGCAATTCAATCATCAATGTGTCTATGTGTTTTCTATGTTGCATTATGTCTTGAGCATGATTAGAGTAAGCACCATTCTAGCATAATCATTAACTCCGTACAAGCCGACGGTATACATTGATAGATCTATTGGACTGACAATCCCACCCGGATACGTGCCTCCTACAAAGGTAGCGTGGGTGTTTGTTATCGTATAACATATTCAAGTGAACCATGAGCGTATGGGATGTATCATATTATAACAGTCACCAGGGTTGGTTATGCACTCGATTTATTTCTAGTATGTTCTCACATATGGACTAGATTGACATGACACATGAATTGCACAACATTTTTATTCAATTATCAAAAACCTATGTAATTCTCACCAACTTTTGTTGACCCAAAATATTTTCAACTTAACATGTTTCAGGTTCTATTTGCTTGAAGATTTGAATTGATGCTTGAAGATATGTGGCTTCGAAAGCCCAATCATGGAAGTTACAACACCACATTATGCGGGATAGTTGGGTTGTTGGGCTAGGCCCATATTACGAACGAGCTCTGGGATACTTACGCAAGTTTTTCCCTGACTTCGATTTTGGCGGTTTCACCAATAAGGACACCACCCTCGAAAGGCTTAGAAAACATTGGCGAGTGTTATTTATAGTAAAACCGCCCAGAGTTGGGGAAAAGAGTTTGATCTATCCCTGTGGCAGAGAGCGATATTAGAATGCTTATAGGGTCCATACCCAAGACTTCCTGTATGTTTGTCCCTATTGACTGGCTTGAGCAATATTTGTCGGTTGTTGAATATAGGGTAGTCCTTAAATACCGCTTAATAATTACCTTGTTTCCGGTCGACGAGCCTTGCCCCGTTTCAAGTACGATCATGACTTAGTCTGTGATGTCTTATGGGATGTTATCATGTGGCCGAAGATATCTGCGAAATAGAGGCCAAAGTGAACTTTCCAACACACCTGTTGGAGGGGAAATCTACTTTGCGTCCAACGGATGTTCTTGTATTCGGCTAAGTGAGTAGGAAACACGCTTGCGTGGACCTAATCAAAACACCCCCGCCTTGTTAGCCTCAAGGATAACATGTTTATGGCAAGACAACCGACGGTGAAGGCAGAATCATAGAAAGTTGAAAAGCATGGTCAAGCTTGTGCTGATAATGAACATGTTTTCGTCCCTTTCGCCTTTGATACTTTTGGCTCTTTAGCTTCGGAAGCTACTAGGTTTCTGTATATAGTGCAGAAGGTCATACACTACAATTTCTCTATCTCTAGGAACCAAGGTTTTATTTTCGGGATATCGTTTGCTATTCAGAAGATGGTTGTGGCGCAGCTTGTTGCTGGTTTGCCTGTCATTTTGTTGTAAATTTGCCTTTTTGTTATCTGTTTTATAAAAGATTATATTTTAAGCTAAAATTACTGTTATATTACATTACATTACAATATATTAGTTTATAATTACATTACATTTTACATTACATTATTATTATTATTATTATTATTATTATTATTAATTTTCCAATGGGAATGAGCAGTACCTCTTTTGTCTGTATCTTACCTGTATTGTTAAGTACCTTTTGTTTTGAATAACTTTAAGTTGTTCATGAATGGTTTGGTGGTTGAATTGTTGTACTGCTTACCTGACGACCCCGATTCGAGTCTTCTTGGCAGTCTTAAAACAAATCAATTTTTTGAGTTTGCTATATTTATAGTTGAACAGTACTACGGTTATATTTTGGTTGTTTTGTGAAGGCATATATGTGATCTTCCATGCCAACCACTTGCATCCTTCATTTTATACACACGCATGAGATTAGAGAGAGAGAAAAAGTTCGGTGAGCGGGGAGGAGCCAGGCGGAGCACCACCGTGCACGACGGTCACGCCGTTCACATTCGGAACTGAAATCGATTCGTCGGTCCGAACTTAGGAACGTACCGTGATAGTGCCGGATCATTGTCATGGGTGGTGGTGACGCGCATTACCTAATTTTGCTAAAGGGAAGGAAAACTTCACCTACCCTTTCATAGTCTACATCAACATTGAAATTTTATGTCATGGGCAGGCAGAGACAATATATATTGAGGGAGAGAAGGAAAACTTTGCAATATTATTTATATCACACTTAGTTCTTCTCAAACTACAATTCACACATTTAATCCAGTATTTTAAAAAGTTTTTGTTAAGGGTAAAAAAATTCACCACTTTTAATGGTTATAAAATGTCAATACTGTAACGAATTGATACCAACTTAAAATAGTGTGGGGAATCTCCGGTGCAACGCACCGATTGTATACCACTAGTTACATTAGTTTTACAACTTCTATGAATAGTGCTATCACCATTCATTAGGCATCATGTGGCACCACACTATTGGTCCACGTGGCAACAAGATTTTTTCCGTTTTTACTTTTTGTAGGGTTCATGGTTTACTTTTTATTTTATTTCCTTTTTGACGTTTTTAACAGTTTGGGGTTTAGACGCCGCTGTATTAATTGGGCTTTTGGTTTTTACGTTTTTTTTACTGATATAGGGTTTAGGCTTTTGCTTTATTTTACTTCCTTTTTAACGTTTTGTATGGTTTAAGGTTTAGACGCCGCCATACTATTCAACAAAGTTTTGACGGTATAAATTCAAGTTGCTATGAGTTTCGACGCCACCTCAATGCACGGCTAGTTACAAGGAAAAAAAAAAGTAATGGAATGACATTTTAACCTCAAGGGAAAAAAAAAGTAATGGAATGACATTTTAACCTTTAGCAGTAAAAATCATCATCAAAACCAAAAGGGTTACTAATAATTTTTTTTTGAACATGGTTACTAATATATCTATAGTTACCTTATTAAGGAGGAGAGATGAACAAAGTAGTCATTTTACCATCATTTTAAGATGGCATATGAAGGGTTTTATGCTTTATACTCTACATGTCATGAAAGTTTTTCCAATGCTACCCTTGAATGCAAAAACAACTTGTACATCCCTCCTCCAAATCCATTAACAAGAATTCAATGATGGTTCAAGAATTAATGTTGATTTTAATTTACTCAATCGTTTGTACCCATCGTGTATATACTCATAAATGTGGTTATGAATACTCATTTATTTTAAGATGGGATGTCAAGAGTCTCATGCTTTAAACACTATATGTCATGTAAAACTTCCCTATAATACCCCTTATTGCATTATCCACTTGTATTATATATCTATGTTAAAAAATGAGTTACGCATCATCATTTTCAGAACATGTTCTCATCATAAATACATCAATTCATCATCAATACATCAATAACTGGCCGAACGAACACTTAGCAAATAACTTGTAATTGTCATTTGCCTGGACTTGCCTATTTAGGGCATTTTTTATCTTTTAATTGTAAAAGTTTATTTTTTTGTGAAAGAAGTTAAAACCTGGACAAATTTTATTGATATAAAAAAAAATGAACAGATACAAATACAAACTAAAATTTAATTATAATCACCGTCTTTTTCAAATTTTACGTTAAAACTAACATAAACTACTAACAAAAATGACTACCGCGTTTCATAAGATGTCAACCGGGACACCCGTCGCAACGCGCGGGCATTCCACTAGTAAGTAAGTAAATAAATAGATATGACATTCTAAACTTTTAATAAGTAGCAACGAACACAAACAAAGTTTATTTTTCCAATGCAATCTCTCGGCCACCTAAGACTCGGCATTTGTCTACCGTCATTAACCACCGCATCTCCGCCGTCAAACCCTAAGCACCACCACCACATCCCAACCGCCGTCACCGACGGTCCCACCAGCAGCAACAGCCTCTCCGCCACCACATTCTCCGCCAGCAAATGGGCCAACCGCCTCTTCTCCGACTTCCAATTCCTCCCAACCACCACCAATGCCGACTCGCCGGAGACATCCAACACCACTCCCTCACCACCGTACCCTCCACCAACCACCGACCGCCACGTGTCCATCCCAATCGACTTCTACAAAGTGCTTGGAGCGAAGCAACACATTGTAGGAGATGGAATTATTAAATGCTATGAAGATAGGGTTTGTAAACCGCCACAGTATGGGTATAGTGATGATGTGTTGGTTAGTAGGAAGCAGATTCTTATGGCGGCTTGTGAAACCTTATCTAACCCTAGCTTGAGGAAAGAGTATGATGATGATGAGGTGGATAATATTATTGTTGATGTTCCCTGGGATAATGTAATTCTCTCATCTTCTTGTTTAATGTTTACATGATTATCAATATAAATAAAAGGATTCCGTGTTCAAATAATAAAGTATTTTAAAAAATGATATTTATTCTTTAATATTATAGATGGATATAGGAATTAGGTTTTCATTTATTTTTAAGTCAAACTCAGCACAAGTTGACGGACTAGATCCGATTCTGAGCGGAGTGGAAGAAAGTTACACAGCGAGTACTAGGCCTCAAAGGAGGAGTTTTACAACATTGACTTATTATATATAGTGCTTAAATAGGGTTTTGTTAGTGTGAACTGTGAAGAATGTAAAAGATTTGAATGTGTTAGGAATTAGGTTAAATGCAACATAAGTAGTTGATAGTTTAGATGAGTGCTATGGGTTTGATCATTAGAGTTGCATTATGCAGAATTATGCTTAAGTTAAGTAGACTGTTATCTAAACTTACTTGCTTGGTTTATTTTAACTTTCTGAGTTTCAAATGCTAAAATATAAGATATTGTTATCTTCTCTGGTCAGATTTGTTCAACTGATGGTCAAATTTGTTCAAATACTGACATCCATTACTCAATTGATGGTCATACTAGATTATGCACGTGTGATGCACACATGGTTTAAAAAAACGGGTGAGGCGTACGCCTCGAGGTGCGCCTTGAGGCGAAACTATAAGAAAACGAGTCTGAGGCGCGCCTCATGGGGTTCAGATTGTACATGCGCCTCTAAGGGCTGAGGTGCTAAGAAAATGTGCGCCTCAAGTGCGCCTCGGGTGGTTTAGGTTGTTTTTTATGTGTTTTTTTTTTTTTTTTTTGGTGTTTTAGACTTTTTAGGTCAATTATTTTATTTTTGATGTGTGTTTTTGATCTTTTAGACTTTTCCAGGTCAAATATTTTATTTTTTATTGAGACATAATTTTTATATTTATTTTTTGACTGCGCCTCGAGCTTACGACTCGGTTTGCCTCGAGGCTTACGCCTCATGAGGCGAAGGGAAAACGCCTCGAGACTCGTTTCCGTTCTTTTAAACTTTGGATGCACATTGTTAAACCAAGCTTAGTAGCCCTAATTATGGTTTTTAAAGAATAAGATTAACCCCCGGTCTTTTGTGATTAAAAATTTTAAGGTGCCGGGAGCATTGTGTGTGTTGCAAGAAGGTGGTGAGGATGAACTAGTGCTTCAAATTGGTGAGAGTTTACTGAAAGAGAGATTACCCAAATCATTCAAGCAGGATGTTTTGTTAGCAATGGCACTGTCCTATATTGAAATATCAAGGGACGCAATGGCTATGTCTCCCCCTGATTATATTAAGGGCTGTGAATTGCTGGAGAGGGCACTTAAGTTATTGCAGGTAAGGCGTTTAATGATATCTTGAATGTTTACTTTCATTAAAAGTTTTATTTTGTGTCTTCCACATTATCTGAAAGAAAAAGGTTGGTTGGATTCTTGAAGTCGCATAATTTCATGTTGTGTGCTTGGACATTACCTGTACTTTTTTATTTATTTGCTCTCATTCAGGAAGAAGGTGCAAGTAGCCTTGCGCCAGATTTGCAAGCACAAATTGATGAAACTTTAGAAGAGATAAACCCACAATATGTGCTGGAACTTTTGGCGTTACCTCTTGATGATGAACACCGAGCAAGAAGGACAGAGGGTCTCCAAGGTGTGCGCAATATTTTGTGGGCTGTTGGAGGTGGTGGCGCCGCTGCTGTTGCTGGCGGATTTACACGTGAAGATTTCATGAATGAGGCCTTCTTACGGATGACTGCTGTGGAACAGGTAGCAATTTGATTATTTTGATATACTTTGTTGAGGCAATTTCTTCCATCTTATCCACATGATTAGGGGTAGCAAATTCTACTCACTTATATGTAAATTAGGTTGATTCAGGCTATGTTTTTATCTTAAACAGGGTGAAACAGTTATAAAACAAATTAGTCTGTCAAGAAACAAAATGTCATTGTAATCCATAAAACCTGCTATATACTTTATTTAAAAGTTGGATTATCGAGTAATTTTGGACAAAACGTGTTTTTGGGTCAACCGACTTGGGCTGAACCAAAAATAACCCATTTTGACCCATTACACAACTAGTTTCCTATTTTGCCCCCTAAAAAATAATAGCTTCCCAGTAGTGATTTGTACTTTTATTTTTATTTATGTTTCTGATTTTGTTTTAATGTTTTTTTTTTTTTTTTTTAATTTTAAGATTGAACTCTTTAGTGCCACACCAAAGAACATACCAGCAGAAAGTTTTGAAGTTTATGGAGTTGCTTTAGCACTTGTAGCTCAAGCAATCATGGGGAAAAAGCCTCATCATATCGAAGATGCCAACAATTTATTTCAAGAACTTCAACAAATCAAAGTAACATCCTTGAGTGATCCATCACTTGCATACAACGTAAAAGAAATTCGCCAGGTAGATTACTCATTAGAAAGAGGTCTCTGTTCACTTCTTGTAGGTGAAGTTGACGAATGCCGTTCATGGTTAGGCTTAAACAATGAAAACTCACCATACCTAGACCCTTCTATTGCTACTTTTGTTCTGGAAAATTCTGGAAACGATCCTGACAACGATCTCCTTCCGGGCCTTTGTAAGTTGTTGGAAACATGGTTGATGGGGGTTGTTTTTCCTAGGTTTAGAGATACAACAGATGTGAATTTTAAGCTTGGGGATTATTACGATGATCCTGTTGTACTGAGATATTTAGAAAAGCTAGAAGGGGGTGGTAGTTCACCATTGGCGGCAGCCGCTGCTATTGCAAGAATTGGTGCTGAAGCTACTGCGGTTCTTGATAGTGTTAAAGTAGAGGCAATCCAGGCATTACAGAAGGTTTTTCCACTTGGTAAAGAGTCGCAGAGTAGTGTTAGACGTTATGATAACAGTGAGCTTGATGATTTTGATGTTGTTGAGACTGATAACATAATCACTGTTTCTGAAGAAATAAGTTCTGATGAAAATCAAGAACAAGAAACGATAACTTACCAGATAAAAGATGCGGCTGTGAAGATTATGTGTGCCGGTGTGGTGGTGGGATTGATGACTATGGCAGGCTTGAAATTTTTACCTTTCAAGAAAGGCCCTACTGCAACTCATAAAGAAGCAGGTTCAGCTATGACTTCAGATCTCGTCACTGTGGGTATGATCTAAAAAAACATGTTACACTGTAATTTAAACGTATTTGATTAGTATAAATTAGTAGATGTGGCAAAATGGGCCCGGTGGGTCCGGTAGGGTTTTTTTTTTTTGCAGGGGTGTAAACAAGCTGTGCTGATCCCAAGCTCGGCTTGTTTTGAGCTCTATTTTTAAAGCTAAAGTTTGGTTTTCGGCTTGTTTATTATTTATGAGCTATTTAAGTTATTTATCTACATATATTTATAATTTTTTGTGTATGTTTTATGTAACATAATCTATATTCTCAAATTAATTTTATCATAATTAAATATATAAAAAAAATATTAATTTAAATATATATTTTTAACATAATAAATAAAAGTCATATAAATAATAGGGACGTTTTGGGCTCACGAGGCTACTCTGGCTCGATATGTGAATCTCAGCCTCTAGCTCCTTTATTAACTGAGTTCCAATACAGCCGAGTAGCTCATGAGCTGCTTGGCGAGCTACTCGGCTCATTTACACCCTTAGCTTTTTGCACTTGTCAAGCTGGGTTAGCCTGAAAAATCTGTATAAATCTGATATTGTTTATAAGTAATTGTGTGTTTAACATTTTGTAAAAATATATGTTTCTCAATCATTATCTGGCAACCATCTCTGTCAGAGGAGGCTGTAGTTGAAGAAGCTCAAGAAATACCTAGAATGGATGCAAGATACGCTGAAGGTCTAGTGCGCAAGTGGCAAAGCGTTAAATCCCATGCCCTTGGTCCTGATCATCACCTCTCAAAATTGTCCGAGGTAAAGTATTATCATTTAATTTCCATTTTTGTCACAACCCCCCAACACACACACATACACACACACATTTTAGTATCTTCACTCACTAGGTTTTGTTTTTAATTACCAAAATAGTGTTGGTGGAACAAATTATACCCCTTTAAACATCTTTAACATGATAATATCATATATACCTGACTAAACTTAAAAATGTCCTATATATGTATAAGCACATACCTTTTTATAATAATCAAAATAAATATCTGCCTAGTTTAATTTATTTGCCCTTAAAAGTAATTTATCGTATGACTGTTTTAACTTTATCCTTTTAAAACTTTAAGAATTTCATAATTATCTATTATAAAACTAAACATTTCGAAACAAATACCATTTTTAATCTGTCTTTCTAGCCACATGAAAGCCACCTACATGGCTGCATATATCATTTTGATCTCCAATTCATTTCAATATGGGTCTTTACCATTCTAGTGTCAAATTTGAAACCGCCCACAATATATCCCCACCCTCACAATCATCTCTTAACACACATTACCTTCCCACCTTCACAAAGGATACCCATCATCGTTTCAGTCGCCGCTAAACCCTGTTTTCTTCACAAAGAACCCAACAAATCACATCGGCTTGTTTATGTTTTTTGTTTGGTATTAGAAACACTGAATTTAAGAGACCTAAATCGGGTTGTTTCATAGACTAGAAACTTAAATTGGCTTAGTTCGTTAGCATTGTTACGATTTCCTTTATCATTGATATTTTAAAATTTGGATGGGTATATATGATATTAAGATTTAGAGGGGGTGTATTATGTATATTGCCAGTTTGGTTCTTTCTTTCCAGAAATTACATATATGAGCCCCACTGTTTGCCCATAATATGTTTGGTCCGCTTCAGATTCACTGACTGACTTGAAATTTGAAAAACTTATATTTAGTCGATGTAAAATGACCATTATACCTCTACCTAAAAAACAAAAAACAATTACCATTGTGGTCATTTAATTCCGACCAGATTGAAGAGATCAAACACGACCCTTTTTGATCATTCATTAGTCAGTTGGTCAATATTGTGACCTCAACATAATTCTGTTCACACTTATATGGTGACCATTACTCGACCATTCATAAGTAAACGGGTCAACATTGCAGGTATTAGACGGTGAAATGCTGAAGATTTGGTCAGAACGAGCAACTGAAATTGGTGAACGTGGTTGGTTTTGGGAGTACAATCTTTTAAACATGAGCATTGACAGCGTTACAATTTCACCAGACGGGCGGCTAGCTGTTGTGGAAGCAACCCTCGAAGAGTCAGCTAAGTTGACTGACTTGACAAACCCGGAAAACAATGACTCTTACGATTCAACCTACACTACACGTTATGAGCTGTCATATGCAAAGTCAGCATGGAAAATCACAAAGGGGGCTGTCCTTAAATCTTAATAATGTATCCTTAACTGTTGTTAGTTGTGTAATTGTGTTAGGTGTTGCTTATAAAAATTAAAACCATAATACAGGTTGTATAGATACAACTTTTAATGTCTGTGGTCATTTACTTATATAACCCATTTTATTACAACCAGTTTTATTATAAATTTAACCCAAAATCATGGAAGGTTTTTTTTTTTTTTTTTTTTTTTTTTTTTTTTTGTGTGTGTGTGTGTGTAGGATTAGAACTGAACCAAAGAATGTAAAATATTGGAAACTTTTGGTTATTCAAAATGTGGGGTAGATCGGTTTTGGGAGAGTGGAGAGGAAGTTGCGCCTTTAGTGTAGGAGGCACGAAAAGCTTGGATATCGACCAGTATTGTTTGAAATTGGGAGTCGACACCTCACACGTCTTCTTGTGCTAAGGCTTTGTGCATGCACTGGTGGAACTCGACATTGATTTTGCACAAGCGTGTTGGATTTATATGAACGGTTTCGATAGTTCAATGTTGCTGACCGAGCTATGACCCGTAAGAGTTACACCTTGGCCAATGAACATAAAATCCGCTTAACTTGATTAACTGGTATCATGAACAAATTAGCGAAACAAAGTCGATTTATATAATTATCTGAAATAGTTATGTAAATCGATAAAACGGTTTTTATTATTTATATTGGTTATAAATAATATGATGTTTATTTATTAATAAACGGGTTGCGAACTTAAGGGTTTTGTAAATGATTAACATATGCTTAAACCATGTGCTCAAAACCATTTACCAAAACCACTTGCCAAAAAACCCATGTGCCATTCATATCTTCGAAATATTCTTGTCTAATATTATTGTCTCCTATCCATGGGAACATAAGCATGTGGAAGCATATGGAACATATATATCCTTATTTTAAAAATATTCTTGTCTCCTGAACATAAACATGTGGCATATTTCTATCTATGGAACACAAGAATTAGCGTATGTGTACTTAATGCCTATAAATACCTTATTCTTGAAAAGTCATATAAGATATACCAACCAAAGTTCTTTTTTCCTCTCTATCTACACAAAACCGCTCCCATCATGACAAAGGGTGCCGCTTGTCACACCCTCAAAATCCACTTGCGGAGTTTTACCGCGAGGCGCATGACAAACCAGGATCCAAACCAACGATCACAATAAACAATTCTAAATGAATATAAATGCAATTTCAAAACATAGTTTAAAATCCCCGTTTACAGCGGAAGCTTATTTAAAAACAATATCTCAATAATGAAACAATAGTTCAACGTTCAAAAGACCATGCAACCCTATTAAGACGCCGTGCAGACGCGTGCGCCCTAGTCCAGTCGTGCTACCTTAGCGACCTGAGAAAACATGTAAAAGTTTACGTCAGCACAAAAATGCTGGTGAGTTTACAGGTTTTGTATCCAAGTACCAAGTCTACCTGTCCATACTATAACAAATAGAAAACCAGTATACGCTAGCTAGGCGTACGTTTTGTTACTACCACGATTGGAAAACCATTACTAACGCGAATACCAAAAGTATGCCCGATGTAGTTCCTGTTGTTCCTGTTGTTCCTGTTTGAGACAATATGCACCCGCCGACCCTCCAAGTCGACGAGCGGGGTTGGTCACTCCCAATAGCGCTATTCACATTTCCCCGTTGTGCAAACCCGCACATTCATGGTTCCCCCCGGGACTTCCAAAGATCGTGTAGTACACAATAGAAACCCATAGTATGACAGTAGTTACCAAATAATCGTTTTAACACATGTTTTCTCCCCCGAAAGTATAAAACCAGTTTAAAAGAGGGGCCGTAAACTCACCTTAAGTTCCGTTACTCCTTAACCCGAGTAAACTCAGCTGCTATGCTAGTCCCGTAAAGCGGCGACCTAACATACGACAGTTACAAGTACTTAGACTAATAACCCGCAGGCTAATTAGTCCCTAGATGTCCAGACCATAACCAAGTTCGTTTGAAAACACCGTGACTGTTTAACCGACCCAAAGTACAAGACTCGACATCCCATTGGTGACTCGAGACTCCCCGTGTTATGTTTACGCTCCAAAACATACAATAACGCAAGTGCACTTAACATACGTTAACGCACAACAAGTTATAGCACATAGTTCACGTATCATCGGAATACATCCAAATATATGTTACCAAGTTATTAGACATGTTACGGGGTTCCTAGCATGTTACTACATGTTAAATCGGGTCTCGGAATGCTAATTTATACTTACAGCAGCAGTACACGCGATTAGGAAAAGTCAACTAGTGATTAGGAAAGTCAACTAGTGATTAGGAGTCCTATTCGCCCCTACTATAGGCGATTAGGGGCTACTCCCCTGAACTTACTAGTGATTAGGGCTATTCACCTGAACTTACTAGTGATTAGGGCTATTCACCTGAACTTACTAGTGATTAGGGCTATTCACCTGAACTTACTAGTGATTAGACCTCTACTCGCCTGTGTTATAGGCGATTAGCATCCTACTCGCCTATAACATAGGCGATTAGGAATGCTACTCGCCTGTAACCTTGCTGTTCCGGTTTTTCGCGCGTTTAACGCTCCAAATCAGATCCAGAACGTGTGTAACTACCCAATATCATCCCAAACACTATCCTAAACATGTTTAACCCAAAACCCTTCGTTCAACCTCGTATAATCAGTCCTGCATGCAACCAAGTAATCCAAACACCAATTCACATAGCATGCAACATCATACAAACACGCGTAATCATAACACTAATAACCGATTACTGAGATTTCTAGCATCATAATATCAATATCAGTTCTGACCTAACATAATAACACATCAATCCATCATCATGAATCATAAAAACCCTAGCTTTCTAATCATACACACCCATAACGCATGTATATTAGTTATAATCCGATTAACAACTCTTATTGACGATTTTCAGAAAGCTTTTTCGTTTATGAACAGGTCTGGACCATTAGGGATTGATTAAAAACGTTTACAAAGTGTTATGGATGAGAATCAAACCTTAGGATTATGAAAGAATGATGGTTAGACCTTGAAACCTTGTGTTTTTGATCAAAATCGCCTTCCAGAGGTTGTTTATGTGTTTGGGGCGGTTATGGGACGACTAGGGTTGATATTAGGAAGTTTAGGAGGTTAAGCATTGTATTTATAGGCGTTTCTAGTCGTCCAGCACGTTACTAGCGAGTATGCAGCAGTTCAGGCGATTAGGGCTTGTAATCGCCTGAAAGTTCACGTGATTAGGGCCTACTCGCCCTTAGATACACACGAGTAGGGCCTACTCGCCCTTAAGGGCTCCCTACTCGCCTCCCCTATAGGGGAGTAGACCTCCTACTCGCCTATAGGGTTTGGTCTTGTGTGTTTTGCGCGTTAAACCCCGTTTTAACATATGTTAATGCATATTCACGTACCGACAAGTCATATAATGATTGTAAACACATAACACAAGTAAATACACATATTTACACTCGTTCACCAATTCCCGGGACTCGAGACTCGTACGTTCCGTATGTCCTGACGATCCTACAAATCGTCACCGTTTGTACACTTGGTTAAGGACTGACATCTAACGAACCTCTAGACCAACATCCAATGATCTTCTAGACTAACCAATAGTTCCCGAACCATAACCCGACTTAACTAACCCAGTTAAGTACAATATACGCGTGACTCGCTAAGGTAGACTTTCATCTAGACAACGTTGTTAACCAGAATTTGCCGGGTGTCACATCATCCCCACGTTAAAAGAATTTTCGTCCCGAAAATTGCTCAAGTACCAAAAGAACAAAGGACATAACGAAGGAAGCAAACAAAAAGATAGAAACCAAAAGAGAGATTTACCCGAGTTGTCACATCATCCCCACGTTAAAAGGAATCTCGACCCGAGATTCATTCAGCTGCCGAAGAGACATGTCTCGACTCGAACGCTTCCTTAGGAAAAAGATGAGGATACTTAGACTTCATCTGATCCTCCCGTTCCCATGTATATTCCGGTCCCCGGTCCGAGTTCCACCGAACCTTAACGATACGAATCTTGCTGTGACGCAGGCTGCGAATCTTGTAGTCAAGGATCTCTACAGGTTCTTCCACAATCCGAAGACGATCATCAACCTTGATCTCTTCTAGTGGAACGATGAGAGACTCGTCAGCCAGACACTTCTTCAAGTTTGACACGTGAAAGACGTTATGTACGTTACCGAGCTCCGTCGGTAGATCAAGTCGATATGCCACCGGCCCAATCCGTTCCAGGATCGTAAATGGGCCGACATATCGCGGATTGAGTTTGCCACGCTTCCCAAAGCGTATGACGCCCTTCCACGGTGAGACTTTTAGAAGTACCTTGTCATTGACTTGGAATTCCAGTGGTTTGCGACGCTGATCAGCATAACTCTTTTGCCGGTCCCGTGCCGCCGCCAACCGATTACGAATCTGTACGATCTTTTCCGAAGTTTCGTACACTAGTTCAGGCCCAGTGAGTTGACTCTCACCCACTTCAGCCCAACAAAGAGGAGATCGGCATTTCCGTCCGTACAGTGCTTCGAACGGAGCAGCCTTTATGCTCGTGTGATAACTGTTGTTGTACGAGAATTCTACCAACGGCAGATGAGCTTCCCAACCCTTGCCAAAATCGATCACACATGCCCGCAGCATGTCTTCTAAAGTTTGAATCGTACGCTCACTCTGACCGTCAGTCTGTGGATGGTAAGCCGTACTCATGTCTAGTTGGGTACCCAAAGCCTTGTGCAAAGACTTCCAGAAGTGAGAAGTAAAATGGGAGTCACGATCCGAGATAATAGAAACTGGTACCCCGTGCTTAGAAACAACTTCTTTCAAGTAAAGGCGAGCCAAACGATCCATGGTGTCGGTCTCCTTAATAGCAAGAAAATGGGCTGATTTCGTCAACCGATCGACAATCACCCATATCTTGTCGTTCCCGCTTGGTGATTTAGGAAGTTGTGTGACAAAATCCATAGTAATCCGTTCCCATTTCCATTCTGGAATTTCAGGTTGTTGCAGGAGACCCGACGGTTTCTGGTATTCCATCTTGACCTTAGCACAGGTCAAGCATTTACTCACGTATGAGGCTATGTCCGACCTCATGTTTGGCCACCAGTAAAGCACCCTTAGATCTTGGTACATCTTATCCGAACCAGGATGAATAGAATACCGGGACTTATGAGCCTCATCAAGGACAAGCTCCCGTAGTCCCCCGAACAAAGGAACCCATATACGTTCTGCGAAATAGTGCAGGCCATCAGGCCTTCGCTCTAGGTGCTTGTCGGCACCGTGCATAGTTTCAGCTTTAAGGTTTTCCTCCTTCAAAGCTTCCAATTGGGCAGAACAGAGTTGATCAGGTAACGACGAATGAATGGTGAGCTGCAACGCCCGAACACGACGAGGTTTAGTAGATTCCTTCCTGCTCAAGGCGTCTGCTACAACATTCGCCTTGCCAGGATGGTACTTAATAACACAATCATAGTCGTTCAAAAGTTCGATCCAGCGACGCTGCCGTATGTTCAAGTGTTGTTGGTCGAAAATGTGTTGGAGACTCTTGTGATCGGTGTAGATGGTGCATTTGGTACCGTACAAGTAATGTCTCCAAATTTTCAACGCGAATACCACAGCACCCAACTCCAAGTCATGAGTTGTGTAGTTCTTCTCGTGCACTTTGAGTTGACGAGAAGCATATGCAATCACTTTCTCGCGTTGCATCAACACGCAACCGAGTCCATGAATGGAAGCGTCACAGTAAACAACAAAATCATCAGGACCCTCAGGTAAAGACAAAATAGGAGCAGAACACAGTTTAGACTTCAGTTCTTCAAACGCTGATTCTTGTGATTCACCCCAGTCGAACTTCCTATCCTTCTGGGTGAGAGTGGTGAGGGGTTGAGCAATCTTCGAGAACCCCTGTATGAAACGACGATAGTAGCCCGCAAGACCTAGGAATTGCCGCACCTCAGTTGGCGTCTTTGGTGCTCCCCAGTCCTTGATCGCTTCGATTTTTGCTGGATCGACATGAATTCCTAGTTCATTAACCACATGTCCTAGGAATTGAACTTCGCGTAACCAAAAGTCACACTTTGAGAACTTGGCGTAAAGTTGTTCCCGTCGCAAGAGTTCCAAAACTAACCGCAGATGTTCCCCGTGTTCGGTCTCGTTCTTGGAGTAGATCAGAATGTCATCAATAAACACAATGACGAACTTATCCAGATATGGTTTACAGACGCGGTTCATCAAGTCCATGAAAACCGCCGGTGCGTTCGTGAGACCGAAAGGCATGACCAAGAATTCGAAATGGCCATAACGTGTTCGAAAAGCAGTCTTTGCAACGTCAGCCTCCCTGACGCGCAGCTGGTGATAACCGGACCTCAAATCGATCTTGGAATAATAACTAGAACCCTGAAGCTGGTCGAATAGATCATCAATACGTGGAAGAGGATAACGGTTCTTGACGGTCAATTTGTTCAGCTCTCTGTAGTCCACACACAATCGGAAACTTCCATCCTTCTTCTTAACAAATAAAATCGGGGCTCCCCAAGGGGAAGAACTTGGCCGGATGAAACCCTTGTCCAAGAGTTCCTGTAACTGGCTAGACAATTCCTGCATCTCGGGAGGTGCAAGACGGTAGGGGGCCCGAGCAATAGGAGCAGCCCCTGGTACAAGATCAATACCGAACTCGACTTGACGATGAGGAGGAAGACCAGATAAATCATCGGGAAAAACATCAGGAAACTCGCGTACCACCGGAATGTCGTCGATCTTCTTTTCATCAGTAGAGGAAACAGATAAAAGCGCCAAAACAGCTGGATAACCCTTTCGAAGACACTTAAGGGCTTTCATGCTAGAGATGATGTTTAGCGGAACACCACCCTTGATACCGTACACAGAAAGGAATTCTCCATCAGGGAGAGGAATCCGAATAACCTTATCGTAACAGACAATCTCCGCGCGATACAAAGATAACCAATCCATTCCTACCACAACGTCAAAACTACCCAAAGGTACCGGCATAAGGTCGATGGGAAACGATAAACCCGACAACTCTAACTGACACTCCCGAAGAACACTAGTAGCTTCAATCGTTTTACCGTCAGCTAACTCAATAATATACTTGGCCTCTAATGGTACGGGTACTACATCTAGCAGTCGACTAACATCCATGGATACAAAACTCTTGTCGGCACCAGAATCAAATAACACACTAACAGAACGATTATTGAGAAGAAACGTACCGGTGACTGTATCAGGGTCCTGTCTAGCCTCAGCGGCTCCAATGACGAAGGCACGTGCATTTCTGCCGCCGCCCCCGTTGTTCCCATTCCCGTTGTTTCCACCCTGTTTCAGTTTTGGGCAATCCTTCTTGTAATGCCCAGTGTCACCACAGTTGTAGCATCCTTGTTTCCCTGTAGTCCCCTGAGTAGTCGGAGCTGAGCTGTTAGTCGGAGCCTGAGTCGATGGAAGTGTAGCCCGACAATCCTTAGCATAATGCCCTGTTCGCTGGCAGCGGTGACAACGGTTACTGTCGCAGTTCCCTTGGTGATGGCGTCCACACTTGTTGCATTTGGGCAGTTTTCCCGCATAACCACCCTGCTTGTTACCCGAAGAAGATGAACCCCCATTATCAAACCTTTTACCCTGCTGTGCAGACCCAGATCCTTTCCCGTCATTTTCCCACTTGCGCTTGTTGTTCTCTGGAGCCTTAACAGTTGAACCTTTCGCAGGCAAAATCCCCTCATTCACCTTTAAGTTAGTCATCCTATGTGCCGATCGAACTACCTCCGCATAAGTAGGATGATTTCCAGCAGCTACCAACCCTGCAATTTCCGGCACTAACCCTGAGACATAATGTTCAATCTTACGATACTCTGGCACGTGCAGATCGGGACATAGCACTGCCAACTCATTCCTCCTCACAGTATACTTCTCGATTTCCGACCCAGTCATTTTGAGGTTCCACACCTCATGCTCCAGCTTCTGTACCTCTTCCCTCGGGCAATACTCCCGCTTCAGCAACTGTACAAAGTTCTTCCATGGCATAGCATATGCCTCCCCAATACCCATGTTCTGGGTGATACCATTCCACCAAGTCAATGCCACGTCCCGAAATAACGCAGCCGAATACTTCACCCGATCTTCTGGGAGACAGTTACACATCAGAAATACCGACTCCACTTTCTCCAACCACCTAAGCAAACTGACCGCACCCTCAGTGCCAGAGAATTCCTGGGGCTTACAGTCCCGGAACATCTTGTAGGTGCACATGGGTGGGGGTGGGTCAACAGGACTACCTGAAATGAAACGTATGAGAAACCACGAATAACGTAAACAAGGTTCACCAATGAGGCAAAGAAAACGGATAAAACAACTTACCACCACCGTTTTGCCCTAACTGAAAGGCAGCCTGGAGCAAGTTGTTCAGATCAGCCTGTGATAGGTTAATACCTCCACCACGACCACCAGCACCACCGCGACCACCACCACGTCCACCATTGCGACCACCTCCACGTCCTCCACGCACTCCAGACATGATTCTGGCAGAAAGAACGAGAAAATTTAGTTTCGCAGTTAAAGATAACCACTAATGTTCACAAGATCAAAGCCAGATCCAATCCAGGACTATCCCCTCAAACCCAGAGCTCACTAGGGCTTCCATGCATTTCGTTTTATGATTTTGTGTGCACCCAAAATGATAAAACGCTCTACATGGTCCTCCCAGTGTTCTCCTAGTTTAAAGATCAAATCACCGAACATAGACTCTTAGCTACACACCGTAATACTACGGTAGTTTATGACAAGTGTTTCTATTGGAGTGCGAAAGGGAGATGTCCGAGCCTTGGACAAATCTCAAGAGCACACGAGTTACTCCAATAGACCACACTGCCTAGAAAACAAGTAACCCAACCTAAGATAGAACGGATGATGTAACGTAGAAAGACCAACGATTTAGAGACACCCCGACAAGACCATACGTAAACCACTATAACGTCTAGTACCATGTGATCGTCTAGTGTGTGCGACTCGGCTATAGACTAGACTCTACATGCAGTCCTAGTTCACTATAACCATTGGCTCTGATACCAATCTGTCACACCCTCAAAATCCACTTGCGGAGTTTTACCGCGAGGCGCATGACAAACCAGGATCCAAACCAACGATCACAATAAACAATTCTAAATGAATATAAATGCAATTTCAAAACATAGTTTAAAATCCCCGTTTACAGCGGAAGCTTATTTAAAAACAATATCTCAATAATGAAACAATAGTTCAACGTTCAAAAGACCATGCAACCCTATTAAGACGCCGTGCAGACGCGTGCGCCCTAGTCCAGTCGTGCTACCTTAGCGACCTGAGAAAACATGTAAAAGTTTACGTCAGTACAAAAATGCTGGTGAGTTTACAGGTTTTGTATCCAAGTACCAAGTCCACCTGTCCATACTATAACAAATAGAAAACCAGTATACGCTAGCTAGGCGTACGTTTTGTTACTACCACGATTGGAAAACCATTACTAACGCGAATACCAAAAGTATGCCCGATGTAGTTCCTGTTGTTCCTGTTGTTCCTGTTTGAGACAATATGCACCCGCCGACCCTCCAAGTCGACGAGCGGGGTTGGTCACTCCCAATAGCGCTATTCACATTTCCCCGTTGTGCAAACCCGCACATTCATGGTTCCCCCCGGGACTTCCAAAGATCGTGTAGTACACAATAGAAACCCATAGTATGACAGTAGTTACCAAATAATCGTTTTAACACATGTTTTCTCCCCCGAAAGTATAAAACCAGTTTAAAAGAGGGGCCGTAAACTCACCTTAAGTTCCGTTACTCCTTAACCCGAGTAAACTCAGCTGCTATGCTAGTCCCGTAAAGCGGCGACCTAACATACGACAGTTACAAGTACTTAGACTAATAACCCGCAGGCTAATTAGTCCCTAGATGTCCAGACCATAACCAAGTTCGTTTGAAAACACCGTGACTGTTTAACCGACCCAAAGTACAAGACTCGACATCCCATTGGTGACTCGAGACTCCCCGTGTTATGTTTACGCTCCAAAACATACAATAACGCAAGTGCACTTAACATACGTTAACGCACAACAAGTTATAGCACATAGTTCACGTATCATCGGAATACATCCAAATATATGTTACCAAGTTATTAGACATGTTACGGGGTTCCTAGCATGTTACTACATGTTAAATCGGGTCTCGGAATGCTAATTTATACTTACAGCAGCAGTACACGCGATTAGGAAAAGTCAACTAGTGATTAGGAAAGTCAACTAGTGATTAGGAGTCCTATTCGCCCCTACTATAGGCGATTAGGGGCTACTCCCCTGAACTTACTAGTGATTAGGGCTATTCACCTGAACTTACTAGTGATTAGACCTCTACTCGCCTGTGTTATAGGCGATTAGCATCCTACTCGCCTATAACATAGGCGATTAGGAATGCTACTCGCCTGTAACCTTGCTGTTCCGGTTTTTCGCGCGTTTAACGCTCCAAATCAGATCCAGAACGTGTGTAACTACCCAATATCATCCCAAACACTATCCTAAACATGTTTAACCCAAAACCCTTCGTTCAACCTCGTATAATCAGTCCTGCATGCAACCAAGTAATCCAAACACCAATTCACATAGCATGCAACATCATACAAACACGCGTAATCATAACACTAATAACCGATTACTGAGATTTCTAGCATCATAATATCAATATCAGTTCTGACCTAACATAATAACACATCAATCCATCATCATGAATCATAAAAACCCTAGCTTTCTAATCATACACACCCATAACGCATGTATATTAGTTATAATCCGATTAACAACCCTTATTGACGATTTTCAGAAAGCTTTTTCGTTTATGAACAGGTCTGGACCATTAGGGATTGATTAAAAACGTTTACAAAGTGTTATGGATGAGAATCAAACCTTAGGATTATGAAAGAATGATGGTTAGACCTTGAAACCTT
Organism: Ambrosia trifida; assembly: GCA_028751855.1. Lineage (NCBI taxonomy): Eukaryota > Viridiplantae > Streptophyta > Magnoliopsida > Asterales > Asteraceae > Ambrosia > Ambrosia trifida. Next base: position 93,298,168 of record CM054126.1, read on the forward strand.
GTGTTTTTGATCAAAATCGCCTTCCAGAGGTTGTTTATGTGTTTGGGGCGGTTATGGGACGACTAGGGTTGATATTAGGAAGTTTAGGAGGTTAAGCATTGTATTTATAGGCGTTTCTAGTCGTCCAGCACGTTACTAGCGAGTATGCAGCAGTTCAGGCGATTAGGGCTTGTAATCGCCTGAAAGTTCACGTGATTAGGGCCTACTCGCCCTTAGATACACACGAGTAGGGCCTACTCGCCCTTAAGGGCTCCCTACTCGCCTCCCCTATAGGGGAGTAGACCTCCTACTCGCCTATAGGGTTTGGTCTTGTGTGTTTTGCGCGTTAAACCCCGTTTTAACATATGTTAATGCATATTCACGTACCGACAAGTCATATAATGATTGTAAACACATAACACAAGTAAATACACATATTTACACTCGTTCACCAATTCCTGGGACTCGAGACTCGTACGTTCCGTATGTCCTGACGATCCTACAAATCGTCACCGTTTGTACACTTGGTTAAGGACTGACATCTAACGAACCTCTAGACCAACATCCAATGATCTTCTAGACTAACCAATAGTTCCCGAACCATAACCCGACTTAACTAACCCAGTTAAGTACAATATACGCGTGACTCGCTAAGGTAGACTTTCATCTAGACAACGTTGTTAACCAGAATTTGCCGGGTGTCACACCGCTGCTGTCCAGCGCCACCAGTCACCGATACAACCCGCACTTTGTTTGCGTTCGTGCTCTAGCATCCATTCATTGTACCTCGGTGTCTCGAACGGTTAATTATTAACCACTAAGGTATATCTATCTCATTGGTAGATTAATTATTTGTACCGTGTTTGTATGTTTTGTAACTTGATCCTGTTAGGTTGATTATTTGGTGTCAACAAAATATAAATATTCCGCTACGTTTATTAATTACTAATTTAATTAATAATAAATATATATCAAACTGATTTTGATAAAAAGTAAAGTTTGACACCACCGATACCCAATAAAATGTTCATAGATGAACTAGGTTTGATACAATACCAATTGAAATGTACCAAATTGGCAATAGAGAAAACATGATTAATTCATATGATTTATCATTCTTTAACTACACACAAGACCATTTATAGGGTTAGGGTCAGAAATAACATAGGCTTCTACTGCTAAGTGTATGTGTAGTGATGCCCTGTTGTGGGCGTTTAGGGGCTTATAACGCCCCCCAACACCGCCCCGTATGGCGTTATGGGGCGTTTTGAGGCTGGAGGGTTATCCTCATAACGGGCGTTGTGCTCTGCTTGATTTTATTATTATTATTATTATTATTATTATTATTATTATTATTATTATTATTATTATTATTATTGAAGTGTGTGTGTGAAGAGGAAGAAGATGAAGATGTTGATGATGAAGATGAAGATGGTGAAGATGGGGTAGGTGGAGTATAATAATAATAATAATAATAATAATAATAATAATAATAATAATAATAATAATAATAATAATAATAAGAGAGAATTACACAGATTGTCCTTTAGTTATTACTCAAATTGCATCCTATGTCCTTTTTGGAAATTTTTCACTCCTTATGTCCTTTGTTTTATACAGTTGTTACACCCTATGTCCTTTAGACCAAACCCAGTTAAAAATATTGGTTAAGTTGGTCACGTGCCCCTCACGTGAGGGGCAAATCTGTCAATTCACCTCATTAAAGGACAATTTGTGTAATAATAATAATAATAATAATAATAATAATAATAATAATAATAATAATAAAACCATATCTTCATCATCATCATCATCACTTTCATCTATCTCCTTTTATTCTTTATTATTATATCATCACAATCTCATTCCATTTTCTTATACTTTCTTCAAGAAACTGACCACCATGAAATGAACTAAACCAGAACACTTCATCTCCCTAAAAAAACTCAAATCGTCTTACCCTTCTTCTGTATCCGCATCATCACTCTCCTCATCCCATTCACATTCAAACTATTCATTCAACAAGATACCCATATCCCATCACATCATTTAATAATCCCACATACCAATGTACACCCTTTACACCAAAACCAACCCCAATTTGTCCTAATTCAAGAAACAATAGAAAAGTGAGTAAAGTCCCTGACTACCGAACACCTTTATCTACTTTATTTCACAATACCCACAACATAAGTTTCACTAAAGACAATCTTGGAATCATTTATAAGTCTGCAATGGAATATTTTTCATACGTATAGAGAGAGAGAAAGAGGAGAAAACTCACTACCGAACACCACTCGACGGTGGAACCACGGCGGAGGTGCGGCGGCATCACCCTCAACTGGTGCGTGTACCATCTCATTTCAAAATCGATTGATAAGATTCAACCTAACGACGAGGATTACAGTTTGATTATACAAAGGGTGGTGATTACTGAACCAGATCTGGGAAACAAGTGTAAGATTCAACCTTTTAAATCTAATTTCTTTTACCTATTTCAAGCCTTAGTCTAGAGAGGTGGATGACGAAGGAGGGTGAGGTGGATTGGAGGGATTGGAGGTAGGAGAGGAGGTTGGAGTCAGCAGTGGTGGCGGTGGAGTGGGAGAGGGAGAGGAGGGGAGATGTGAAGATGATGATGATGACAGGAGTTTTTTTTATTATGTTTTATTATGTTTTAAGGTGAAATGACATATTTGCCCCTCACGTGAGGAGCACATGTCAAAATTAACGTTAATTTTTAACCGAAGTTAGTCTAAAGGACATCAAGTGTAACAACTGTATAAAAGAAAGGACATAAGGAGTGAAAAATTTACATAAAGGACATAGGGTGCAATTTGACTGCTAACTAAAGGACAATTTGTGTAGTTCTCTCTAATAATAATAATAAAAAACAATGATTACCCAATCATTTATAACCCCCCATAACCCCCTTCCCACTACACTCCCTTTTTTCATAACCCCCTCTATTACTTTTTAATATTTTAATACCCATAACCCCTACAACCCCCACCACTACACATACAATATTAGGAAAATAACTACTAGCATTATGCGAATCTAAAAGAGCTGGAAATGCCCACGTATCATTTGACATATATGGAGCATTGCAAGGTGGGGAATGGACCCAAGGACACGGCACACTACAGTTATCTACTGGCTCGTTTTAGTTAATACGACTTTATAAATGTAACTACACTAGTACCCAAAATCGAACCGATATGCTAGATTACTTTTCTTTAACTTTCCTACTCACCCTAATTATAACCATTTAACATCACATTATGACATGTTTTTAATATTAAAATGCTGAAAGAAGTACAAACATACAATGGTTTTGCTCCATGGGCATAATAATATAAATCTAAAGTTGATTAAAATTGGAATCTTGGATTTGAATATACAAAATCTTACTTGGGTTAGATTATGGCTTACTATCTTAGTGTTCGGTTACAGTCCATGAGTTCAATACCTGGATAGTATTTGGGTATGACTTAATATCTTAGCAAAGAGAGGGCGTTTCTCCACGAAGAGAAAAAGCCGCTCTGCGGTTCTTGTTTGGGAGCCGCGACACTCAATGCAAATAATTCCATTGGCGCGTTTGGTTCAACGAACCCGACAAGCTTTGCAACAATTTCTGCACTCTCCTTAATATGCACAGGATCATCTGTTTTTGACCATAATAATTGAGCCAACTGGTATCTTCTGTTTCTGGATTCCAAGTCGATTCCCCACTTCGTAAACAAGCTCTCTCTTTCACTCGATGTGAATTTGCTCAAAAGCTTCCTGCACAGCGTTGCCCTCTCGAGAGTCAGCGCCCTTGCACTGTTAGTTATCAACAAACAAACATCATTAGACCATCAACGCTTCATGATCCGGTTTTGACGGAAATTTAGCGGTTTGACAGTTGAGTTTTGGTTAAACCAACTTTTTACTTTTTATATTTTTTATTTCGAAATTGTTAGTTGTATTACATTTTTTAAAATGACAAAGATGACTCATGATGTACCATATATACATAACTGAATGTTTCAAAAGAAAAATAATAATAACAAAGGTTAAACCAGCATACTTGCTTCGGTTTAGATGGTTTATAAACACGCCCAACATACACCCACGGATGAATTGATCGCCCATAATAAACATCATTAAACTCAAAACGATTTACATAAAAATGTTACTTAGTTTAAAATGTATGGACAAATGCATTGCTCGGGTTTATCAAAATGAGGAATAATAAAAGAGAAATGAAGTATGACCTTGAAACATGATCTAGTGTTTGTTTGAGGAATGATAGGCGTCTAAGCTCGACTTCAATGTACACAGAATCTGACGGATCGCCTTTGACAAGCAAGAAAAAGTAGGTCCTGTGAAGCAATGGTATGTTGCATTCATTCCAAAGTTCAATTATCCTCCTTCTTTGCTCCTCAAACAGTGAACACCACTCTTTTTCACCCTCCTTCATTTCATCTCCGTCTTTTATTGGTTTCGGTGAACCCTTCACATGAATTATTATTAATTAATAAATGATACAAAGTACATCGTCTTTGTATCAAGAACGGGGTTATTTGGGTTATGTTTTATTAATCAAACAAATGGCTGGAAAAAAGGAGAGTCAAATGGGTCAAAAGTCGGCCAAAGTTTATTTGGGTTATGTTTTATCAGTAAAACGGTGATATGAATAGGAGAGTCAAATGGGTCGAAAGTTGGCCAAAGTAATTTATAGTCGTATTTGACACTAATTATTTAAAATATTTTTTAAGGAAATTGATGATGGTGTGAGAGCAAAATCCTTACTATGCAATCTTTAAACATTCCGCTAAGATGATACTCCATTACTTTTTCAAGTGTCCTAGATGTTGGAGAAAGGTCTAAAAAGCGCCCATTGGTCTGCTGCTGCTGCATTTCTTTCTCATCAGCATTCATAGTTGATCTCTTACAGTCTTGTCTACATAAGTTCTTAAGATCCGAATCTGATTTTGATTCAACAATCGCTTTCTTTTCAGATACAGGAGAAGATGATGAATCACCGTCAACAATTGCAGAGCAACTTGTACTTCTTGTTAAAGTTGGATGCCTTAAACATGTTACATCTTTGTTTGATGGAGATTGATCAACCTTTGAATTTCCGGCATTGCCCTCATTGCCATCAGCTATATCTTTCTCAATAACTTCTTCTACTTCTTTGAAGCTATCTACTGAATCTGTACTTGGCCTGTTTTTTTGGGAAGTCTTGTCCCATTCCTTGGTTGAGTTTGGCCCGAAATATTGGTTCATAAACTCACGTGGGGTGATATTATCGAAAACGTAGTGGTCTTCTTTTGGATTGTGTAGTTTATGGTTCTTTGGAAAACTGTATGTGTTGACTGTAGTAGTCGGGAGAAGAGGAGGGTTGATCACCACATCAGACATGTCTGATGTGGAATGCGCATCCCATGAACCACTGCGTAGGTGGCCAGATGTCGAACTTTCATCCCATGTACTGTTGTGTAGGTGGCCAGATACCGAACTGTCATCCCATGAAGTGTTGCGTAGGTGGCCAGAAACCGAACTTTCATCCCATGAACCGTTGCGAAGATGACTAGCTACTGAACTTCCATCCCATGAACCGTTGCGTCGATGACTAGCTACTGAACTTCCATCCCATGAACTGGAATCAACCTGCATAATAATACGACGGTTTAGAGATAAAAGTTGCATGTGGGTTTGCTACTTCATCAGGGCTCCTGAGGTTATAGGGGCATACGTTTCAATACCAATACTATATTGAGAACCGCGAGAATCACATAATTCATTTGCACCTATTCTTTTGAATGTGACACATGAGGCATTATACTTCTGATTATCTTTTTGCACTACATACAATTACATTATGTGGTCCTTAGTTCTCACGATTCTCGACGTATTATTATTTTCTCTTTTGAAAAGAACATGTCCCCTTTGGTTAAGGGAAAATAGATTGCATACCCATGGCAGTACATTTTGATCAACTCCAGCTGCTCGTAATATTTCCTCAAGGCGCAATCGAGCAAGATCACGTTCCTTAGTTAACTCTTTTACTTCTTGCTCCATCTATAAGACAGTATAAGGATTTTATCAACTTAATTGGTAAATAGATCAACAAATATTACTATTTTTTGCGTCAACTTAACAAAATTTAGTAAAAAGGAGACGGGTATAAGACGTTATTTTAATCAACTAACTATTTATAAACAAATAATAACTCACTTTTTGTATTTGAACTTCCTTTTCTTTGATTATTACTTCAGAATCGTTTGTCGACCCGGACAAGTTTTTTAGTTCATTTTCCAATCTAGTCATTTCTTGTTGCAACTGTCTCACCAATGCCTTCTCCGACATGACAACATTAACCTGGGCACTTGATTTGACATCCTTGGCACACATAGCAAAGAGCAGTGTGTTTCTTGATTGCTCAAGATGAGTATGTGCAGGACTCAATGTGCATATTATGGCTGTTTTTGCATTTCCTCCAAGTGAGTTTTGTAGGATTCGTGTTAGTTTTGAGTCTCTGTATGGAATATGACTGTTTCGCGCTTTGCTGCATCCCGCCAATATGACAATTAGAAAATAGTTAGTTTTCACTAAGATAAGAAAAGACATTGCAGTTAATGTACATAGGGTAATCAGTTTTAGGCCTCATGTTTCCGAAGGTGTTAATCATGATTGTTCAAGGCGCTATACAGGTGAACCAAGAAATCGAGGGATGAATCGGTTAACATGTGAAAAGATCATCAAGTTTATTATGAAAGTAGCTTAGGGAGAAAGTTTTATGTTTAATATGAAAAAATGATTAGGGTTCACTGTAACGCGTGGTTTGTTTTCCGGTTTTGATTAATAAAAGAGTCGAATTGTTAATATCTCGTGTGAAAAAAGAAAAAGTCAAACATGGCCAAAAGTTAACGAACACATTCTGTCGCAACATATTTTGACAATAGGCCGGACAAAGTTACCTTAGGTCGAAAGTTGGTTACGTTATATAAAAAAACATTGAAATTTTGATGGTTTTGTATGGTCATATAAAAGTTATTTACCTAAAATAACCAATAATCCTGTTTCTTTTGGGAAATGTAACATAAACCAATGGAAATATAAACCTTAATTTGCGGACAACAGTTCCTAGTGTTAGTAAACTGCGATTTATGTGGCCACCTTCTTTCAGCCGTTTGCCAGCTGCTAAGGTTTGAGAAGCGCGTTCGCTTCCTGCTAGATCAACAAAATTCTACAAAAAAATAAAATAAAAATGGAAACAGTTTATATATTATTATTTTAACTTCAAGAATCTATAACTAGGAGAAATATATCAGATGCTGTAACAATATTTAAAGTAAGCATCCATACCACAGTAGCTGTAAGAGTGCTTGCACTGTCATTCAATGAGAATTCGTTGGCTGTACTTTCAATAGTCTGAAAATTAACTGAGTCATGATTTAAGAAGTGCAATTTTGTTCATGCTGATAAGTGTTAGATTATCAATAATGTACCAGTCGAATGATCTGATGCGATCTGGAGCTCACTTCATTTAACGATGTTTCCCCAATTTTTCTTTGAGCTATAAATGTTTACAAATGAATTACCAGTCTACAATCTTGTGATAAGATAACATTGGTTATAGTCAACGCTAGAGGAAGCAACTTCGGCCCATTATGGGTAAACGGGTGGGCGGATCTGGGTATATACTGACTCGAATGGGTCAAAAGGGTATATATTTGAAAAGTTAGCCGTGGCGGGTCAAACAGGTCAAAAGTCGCCCAAAACGATGTTCAAAATACATAAAACTTTTAAAGTTGAAAACTAATTATTAGAATAATCCAACGAAGGAGAAAACTTTTTTGAGTCAGCCCGACCTGGCCCTTCAATTTTCCGGCCTCTAATATTAAATTCTATTACCTTCACACACGGCGAGGAGTTCCATTAGATGGGTCCAATCCTCCAAATGGATTTCAGTGAGTTTATCAACAATTGTCCCTTTCTGATGACAGCAAAAACCACTAGATTAAGTTTAGTTTTTTATTTAATTTATCGACGTTTTGTGATTAATAAGATAATACTCACCTCTGGATCATCAAGGAGTCTAAGTGGAGTACCATCTGCACTAAGAAGGTCTTTAACGCATTCATTGTAAATCTCAATGGCCGAAAATTTCAACACAAATTCTCTGTCAATTTGCTGAAAACAAAAGCATAAATAAGTCGTTAACTTTAACTTCCAAGTTCCAAGTGAAATGACCAATTAAAAGTATCATTTTTTCTCTTTATTACCTTGTTTATGTGGTCAAATATGTCTGATATTGCATATTGAGTGATGCCATTCATGGTATATGTCTTCCCACTGCTTGTCTGCCCATACGCGAATATACTTGCTGAAGAAACAATTTTATTTACAACATAATAGTTTATAAAATTTAGTATCAGAATTCAAAAACTGAATAAATTAACACTTACAGTTGATGCCATTGATGGAAGAAAGAGCAACTCTTTTGACTCCCTCTTCATACACTTGTCTAGTTGTACTGTCACTCCCATATACGCGGTCTGTTTCCAAAACAAACATTACAGTGAAAGACTTTAACAAATAACGAAAATAAAGATGCCGAAAAATATAAATGTACATGTAACCAGGTCATTACTCGTTACTAAACAGGATTATTGCATATAAAGGTTGCCTAGTTCATCTGATTTCTGGTTCGGGTCACTATCTTTATTTTTAACCTTAAAAAGATGACTTACAAATTATCAGTTTATATAATTGCATTGTAATGAAATGCTAAACTGCTAACCATCGCCTTAGGTCTGATGAATAATCACATTATGACTATTTTTTATTATTTAGGTGAGTTTATAGTTAACGACTTTATGTTTAAATAAGACCCGTTTTTAGGAAAATAAAAGTAACCATAAAGTGATCGTTGTATACCCGTATAATCAACTCATCAAGTAACCGCGCTTTGGTAATACTTACCAAAATGTTATAGGTCATGTCATGTTGGCAACTATTAGAAAATGTTATTTGAGGCTTTTTATCATAAACTTAGTAACTTTAACAAGAACATATATCATGCCAAGCTATGTTAACTTATATACAACCACCCCATGTTGCACATTTTTATTTGGCTGCATATGACCTGTGAACTTAATTTATACTTTTCTTAAACATGCAAAAGGACATATATTCTTTAGGATACTATATATTGCTTACCAAATGTGTAGGCATTTGGGTGCTTTGATCGTTCTGTCACGGCATTCTTGTATATAATAGTGTTGTTGCTTATGCATTCCCAATCTGAATAATCGTTCTTGGCGATTTCCTTTGCATTCATAGGCCTCACCCTTACAGATACGAAAATCTTCTCGTCTGGTCCGTCCATCTCATCTCCACTAAATGACTCCATTGTTAATATTGTCCTTACAAGAACACTTATATGCACTTGAAGATTTTGTTTTCCCTCTCTCTTTCACAATGACAGAGAGGGAAGAAAACTCACATGGCCTAGTTTCTTGTATATATCTGTAAAATATTGCAAAAAAAAAAAAAAAAAAAAAAAAAACACATCTTCACAATCTCGTATCTGATGTAAACTTATGTGGTTATTGTAACAAATATTGTTGGTTTTTGCCTACAAGGAGCTCACGGATTTGTTTTTAATTGCTCAAGTGGAGACTTCCCACGAGGTTACACACATTTGATGTACACCTATGTAATTATTGTAACATCTAGCCTCTCACACCAACTAATATTGTCTGCTTTGCCCATAAGGAACTCACGGATTTGTTTTTGGTTGACCAAGATGACACTATCTATAGGTCACCCATCCTAATACTGCTCCACCTGAGCACGCTTAACTACGGAATGCTCCTTTCATCCACGGCTATTGCGTCAAAAACGCGTTGGTGATATATGTCCTGCTTTATCGGAGCCAAAAATACTACAAACCAAATCAAAAGATAAGTAAATAACATTTTTGACAAAAACAATCATTGTGATTGATTGTTTGTGGTATTCTTGGCTTTGATAAAACTAAACATCAAACATCACTCTTGTCTAACAGCCGATGTGAGAGTTCCCTAGGTGTTGCCGTTATGTTGGATATCTTAGTGTAATTGGTATTGACTTGGTGACCAAAGTGAATTGTAATACACATCGTGCAAGTTAGGAGGTGACAGAGTGCACGCTTGTTTGAGTTATTATAATTCTAAGTGTTCGGCAATCCTAAGTAATGGGGGTTCCAAGGGTCGGCTGGCACCGAGCTGGAAAATTAGGTCTTTTGGAGGCAATTTCGTATTCAAAATCAGTTTTTATCCCTAATTTTTAAATCAAGTTTTGGTCATTCACTCCGGTTCACGAATTCACCCTCAAATCACATACAAAGATCTTATTCTCAATATCTAAATATTATCCAAATGGATTTTTAGGGTGAACCACTGAAATATTCGATCTGAAAATGACTACACATCTCTCAAATCATCCGTTGAATCCCTATTTTCTCCAAAACGTTATGTTCGACTCCAAATCATTTCCCCGAAAAAATAATAACCTATAGTTTTTGATTTTGATTAAACCCTAACATGTTAAAAAAAATCACATGATCAGCATCAAACAATTCCATAACACCATACGTCTACCAATCATTACCGTGAAGGCATGAATCAAACAATGCAATACGTAACAACTATCAATCATGACTCATGAGTAGGAAACTAACCTTCGGTTGATCGAACGTCGATCGAGCTTGAAGAAAGATCTAAGGAGGATCCAATATCGGTATATAAGATAGAGATACAATCAAATGACATGATTCTAGTGAGAGAAACGCAAAAGAATTGATTGAAGATATTTGAGGTGGTGAAGATTAAGGAACGAATATAACGGAGAGCCAAAAGAATTTGGTTTGATAATATTTGAAAACATAACCGCCATTTTCAACGGTATTACAATAACAAAACAAATTGGAGTTTTTTTTTTTTATAAATAAATAAAATAAATCCATCGTGTAGTGGAGTGGTAGAGGCATTGGTAGACAAAGACACGGAGAATTCTGGGTTTGATTCTTGAGCCAGACGGGTTTTATCGGTATTTTCACTATCGTGCCTATGGCGGGTGGGATACTGGTTTTCTCCGGAATTGATGGTTGACGACTTGGGTTATTCTAGAAGTACTCGACTTGTTTGGTAGGTATCCCGAGAGCACATAGGTTTGAATTGTTGGTCGTTCAAAAAAATAAAAATAAAACAAATTCACTTGAAATGAACTAGTATAAATTTTAAATCAAGCATAACGGGCTCGTATAATTCTCGAGGCCAGCTTGCTCAAATTAGTATGACCTTAAATATAAATAAATTATACGGGAAATTGAATTAAATAATTCCAATTTTGTTGGGTTGGGTTGGAAGACAATAATTCCAACTTGAAAGTTGGAATATAACAGTCCCAATTTGTCAATGATTTTATTCTATTGGTCCCAAACTAACCACCGTTAAATTTTTTGGTTAAATGCCAACGTGGAAACACACGTGGCGTCTGACGTGGCAAATCTGTACACTTGGTAAAAAAAACGTGGGCCCACAGGATGTGTCTTTTTTTTATTTTTATACCAAAAAATTTTATACATACATACATACAATATATATATAAACCCTAAATTTCACCCCCCCTCTCTGTCTACCACCCACCACCACCATAACCATCACCACCAACCACCTGTAGCTACCACCAACCACTTGTCGCCACCACCAACCACCATCAAACGCCGCCAATCTTCACCATCGTTTCATCTTACTCAAAACCCTAAACTATAAACAAGCAATTAGGGCTTTTCCCCCAAAAAAACATTTAGGGATTCTTCCCCCAAAACAATTAGGGCTTCTTCCCCAAAAGCAATTAGGGCTTGAACAGTTAGGGCTTCGATCCTTCTACTTGTCCCTGTCTTCTTCCCCAGTCAAATTAGGGCTTCGTTTAAGAAAGGAAGAAGAAGATGAAGCCCTGTCTTCTTCCTTGCTCAGCCATCTCGAGCCTAATGTTGTGTCCTCGCATTCTTTTTCTCTCTCTTCTCGATGGCTTCTATTAGCAAAGTGGAGTGGGGAGTGGTGGTTGCAGGTTGTTGTGATGGTGACAAGTGGTGGTCATGGCGTGGCGGCAGTGGGTGGTGGTGTTGTGACAGGTGGTGGTCATGGCGTGGCGGCAGTGGGTGGTGGTGTTGTGACAGGTGGTGGTTATGGCAGGTTGTTGGTTGTGGTTGCAAGTGGAGTAGAAAGAAAGAAGATAGGTGGTGGTGGTGCAGGTAAGTGTGTGTATATATAATATATAATTCTTTTTTATTATTAAAAGTTCTTTTTAGTAATTAAAAGATTTTTTTTAATTAAAAAAGAGAAGTGGGATTGACAGCATGACACTTTCGTCCACGTCAGACGCCACGTGTGTTGCCACGTTGGCATTTAACCAAAAAACTTAATGGTGGTTAGTTTGGGACAAATAAAATAAAATCATTGACAAGTTGAGACCGTTATATTCTAACTTTCAAGTTGGAATTATTGCCTTCCAACCCAATAAAGTTGGGATTATTTAATTCCATTTCCCCTAAAATATATTATCAATAACTTTATTAGTATGGAATTTAACATTAAATGCGTTGACTTTTCATTTTTTTTCTCGCATTCAATTTCTTTTTTTTTTAAACATTTATTTATTAATAAATATATATGATTTCGTAATAAATCACAATATGGCTTGGTAGTAGAGTGGTTTGTGGTGCATTTGTATTGTTTAGGGTCTTAGGTTCGAAACATGGGAATGACACATTTTTTAAAAGGTCTAAAAGCTTTTTTTAGTAATAATTATGTATGATTTCATAATAAATAACAATATTGCTTAATGGTGGAGTGGTTTGTGATGCATTTCTATTGTTTGAGGTTTTAGGTTCGAAACATGGGGAGGGCAAGGTGCACCTCCATTTTTTTCATTCACAACATGTTATTAAGTAATAAATACAAATATATCCATGTTTGTGTGAGATGTCGGTTTTAAATTATGGTATGAAAATTGGTAGTTACTTCGTTGATAATAGCTTCTTAGTGTTTTGGATACGATAAAATTGGTTGCGCGCCTATATGTTGAAAACATGATCGGCTGTATTACAACAACAAAAAGAATTAGGGTGGACGGAGTGGGTTCGATGTATATGGATCGGTAGGGTGTGGCACTACGATGGGGTTCGGTGTTTCGATTCAGTCTACGTTGGCGAGGTGGTATCAATGATGATAGATCGGTGTGAATAGTGAAGTGATAAGTGCAAATGGAGGTTGAGAAAGTCAATTTATAACCTATGGAACCTACCCTTTAGAATATAGCCGTGATTATTATTTTTTTTAATATAAATTACTTTAATCGTTTTAACATTGAATTATTTTTTATTTAGATGTACTTAGTTACATATTAATTTGTTTAAAAAAATATTTCATATCAAATAAATATGTATTTTTAAGCTAAATTTAAAAATTGGTTGTGGTATGAGAAGCGTAGAAACATGTAAGATTTTCAGTGATTTAGCAAGTTGTAACAAGTAAAAAAAAAGTAGTAGAAAAAGCTGACGTGACGCTAATGTGGAGTAGAGAGAAGTTGTGGTGAGTTTGGCAAATAATGACACCACTCCCTACACCATAAATGCTATTATATTATATATTAATAGGCCAACGATTTGAACAGTAACTTCCGCTTTTTGCATTTTATGATGTTTTAGATAACATTATTTCTAATAATCATTCAGTGTTGTGTTTTGGTTTAGTGGTTTGTGGTGCTATTTAAAATGCATTTAACCCGGGTTCGATTCTTTAGGGGTCATTATTTTTTCAAATATTAATCTTCGTAGTGCTTTACACGTGGCTATCTATGGTGTCTGCCTGGCCACCTTTATAAACCTTTTTAACACATAATTTACAATTACACAATAGTAATCTTCATCTTTGGTTTTTTTATAATTCAGTTGTTGAATGTACTTCATAACACATGCATTCTGTTAAAACTCATGATGTGGTTGTTTTGGGTTTTATGAGCTTCGTATGTTTTTGTTTTTTATGTGATCATAAGTAGGTTGTGATGCATACATGGTTGATGCTTACATTAGTGATCATCATTTTGGTGGCATCCATGCATGTTGCATTTTTTTGATGTTATTTCTTTTTTGATCTTAGATAACAACATTATGTTTTTAAGTGATTATAAATTAGTAAGAGATTATTTTTAATGGTGGTTGCATAATTTTGATGGCATACATTGATTTTCAGTTTTGGTTAAATGTTTATTTTTTCATCAGGCTGCTTGCATGAGGTTAAAAGAATGTTTGTTGTGTGTGGTTGAATGTTCTTTTTTATGTGTATGTGGTTTTCTGAAGGTGTTACTGATCAATCAGTTGAAAGGAATAGAATTGATAGTTTAGGTTGATTAGTTTAAAGCAATATATGTCTTTGAATTTTTTTGTGTTATGACTTTACTATTCCGTGTTGTATTGTTTATTTTATACCAATTTTTGATGAAGTGGTCATGGTTTTGGTTCAGCTGTAGTTATTGATCTCCTGTGTTGCTGTTGTTGTTTTTCGGTAATGTCGGTATGTTGCTTGGTTACCTTTTGGGGGTTAGGTTGTTGTGTTTTAGGATAGTTAATGTGATCATGTTTTTTGGTTTTCTGTTTGTGCTTTTAGGCACTGCATTCTAAACATAGGCGATTTGACACTCGCGATGCTGGCGATGATGATGCTGCATCGTCTTCTAACGCTTCTTTATCTATTTGTTCTGATACTGGCGATGATGGCGCTGCGTCGTCTTCTAACGCTTCTATGCCTGTTCGTTCTTCATCGTGTAAACATACTTCTTATCAAGCCTCAGTGCTATGAAGAAGGGGTGCCTCTGCAGGTGTTGAATTTCCGCCACCTGATGTGCTGAGATCCCGTGATTATGCGGATTTAGGAAGTTGTGGTCAAGTATGCGAGTTTTGCGGAGCCTTTTTTTGGCTTCAGGAACGGCTAACTGCTTTCCCGCTGATTGTCAGGCCACGATACAACAAATGTTGCAAGGGCGGATGAATTGACATTCAATACCCTTCTGATCCTCCTCCTTTGTTGAAAGAATTGGTATTGAACCCTCATTTTATGACCAATATTCGCGCATACAATTCAATCTTTTCTATGACATCGTTTGGCGCAAGTGTTAATGAGGCTGTTAATCAAGGTTCAGGGCCTTATGTGTTTTAAGTAGGGGTGGCAAAATGGGTAGGTTGGGTTGGGTTGGTTGATGGGTCAGGATGAGTTTGGGTTAGGATGGGTTTGAGTTAGGATGGGTAAATTAAAAAAATAGGTTAGGATGGGTTAGGTCAGGATGGGTTTGGGTCTAGATGGTTTGGATTAGGATAGATTCACATAAAAATAGATTAAAATTTTAAAAAAAAATTAAAATAACAATAAAAAGTTAAAAATATAAAAAATAAAAATAAAAAATAGTAAAAAAAATTAAAAAAAAGGAAAAAAACAAATTAAAAAAAATAAACCTAAAAATAAAATTTTAAGGGATCCGAAATATTTCATTTTAAATCGGACCGATTCGACCCTATCGGGTTGGTTAACAACCCGGACCATTACGACCCGGACTGTTTCGACTTGACCGGTCCCGTTAGCGACCAGGGTCGTTTCGACCCGGTTGGGCCCGTTAGCGACCGGACCGTTTTTACCCGACCGGGACGGTAACAACCCAGACCGTTTCAACCTGACACGTCCCATAGCGACCCGGACTGTTTCGACCCGAACGGGCCCGGTAGCGACCCGAACCGTTTCGACCTGACCCGTCCCGTAGCGACCCGGACTGTTTTGACCCGGTCGGGCCCGGTAGCGACTCGGACCGTTTCGACCGGACCGAGCCCGGTAACGACAGGGACCGTTTCAACATGACCCGTCCCGTAGCGACCCGGACCGTTTCAACCTGACCCGTCCCGTAGCGACTCGGACCGTTTCGACCCGGTCGGGCCCGCTAGCGACCCGGACCGTTTCGATCCGACCGGGCCCGGTAACGACCCAGACCGTTTCAACCTAACCCGTCCCGTAGCGACCCGGACTGTTTCGACCCGGCCGGGCCCAGTAGCGACCCGGACCATTTCGGCCTAACCGGGCCCGGTAACGACCCAGACCGTTTCAACCTGACCCGTCTCGTAACGACTCGGACCGTTTCGACCCGGCTGGGCCCGGTAACGACCCAGATCATTTCAACCTAACTCGTCCTGTAGCGACCCGGACTGTTTCGTCCCGGCCGAGCCCGGTAGCGACCCGGACTGTTTCGACCCGACCGGGCCTGGTAGCGACTCAGACCGTTTCGACCCGGCCGGGCCCGCTAGCGACCCGAACGGTTCCTGATCCATTTGTTTTTTTTTTTGACATACACATCCTGACCCATTTACTTATTTCCTAAAATTAAAATTACCCAACCTAACCCCCTTGAAAATTATATTAAACCCATTTTAACCCACAAGGTCAAATTTTAAACCCAAAACAACCCAAACTCAAGTAGATGGGTTGAAATTGCCAGGTCTAGTTTTAAGTAGCTGGTTAGATTTCTCACTGGGTTGGCTCTTTATGTCCTCTACCTGGCGAAAAGCCTCGCTTCTTGCAAATGTATGTCTTTGATTCCGCCAATGATATTGAAAATAGGCTAGCTTTTTTTTTTTCAAATAATTTATCAACTCCTTTGCAGCCAGAAATTGTGTTTGCTTTATCACACATGCTTCATGATGAGAATGAATATGTGCGTCTTTGTAAATCGGCTAAAGAAGTATGCTTGCAAGCAGAAGTACCAGACTTCGCTATCAAGCTTTATAGTCGTGTAGCGGGTCGTCGTTTTGATGTTCCTGCTACTGATGTCCTTGGTACCATCATTTGTGAAGATAATTCAAGTGATGTGATAGGTTTTAGAGTGCAATTTTATGATATCAGTAGGAAATACGTATGCGATAGGTTTTACAAAGAAAAACCTACAAAACTTTCAAGAACTCAAGAGAAGGATAGATCAAAGCATAAAACTTTCTTCATAATTTTCATTCCCCTTTTTAATTCATCAATGGACACTTCTTAAATACAAAGAAAAGAAACTTAACATTACTAGAACATGGACCACTAATCAACCTACTAAGCTAAAAACAAGGAAACATTAGTAAAACAAAATGTGCAGTAACCATAAATACGTAAATAACTTGCAAGTAACCCACGATGTGCATGCATGGGATGATGCACGTAGCAGTATTTATACATTTATTGGTTTATTTCACCTTAGGGCTCACATAACGTGCGGAGATTGTTAGTTAAAAACAACGTCAGTGCCTGCTGTTTGGTTGTTAAAGTTCACTTGTATTTATACATTGTTATGGTAACATGAAATTAAATTTCTAATATACAATGCATTTTTATTACTTCAACCTTAGTTTATAATGTGTTCGCATTTATTCTTATTTTTACACTGATTCAATATATACTACATATCATATCTTATTGTTACTGAAATTGCCCTTTGGCATTGAGAATTTGAAAGAAATATGCACCACAAGAATTTTAAGATTTTTTTTTGTAGGCACATGTTACAAAATACATCCATTTTGGTGAATCTGAAAAAAAAAGCAATCTGAACCATTCTACTTTTAACATAAGCTTCAAAAATACACCCTTTTGTTGAGTCAACCCTCTTTTTTGTAGGACAATATTCTGAATTGTATTGCTCAGAATGGAAAAACTCATACTGATACTTACAAAAGGGAAATGCAGAGAATCAAAACAAAGTCAAAAGCTTGAATAGGTAATGGACACCCTTCCATGCTATATAAAGTTGACAAGCAAACTGTGGGACAAAAGAAGGGTCAAACAACAACAGGTTCATCGTTTGGGGATACAGTTATGATTTTTGATTTTTGTGATTTACAAAGGAAAATGATCATTAGTTTTAACATATGATGTTATTATAAATGAAATTTTATATAAAAAGATAGGAGAACTTGCACATCAACAACTATATCAGTTACTTTATTTGTGGAACACACTGCATAATAAAAATGCGATATGATGTGGATTCTAACATCCACTATTTTATACTTACGAGGGAGGTTAGAGGAGTCAATAATACCATTTTGGCATTTTGGCCTACCATAACTTGTCTTATATTGCATCGACTGTACTTGCAAACAAATCAATAAAGTTCCTAAATGTACTAAACTTGCCGATAGTTTTTTAATGTATTTGAATGCATAAAATCACCAAAATCTCTCCATCAAAAGAAATTTTATTCATATAGTGTAGGTCATATAATCATGAATATGATTAATAATTTCTTTTTAAAAAAAGTGTAAGTTAAAGTATTTTAGTGACTATCGATTTTGTCATTTATAATAAGTTGTAATAGTGTAGATGGTTTAAATGAAGTCATGTGCACCATAAGACTATATGAGGCTTATATGTATGTGTACCATATGGTTGTAAAGTTTATCATGTGCACCTAAAATACCCTGTTTATCTTTAAGACTTATATTCAAATCCTTATGATTTAATACTATATGATACGACTGTGTTTCTTTTTAAATATCACCAACCCCTATTTCAGACAAAGTCAATGCAAACTCTTTAAAGAATAAAACTATTTAACAAACTCTTAAGAATCATGAGAAAATAACATAGATCTTTGAAACCATTATTATCTGTAACTGTTTTCAAATGTTAACCACAAAACTATATACAAAAATACACAGAACTTATATCACTTGACCACATTCCTACCATATATTACCGAACCTAAAGAATACCTCATCAAAACTGTACATCATGTATGAATCCATTATATGTTCCTTTTTATGCAACCACAGTAAGACTATCAAGTGTCATAAATCATAGGGTAAAATTAGTAAAATGCTAAAAATTTACCTTAAGAATAATATTACCATATTAAGGGTTCATTCTCTAACTTCTAAGACTACACGTTGTCGTAGGAGTGAAGGGCATGGGGAGCGACACATGGTTGGGGACTTAATTTTAACAACCAACCACAACCAATCATCGTCGGCCACGTCACACACGACATATGCCTCATGTCGGTGGAGATTCTCAAGCCCAACCCCCCACGCCGACCCACGCCATCACACCGTATAGCTTAATTAAGTCTTCTAAATCCTTAATCTTTTATATCTTTTATTTCAATAATATAATACGCCTTTAATAATGCTTCATTATCATACTAAGCTTGTTCATCCATCATCTTAAAGACTTTAAAGCTTCTGTAAATCATAAAGACTATAAAGCTTCTGTAAAAAGTGCATCCTTCTCTGCCATTATCTATACTACTATATAATGGGTGCTAGATGGGTAAAGTAGTCATTTCATATTTATCTATATGGACAAATTTGTAATTTCATTAAATTGGCAAGACAAATTCAGTACAACAATTAATTAACATATCCAAGTTAATAAATGAATGTTATAATTATTATAATTCTTTATTGTTTATATAATATTAAAATACAAATGGTTTATACAATATGGTCTTGTACATCATGCTTTATGGGTTACATGTGCTTTGTAATGTTGTAAATAAGTTTGTATAGTTGTACATAATTGTTTTCATAGGTTTCTAGAACTTTCTTTGACCAAACTACAACTGCATCCTCAACTTCTTTTAGCAACTTCACTACTATACCTCCACATGCATCTTGTTTTGAGAAGCTCAAACAATTTATTTACTTGCAATTGTAGATCAAAAGTTGTAACCGATTATAACTCATGATTGTATATATAAAGATCGTGTATTACACACTTTCCACTCTTTAAACCTTCAACATCTCATTAGAGTTACGTATCTTCGTAATTTATCGGCGACTTGAAACTTCTGTCAACCGCGTCGCAAAAGAACACACCAAGCCAGAAGACCGGCCGACTGTTTTTGTTTTCTGATAACCAACTTCCGATTGAGACAAGGGTTGTGTTTTCCTTTCATTTAACGAAGTGATATTGCTCTTAGTCTTGGTTCCAGGTAACAAATCAAACATTTAACTCGATTGCTACAAGCGATCTTTTAACACCTGTTACTCGAAATTTATTTAAAATCTTTAGGGTAAAAAAGAAGAGATACCGTAGTGTATATGAGGTTTATGTTGGGAAGAAGATGAAATTTTATAGGAACATGTCAATAACATTTACAATATATGTAGTAAACATACACTTTGTGTAGTAAAGAATTCCATTTAAGTTAACTACGCTTTTATTTAATATATATACTTAAATCATTTTATTTAAATAAGAGTATATTTTATGAATTGGTGGATACTAGACAAAAATATTTATATGTTCTCTCGAGAAAAAACAAATACATAACTTGGGTTAAAAAATGGCGTACTATTTCATACACAATTTTCGTTTTTATTAAATTGTTATTATTATTCAATAAAATTGTGTATATTATGTATTACACTAATATAAATTTTGCTTATATATAAGTGTTATTATTGGGAATATATATGAAATAAAAAAAACTAACATGTTACTAAATTTTATATAAGATTTTGTGAAATATTTGAAAGGGTAATAACAAAGAATCAATTAAGAATATAAAGGGTCATAAAATTAGTAAATAATAACAATAAAACTATTAAACGTAACCTAACGAAAATATTGTAGGATCTAAATTTTGTGAATTTGGATTGATAATCAATTGACTATTTTTTTCATATTCGATGGAATTATATTTCATTAATTTGGTTTTAGTCTAGAATGCTTAATTAGTATATGGTTTATGAGTTGTACATACACGCTACTTTTGAACCTATTAACTCTCAAGTATAATACTTGATTAAATTTTTTGTAGGTCACTAACTTCATGTTTGGAAGATTAGAGTTGCTCAATTGCATTTTAATCTTAAGAGATGCATCATTATTTCCTCACTACTGTGCATTTTTCTTATTTTATTTGCTCATTGGTATCCCTTACCAAAATAGCATAAATGAGAACAACAAATAAATAAGTTATAAATCAAATAACAAATGTCTTGTGTGAAAATAATGAGATTTACAAGTCATGTAACTTTCTGTTCTATCATGCATACATGAGTTTTTACTCATCACATGGAGTGAAATCGGTATTTATTGCTTACTCCCCTTGGTAACCCTCTTTTACAAAAAAAAAAACTAAAATGAAGTTATAGTAGAAAATGGCATCTTCGTTTTTTTTAAAGATTTTATGCCAACATTGACAAAACAAACACAAACGCTCTATATGGAGTTACTATGTCTGTTTATTATGATTTTCCAGTCCGCTTTGGCCCATACACAAATTTTCAACATGGTTATATGGGTACGCTTAAAAAAGGATTAAATATCAGTAATGAATAAACGCAGCAAAATGTGTATCAAGTTTAATTCTATAAGAACAATATGTACGTGTTTAAAAGAAAAAAACAAAACTACTAAAAAAAATATAACATGAACCAAACATTTCTAATACATGAGTCTATTAATTAAGTAACAATTCAAATATATGACATGAAAGCGTTTGTAAAAGCGAATCATAAACCAAAAGATATATAATAGTGTGGTAAGAAAATAATTGTGTATGGCTAAAGCTAGGGGTATGTATATGCCTTGCATTGTTTATGATGTTTCTTTTGTATTTAAACATAGTTGATGGGTGCATTTAGTATTTCAACCGTGCTCCCACCATTTTTATGTGTATTTGACCACTTTGCCATTTTCAATGTAATGTATGTCAATCCGTATGAAAATCCGACAGTGCCTTACACATACTAACAATTTTTGTGCTTTGCAACGTTAATACCTATTTCCTACTTAAGGTTAGATTTACATCGCATAATAATTTACTTTACTCCCATGTCTATACTTATTTCCTATTAAAATTGTGCATCCTCTGATCATATATTACACAATGTAAATATGTCTGCATAGTGTACAACACCCGTGACGTTATTGACCAGACGCAACCGTAAAACACAGTGCAGCCCCGCTGCAACGCGCGGGTTTCTGCTAATTTATTTAAAATATGTAAGGCTAATGACAGAATTATATCATAATGATGCTACGCATAAGAAATTAACAGAAGTACTATATAATAATATATCATGAGAGATTTATTAAACTAACAAAGAACTACTAGATCGTTTTAAATTTTCGCCGTCGTCGTATTGCGCGGGTTTCCTACTAGTGTATCTTTAAAATATATTTTCATGCTTACATATTGATTCTTTTATTATGTGAAAATTGAACAGATATGCCAATTATTAACATATGCTCAGTATGCTCACTTTACGCATCGTTATCACGTATCATCATCATAACTTATCTTTTGATACCAATTTGGTTTTTTTCGGGTTCACATCGCAACTTTAGAATGTATTAAGAAAGTGCCAGTTGTACAGAGACGATTGTTGATATTTTACAAAAATTTAAAAAAACGGCCCATGTCTTTTATAGTACACGCATTTATAAATTCATTTTATATTTGTGTATCCTGGGACCGAGGATAAACTAGTTATATTATATTTGTCTATCTCGGAACGCTCCGGTGTTTTTTAAACTAAACGTCATAGTCACACTTTTAATTGAGAAATGACAACCCTTGCACACATCTGACCACAACAAACAAAAACAATTCAAAAACAAACACCCAAATTTCTCTCTCTCTCTCTTGTCTCTGTTCCGTTATACCCTGCAACTTGTTCAAACGTACACAACACAAAATATGGATGCCATACGAAAACAAGCTCTGAAGCTCAGAGAACAAGTCGCTAGACAACAGCAGGTACTTCATTCTTCATCCAATTATATCTGTTAATTCTGGTTTATAATCCGTCACAAACACTCTTAAGACAGTTTGTTATTATGTAGAAACTGTTCTAGGTTTTCAGTTGATATGAACAACAGTATGATATTATAGAGCTGTTTAGTTTGTCAAGTTTTAGGTCGTCTTGTAGCATCATTTATCGCTTCATTTTATGGATTGAAATTAGAGCTACTTTATTTGCAAAATTATGTTTCGTTTAGGTTTCAAATGCCTAGGCTCAGCAAGCAAGTACCTGGCCGTCTAGACTTTGTTTTACAACATTGCCTAGGCTTGATCGCGTCTATGTACAACCAAATAAGCTTTATTTGCAACCAAATGTTTTACAAACATACCTGGTTATCAAGTAAACATTTTATAATTTCTTCGTCATGTAGGTTGTTTTTACATATAAACATTTACGGACCCTAGTTTTGACTCAGAACTATATGAGGCACGTCTTTTTCCATTTGCTCCAAAAAAGACATATTGCATATTTGCATACGTGCTAGAAAATAATGTGGGATTTGCTATTTTGGAAATGATTTACAGTTCTATACACGATTTACAAGAATGTTGGCGGAGGCTGAGACGGGAAAATGATCAAATGCTAGTCTTAATTAGCTAAACAGTCATGTTAATAGTGCATAAACTCCACAAAGTCATGTCAAATTATGATCCAATTCATATCCCATATCAAATTATGATTCTGAATTTTGAGCTTCCAAATTATTGTTGTAGGTTTACTGAATGACATTTGACAATGGTCTTTATCAAAGTCATTGCACCTTTTTTTCCGTTGATTGTAAGTACTTGTTATTCACGGAGTCACGGGTCCCACCATTACCATGCTAACTAATTAGATTAGGTAAAACAAAGCTTGCACTGGGCATGTGACCTTCAAGGGGGTTATTAAACTTTATGTATATGGTATTATGAGATACATAAAATCTTCTCTCTGAAAATTTAAAACATATTTGGAGTTGGGAGGTTAAAAAATCCGAAAATTACTTGACAAATTATTTGTTCTTTCCTTCACATTTTTTGAATTTAGAATAT
Organism: Ambrosia trifida; assembly: GCA_028751855.1. Lineage (NCBI taxonomy): Eukaryota > Viridiplantae > Streptophyta > Magnoliopsida > Asterales > Asteraceae > Ambrosia > Ambrosia trifida. The sequence continues at coordinate 93,322,051 of CM054126.1, forward strand.
CATTTTATGTAGGCAGGTGCGTTATGTAAGTAGAATTCAAGCTTGTAAACTGTGATGGTTTTTTGTGTCAAATGGTTGACTTTCTGATTGCCGACTTTTTTTCCGATTGTACTAATATATGGTAGGCTGTTTTCAAACAATTTGCTGGTGGACTTGGGAGTTCTGAAGATGTACTAGCCAATGAAGTAGAATTGCAGCAGCATCAAAAGCTTGAAAAGCTTTACATATCAACCCGAGCTGCCAAGGTCTCCGACGTTTTGAGTCTGTTACTTTGCGCATTTATTTGTTATATTATTATTATTTTTAGCTTATATGTGATTTCTTGTTTTTTTACCAGCACTTTCAACGTGACATTGTCCGTGGTGTTGAGGGTTTTATTGTAGTTGGATCAAAGCAAGTTGAAATAGGTAAGCTAGCTATTGCGTAAACTACCATAAGAATTTATTGTAATTGTTTGTTGAGGTGCAATTTCAACCATTTACTTATGAATGGTCTAGTTGATTGTGAGTTGTGACTCATCTCAAATGGATCAAGCACTTCAAATGGGCTGAAACTCACACAAAGCCTATTTTTAATGCATACTAACATTAGTTCTTTATGATTTTTTTTTTTGCTGAAAAATGGATGAACTGTTCCTCGATCAAGCCTAGCGTGTTTCAACCTGGCCCGTTTTGACCCATACTAAAATGAGTTGTTTAAGCCAAACTTGTTTTTGACCTGTCACAAAACCTGCCCATCCTGCAATCTCTGATCGTATGTGTGTGCACTTTTGCTCGCAGGTACTAAACTCTCTGAAGACAGCAGGAAATATGGAGCAGAGAACACTTGCACTAGTGGTAATGCTCTATCCAAAGCAGCAATGAGTTACAGTAGTGCTCGTATGGATATTGAAAGGGAAAGAGAAAACCTATTGAAAGCCCTTGGCAGCCAGGTAACTGATACTTCTCCACCTTATACTAAAAGTTATTTTAATGCAAAGAAGATGTGAGTCATGTGACTAAGTTTAAGTTGCACAAATTACGTCATGGGTGTTCAATATTCGGTTTCAAACCATTGACCAAACCGAACCTGTTTAAAATTGAACCCAATAACCTGAAAACCAAGCCGATGAACACCTCTACATTACGGTGATTCTCACATTAGTTGTTGAAATTTATTTATCTTTTTTGATTTACATGGCCAATTTGTCATGGATGTCATTTCCTTTTCCTTGGATCTTCCCTTAGTATTTGAAATTTTTTAGTTAAAAGAATTAGCATGATTTTCTATATGCTATGTTCCTATTCAGTGTTGTCTTGTATGGTGTAAGTGTAGAAAAAGTTGTGCCTGTGGGTTCCATTTGAAGTGAAGAGAATTGATATGGGTTATGGGACTCACAAAGAAAAATAGAGAGTAGAATATTCTTCATTATCCATTTTGTGGAACCCTTAAATAATGCATGAAGTAAATATTAACCGAAGATTATGCCACAAGTTTCGCATATGTAGTTATTGTATAGTTGACTAAGATTAATTAGATTGACAGATTGATATCCCCACATTATGCTGGGATTTAGTTTCCTGTATTATCACTTGTATTTCCCCTATATAATGGGGACCCCTTATTGTGAATAATCAAGCAACATATTATACCATTCTTGCTCTCCTTTATGGTATCAGAGCTTATTTAGCTCTAATCCCTTTTCTTCTCCTTCGGCCAAACCTCAACCACTCCATCCAGCCTACACCGTAACCAACATCCAGTCAAAAATTCGCAGTCTGGATGGAACCACTGTAACCTATTCATCATGGGTAAAATTATTTCTCTTACATGTTACTGCATACAAAGTCGGGCAACACATTGACGGCACTCCTGCTCCTGACATAACTTCCCCTGATTACGAGTTATGGAAGGAGTTGGATGCCCTTGTATTGCAATGGACAGTTAATACCGTTTCGGATAAATACCTTGATCGTGTTCTGGGTCACGCTACTACTCGCGACGCCTGGGTCCAGCTTGAAAAAGTCTTCCTCAGCAACAAGAAAGCCCGGGCTGCCACCCTCGAAACCAGATTTTGCAACTTGACCTTGGCTGCCTGTTCCTCTCTTGACGATTACTGTCAACAGTTGAAAACCCTCGCAAATCAGCTTTCCGATGTTGATCACCCGGTAAGCGAATCTAGACTTGTCCTCCAACTCGTACGTGGTCTTCCCCAAGAATACAACACTACTGCCTCCTTTATCAACAACCGCGACGCGGATTGGGATATGGCTCTTAGCCTGCTTCATGACGAAGAGATTCGGATTGAAGCACAAAAGGGTACATCCTCCTCAGTCCTCGTCGCCACCACTCCCAACACCCATCGTCCCACCGATCAACCTGCTGCCCCCAATCGCCCCACTGATCAACCACCGGACACCTAACCAAACACCACCAGAAACAGCTTTAGGGGAAGAGGACGCGGCCGCGGGTACCGATCGAACAGAGGCCGTGGATCTGGGTCCTTACCTGGGTCTTACGGTCGGTTCTTCTTTCCAGGTAATACTAATAATGCTAATGGGCTGCAACAACAGAATCCCTACCCAAACTGGGCCTGGTGGGCTCCCCCACCATGTCCCTATCCTACTCAGCAGAATTGGAGGCCCACTGGTCAAAGCAATCAGCCCAATACCCAGGCGTCACAGGCCCATTACGCTGGATTTTCAGCAGGCTTCGGTTATCCGGGAACTCCTCAGTACGGGTATAATGCTCTTTGTCCCACGGATTTAAGCGCCGCATTTGCAAACATGCAGGTTAACCAGCAGAATACCTCATGGCAACAAGAGATCATGGACACTGGAGCCGAAGCACATGTCTCACGAGACCAAGGTAAAATTATTATTCCTAACTCTTCTCCTTTAAATCGGTCAATTCTTGTCGGTAATGGTCATTGTGTCCCAATAAAAGGATCTGGCACTGGCTTTCACACCCTACCGAACCACACATACATCCTACCCAATGTCCTATATAGCCCACATGTTATCCGAAATCTTATTTTTGTACGACGTTTTTCGCGTGATAATAATGTATCTATAGAATTTGACCCCTTTGGTTTTTCTTTTAAGGATCTCGTCACTAAGAAGACCCTTTCACGCCATAACAGCACCGGGGATCTCTACCCGTTTACACCACCTCAACTTCCACCTCAAGCTTGCTTCATCACATCTACCTCATTACCATGGCACGACCGCCTTGGATACCCGGGGGCTCAAGTCTTAGATATATTACGTCGTACTTTTCATTTTTCGTGTAATAAAGACCATGTGTCTACTCTTTGCAATTCATGTCAACTAGCTAATAGTAAAAGATTACCATTCTATGAATCAAATTCCTTCACTTTTGCACCATTTGACATTATACATTGTGACCTTTGGACTTCACCAATAACTAGTAAGTCCGGGTATAAATACTACATGGTGTTAATTGATAATTTCTCACATTTTGTTTGGGTATATCCACTTAAGTTTAAATCTGAAACCTTTCCCACTTTTTCAAAATTTCACCAATTAATCCAAACTCAATTTCACAGAAAAATCAAAACCTTTCAATGTGACATTGGGGGCGAATTCGACAATCATGCCTTTAAAAGCTTCACCTCCCATCATGGCCTGTTATTCAGATTTTCTTGTCCCCAAACATCCCTGCAAAATGGCCGGGCCGAACGCATGATTCGTCGGCTCAATGATGTTATACGGGCACTCCTAATTCATGCTAACCTTCCCCCTTCCTTTTGGGTGGAAGCATTACACACGGCCACATACTTGCACAACATTCTTCCAACCAAAAGATTAAATTTCTACACACCTACCTTTGCCCTTTACCTACGACACCCGGACTACACCCACCTTCGCGTGTTCGGGTGTGCATGTTACCCAAACACCTCCGCCACCTCCCCTCACAAACTTCACCCTCGGGCCATTCGGTGCATTTTCCGCGGTTACCCCCCTGATTTCCGAGGATATCGGTGTTTTGATCCTACCACCGGTAAGGTTCATATCTCCCGACATGTCACCTTTGATGAACATGTTTTTCCTTATACCATTCCACAACCCCCCGCCTCTTACCATTTCCTTGACGACGCACCTTCAATAAATTATCCATTCCACTTCCCTACCACTCGCACCTCACCCACTACTCCCTATCCACTCACTTATTCTCGCCGACCCAAGTCTGCGCGCCCTGTTCCTCCACCCACCACTCACCCGCCTACTCACAACCCAGTACCCACCAACGGCCCAACCGAATCCCCATCCTACAGCCCAACAACCCTCTCAGCCCGCCACCCAGCCCACTATCCAGCCTATACCCCAGCCCGTTACACAACCTCCCCCACAAACTAACCAACACCACATGACCACCCGCTCTAAGTCCCGGACCCAACAAACACCCACGGTCACCTTCGCAACCACCACTACATCCCCTGTGCCCAATACCTATGCGAAAGCCTTAGCCGATCCTAATTGATCACGTGCTATGCAGTCAGAATTTTCTGCTTTAATGGAGAATGAGACCTGGGAACTCGTTCCACGACCTGTGGACCGCCCCGTTATTCGTTGCATGTGGCTATTTCGCCATAAGTTCCATGCAGATGGGTCATTGGAACGTTATAAAGCACGTCTGGTTGTTAATGGGAATTCACAAACTGTGGGTATCGACTGTGATGAGACATTCAGCCCGGTTGTTAAACCGGCAACCATCCGCACCGTTTTATCTCTTGCTGTTTCACGAGGCTGGCCTATCCACCAGCTAGATGTCAAAAATGCTTTTTTACACGGGGAGTTGAAGGAAACATTCTTTATGCATCAACCCCCTAGCTTTGTTGACAGGCGTTTTCGAAATTTGGTTTGCCGCCTAAAGAAGTCCTTGTATGGACTAAAACAAGCTCCCAGGGCCTGGTATACTCGGTTCGTTAACTACATCATGTCTCATGGGTTCAAAAGCAGCGCCTGTGATCATTCCTTATTTATTTACAGGCGTGACTCAGCAAACATTGCTTATTTATTACTCTATGTTGATGATATTGTTTTAACAGCTTCTAATGATACGTTATTACGAGACATTATTGGTACACTCTCACGAGAGTTTGCTATGACCGATCTTGGGCGCTTACATCATTTCTGGGCATTCAGGTTGATCACCTGAAAGATGGCATTTTTCTTTCACAAAAACAATATGCCAAAGATATAATTTCGCGTGCAGGTATGACCACGTGCAAACCTTGCACGACTCCAGTTGACGTCTCATCAAAGCTGAGCGCAAATGATGGACCACAGTTTTCTGATCCTACGTTATATCGTAGTTTGGCGGGTGCATTACAGTATTTGACTTTTACTCGACCAGACATTACATATGCCGTCCAGCAGGTTTGTTTATTCATGCATGACCCACGGGACACACACTTTGCTTTCATGAAACGAATTATCAGGTATATACAAGGCACTGCTGATTATGGTCTACGGATGCTTAAATCAAACACCAACTCATTAGTGGCTTACTCGGACGCTGACTGGGGCGGATGTCCGGACTCGCGACGTTCCACAAGCGGGTACTATGTATTTATGGGTGACAATCTTTTATCGTGGTCCTCTAAACGTCAACCCACGGTGTCCCGATCGAGTGCTGAAGCTGAATACAGGGGCATGGCCAATGCTGTGGCCGAAGTTGCTTGGTTACGAAATTTAATGCTTGAGTTACACACTCCCATCGACAGGCGTCCATAGTCTACTGTGATAATGTTTCCGCTGTCTACCTATCTGATAATCCTGTCCAACACCAACGTACGAAGTACATTGAAATTGATATTCACTTCGTCAGAGAAAAGGTTCGTGTGGGTGATATTCGAGTTCTTCATGTGCCCTCCGTGTTACAATATGCAGACATTTTTACCAAAGGGCTCTCTAGACAGTTGTTTCAGTCGTTTCGATCTAGTTTGAGCGTTTGTCCTACACCCGTTCAAACTGCCGGGGAGTATTAACCGAAAATTATGCCACAAGTTTAGCATATGTAGTTATTGTATAGTTGACTAAGATTAATTAGATTGACAGATTGATATCCCCACATTATGCTGGGATTTAGTTTCCTGTATTATCACTTGTATTTCCCCTATATAATGGGGACCCCTTATTGTGAATAATCAAGCAACATATTATACCATTCTTGCTCTCCTTTAGTAAATGGGACCCACAAGTTTTATTCTCCAATTTTGGATCCAATCTTTGTTATCCACCCCACAATCACATTTTCATTCTTTCTACACCCTTTATGACAAAATGTAAATGTTGGATGTTAAATTACCTCCATGTCTATACGTCCTCATACATTATCTTATATAACAACATCATAATGTTATATTGTTATATGATAGTTTTTTCAACTATAGGTTGCAGAACCTTTAAGAGCTATGGTTGTTGGAGCTCCTTTGGAGGATGCTCGACGTCATGCACAAAGATATGACAGAGTCAGACAAGAAGCTGAAACTCAGGTTAATATGACTTATTTCTAAAATGCCCGCACACGCACACGCACACATACACAAACGTGTTCAATACATAACCAATTTTAAGTAGAGAACCGCATAAGTACTTGTAGAGAAATAGAGGCGGCTATGCGGTTACATAAATGTCTTATGTCAAATTTAAACTTTTTAAGCAACATGTACATGTATTTATGCGGTTTTTGCATATTTTTTTTTACTTCAAATTCGTTTTACCTGACTTATACCCAAACTTACCGATTTTGACCTATTCTAGTATTGATCAATCACCTCTAATCCAAACCGTAACTCTTATGGAATCATAATAGGTGATTGAAGTTGCAAGAAGGCAAGCAAAAGTGAAGGAATCTGATGGGAATCCTGATAACGTGTCAAAATTTGAAGCTGCCGAAGCTAGACTTAAAGAGCTAAAGTCAAGCATGAGTGTATTGGGTAAGGAAGCTGTTGCTACCATGTCAGCTGTGGAAGCTCAACAACAGAGGTTAACACTTCAACGCCTTATAACCATGGTAAACTATGCATTTTTTGATCTATGCCTGTTGTTACTTCATTATTAACGGTTGTATAAAGTTTTTCGTGATAATTAAATTTGAAATGTTGCATTAATTATTTCATCCTGAATTGAAGGTTGAAGCAGAGAAACATCACTATGAAAAAGTTGTTCTTATACTTGATCGACTTGAGGGCGAGGTATCTATTACACCTAGCACTGATTCTAACATGAAAAAGGAAGAACACGCTCGTTATTAGTACGGGTGTTCATTGGGTCGGTTTTCGGGTTATTCGAATATGAAATTCTTGAAATAAAAAAAAAATAATTCGAATTCGGTTCGAATTGTAGTTGCTTTGAATAAACCGAATCATAAACAGAAATAATATGCAAAAACTAAATTAAATATATATATATATATATATATATATATATATATATATATATATATATATATATATATATATATATATATATATATAGGGGAGGGTTATCTTGAGAACGCTAAATATTGTGAGAACCGTGAGAACAAATACAAAAATCAATCAAAATCAAATTTTTTTAATACAAATCTCATTATAATCAAAATACACCATTAATAAATGAATTTTCTTTTCAAATAATCCATCTTTTCTTGCAAAAACACTTTCAAATTAACTTTTTACACATGTGTAAATGAAACAGTTTACACTAAACAGCAAATTTACACATGTGTAAAAACAAATTATTTTCGTATACGTTTGAATTTTTACGCGTAAATTGTGTTTTGGGATTGTATTTTAGTAATAAAGACAAGTGTAAAAAGAAATTTTGAATTTGAATGGTTTTAGATGCCGTTCTCACAGTTCGCACGAAATATAGGTGTTCTCAAAATAACTTTCCCCTATATATATATATATATATATATATATATATATATATATATATATATATATATATATATTTGTAATTCAAATGCAAATACATGGTCAAATTATTTCGGAAATTGCAAATTCGAATTCACAAACCGAATCTGGGGAATGCTAACTAAATTTAAAAATGCATGACAGAATTCAAATTTCGGTTTCTTCTAGTCTGGTTCGACTAATGAACACCCTAGTTACTCAGACGCCAAAAATGACAGATCGGGTGGGTTGACCCGAAATACTTTGTCTACTTTTCATTTTTTTTTTCTAACCAGCTAGTATTTCAAGTATGATAACAAATTAACTATTATACTTCGGTAATAATCTATTTTTGTACCAAAATGGTTTAGGAGGCTTTAGCTATAAAGTACACCGGTTCACAATTTTGACCCTATTTCCTCTTTTAGCTAGATTTTTTACTGTGACTGTTAGACATCATAACCCAAATTGACCCATTTATATGACGGTATCGTCTTTTTAGATGTTGCAAGAACGTCAAAGGATTGACGCTTCTCCGACAGGGGCTGCAGTTTCACCACCTGATGATGAATCCAAGAATAGCGTATCTGCTTCTCAAAGAAATGGTAACTCAGCAGATAATATGGACTACTTCCTTGCGGAGGTATGCAACAACCAATTTCAGGATTCTGTAGTTTAAACAATGACGGCTGGATTTCAGTGTTGTAAATTTTTGAACCGTAGGTCATACATCCATATGAAGCAGAGTCGGATGCTGAGCTGAGTTTAACAGTTGGAGACTACGTCGTTGTTCGAAAGGTCCAAAAAATCTTTCTATGCTAGTTTTGATTTTAATATTAATATGAATAAATTCATTTTTGGAGAGAAACAAAAACTATATCAAATGGTGCAATAACTATTATAAAGACAAAAAAAAGGTACCAATGTCTAAACATGAATTGATTCCTATATGACTTAGGGGTGTTCACGGTCCGGTTTTGACAATTTTTGGCTTGGACCCCTAAATACCGTTCTGTTTGTATTAAAAGGTTCATGATGATAAAGATGGTTCATGTATTTAATAAATATATACATATTTGCATATTCCAAAAAAGGATAAAAAATAAACTAAAGGCTTAACGGCGGTTTCAAGCTCCATCCTGTGGCCAACATTAAACCACCAAAACCAAACCTCATGAATCTCAAACCGGCCAAAAAACCAACTTGCTTTCGTCAGTTTCAACAGTTTAGGAACACCCCATAATTATTAAATAAGGTGTTTTCAGGTTGTCCCAACCCAACTTGTTTTGATATGCTGCCGAAACCATACCATTTTGCCACCTCTCTATACTCGGTTTAAGCATTGAACTGCAAATCTTTATTATCATTCTTAACTTTTATTTTATGGCCAGGTGTCAACCAATGGTTGGGCGGAAGGCGAGTGTGAAGGGAAGGCAGGTTGGTTCCCGTTGGAGTATGTAGAACGCCGTGACCGGATTCTTGGTACTCAGGCAGCTGAAGTTTAGAAGTAGTAGGCTAGTAGCAGTAGCAGTAGCAGTAGCAGCTAACTTATCGTTCATCATTTAGCAGGATTCTAAACATGTGTAATTCTTTTAATCACTTGTATGGTTTTAGTATGGGCTTCTGCATTCACCCTCATCATTTCACTTTAGACTTGGCCTCAAATCTCCATGGGTTATGTCTTTTGCTATTTTGCACGCACCGTTTAGTTTTTAGCTAGCCTTTTAGTGAAAACATAGTCGGTTGCTACAAATTTCATAAGCTAGTCGCGATTTTGGGAAGGAAAATGTTCTTGTTGCATTATTGTCAGGATTTGGTTGTGTATTGCCCCCAAATGGGAAATTGTTAGAAGTGTATAACATGTCCATGTTAGTGTAAGCATCATAATAACATATGCAAGCTAGAGCTAGAGCTAGATAAGTAAAAATTTAGTGATATGTATATCACAAGTTGTGATTTGGGAAACGGACTCGGAAAGCAGTCATGTAGGATTGGGAGGGGGCGTAAACACCACACCCCACCCCCTCCCCCAAAAAGCTTTATGGTGTTTTCTCTTTCTCCCCCTCAGACTCTATTGCTGTTGGTGGGATATACAAGTTATGATGGTTTTTGTTTTCTCTTCTCTTTCTCTTGTTACTGTTAAGAAGGTAAAGGGATAGCCATAACATAGGTTTGGAGATGGGAGAGAAAGAATGACACTCATTGTGACGTGATAGTGAAGGATGAATGGGATGACCATAACTATGTTCCACAGTTTCATGTAAGGGGAGAAGAAAAAGGATTGGGAAGGAAGTGGGGAAAAAAATTGTTTAAGAGTTTTTTAATCTTTCCAATTTGAAATGAATTAGAGAGAAAGAAAGAGGAGGGAGATCCTTTCTTTTAGCTCCCTTAAGTCAATCTCTGGAACACAGCGTAATAAATAGCCTAAGGTGTTGTTTGTTTTTTTTTAAAAGTCTGTGCAGGCTCTTCTGTTTGCGCCGCGCAGACATTGCTATCTGCAAGTTATTTTTATTTTCGAAGACGTTTCATTAAAATATGTCTGCACGAGCTCTTCCTGGCGTCGACTTGGCCCAGCCACTTAAGTGTTACCCATCTTTGACCCAAATCTGTCTCACGCGGTTGGGTAAGGGGTTCTTTGTTTTCGGGTTAGGACTTGGAAGTCAAATATATGTTTAGAAATATAAAGTACATTATGATGAACTTACTATCCACGAACACAATTCGTATTAGTGGATTTATAAACTCAAGATATAAATATTGATTTTGCTTATTTGTGTTAAAAACCTAACCTTTGGAGTTTGGACACATTCTATATATAACATTTCAAATTGCTGTGAACAGTTGTAATCTAGGATTGTTGGGTTTGGGTGGCTACGCCATTGTCATGTGACAGTTGGTTTTGTTTTCCACGTTTCTTTTTATATTAGACTATGTTAGAGACCCGTGAGTACTCATGGTTCATCCAAAAGTAAAATGAAAAAATAGAAAAATAAGAATTGTAATATACAACTTGTTTTGGTTACTAAGGTGCTGTTTGTTTTTTCTGAGGTAAAAGGTCTGCAGTCTACGGACCACATCTGCAGACATCTGCAGGAGAAGAGGTGGACCAAAGGTCTGCAGTCTGTCAGAGAAAGACTGTTTGTTTTTTAACGTCTGTAGCGTAACCCAAAGGCCAAAACCATAACCATAACCATAATCAACCACAAAATCATAAACAAATAAAGTCACCACTATTCCCTCTTTCTTTTGTTCCTCTCTCTCTTTCAAACACACACACCATTCCACCCTATGTTCTTATCTCTCTCTCTAAACGTAGACACCCTCTGTTCTTCTCCCATCTCTCTCCAACCAACACACTTTCCTTTGCTTATTGTGATTATGATTTATTATTATAATAATATAAAAAATAATAATAACTTTCTGATAAAGCAGACCTCTCGTGAACTACTTTCCTTCCATCAAGATAATTAATTTCCTTTGTTTATTGTGATTATTATTTATTATTATAATTATTGTTATTATTTGTTTTAGAAACCAGGAAGGTGATGAGGGCGGAGGAGGGGTGACGGCGGCGAGCTGAGTGGGGAGGAGGGGCGGCGATGGGCTGAAAGGGGAAGAGGGAGGGTGGCGACGGGCTGAGGGAGGAGGAGGGGCGGCGGCAGCGGGCTGTGGGAGGGCGACGACGGGCTGAGGGAGGGAGGGAGGGCGGCGGCGGGCTGAAGGAGGAGGAGAGAGGTGGCAGAGGTGAGGAGGGGAGAGGAGGAAGGAGGAAACTAATGATGAAGAAGAGAAGAAGAGGAGAAGAGGTAGAGAAGATGTGAGAAGACATGGGTGCAAGTCTGCACCAAGAAGAGGCCAGGAAGAGCTTCTGGAGGGAAAGGTCTTCCGAAAAACAAACAGTCTGCGCGCCTCAAACGTCTGCCCGCGTCTGCGCGACGCAGACAGAAGTGGTTAGAAGCACTTATGGGAGAAAAACAAACACCCCCTAAATGTTTGATAATGCAATATGTATGAATTTTGATGTTAAATGCAAAATGTCATCTATTAGTTTAATGTAACGAAATGATTGATATATCGACTAAGTAAAATTTAATTTGACAACAATATAAACAAAGAATGGAATCAAATGAATAACATCACATTTATTATAATGGATTTATTATCAATATGACTATTGAAAGTGATTAAATATAGTTTTCACAAACATTGAAAATAATATTTTAAAAAAATCACTATTTAAACTTTTAAAGCAACATTAGTAAACCTAAAATAAAAAAAAAAACAGAGAAATCAAAATCTTATAAAGTTATTTATAAAGTTTTAAATATTTATTTGTACACAATGTTGTGTTAAAAACATAACCTTTGGACACATTCTATATATAACATTTCAAATTGATGCGAATAGGTGTAATTTAGGATTGTTGGGTTTGGGTGGCTGCGCCATTGTCATGTGACGGTTGGTTTTGTTTTCCACGTTTTTTTTATCTTACATATAATATTTGAAAGCCATTTTGTACACATGGCAATCATTCACCCACCTAGCAATCATCTCTCCTCCCCTTATTAAGCCACATGGCATTATGTGAGATTTTATAAAATGTTTCTTTTTTTTTTTTAAATCAAAAATCACAAAAATCAATAATTAAATGTGGTCAATCAATTATAATTACCTTTCTCTTTCACCTAATTTCCTGATTCACTCCAATGTAAAGAACCCAAATTAATAAGCATGAATCGAATTTTGAATGTTCTCCATCATCGATCATCCATCTCCTTCGTATACTCTCCTTCAAGGTATCTTTTTATTCCATTCTTCTGTAACACAAAGTCGTCTTTCATCTTTGTTTTTGTTTTCGTTTTTTTTCTAATATGATTATTATTAACTTCCGTGGGCGATTGGCGTTATTCTGTTTTGTAAAAACTTTTCCATGTATACATTTTTAAGTGATTCTTATAACACACAGGTACCGAAAGATCTGACCAATTTAGAACATGAATGACAATTAAAGAGGTAAGTGAACATACTCTTTTTTTGATTTAATTTGATTGAAGACTGGATTTTTATTAATATGTTTCGATTTCTTTTAGGATTTGTTTACGAAGAAGTTGACTAGGAAGGAACGCAAAAATGGGTTTGACAGTTTTCATCCTTTTGAAGAGAAAAAAATGGCTATCAGTTCGTCGTCGTGCACATAAGGTGGTTGCGGCGGTGGCAGCCACGGCGGTGGATGCACCGATGAAGATAGAGGACGGTCTGATAAGAAAGAAAGAATGTGTTGGTCTTCGGAATTGCACCGATGGTTTCTCCATGTTCTTCAACAACTTGGTGGTGCTAATGGTATAATTATTAGGGGTATTGGATTTTAATAATCCTAAGTTTTCCTTGTTGGCCGATAATAATCCCTACTTCGAAAATTCCCATTAATAATCCCAAGTTTCAAACTTTTGGCCCCTGGTGAACTTTTTTTAACAGTGGACTAACCCAGTTAGTTCCTGCTGACGTGGATGCTGACTGGGCTTGCTGACTTGTTCAACTTAGATGACTGGACATGCTGACGTGTCATGGGCCCATTATATCTGATCCTTTTTACACTTTATAACTTAATAATATCTAATAATAATCCTAAAAACCTAATATTCAAAAACACGATCAGATTATAAAAACCAAAACAATCGATCATAACCCCAAACCATTTCATCCCCAAAAAATCAAACACCCCAACACCCAAATCATCTAGGGTTTATCCTTCAGACACTACAACCTAATAGGATCGATCAACGACACAATGGCTGAAGATTCAATAATCGTTAAACTTTGGTATGGTGGTACGATTGACATTTCTACTCCTAAACACAGGTATGTGAACGGTCATTCTAAGAGGGTTAAGATAGAAATTGATAAGTTGTCTTTCTTTGAGTTGATGGATTACGTAATGGAAACTAAATGTTATGAAACTAAAGATTTCAACTTGTATTGTACAAATCCTGAAAATGGAGTCTTGAAAAAGTTGGTTAGTGATAGAGATGTAACTGAGTTGGTGATGATGGTTGATCCAAACCAAGTTATTGAAGTATTTGCTCAAGATGGACCAATCATAGGAAGCCCAATTAGAAGCCCAATAGGAAGCCCAGTAATCAGCCCAATAAGGTGGTCAAAATCTACAGTTAAGAGGGTACCAACTGAAACTTCAGCTAAACCTAGTTCAACCCTACTTAAAGCATGTACTATAGTTGAACTGTTTGCAGAAGGTAATGAGTTGTTTGCAGAAGATAAGGAAGTGTTTGCAGAAGGTAAGGTAAGGAAGGCTGATAAGTTAGATATTGAGGTTCAAGCTGATCAGATTAATACTGAAGAGGAGGTGTTAGTTGTACTTCAGATAAAGATAAGGAAGTGTTTGCAGAAGGTAAGGTAAGGAAGGCTGTGATTAGTTGTACTTCAGATAAAGATGAGGAGTGGGAAGCCTCAGTTAAAAACTTACAAAAATCTAGAAAAGAAGATGAGGAGTTAAAAAAGGCATTGTTAGATGAGTGTTTAAACAAATCTGCCAATGATGAAGTGGCTGATACAGGTAAAGATGAGAGTAACTATGAGGATTCTGATGGAGATGTGAAGACTCCTGGTGAGAGTGAAGATGATGACATACTAGGGACCAAACACATAGACATTGTTCCTGTTGTTGATGCAAAAACTGACTGGAAAAAGTTTGATTGGGTAGTTGGAATTAGGTTCCCAACAAGAGAGGCATTCAAGGAAGCAGTTAGACAATATGCTGTTGTTAATGGTAAGAACCTTAAAGTTTCAGTAAGTGATAAAAAAAGAAGTGGTCGTGTAGGTGTTAGTTGTGTGAAAGGGTGTCCTTTCAAACTGTATTGTTCTTTTCACCAAGGGAAGTCTTGTTTTATGTTAAAGAAAGTTACAAACAAGCACAACTGCCAAAGGAACATGTCTAAGAATAGACAGTTAACTGCAAATTTTTTGGCAAATGAGTTCTTGACTGTCTTTAAAGCAAATCCAAACTGGCCTGCTAAAGAGATACAGTTAGCAGTTAAGCAGAAGTTTAAGGTGTTGATATCAAAATGGTTAACTTATAAGGCTAAATGTTGTGCACAAAAGAAGCTTCATGGTTCAATGAGGGATCACTACAGCAAGCTTGGGTCATATTTGGCAGCTTTAAAGGAAGCTAACCCTACTTCAACATTTGACCTGCTAACTGTCCCCCCAGGTTTTGTTAATGCAGATCCAGGTTCAACACTAGAAACTTTTTGTAGACTCTTTGTGTGTTTTGATGGTGTGAAGAAGGGTTTTTTGGCAGGGTGTAGGAAAGTTCTGTGTTTAGATGGATGTTTCCTTAAAACATTCCTAGGAGGTATGTTGTTGGGTGCAATTGGAAGGGATGCAAACAACAAAATGTTCCCAGTGGCATGGGCTGTTGTTGAAGGTGAAACTAATGACTCATGGGAATGGTTTATGGATCTTTTAAGGAAAACATTAGAGGTTAAGGATGGTGGGAAGGGATGGACACTCATTTCTGATCAACAAAAGGTATGTCTTTTACATTACTTTGCAACTGTTATGTCATCTAATACATATGTTTCTTTGAATGTTCCAGGGTTTGTTAAATGCAGTTACATTGGTGTGGCCAGAAGCTGAGCATAGGAATTGTGCTCGACACATCTATGCCAATTGGCATAAGAAGAACAAGGGTGATGACTTGAAGGAGGTTTTCTGGAAAGCTGTAAGGGCTTACAATGAACCTGAATTCAGGCAAGCACTTCAAGAGATGAAAGACTTATCATCCTCTGCACATGAAGAATTCCTTAAACAAAACCCAAGATGCTTTTCAAGGTATGTCTTTTACATTACTTTGCAACTGTTGTGTTTATGTATGTCATCTAATACATATGCTTCTTTGAATATTCAAGGTGCTTTCTAAAAAATCACACTACATGTGATGTCATAGTCAACAATATGGCAGAAACCTTTAATGGTTACATTGTTCAATCAAGATCTAAGCACATCATTAATATGTTAGAGGACATCAGGGTATCAGTTATGACTAGGCTCACTACATTGAAACAAGAAATGGCTAATGAGGATGTCACTGTGTGTCCTAAAATACAAGAGAAGCTTGACCTAGAGAAATCATGGGCCTATCATTGTGAGGTTTTTCCATCATCATTGAATGTGTTCCAAGTGAGAGATTATGATGATGTTTCTGTAGACCTGATGAAGAGAACTTGCAGCTGTAAGAAGTGGGATTTGACAGGAATACCTTGTAAGCATGTGTGTGCTGTAGCAGGTTTTTTAAACAAGAATGTTGAGCAGTATGTTGCTGACTGTTATCATAAGGACACATTCATGAAGACCTATGAGTACACCATTCCACCCTTGCCTAGTGAGAAATACTGGCCAGTTGTTGATTTTCCCCTGGACCCTCCTCCCATCAAAAGTCAACCAGGCAGACCAAAGAAGAACAGGAAAAGGGATCCACATGAAAATCCTAAGAAAAAAGGGAAGTTGACTAAGCATGGTTCCAAGATGAGTTGCAGTAACTGTGATGGAAAGGGACATAACAAGAGAAGTTGCAAGGAAAAGGGTAAAAGACCACTTGAAGGTCAGCAAAAGAATCCAAGGGGAAGGCCAAAGAAGCCAAGAGTGCAAGCTAGTCAATCAACAATTGGAAGTCAGCAAGCTAGTCAGAATCCAAGTCAAGTTACCCAACAGGCCAGTCAAGGTAGTCAGAATCCAAGTCAGCAAAAGAAGTCAAAGAAAAAGCCACTTTCAAAGTCAAAGCTAAAGAGGATGGCTAAATGATTCTGTTTTATGTTTATGATGTTTTGATGTTTTTAAACTCTATGTATTTTGCTACTTTGGTCACTTATGTTTATGTCTAGTATGTTTATGTTGGTTTAAGTCTGTTATGTTGGTTTAAGGGTCATGTATTTTGGTACATTAATGGAAGTAATGGTTTCATGGCCTGTTTATGTTCAGCTTTTTGTTGCATCTTATGATAACTGGGGTATTGACCCATTTGCAGGTTTGGGGTATTGACCCATTTGCAGGTTTGGGGTATGGGCAGTTTTGCAGGTTATGATTAGGGGTATTGACCCATTTGCAGGTTATGATTAGGGGTATTGACCCATTTGCAGGTTTGGGGTATTGACCCATTTTGCAGGTTTTGGGTATTCACAGTTATGCAGCTTATGATTTAGGGTATTGACCCATTTGGTCTAAACACACACTGCACATATTCATAGACTAACAACATTCACCAAAATTTGATATGCACAACACAACACATTTATCATTGAAAGCAACTACTAAACCATTAAATAGAGGTTTACATTACATAAAGTCAAACAAGTACAAAGGTCAACCATATTGCCAAGACAACAACTACAAACCCTAATACATTTTCCCTACTTAACACATTCTTCTTAATTGACAACTTCTCTTTCAATCTTGTATTCTCCTCTTGCAAAATTTTGTTTTGTAACACCAAATTTTCCATTTTCAACTCTTGATAACTGGTTAGGGTATCTCCATCATATTCTGATCTTAGCACTTTGTCTAGGTCAGCCTTCCACATAAAGAACTTGCAATCACTCCTCTATAATAAACAATAAAGAAAAAAAATCAGAATTTGTAAGAGGAATGAATTAGATGTTCAAGGTATAATAACTTACCGGCCATAGAGGGCATCCATAAAACTTCTGCCCAAATCGTGAGTTGTTACGACCTACAATTCGAAGGATTGCAACATTGTCGTGGTTGCAATAGACATTTCCATCCAAATCAAGTTTAAAAATTTTAGGGTTCTTGTCCGGGTTACGTGAAGAAGACGACGATGAGCTCATTATGTGATTTAGGGGTTTGATTTTGATGTTAGGGTTTAGAGTTGATGATGATCTGTTAGGGTTCTTGGGTGTTTGGAATTGGGGGTGATGAAGTTTTTGTTTTGATCGTGATGTTAGGGTTTTTATTAAGTTATAAAGTCAGATATAATGGGCCCATGACACGTCAGCATGTCCAGTCATCTAAGTTGAACACGTCAGCAAGCCCAGTCAGCATCCACGTCAGCAGGAACTAACTAGGTTAGTCCACTGTTAAAAAAAGTTCACCAGGGGCCAAAAGTTTGAAACTTGGGATTATTAATGGGAATTTTCGAAGTAGGGATTATTATCGGCCAACAAGGAAAACTTGGGATTATTAAAATCCAATACCCCTAATTATTATTATCTTTTTCCTAATATTCATTGTTAATTGACTTGATTATTAAGTTAAATATATTAACGTAAAATTTTTAAGGTTGTGCTAAACGAATCTCACCCGATGATTTTTTTTACGAATGTATAAGCATACGGTTTCTTTGTTTAAATTATATATGTACTTACAAATCATATTGAAATATCGTATTTTACAGAATGTATAAGCATATATACGGTTTCTGTCTTGAAATTATATATGTAATTAAACAATCATATTGAAATTAGTAACATATTTTCTTTGCAGTTGCTACACCAAAACAAATTAGGGAATTAATGAAGGTCAATGGACATTCGATTTTCGTTGTGAATATTGTTTCAATTTTGGTTTGATTTTTTTATGAAGAGAGTCCACAAGGGAAAAGGCATTTATGATTCAAAACTATCCTAATTATCAAACTAGCTGGAGTAAACTGTCATTTTCGTCCCTGAGGTTTGGCACTTTTTGCCAGTTTCATCCAAAAGTTTATTTTTTCTCAACTGGATCCAAAGGTTTTCAAACTCTTGCTGGTTTCGTCCAACTCGTTAACTCCATCCATTTTTTCTGTTAACTTCTTGTAAAAAGACTAAAATACCCTTATATTTTATATGTTTAATAAATAAAATCTTTATTTAACTCTCTCTCTCCTAACTTCTACCCCTCTCTCTCTCTCTCTTTACTCTCTCTCCTCTACCTCTCTCTGTCTCTTCTTCAACCCACCACAGTCGTCATCTTCTTCAAGTCTTCAACCCACCACCATCATCACACGACCATCACCTTCATCATCTTTTTCAACACACCATCACCATCAGCTTCAACAACAAACCTGACCCGGACTCTCTCTCTCTCTCTCTCTCTTTAAACCCTACCAAAAAACTCTACAATTCTCCACCGCCGCCACCACCACCACCACCTCCTTCCCACCACCACCACCTGACCTTAACCTCGTCAAAAAACCCTCTCCATCCTAAAACGCCACCACATATCCCACCTAACCCATCTCTCCACCCACTTCACACCCCAATCAGCCTCCTATCTCCTCCACCACACCCAATTCAACAAACCCTTATCCCTCTCCTTCATCACTTGGGCTCGAACCCACCCTTATCCCTCATTTGTTTCTTACAACCATCACCTCTCCCCTTCACTTCTA
This sequence comes from Ambrosia trifida, assembly GCA_028751855.1. Classification (NCBI taxonomy): domain Eukaryota; kingdom Viridiplantae; phylum Streptophyta; class Magnoliopsida; order Asterales; family Asteraceae; genus Ambrosia; species Ambrosia trifida. The sequence goes on from CM054126.1 coordinate 93,341,337, forward strand.
AAACAACTATATAAAGAGAGAAACTTAGAACCATTCTGATTGAAAGAGAGAAAGAGGAATTGAGGAGAAAGAATTACCAAAGGAAGAGGATCGGCTCTGGTCTCTGACCAGCCGATGTTGAAGGTTCAGGCGGTGCAGAGGTGTACGACAGCGACGGCGACGGCGACGACGGTCTAAGGTCTGATTAGGGTTTCTGCTCTAATATCTCCCCATCTTCATCCATTCCTCTGTTTTCAACAAACTCATGGCGATTACAGAGCACAGGGACATTGAGAAAGGAGACAACAAGGGTCTTGAGGATTTGGTTGACCCACTTCTTGATGAGAAACCCAGTTCAAAAAACGTGGATGATTGTCAAGAAAGTGAACAGAATGGGTCAATTTTGATGGTTTTGTTAAGCATTGCTATTGCTGTTTGTGGGTCTCTTGAGTTTGGATCGTGTGTAAGTCAATGTGTTGGATTATTATTATTAATTGGTTTGTTGGTTTGTCTGATTTTGTATGTGTTTTGTAGGTGGGATATTCGGCTCCTGTTCAGACTGATATCAACATTGATTTGAATTTATCTGTTGCAGAGGTTGTTTGGTTTATTATTATTATTATTATTATTATTCTTATTATTATTATATAATATTTGAATTGACAACTTTGCCCCTCTGTTAACTGAGATTGACTAACAGAGTTAGGCACTTGGACGAAACCAGCAAGAATTTGAAAACCTTTGGATCCAGTTGAGAAAAAATAAACTTTTGGATGAAACTGGCAAAAAGTGCCAAACCTCAGGGACGAAAATGGCAGTTTACTCAACTAGCTGAATTATTGTAGAAACACATTGTGTTTTTTTCTCTCATCATATTCACTGTTTTTGTATGATTTAATCTAATTATGGTTTTCAATATTATGTTATGCAGAAATAAGATTGTGAAATGGTTGGATAATAGGTTTTGATCTTCAATATCGGTTGATTAGACATGGATAGTGTTTGCGGGTTTGGATTGGTCTGATTTGTGATTATTGTCATTAGTTGAGTTACCAAGTTTGTTGCCACATTTGGTGTAATAGATTTATTATTAAAATTTACTATATTTGAATTTTAAAAATCACGAGGTCAACTTAATTGATTAACAGTAATAATTAATAATCAGTTTTTTTTTTGTATTATGAATAAATGAGAATGAGAAAGGAAACTAACGTAAATTCGGAACTCATTAAATTTCCTTATTACATTCAAATTACCCACTTCCTAAATTTAGTGTAATTTATATTGGTAATAAGTTAAATTTCGAATTTTGAATTTCAAAATTCAAATTAAATTTCAAAATATTTAAATTCGAATTATACAAAATTTCAAATTTTGAGTTTTGGTTAATAATGGTAAGAAATTACACATACTAATTATCCTTTTAATTACACATTTAAAAAGATTCAAAGTCTCTACATAAGTAGTGTCAACTCTCCAATTAATACATTAATTGATCCTATTAAATGTGCTATATTATTCTAATATTAGTTTAGCTTATATTGGTAATCAATTAAATATCGAATTTTGAATTTCAAATTAAAGTTCGAAATGTTTAAATTCAAATTTGACAAAATTTAAAATTTTGAATTTTGGTTAATAATTTTAAGAAATTATATATACTAATTATCCTTTTACTTACATAATTAATATGATTTAAAGTCCTTACATAAGTTGTGTCAACTCTTATTAATACATCAATTAATCCTATTAATTGTTCTATATTATCCTAATATTAGTTTAGCTTATATTGGTAATCAATTAATTAACGAATTATCAATTTCAAATTTCAAATTTTGTTTAATAATGGTAAGAAATTACACATACTAATTATCCTTTTAATTACACATTTTGAATTTAAAAAAATAAAATTTTAAATTAAAGTTAATAATGGTAACCATTACACCTATTTATTATCTTTAAATTATGATTTCCTAATATATTTATAATATAACAATTAATAATTTTGGTTGTAACTTTCTCAAATTAATTACAAGTAAAAATTAAAATTTTAAATACTAGAATTTGAAATTATAGATTTCCGTTAAACTTTAAAAATATTTGAATACTAAATGTTTTATTTAAATATTTAATCTAAAAAAATTGAATTTAATATTTATGGTAACATTAAGATTTAGATTTAATTAACACATTTAAAATATTTAATTCAAATTTTGAATGATTTGAATCTTTCAAATTTTGATTACTAGAATTTGAATTGATAGATTTTAATTAAAATTTATAAATATTTAAATTCTTCTATCTATTCAAATCTTCTATCTATACACTTAATAAACAAAAGCAATGTGGGACACATGGCACTCCCACATTGCACCCTCATTCTTCTCTCCTCCCACATTGTGCCACATGGCAATATGTGAGAATTTTTAAAATTTTTGTTTTTTAATCCAATATTGAATTAAATGGGTTTAATTTGGTCAAGGCTGGTCAATTAATAACTTTCTTAAACTGTAAATCTATCTCAATCATTCATCATATTGTTAACCCTAAATCAAAACCTCTCATCTCCATCATCGATCATCATTACCAGAGAATACTCCGTCATCGATCATCCATCTCCTTCTTATCCTCTCCTTCAAGGTATCTCTCTTCTATTCTTCTTTAACACAGAGGTCGATCAATCATATCTGTTTTTGTTTTCGTTTTTTTTTCTGATATGATTATTAGTTAATTTCGTGGGCGATTAGTGTTTATCTCATTTTGTTTTAATTGATTTTAATGGTTTTTGTTTCAAATCTTGATTAATTGTGTATTGTTTGCGTCTAATAATTTTTCAGTTTTCGGCGATTAGGGTTCATGTTTTCTTTATTTGTTTTTAATTGATTTTTATCAGTTATGTTTCAATGCATGATTTAGGGTTTAGAATTGTTTACTAATAATTTTTCTGATTTATGGTTCATGGTTTTCTTAGTTTTTTCAAACTGAGATTAATAGTTTTGGTTTCAATTTTTATGTATTGTGGATTCATTGATTAGTTTGAAATCTGTATTTTATCTGTTGTGGATTCATTGATTAGGTTCAATTTTGAGCATGTATTGATATATTATATATAGTTTTTGGGATGGTCATATTGTATATAATAACAACAAGCAGGTATGGATTGGCTTGAAACTTGAATAACTCAGTGAATATATACAACCTTTAGCTATATTTTAGACATTTAAAATTCAAAAACATTTGAGTAATGTAAAGATTGTCATGGAGCAAATGAGTGGTCGCTCATAGTTGCAGAATACTTTTCCTTGGATATCTTATTATTTAATTGAGATATGTAAGGTATAGTGATATTTTGTATATTTGTGAGCTACACTATAAATTGACCTGCAGATTCATTCATATAGCTTGATGCGATCCAAACCATGTAAAATGTTACCTCTAACGCATCCAAGAAGGTTGTAATTTTCGGCCCTTATGTTCGATACTTGAAGCCAAATCAATGAAGCCGAAATCATATCAGGTGGAAACATTGGTACAAAAAGTCTTATTCATAGAATAAATATGATACTATCTGATAACAAGATTACAGTGAAGTTCCAAAAACGTCAATTCCCAATATCCGTATGTTTCGCAATGACCACCAATAAAAGCCAAGGATAGTCTCTATCAAAGGTTGGATTGTATTTAAGAGACCCCGTATTCTCACATGGCCAACTTTATGTTGCATTGTCAAGAGTTAAAAGCAGGGGAGTGGTGAAATTACTTATACTAGATGGTGATGGGAATGTCGAGATTAAAACAAAAAATGTGGTGTATAAGGAAATATTTAGTGATATTTGAATAAAATGTGTATTCCTTGCTTTTAAATTTTAATAAAACATTTCTACTATATTTTTTTTATACGTTTTACCGCTCAAAATAATTGTAATGTTTGGAACCGCGTGTCAACGTGGGCAAAAGTCTGATATTAAATAATTTTGGTTGAGTACAAGAAAGATCTATATCCCAGTTGATAATCGACTGGCATTCTCCACTACCCAGCAGTGTCTTGGGCTAAAGAATCTTGGGCAAATCCCCTCAAATGTATTTTTTCCATGTTTGTTAATTTTTCCTCTCTAGCTTTCTTTCCTTAATTTTCTATTTTTGTTATTTAGTGTTTTCTTTCCATATATGTGTAGGTTTTTTTTTACGTTACAACTTACAACTCTATTGTATTAACATTAAACTCGAACTATGAAATCGTGACAAAACGATGGTCGAATACTAGTTTAAAACATTATAACCTGATACCTGATGGCATCAACCTAACCCGTTTATCTAGATGGTTCCAACGAGCTAATGTGTGTATAACTAATCAGCAAATTGTAATAAAGATGCAAACGACTTGGCAGACCAACTTATACCTTGTATATTTTAAATTCTATTTTTAAATAAGTTAGGCGGGGGTGTGGGGAGCGGCATAGGCATGTCGACGGCCAGCCTGGGACGACTACACCGCCCCAGGCTCGTCTTGGGTGCGTCGTCGTCCCCAAAGTCCCTTTATTGCCGATGGAGACGGGGTTGTGGAATAAAAACTATGACTGTTGAACAATGTGTAATGGTCAACTTTTAATTAAAAAAAAACAAAAATTTCCATTATAAATTAAACCTTCACAACTCATTTTTTTAACACCTAACTTTCACACTCTCTTAAATACTAGTCAAAGTGCCCGCGCGTTGCTGCGGGTGTTCGTCTTGTTTGAGAAATACATATATTGAACTTTATTTGCGTAAACAGTTCTTTTTTATTTTTTTTTATTTTGATATAGTCCGACGATTGAATAAGAGTGAGAAAGTGGTTGTTCATATGAAGGCGCCTCTCTTTTACATATAGTTTGTTTAATAAACATGTTGTGTTTGGTTCCCTTCACAAATTGATTTATGATTCATGCCTTCAAGTTTCGTGCAATGTAAACCCAACACAACATATAATTCATAATAGTTCAACCATAAGATTAATTAATATTCAATCAATTTCATTTGATTCAAATTGAACTTAAAATATCTTTCTTTCGTTGTTTTGTATTTTCACAATCATTTATAAATGACATGATATTAACCATCATATCTGAACATTCTTTTTTACTTAACTAAATTATTTTAGCTCGTTTTCTTATCATTTAGTACCCAAACACCTACTAAACAGATGTACACTAATTAATAACTATATATCTTTCTTATTATCATAGATCTGATTACTCACGGAGCTCTCTAAAAAGAGGATTGAAAATGAAGGTAGTTTTTACATATATATTTGAAAAATAACATTATTATTATTATTATTATTATTATTATACATGATTGCATGACTATCTTTGTTTCACATACTTGACCATAAACGACTAGTAATACAACTAGTTCCAAAGTATATTATGTGCACACAAATTATATATTATTTGACTTACATAAGACTTGTACAAAGACCCTCCATGACATCTAATTACCACATGTAACAATGAGGTTATACAAGATAAGTTAAAAAAAGTATTATGTATGTATACATACATATACCTGATGGCATACACACATATATATGAGCATGTGATTTACTAGGTTTAAACTCTTACAAACATGAACCATCACCTCAATCACTTAGATTCCATCTTAATTGGTATAACACTTTATCACTTAACCTTTGACTTTCCAAATATACATAGTCTATACATACATATGTATATATACGAAACACATGCACATGTGTGTGTAGTGTTTGGATTATGCTCTCATGCACAAGTCCCATCTTTCCATCCCTAGACTTTATACCAAATTGGAAACTTAACTTTTAACTCCATGGATCTATGTCACTTCAACTCCCAAAACCATCATAAACTCCTTATAAAAATCAACCCATATGCAAGAGATCTTGTTGATTTGAACAACACACAATCTTTTCATACACACACATCTATATGACATGTAAACATCCACACATGCTCATCTTTCTTAGACCTTTCACCAATTTAGAAACCAAGTGTCACACCCCGATTTTTCCATCGGTTGCGAACGTTTGGCACCTTTACTACGCAGCAGAATATTTTAACTAAGACTTCTACTTGTTTCGAACGCCTTTTTCTAAGCCTTCTAGGGTCTCCAATCCCAAGACATTACTTATTTCCAACCATGTTGTTGCCAATATCTAAACCTGAAAGACATGCTTAAAAAGAAATTATTTCCGAGCTATTGGAAGCTGTTAGTTCATATGTATTTGGCAAGTTTGGGTGGCAAAAAAAGTGGACAGGATCAGATGGGAGTGAAGTATGCTTCTGGAATAGCGGCGTTGATTGAGGGATGGGATTTTAATTACTCAAAATGCATTTTTTAAGATATGTTGGTAAATGTGAAGACCCTCAACAAGAAGCATTTCTATAAGTTCCCAAGATTTGTGCAGATGATTCTGGAGTCCAAGTATCCAAATCTTGAGAGGACAGTTGAAACATATGACAAAAAGTGCATGGCTTCTCAAGTCTTTGGATTAATAAGACAGGTTCGTAAAGACCCAAGGCAGATTTTTGAAGGAAAATTTTCACTGGTTAAGTTTGGAAAGTTTAGTGAGATTGTTGAAGAAGCTTCAGCCACTCCATCTGCACTTGTGGCTAAAGAACATGATGTTCAGATTATTGAGCCTTCACCTACTGAACAACGTTCACCCCCTGAGAATGTGGATTTGACCGAGGTTGAGAGTGAAGATGAGGAAGTGGTACAAAAGGATGCAAGAGCTGCAGGTGATGATGAGGAACAGTTCGAAAATTTTAATTTTGATGACTTGAATGACGAGGAGATTGATGATTTTAATATTGAAAATGCTGAAGTAAAATCGGTGTCTGAAGCAGAGAAAGGACTAGTTGAAGAAGAGATCATGACCGAAGCTTCCAACATCGCTATTCCTCAAGCAGATTTTCTTACGAATATTTTGAATTCTATCCGTGAAGCTGAACAAAGGATTCCTCCATCCGATGTTACAGTTGAGACATCTGTTAATGCTGAAGCACCTGAAGACCCTAATTCTGATTTGAGACCGAGAAAGAGAAGCAAAAGAGATCCCAGGTTGACTGTTACTACTGGTATTGTTTCTGATGTTTCAATTCCTGTTGCTGAAACTACTTCTACTGCTGCTGATGTTATCATGACTGATGCTGGTGTTTCTACCGACCTTCCTGTTGGTATTATTAGTTCCACTGCAGTACCTGCTACTGCAACTGAATCGTTTTCTCAGTTCATGAGCAAGGCACCAATCACATGAAGAATAAATGAAGAAGTTGGATTTTCCGGTGCATCTGGTTCGAGCAAGGTTTTGTTTGATGAAGAAGCTTTTCAAAGAGCTCATTTGGCTGACAAGGAAAGAGGAAAACATGTGGACGTTGAATTCTTAACGACTGAAGAGAGAGAGGCAAGTAAGGAAGGGATTGATAGTGATGAAGACATTTTTGCTGAAGTGGATGTTCATAGACTACAGACACAAGTCTTGAAGTTGGAGACAGAGAATGTGTGGCTTACCGCTCAGGTACAGAGTTTGATGGAGACTGTCACTGAGAAGAATTAAAAGATTACTGAGTTGGAGTCGGGCTTAGGCGATGTTTCAGCTAGATTGCTTAACTTGACACAGAAGTTGGAAAATAAGTTTGGAAAAGAGTTTTCAGAGACGTCATCATTTGTGGAGAAAGTTATGACTCCTGCTGAGCGTGAAAGATCACAAAAGGAGCATGAAGAGCATATGAAGAAGTACTATGAAGATCAAGTTCCTCGTGTGAGAGATCGTCGTCCTGGGAGTACATATGTTCTTAAGAATACAGCTGAACCGTCTCTTGATCCTATGGAAGAGCATCCTGAAAGATTTGTGACAACTACTATTGATCGGTTTGATACTTATGGAAATCGAACATGGATAGATTGCTGGAGATACAATGACGACAAAGGAGTACTCGTTGTTCATAGAGGAAATGGAGCAGTTGAATACTATGCTTCTACCTCTGCTTTCAACTCTTGGACCAAGATTGATCTGGCAGAACTTGCAAGAGCTCCTTTCATAAATCAGAGAAGAAATCCTCGAAATAGGATTGGAAGCACGTTTCATAAGAAGATTCATGAGCAAGCAAAGGTGAATTTTAGAGATATGAAGACTGCAAGTTCATTACTGGTGGAGTATAAAAGTGTGTTGACTTCAGATGGAAAGCCATTCAAGACAGTTCAGTGGCCACTTACTGACAAGATGAAGACCATACCTTTGACTAAGCCAATGGATAGAGGATGTTTGAAAGATATGAGGTTCTGGGTTTATGGTCCTACTTCTCGATCTGCGGTGATTATTTGTGATAGTGATGAACTGAGAGTGTTTGATGCTAAAGATCCGATGAGTCTGCATTATGAAGATATTCAAGTTCTAGTGAAACATCAGATTCAGTGTGATCCCACGTATGAAGCTTGTGCTAAATCGTTCACTGGTGCAGTGGCTCGGATAGCAAGACTGGGATTAGAGGCAGATCGCCGAGGAAGAGTGGAAACTGAATTGTTCGGTCCATATGTTGGACAGTCAGCTGAAGAATGGAAGAAGGCTTTCGAGAAAAAGAAGAAGAGCTCCAAGAAGCGCAGCAAGAAGCAGCTATAACTTACCAAGCCAATACAAACCTAGGGGGATATTGTTGGGCTAGATTTAGAGGTTTGCGTTTGTCTTGGGTTATGTAGTATTGGGTTCGGCCTAAGTGGCCCATGTAGGGTAACCGCCTATATTTACTATAAATAAGGGTTTCATGGTTTGTTTTGGGGTTGCTTGTCTTTTGTTTAGTTAATACTCTCGTGTACCAGACGGCTCTAAGAAGTCGTGTGCACATTATCAATCAAATTGTTTATTTTCATGTTTCTTCTTTGTTCTTTTCATACAATCATTGTTTCCGCCTTTGGTTGTGTGCGTGTTTGATACCCGGTAGGAAGGATCTTGGACATACAACTCACTTTGCCATATATTTACCTCCCCATAAAGATAAATATACCCAACTTTCGTTGATCGAACATACATATAAAAAGTCTCTTTTAAATTCTTACAGGGTATTCCTTAACCTTCGACTCGACTCACTTTGCCATATATTTACCTCCCCATAAAGATAAATATATCCAAGTTTTGTCGATTGAACCTTTAACCCAAAAGGAGACTTTCACAATAATTTTGAAAAACTTTCTCATAATACTGTCGATCGAACCTTTCACCGCAAGGTGCCGTATTAATTTCCAACGATTCGATTCAACTGAAGTGTCGATTTCAAAAAAACTCATCGAAGAAATATCAAAAGATTCATTGCCCACAACGGCCTAACACATCAGAACTAAAATGCTAGCATTACGAATAACGTAATGATAACAAATCATTAACGAAACCATCGTTCGATGTGAAGCCCTACCACGGGACCTTCACAAATTCAAAGAATTCAAACATACAACAGTTGACACGTGTACAAAAATTACGTGTCTAATTCTATGAAAAGATAATGCATCAACAAAAAAAAATGGATTCCATTAAAACGATTTGTCGAAAGCCACAAACAAGGAACGAGAAACGTAAACCATACACGAAAGATATAACCAGGTTCTTCAACATAAACCTTAGAAGCTCCAGAAACGAGATCATCAAGATCTTGGAATGGTTTAAGAAAACCGAAGTCACCATGATACGAACAGGGGAGAATCGGCGATCACGTCCGTTGCTTGACACGAGTGCGCGTCCTCGCCACGTCCAAGCTAGCGTCGAAATCCATTGGCAATACGTATTATTATCGAGGCATAGCTGTATACTTTACATATACTTACACACAGTATATACTCAAATAAATTGTTCCTCATAACTAAGAAACAATGACTCAGCTAAACTCTATGTGAATAAACACTTCGCTATACATAGCGATGACTCGACGGTCACTAGTGAGATATACTTAGCTACTTCGTGCATTCTTACCATTCTATATATACATATAGCATATAATCACTTACTATTCACATAAGGAAATGTTTCTTGCGCCGAAGAAACATAAGCTGAGCTAGCGTAGTTTCATAATAATAGTCTTTCAACTTATTTGGCAACAGTTGGAATTTCAATTCCTAGGCGTTCGTACTAAATTTCCAATCTTAGCACTTTCGGTCCCTAATTAAAACTCAGGTTAAAGCCTAGGTATCTCCACAGACTCCTAATTCGCTAAAACCCATAGCTCTGATACCAAACTGTCACACCCCGATTTTCCCATCGGTTGTGAATGTTTGGCACCTTTACTACACGGCGGAATATTTTAACTAAGACTTCTACTTGTTTCGAACGCCTTTTTCTAAGCCTTCTAAGGTCTCCAATCCCAAGACATTGCTTATTTCCAACTATGTCGTTGCCAATATCTAGACCTGAAAGACATGCTTAAAAAGTCAGCATAAAGCCGGTGAGTTCATGGTTTTATGTTTATCGTTCACAACCCATTTTTCTTTCAAAACACTTGAGAAAATATTTGCAAACATTAATGAGAGTTTATTTTCCTTACGCAAAACAATATTTAGGAAAATACATATAAAAATCCCATTTCAATCCATATCGGTTATTCCTTTCTTAACCTTCAACTCGACTCACTTTGCCATATATTTACCTCCCCATAAAGATAAATATACCCAAGTTTCGTCGATCGAACATACATATAAAAAGTCTCTTTTAAATTCTTACAGGTTATTCCTTAACCTTCGACTCAACTCACTTTGCCATATATTTACCTCCCCATAAAGATAAATATATCCAAGTTTTGCCGATCGAACCTTTAACCCAAAAGGAGACTTCCACAATAACTTTTGAAAAACTTTCCCATAAAGATAAATATATCCAAGTTTTGCCGATCGAACCTTTAACCCAAAAGGAAACTTCCACAATAAGTTTTGAAAAACTTTCTCATATTACTGTGAAAACCATTTTTCCCCCGGAGTTACCCACCGGGCAATCACGTACGCCGAAAGTAGAAATGATCAAATAAAATAACCATTATTTGAAAAGTTAGTACGCGTAACAAGCATAAGAAATGTGTTACATAAACTTAGGGTTGCAAATCCTAATATCGATGGCGTCCCCATGAGCCCGTAACCAAAACCAGACTACTTACTTTTGCCCCGCACGTTGTTATAGTGGTAACAACAAGTTATAGAATATCGTAACACCCCTTGGTCCATCCGAGTTGACGCTAATCAACCGGGGTGGGTCCCCGTCAAGGACCGATAGTACTATCCTCATATTCTACGGCTACATCACTTTGTATTAATGGTTACAGTTAACTGCGGAGACTGCACGTCCCACTAGACTTTTCCGTTACCCATGTGCCCATCTTATGTACCATTTCAAGTTTTCACAGTTACCGCACATTTTAATACTCATAACTTTCATTTCCCTTTTTACCCACGTACGATTTTATAAAAGCATTGTAACTTCGCAAGTTTTTTTGTAAACTTTGTTATGCTTTAAAATAAACAGGCTTTCTTAAAACAAGCATGTCTTCCCCCCGAAAACATTTACAAAACAGTAAAAAGTAGGGTCATGAACTCACCTTAATTTCCTTGCTTAGCTAGCAACCAAAGCCCGAAGCTTTGACCGACTTCCTCGTGCCCTATTACCAACAAAGGACACCTTAAAAGTCTATCACATATAAGCCTAGCCTATTATCCAGCTAAAAGATAGTTTATCTAACTATCTAGACTTGTGTGTACTAAATCGAGTCTTAATGTACTTTAACTCGACGAACCAATCGTGACTTATCTTACTTACGCGTTAACACACGACATAGTACCCAAGTAGCGCACTTTTTCTATTCGCGTATAACCCACGTTGGACTAATACTACGAAACGTATAACTTATCCTGAGCCGTAGCTTGTCTCGTTAGTCGGATAAATGCATTTGTCTTGTACGTTTATTTTTAGAAAAGTATACTTTGCAAAATACAATTATTATTGTTATTAATTTCCAATTAATAACAAGTGTTACACTATTTCCCCAAATCCGAGTATGTCAAGGATTTCAAGACTTTGCTTTTTATAAAACGATTCCCAAATAAAATCGAACGTTCATACGTTTTTGAATCCGAACAATAAACATTATTTAGTTACCGAAACCTTTCGAAAACTCGTCATACTTGACGTTTGGCAAAACTATACATCTTTATTTTGAAAATATTGTCAGAGATTCACTTGTTATTGTTACAAATAAGCTTTGTCAAAAACGCCGCTATTTTGCCTAACTACACTTATCATGACACTTGGAAAATTATTTATAGAACATACACAACGATATTAGTTTCATTGTGCTTCGGATTTTATAAAATTTCGACAAAAATTTCTCTGTTTTTGCATAAACCAGACAACACAAGTCGTCTTCAATTTTCCCAAAACAATTTCCAAACACAAGACGAGCATATTTATCCACATCTTTCCAACCCAACAAGACTTATACGTTTTGACACTTATAAAATTACACATATTTATATAATTGTATATATATATACACGCATATAGTCCAACAAATTAGTCCGATTTTAATATTATAAGTCACGTTTTTATACCATTACCAATTCTTTCAATTTATACTTTCCGTTTATTATTTATCGGTTCGTTCACGAGCGTACTCCGATCATTATTTATATATTTTAGAAATGTATATATAAATAATAATAAAACAAAATAGCGAGCTAGTTATACCGAAATAATTGACTGAAGTTCACGGAGTTGACCAGATCTAACAATTGACCGATCCCCGATCCCGAGCCAAACCAGATCTGACCCGAACTGGACCTGAATTGACCGGATCTGAATCGAGCACATCTGAACCGAACCGAACCGAACAAAACAATACTTGACTCGAAACAAATTCACCAGACCCGGACTTAACCTGGACCAGACCTGAACCAAGACGTGAACATGAAACTTTGACCCGAGCTCAAGACTCGAACCAGCTCCAAAACCGGCCCCACGCCATAATCGGACCACCATCTGAGTCACAATAACCAAGCCAGTACCTGACCCATTGGGCCATCCAAGCCACAACGTGGCCACCCTGGTGGTAACCACCATCGTGCCATCCAAACTGAACCCGGTCACCACCGTGGCCAACAACCACAACCCCCATTCGAGCAAACCACCGCTGTGAGACTCCAGCCACACGACCCCGTCACCATCAGCCAGAACCGTAGCATATCTAACCCAAAACTGAGCCCAAAACCTTTCGGACTCGACCCTTGAAACCAGCACTGCAAACCACCATGATACCACCTCCATTTTCGTCTTGAACCTGCCGGATGTGGAACAACCACAACCATAGTCAACCAGACCACCCCGTCACCACTTGAACCTGCAATTATGTCACCTTCACAGCATGTTTCTGGTGCTGAGGGCTTCATGCCGCCACCACCAAGGATGGTGGTGGTCGGCCGGCATTAAACCGAAGGGAGACATGAGATAGAGAGGTGAGAGAGTAGAGAGAGAAAGTTGTCTAGGGTTTTTAGAGAGATGGAGGAGGTGTAGCGGCTGACCAAATGAAGAAGGTGGAGAGGATGTGAGCTTTTATAGGTAGGGTTTGTTGGTAGGTGAGGTATATCGCGTATCGAACCCATATAAACGTAAAACGTCCCGGTTTATATTTACGCTCGATAACTAATTATAAAATTTAGTCGGTTTTGTTCGAAATCCAAAATATAGCTAGACCGAGCAAAAAAAAATTTAATTTCGGCATCCAGCGCGTTCTTTCAGAGCACACGTTAAAACCGCGTTAACTCAACCGGTTTTTGTTTCCTTCATTTAAACGATCCGATAGCTTTCGAAATTTAATAAATAACATTATTTAATATAAATAATTATCCGAAAGTATGAATGCGGTTAAAACCACGCATTTTGATGTCTGGTTCCCATGTCGGTTACTTCCCGCGTTTTCCCAAAACGCTGCGTTTTAGTCCTTTTTTTTCAAGCCGATTCCACACCCGATCGCTTCAACAGCAAACACGTGTCTATTTACATGTAATAAATTTAGGCCAGTCCAGTTGACGAATTTTCACTGACGTCAGTTTGTAGCGTTAAAACGCACAAGTCTTTCTTTAAAGCATCAAGGCGTTCACGAACTTCAAGAAGGAAATCGTAGGACTCGTAACGGCTTATTTATTCAAAATTAACTATAAGCCATGTTAATTGCTTCGAAATTGTTATTAAAATTACATCGGACGTTGATCGGAATTTGTCGGTTGTCACACCAAGCTAATATACAAGAAGGATATGCATGATGAACTACCCAAAATGTCCATTTCCTTGTCTAGATTTTCGGCCACAAGTAATCCCACACCAACAAGCATATTAGTCTTCCCTAAAATCACCATTATCCATAAACCCACCTTAAAATGGCACTTAACTTTATCATCCCTTGGATCCATAAGGTAGCGTTTGGTATGGTGGAAAGGAAGGTGGAATGGAATGGATCATTACGAGGTAATGAAAAATAGTGTGTTTGGTTGGTTAAAGGAATGGAATCACCCATGCCACAAGACATTCCATTCCCTCAAAACCATTCCATCCACCCCCATGGTTTTTTTTTCATTCCATCCCTCATTCATCATTTACTAACAACACCATAACCCACCACCACCACCCACCACTCACCACCATCGTCACCACCCACCACCGCTGTCGCCACCACCCACCACCACCGTCACCACCCACCACCGTCGCCCACCATTGCCACCCGCTACCTACACCCACCTACCCACCACCGTCGTCGCCACCCACCACCGTCACCTACCCACCGCTGCCATCCAACACTACCCACCGCCGCCCACCACCATCACCCACCCACCGCCGCCACCCAACACCGCCACTGCTCACCATCGTCACCCACCCACCATCACCTCTGTAACACCCCAACCGATGGCGGAAACATCGGGATGTCACGTATTGATGATTGTTCAGTAGCTCATGGTAAATAATAAATTTCAATAATTGATTTAAATACATTACATACAATTGTTCTACAAGAATTTGTACATCAAAATGAATAAATGCTAGCTACGCATCTTCAAGCATTAACTCTAATCTTCAAGCAAGCTATAACCTGAAACATGTTAATTTTGAAAATATTTTTGGGTCAACAAAAGTTGGTGAGAATTACATAGGTTTTGATAATCGAATAAAAATGTTGTGCAATTCAAGTGTCATGGCAAGTCTAGTCCATATGTGAAAACATACTAGAAGTAAATCGAGTGCATAATCAACCCTTGTGACTGTTATAATGTGGTACATCCCATACGCTCATGGTTCACTCGAATATGTTATGCGATAACAAACACCCACGCTACCTTTGTGGGAGGCACGTATCCGGGTGGGATTGTCAGTCCAATAGATCTATCAATGTATACCGTCGGCTGATCAATGTTAATGATTATGCTAGAATTGTGCTTACCCTAGTCATGTTCAAGACATAATGCAACATAGAAAAACACATAGACACTTTGATGATTGAATTGCATATATAATGTTGTAACATGTTTCACCCCAAAAATGGTGATAAATAGAAAAAGGGCTATGTAAAACTCACCTGAAAATCATTGTGTAGGTACTAGCAAAACAATAGTCTGAACTTGAATTAATTGAACATCTTGTGCCCTATTAGAAGTAAAGGACGTCTTTAATTCTAATGCGAAAGAGTTTACTTCATTTGTTAGTTGTAAAGATAGTTGATTCAACTACCTAGGCTCGTATTGTAAATAATACGTGTCTCAATGTGTATAACTTAACGAACCGATAGCAACTTGGTTTGGTTTATTGAAAATATAAGCGTTTGCATGGTTACTTAAAATAAGTACTTTGATGTAGTATTTATAGTCGCATCTTGAAATTATTGCTAAAGAAACATCTTGGATAGCGAAAATAATATTTGCATAATTCGACTTGAATGTTACTCGTTTTGTGACTCGGATAGTGTATGTATTTTATCGTTATAAATATTTGTACCTTGGCGATGAAAAGTTTGGAAGTTAGGATTTATTTTCAAAACGTTGCGTCATTTACAAATTATAATATATATATTTAAGTGTTCATGTATCTTTTTATAGTTTTGGTTCGTCCGATAAGCGTATTATATTTTGTAAAAAATTGGGCAGAGTTTCCTCTGTTTTTGTTTAAAACCGACAACTATAGTTGTCTATATCTTGCCAAAAAATCAATCATTCAAAATTCCCATACACCACTTAGTCTAAATAAATCTTTAAATACGACAACGATTTAACTAGAAGAAAAGAAAATATATATATATATATATTAATGATAACTAGGCATCTCGCCAAGAAATGAGT
The DNA here is from genome assembly GCA_028751855.1 of Ambrosia trifida. NCBI lineage: Eukaryota > Viridiplantae > Streptophyta > Magnoliopsida > Asterales > Asteraceae > Ambrosia > Ambrosia trifida. Next base: position 93,357,678 of record CM054126.1, read on the forward strand.
ACACACATATATCTTGACGTTCGATTATTCTCGCAACCATAGATATCGTTACAAATTACTAGTATTAGACTCAAAAAGGAATCGCATTGATGTTATAGTTATTAAAGTTATATTAAATGAGCAAACTATATTTTTGACAAGTAATATGTATATATATATATATATTCAAGTTATTAAGGAAACTTTTAGTCGTAAGTCGGTTCGATTCGTTCTACACAAATAAAATATCTTTATCTACATAATTATAACTTTGACACCAAAATAATTAAAACAACGAAACGTCGCGCGATATACCTTCTCGTTCTCATGCTTGCAACTGACCCGTACGCGCCTGGATCTGAACTTCGACGAATCTGACCCGGTTGACCAGTTCTTGGCTGGTTTGACTGTTGACCAAAACCTTGACTGGTTTGACTTCGGTTGACCTGCCTTGTTTTGTATTTAACCATGTCGGCATCACCTTGATTAAGCGAAACTACGAACGAAACAGGACCACCATCACCGGATCAATCACCGGACATCATCCTTGCTGCACCATAACTAATCTGACTCAGGGAAAAGACCAAATGGAACCCAAGATCGATCGACCAAACAGAAAAAAAAAAAAAAAACAAGCAACGTACCATCGATGAGACCTGGAACAAATCATCAATCGCACAAAATCAACACGAGAACAGCACCACCACCTCGTCGCTGCCGCTATTCATCACCATACCTCACCACACCACTACCAGGGGCGGCGCCGCCGCACCACAGGTGCCAGAGGGGGCCGCTGACTGGTTAACGAGGGAGAGGGAGAGAGAAGTTCAACCATGGTGGTGGTCTGCGTGGCTGCTGCTGACTGCTACCACTCTGCTGTTGTTGCCGGCGACAGGGTGTGGTGGTGCGATGGAGGTTTAGGTAAGGTGATTCATCATGGTCTGGTCGGTGTGTGTGTTGACAAGACTGACCGGTTGTCGAAGTGTCGTCGATGCAGCCATATTTGTTTGAATCATCAAAGTGTTTTATAATTTTTGTGGGTACTCGTGGCTTTGTACGTGAAGAGGAAAGAAAAAAAGTGAAGAGGAAAGAAAAAAATAGGAAGGAAAGGATAAAGAGAAGGAAGGGAGGAGGAGAAGGAAGGTAAGGTGAAGGAGTGAAAAAGAAAAGGGTGGAGGCTAGGGTTTTGTGTTGATGGCAAAATGAAGAGGAAGATGAAGATAAAGTGTTTATATAGTTAGAGCATTAGGTTAGGTGGAAGGATACCGCGTATACGAACCCGTCAAATGTCTGGACAGCCGTTTAATTACGTACCTTGCTTAACTGCCATAATAGTAATTTTGTGAAATTTATTTACATATAAACCGTTTTTTTAAACGAGTGGTTGGTCCATATATTAATTGTATATGTATTCATCGTCGCTTTAAGATTTATAAGAATTTACTGAGTGTCAGTTATTTGGCACGTTATTACTTTTAACAAGTTATTATTATTTTTGACACTATAACAGCACGACTAAATAATTTAAGTTGGTAATGAATTAAAATGTATTCCTTGATAACGGCTATTATTGTTAACGAGTAAAAGTCGTTTTATACCATAAATATTATTATATTATTAGAGAAAAGCGGGGCGCTACAGTCTCCCCAACTTTTGGGAACTTCGTCCCGAAGTTATTAAAATCACAGGGTTGAGTGTGATTGTGTAGAAATTAAGACAACTGTGGTTTGGAAAAGTTTAGGTTAAGGCACAACATGAATTTATAAGTAATAGAATAATATGTTTCGAATGATTTGGGTAAGAGTTTTGATATGTGTGAGTTGATTGACTATGGAAAGACTAAATGAAATACTAGGTAACTAGCGTTTATATTTGATTAGCTACCGAAAAACCTTGATAGAATTTCACACCACCTTAACGTACCTGTAAATTCATGATTACGTTCCGGACCGCAATCACCAATTTACCTTACATTACGGTTTTGTGTCATTCTATGACTCTAAACACACATGTAAGTGATGCAAAATAACCTTGTGATTGAATATTTGTATCAACGAGTCTAATAAATCTTTGTATCAAATTATATGTATGATGTATCCAAAAAAAAATGAGCCCAACTGTTGAGCAGGAAAAAGACCTCTACCGGTCAGTGAGTATGAACCTCTACCGGTTGTTGAGCAGGTGCGATAGCCTCTACCAGTCGTTGAGCAGGTTATTAGAACCTCTACCGACTGTTGAGCAAGCATGATGACCTCTACCAATCGTTGAGCAGGTTATTAGAACCTCTACCGACTGTTGAGCAGGCATGATGACCTCTACCAATCGTTGAGCAGGTTATTAGGTACTCTACTAACTGTTGAGCAAGTACTTCATCCTCTACCAGTTGTTTGATTAAGTGTAACAGTTGTTTTTGGTTTAACACATAAGTTGCAAGTTGGTAATATGTACATGTAAGCAATCAAGTATCAAGTATAGCCTGCGAGTTGTAATAGAGTTGCCCTAGACAAGGTTAATGACTCTAGGTGTGTCTATAGCAAATAGTTCTAGTATCAAATGTTCAAATATGGTTGATAATCGAATCCTCATGTATAACTAAAGATTAAGTTTGATGCAACACACAATCAAGTTTCAATAGTTTTGTTATCATGGGTAACTAGTTCATGTTTGAGAAGGTGAAGGATATGAGTCTAATTCTTGAGGGGATGGTGAAAAATCTTGAAGCAGATTTAAAGTTGTGAGAGATAGTGAATGTGAAAATAGTTGATAAGGAGTTTATTTTATAGTAAGGAGATTATGTGGCAGCGTGAATTGTGGGATTTGAATCAAGGGTTAAAATCAAGCGTATAGAGAAAACATGATCGTGGTATTTGCCAAAAATTTGTAATAATTCAAACAAGTTTAAAATAAGTAGGTGTCAATGAAAAAGAAAATTGTAGAGTAAATTTTGTCCCTGTGGATGGAAAGATTTTATTTTCAAAATTGGTTTTTGGCAGAAGCAAGAATGGTAATTTTTTTTTTTTTGGGTAAATATTACAAATTAAATGGATTTAGATTAGAATATTTCGGTGAGTTGAAGATTTTAAACACGATGTTGGGTTTCAAAAATCAAGATTTTGTTGAGGCGTTTTGTATAATAGACTTTGAGTAATCTATAAAAGAAGTGATTCTTAATAGATTAAAACATTTTTATCAAAAATCATTTGTTACGCCAATAAATTGTACCATAAACACTTGAAATTTAGAAAATAAGTTTGTGGAAATAAAAGACTCTTTGACAAAGTATTTATTTTCTATAGTTTGTGAAATTCTTAAGTGATGAAAGTTGGACAAAATTCAGTACTCTTTAGTTTTGGTGCTACAGTATCCCGTATGCACCGGTAATGAGATTATAGTTTGAATAAGGAATTTAAAATCTCGAATATGATGAAATTTTATGGTTAAGGGTACCTAAAAAAATATAAATAAAAATGTAAGGGGGTTTAAGATAAAAGTGGCCAGAATCATCAAAGGTAATGAATTTAAGAAGTAAAATGTGTACCAAGTTGCAAAGGGAGACATATGAATTGGGTTAAATGTTGAAAATAATTAAACGTACGGATAATATTATAAGTTTGTAAAACGAAGTATAATTGTGAAATCCACAAATGATTCAAGAAATTTAGGCTAATGAGGGAATTATACAAAGAAGAAAATAGATTTGAATTGCAAAAATTTTGACATTCAAAACTTAGAATTTAAATGAGAGTGAGGGGGTATAAATAAAAGAAACACAAAGATTGTAATAATTTATCCATTAACGAAAACGTTGACTTATCAAAACAGATCAGACCTAAGCTCAAGGATGCCCTAAAAATCTAAGAGTACTTTAGGATTGCATCGAGTGAAAGAGAGTAGACATCTCGTAGGACTAGGATAGTATAGGGTGTGGGATAAGGATAAGGATAAGGAAGCAAATAGGATTGCAAGTAAGAGGAGCAAGTACTGGTTAAAGTCCCTAAGGTTATAGACTAGATTATTTTTCTAATAACCTAATTCCCTATAACCAAGGCTCTGATACCAATCTGTAACACCCCAACCGATGGCGGAAACATCGGGATGTCACGTATTGATGATTGTTCAGTAGCTCATGGTAAATAATAAATTTCAATAATTGATTTAAATACATTACATACAATTGTTCTACAAGAATTTGTACATCAAAATGAATAAATGCTAGCTACGCATCTTCAAGCATTAACTCTAATCTTCAAGCAAGCTATAACCTGAAACATGTTAATTTTGAAAATATTTTTGGGTCAACAAAAGTTGGTGAGAATTACATAGGTTTTGATAATCGAATAAAAATGTTGTGCAATTCAAGTGTCATGGCAAGTCTAGTCCATATGTGAAAACATACTAGAAGTAAATCGAGTGCATAATCAACCCTTGTGACTGTTATAATGTGGTACATCCCATACGCTCATGGTTCACTCGAATATGTTATGCGATAACAAACACCCACGCTACCTTTGTGGGAGGCACGTATCCGGGTGGGATTGTCAGTCCAATAGATCTATCAATGTATACCGTCGGCTGATCAATGTTAATGATTATGCTAGAATTGTGCTTACCCTAGTCATGTTCAAGACATAATGCAACATAGAAAAACACATAGACACTTTGATGATTGAATTGCATATATAATGTTGTAACATGTTTCACCCCAAAAATGGTGATAAATAGAAAAAGGGCTATGTAAAACTCACCTGAAAATCATTGTGTAGGTACTAGCAAAACAATAGTCTGAACTTGAATTAATTGAACATCTTGTGCCCTATTAGAAGTAAAGGACGTCTTTAATTCTAATGCGAAAGAGTTTACTTCATTTGTTAGTTGTAAAGATAGTTGATTCAACTACCTAGGCTCGTATTGTAAATAATACGTGTCTCAATGTGTATAACTTAACGAACCGATAGCAACTTGGTTTGGTTTATTGAAAATATAAGCGTTTGCATGGTTACTTAAAATAAGTACTTTGATGTAGTATTTATAGTCGCATCTTGAAATTATTGCTAAAGAAACATCTTGGATAGCGAAAATAATATTTGCATAATTCGACTTGAATGTTACTCGTTTTGTGACTCGGATAGTGTATGTATTTTATCGTTATAAATATTTGTACCTTGGCGATGAAAAGTTTGGAAGTTAGGATTTATTTTCAAAACGTTGCGTCATTTACAAATTATAATATATATATTTAAGTGTTCATGTATCTTTTTATAGTTTTGGTTCGTCCGATAAGCGTATTATATTTTGTAAAAAATTGGGCAGAGTTTCCTCTGTTTTTGTTTAAAACCGACAACTATAGTTGTCTATATCTTGCCAAAAAATCAATCATTCAAAATTCCCATACACCACTTAGTCTAAATAAATCTTTAAATACGACAACGATTTAACTAGAAGAAAAGAAAATATATATATATATATATTAATGATAACTAGGCATCTCGCCAAGAAATGAGTACACACATATATCTTGACGTTCGATTATTCTCGCAACCATAGATATCGTTACAAATTACTAGTATTAGACTCAAAAAGGAATCGCATTGATGTTATAGTTATTAAAGTTATATTAAATGAGCAAACTATATTTTTGACAAGTAATATGTATATATATATATATATTCAAGTTATTAAGGAAACTTTTAGTCGTAAGTCGGTTCGATTCGTTCTACACAAATAAAATATCTTTATCTACATAATTATAACTTTGACACCAAAATAATTAAAACAACGAAACGTCGCGCGATATACCTTCTCGTTCTCATGCTTGCAACTGACCCGTACGCGCCTGGATCTGAACTTCGACGAATCTGACCCGGTTGACCAGTTCTTGGCTGGTTTGACTGTTGACCAAAACCTTGACTGGTTTGACTTCGGTTGACCTGCCTTGTTTTGTATTTAACCATGTCGGCATCACCTTGATTAAGCGAAACTACGAACGAAACAGGACCACCATCACCGGATCAATCACCGGACATCATCCTTGCTGCACCATAACTAATCTGACTCAGGGAAAAGACCAAATGGAACCCAAGATCGATCGACCAAACAGAAAAAAAAAAAAAAAACAAGCAACGTACCATCGATGAGACCTGGAACAAATCATCAATCGCACAAAATCAACACGAGAACAGCACCACCACCTCGTCGCTGCCGCTATTCATCACCATACATCACCACGCCACTACCAGGGGCGGCGCCGCCGCACCACAGGTGCCAGAGGGGGCCGCTGACTGGTTAACGAGGGAGAGGGAGAGAGAAGTTCAACCATGGTGGTGGTCTGCGTGGCTGCTGCTGACTGCTACCACTCTGCTGTTGTTGCCGGCGACAGGGTGTGGTGGTGCGATGGAGGTTTAGGTAAGGTGATTCATCATGGTCTGGTCGGTGTGTGTGTTGACAAGACTGACCGGTTGTCGAAGTGTCGTCGATGCAGCCATATTTGTTTGAATCATCAAAGTGTTTTATAATTTTTGTGGGTACTCGTGGCTTTGTACGTGAAGAGGAAAGAAAAAAAGTGAAGAGGAAAGAAAAAAATAGGAAGGAAAGGATAAAGAGAAGGAAGGGAGGAGGAGAAGGAAGGTAAGGTGAAGGAGTGAAAAAGAAAAGGGTGGAGGCTAGGGTTTTGTGTTGATGGCAAAATGAAGAGGAAGATGAAGATAAAGTGTTTATATAGTTAGAGCATTAGGTTAGGTGGAAGGATACCGCGTATACGAACCCGTCAAATGTCTGGACAGCCGTTTAATTACGTACCTTGCTTAACTGCCATAATAGTAATTTTGTGAAATTTATTTACATATAAACCGTTTTTTTAAACGAGTGGTTGGTCCATATATTAATTGTATATGTATTCATCGTCGCTTTAAGATTTATAAGAATTTACTGAGTGTCAGTTATTTGGCACGTTATTACTTTTAACAAGTTATTATTATTTTTGACACTATAACAGCACGACTAAATAATTTAAGTTGGTAATGAATTAAAATGTATTCCTTGATAACGGCTATTATTGTTAACGAGTAAAAGTCGTTTTATACCATAAATATTATTATATTATTAGAGAAAAGCGGGGCGCTACAACCTCCATCCACCTCCACCCATCGCCACTGTTGCCGCCACCCACCACCACGCTATCGTCGCCCACCCACCATCACGGCCATCCACCTCCACCTTCCACCGTCACTACCGCCACCCACCACCGCCGCTACCGCCACATATCACCACCACCATCATTGCCACTGACCACCACCCACCACCGTCACTAACCACCGATTTTATTCCTTCATTTTTTCATGCCTATCCAACAACACAAAATAACATTTTGTTTCATTCCCACATGGCAACCAAACAAGACATGGAATGGTAATGATCCATTCCATTACCTTGTTTATTCCATTATCTCGTCCATTCCATTCCCTCTTCCATTCCATTACCCCATACCAAACAAACCCTAAGATTTGACCTTCCAAAATCTCATTTCTTTTGTATAAACAATCGGCCTAGACAAGACCCAACACAATCATGATGATTCTCCTAGGATTAAACCATTCACTTAATTGGTAATCACCCTTTTCACCACTAATCCACATAAAGCAAACTTACCACAATTAACCAAGCTCATCTTACCCCCTCCCCTATAAATACCGATCGGATTTGGGACAAGAACAATCACACTTCACTTCCAAAACACTAACACTTGAACACACTTATCCTTTCACCAACAACCACTTTCGGCCGAACCATATACCCATACCCGAGCCCTTATACCTTCGAACAACCCCTCAACAGCCCCACGAGGCCTTCATTTGGAGATTAGAAGCTGTGGAGTTGAAGGAACGAGCTTGGAAACAACCTCTTCATCGTATCAAGACACATTGTAGTGGTATGTTAACACACTAACTATTGTTTTCTTATTATCATGCTTCGACTACTATGTGTTACCACCCGATCTATTCCTTCACTCGCACATACCACAGACTTATAACCGAGACTAGATTAGTCGATATTAACACTCACAAGTCAAAATAATTACTTGAAACACGTTATTATGATAACATCTAAATGTAGCATGTGTACATACTCACTAGCACTCGAACACAAGCCTTTAAGCCTACATATAACTCTTCGACCATATGTTCATGTATAACCATCAATAATTCAGCCATAAAAACTGTTTTTAGAACTTGAGTTAGTGTTATATACGAGTTGGTATAACCGTAAACATATGTTAAAAATAGCCAAACATACGTTAGAAGGCTTAAACAAAGAGTTTTTTCAAGAAACATGTGTTAAACAAGTTAAACACATATAAATAGCATTCTTTTCATGATGATGGGCTAGAGTAGATAAATCCATGTTGTAATCATACTAATATTCGGCCTACATGACATGTGGCATTGTTTAAAGAGATCAAACCTTGGTCCTTGCCATAACTAATTTGATTGAGACTCTAGAAACGACAAAAACCAACTTTTAACAGGTACAGTAAGCACAGTCGTACTTACACACACATTTCCCAAAATACTAGTTGGGTGAGGAATTTCATGGTAGACAATACAATACATAGACCTAAGTTGTCCTCATATGAAATTTAGGGTACTTTTTTCGGACACTCTACGTCAGATCTACTTAGTAGTGAGCACACAAACATTAGGTGAGTTTACACGACCCCTTTTTACTGTTTTACATTTTTCGGGGGAAAAACATGCGTACGGTTTTCAGTTACATTCATGACTATTATGTGAACATGAGACATTAAGGTTTAGGATCCATTAAGCCCTCGTGTCATACATCACACCATAACCATTAGCTATGGACTTAGCCATGAAACATCGGGATAGATCTATTGGGTTGACACCCCTACTCTTGGTCAGTCGCTCTGACCTGATGGCAGATATTAAAAGAGTGCTTGTATTTCACATTTATTCATTGTCTTTATTGTACAATAGGTGAGGCACAACATGTCAACAATAAATCCATGTACCAATATTAAACACGACACAACCTAATTATCCTCAAATCAGTAATGTACCGATTAAAAATTAGTTACAACAACACTTAATCCAATCCCTAACCTAAACATAAATACGATAATTTAATTCACAAACGATTATCAATCAAGTACGCCATTTGGTTTACCTTCTTGCACTTCTTCACCAGTGGTTCGTTCACCAAAAACCCGTGAGAATATAAGCATGATGATGTACACATGCGTAAACTTACATATGTATGGTTATTTTGTTTGCTTTTTAACCTGTTATGACTTACACATGTGTAAACCTTCACATCTATGTTTATTCTTTAACCATTATGGTTTACGCATGTGTAAATTGTTCACTGCCACTTATTTCTCTCTATTTTACATATGCTTAATTGTATTACACATGTGTAAATTGTGTACTTTCACTTAATTATTTGTTTATGTTTTACACATTTGCATCTGAATTACACATGTGCAAATTGTTCATTGTCACTTAGTTGTTTCTAACTAACATATATTTAGTTGTATTACACATTCATATTTGTAATACATATGTAAACTATTTACCTTGACACTTATTTGTCTCCATCTTACTTTGTTTAGTTGTATTACACATGTGTAGATTATTCATTGTCACTTATTTTTTTCCACGTTTCAACAAAACCAACCCAATAAAGACTTAGACCGTAAACCTTTCATCAAGCACCGCATATGAAGCTGCCCAAACATAAGTAATTTAACAAAATCAATGCAATATATACTTAGACCTTTAATCAAACACCTCATCTACAACTATTTAAACAAAAGTAACCCATTAAAATCATCACAACACACACTTAGACATTTCATCAAACACATTATGTGCAACTACTCAAACCCAACTATCCATCTTATATCCCCACATAACATAACTCTCACATTCCAGCAAGATGATAATCTGATATCATGAATAAAACTATCCAAATTCAATATAAATGAGAGATAATCTTATCATGATAGATAAAAATTAGAAGGTTTCCAGAAGAACGGACAATCAAAAACTAAAAATAATCTTACGGTTAGTGATTATATGAAGGAATTGAAGTATATTTAACCGATGTTGATCTGAAGAAGGTTGTTGAGAAGGTTGATCGATTAGGGTTTCTTCAAAAGTTTTTGGGGTTTTTTCTTTAGGAGGAAGAAGAAGAAGAAGAAGAAGAAGAAGAAGAAGAAGAAGAAGAAATATGACAGTGCAATGTGAGAGATGGTATTTGATTTTTCATTTTACAATATTTCCCCCATTCATTTAAAATTTAAGTTTCCTACTCACTCAATGCCCTATTTAATCATAGCCCTTGATTGATTATTATCAAGGGATCAATGGTTCTTAGTGTTCTCACAAATTTCCTTGTTCTCAAGATAACCCTCCCTTATATATATATATATATATATATATATAATAGAATGAATGTGTTTGTTTGAAAGTGTCTCTACAATATGAAGAGGTGTAATATATACTATACAAAGGAGGATTCATAGGAGCAAATCAAGCTCTTTACAGTTGTAGTATTTCACCAAATAATAAAGGTAATAAAGCTTGGATTTGATAGAAGACAATGTTGGAATCTTTAATATTTTGAGGAGGCATTGTCGGCATCCGGTTTGATCTCTGCTTGATTCAGAGTGGGACACTCATATTTGAAGTGCCCGAGAGTCTTGCAGTAGTAGCATCTAATCTTTGACTTGTCAAAACCCGCTTTACCCATTCTGACTCTTCTACCGGTTCTATCTTGAAATCTTTTCACCCTCAGAGTGATCATAGCCATCTGCCATTTCAGATCCATTTCTTCCATATCATCCGGGTCAACTTGGTACATGTCTTCAGGAGTCATCATCTCACTCTTAAGATCACCAGTCTTCAAAGCCTCAAAGCTAGTCATGAATGTGTTGAATAGTTCAACATGTTCGTTAGCGAGCTTTGAGAGCTGTGGGTTGAGTGTCTTTGTAGCTTTGTCAGAGTATAAGAATGTCTTTCCCGAGCTTGAACCACCACCACTCATTGCATCCAAATATACATGTGATGAGCTTGAACCCATGTCACCTACTGGAGTCATTAGTGCTAGATTCTTCATAGCAATGCTAGGAGCGACCTTTGGAACGGTCTGGTTCATTTCTCTTTTGGTGATATCCATTTCGAATGATTTCAGAGTATTGATGCGATCAGCCAAAGTAGATTGAGCATCTAAATACTCTTTTCTAATCAACATGCATTGTAGACTCCATTCCTTGGGCAGAGAATCGAGCAACTTCTTGATCGAGTTTCGGTTGTTGATTGGAATTCCTGCTTTCTTCATCTTTGTTAACAGACTCATGAACCTGTCAATGTGAGACGATAGGCTTTCCCCTCGAACACTTCCAAACATATCATATTCTTTTTGGATCATATCTTGCTTGTTCTGTCTCATCTCAGCATTTCCTTCATAATACTCACTTAATGCAAACTACAAGTCATGAGCGGATCCGTATTCCTCAAACATGTTGTACACGTCATTGGACAAAGCCATGGTGAGAGCACCGTAAGCCTTGTGATCCCTCTGCAGAAGCTGCTTATCAAGGTCAGTGTAGGTAGTAGGATCAGTGTTAAACACCTCTCCTGCTTCAGTGGTCCTCACTGGAAAGTGAGGTCTAAGTTGTACAGACGTCCACTGGGTAAAGTCGTTGACGTAGTAAATGTAACACCCCAACCGATGGCGGAAACATCGAGGTGTCACGTAAGAATGAGTATACAGTAGCACATGGTATTCAAGTTTTAATTGAAATTTATTTAAAGTAAAAAAATATCCAAAATTGAAAATACATAACAAGTCTTGAATGAAATTCTAATACATCAAAAAGCCAAACAAAGCATAAACTTCAAATTGTCTCCTCATGCTAGCTCTAGACTTCAAGCATCATTATTTCCTGTTGAGTTTGTAAAAATGGGGGGGGGGGGTCAACTAGAAGTTGGTGAGAATACATAAGCCATGTCAAGCAATTTAAGTTTAAGAATAAAAGTTTAGCAATTCATATGTCTATTGTAAGTTTAAGTCTACATGAATAAACATGAAGTATAGTATGCACATAATCAAACCTCCGACAAGTTTAGGTCCATCCCGTCATCCACGGTTCACCTTAATATCACGTTGGAACGATAACAATCACCCGCGCTCCCCATAAAAGATGGTCAACGAATCAAGGTGGGATTGTCAATCCAATAGATCTATTATTGAGTATCGTCGGCTTGGCCATAGCTAATGATTATGTAAGTTGAAGTTTAAGTCTAACAGTAGTTGTCTAAGTCATGAGGCATTAAAGTTTACAACTAGACATGTATGTAGAATTGCTTAAGTATAATGTTGCAAGTATAAAGAATTGCATAAACATGGTTACGTAAACTCACCTTAGCAAAGTATTAAGTCTCGATAAATAGAATATGTGTAGCCCCAAAGTTGCCAAGTATTACCCTATGTATAAGGTAACAAATAAGTCTAAGTCTTTCTAGTCTACAAGTATTTTCTAGGGTTTCGAATTTGGGGATAAGTATTCGTTTGATTAATAATTAAATTGTTTAATAAATAAGAGAAATTCGATAAATAAATAAACAAAAGTCTTTTTGTAAACTTTAGATTAAAGATGGTCACATTATAAAGTTTTAAGTATGAAAATAATTTTTATAAAATTATTTTCTTAAAAATAGAATATTTAATCTATTTATTTCAATTTGTCAAAAAATAACTTTAATATCTAAAAATATTAAAATTAAAGAATTTTTAAATTAAAATTTGTATTTCTGTTCTAAATGGACAGAAATAATTTATATAAAATTTTGGTGCAAAAATATTGAGAAATGAATTTATTATGATTTATTTATGATTAAAAATAACAAAAATTGATTAAAAATATTAAATAAATGATTTTTCAGAAATAAAAATCATTTCAGAAATGGTTAATGTTTTATAAACTCAGAATAATTTTTGTGGAAATTTATATAATCGTTTTGATATTTTTATAGAATTTTATAATTATAATAGAATAAAATTGAAATATTTATTATATATATTAAATAAATAATTTTTGGAAAACTAGAAATTGTATGTTAAACTTTTCTATTAGAATAACATATAATAATTTTTGTAGAATTTATAAAGAAGTATTAGTATTTTAAAACCATTTTTAAAAATAATAGAGATTATATAAAAGTAAAGGTTTTTTTAAAAAAAAGAGTTGTGGTTGCCAAGGCTCGAACCCGGGTCTGAGACCGGGTGGGGTTTTATCACAAGCCCAGCCACCAACTGGGCTGGACCCTGAGAACGAATAATCTTGGTTTAAAATAATATATATATATATATATATATATATATTATAACTTGAAACACATTTATAATCCTTATAAAAGAAAAGAATAAAAGGCCGTGTAACGTGGGACTCGAACCCGCGTTCATTGGTTTACAATCAGACAGACACAACCACTTGATCTAGATCAGTGGTTGTGTTTGTGTTGCTTCTGTTTTAATTATATAACAATGTCTACAGCAAGTTTCTTCCCCAAATCAAAACGAACGAACCCTAGATTTAACAATAATCAGATTTAACAAACAATAACCCGATTAATCATAAGGTTATTGTTGGTAGAGGGCCGATGAACAAAACCTAACAAAAAAATTAAAACTTACAAATCGTTTTCGTGTGATTTGATCGGTCAAACAGAAAGTCAAAGATGCGAGCAATGAAACTTGTAGAGATGTTTTTAGCAGAAATTGAAGGTAAGGAAGAAGAGATCGGCGAGTATAGCTTTCTATGAAGTGTTCAATTTATAGTGGAAGGCTTGAATGATGCGAATGGAATGTTTGACCCGTTTAAAGTCTATGACGCGATAATTGGAGACAATTAGGAAATGTTTTGATGTTAATTGGCGTGTAATAGACGCGTTTAGTCAATGATTTACATAATTTACCATATCATAGGTTAATTACGCGGTAATGATTTGAATTTTTGAAGGGTGTTCATCGCAGGTTGACTCTTGGAGTCAACTGATACAAATCAGCATTCATTTATAATTAATAGTGTGGGATATGAAACAGATATGATGTCTGGACCAAGTGGTGGAGCTGTTTTGTGTAAAAGAACCGGCCATGGGCTCGGGTTCGAACCCCGGCCCATGCCATTTTTTTTGACAATTAAAAACAATAGTATAATGATATAATATGTATATAGTATGGTACTAAGGGTCCAAATGCGTCACGAAATATTTTTAAAAAGGTGCGATAATGATAAAAATTGACGTTTCATTAATAATAATCGTAACGTACATAGGATTAAATGCGAAATGTTACAGTCTCCCCTACTTTTAGGAACTTCGTCCCGAAGTTAAAAGAAAAACACAAGGTTGAGGGTGATTGGGTAGAATTTGGGGCAACTGTGGTTTGGAAGTTCTTTTATTGGTAATAGGATAGTGGTTTCGAATAATTTGGATAAGAGGTCGGGTATGTGTGAGCTTTAAGAGTTGAATTAGGTTCGTCTGAAATCGCAAGGAGAATAAGAATCTTAAGTTTTAGGAGTCCTAAAAGGAATGAGTTGATGGACTATTGAAAGACTAAATGAACTACCAGGTAACTAAGGTTTATAATTGGTCAACTACCGAAAACCTTGATAGAATTTCACACTACCTTAACGTACCTGTAAATTCATGATTACGTTTCGGACCGCAATCACCAATTTACCTTACATTAGGGTTTTGTGTCCTTCTATGACTCTACCGATTGTTGAGCAGGTTCGATAGCCTCCACCAGTCGTTGAGCAGGTTGTAAGGCCTCTCCCGACTGTTGAAAAGGCATGATGACCTCTACCAATCGTTAAGTAGGTTATTTGGTACTCATCTAACTGTTGAACAAGTACTTCATCCACTATTAGTGTAGCATTTATTGCCAATTGATAGTATGTTTATGTAAGCAAGTTTATAAGTATAACGAGTATGGTTTAGATATTGATATAGCAATTAGTTCACATTCAGACAAGCATACATCCAAGTGTTGTGATCATACTAGATAAACGTCTCTCATGTAAAAGACAAAAATTTCAATACTTGAATCAAAAGCGTCAATACATAGAATTTTAAGTGCAAAATAACATTCAAACGGTGGAGCTTGTTGTTAAGTAGCTGGAGGGTCCCTAGCAGGGTTATTCGGAGCAGCAAGGGCATTTGCAGCAGGAATTCGACAAACATCCGCAAGATGCCCATACCTTTGACAATTGGTACACTGACGGCAGGGCACTTGGGTTGGGTGGTGATACGGACAGGTGTCACACTTAGGTTGGTTCCCGTTATATTGTTTCTTGTTGGGTGGGACAGTGGCGTCTATTGCAAAATTCCTAACCTTGCGCCTTCCATTGGTTGAGGCCTCAGTTTTAATTTCAACGGCAGGTTGGGGAGTATCCATCGCAACAGTTTTCTTTTCCCCTTTCCGAGTCAGGGTTCCTGCCTTCACATGGTTATCTGTTAGGGTGGCTGCCAAACGCTTTGCTTCCTCTAGAGTAGGAGGGTTCCTTCCCCACACCGTGTCCTGAATCTGCATGGGTAAGCCACCAATGTATTTTTCGATCGCAATAGGCAAGGGGGTGACCTTGTGTGGTAGCAGTAGACTAAGTTCATGAAAACGAGTGTTGTAGGCAAGGTTTTCTCCACTGTCTTGGGTAAGATCGTGAAACTCGTCTTCCAACTTCTTGATTTCATTACGAGGGCAGAACTCTGCCTTCATAATGTCTTTAGCTTGATCCCAGGTTAAGGCCACTGCGACTTCAGCTCCACGGTTGCGCTTTTCCTCATTCCACCAAGTGAGTGCTCGTTTGTGAAGAACACTCATGGCATAGTGGACCTTAAAGTTATCGGGACACTCACTGTTAATGAAGGTATTCTCAATACCCTGGAACCATTGCAGAAGACCCGTAGCTCCTTCATCTCCACTGAATTTAGGGGGATTACAGGTATTAAGGTGTTTGAGAGTGCAGGCTGGGAGACCATTCCCATTTCCATTCCCATTCCCATTGTGGTTTCCATTGCCGTTTCCATTTCCACTGTCGTTTCCATTCATCTGGATGACTTGAGCCAGTAAGTTAGGAACCAGAGTCGCGATCTGTTGCGCCATTTTGTTGAGAAATGATCGCAGCCAGTTGGGCATCAACACCATTGTTGTAGTTGTTATTGTTGTTGTTGTGGTTAGTGTCGTGGTTATGGTTGTGGTTGTCGCCACCTTCCTCATGGTTCTCACCATTGTTATTGCGAGTGCTGCGACGTGGAGGCATGATCTGTAAGAGACACAATGAAATGAATGAGGTAATATAAGGAATGTAATCATCTATTCATTAATTAAAACGAATAAATGAAAACGTTGACTTATCAAAGATTCTAGATTCTAATAACATAGTGAAGACATGCTTTAGCCTTTAAGTGAACACTCATCCCGAGAATTCCCAGGTAGGCATCCGGGTCCCTCGTCTGATTGGGATATATGCGCAATGCCAGCCTAGACAGAAGACTCAGAATACAGGCGTTCACCCTTCCAGATTGCACGTGTTCGTTATTAAAATTCTAGAACTTCGACGAGATCTCAAGGTGGTTCAGGCTAAACCTGAGGATATTGTCCTATTAGTCTAAGAGTAGATCCAGTGATGGAGAGCAATCTTTTTGTAGGGATTAAAGTAGGGATAAGAAGTAGGAGGGAGATAGAGAATAGCAAGTAAAAGGAGCAAATACTGGTTATAATCCTATGGTTATAGACTAGATTATTTTTCTAATAACCTAATTCCCTATAACCAAGGCTCTGATACCAATTTGTAACACCCCAACCGATGGCGGAAACATCGAGGTGTCACGTAAGAATGAGTATACAGTAGCACATGGTATTCAAGTTTTAATTGAAATTTATTTAAAGTAAAAAAATATCCAAAATTGAAAATACATAACAAGTCTTGAATGAAATTCTAATACATCAAAAAGCCAAACAAAGCATAAACTTCAAATTGTCTCCTCATGCTAGCTCTAGACTTCAAGCATCATTATTTCCTGTTGAGTTTGTAAAAATGGGGGGGGGGGGGTCAACTTGAAGTTGGTGAGAATACATAAGCCATGTCAAGCAATTTAAGTTTAAGAATAAAAGTTTAGAAATTCATATGTCTATTGTAAGTTTAAGTCTACATGAATAAACATGAAGTATAGTATGCACATAATCAAACCTCCGACAAGTTTAGGTCCATCCCATCATCCACGGTTCACCTTAATATCACGTTGGAACGATAACAATCACCCGCGCTCCCCATAAAAGATGGTCAACGAATCTAGGTGGGCTTGTCAATCCAATAGATCTATTATTGAGTATCGCCGGCTTGGCCATAGCTAATGATTATGTAAGTTGAAGTTTAAGTCTAACAGTAGTTGTCTAAGTCATGAGGCATTAAAGTTTACAACTAGACATGTATGTAGAATTGCTTAAGTATAATGTTGCAAGTATAAAGAATTGCATAAACATGGTTACGTAAACTCACCTTAGCAAAGTATTAAGTCTCGATAAATAGAATATGTGTAGCCCCAAAGTTGCCAAGTATTACCCTATGTATAAGGTAACAAATAAGTCTAAGTCTTTCTAGTCTAAAAGTATTTTCTAGGGTTTCGAATTTGGGGATAAGTATTCGTTTGATTAATAATTAAATTGTTTAATAAATAAGAGAAATTCGATAAATAAATAAACAAAAGTCTTTTTGTAAACTTTAGATTAAAGATGGTCACATTATAAAGTTTTAAGTATGAAAATAATTTTTATAAAATTATTTTCTTAAAAATAGAATATTTAATCTATTTATTTCAATTTGTCAAAATATAACTTTAATATCTAAAAATATTAAAATTAAAGAATTTTTAAATTAAAATTTGTATTTCTGTTCTAAATGGACAGAAATAATTTATATAAAATTTTGGTGCAAAAATATTGAAAAATGAATTTATTATGATTTATTTATGATTAAAAATAACAAAAATTGATTAAAAATATTAAATAAATGATTTTTCAGAAATAAAAATCATTTCAGAAATGTTTAATGTTTTATAAACTCAGAATAATTTTTATGGAAATTTATATAATCGTTTTGATATTTTTATAGAATTTTATAATTATAATAGAATAAACTTGAAATATTTATTATATATATTAAATAAATAATTTTTGGAAAACTAGAAATTGTATGTTAAACTTTTCTATTAGAATAATATATAATAATTTTTGTAGAATTTATAAAGATGTTTTAGTATTTTAAAACCATTTTTAAAAATAATAGAGATTATATAAAAGTAAAGGTTTTAAAAAAAAAGAGTTGTGGTTGCCAAGGGTCGAACCCGGGTCTGAGACCGGGTGGGGTTTTATCACAAGCCCAGCCACCAACTGGGCTGGACCCTGAGAACGAATAATCTTGGTTTAAAATAATATATATATTATAATTTGAAACACATTTATAATCCTTATAAAAGAAAAGAATAAAAGGCAGTGTAACGTGGGACTCGAACCCGCGTTCTTTGGTTTACAATCAGACAGACACAACCACTTGATCTAGATCAGTGGTTGTGTTTGTGTTTGTTTTGTTTCTGTTTTAATTATATAACAATGTCTGCAGCAAGTTTCTTCCCCAAATCAAAACGAACGAACCCTAGATTTAACAATAATCAGATTTAACAAATAATAACCCGATTAATCATAGGGTTATTGTTGGTAGAGGGCCGATGAACAAAACCTAACAAAAAAATTAAAACTTACAAATCGTTTTCGTGTGATTTGATCGGTCAAACTGAAAGTCAAAGATGCGAGCAATGAAACTTGTAGAGATGTTTTTAGCAGAAATTGAAGGTAAGGAAGAAGACATCAGCGAGTATAGCTTGCTATGAAGTGTTCAATTTATAGTGGAAGGCTTGAATGATGCGAATGGAATGTTTGACCCGTTTAAAGTCTATGACGCGATAATTGGACACAATTAGGAAATGTTTTGCTATTAATTGGCGTGTAATGGACGCGTTTAGTCAATGATTTACATAATTTACCATATCATAGGTTAATTACGCGGTAATGATTTGAATTTTTGAAGGGTGTTCATCGCAGGTTGACTCTTGGAGTCAACTGATACAAATCAGCATTCATTTATAATTAATAGTGTGGGATATGAAACATATATGATGTGTGGACCAAGTGGTGGAGCTGTTTTGTGTAAAAGAACTGGCCATGGGCTCAGGTTCGAACCCCGGCCCATGCCATTTTTTTGACAATTAAAAACAATAGTATAATGATATAATATGTATATAGTATGGTACTAAGGGTCCAAATGCGTCACGAAATATTTTTAAAAAGGTGCGATAATGATAAAAATTGACGTTTCATTAATAATAATCGTAACGTACATAGGATTAAATGCGAAATGTTACAGTAAAATGACTTCATTCAGTTTTTCCAAGTTCCATAATCTTCTGTACCCATTAACTTAGGAATTCTAGTTATTGTTCCAGTTTCAAGTTCTTGTTGGGTTATAGGATTCATAGTTGAGTTGTTGTTACCAGCCATTGATTTAGGTTGATTTTATAAGTTTGGTTTTCTAATTATAAAGATTACAGTCCAGAATAAAGTCCACAGTCATTAATTTAAGTGAGCAGTCCTTAAGTGCGCAGATAAGTGCGCAGGGAACAAGTATGTAGCAGCCTGTAACAACAGAAATAAACCTGTCAAGATATTGTCTCCTGATAAGTGCGCAGTTTTGAAAGGTACACAAAGAGCTAGTGCTTCTTTGATAAGTGCGCAGATCAGTCAACACTTGGGCATGGTAAGTGCTTAGTCTTGACAGATCAATCTGCATACTACATAAAGTACGCAGACACTTAAACTCTCGTTTAAGATTTTAGTGCGCAGAAACCCTAGCCAAGTACTCAAAACTATGCCTTTTCAGTAAGTGCGCAGAAACCCTAGTTGTGTGCCCGGAGACAAGGAAAATCTTTGAAATTTTTTGAAGATTTTAAGTGCACAATCCAAGGAATAAGTACGCAGCTTATGAACCAAGTGCGCATATACAGACTGGAATTAAGTGCACAGGCTAAGAAACAAGTATGCAGCTTATGAGTTAAGTGCTCAAAACAAGAAATAAGTGCGCAAAACAAGAAATAAGTGCGCAAAAACGTCTGTTAAAAAGCACAAAACTCAGCAGAATCCTATCCAAGACCTTTTCATTCCATCTGAAATGCTTGAATGATGTTTCTATTCAAAATAAACAACTTTTAACACCTAGAAACACAATACCAAACGAAATCTGAAGCAACCAGACAAGAAAAACACCCCCTTTTTTTATAAAAACACAAAAGTTTATAAAAATTTTAAGAAAAACTAACAAGATGAGGGTTTTGGTATCTTAAATAGATACAATCTAGAGCACAAAGGCTCTGATACCAAAATGTAAGTCCCAAATACTAGATCTTGATAGTGCAAGAGATTGTTATCACTTAGAAACACCTATTGATTAGGTGTTTTAAGTGATTAATCTTTAACAACTAAGTTTCTAGATAAATCTTATAAAACCGACACACAAGATGAACATAAACATGATTCCATTACTGATATAACATTGAAACACCATGGAAATACAGATAAGTACGCACCAAACAATCTTGTGCTATGTAAGATCACCAAAAACCCTAACCCTAATGAGCAGCACATGCATACTATTTATAGGAGAGGACTGATGGGCCTGCCCACTTAACATAAGTGCGCAGGGCCTGTGTCTAAGTACGCAGCCCATTAGGGTTTCCATATAAACTATCTTCAATTAGATAATTAGTCCCTAGACTTACAAAAACATTATAAGCTATCAAAAGTCTTCGTTCTGGTAACTGTGGTCTCAAATAAACCCAACAGTATGAAAGTGTGGAAAGTCGCTTCAAAACTGTCTTATTTTACTATGAAGCGTCGCAAAACAAGTATGTTGGTTGTTTATATCAAAGCGGACAAGTGCAGGCGTTTTTTGGTGAAAACTGCAGTAGAAGTACAAGTCTGTTTGCAGCGAACGACCACTCGCAGAGAGTGAGCGGCCGCTCACTTTTAAAAAAAATATATGGACCGGCCGCTCACAATGGACGACCGGCCGCTCTCAGGGGTCTGTTCGAAATTTGGAGGGGCAACATGGGAAATTCACATGTTTTTATGATAAAAACTCAACCCTAACACCATTTGATCGGCCGCTCACCCATTTTCACCCAATTCCCTGCACTTTACTCTCAACAACAACCAAAACCTCTCAATTCCACATCCAAATCTTCAAAGTCAAGGTATGAATCTCTAGTTTTCTTGCAATTTCTCTTGTTCTAGTGTAATGTAGGTTAATTGTATGCAATCTTTTCTGAATTTTAGGGTCTCTTCATACATGTTTAACAAACCCTAAGTTCTTGGATGGATTGTTTGGGTTGCTAGTCTAGAGTAGTGTTGATTGTTGTTCAAATCTTAGAGTTTTTGGGTTTTCTTTATAATATCTTCAATAAATCCAAAAATTTTTAAGATTTGTTTTAAGTTTGTAGCCTAATGTTTAGTGTAATTTAGTATAATGTTAGATTAATTTCTTGTTATGCTTGTATAATAATGTTAATCCTAGTGTAATTTAAGTTTGTTCATGAATTTTGGGGGTTCTTCATAAATGTTCAAACATCCCAAATTCTTCATGTTCTAGGTTGTAATTTGTTGTTCATTGTCTTGATTTCTTGGGGTTTCCTTAATAATGGTTTAACAAAGTCCAAAATATTGAGATTGTGAGTGTTTTGTTAATCTTAGCTTAGATAAGTTGGCGACTCTTCATAAAGGTTCATGGAACTTTGGAGCGTTCTTCATAATTTAACAAACAAGCCCCAAGTTCTATTTTACTTCATAATTATTCGGTCTTTAAACACCTTTCGCAAGATGACATGAGTTTGAAATGATTTTGCAAAATCATAGTGCATAGGTGTTCAAATTCTGAAATTGTTTTTAGGAACTTCATAAGTATGCAAAGTAGGCCATTCAATCGCCAAAGTGACATAATTTTTCAAAAAAACAAGTGCTTGAATGGTCTCTTTTGAGTGCATTTGGCTAAAACACTAAAAACCGAACAAAAGCCAGTGCACAGGATCAAAAATACAGGCCGCAGGGAAAGTTTTGGCGAGCTGGGCAAATCGAGCGGCCGCTTGAACTCTCTGATGTGAATTTTTGCGTTTTATTTTGGCGTCTTTTGGGTCCGGGTCCTATTCCTTCGATTATGTCTAACATATTTAAGCCTATTTTAATGCAGATGGTACACAGATTCTTGAGGTTCGACGTGGAAGACCCACGGGAGCGCGGGTGCCTAGAATCCGTTAACGAATTGACCGCAAGAAGACGTGCTATTGCTACACCGCGCAGACTCTGCTGGGATACTCTCCAAGAGATTAATCAAGATGAGAGGTTTAGGGAAATGTTAGACCGACCATTGGAAAATTTACTTGCTATAGAGGAGCCGGTCTATGAAGAGTTAGCAATTGAATTCTTTGCCACTTTACGCTACCAAAGGCCACGAAAACACGAAGAACCGGATTTCAAGCAAAACGGGCGTTGGGGACTTCAGTTTCGTTTAGGGGGTGTCTGGCGCGATATTTCAGTCGCAGAGTTGGGTCTCCATCTAGGAATATACACTGATGAAGAGATACTAGACGATAGCTTCAATGAAGCTATGTAGAAGTTCCCAAACAACGACGTAAGAAGCGCCTTTTGGACTAAGCTGATGGGGCTTGCGACTTATGACCCCCAAAGTGCTAAAGCTTCCAGGATTCGCGACCCATTGCTTAGGTTATTCCAGAAGGTTCTTTGTGGGACCGCGGCGGGGAAGAAGGAGGATTCCACAGGCTGCCCATCCCTTGATTTACTATTTATCTACACCCTGGTGAAAAATGAATGAGTAAACCTAGCTGCATTAATGGAATCTTTCCTTAGCACGGCAGTAGGTCAGAAACTGGGAAGTATGATATACGGGGGGGAATACATCACTGCTTTAGCAAGGAATCTAGGGGTCCTAAAAGCAGCAAGGGGTACGTTGACTCGGGTTGAGGTTGCTTCTTACATTGACATGGAGGTGCTCAAACACATGAAGATTATTCATGAGCACCCAAGCGGGACATGCATGCTCAAAGGCCATGATAAAGATATCTGGGACCCACTCCCAACGGTGAGGGAGCAGCAGCCACAGCAGCACTACCAGCCTCCACAGAGCTTTAATGACGAGTTCGTCGCGTTCAGAAATGAAACAAGAGCAATGGAGCAGCTTCCGATCTACTACATCAGTCGAGTTCTCCGAGAGTATGAAGGTCGATACCCAATTTCGGAAAAACTTGCACTTGCCTTGGTCCATACCTCCAGACGACTTCGAAGGTATTTCCAGGCTTTTAACATTAAGGTGCAGTCTGAACAACCGATCCTCAGTATCCTGAGAAAACCGGAAGCTTCCGGTAGAATGGCCAAATGGGCCATCGAGCTCGGTGCTTCTGACATCACCTACAAAACCAGAGGACCAATCAAAGGGCAGGCTGTAGCAGACTTCTTGGTAGAAATACCTAAAACCCTGATGACCGAGCCACAAGGTGCTCCACAACCCACTTGGTCTTTGTATACAGATGGGGCTTCGGGGGTCGAAGGATCAGGTGCGGGAATGGTACTAAAAGAAGTCAAAAGACGGGAATTGCTTTATGCCATCCGACTGAATTTCAAGAGCTCCAAAAATGAGGCCGAGTACGAGGCACTCCTTGCAGGACTCCGATTGGACATAAAGATCGGAGTCAAGAAGGTACAAACACACGCTTATGCTTCAAACTCCCTGCTATATGCAAAGTTCACCAAATCCTAAAAATATTATGCCCATTGCAGGTCATATCACATGTCGATTCTTTGCTAGTGGCAAACCAGATATCTGGAGAATATGAGGCTAAAGAAGCTAACATGATTCTGTATCTAGCTAAGGTATGGGTCTAACCCGGAACCGTCAGCTTCGGATAATTATACCAAAGAAAACGACTAACAATTTCCTTGGAATGCAGGCTAAAAATCTGATGAAACAGTTCGAAGCTTGTCAGGTGGTCCATATTTCGGGGAGTAAAAAAAAAAGCAGATGCTCTAAGCAAGTTGGCCGCTTCAACCACTGACATCATGAATCAGGAAGTGCACATGGTAGCTCTTCAAAGCCCATCTGTTCAAATAGTTGCAGTACTATCAATTACCCCAGCATCGGATACCTGGATGACCCCAATAATCCAGTATCTAATGAATGATATTGTACCCGTGGACAAGGCAAAGGCTCGAAAACTGAAAGTGAAGGCACTCCAATACCAAATAGTCGATGGTCAGTTATACCGAAAAACATTCTTAGGACCGCTTCTTAAATGCATAGACTTGGATGAAGTTTCGTATATCATCCGAGAAATTCATCATGCAATATGTGGTATTTATGCAGGCCCAAGAATGGTGGTGACTAAGGTGATGTGTGCTGGATACTTCTGGCCAGGCATGCACAATAGTGCCATATCAGAACCTAAAAAATGCGAAGAATGCCAGAAGCACGCGCCAGTCAGTCTCCGGGCTAAAAACAATCTTGTTCCTGTTACCGCAGCTTGGCCCTTTCAGCAATGGGGCATTGATATCGTCGGACCATTTCCCAAATCCACAGGTGGCATGAAGTTTTTGCTAGTGTCCGTGGATTATTTCACAAAGTGGGTTGAGGCTCGGCCTCTAACCCAAATTTCCGGGAAAGAAGTCAAGAAGTTTATGTGGGAACAAATTGTGTGCCGATTCGGGCTACCCCAGACCATCATCAGTGATAACGGGAAGCAATTTGCTGATATTCCCTTCAAGAAATGGTGCCAAGATTTGCACATTCAACAGTCATTCGCCTCAGTGGCTCATCCGCAGGCAAATGGCCAAGTTGAACGGATCAACAGGAGTTTGGTTGAAGGGATCAAGAAGCGGTTGGGATGAAAGAAGAGCGGTTGGGTGGACGAGCTCCCTAACGTATTATGGGCTCATCAAACCATGCCAAAAACAAGCACAGGCGTGACATCGTTCAGTTTGACTTGCGGAACGGAGGCAGACATCCCTGTTGAAATTAGGTCTCCAACTCTTCAAGTCCAGAGCATTGAAAACAACGATCAAGAACTTCACATGAACCTGGATCTCCTAGAAGAAAGGAGGGAAGCCGCAACCATCAAAGAGGCACGGTACAAAAAAAGAGTTGGAAAATTTTACAACTCCAGAGCGAAGGAAGTCCGGTTCAAGCCCGGTGATTATGTGTTCTGGTGTAACGAGGCAAGCGGAGTCCAAAAAGGCAAGATGGCCGCATCATGGGAAAGCCCATTCATGGTTAAAACCGCTGGAGAAAAAGGTGCATAGACCCTTCAAACCCTGGATGGAAAAGATGTGCCTCATACCTGGAATGGAGTTCATCTGAAAAAAGTGCTACATATGAGCACTACCAGCTGTCTTTTAAGAATAACATTTCATGAATTTATATTACAAGATGGGACGTGCCATTCCCATTCATCTGTTTTCCTTTCGAATGTTAATGACCGGGATGAGTTGATCCCCGAACCGTTTTAATAAAAGCTGGTTCTTTTGATGAATGTTTGCCATTTATGGTTATTTTAGGGTGTGTTAAATTAAGTCGAATCTTGAAAATTGCTCGATAATAAAGCCACGTGGTATTCATACAATTAAAATAATACAGGAGTAGAAACAAGGTTCGAATCAAAGTGGATATTTTTTTATTCGGACCCTAACTAACCTGACTAAACACCCTATCACTTAAGGCCGAAGAAAATGTTAAGCTCAAACCTCGACCTCTTAAAATAAAAGTGAAAGTCTAGCTACTAAGCCGCGACATGGATAATAGTCGCGGCTAATTGAGGAAAACTTTATGATAAACCATGGTTTACTGTTAAATATGTTGCAAATAATACAAATCCGCAGATATTATGATTAAAAGGACTGTGGCATAACAATAACACGTGCACGCACGATCGTTAAGCCACATATCCAAAAAAAGGTTTTGATAAAAAACTAAGGCATTTCAAGCCATATAGCGATAAGGCACAGCAAACATAGAAACAAAACATTGCTAGTATGTGCATTAAAACTGGTTAAAAAAGATAACCAAAACATAACCCGAACCTGTTCAAGGCCTGGAGGTCGAAACCTATTAAAAGCAAACATTAGTCGAGCCCAACAGAGGGTTCAAAATGGAACTTGTCTAGTTATTACAGACATAACACAAGCCCCTATAACACTCTGTTCCAGAGTTTCATTAAAGGATGGAAGAGAAAGGATTGGGAAGGAAGTGGAGAAAAAATGTGTTCCAGAGTTTTTTGTAGAAGGGAAAGGGAGGGAATGAGAGGGATAATAAAGAGGATTTTAGTGTGATTTTCAATCTTTCCAATTTGGAAGGGATTGGAGAGAAAGGAAGAGGAGGGAGATCCTTTCTCTTCCATCCTTTAATGAAACTCGGGAACACAGTGTAAGGGACTCGGAGGGATGAAGCTTGTCTTAAAAACACACGGACCACACAAAGGTCCGAAATAAATGTTAGGATCTGAGTTTGATTGTTTTGATATATTTAGAATGAGATGAGAATTGAATGATGTAAGTATATATGGAAAGTGCAGCGGAATGATAAACAATAATCAAAACAAAGGAATAAATGTTTTCTTCAATCGAAAGCTTTCATTAATTGAAAGATTACAATCAAATACAGGTACTTCCCCTCAGCCTGATCACACAGTGATTGTTTGTCTGAGAGAATGTTTGTGTGTGATGCGATAGAACAGTACAAGCACTGTTCTATTTATAGACAAATCTAAACCACTGGTGACCTGTGCTAACGTCACCTAAGATAGTGACCTCTAACAGAATAACAACATAAAACATCTGCCCTATACAAACTACTGTTGTATTACAAAACATTGTAAAGTAAACTACTGTTGAGGGAAAACTCTGATGGTCTTGCAACATCTGTTGGAGTCTAAGTGTTGTTGACTCCAACAGACCTTTAGTCTTCAGTACTTGATCAGTAGTTGTTTCTTCATCAGACCTTTGGTCAGCAGTTGTTCTCTATCAGTTGTTCTCTAGCAGTCCTTTGTATCAGCAGTTGTCATAGCAGTTGTTTGGATGGAACAGTTGTTAGGGTCAGCAGTCTTTTGGGAAGAGTATGTTGTAAAGACTGTTTATTTGTGTGAATCAACTGTTAGCATATTTTGGCTTTTCAATCATCTGTTCTTCTCCAGGTCAGCAGACCCAACAATCTCCCCCTAGAACAGATGATGCCAAAACTAAGCTTTATTCTTGATCTTTATTTCTCATCAGACTTTCTCTGATTTGTACTTTGAATTGTAGTTCAAAGTCCAAGGCAAATAGGTCTTCTACATCTCTTTCAAGCTCAAGGTTCAGCAGTGTTTGGAGGTCATTTGCACACAGGCTATATGCATCATCCATGCTTAACTTTTGAACTTTTCCATCTGACCTGAGCAAAGTCAATTCATGGTTGTCTTTATTGACCTTCCATTTTAGAATTTTTGAATCAGGGGATTTGCTGAGATTCACTTTTATTCTTGATGAGTTTGGTGATGGAGGTCTCCCAATGAGTTCTCTAAGCTTATCAGTAGTGGGATCTGAGAAAAAGTGTACTTGATTGAAGAGGCCCTCCTATATATAAGTATCAGCAAACTTCTTCTGATCTTCTTCAGACATTTCTTTATGTTTCTTGAATTGTCTTCTAGCAGCAGCTGATAGATCATAAGTATCCAGTAAGCTGTCTAATGTAAAGGCCTGTTGAGGTCTCTTCATCAGTGGTTCATCAGAGTAGATAGGTTTTCTGGGTAGGCTAGGATCTTTCTTCCTGTTTTCTTCCAGTCTCTTGTATGTTTCAACCAACCTCAGCTCAGACCATCTTGCAACTGACCTCATTTCCCCATAATCAGCAGCCACAATTTCTTGTCTCATTCTCTTAAACTTCAAGGCTCTGGCTGGATCTCTGCCTTTACTAAAATCAGGAGCAGAGACTTTAGCTGGGGGATTCTTGGCCAACTCTTCAATTCTCAAGAGTTCTTCTCTAAGTGCATGAGTGGTCCAGCCTGCAAACTGTTTCTTGTTTGCTTTATAAGGCATGTGTAAGTCCCGAAAGCTAGATCTTGTGATATGCAATAGATTGTTATCACTTAGAAACACCTATTTGTTAGGTGTTTTACGTGATTAATCCAGAAAGACAAAGATACTAGATGAACATGAATAAAACCGACACACACAATGAATAACATGATGATTCCATTACTGATTTGATGATGAACACCTTGGAATACACTGACAAATACGCACCTATTCACGTGTGCTACAAAGATTATCCCAAAACCCCAACCCTAGAGCTGTGCACACACATCCTTTATATAGGAAAGCCCCTGGGCCTGCGCACTTAACATAAGTGCGTGTAATTATGTGCGCAGCAGCTAGGTTTGTGTACAAAACTATGTCCTAATTACATACTAAGTCCTTCAACTATCAAACTATACAACATGCTATCAAAAGTCTCTAATCTGGTAACTGTGGTCTCAATATAACCCAAGAATACTCCCCCTAGACCACAACTACCAGTTCTTCAATCTTCAATCTATCTCGACCTCGCTTTGCTCCCCCTCAACCTGTTCAGGGGGGGTCTTGCATGTACAGTGCGACTGGATCTTCTTCAACTGCTTGAGGAGCTTGAGTTGATTCTGTTGCAGTTCCTTCAGGATCGGCTACTGTTGCAGGATCTTCTGTTTGTACCTCTGAAGTAGTTTTGACTTCAGGTTGAGTAATTTCTGCACCAGCAGCAGTAGCAGTAGCTTGAGCAGCCTTCTCCCTGTCATCCTTTTCTTTATCTGCTGCATTGATCCTGTCGATTATCTCAAGCAGATCTCTTTTCAGATTCATAGCTCTATCCACAGCCCTTCTAAACAACACCGCTTCTTCAAACAACGCGTTCCTGGCACCCACATTAATCTGATTTGCAAACAGCATATTCAGATCTGACAGATTAAGTGCAAACACGTCTACTGGATCCAAAATCCTCAAAGCCTCCGAATCGTCCTGCAGTTTAATGACTGCTTCACCAGTGTTGCTGTCGTAAAACCACTTTTTAAAGTCCCTCAGCATCACTGGAAGCTCAGATCTAATAAGAACTCGTGTGACGACCTATGGAGGGTCAATCACATAAGTTATCATGCCACGTCCGGTTGCTGGATCGATTCTTTTCTTGGAGATCCTCCTTCTTGGTTTCTGTGGCTTCAGGATTTGGAAATCAGTGTCACATTCTTTCTTGATAAACCACTCGACCATGGCTGCCTGGGAGTCGAGGGAGTGATTGATGAATGGGGCCCTGCTGAGCTCCCTGATATCCCATCGGGGGAGAGACTTCAGTTCTTTTTGACCCTTGAAATATTGTATCACTCCCCCTCTTCTCTTCACAGCAAACAATCTCTTCTCTTCATCATATTCCCAGGAGATAATCTTCTCCTGGTGAGCTGACTTGGTGTGATGGATATTCTGATGTAAGGCTGGAATGGTGATGGGCCTTCTAGGAAACCAAGTTGATCTTTCAGGATCCAACTTGTGCCCATCAGACGTCTCATAAACAACTTCTTCATCCATTCCCATCTCCACGAATCTATCGGGCATCTCATCTTCACTTACCTCATCAACCTCACTTTCCTCAGCAACTCTTTCTTTCTCTTTCTCTTCCTCCAAAAACTTTCTGAAATCGAAAGTCTCATCAAATGTAGCGCTGGGAGCACCAGTTTGCTGCTTCTTGAAATCCTGGAACATCTCAAACATTTGCATTTGAACCTGATTCTGAAACTTGATCAGGTATCTTTGATCTTTGATGATCTTCTCCATGTTCCGGTTCTTGTGTTTGAGCTTCTTTACCTTCTTTCTCAGCTCTTGGTTGTTGTGCACGTCACTCTTCAGAGTGCAGATTTCCCTGGCAGCAGTTTTACCAACCTCTTTCACAAGCTTCTCATATAGTTCCTGATGCACCGGTTTGCGACGAGGTGCAGCAGGAGCTGATGAGGATGGTTCAGCTGATCGTTGGACTGGAGCTTTGGGGGCTGGTGCAGCAGCAGTGGAAGGCCCTGGTTGATTCGGTTGTTCTGCCCCAAAGATGGATTCTAAGATCACTTGTTCCTCAATATCATCCTGAGTCACTACATGAGGAATCTCTGATTCGGGTAGCTGTTCTCTCCTTCTCTTTCTCGCTGCCCTCTCAAACTCAACAACTTCTTGTAAGGCTGCAGCAGTTTCAAGTTGCTCAGGTGTCAATGTATCTCTCCCTTCTTGTAATAAACCAGCAGGTCTTTTCCTTTTGCTGGGCTTTGATGGAGCAGGTTCAGTCGCCACTCTTTTGCCCCTTGCTTTTTCTAGGTAAATTTCTTCAGCAGTTGGCTGGGCTGAAGGAGTGGGTTTAGATGTTCCAGGTGCAGGAGCATCTGTGGGTTGTTTTCGAGTTTCAGTAGCATCTGACCTTCTCTTCCTGATCTTGTTGTACAGCCCCATGTCAAATGGATATCGCTGGGCCGCATACATATTCTCCAGCATTGGTTCCCAGTCAGGCGTGTTGCATTCAGTAAAGAATCGTGCACCTCTGGTGAAATTGTATTGATCACCGAGGGGCAGATTCTCATGTTGTGCGTTGATCATCATCTGCACAAACCTTGGGTACATCACCCATTTGCCTGACCCAGCTTCTGCATTCTTTACCATGTAATCAAAGATCATGCCTGACAAGTTGAACGCTTCGTTCTTGCAAATCTTTATCATCGCTGTCGACCATTCAGCACTGAGCGCATTGTAGCCTCCCTTTCTATGACATAGAGACATTATAAATACATGACTAATAAGTCTCCAGTCTCTTGTTAGATGGCTCTTCTTGATGTCGCCTCTCTTGTCGAAATCGCCCTTGTAGCTGAAACTCTTGAACTGTTGGTGAATATCTGCTTTGGGTATGAATCTGACAGTTCCTGGTTGATCTTGCAGTCTCAGCACGCTTCGAACAGAGTCTTCAGTAATGACTACAGCCTTGTTTCGGACTGTAGCGTTGATTCGCTTGACTCTTGATGCAGTCTCAACTCGCGCTGACCTCCAGAAGTCTTCAATGTGGGAAACGTAGACTGGTACAACGTTCTGCACAGCATATCCGACTTTGCTGCGTTTTATCCAAGTCACTACATCTTTAAACTTGACATCATCAGTTTCCAGATTCATTGGCTGATTGTGCATGCCTCTCGGATCCCAGTCAAGTGCCATCTGTTTAACCAAGAGCACGAAAAGCCAATTAGATTTCCAATAACTGACCTTAGACTTAAACTTAGACGGACAACGAACTTAGACTTAGATTTTATTAATTTTTAGGTTTGAAATTTTAACAGTCATAGGATTAAGGTTTGATGGATTGGTGTCACCGGTGTCCATGATACGTTTGCTTTTCAGTTTTAAGATCATTAAGGTCCGGGTTTAAGTACGCAGTCCGTTCAAGTGTCTCATTGGTCAAAATGAATGTCATATGTTGTTTAAAGTCCAAGTGCACATGGTTACTAAGTGCGCAGTTCAAGTCACAGTCCAATGATTCATGTACTCAGTCAAGTGCGCACATACTTGACTGAGCACTTAGGTTAGTACGCAAGCACAAATCAAGTGCGCATGGTAACCCCTTGGCAACTCAGTCAAGTCTGCGTACTAGGCAAGTACGCAGACACTTGAACCTTCGTTCAAGATTTTAAGTTCACACATATGTACGCAACACATTAGGGTTTCTGAGAACTTGTATGATTATGAGACAAGTGCGCAGTCTCTATGAGACAAGTACGCACTTGTTCATTATCAAGTACGTAGATCTTCAAGATTTCAAAAACCAATAAAACAACTAATAACCCTAACAGATGCATCTTAATCATGCGTTCAGTCCCTGTAATCACAAACAATAAACCATTAGTACAAGAAACTACCTTAATCAGTAGTAAGAATCAAACAAGAGGAGAATATTGATACTGATTTGAGGGTGTATGTGTGTGATTAGATGATGATTAGGGGTTTAATGGAAGAAGATGATGAACGATGATGATGATGAACGGATAAGGTTAAGGTGAATTAGGGTTTGTAATGAGGTTAAAGAAGATAAAACTTTTTAACAAAATTTGACTCAGTATATATACAGTCAACAGATGGGCCTGCGCACTTGAGTTAAGTGCGCAGGGCCCAATAAGTACGCACAGATTCATAGATTTTGGCCCAATTAGAGATTTTGAAGCCCAAATTAATTTGGATAAGGGGGTTTTACCAAGTCTCACCTTCTGCATTCAAGATCATACTAACCATACCTGCCAGAACCCGTTTCAACTTCCCGTTGGATAGCTGCAGCCTAAGAACAATTGTCGGTATGCTTGTCCACTTAAATCCATGCCTTTTCTCTTTCAACATGTGTTTGGCGATGCTGTTTATCATGTTTTTCGGTAATATTGACGAAAATTTTATGGACCCCACAATGTGCTAGGTATTGGCCTACCGATCCTCAAGGTTTATTGAAATATAATGATGAGAGCTTCAGGTCTATGTTACCATAAGCAGAGAAGATGATCATTATCTTGATCAGATGATGAGAGCTTCAGGTCTATGTTACCATAAGTAGAGAAGATGATCATCTGATCGTTTGGTGAGCTATCTAGATATGTTTGCACGTCACTAACATTGCGTGTCTTTTGCTGCTCGTTTTCAAAAATTTTCTTTTTCTTAGCCCCGCATTGGTAGCTTGCACTCTTAGGTGTCTTTTGATTTACCTATGCACAAAATTTTCTGTGTCTTTTAATTTCTCAACCTATGTATGACCGGACTCAGCTTGTGCAGACCTAAAGCACAGTGGGAATCCAGCTTTCCGTGTAGATCTTCAATGTTAATCACCTATGAGCAGTTTACTTGATTTCGGGCTGAATCTACCGACACATCGTTGCTTCAGGCCACAACATCCTCTGGGTCCTATTCACATGCTGACGAGATATGATTAGTTCCTATCATTTCCTGAATTAAATTTGCATTAGGAATGGACTGGTTTACTTTCTCCCCCAAAAATCTTGTTTTAAATGAAAAGAAGATTTTTTTTATAAAATATGCACAAAAATATTTTATTTTTTATTTTTTTATTCAAAATTTATCATCTCAAGCCATGTAACCAACTGATGAAACCGGGTTTTATCAAAAGCTTTTGTAAAGATATCTGCCTTTTGATCAGCAGTATCTATTGGCAACACCTGTATATATCCTTTGTCGTGAGCATCGCGAATTGAGTGAATCCAAATTTCAATGTGTTTGGTTTTAGAATGATCAATTGGATTCTTCACGATGTCACGACATGCATCATTATCAATAAAAATAGGTGTATGCATGACGTTTAAACCGTAGTCCAAAAGCTGATTTTTGATCCATAACACCTGACAACAACAACTAGATGCAGCTGTGTATTCAGCTTGAGCAGTGGAGATGGACACTGTTGTCTGCTTCTTGCTCTGCCAAGACACTAGCCTGTTACCTAGAAATTGACAACCACCAGAGACAGATTTTCTGTCAATCCTACAACCTGCATGATCACTATCAGAGTAAGCGATTAGATCAAAGTTATCACTCTTAGGATACCATAAACCAAGTTTTGGTGTTCCTTTGAGGTAGCGGAAGACTCTTTTCACTGCAGTTTCATGCGATTGCTTAGGATTGGACTGAAAACGCGCGCAGCATCCAACTGCCCACATGATATCTGGTCTGCTAGCTGTTAGATACATCAGAGAGCCAATCATTGATCGATAAGTGTGAGGATTCACTGAAGGCCCTTGAAGATCTGGTACAAGTGTTGTTTGGGCCGCAAAAGGAGTATTGGACGGCTTGCAGTCGGTCATGTTGTATTTTGCCAGAATGTCTCTTGTATACTTGGCTTGGTGGATGAGAATTCCGTCTTCTTTCTGCTGCACTTCCAAGCCTAAGAAAAACGATAATTCGCCCATCATGCTCATTTCAAATTGAGACTTCATGATGCTTTCAAATTCCCTGCATAAGTTTTCATCAGTGGAGCCAAAGATAATATCATCAACATAAATTTGAACAAGGATAGAGTGTTTGTTGACTTCTTTGGTGAACAGAGTCATGTCAATCTTCCCTCTGGTGTACCCATTCTGCAGCAAGTATGAAGATAAGGTCTCATACCAAGCTCGAGGAGCTTGATGAAGTCCATAGAGAGCCTTATCCAGTTTGTAGTACTTGTTGGGATGATGAGGATCTTCAAAACCCGGGGGTTGACAAACATAGACTTCTTCTTTGATCTTCCCGTACAGGAATGCACTCTTCACATCCATTTGAAAGACTTTGAAGTTCTTGTATGAGGCGTATGCCAGGAAGATACGTATGGCTTCAAGTCGAGCAACTGGAGCGAACACTTCCTCATAATCAATACCCTCCTGCTGACGAAAGCCCTAAACAACCAGACGAGCCTTGTTCTTAATTACCACACCTCTTTCATCCATTTTGTTGCGAAACACCCATCTTGTTCCGATAGGATACTTTCCTTCAGGTAAATCCACAAGTTCCCAAACCTTTAGCTTTCTAAACTGATACAGCTCATCCTGCATGGCTTCAACCCAACTTGCATCTCTGACAGCATCTTCAATGCTGAAAGGTACCGTCTGAGATAAGAAGGCTGAAAGTGCAATATTAAGTTTATCTGCCTGATTATTAGTAAGAACACCCTCAGAGATTGGTCCAATGATGTTCTCCACAGGGTGATCCTTAGAAGACTTAAATCCCATGTTTGGTTCTTCTTGAATTTGGGGAGGCAGATTAGAAAGGTTATCTACAGGAATTGATGAACTGGATGGATCATTTGCAGACTGTTGTGCTGAAGATGTTTCTTCTGAAGCTGGAGTACCTTCAAGAGATGAAGTAGTTTCAACAGTTGCGTCACCATTTGTGGACTGAAGAGGAACAATTGGATCAGCTATGAGTGGAGAAAATCGGGTGGTGAAAGGTGCAGCATCGTCTTAGGAAGAGTAAAGCGTATCTTCAAGAGGAGAAGGATCGGCTGCTTGATTTTCAGATGGTTGTTCTTCAATGATGCTGAAATTGTTGAAAACAACATCCACGTCAAAGAACCAGTCAGGACCGGCTCCTGTGTTGGTAGAGTTGGATTCCTGCCAATCAACATAAAAAGACTCGAGAACCATTTTGGTTCGTTTGTTGTACACTCTATAAGCTTTTTGACTTGAAGAGTATCCAACAAAGAAGCACTCATCTCCAACTGCATCAAATTTCATTATGTTCTAGTAGTTGTTAAGCAGCGTACATGAGCATCCAAAAGGCCTGAAGTAGTCAATAAGAGGTTTTCTTTTAAAGAGCAATTCATAACTTGTTTTCCCGCGCGTCTTTACAATTAAGACTCTGTTAAGAACATAACAAGCGGTATTCACAGCTTCAGCCCAGAAAATGATCGGCAATTTAGAGTCGATAAGCATAGTTCTGGCCGCTTCAATAAGTGTACGATTTTTCCTTTCAGCAACACCATTCTGTTGAGGAGTTCTCGTAGCACTGTACTGAAGATGAATTCCTCTGTTATTGCAGAAAGTCACGAAACTTTGATTTTTGAATTCAGTTCCGTGATCACTTCGGATTGATCTAACTTTTGTCTTTATTATGTTCTCAATGAGAGGAACAAACAGCATCAATATCTCAGCAGCTTCACTTTTGTATTCCAAGAAGTACACCCATGTAAATCGGGAAAAATCATCTGTTATCACCAAACAATAAGACTTTTTAGCTAGACTTTTAACACTAATAGGACCAAAAATATCCATGTGCAATAATTGAAGAGGTGAGTCTATAGAGTTCACAGCTTTGGACTTATGCGATTTTTTGTGTTGTTTTCCTTTGGCACATGCTAAGCATTTTTCAGAAAAAGGGAATTCCTTGGAAGGAAGACCTCTGACAAGATTAAGTTTTGAAAGCTTATTAATATTTTTGAAGTTAACATGTCCTAATCGCCTGTGCCATAGCAGTGATTCTGACTCGGATGCTTTAGAAAGTAAGCATGTCATTTGACATTCAGACTTTGCATCTCTCATGTTTATCACATAAGTATTATTTTGTCTAGGAGCTTTAAGCATAATCATATTGGTAGGAGGTATGAATCCTGGCTTTAGAAAGATGCACTCCATGTCATTAAATAACACTGAGATTCCTTTGTCGCAGACTTGTGATACACTCAGCAGATTGTAGCACAATTCTGGAACATAGTTCACATCTTCTAAAGTCAGTGCATCAGAAATCACGTCTCCTATCCCAACTATCATTCCGCCCTTCTCATTGCCGGCAAAAGCAACAAACTCTCCATCAATGAACCGATAGTTTTTGAGGAGTTCTTTTAGTCCCGTCATGTGCCTTGACGCCCCGCTATCAACATGCCATAGATATCTCATCAGGGCAATCAACCATTTCTGTAGTTTATTCTGAAAAACACATAAAACAAGAGAAATATACAGATAAATATACGAGACACTATGTACAATCACGACTCAGACCATATTTTAAGTAACTTTTGGAATCCAGATCTGTTTTAGTTTTAATCTGTCGTGATTTTCACCCAAAACTGACTTTTGTCTTTTCCAAGTTTTTGTGACCTTAACAAAACTTCTTATAGTTTCTTGAAGATCTTTAATTTGAACTGAAAAAGATTTTTGGGTCTTGGTATCACTTTGTGGTTTGGGTTTCAAATGACAATTTTTAACCACATGTCCCTCATTTCCACATCTAAAGCATTTAGAGTGTTTAGGCTTGATCTTTGAAGAAGATCTGGATGATGATGGTTGTGATGTTCTTCTCTTGTATTTGATTGAGTTGGGGCTGTCTCTTGAACATGCTTCATCACTGTTGTTGTTGCTTGATTCTTCATTTGTGTTGCATTCTGGCTCGCTGATTTCACTTTCTGTATCACTCTGTGATTCTTCAGAAGTTGTGTTATCTGTTTCACTTTGTGATTCTTCAGAACATGACATATCTGTTGATGATGGTGTAAACTCTGGAATTTCTTCAGTAAGAAATTTCCCAAACCTGTTTCTTTTTAGTTCTGGAACAAACGGAGATGGTCTATATACATTTTCATTATCAGAGAATGCATCATTAAGATCAACACAAATTGGCATAACATTTTCAACACAAATATCTGATCGTTTGATAGGATTCATCCTATCATTTGGGTCCACAACACCCTTGAAATCAAGTTTAGAAGTAATACAGTCATCCGGCCTAGATAAACTATTACAGTTATCCATCCTAGATAAACTATTACGGTCATCCAATTTAGTTAAATTATTACATTCACCCGAATTCAAAGAAGTTTTTGACTTGTCATGACTCCAGATGAACCAATTCACTGTAGAGTAATTGGCACCTGGGTGACCTAACCCCATTGTTTGTCCACCACAAATTTCATCATCGTCCACCTGATCCTGTTGGGTCATATCTGCACTGCTTTTATTTATATTAGAGTTTGACTCAGATGTGACACATTCTTTTTCGAAAAGATCATTTTTTGGATGTGGTTTTGGAATGGGTATATATTCACTTTTGCTCAAGGGTAAAAATAGAGATTTTACAATTCCCTTTTTATCCTTATACCCAATTCCATCTTTGACAAATGATTTCCTTGAACAATCAAGGATATCTGTATGAGCATGCTTGCTTACATTCCATTTGTCCACAACAATTTGGAGATGATTTGTTTCATTTCTAGATATTTCTAGTTTTTCAGTTAAGTCATTTATTAAAAAATCTTTTCTGAGAACAAATTCTTTTAGAGTGTGCATTTCAGCTATTGTTGCATTTAACTTTCGCTGATATGCTAACTCATTTTCTTTCATTTCAGTGTTGATTTTTCGGATGTCATCCATCTCTCTTAAAATTCTCCTATTGTGAGACAAACAGTAAGCAACGGCTGTAACACACCTTGGTGAGCACAGCTTTGATTTTATTTCAAGCGGAATACTTACCAGGTCTCTCTCTTCAACCTTCTTCTGCATGCTCTGCGGTTGTTGATCAGTCTTGCTTGTGGAAGTCTTCTCAGCAACTAAAGCTTCCTCGGCAGCAGCCTCCTTTCCCTTGTCCTCACTCAACACACCTTTTAGACCAGCATTCTCCATCCCTTCTCCTTTTGGCATCTCCGCTGATGACCCTTCCAAAGAGCTCACACCAAGTGTTGATTTTGTGTAGATATTTGCCATCAGTGCCTTGTTCACTTCAGCCTCTGCCACAGCAACTTCCTCTCCCCAGTCAAAATC
Organism: Ambrosia trifida; assembly: GCA_028751855.1. Taxonomy (NCBI): domain Eukaryota; kingdom Viridiplantae; phylum Streptophyta; class Magnoliopsida; order Asterales; family Asteraceae; genus Ambrosia; species Ambrosia trifida. Next base: position 93,396,134 of record CM054126.1, read on the forward strand.
TTGAACCACCAGCGCCTTCTGCTGGTTGGCTTCCCCTCCATCTGTGATTGCCACCATTCTCTTTGCCGGTTTAACTTCAGCTTGATTCAAAGCTGGACATTCATACTTGAAGTGTCCGAGAGTTTTGCAATTGTAGCACCTGATATTTGATTTATCAAAGCCAGCCTTTCCCAATCCAACCCTTCGATCTGTTCTGTCCTGGAACCTCTTAACCCTTAGAGTAATCATGGCCATTTGCCATTTCAGGTCCATCTCTTCCATATCATCGGGATCCACTTGATACATATCTTCCGGGCTCATCATATCATTCTTCAGATCACCTGTCTTCAATGCTTCAAAGCTGGTCATGAAGGCGTTGAAGAGTTCAACGTGTTCATTAGCAAGCTTTGTTTGTTGAGGATTGAGAGTTGAGGGTTGAGAGTTCTTGCCACTGGGTTGAGAGTATGGAACGGTCTTTCCTGAACTGGAGCTACCACCAATCATTCCATCAGCATACACATGAGATGAGCTTGAACCCATGTTACCCACTGGAGTCATTAATGCCAAGTTTTTCATTGCAGTGATAGGTACTGCCTTCGGATTGGTCTGGTTCATCTCTCTCTTTGTGATGTCCATCTCAAACGACTTCAGGGTGTTGATAAGATCAGCCAATGTAGACTGGGCGTCTAGATATTCTTTCCTGATCAACATACACTGGATGCTCCATTCTTTTGGCAGTGAGTCTAGCAGCTTCTTGATTGAATTTCTGTTGTTCACGGGAATTCCCGCCTTCTTCATCTTTGTCACCATGCTCATGAACCTATCGATGTGTGAGCTCAAACTTTCCCCACGAATACTGCCAAACATGTCATATTCTTTCTGCACCATGTCTTACTTGTACTGGCGCATCTCTTCGTTCCCTTCATAGTATTCATTCAACGCAAACCATAGATCATGTGCCGTGCCATACTCCTCAAACATGTTATAAACATCGTTTGATAAGGCCATGGTTAGAGCACCATAAGCCTTGTGATCTCTCTGGAGTAATTGTTTATCGACATCAGTGTAAGTGGTTGGATCAGGGTTAAACTCTTCTCCTGTGGCAGTGGTTCTCATGGGAATGTGTGGGCCTAACTGGATAGAATTCCATTGGGTGAAGTCTGTAACATAGAAGAATGACCTCATTCTGTTCTTCCAAGTTCCATAGTCTTCAGCACCTTTTAACTTAGGAACTCTGGTTGTGGTTCCGGTTTCAAGTTCTTGTTGAGTGATAGGGTTAACTGTTGAATGATTATCGTTACCGGCCATAATTTAGATGAATTTTAAGGATTTAGTTAAACAGATTTTAGTTAGCAGTCCAGAAAATGTCCAAGTCCGTAAGTACACAGCTAAGTGCGCAGATAAGTTCACAGCTAAGTTCACAGCAGTCCAGATAAGTATGCAGCAACCTGTAAGAATGTAAACAGCCTTGTCAAGTTGTAGTCTTTGTTAAGTGCGCAGCTCGGAAGTATACATGTGGCTGTGTTTCTTGATAAGTGCGCAGATCAGTCAACACTTGAGCATGATAAGTGCTCAGTGTTTACTGATCAGTCTGCGTACTAAAATAAGTGCGCAGACACTTAAACTCTCGTTTAAGATTTTAAGTTCGCAGAAACCCTAGCCAAGTACTCAAGACTACACCTTCAGTAAGTGCGCACAAATCCAAGATTTCTGTTTAAGTGCGCAGAAACCCTAAATAAGTGCTCAAGACAATGGAAATGCAATAAGTGCGCATAAAACTTGATTGCGTACTAAAATCTGAGATTTAGGTACTCACAGTCACAAGTATGCAATATATGAGCCAAGTACTCAAACCAAGAAACAAGTGCTCAACTTATGAAATAAGTGCGCAAATTTTGAAACAAGTGCGCAAATTGTAAGAAACAAGTGCGCAAAACAGACTGTGAAAAACACAAAACTCAGCTGAATCCTTTCCAAAACATTTTCTAATCAAAATAACATACTCTAAACTTTTAGAAACATAATTTTCACGAAATTTCAAGCCAAAATATAAGAAAAACACCTAAATTTTAAAGTTTATAAAGAAAATAATCTTGATAATAAAAACTAACAAGATGAGAGTTTTGGTATCTTAAAGTAGATACAATCTAGAGCACAGAGGCTCTGATACCAAATTGTAAGTCCCGAAAGCTAGATCTTGTGATATGCAATAGATTGTTATCACTTAGAAACACCTATTTGTTAGGTGTTTTACGTGATTAATCCAGAAAGACAAAGATACTAGATGAACATGAATAAAACCGACACACACAATGAATAACATGATGATTCCATTACTGATTTGATGATGAACACCTTGGAATACACTGACAAATACGCACTTATTCACGTGTGCTACAAAGATTATCCCAAAACCCCAACCCTAGAGCTGTGCACACACATCCTTTATATAGGAAAGCCCCTGGGCCTGCGCACTTAACATAAGTGCGCAGGGCCCGTGTAATCATGTGCGCAGCAGCTAGGTTTGTGTACAAAACTATGTCTTAATTACATACTAAGTCCTTCAACTATCAAACTATACAACATGCTATCAAAAGTCTCTAATCTGGTAACTGTGGTCTCAATATAACCCAACAGCATGGTTGCCAAGATCTGTTCAAGAAGTGATTCCCTAACCTCCTTTTCCATGTCACTGCTGAGAGGCATGGCAGACATGGAGTTGCTCAGGGTCTTAGCAAAATCTTCAATCCTTCTCAATTCGCTAAGCTCTGCTGAATGGATGCCCTGAGCAGTCCTGTCATCTTTCCCTTTGCATTTCTCTTAAATGATGGCATCTGCCTGTTCAGCCTTGTATTTTAGATATGTGTCTATGTTTAGGGGAACAGGAAAATGTGGAAGAGAAGGGAAAGATCTTTCAAATGGTTGTTCAGTATTATAGAAGGATTGCATTTCCTCCTTGAGTAGATCAAGTTCAAGGGGATACTGAACAGCCAATGGTGTAATGGTTTGTGGTGGTCTATGGGATCTGAATTGTGATGTGTGTGGTGAAAATGATGAAAGTGGAATGGCTTATATAGGTGTGGATTGTGTGGTTGAAGTGGTGAGTGGTGATATATGTATGTTTTCATCCTGTACAACAAAGGTTGATTTCCTCTTCCTTTTGTACAAGATTTTTGGTGATGGTGGTGTGGAAGCAGTGGTTGTGTTAACAACTGTTGGCATCTTAGTAGGACCAGCAGATGTTTGGGATTTAGTTGGTGATGTGGTTGTAGGTTCAGATGTAGGTTTGGTGATAGTGATGACAGGTTCAGATGTTGTGGTTTTATCAGCAGTGGTTTTAACAGTAGTTGTTTTAACAGCTAGTTTGGATGATGGTTGTCTGACATGTTTGGCAGGCATTTTCTTCCTTTTAGAGGAACCCACATCTTCAACTTCCTGCTATTGTTCCCTTTTCTGTTTTAGCAACAACTCTGCCTTGACTTCCAAAATGTCAGCCCTCTTTTGCTTATCTTCAGCAGCTTTTTCAGCTTCTTCATTTGCAGAGTTGTCCACTTCTTTAGCCTTGCTGGTTTGTTGTTGTTGTTGTGGTGCTGTTTGAGTAGACCCTGGTTTGTTGGCAGACTTTGATTTACCTTTTTATGAAGGTGGACAACCAAAGGGATCTAGCTTTGGCAATCTATCTCTGCCACTCTCCCCCTTTTTGGCATCATCAGTTGTGAATGCATCATCATCTTCATCCCTGAGAATGGTGGTAGGGGCAGAGCCAGTGGTCTTCAGCAGATGGTCTTTAATGGCCTGAATGTCTGCATGGGTATCTTTGTACCTAGCATCTACCATGTTTCTGATTTCAGCCATGTAGGTTTCATGAGTCTGATCTGCTAGTTTTCTGTGAGCTATGATGATGGGAGAAACAGATTTCCATAGCTCACTAGCAATATCAGCAGTGGATGGTTGGCTCTTGGAAAGAGTAGCCAAGGATTCCAATATTAACTTGACATCAGATTTGATATCAGCAACAATGGTTTCAATGGTTTGGACTCTGGCCGTCAATTCTTGGTATTTTAGCTCATCACCTAAGTTAATAAGATCATCTGAATTCCTACCAGTGGTAGTTTTAACTGATTCAGTCCTAGGAGGTGAATCCAAAGGATGAGAACCAGATGCCCCTTTTTCTTGGTTCTGGGGACTTCCAACTGATTTTGGGGACACTATAGTGGCCTCATCGGTTGTTGCCTTCAAGGGAGTCTTAGTTATGTAACCACTGTCCTGGTATGAGACAATGGTCTCTACATCAGTAGTGGCTGCTCCACTTGAAAACTCACCTAGAGTTGCATTGAACTCTAGGGGTGTAACCTCCTCATCTGTTTGTGGGATGGCTGATTGAATTTCCTCAGTCCCAGTCACTTGTGGAGGTATACTCTCATTGACAGGTGAAAGAGAGGAACTAGGATTTTCCTGAGTTTTGTCAATAGCCTCAAACAAAGGTTGCATGGTCTGTTGAACATGTGATGGTGAAGGTGGAGGAGTAAAAAGAGAATTAGCCCTGGGAGAGGGGCTTGTGAACATATGGCCAAGTGACACAAATGTATCATGATGTAGTTCCACTTGGCTTACAACATGATCCTTTTGTGAGGATGCATGAGGAGTTTGGTCAGGTTGAGATATATCCAACTGTTGTGAGGAAGTAACAACAGTGGTTTCTAGTTGCTTTTGTGTTGCAACAGAGTTATCTTCTGGTATCTCATCTTCCAGAAGTCTCTTTTGTGGTTGAGTGGTTGTTTTTGTGGATGAGCGTTTTCTTTTGGAAATGGCTGGTGTGGGTTTCACAGCACTGGATGTAGTGCCATGATCACCAGGAGCAGTGGGCTCAACAACAGAGGTTTGGACAACAGTTGTTGTCTTAGTCCTCTTTGTTTGTGTTTTGGAAACTTTGGACACTTTTGATACTTTTCTTGGGTGTTTGAACCCAACATTCTTGTGAAAGTTTCATCAGTTAGACTCTTCATTTGCATAGACTCACCCTTTTTGAAAACTTTTTCTGGTAAAACCTTTTGAAGGATTACACTTAAGATTCTTGGGTAAATTAGAAAAGCATTATTAGACCCAGACTTTATGGCTTTCAGATTTGACACTAAATCCATAAACAGTCCTTGGGATAGATTGAAGTCAGAATCTGACAACATAGCATAACCCAAGTACTGAATCCTCAATGGGATTTCATTAAAGGAAGTGGACTTAGCGGAGACACAAAGAAGGAGGGTATGGAAGAAAAATTTCATGACTGGTGGGAAAAACTTTTTGAAAAGTGTTGACCCAGTCATCTGAGCATCATACCCCCTTTCCTGAAACTCTGTGTGAAGCTCTGTTTTAGGGAAAGAGTCTTTACCTGACAGGTCATTAAGTGAGAAGGTTGTGGATATCAGTTGAGGGGTAATGACGATACTTGTTTCACCAATTTTTGAGATAATGGAAGTAGGCTTTTTGTCTTGAAGCAGAAACTCAGCATTCAACCAGAATTCTTGGAGAGTATCAAGATAGATAGGGGCGTCAGCGGTTAGGATTGTCAGGTATTTGGATTTTAAGATGACGCCGATGGTGGAATGGAATGGAGTATTCTCATCTGTTTTTACCAGATATGGGAGATAATTGTGGGTGGCTTTAGCTTGAAGATCCATTGTAATGGATTCCGAAGGTGAGAATGAGTGGAATTTGATTAAGGGTTTGAGGATGAAGCAGGCGGTTTCAGTATTTTGAATACAATGAGACAGTGTAACGACTGTTGTGATAAAACAGGGTTTTTATAGGCTCTGGTGAAACCGCTGATGTGGCCAAAACTCTGCTTGTAGGAACAGACGTGGCAAACATCTGATGGTTAAACATCTGGTGGAGGACAGCTGTTTTGGCAAACAGCTGATGCAAACGGCTGATGCAAACATCTGTTTTTTTTATTATAGGTATCTGTAAATATATATATATATACATATGGATAATAAAATAGTTGTTTTATCTGATCAGAGGTTTGAAACAGATTTTTCAACCTAACAGTGGATAAAATGGATGAAACAGTGGTTGTTTTATCTTTAACAGATTTTTCAACATAACAGTGGATAAAATGGATGAAACAGTGGTTGTTTTATCTTTAACAGATTTTTCAACCAAAAAGCTATTTTAAGGATGAATTTTGATTTTCTGAAACATTTTAATGCTTTTATTGAAAACATTTGTGTTGTTTAATCCATGTTTAGCATACCAATTCTAGAAATCAGATTTGTAAAGGTAGATGTGTCTAAAGCTTTTGTCAACACATCTGCCAACTGATCTTCTGTTGGAACATGGTGCAGAGAAATCAAACCTTTTTCATAGCTATCTCTGACAAAATGATGTCTGATGTCAATGTGTTTGGTAGTGGAGTGAGAGACTGGATTTTTGATGATATTTTCAGCAGCTTGACTATCCAACATGAATGGAGTCTGTAATGCAGTTATCCCAAAATCCAGCAATTGATATTGGAGCCACATGAGTTGGGCTGTACAGCTTGCAGCAACAATGTATTCAGCCTCAGCTGTAGAGGTGGAAACAGCTGCCTGCTTTTTGCTTTGCCAAGACACTAAGGCATTCCCTAGAAACTGGCACCCTCCTGATGTAGACTTTCTTGTGGTGTGACAGCCAGCAAAATCACTATCTGAATAACCTGAAAGCTCAATGTTTCCATTAGCAGGATACCAGATACCAAGTGTGGGAGCACCTTTTAGGTATCTGAATATCCTTTTCACAGCAATAAGGTTTGACTTTCTAGGTGAAGCCTGGGATCTTGCACAAACACAAGTGGCAAACATAATGTCTGGCCTAGATGCAGTTAAGTACAATAAAGACCCAATCATGCATCTGTAATATGTTTGATCAACCAGTTCATCCTTGTCATCAATAGTGAGTAGCTTGACTGTACTCATGGGTGTACTACATGGCTTACAGTCATTCATCTCAAATCTAGTTAACAAATTCTTTACATATTTATTTTGATGAATGAATGTGCCATTTTGCAGTTATTTCACTTGGAGACCAAGGAAACACTGAAGTTCACCCATAGCACTCATTTCAAACTCTGCTGTCATGAGTTCCCTAAAGTCTTCACACATTTTGTTACATGTGGATCCAAAAATGATGTCATCCACATATATTTGAACAATCATTAAGTCTTTCCCTCTCCATTTCAAAAATAAGGTTTTATCAATTTTACCCCTTGTGAAACCAATGGATAAGAGAAAAGTGGAAAGAGTTTCATACCAGGCCCTTGGTGCTTGCTTGAGTCCATACAAAGCTTTACTAAGCTTGTAGACATGATCAGGATGGAATGTGTCTTCAAAACCAGGTGGTTGACACACATAGACCTCCTCCTGAATTTTGCCATATAGGAAGGCACATTTGATATCCATCTGATACACCTTGATGTTGTGGTTGACAGCAAAGGCTAGAAAGAGTCGAATTGCTTCTAACCTTGCTACAGGAGCAAAGGTTTCATCATAGTCTATTCCTTCTTCTTGTCTGAAGCCTTGAACCACAAGCCTGGCTTTATTCTTGACAACAATACCCCTTTCATCAGTTTTGTTTTTGAAGACCCACTTTGTACCTATTGGACAAACATCCTTAGGTAGTGGTACAAGTTCCCATACTTGTTGTCTTTTGAACTGAAGGAGCTCTTCTTGCATAGCTTCTACCCAACTGTTGTCTTTTAGTGCCTCTTGGTACTTGATAGGTTGTGTGAGGGATAGGAAACCTGCAAAAAGACAGATATTGGAGGATTGGCTTCTTGTGAGCACACCCTCTCTGATGTTACCAATGATCTGGTCTGGTGGATGAGCTCTTAAGTAGATTAGATCTCCCTGATATGGTATGATGGCATTTTGAGGTGAAGGACAGAGGTTTGGTGACTCTGTTGATGTAACATCTGTTTGCACTTCTGTAGTGCCATCAGATGTTTGAAATGGAAGTGGGGGAATGGGTCCAAGTGGTGTAAAACTGGACTGACTTTTGTCAACAGATGTTTGACTTTTGTCAACAGATGATTGTACAGTGGTTGTGAGAGGTGAAGCAGTGGTTTGAGGGTAAGACTGGCCAACAGTGGTTGACTCAGCTGTGATAGAGTTTTGACAGTTGTTTTGAACAGCTGCTTCCTCTGATGCAGAATAGATTTTATAGTGACTGGGGATCACAACATCTGTTCTGTAATCTTGTTGTGGAGACTGTGGACTACCTGCATTATTAGTTTTAACAGTGATATCTTCAAATTTGAATTTATCTAAATCAAACAATTCAGCAGGATTTGCTGGGATTTTTAGGGATGAAAGTTTATTGAACTTTACATTTAGAGTTTCTTCTATTGTCTTGGTCTTTGTGTTAAACACTTTATAAGCCTTGGCAGTAGAAGAATATCCCAGAAAATAACCACAATCTACTTTGGCTGCAAATTTTGAAATGGAATCTTTGAGATTTAAGATGAAAATGGGCAGCCAAAGATTTTGAAAAATGAAATTAATGGTTTGATTTTGAACAAAATTTCATAAGCAGTTTTTTGATGTCTTGGGTTGTTCAAAACTCTGTTTTGAACATAGCAAGCAGTGTTTACAGCTTCTGCCCAAAAGGACAGTGGCAAACCAGAGTCTGCTAGCATGGTTCTTGCAGCTTCTATAAGAGTTCTATTTTTCCTCTCAACCACCCCATTTTGCTCTGGTGTTCTTGGGATGCTGTACTACCTCACAATCCCTTTTAACACACAGAAGTCATCCAACTCCTTATTTTTAAACTCTGTTCCATTGTCACTCCTGAAGACTTTTACTGGCAAGTCATATTGTTGTTCAACTTTGGTGACAAAGTCCTTCAAAATACATGCAGTCTCATCCTTAGAATGTAAAAAATTAAGTCCATGTAAACCTAGAAAAATCATCAACTATGACAAGACAAAATCTTTTTCTTCTTAGACTCATGATTTTAACAGTGCCAAACAAGTCCATGTGCAACAATTGTAGACATTGACTGGTTTTGGACTCATCAATGGATTTGTAAGAGCTTTTATGTTGTTTTCCTTTTAAACAGGAAACACAATGCTCATCACATTTGAATTCTTTTGATGGTAAGCCTCTGACAAGACTTTGTTTAGAGAGTGTGTTGATAGTATTAAGGTTGGTATGACCCAGTCTCCTATGACACAATTCTGTCTCCTTTGTGGAGGCAGCAGAAAACAAACAGACATTTGCCATAGGATTGTCCTTACACTGAGAACAATTTAAAACACAACATTAAAACTCATTATGGCTGGGCAGGAGGCTTGAGCTTCAGACCATCGAATGCTTGAACAATATATTCAGAACGACCAGTAAGGAGATCAGCAAGTGATGTATTGTAAAATACATATATATCCAGTGTAAAGTTTGTATAATTTTCGAGTCGTTTAGATAGTGTTATTATCAGTTTTTAGGCTCGTACCGGTCTATTTTATCTAGTATAGGTTTTTATAGATTTTTATTGGTTTTGGGTCTTTTTTTAGTATTTATCTATTTTATTTTATATTTTGTAGGTGTTCATGGACGTTGAAGCATAAACGAGCAACTTTGGTTAAGTCAAGAACACCCGAGTCGAGAGAACGGAGTTATACTACTATATATAATAATAGTATTTTAGATATAATAATAATAATAATAATAATAATAATAATAATAATAATAATAATAATAATAATAATAAAAGCAAACGTGCTTTTGTCACAACGGCCCATGGCCCAAGAACAAAATAGGGTGTTGGAGGATTTATTATTATTTCGGAAGGCAAAAAATATTATAAAAGGAGGGCAGCCGCTAATTGGCTTGGGGAGGAGTGGCAGAACAATTATAAATCGAAGAGGAGTTTTAAGCAGGGCAGCAGCAAATATTATTAGAGAGGCAAGCCCAGGATCAAATGTTTGGAAGCGAGTATTCGGGTGTTAATCATCCGGTTCTTTCGTTCCTTTATTATCTTGATTTTAGACAATGATTTCCGAATTTTTATTTGTTTTTGTTTCTATTTTCAAGATGATTTGTGGCTAAAACTTTTATAGCTACCTAGATTAAGACAAATAACTATGTTTTGATTTGATTTTTCTATGGTTTTTGGAACTTGTTTTGGATTTATGATTCAGTAAAGATTTTGATTTCTCTAGATCTGGTGTATATGCGTATCTATTATTATCTGATTGTCACTTATTCACTCCACTTGCACTTTTGTGAATGTCTTTCATGTATGAGTGCTAGTTAGGTTGCAGACTTTGTGTAGCAACTAGTTTATGGTCAATAGTCGCGAGTTTACCATAGGAGTGATATTTGGTGGTTAGAGGATTTTAGGTATTCTTTCAAGTTCAATAGCTGTGAGGTGAGGGCTTGTTGGTATGTCTAGGTTGTTAAATTGTTAGGTTAGAGGCTTTGTGAGAAGATCTGCCTAGTTTCCCTTTCAACTCCTGCATATCAAGTTAGATCTAGACTTCAATAATTACCCCTTGCACTTAGTGTAGTGAGGATTTCACGCTGTGAGGTACATTGTCTAGCGAGTACTTGATCATAAGAGTTAGATAACCTGTGAGGGTTTGTACTCCAACCAGTGGTTTAATAGCACAACAATATTCTAGGGTTTCCCCTTGAGAAGGGTCGATGGTGTCTAGTTTATTCTTGATGTTTAGTATTTTAAGATCCCGGTTCCAAATCAGTCCATAACCATAGAAGCTTATCAGGCATAGTTAGGAGTCTGGTCTAGGTAGTGTCTTGTCATCATCTGAATTCAGCTTAGCTAAATTCGTGTCTTTAGTTCAGTTTAGTTAATCTAAGTTGACCTTTATTTTATTGCAATTTATTTTTTAGTAAAACACCCCTTTAAAATAATAAATTAATTTAATCAGTTTTAGGATAAGTAATCGAGTCTAGTTTTCGTTTTCCATTAGAGTCTCGTGGGTTCGATATCCGGACTTACTTTAGCTATACTAGAGTCGATAGGTTCACTTGCCTGTCAGTAGTTTAGTTTTAGAGAGTCTAGAGTATTACTAGGTGTCTAGTTTTAGGTTTAATTTAGTTATTTTTATTAAACTACTTTTAGCACATCAGCAAGCTTGGCCACTTTCGAGAAGACGAGGGAGTAATAAGCCTTGACATTAGCCATCAAATTTTCTTGAGTGTTAGGCTTCAGCAGGGGCATTTTCTCCAAGGGAATCCCTTTAGCCGCGGAAGCATAGCCTGCTTTAACCCCCACATTAAATCCACCAGCATTCATAGCAGTGTTAACATCGCTCACGGCCTTCTGCATGGTCGGGCTCTTATGAACATGCTGAGCAACAAGCTGCGCTCCCTCGGCTAAGAAATATTTCTTCAAGTTGGAAAGTTCATCGATCTGCTGAATGAGCTCCTGCTTCTCAACCTTCCAGGCCTCAGCATCATCAGCCATCTTCTTTTAAGTTGCTGCAAGGACTTGCTTTGCCACCTTTTCCCCTTCCCGGGCCTCATCTTGTTCTAGAAAGAACAAACAGATAATAAGAATAAAGAGAAAACGGGAACAGAACCTACGACATTACGTACCAGTTGTCAAGCCATTAGTCCCTTTCTTCAAACTGGCAATGGTGACCTCCATCTGCTTGATCAAATCTTTCATCTCTTTGGTAGACGCGGCATGAGCAGCTTCGAATGCATGAAATTTCTTTTTCAAATCTTCCAACTCTTTAAGGACTTTGTCACGGGATTCAGCAGCTGAAGCCACGGCCGCTTTAGCAAAAGAGGCTTGATTTTTAGCACTCTTTAAACTCTCCTTCAAACCACTCAACACGGACCCGTGGCCACAAGCTGCCCCCTTCTTCCTTAATCGATCTCTATCAACTTTAGCATCCAACCACCGATGGTAAGCTTCGGTTACTAGAAAGTTGGACTGAGCCTGGTTTATAAGAAGAGCTTCACAGAGAGTTGGTGATTCCATATTATGGTAATACTCCCTGTCAGTCGAAGTATCCTGGTTAAAAAGCATCATTCTTGCAGAAAGGGCGTCCACCACTCTGTCACTATTCTTTAAGTCCCACTCCAGGGCAAACCTCTCCTCCGCAACCGATGGATCCAACCTCGTGCTCTCTCCTAGCATAGCTGCAAAACCACATACAGAGAACGCTTCAGTCTTAAACCAGTTTGGGGGGAAAGTACCATCATTACCCTCCACATCAGTTTGAGAAAGTAGAGGGGAGAGTCTGAACTCACCAGTTGAAAAGACTGCAGTCCCAGTAGCTTTGTTAATGGCTGGGCTATCAATCCCAATGAAAGGGTCACCCTATTTATCCTCATCTTCGTCCAAAACAATCTTCCCGCTGCTCTCTCCAACCTGAGGATTATCCACAATAAGTACCGGGGACGAGTCACGGGAGGATTGCCCTCCGAAAAGGTGCATTTCTAGGTTATCTAAGAGATTAGAATATACCTTAGGGGGTTTCTGCAAAAAACTTATTTTCTTCTTTGGGGATTTAGTGCCGGCCCCGGTACCCTTAAGACTACCCCTTTTTGTCTTTTCTGATCCTCGGGATCCGGAGGCATCAGTCACGGCTCGGCTACGGCATCCCCAGACACTTCCTTGGAAGGGGATTTATTCCCATGAGAAGGTTCGGATTCGTGGGGACCAATTCTGGCAGAAGGCTGAATATGAAGCACGGCAGTGGAATCTTAAATGGTAAGAGGCACACCCTCGGAAGCCTTAGCACCTTCGGTCGTTTCAATCACAACCCCTATAGTTTGCCCTTCCCCCTGAGCACCACTGGCGCCAGTCCAGGGGGTTTGCACTGGCCGAATAGGCTGTTGACCCTTCTCCACTTAGGACACGATCGGTGGATTAACTCCAGCATCTTCACTAGAAAACTCGAGGGTCGCGTCATTGAAAGACGTGAGCTTCAAAGAATCGAGTAATGACATCTATGCAAAAACAGACAAAGTTAAAATGATAAAAAAAAAAAAAATAAGGGGTAAGCAAGTAAAAATGGGACTCCTCACTCACCCTCTCCGTTGTACAAAATAACTGGCCACCAATCATTAAAGTCCCAGTTCTCACTAACACATCCGAGGATGAGGATATGCTCCGGATATTTCTGGATGTTCATTTTGTTTTCAACAATAAGGGTATAAAGCTTGTGGTTATATTTAAAACCTTCGGGCAAATCCCATTCCAATGACTCAAAGCGATCGCACCATACCATGTCCGAAGGCAAGCATCGGTCATCAAGCCAAAATGATTGATTTTTCCAGTTTTTTAGGCTGGTAGTCATGGCAATTCTCCAATGATCTCCTCTTCTTAAAAGTAAACCAACTCCCCACCACGTTCAGCTCGTAGAAGCACCGGAACACCTTTAAGTCAGCCCCTTCCCCCGGCAAGACAACTCAAAATGGTTGACGCAGCTCAAGCCAAAAGGGTTCACTTGAGAAATATGAACCCCATGGAACATTAGCACCCTCATCAGAAACTTAGTGAAGGGGACACGGTAGTTGGCAAAATCACAAACCCTGGTATAGAAACCGAACTTCCCCTCCAAAAAAGGATAAATAGGCGTCTGAGGAAGGGGAATGGTGGGGTTTAACTCACGCGGGATCCTATAAGTATCTATAAACGACTCATCTTCTCGGGGGTCAGTTGTGAATAGGTAACGTTCATATCGTCCTTCACCATCTCTGTGAAAAAAGCGAAAAAAGATGGAAGAAGAAAGAAGAAAAGTGAAACGCACCTTAACAAACAGGTTACAAGGTCTCGGAACTAGGAAGTATACGAGATCTCGTCTTGTGGGTGAAGAACAGGTCTACCGAACAGACGATTCCTTTTTTTGGGGAGAAGGATAAAGAAAAACAACAACAGTAAAAAAAAAGAAAAAATGAAAGTATATATAGGAGGAAGAAAAACCGTTCAAAATTGGAGATGGATTACAACTGTCGAAAGAAATGAGCGGCTCAGATCATCTCGAAATTTGAACCGTTGTCCCATCAGTTACCACGATATGTGGTCTTAAATGTTCCACGTGGCTCGGAAGAGGTACTCTTGTCCCATCAGATCGACGTAAGGATCTCAGGACACGCGTAAGACACCTCACCAAAGCCACAGACATGCCCTAAGGGCTCTGAGAATTTTGACGCTCGGCACTTCATTAAAAGCTGTGGACACGATCAAGTCCTAAAAGTTTAAAAATTAACTTATGGACTTGGGGGGACATGAAGAGGTATAAGGATTCATAACGCGGCTTAAACAAGATACGGTCAGTAACCTTAAGCTACTGCACATAGTAAGACGAACCATGTCACCCCTACCAATGAAAGTACATATTACCTTCGGAAGTCAGACACTTCCAAAGGAAAGTACAACGGGGTCCGAAGTAAAGTACAACTTTGCTGACCACTATAAATACCCCCCACAAAGTACAATTCACACACGAATGCTTACGCTCCGAACCACACTTTCTCTCTCTACTTTCTCACTCTAAATAAATACTTATTCTCACGCCAGATGGTGGTTACAGAGAGGCCCTCCCTCTTCCTCTGTAACGAGCCTAACGCTTCCTTTGTTCGGAACTTACAAGGTCACGGCCCATGGCCCAAACCCAACACACTTTAAGGCTCCAATTTTCTTGGAGGGTGATGATTCTTGAACGACAATTATTAGTTCTTGGGTGGCGGTAGCTTTTGAGAGGGACGAGAACAACAGCACAAAGTATTTTTTTTTTTGGGGGGGGGGGGGCCGACTCCAATATTCTTGACGCAGAGGAGCAGCTTTGAAGGCTTCCCACATCAGCAGTCACGCACAACAATCATGCGCGGCTAACTCTTTTGTGACTTTCCCCGGGTGAACGGTTTTAGTTTTCTTTTGCATTAGACTTTGTTTATTTACATTATAAACTGGTATATCTTGATCACTTCTGTTTGAGTTGTTGAAACGTTTATTTATATTTGAATTGTCTGTCTTTTACCAAACGTATTGGCAAATTCTTGCATTGTTAGCGGGGTGATAATTGGTGAGTAATTGATATTTTTGAGCGGATAACTAGATCGTACGGTTACTATTAAAAACTGTCTTTAGTTATTAATTCAATTCAAAAATCCCAAGGCCATGTCTATGTGGTGTTTAGTAATTAAACTAAGTTTATGTTAAAGTCTATAACCTAGATCCCGTGTGGAAGTTACTTTTTCTTAATCTGATACCTCTTTCGTTTTATTTGTTTACTCGCTTTTAATTAAACAAAACCCCAAATCAAGATTCGTACTTAATTAATTTAATTTTCAAACAATTACTGACCACACGTTCTCTGTGGAGACGACCTTAGTTACCCGTACTAGTATAGGTATTTAAGTCATAAATACTTGTTTTTTATTAGCCTACGACAACTACATCAAAATATATATAATTACAGCTAAACTCGATCACAACAAAAAATCATAACCATTTAGATATGTCAAATTAAGTGTTTTTTATTATATACTTATGTCAAAAATGTTGATTAATAGTAAACGCAGATGAATAAAAAGATTATTTGACATATGGAAGTCGTCTCTAGCTGCATAGCTAGCTATACCCAAATTCTCCAATAATACACTACAGTCCATACAATCCGGCCCCATGATGTATACACGCTTTAACTGCCAGAAACCATATATGATGACCAGAAAATTATCAACCGACACTTCATTGTTTTCCCATACCATCATCTTTTCAAGTGAGACCCTTGATGGCGTAGGTAGCCCAAGGCAAAAAGATTAACAACCATCACAAATATATGCTTGAAGTGTTGAAACCTACAAAGGTTCAAACGACGAATAAGCACAGACCAAAAGATGACCTGTCTTGTCACCTTTTCCTCGGCCAGCTCAAAGCAACTGTCGTGTAGACATTGCACAGCTCGGACCGCAGGTCCAAAGCCATTACCAACCTAAAGTGGTATGTCCTCTTGTTGCAACATGGTCCAAGATAATATGCCTTCCCAAATAAGAAGACAACTCCTCTATATAATCAGGATCAATCCCACAGATCTGATCCATCCCTGATTATTCTCTCTTACACTCAATCTTCTATTCCTTTGGTCCACACACACGCGAGGAGCCTATCTCCATCACACGCACACATCACTCAAGTCTTAGAATAACAATTCTGGTATTGAGTAATACTCAAACCAGAATTCTAACACTTCAAAACAGTATTATCTTGAACCTCCTTCTACGTTTTGCAACGTAGGAGGACACCACGACCTGCGTTTGGCAGATCGAAATTCTCGAACCCTTTAACCCTTCCTGTGACTCAGAATTAACGTTAGGCTATTATTTGTTGTAGCAACAAGTCGGCGCCCACCGTGGGGCTACGCCATTGTTTCCTTAAAATATCAATTGTGTAGCTCCAACTTCCTAGCATGTTGTAACACCCCAACCGATGGCGGAAACATCGGGATGTCACGTATTGATGATTGTTCAGTAGCTCATGGTGAATAATAAATTTTATTAAATGATTTAAATAAATTACATACATTTGTTCTAAGAATTTGTACATCAAAATGAAAATACTAGCTACACATCTTCAAGCATTAACTCTAATCTTCAAGCAAGCTATAACCTGAAACATGTTAAGTTTGAAAATGTTTTGGGTCAACAAAAGTTGGTGAGAATTACATAGGTTTTTGACAATTGAATAAAAATGTTGTGCAATTCATGTGTCATGTCAATCTAGTCCATATGTGAGAACATACTAGAAATAAATCGAGTGCATAACCAACCCTGATGACTGTTATAATATGATACATCCCATACGCTCATGGTTCACTTGAATATGTTATACGATAACAAACACCCACGCTACCTTTGTAGGAGGCACGTATCCGGGTGGGATTGTCAGTCCAATAGATCTATCAATGTATACCGTCGGCTTGTACGGAGTTAATGATTATGCTAGAATGGTGCTTACTCTAATCATGCTCAAGA
Organism: Ambrosia trifida; assembly: GCA_028751855.1. Taxonomy (NCBI): domain Eukaryota; kingdom Viridiplantae; phylum Streptophyta; class Magnoliopsida; order Asterales; family Asteraceae; genus Ambrosia; species Ambrosia trifida. Next base: position 93,413,095 of record CM054126.1, read on the forward strand.
CATAATGCAACATAGAAAACACATAGACACGTTGATGATTGAATTGCATAAATGATGTTGTAACATGTTTCACCCCAAAAATGGTGATAAATAGAAAAGGGGCTATGTAAAACTCACCTTGATCGTGATGGACTTGCTAGTGTCAAAGGGAAATCAACAAATTAAGATTGCACCTAATAAAGAGTGATGTTTTAGTATCTATAGTTGTAGTGTCCAAGCGAAATATACCGCTTTTGATTTATCTTTTTCATTATTATTAGTAATAAAAGTCGTTACAACTGTTTGAGAAAAGATTTCTAATTGATGGGTCTGAATATAAAAATACATATCATTAAAGCTAAAAAAATGAAAAAAAAAATATATTGGTTTATGCAAAAGTCGATTTGTTATAAAATGATCTGCTAACCTTTCGTTTAGCATTTTAAAATTAAATATGATACAAAAGGGTGTCAATGTGTATTATTTTTTTTATAAATGACATCATTGACACATTATTTAAGGAAAAATTCTTATCAAATTCTTATTTACAATCATCCTAGATTACTATTATGACCAAATACTAGTGTGGTATTTATGTTGCAAAAATAATGATAATAATAATAATTTAAAAAGAATTTTGTCTATATATATCCTACAACAACGTACAGAACCTTTACAAAGTTAGTTTAGCACATATTATCTTACATCTTCTTAAGAAATAAAGATATACTTTATAAAAAAAAAATACATACTAGTACTAGATTTAAATATTAATGTGTCATAAGAAAACAATTAAACAAATCAAATACTATTTGGTACCTGATTATAAGAACATGTTTAGAAGGTTTGCAAGGTGATCCGAATTGTTAACAATCCATACGCGAAGTAAGTGGTTGTAGCTAAGAACTCGACAAAGCGACTCATGAAATGTTGGTAATTCGTAGATAGCAGCAACATCATACGAATGGTGTTTTGAACGAGTACGGTATATGACACTAGGGCTGTGTGAAGCCAGAACGAAGGCGTGACTCGATAGTACGATGACGGAGTGTGACGGTAGTATTGAAGGGTGATGGTTGATCGACGGTTGTGGTGAAATGTCTACGGAGGTAGCGTTAAAACGGTGGATGGCGGCTACTTGTTATGGTGATGGTAATTGTGTTGATTCTGGTGGTGTTGGTCGTAAATTTATGGTGGTGTTTCGTGCATGGTTCGCCAAGAATTAAGTAAGGGGCGCTTACAGGGTGCTTAACAAGACGATTGAGGGTTTTGTGTGTGTTCGTAATAGTAAAACGGGTGGTATGTATTTTAATAATTATGATATCATTTGTAATTCATTGCTTGCCTTCTACTGAGATTACAACGAGTATATATAAACTACAAAATGGAAACTAACTATGGAATCCTAGAAATCAGTGAATTCAAATAAATGAGAAGATAAATGCTATAGTATTGGTTGACACATAATATCGGTTGACTAATATATTTATGGTTTCAAATGGTCGAGCTTTGGTTTGTGCCCAATGTAAATTTGCCATAATTAGCAGGATTGGTTGTTCAAATCACAATAAGGGTGATTGTCGGTTAACCGTGTGATTGGATTGACAACAATTATAGGAAACGGTTGTGTGAGTTTTGGAAAGTTAGATTGCTATTCAAAGGGAAGGTCACGACAAATGCATTAGAATGGCATCATGCATTTCAATTGAAATAAAAATCTAAAGGTCAAACTTGTAGTAATTCACAACTTTGTTTATGGAAAAATATTTACTATTAAATAGAAATTTAGCATATAAAGATGTTAGGAACGTATTGGTTAAGAATTTGTTGGTTGTACTATGGATTAAAATAATTTAAGAAAATCGATATAATAAATCGATAATATTATTTTATAGTGTTGGTTATTAGTTTTTTTTTTTAATCTCATTAAACTATAGATGTTTTGTATTATAAAATATTGTTCTAAAATTGAAATATGTTATAAAACTCGCGTATTTAAATGTTTCAACCAATGAAGATTTATAACCACCTATTCGTTCTAAGGAAAACTGTATGTATGGTTATATCTGTAAAAAAATGTATTTAAAAGATGATGTAAAAACGGGCATTAAAATAAAAATTTGGGGAAAAAAAAACACGTAATGTTACACATGTCTGATCCTGAGTCTTAAGAAGAGGTGAACCAGATCTCACCGGGCACGGATCAAGCTTCCCCCAACAGATCTGTGTCGTTTTCCACTCCTGGAAGTACCCCTGCTGGTACCCAAACTCCGCCAACTCACCCTGAGTTCACTATCTTTCAAACTTCACCCCCCACATGTTCAGGGGTGATGTCTCCTCTCCTTAATGATATACAAGGTCCCAAACGTATAGATCTGACCCCGGAAGGAATTACGAGTAACTTCCTGCCACCTCATGGGCTCAGGCCATGGCTACTCTGCCTATGGCCCGTAGTGCCTCCATGAGTATCCCCATGGTAGCAAGCAACGTAGCGGCAACTGAGAGCCTTCAAGGCTTTAACCTCATGCCCTACATGATGTCTCAAATGATGGTTCACTTCCCCTGGCAACAACTCATCAGTCAAGCTATTGCTGCTCAACAAGGGAACGTTAATAGAAACAACAACGATAGGGTGGAGCACATCACCCATCAACCATATAAACCTAATAGCCTGTCCTGCTTCTCTTGAGAGATAGCAGATTACGAGTTCCCAAACAAGTTGAAGATGCCTGCTCACATCAGAACCTATGATGGCACTAATGACCCAGAAGACCATCTACGGATCTTCTCCGGGGCTGCTCGCATCGAAAAGTGGGGCAACCCTGAATGTTGCCTCATGTTCATGCAGACTCTGGTCGGATCTGCCCGGATATGGTTCAATGATTTACCTGCGGAAAGCATCAAAACTTTCAACGACCTAGGAAAAGGATTCCTGGCCAATTTCTCACAACAAAGACGTTGTGTCAAGGATGCAACGGTTATCTTTCAGGTCAAGCAGAAAGATGACGAAAGCCTGAGAAATTTCATTGAAAGATACAAGAAAGAAGTCCTCACCTATGTTGGTGCAGATGAAAAAATGAAGGTTGCAGGGTTCATGAACGCCATCAACTCGAAATACCTTACAAGACACTTTAACGAGAGTCTCCCACGAACTCTTGAAGAAGCCCTGGAAAAGGCTGAAGCCCATATCCGAGGAGAAGAGGCTGTAGACATCAAGGAGCAAACGAAGAGAAGCTCCACCTGGAGAAGCAACAGCCCTAGCAGAAAAGGGGCAACTATGGGACTCATGACAGAAGACCCAGAGGGTCTGAGTCTCGAAGGCCGGAAAGCAGGAACCCTCCAAGCAGGGACAGAAATGTCAACTTCACAGTCCTCACCAAAACTCCTCAAGATATTCTAGCAACAGAAGAAGTCAAGCACACCTTTCAACCTCCCCGTCCCGTGCCAAAAAGCAAAAGAAACGAAAACTCCAATCAATATTGTGAGTTCCATGAAGAAAAGGGACATCACACTAACGACTGTTTCCAACTTAAGAAAAGAATTGAAGAAGCCGTTAAGTCCTGGGAACTAGCCCACTTGGTGAAGGGTGTAAAAGAAAATATGACCGACAGCAAGAAGAAAGAAGTTGCTATGGTCTCGTTCGAATAAGGAACACCAAGCAAACGTCAGAGGTTGGAGGCTTGGGAACATCAAAGCATCTATTTTCCTCACACCAAAGACGACAAACATTGTGATCCCCTTCTCCTTGAAGCCTCCGTTGGTTCCGTGAAAACACAAAAGGCGTACATAGATACAGGAGCAGCTACCGAGATCATGTTTGAAAAATACTTCAAACTCCTGAGTCCTGAAGAACGCTCCAAGCTCCAACCCACAGAGGTCTCCATAAAAGGCATTCCATACGTACCCATCAAGCCCCTATGAGAAATAACACTTGATGTAAATTTCTCAGATGGGAGGACGCAAAGAACCGAACCTCTAAGCTTCATCGTCCTGAACCTACCATCCAATTATGATGTTATCATTGGCAGACCTGGAGTAGTGGTTTTTGACATGACCATCTCCATTAGTCGGAAGAATGCCAAGATCCCCACTAAAGATGGGATTGCAACCCTTCAAGCATCAACTACAGTGCTAGTGGTGAACGAAGATAACAATGACCGAAACAAACTCGGCCTCAGCATCAATCAAAAGTACCCAGAACAGAGAATACGGGTCAACACAGATCTCCCCACAGAAACACTTTCAAAACTTGAAGGGTTACTACGAAACAATGTTGATATTTTTGCCTGGTGTCCTAGTGACATGACTGGCATCCCTCGAAGCATTGCTGAACATGAGCTCAAGATTCCTCCGCATGTCAAACTGGTTGTACAAAAGAAAAGGAGCCTTACCCCTGAACGAAGCAAGGCTGCATGCCAAGAGGTTGACAAGCTGGTCGAAGCAGGAATCCTCCGTGAAGTCAAATACCAGTCCTGGGTTGCAAACCCTGTGATGGTTAAGAATCCCGATGATTCATGGAGGATGTGCATAGACTTCAAGGAACTCAACAAGGCTTGCCCCAAGGATTGTTATCCTGTGCCTGAAGTTGACTTAAAAGTTGACTCATTGACAGGTTCCCCATTTGCCTAAAGTTGACTTAAAAGTTAATTCACTACCTCAAGGATTGTTATCCTTTGCATGAAGCATGCTTAGAAATTGACTCATTGACAGGTTTCCCCTTAAGTGTTTCCTGGATGCCTATAAAGGTTATCACCAGATACAGATGAAGGCGGAAGATGAAGAGAAAACAGCTTTTCACACTGACAAGGGCATCTTTTGCTACCAAAAGATGCCTTTTGGCTTATAGAATGCAGGTGCCACATACCAAAGGTTGGTTGATAAAACGTTCGCTGAACAAATCGGCAAGAACATGGAATCTTATGTGGATGATCTAGTTATTAAAAGCAAGAAGGAGGAACAAATGCTTCAAGACATACAAGAAACGTTTAGCAACCTCAGAAAAATCAACATGAAACTCAACCCTGTAAAGTGTTCATTTGGGTTCGAAGAAGGAAATTTTTTGGGACATATCATGGGAAAGTAGAACATAAAGGCCAACCCCAACAAGGTTCGAGCCGTCCTGAACATGAAGTCACCACAAACCAAGAAAGAAGTAGAAAGCTTGAACGGAAAACTCGCTGCTTTAAAACGATTCATGTCAAAACTAGCTGAAAGATCCCTACCCTTCTTCAGAACTCTCAAGGGTTGCACAGACAAGAAAAATTTCAGATGGTCAGAAGAGGCCGAGGAAGCCTTCAACCAAATGAAACAATATCTGGCTTCCCTCCCAACCATTGCAGCCCCTGAAGCAGGAGAAACTATCTCGTGACATCTTTATGTTACTAAAGAAGCCCTCAGTGTTGTTCTCACCATTGAAAGAGATAAAGCCCAGGTACCTTGTTTACTTCTTCAGTAAAACTTTAAAGTTGGCAGAAGTCAAGTACCCTCCTCTAAAAAACTAGCCTTAGCCCTAGTACAAACAGCTAGAAGGCTCAGAAGGTACTTTCAAGCACACCCCATACAAGTGGTCAACGACCAACCCATCAAGAGTGTGCTTTAAAAACCTGAAACTTCAGGACGACTGGCCAAATGGGCCGTCGAGCTAAGTGAACACAAAATCACCTACATCCCGAGAAAGGCAATAAAGGCACAAATATTAGCTGATTTTATAGCTGAAGTTCCAAGGGTGGAAACCACCGAAGTTAAGATTGCAACAGATGAACCCTCTGATCCGGAAGCCTAGAAGCTTTACACTGACGGAGCTTCCAGCGTTGAAGGATCCGGAGCAGGTCTTGTTTTAATCAATCCTGAGGGATTAGAATTCACATATGCTCTTCACTTGGAATTTCAGGCCACCAACAATGAAGCAGAATATGAGGCTCGATTGCAGGATTGAAGCTTGCGAAAAAGATGGTCGTTCAAAAGCTTCAAGTGTTCACTGATTCACTCTTGGTTTCCAACCAAGTAAATGATAGCTACATAGCCAAAGAACCAAACATGAAAAAACACAAAGAAAGGGCAAAAGAAATCATGAATACCTTCCAGTCCTGCAAAATCAAGCAAGTTCCAAGATCACACAACAAAAAAGTTGACGCTCTCAGCAAGCTCGCCTCATTAAACTTTGCCCATCTCACCAAGAAAGTGTTGGTTGAAGTAATCCAACATCCTTCCATATCCGAACTTGAAGTACAAGATGTAATCACTGAAAATGAACCAAATTGGATGACTCCATACATAACATTCCTGAAAAAAGGTGAACTACCTCAAGATCATGTTGAAGCCAAAAGGGTCCGGATCAAGTCAAGGCAATACATCATCCAAGAAGACATACTCTATAAAAAAAGGGTATTTGGCTCCATTGCTTCGATGTGTTGGCCCAGAAAAAATCAAATATTTAATTAAGGAGGTTCACGAAGGTATATGTGGAGCTCATTGTGGTCCACGATCAGTGGTAGTGAAGCTCATGAATCTCGGCTACTTCTGGCCCTCCATGCACAGAGATGCATCGGAGCAATTGAAAAAATGTGAAGCCTGTCAAATACACACCCCAGCCCCAAAAAGCCCCAAGCATGACCTGATCCCAGTCAACTCAGCTTGGCCGTTTTACAAATGGGGGATGGATATCGTTGGACCCTCCCCACCTGCAAAAGGAGGAGTCAAGTTCTTGTTGGTTGCCGTTGATTGCTTCACAAAGTGGCCAGAAGTGAGGCCTTTAGGGAAAATATGCGGAAAAAAGATCACCGACCTTGTTTGGGAAAGCATCATCTGCCGGTACGGCTTACCCGGAGTACTGGTCACAGATAATGGGAAGCAATTTGCAGAGAAACCCTTCAATGCTTGGTGCAAGGAATACCTAATAACTCAAGTTTTCAGTTCTGTGGCATACCCACAATCAAACGGCCAGGTTGAAAGAATGAACCGAAGTGTGGTTGAAGGGATCAAGGCTAGACTCGGCAGAAAAGGAGGAAGGTGGTTGGATGAACTCCCAAGCGTTTTATGGGCCATCCGAACCACCGAAAAAACAAGTAACAAGAAAACGCCATATAGTCTTACTTTTGGATCCGAAGCAGTTATCCCGGCCGGGATTGGGGTTACCACTCCCCGAACACTTCACGTTGACATTAAGACCAACGAGGAAGAAGCTTTGCTCAACCTAGACCTCCTAGAAGAAGCAAGGGACTCAGCAGCAATTCGAGAAGCTCAATACAAACAAAAGATGGAGTCCTACTACAATGCTAAGGTAAGGCACGAACGCTTCAAGCCAGGAGATCTGGTCTTAAGGAACAACGAAGCAAGCAAGAAAGAAAATCAAGGAAAGCTAGGACCAAAATGGAAAGGTCCCTACACCATCCGAGAATCCCACAAAGGAGGATCCTATAAACTTGCCAACATGGAAGGCAAGAAGCTACCACGCCACTGGAACGGCAAGAACCTTAAAAAGGTTCTTTGTTTAGGCTTTCAAGAAATGTAGTTTCTCTCCTAATTGAATGATGTAACATTGACTTGTTAAATCAATGAAAGGATCAGTAGATCCTCTTTTGAAAATTTTGTCTTTCTATCCTACTTTCAGGTTGAGAACCTTGCAAGAAACTCCATGGCAAGGGCCATGTAAGGGGATGAGCTCCCAGGCCATATCGCTCAATAGGTTCAAGGGTTGAATGAACCTATATAAGGGGTGAGTTCCTAGGCCAATCCAACTCCATGAGACTTACAAACTTTCTTTGTACATGTCTCATTGACGGGTCTTAACAGCCTACATCAATTGTTCCTTAAGTTTTTGAAAAAACTTACGAAAAAATAGAAAACACTAAGTAGTGTATAGGATAGATGGTGACTTGTTTACCTAGACTACCTTCAAGATGAATGACTGCAGCATTCAACCTTTTAAGGTGCGACCGGTTAAACATTCCCAAACATAACAAAGACAAATACCATAGAACAAACATAGTCAAAAAGCCAACAAAGAAAGCAAACCTAAAATAGCCTTAAGGGATTAAAACATTAGAGGCCTTAACAGGCCAAGTACTACAAATTGTTCAAAAGGCTATCAAAGCCTACTACCATAAAGGAGTCCACCAAGCTCCAACAAAAGACAAACCATTCAAACACCAGTTAATTGTTTACAGACAAATTGCTAACAAAGCTACGAATAAAGGATAAGAAGATAAGCAACATCACCAGACCCCGAAGGCTTCGAGGCTTCATCCTCTCCAACCACCTTCGCCACCTTTGCTTTCTTAGTCTTCTTTCCCTTTTTCAAAGGCTTTTCACCAACAATCCCAGCCTCAGAAGCTTCAACACTTGCATCCTTGGACAGTAACTCTTCAGCATCTAAAGTCTCCTCGCTGTCACCAGAGCAAGCCCGTTTCTTGGAAACTGATTCAAGCACTTGAGCACAAACAGCTTCATTCAAACCGATGGGCTTCATTTGTTTTAGCACCTGCAAAGGTTTTCCATAGCAGGAGGACACCTGGGAAACATAATGATAGGATTTTTGCTCCATCTTCAACACCGTTTCTTTAAAAACATCCAGGGACTTAGGCTGAAACAAAGGAGACTCCTCCATAACTTCACCCGCTTCATGAGCTTTAAAACCAGCAACAAAAACTGTATGTTTACCATGAATGAGGAGTTTGGTATAAACCTCACCAAGAGTAGAATTAAACTCCGCAGAATGGAGCAGATACGTAACAACTTGCTGGAAACCTTCCTCAATCAACCATTGATTGTCATCCAAGGCACCAGCAAGGGAAGCCTCCAACCCAACCCTCTCTTGTTCAAACACCTTCCTCTCTGCTTCAAGAGTCACCCTATCAACCTCAAGCTTCACACGAGCAGCCTCATGTTTTGCAACCTCAGCTTCATGCCCTTTCTTCAGCTCATCTATCAAACCAACAAGGGTCTTCTCTTTTTCAGCCCATTCCAAAGCATCCTTCTTCAAAGAAGCCAAAGCTTGCTTCATCTCTCTTCTTTTCTTGGCAAAATCACTATACTCTCCCATCATCTTCCTAAACCTGCTCACACCTTCAGGAGGCATTGCAGCCAGATTGCAAGTTCCAACCATCATCTTGGTCAAAAGAGGATCATCATCCAACCCCTCCAAGCAAGCCTTGGCACCAAGGGTAGCAAGATGTGCAAGAACATCCTCACAAACAGAAGATGATTTAAAGGTATCAGAGGGTTTCACATTCCAACCAGGGGTATACACCCCTTCACCATCCACACTTGTGGAACCCTCACCATGCTTCATCATTACAACCTTTGCAGCCACCTTCTTACCCTTACTTTTCTTACCAACAACTTCACCAATAACACCTTCAACCTCCTGATCTTTCTCCTCCTCGGAGTTCTCTATATCATCACTAACATCAACCGCTTCAGAAACATCCGCAGACTTCGCAGCCTTCAACAAACGACGACTAGACCTCCTAGTCGAAGTAGGCTTAGAAAAACTTTTCACATTAGGAACAGCGACATAGTTACCACCATCAAACCTTCCCTTCTTATACTTAGCCAAAGCATCCTCACCCTCGGCAGCTTCAGCATCCTTGAAAACAACTTCTGAAGCATCATCACCCTTACCGAAATTCAAAGCCGACATGACTACAAGACAAACAATAAGAAAAACAAAAAACATAAATAATACGAAAAAGAAACCAAGTAAAAACGGTGATAAAAATAAGCATACCCTGATCACCCTTCATCAACACAGGGTCTCTACCCTGTTTGTCCCAACGAGTGCTAATACCGGATAAAACCAGAAAAGGTTCGCCAAAGGGACGAAGCCTTGAAAGACATGCCCGAATAGCCTTAAGAAAATTCTCATCTAAGGCAGACTCCAACGGTTCTGCTTCATTAAGAACAGCCTCAGGATGCCTCCACACAGGCTTGAAGGGGAAAATGGATTCAGAAACCCAGAAAAACCTAGTCTTCCATTGACCAACGGTTGTTACATGAGAAGAAATCAAGTTAGTTTCAATCGAGGACCCTTCAAAGGTAAAACAATCGCCATTCTTAGCAAGGCGAAAGAAACGCCTAAACATAAGAAGGGTTGGGTCATAACCAAGAGCCCTACAAAGGATTTCAAAATGAAAAACACGGCCAACCCCATGAGGATGGATTTGACCAAACGAAACCCTATAATACTCAAGAACATTGAGCAAGAAAATAGAAAAGGGATGACGAACGTTGGAAAATTCAAAGTGACGACAATATAATGCAATCGAACCATCAGGACAACGGGAAACAAGATTTGAAAGACTAGGAGCAGTAGGCTTGAAGGACAGCTCAATGTCCCACTCCAAGCAGAATGCTTCAACTTTCTCTTGTGTAAGGGAAGAGAAGGTGATAGACATATCCTTCTTAGCACCCATAGCGCCGTGAAGGATGATCAAAAGCAAAGAAAAGTAAAGAAGAAAAGACTGACCTGATGAATGCACAAGCGAAACCCTAAGAAAGTGAAGAAGAATCGTTGGAGAAGAAGGTAAAAGAGTAAAGTAATTTTATGGCAAAGAGGTAATATAAGGGCAGTTATTATAAAAATAAAAATAGATAATGATGCCCTATAGTTAATACAAAGACTGAACGGCTGACACCTGTCACGTCAATTAGTCAAATCACAATTCAAATCCAGAGAAAGTAACCGCCCAAAACCTATGGAACCTTCGAACCTTTCAACCAAGAACAAAAATAGCAAACAGTCAGAAGCCTTCTACCTACGCCACAAAGACTCCTGACTTGGGGAGCTGATGACGTAGGTAGCCCAAGGCAAAAAGATTAACAACCATCACAAATATATGCTTGAAGTGTTGAAACCTACAAAGGTTCAAACGATGATTAAGCACAGACCAAAAGATGACCTGTCTTGTCACCTTTTCCTCGGCCAGCTCAAAGCAACTGTCATGTAGACATTGCACAGCTCGGACCGCAGGTCCAAAGCCATTACCAACCTAAAGTGGCATGTCCTCTTGTTGCAACATGGTCCAAGATAACATGCCTTCCCAAATTAGAAGACAACTCCTCTATATAATCAGGATCAATCCCACAGATCTGATCCATCCCTGATTATTCTCTCTTACACTCAATCTTCTATTCCTTTGGTCCACACACACGTGAGGAGACTATCTCCGTCACACGCACACATCACTCAAGTTTTAGAATAACAATTCCGGTATTGAGTAATACTCAGACCAGAATTCTAACACTTCAAAACAGTATTATCTTGAACCTCCTTCTACGTTTTGCAACGTAGGAGGACACCACGACCTGCGTTTGGCAGATCGAAACCCTTGAACCCTTTAACCCTTCCTGTGACTCAGAATTAACGTTAGGCTATTATTTGTTGTAGCAACAACCCTCGACTCGATAGTTGTTTTGCATTAAGCATTAAACATAAGACACATCATAGTTAGCAATATATTTTGACAAACGAAAACAATAAAGCATACAGTAGCTTAAAAATAAATTCTCACCAAGTTATTTTAAAAACAAAAAATAGATACAATAGTGCATGTCACAATCAAGCATTGAAGAAACACCAATATAACAATCTATGATATGAGCACAATAAGAGAGATATTTGTATTAATGATTGTAGGACTGTTACAAGAACTCAGACACAAATCGTTAGAGCGCTTTGACTATAATCTATCTTTCTCATCAATAGACAATTCTCTAAGGGTTTTCTCTGCCAAGTGTTGAATGACCGGGTATTTATAGGCCTTCGAGATCGCCTGTGATTGGCTGGATTAAGAATGACAGCTGTAGCGGGTGATCGTGAGCCACGATCGCTCTCGGTGTTGGCATCTCCAGACTGGTCCACGTGTCTTGTGTCTGTCCATTCTATCTTTTTTCTGTCCTCGTACCTGCAGGTGATTATGGGGCAGGGAATAATGGCCTGTGATTGACCACATGTCCCTTTCACTGTCGGATCATGGCTGGCACGTTCGAGGTCGCATATGCAGGCTTCTAGAAGTCCACGTCAGCTTGGTGTGTTGTCCTGTGCAGTGATGTGGAGCCGCGAGCACGCGCGGGTACATATCTCTTCAAGTCCCCCTAGTCTAGTGTGTTGTTTGCGCAGCGTGCAGGATGCTGGACTCAGAAAATATAAAAATTTCATTGCGGGGGTTAGTGGTGCTCTTTTTGTTTTTGTGCGTCTGACGCTCAATGGGTAAATTATGTTTTGTGGAGAGCTGACTCTCATTCCGTCCGCGTCATACTGTATCGCCGTGTGCGAAGGCTGGAATGAAGAGTTTTCGTGAATGGAAGCCGAAATTCTTTTGGATTTCTGAGAGTGTTATCCCCTTTAAAATGGGGTGCTTGGATCCCGAGGAGAGTTTGGGGGGGAGTGGAGCTCATCGACTATGAGGAGTAGCCATGGTTTAAAAATTGGACTAGTCATCTAGTCGATGTTTGCGTTGTCCCGGAAACTGCGCTTGTGATGGCAGGGATGAGTATGAGGTATAATGTTAAGGATCGTAACCCGCAGTTGACTGAAGATGGTAAAGGTAAGTGCTCTCTTGTGCTTCTAACTTCACATTGTTGTTAGTCTATTTGTGACTTACATGTCGCTTTATGTGTGCAGTTGTGCGCAGCTTATCTTATGTGTTGCTGGACGGTGACAACATGGGTTTTGCCTTCACAGATTTGGCCGACAATGAGCTGTATATTCTGGAGAAGGCTTGGGATACTTTATTGCCCCCTAAGGATACTGCGCCTGCACAGACCAAAAATGCGTCCTAGCTACTCATTAAAGAAGCAGGTGAGTCCCCTCCGCCTTTTATCGATCCTTCTCCCATCAATATGTTTATACGGACGGGGTATCCCTTTATTGTGATATCGAGTGATGAGTCATCTGACTCGTACGTTTCTTTGTCCTCACATGTATCGTCTGTAGGCGGCAGTGGGAGGGTGCCTTCGCCTGTGTTCACGGCGGAAGATAGTGACGAAGAGACCGAGGAAGATGACTTTATCATTAAGAGGGTGCCGAACCCAAAGAAGAAAGGTGATGGTGGCAGTACTTGAGGTGAAGATTACAGCTTTATTCTAGACCAGGATATGTTGAATCGATACTTCCAAAATTATAACCCGACTGAACGTAGTTATGTTGAACTTTCAGATGCGTTTGTCCAAGGTGATTCTGCTGTTGGGGATTTGACCAAGTCGATGGCTGATGTGGTGGTGACGAAGCCTTTGATTGTTAAGACGACAGGGTCTGAGCGTGTGTTGGAGGAAAATCCTCGAAAGAGTAAGAAATCTAAATGCTCGAGGTCTCGGCGTGATTCTACTGAGAAGGATGGTGTGGGGAGCATGTCGTCCCCTGCTGGGAAAAAAAAGAAGCTTGATGAACTTGTGCATAGTGCAGAGGTTAGTTTGCTTGTTAAGTTCTTCTTTCTTCTCATTCGTTTTGTTTTTTGTACATTCTCATGTATTAATATTGTTGTTTTATGTGCAGCTGACTTGATTGGCCAGGGAAATCAAGAGAGTGTGACTGTAGCTCTTTGTACGGAAGGGTTTAACATTAACATTGTTGGTAAACAAAAGTCCCCATCCCCCGGGCATTATCTTCCTACTCCGCCTTATCAGTCTCCTGTGAAAGAGACTATTCCACCAACTTCTCCGCCTCTTCATCAACCTACACCGCCGGTTTCTCCGCCTCCTCGCCAACCTACACCTCCGGTTTCCCCGCCTCCTCGCCAACCTACACCTCCGGTTTCCCCACCTCCTCACCAACCTATACCTCCAGTTTCCCCGTCTATCACCAGCGTGGTTAACCCAAAGGGGCCACAGGGGTTGGAGATGAGTTTGGATGGCGGGCGGGTGTCGCCCCCTGATATCAGTGAGGGTGATGGGCGAGCGTTGGACTATGTGGAGGATGATGACGGGGAGAAGAAGGTCATAGCTGAACCTGATGCTAGCGTTTCTGGAGGTGAGTTTTCCGGTGGTGGTATGAATCCGAGTGGAGTTTTTGTTCCTGCTTGGGCGTTGACGCGTGACAGCCGCTTTTTAGATATGGAGAATTGCCGTCAATTTCTAAGCAATTTTGTTCACCGGCTGAGCGTGCCTTTCAAGCTTCACGCCCTCGCAATGAGTTGCTTGATGATCATGTCATGAGTTTTGTGATTCTTGTGTCTACTTTTACTGAGATTGCTCGTCAGTGGGGGTCCTTGTCTCATGAGCGTGAGAGCTACGATCATGAGATGAAACTTGTTGTTGACGAGCGTGATAAGTTAAGCCACGAGTTAAAGCTCGTTAAGTGGGATGCTGCTACCCTTCGCGAGGAGAGGGACAAGTTGAAGAAGCATATTTCTGAGTGGGAGGGCTCTTGGGCGGAAGCTTGTGCGATGACTAATCGCAAGCTGGAATCTGCCGCGAAGCGTGAACAGGAGGCGAAGCAAGGTTACAGTGAAGCTTCTAAAGAATGTTTGCGCCTAAGCGAAGTTTTGAAGCAGCGCAATGAGTCCTTGGTTTCAGCTCGCCAAAGACTGAGAAAGAAAGATGAAGAGCTTGCTGAGTTAAAGAAACATATGGCGGAGTTGGAAAATCATAACTTGAAACTCCAGCAGGAAAACGCAAACTTGGATGGTGAGTTGTTGGACACCCGAGAGGAGGTCTGTTTGGCCCAGTCGGATCGTGACTGGCTACTCACGAGTTGCGTTCCTGAGGAATGTTTTGACCTTATCTATTAGTTTCCTTGTTCTCTTGTAGCTACTTATGGCATTTTTTGTTTGTAGGTTGCCCATTATGTGAGGACTTCTGACCAAGTTCGTAGTGTTGTTGATAATGTCAACGCGGCCGCTAAACTTGTTGGGCGCAAGGCTGGCTTCCTTGAGGGTTATCAACATGCGAAGGACGGCAAGGCGCTAGAGCAGTTTAACTTGTATGATAAAGACCTTGACACCGTCCTCAAGAATAAAGCTGCGGAATATGATAACCTGAAGTTAGAACTGGTAGATTTTGTTGTGAGCCACAAGGATCGGCCTTCTTGTGATGAGCTGAAACAGTCTTTCGAGAAGCAAGGCCTTGTGCATACCAGGCACCGATACGCTATATTGCGAACTCAGAAAGATGTGGAGATAGGGGGTGACAAGCCTGAAGGGAGCGAGAAGCTTTCGTTGTCCGGTTCGGACGATGAAGATTTTAGTGACGCTTCTTCTGATTCCAAAGCTTAGCAGTCATCTCCGCTCTTTTTTCTTTCGTCTTGTTTGTATTTGCTGAAAACAATGTTTATGTGTTATATTCATGTCATGTCCGTTGGTTTTGTTTGTAAGACAACTGCTTTGTTTTGTCTATCATTTACGTTCGTTGCTTTTATGCGTGCATGTTTGCGATGTTTTTGTTTGTCATGGGTGTATTTAGACGCCCACGTATTTAGTATCATTGCAGTTTGTCTAGGCATAACTTGTAATATTCGATAAGACAAGTCTTGATTTAAGGGTTGCATTTTGGCTATGCAGTTTAGTTGGAGTGTTGCGCTATAGGTATGCAACGTTTTAGTTTATGGACTGCATTCTAACTAAGCAATTTAGTTTAGGGCGTTGCATCTTAACCGTGCAATGCGCAGTTTAAGTGTTGCATTTTAACTATGCAACGTTTTAGTTTAGGGCATTGCATCTTAACCATGCAATGCGCAATTTAAGTGTTGAATTTTAACTATGCAACGTTTTAGTTTAGGGCGTTGCATCTTAACCATGCAATGCGCAGTTTAAGTGTTGCATTATAACTATGCAACGTTTTAGTTTAGGGCGTTGAATCTTAACCGTGCAATGCGCAGTTTAAGTGTTGCATTTTAACTATGCAACGTTTTAGTTTAGGGCGTTGCATCTTAACCACGCAATGCGCAGTTTAAGTGTTGCATTTTAACTATGCAACGTTTTAGTTTAGGGCGTTGCGCGACGCTTGGGCATTGTTGTCGTGATCTTAGTGTAAGGATGAAATGAAAGTAATATGAATGTTTTGAAAACAGAAAGTTACTTATATTCATTCATCGTTTTGGCTACATAGCCTTCAATACAATTGAAACGTAAATCACATGTAACATCTTCTTTGTTGCGTCGCGTTCCATGTGCGCGGGATGGGCTTTTCTTCCAGCGTTTCCAGCTTGTATGCCCCTTTGCCAAGAACTTCCGCAATGCGGTAGGGTCCCTCCCAAGTGGGTGTCAATTTTCCTTGAGGTATTGCGCCGCTTTCCTCGTTGTTTCGGAATACAAAGTCTCCTTCCTGGATGACGTTAGGTTTGACTTTGGCATTGTAGTATTTTTCTAGTTGCTTCTTGTAGTTTTCTTCTTTTATGGCAGCCAAGTCTCGGGGCTCTTCCAGTAGGTCTAGGTTGAGGCGTAGCTCTGATTCATTGTTCGTGCGACTTGCTGAGAGGACTCTGGCGGAGGGGTAGCCGATCTCTGCTGGGATCATAGCTTCTGAGCCATGTGTCAAGCTGAACGGGGTTTCACCCGTGCTTGTCTTTGTGAGTGTTCGGTTCGCACATAGCACGTTGGGCAACTCCTCTGCTCAGGCTTTCCCTTTAGTGCCAAGTCTTGATTTGATGGCCTCTACTATGTTGCGGTTGGCGCGCTCCACTTGGATGTTGCCTTGTGGATGCGCCACAGAGGTAAAGACTGGTTGGATGTGTAGATTGCCATACCATTTCAGTAACCCTTTGTCTGCGAATTGGGTTCTATTATCCGTGACAATTTTCAAAGGCAGGCCAAAGCGGCAAATAATGAATTCCCAAATAAATTTCTTTAATGAATTCCCATACCTCCGTACTAACCATCGGCGTTGCACGAACAGCTAGGGAAGTCTGGTTCTTGTCTACAGCAAAATGAAAAGATGGGGTCTGCCTAGTCCTTGAGGACGGGGTATGACCAGCATCTGTGATGTTTAGTTGTCCTTCTGGGGTATCGCCAAGCTGGCCGGTGCTTGCCTGAGCAGCACCGGTGCCTGAGGTACCGCCGGTGAAAGAAGGTGGTAGAGGTAAATAACTCATAGTTGTTGTTATAGAAAGATAGAAGTTTTTTAAAGATTGCAGTTCTATTACGCTCAAATTACGGATGGTGCCAATGAAGAAACACCAATATAACAATCTATGATATGAGCACAATAAGAGAGATATTTAAATTAATGTTTGTAGGACTGTTACAAGAACTCAGACACAAATCGTTACAGCGCTTCGACTATAATATATCTTTCTCAACTGTAGACAATTCTCTAAGGGTTTTCTCTGCCAAGTGTTGAATGACCCTTCTCCTAAGGGAGAAGGGGTATTTATAGGCCTTTGAGATCCCCTTTGATTAGTTGGATTGAGAATGACAGCTGTAGCGGGTGATCGTGAGCCACGATCGCTCTCGGCGCTGGCGTCTCCAGACTGGTCCACATGTCTTGTGTCTGTCCTTTCTGTCCTTTTTCTGTCCTCGTACCTACAGGTGATCATGAGGCAGGGAATAATGGCCTGTGATTGGCCACATGTCCCTTTCACTATCGGATCATGGCTGGCACGTTCGAGGTTGCATGCGCAGGCTTCTAGAAGTCCATGTCAGCTTGGTGTGCTGTCATGTGCGATGATGTGAAGCCGTGCACACGCGCGAGTACATATCTCTTCAAGCATCTAACAAATATCTTATGCAATTATTTTATAACGCGTACAAGTTCATTAAATGTTATCACATTCATATCAAAGTGTAATTAATATATTCAGTTGAAAATATACAATAGGTAGAGAGGTGGTCCAAAAGTCAAAGTCGAACTACGTTAATAATAAACTCAGCTACAGAAGGTTGTAAATTAATAAGATTTAGTGATAGACAAATCAACTTGTGATTTTAATTAATAAGAATTAGTGATATGCAAATCAACTTTTGATTATCTTCTAATTTTGTTAAAGAAACATAGAAACATAACTAGAGACCATTAACTGGATCGATTACAGCGCTTCGACTATAATCTATCTTTCTCAACTGTAGACAATTCTCTAAGGGTTTTCTCTGCCAAGTGTTGAATGACCCTTCTCCTAAGGGAGAAGGGGTATTTATAGGCCTTTGAGATCCCCTTTGATTAGTTGGATTGAGAATGACAGCTGTAGCGGGTGATCGTGAGCCACGATCGCTCTCGGCGCTGGCGTCTCCAGACTGGTCCACATGTCTTGTGTCTGTCCTTTCTGTCCTTTTTCTGTCCTCGTACCTACAGGTGATCATGAGGCAGGGAATAATGGCCTGTGATTGGCCACATGTCCCTTTCACTATCGGATCATGGCTGGCACGTTCGAGGTTGCATGCGCAGGCTTCTAGAAGTCCATGTCAGCTTGGTGTGCTGTCATGTGCGATGATGTGAAGCCGTGCACACGCGCGAGTACATATCTCTTCAAGCATCTAACAAATATCTTATGCAATTATTTTATAACGCGTACAAGTTCATTAAATGTTATCACATTCATATCAAAGTGTAATTAATATATTCAGTTGAAAATATACAATAGGTAGAGAGGTGGTCCAAAAGTCAAAGTCGAACTACGTTAATAATAAACTCAGCTACAGAAGGTTGTAAATTAATAAGATTTAGTGATAGACAAATCAACTTGTGATTTTAATTAATAAGAATTAGTGATATGCAAATCAACTTTTGATTATCTTCTAATTTTGTTAAAGAAACATAGAAACATAACTAGAGACCATTAACTGGATCGATTACAGCGCTTCGACTATAATCTATCTTTCTCAACTGTAGACAATTCTCTAAGGGTTTTCTCTGCCAAGTGTTGAATGACCCTTCTCCTAAGGGAGAAGGGGTATTTATAGGCCTTTGAGATCCCCTTTGATTAGTTGGATTGAGAATGACAGCTGTAGCGGGTGATCGTGAGCCACGATCGCTCTCGGCGCTGGCGTCTCCAGACTGGTCCACATGTCTTGTGTCTGTCCTTTCTGTCCTTTTTCTGTCCTCGTACCTACAGGTGATCATGAGGCAGGGAATAATGGCCTGTGATTGGCCACATGTCCCTTTCACTATCGGATCATGGCTGGCACGTTCGAGGTTGCATGCGCAGGCTTCTAGAAGTCCATGTCAGCTTGGTGTGCTGTCATGTGCGATGATGTGAAGCCGTGCACACGCGCGAGTACATATCTCTTCAAGCATCTAACAAATATCTTATGCAATTATTTTATAACGCGTACAAGTTCATTAAATGTTATCACATTCATATCAAAGTGTAATTAATATATTCAGTTGAAAATATACAATAGGTAGAGAGGTGGTCCAAAAGTCAAAGTCGAACTACGTTAATAATAAACTCAGCTACAGAAGGTTGTAAATTAATAAGATTTAGTGATAGACAAATCAACTTGTGATTTTAATTAATAAGAATTAGTGATATGCAAATCAACTTTTGATTATCTTCTAATTTTGTTAAAGAAACATAGAAACATAACTAGAGACCATTAACTGGATCGATTACAGCGCTTCGACTATAATCTATCTTTCTCAACTGTAGACAATTCTCTAAGGGTTTTCTCTGCCAAGTGTTGAATGACCCTTCTCCTAAGGGAGAAGGGGTATTTATAGGCCTTTGAGATCCCCTTTGATTAGTTGGATTGAGAATGACAGCTGTAGCGGGTGATCGTGAGCCACGATCGCTCTCGGCGCTGGCGTCTCCAGACTGGTCCACATGTCTTGTGTCTGTCCTTTCTGTCCTTTTTCTGTCCTCGTACCTACAGGTGATCATGAGGCAGGGAATAATGGCCTGTGATTGGCCACATGTCCCTTTCACTATCGGATCATGGCTGGCACGTTCGAGGTTGCATGCGCAGGCTTCTAGAAGTCCATGTCAGCTTGGTGTGCTGTCATGTGCGATGATGTGAAGCCGTGCACACGCGCGAGTACATATCTCTTCAAGCATCTAACAAATATCTTATGCAATTATTTTATAACGCGTACAAGTTCATTAAATGTTATCACATTCATATCAAAGTGTAATTAATATATTCAGTTGAAAATATACAATAGGTAGAGAGGTGGTCCAAAAGTCAAAGTCGAACTACGTTAATAATAAACTCAGCTACAGAAGGTTGTAAATTAATAAGATTTAGTGATAGACAAATCAACTTGTGATTTTAATTAATAAGAATTAGTGATATGCAAATCAACTTTTGATTATCTTCTAATTTTGTTAAAGAAACATAGAAACATAACTAGAGACCATTAACTGGATCGATTACAGCGCTTCGACTATAATCTATCTTTCTCAACTGTAGACAATTCTCTAAGGGTTTTCTCTGCCAAGTGTTGAATGACCCTTCTCCTAAGGGAGAAGGGGTATTTATAGGCCTTTGAGATCCCCTTTGATTAGTTGGATTGAGAATGACAGCTGTAGCGGGTGATCGTGAGCCACGATCGCTCTCGGCGCTGGCGTCTCCAGACTGGTCCACATGTCTTGTGTCTGTCCTTTCTGTCCTTTTTCTGTCCTCGTACCTACAGGTGATCATGAGGCAGGGAATAATGGCCTGTGATTGGCCACATGTCCCTTTCACTATCGGATCATGGCTGGCACGTTCGAGGTTGCATGCGCAGGCTTCTAGAAGTCCATGTCAGCTTGGTGTGCTGTCATGTGCGATGATGTGAAGCCGTGCACACGCGCGAGTACATATCTCTTCAAGCATCTAACAAATATCTTATGCAATTATTTTATAACGCGTACAAGTTCATTAAATGTTATCACATTCATATCAAAGTGTAATTAATATATTCAGTTGAAAATATACAATAGGTAGAGAGGTGGTCCAAAAGTCAAAGTCAAACTACGTTAATAATAAACTCAGCTACAGAAGGTTGTAAATTAATAAGATTTAGTGATAGACAAATCAACTTGTGATTTTAATTAATAAGAATTAGTGATATGCAAATCAACTTTTGATTATCTTCTAATTTTGTTAAAGAAACATAGAAACATAACTAGAGACCATTAACTGGATCGATTATTGCGTCCAGTTGTGTTGTTTTATAATTACTATTGTTTTCCACCATTACTCCATGAGATATAGCAAAGGGTGTTGTGTCCTATATATAAAGTAAAGTTATACCAAGTACCCCGGCCTCAAATATGCACACTAGGAGTAGGAAGCCACAAAAGACAGCCATGAAATTCGTTGTTCTAATTTGGGCTGTATTTTTAAGGTATGGGTTTACAACATCTGAATCTGATATTGAAACCTACAACCTTGTTAACTCAACCAACTTAGCAAAGCCAGGGTGCGAGAGCCGATGTGGGGACTTGATTGTTCCCTACCCTTTTGGCATTGGCATCGACTCAAATTGTTCTATAGACGAAGGGTTTAGTATCTACTGCAACAAATCCTTAAACCCTCCAAGAGCCTTTTTTACCAAAACAACTTACACATGGATCAAACTGATATCAGACTCCACCCTCCGGACTTCCAATTTAGTGGCAAGCCGATGCTTTTTTGGAGGTGACTCTCCTACTTCATCAAGAATCTTCACGAATTATACGCTTCGGCCATACACATTCTCAGAAGTAAATAAGTTCACACTCGTCGGTTGTGATGGTTATGCTTGGCTGACCTCAACAACAAAGAATACGACCGTGTCTTCAGGCTGTATGGTCGATTGCACAAGAATGGGTAATGGTGCACGTGATGAATGCTCAGGGAATGGTTGTTGTCAATCATCCATACCCCATGCCACAAACTACTACGAAACTCAGGTTCAAAGCTTGGCGAATTCAGGAAACATTAGCGTTGGCAACATCATTGCGCCTTGTACATATGCCTTTGTTGGTGAGGAGAACGTATACAAGTTCGGTGGTGTTCGTGATTTGGCCGAAGCTATTTATAATCAAACTTCATTTAAAGATAGGATTGAATCCACTGTGCCAGTAGTGCTTGACTGGGCTATTGGTAATCTAAGCTGTGCTCAAGCCAACACAACAAATGATTTTGCCTGCCGATATTCAAATAGCATGTGTGTTAACTCCACAAGGGAATCTGGTGGGTATCGCTGTGTATGTAGAGAAGGCTATGAAGGAAATCCATATTTGTCTCCTGGCTGCCAAGGTACAATCATATACATATCTCCCTTACCAAGTTATACAAAAGTCAATGCATTCTATCTACCTTTCTTACATTTTTTTACCTTCCTTACTCACTCTTTCTTACTTTCTTTATTTTAACATTTGTATGAAATAAACTAATAAAGTGTGAGAATTTAAACTGATTACACACACTAGAGGGTGCATGTGCATTGCGACGTGAAACACAACACTAACACAGACCTCAGTAAAAAGCTTGAACATTGTTATAAAAATTAAACTGAAATTACATATTCCACATTTTTAACTGATTGATCTTCAGGGTTATGATAAATAAATAATTTCAAAACAGGCAAACTTTAATTAATTTCTCGTTTACTTTGAAAGTGTCAAATCTGAAAACTGAGAGTTGGGAAGAGTAATTCAAGCTAGTACAATAACAACCGTATCCAGTAAATCCCATAAATAGCAAAGGTATCGGTAGGGTCTGGAGAAGGGGGGTTGTGATGTAGGCACATGTTACATGATAGAGAGTCTTCTTCCAGAGAGGCCATCGGTTCAAGAACAAACAAATGTAACTAAAAGTATAAAAACAAAAGCTACGAATAACATAACAAGCGGTGAATAGTAACATAGTAAACAAGAAACATATATAACATCATAGAAAACAAAATGTAGACATAAACGCAGAAAGACAATCACATCATAGAACAATGTAGGAAAATCTATGCCCTTAATCCGACATGTAGGATCGACTTTCGGGTCACCCGACAATCACGAGCTTTACTTATTTAGAGTGCGGAATCCTCTAAACAGGTTCAGACAACAAAACGACAATGAAACTATGATAAACGAAGTATCAAACACACACAAAATATGGTTAAAAGCTTGAATCGATTAATAAAACAGAGCACGAGTGTTTACAGACCAATCTCAGAGCTTTAGACCAGGGTAGGGTGCTTGGGGAATGTGTGATGTGACAACTTGATAATTAGGGAAATGATTGGAGGCTTTTATACCTAAACTACTCGTCCATGGCCTTAGAAACGAGTACAAGACCTTACACACGAGTAGAAATTGTACTGGTCCATATCAACACAAATTCTAGGCGAGTACACTGTGTACTCGCCCCTAAGGATTTCTACTCGTGTGAAACTGCCAATCAGCCCAAAACGACTTGTAAACAAACCCAAGCACTCGTAAAGCATACCAAACATCACCTATACTAGCTAGGGACATCATGTACTAACAAACTCCCCCTTGGACCTAGCTAGTATGATTACAAAAGACAAAAACTTCAAACATAAGTAGCAAACAACTATACAGACATCAAAAACAAACTGACTAACAAAAACTAGCTACAGCAGCTTCAATCTTCATTTCTTCACGATCTTGATCCTCGTAAGCTTTGACCAGTCGCATCCAGCATGAATCTTGTGCGCATGACAGAACCGAATCACCTGTTGAAACTTGATCGCTTGTTCGGCTTCTGATTTGAGGTGCTGGATGGGATACAGGAACAGCGTCTCTACATCGGCTTCTGATAGGTTTATCAACCACATTGGAACCCATATCCTGATCTTCCTTCGATAGCACTTATCTTGGCTGCGAACTAATCTATGGTCTCGGTTTCTTTCATCCTTAGCATCTCTAGCTCAAAACATGGATCTGAGCCTTCTGAACTCTATCCGCTCCCAAGAAACGTACTCTTATCACCTCCCAAACCTCGTGGGCTCTTGCATACTTTCCCACCTACAATAGTATATCTTCTGAGAGCAATTGGAACAAAATCGCCATCGCCGTTTGATTTTTTCGATTGTCGACAGTTCCTCCAGTTACCGGATCAATAGAATCCGCTAACCCGTAGGCACCCAAGATAGTTTTTGCAACTACTGACCATGTAGAGTAGTTTGTAGAAGTTAAGTTTGGGCATTGGATGTTAACGTTCTGATGATCACGTACGTTCGCTAATGCATTGTTGGGTTGCTCTCCGTCGGCCATTGTTCTTGTTCCCTGCTGCTTCTGTGATCAACTTACTATACCATAAGTTCAGCCAATATACGATGGCTAGTCAGCTCTGATATTGATCGGTTACACACCCCGATCCCTCACCTTTGATCTTTGAACTGAGAAAAGTAAACTTATCTCCGGAATTCAATCGGTTGTGCGCCCCGATTGAATTGCTTCAGACTTCATTCTTTCGATCAGTTATACACTCCAATCGATTTTCTCTCACACGAGCCTAGAATTGTTTAGGCTCTGATACCAATTGTTAGAGACAATCGGTAAATCAAGGAACAAGACAACGGAGATATGTGGGGTACTTCCGCGACACTTTTTTTTATTAAACTTCAAAGAATATTGATGAATACAAAAGAAACTTTAGCATCTACTTATACTGACTCTACATGGCATGCAAGTGTCACACCCCAACCGATGGCGGAATACATCGAGGCGCGACTTGTGATAGAATTTTCAAAGACTTCATCACTAGTATCGTGACAAAATAACTTAAAGATGGATTTCATTCATAGCATTGATAAGTCTAAAATGGGAAAATACAAATTGTCTCAAATTAAAGAAAGTACAACATCAAGGATAACAAAAATTAAACTAGGGTGTGTTTCTAGTCCAATCCTATCATGTTTTTTGATTTCCTTGCATAAAACATTCCCTGCAACATGTATAAATATCCGTCAACACATAAAGCATTGGTGAGCATACTAGTTTTTGGTTTACCTACATAGTATTAAAATGTTTACTCAAATCATCATGCTATAGCTTTGCTCACATAGAATCATACAAAAGGCACAAATCAATCCCAAGAATCCACTGCGTATACCTAACACTATCATGTTAGGCCGTTAAAACATAACAATGACCCATAAAGGGGGTGGGGTACTACTCCAATAGCGCTATACATGTTAAGGTGGGCTAAAATAGTTAATGAATTATGCTAAGGCTTTTGTATCTTAGAATTTGATTATTAGCATCGCAATAGCATATAAGCATGTTTGATAGATTGAGCATGTGTATATGAAATCATTTTGGTGTATTTGCATATGATACATGTTGAGCCCCAAAAGTGATAAAGAGTAAAAAGGGAACAAGTATGAACTCACCTTAGGGTGCGTTAATAAAATTCCCGAAAACGGGTCTTGGAAGAATAGGTCCTTAGCTCCGATTAACTAGGATTAGAACTAAAGGAATCTTAGGTTCGAATTTTAGGTATAGATTCAAGAGAGTAAAGCAAGCCTTTTAGGCAACCAAAACACAAATTCCCTTTAGGGCAATTCGGATGATCATGAGTTTGAAGTTAGATCAAGCACAAAATCATCATAAAGATAATTCGGATGGTATGAAGGTTAGGAATGTGAATCCATTAGAAATGCTCATGTCACGACCACTTCGTTTATGGGATAAACGTGGGTCTTGGACACGGGATTTCCCCTTTCTAGTGTGGACTAATCCATATCACAAGAAGGGTCATGAGAGTTGGTAAGGTAGGGTGTAACCACAAACCTTCCAATAAGTTGTTACTAGAGTAATAGGATTAAAGATTGAAAGTATACTTATGATAATACATAATATAACTAGAAGGTTTAAGTAGAGTACGGTGACTTGTTTGGATGAGCCTTGGCTCTCCTTTGTCAACCATAACCATAACCATAGCAAAAATCCATCCAACATTGGATTGTTGGTGGACATGGTTGGTACCTCTACAACAAAATTCCTAGATTATAAAGAACATGAAAACTAATCACCTTTAAGGCCTCTTTTTGGTGCTCTAACCAATATATACTTCTGTGGAGAAGCAAGGGAAAGATCCTAGAGGTTTCTCCAAGGAGTTTTAAGAAGAAAAATAGAAGGAAAGGTGGAGGTTTAAGCTCAAGAACTTACTGTTGTGAATCAGGAAGTTCTTTGAGAAACCTTGAAGATTTGAGAGTATTAGAGAGAGTTTAAAGATGAACAAAGGTTTAGGAGTGAGGAAGAGGTGTATTTATAAGTGAGTTAAGGTGGTTGAGAATTAAATGGAGTTATTAGGGTGGTTAGGAGGAGATTAGGTGGAGGTTGAGTTTATTTGTTATGGTGATGGTTGTTAGTTGTTTAAGCTGCTGTGTGGACTTCGAAATTAAAAAACAAACAACGACACAAACAGGTTGTTTGTTGTTGTTGTTGATAAAAGTCAAGTAAACACACAAATTCACGTTTCCTTTGTTTTTTTAAACTAAAAGTATTATTATTAAAACTATATACATATATGTTTTATTAAAAATATATATATATATATATATATATATATATTAAGATCTTAACTAAATGAGTTTCTTGTTATAGTGTCTAAACTGAATAGGATAAATTATAATGACGACTCGTCACGAATTGGTAGGAGTAACATAAAAGAAGCTAATAAAGGCGAACTTGGAATTTGTTAAATATAGCATACTTGTAAAAGTAAAAACCACGCGATGTTACAGTCTCCCCTATTTTAGGAAATTTCGTCTCGAAATTTAATCAAGCGATTTGACTGAAAAGATGTGGGTACTTTTTATTCATTTGTTCTTCATGTTCCCAAGTGAATTCGGGTCCATTCTTCGATTCCCAACGGACTTTAACCGGAGGAATACGTTTTCGTTTGAGTTGTTTGACTTCACGATCCGTAATTTCCATCGGTTTCTCGATGAAATGCATGGTCTCGTCGATTCGTACGTCGTCAAGAGGAATATGTATGTTCCCTTCGGCTAAGCATTTCTTCAAATTTGAAACATGAAAGGTGGGATGAACATTATTGAGTTCTTAGGGTAACTCGAGCTTGTAAGTTACCTTCCTGATTCGCTCAACGATCTTGAATGGTCCAACATAACGTGGAACTAACTTTCCTTTCTTCCCAAACCTGACTACTCCTTTCCAAGGGGATACCTTAAAGGGTACTTGATCACCGACATTGAATTCGAGGGGCTTTCGTCGCTTGTCAGCATAGCTCTTCTGATGGCGTCGAGCAGCTAAGAGATTATCACGGATCTGGATGATTTTGTTGGTCGTTTCTTGGATGATTTCGGGACCGATGATTTGTGCTTCACCAATCTCGTGCCAATATATGGGAGAACAACGCTTTCGGCCATAGAGAGCTTCGAATGGAGCCATTTGGATGTTGATATGGTAACTATTATTGTACAAGAACTCGATCAATGGTAGATGTGCATCCTAATTTCCAACGAAATTGATTACACAAGATCGAAGCATGTCCTTGAGAGTCTGAATCGTACGCTTAGTTTGACCATCATATTGAGGATGAAAAGTTGTACTAAGGTTAAGTTGAGTTCCCATGGCAGCTTGAAACGTTTCCCAAAGACGGGAGGTAAATCGACCATCACACTCTGAGATAATGTCAAGAGGAATACCATGACGACAAATGATTTCCTTGGTGTAGATATGGCCTAGCTTTTCAACTTTGTAATCTTCACAAATGGGAAGGAAGTGTGCCGACGTGGTTAAACGATCAATGATCACCCATATGCTATCATGACCGGATGATGTTCGGGGGAGCTTGGTAATGAAATCCATAACAATGCTTTCCCATTTCCACATGGGGACTTCGGGCTGTTCGAGCAAACCTGATGGACGTTGGTGCTCGGCTTTTACTTTGGAACAAGTGAGACATTTGGACACAAAGAGAGCAATGTCCTTTTTCATACCGGGCCACCAATAATTGCGACGGAGATCTTGATACATTTTATCCGCACCGGGATGAATGGAGTATCGGGATTTGTGTGCTTCATTCATTAAAAGAGCACGAAGGTCATCAAGATTGGGAATCCAAATACGATCAAGATAATAAAGAATTACATTTGCCTTGGATTCTAAGTGTAACTCGGCACCACAAGACATTTCTTCGTATAAAGTAGTTTCATTGACCGATATATGTTGAGCGTCTCGAATACGATTGAAGAGATCATTTTGAAATTGAGAGCCACGAAGACGGTCGGTTTCTCGGATATTGCACAGAACTACGTGACCCTTTCGACTAAGAGCATCGACTACTACGTTCGCTTTACCAGGATGATAGAGAATTTCGCAGTCGTAGTCGTTTAACAATTCGACCCATCGTCGTTGTCGCATGTTAAGATCCTTTTGATAGAAAATGTGTTGGAGGCTTTTGTGGTCGGTAAATACAATACATTTTGTACCATAAAGGTAGTGTCTCCAGATTTTTAGGGCAAAAACAACAGCACCAAGTTCGAGATCATGAGTGGT
Organism: Ambrosia trifida; assembly: GCA_028751855.1. Lineage (NCBI taxonomy): Eukaryota > Viridiplantae > Streptophyta > Magnoliopsida > Asterales > Asteraceae > Ambrosia > Ambrosia trifida. The sequence continues at coordinate 93,441,395 of CM054126.1, forward strand.
GTAGTTCTTTTCGTGGATTTTGGGTTGCCTTGATGCATAGGCGATGACTTTGCCTCGTTGCATAAGAACGCAACCAAGACCTTGGTTTGATGCATCACAATAGACTACGAAATCATCATTTCCTTCGGGAAGAGCTAGAATAGGAGCATCACAAAGCATGTTCTTGAGAGTTTGAAAGGCTTCTTCTTGTTTAGAACCCCAAATAAAAGGTTTGGATTTTTTAGTCAAAGCGGTGAGTGGTGTAGCAATTTTGGAGAAGTTGGAGATGAACCGACAGTAGTATTCCGCTAATCCTAGAAAAGAACAAACTTCGGTAGGAGATTTTGGTGCAATCCAATTCTTGGAAGCTTTGATTTTGGCAGGATCAACATGAATACCCCTTTCATTCACAATGTGCCCAAGGAATTGAACTTCTTTTAACTAAAATTCACATTTAGAGAACTTGGCATAAAGTCGTTCAGCTCGTAAGAGTTCCTAACTATATTCTAGGTCAAACATGGCAATTTTTCCTAATTCCCTGTAGTCATGGCTCTGATACCAATCTGTCACACCCCAACCAATGGCGGAATACATCGAGGCGCGACTTGTGATAGATTGTTCAAAGACTTCATGGCACTAGTATTGTGACAAAATAACTTAAAGATGGATTTCATTCATAGCATTGATAAGTCTAAAATGGGAAAAATATAAATTGTCTCAAATTAAAGGAAGTACAACATTAAGGATAACAAAAATTAAACTAGAGTGTGTTTCTAGTCCAATCCTATCATGTTTCTTGATTTCCTTGCATCAAACATTCCCTGCAACATGTATAAATATCCGTCAACACATAAAGCATTGGTGAGCATACTAGTTTTTGGTTTACCTACATAGTATTAAAATGTTTACTCAAATCATCATGCTATAGCTTTGCACACATGGAATCATACAAAAGGCACAAATCAATCCCAAGAGTCCACTGCGTATACCTATCACTATCGTGTTAGGCCGTTAAAACTTAACAATGACCTATAAAGGTGGCGGGGTGCTACTCCTATAGCGCTATACATGTTAAGGTGGACTAAAAATAGTTAATAAATTATGCTAAGGCTTTTGTATCTTAGAATTTGATTATTAGCATGGCAATAGCATATAAGCATGTTTGATAGATTGAGCATGTGTATATGAAATCATTTTGGTGTATTTGCATATGATACATGTTGAGCCCCAAAAGTGATAAAGAGTAAAAAGGGGACAAGTATGAACTCACCTTAGGGTGCGTTATTATGATTCTCAAAAACGGGTCTTGGAAGAATAGGTCCTTAGCTCCAATTAACTAGGATTAGAAATTAAGGAATCTTAATTTCGATTTTAGGTATACATTCAAAAGAGTCAAGCAAGCCTTTAGGGCAATTCGGATGGTCATGAGTTTGAAGTTAGACCAAGCACAAAATCATCATAAAGATAATTCGGATGGTATGAAGGTTAGGATTGTGAATCCATTAGAAATCTTCATGTCACGACCACTTCGTTTATGGGATAAACGTGGGTCTTGGACACAAAATTTCCCCTTTCTAGTGTGGACTAATCCATATCACAAGAAGGGTCAAGAGAGTTGGTAAGGTAGGGTGTAACCACAAACCTTCCAAGAAGTTGTTAATAGAGTGATAGGATTAAAGATTAAAAGTATACTAATGATAATACATAATATAACTAGGAGGTTTAAGTAGAGTATGGTGACTTGTTTGGATGAGCCTTGGCTCTCCTTCGTCAACCACAACCATAGCACAAATCCATCCAACATTGGATTGTTGGTGGACTTGGTTGGTATCTCTACAACAAAATTCCTAGAACATAAAGAACATGAAAACTAATCACCTTTTGTGGCCTCTTTTTGGTGCTCTAACCATTATATACTTCTGTGGAGAAGTAAGGGATAGGTCCTAGAGGTTTCTCCAAGGAGTTTTAAGAAGAAAAATAGAAGGAAATGTGGAGGTTTAAGCTCAAAATTTACTGTTGTGAATCAGAAAGTTCTTTGAGAAACCTTGATGATTTAAGAGTATTAGAGAGAGTTTAGAGATGAACAAAGGTTTAAGGAGTGGGGAAGAGGTGTATTTATAAGTGAGTTAATGTGGTTGGGTATTAAATGGAGTTATTAGGGTGGTTAGGAGGAGATTAGGTGGTGGTTGAGTTTAATTGTTATGGTGATGGTTGTTAGTTGTTTAAGCTGTTGTGTGGACTTCGAAATTAAAAAAAACGACACAAACAGGTTGTTTGTTGTTGTTGATAAAAGTCAACTAAACACACAAATTCACGTTTCCTTTGTTTTTTAACTAAAAGTATTATTAAAACTATATATATATATATATATATATATATATATATATATATATATGCTCTATTAAAAATAAATATATATTAAGATCTTAACTAAATGAGTTTCTTGTTATAGTGTCTAAATTGAATAGGATAAATTATAATGACGACTCGTCACGAATTGGTATGAGTAACATAAAAGAAGCGAATAAAGGCGAATTTGGAATTTGTTAAATATAGCATACCTGTAAATGTAAAAACTACGCTATGTTACAGCAAGCCTCCTAATTCTAATACTATTGTGACTTCTAGATAGACTTAAATTCAAATACGTAACTCAATCTTTAAAACAATAAATAAAAGATAAAATCGGCGGGGGCCAGACTCAATTCTAAATGCATGCATGCTTATCTACTACGTCATGCACACATAACTAACCCAACTCAATCAGTGGCGAAGCTTGAAGATTAAATCGGCGTGGGCCGGACTCAATTTTTTCGTATCGCTAGGGCCGGGAGATCAAATCGGTGGGGACCAGACTCAATCCATATAAAAATTACCTAAAAAATCATAAACTTCCACCACTGAGGTAAAAAACGAAAGGGACTGAGGCACCCCCTGGCCCTAACTAACCTTCGGCACTAAACTCAATTAGGATTAATACTTTCATAAACGACCAGTTCCAAAATTACGCATGTATTAAAATTTCATCCAAAAAGCTACAAAGTTAGACAAAATCACGCATGCATATTTTCAAAATTACGAATGTGTATTTCTCCAAAATTGCGCATGCATATTTTTTTACAATTACTCATCCATAATTACGCACTCACTTTTTACCTTTGCGGACTCCTTTGTATTTAAACTTTCTCTTAGGACATGATATGTTGATATGAGTTATTTATTATGTTACACAAACGATTTGTCTATAATACGTAATGTTTTAAAAACCGGTTTTTTAATTATACCGGAGTGGACTTAGAAAAGGTCAACCGGTTGAACCGGATTATATCGGGTGGTTTAACCGGATTGATTAGTTAACCCTACAATTTTATAAATATAACTTTAACTAAAAAATAATCTTATATTACATGATTTTGTAATAAAAAAATAATAATTTAAAAGTGAATCCATAATAAAAAAAAAAAAAAAAAAAAAAGTACTCAATTTTGAACAAAGTTGTTTTTATATAAAATGACATAATTGGTTTATGTCATTAGAGTTGAATCATGAAAGCATCAAGTTCATGATCGCTTAAAAGATAAAGTTCGTTATCATCGTCATCCTCATCAATAAAAGTAAACTATTTTCATCTTACACATTCTTTAATAAGAAGTTTTATCTACCAATAATCAAAATATACTAAAATTACATAAGATAAGTAACATATACATCAAGTAACTTTGTCTTTGAAAACCGGTTCATGTTCTTTCTCACTTAACATGATATCTATATCATCAGTATGGACCGATAAAGTCCATAATTTAACCTTGTATCGATACCGGTATAGTGGTATAAACCGGTATACCGGAATTTACCGGCGGTTCAAGTCCTTTACCGTTTCTCCAAATTACCGGATTAATTCGTGCCGGGCAGGAGACCGGTAAGTGTTATAACTAGTTTAACCGACCGGTATAAACCGGTTTTTAAAACATTGATAATACGTTATTAAATTTGTCTCTAGATATCAATGAATGTAATAAGATGGAGAAGTTTCCATGTTATGGAACTTGTGTCAATACTATCGGGAATTACACGTGCAAATGTGAAGGAGGATATTCCGGTGATGCCAAGGTTAAAGATGGTTGTCGACGTAAACCATTCAACGTGCTTCACTTATCGTTAGGTATTTTCATTTTTTTTTATAAATAAATAAGTTTCGTGTATATATATATATGAATTTCTTATTTTATTTCTATTTTCAAACAAACTAAAAAAAACGTGGTACCATAGTGCTCGGATGATCCTTGTGAGTGTCTCAAATTTTACATTTTGTCCTTGCATTTCTAAAATTACAGTATGTTCCCTATGATTTGATCACTGATTACTCAGATAGTCCCTGTCTGGTTGCCCGTTAGTTTTCACACAACACACATCCAGTGGCGGATCTAGACTAAAATTCTAGGGGTAACTGATAGAGTTTAAAGATAAAAGCAGGTAGATTACTGGATTAATAGGCCCAATTCGAGAGGGGCAATCTCTCCAATTACAAACAAAGATAATCAAAATTTTCTGGATGATAAACAAAGAAACATAGCCTGCTTTTTTATAATGCATAAACTTAATAACCACTATTGGAATTTGGATGGTGAGGGACTCCCCACCTTCCAACTCCCATATTGCTTTTATGACCAAGTGGATCTACCCAATCACCAAAAATGATATTAAATTGCTCCAGCTCAGCAGCACCCGGACCCGCAACAACCCGTTTCTTTTTCCGTATATAAACTTTAAGTGGAATTGTATCATTACATCCCTTGCCGTAAAATGCCTTGTCCTCAAGGCGAAACTTAGGGAATTGTTCAGCCAACAGGTCATAAGATTCCCAAGTAGCTTCTTCGATAGGACGATGACACCAAGAAATTAACATTTCCAACACCGGTTTACCAGCCTCTGCCACCCAGCGATGAGACGCCACAGAATTGGGTTGTAAATCAATTTCCCAATCTTTGGTAATAGGTAAAGGTGGAGTAGGATCAACAGAAAACGATCCATGAGCTGGTTTGAGCATTGAAATATGAAAAACTGGATGAATTTTTGCATCAGCAGGTAATTCCAGTTCGTAGGCAACCGGACCAACAACTCGTTTAACACGATATGGGCCAAAGAACCTGGGAGATAGCTTTTCAAATCGTCGTTTTGCTAAGCTACGCTGACGATATGGCTGGATCTTCAAGAAAACATAGTCACCCACTTGAAATGATAATTCCCTGCGTTTAGAGTTAGCTTGGGCACGCATACGATCTTGTGCTTTACTAAGGTTGAAACGAAGTAGCTTAAGCATCTCGTCCCTATCAATCAGTTGTTGTTCCAATTCCTCATTTTTTGTCTCCCCCTTACCATATGGAAAGAGCAGTGGGGGATCTTGCCCATAAACCACAGAAAAGGGTGTAGTGCCTGTAGAGGTGTGATAGCCGGTATTGTAAGATAATTCAGCCCAAGACAAACAGGAGCTCCACTTGGTTGGTTGCTCATGGGCAAAACATCGAAGGTAAGCCTCAAGACAACGATTGACAACCTCCGTTTGCCCGTCCGTTTGTGGGTGAAAACTAGTGCTCAACTTCAGCTTGGTTTGACTCAAACGGAACATTTCTTGCCAAAAATTGCTTATGAATATCACATCACGGTCAGATACAATGGAACGCGGAAAACCATGTAACCGTACAATCTCCTTACAAAACACAACAGCCACACTTTTAGCGGTAAATGGGTGAGATAAACACACGAAATGGGCATATTTGCTTAGGCGATCCACGACCACCATGATAGTGTCATACCGATTGGATGGAGGTAAACCCACAATGAAATCCATCGATAAATCTTCCTAAATCTGTTCGGGGATAGGTAAGGGCTGAAGTAAACCCGCGGGAGATAGAGTCTAGTATTTTTGTTGCTGACAAATTGCACACTGCTGCACATATATACGAACTTCCTGTTTCATCTTGGGCCAAAAATAGTGAGCTGATAGGTGTTTGATTGTTTTCAGAAATCCCCCGTGACCACCCATAGGGGTGTTATGCGCTTCCTGCAGCAGTGTGAGCTTGATATTGGCGACATCAGGTACCACCAAACGATTCTTATAAAAGAGGAGTTGATCCACCATATGGAAATCAGGAAATGAGGTTAGGTTAGAAAGCAATTCCTGAATAATATCACTTGTGTGGGGATCGGTTTGAAGCCCTTCTTTAATACCTGCAATTTCTACACAAAAAGGAATGGTTAAAGCTAATAAGTCTCCGGAATGGGGCATCCGAGACAAAGCATCTGCCCCACGATTCTCTTTTCCATCCCTATGACAAATAGAAAAGTCATAAGGCATCAGCTTGAGTAACAATCGCTGTTGTTCCGTAGTTGTAATACGCTGGTCAAGTAAAAACTTCAAAGTGTAATGATCTGTGTGGATGATAAAATGGCGACCCAGTAAATAGTGGTTCCATTTTTGTACCGCGAGGACTAACGCTAGTAACTCCCGGTCATAAGCTGATTTCATTCGGTTAGAAGGTGAGAAGCCCTTACTAAAATAGGTTACTGGGTGTTCATCTTGTGACAAGATTGCTCCCACTCCATCGGATGAAGCGTCATATTCAACCACAAAAGTTGTGGAGAAGTTCGGCAAACGTAGAACAGGAGCGGATAGTAGGGCTTGTTTTAGAGCACTAAATGCCTTCAAAGCCTCATCAGACCAAACATACTCATCCTTCTTTGTAAGAGCTGTAAGAGGTCTCGCAATTAATCCATAATTTCGCACAAAGCGTCGATAATATCCCGTTAAGCCTAAAAAACCCCGAACCTGTTTGACATTAGTCGGAACCGGCCATGAATGAACTGCTAAAACCTTTTCATGGTCCACCTGAACCCCTTCGGGTGTTACCACATGCCCGAGAAAAACCACTTCAGATTGGCCAACAACATTTGCTTAATTTGGCAAAAAAAAAAAAAAACAATTTTCATACAACAACTTTAGAGTTTGTTCAAGATGACCTACATGTTGCTCCATGTCTGGACTATATATCAAAATATCATCAAAGAATACTAGTATAAAACGACGTAAAAAGGGCCGAAAAAGGTCGTTCATAACAGCCTGGAAAGTTGATGGGGCATTAGTCAACCCAAAGGGCATGACCTTAAACTCATAATGCCCCGAATGAGTGCGAAAAGCTGTTTTCTGCACATCCGGGGCAGCAACTCTAATCTGATAGTAACCCGACCGTAAATCCAATTTTGAGAATACTTTAGCCCCATGTAACTCATCCAAAAGCTCATCGATATTAGGAATAGGGTATTTATCAGCAGCAGTAATCTTGTTAAGTGCCCGATAATCCACACACATTTGCCAAGAATTATCTTTTTTTAACCAATAAAACGGGACTTGAAAATGGGCTAGTACTAGGCTGGATAAACCCGGTTGTAACACCCCGCCCCTCTCACCACCAATATTGTCCGCTTTGCCCCGATGGGTCGCCCATCCAGAGCTCACAGATTTGTTTTTGGGTTACCCAGTGGAGACTTCCCAGGAGGTCACCCATCCTGAAATTTTCCCACCTTAGCACGCTTAACTATGGAGTTCTCCTCTGATCCACTAACATTAAGCCTCAAAACGCGTTGGTGATTTAAGAGGCAAGACATTACTTATGAACCAAGGATCTCTCCTGGCCACGGCCGATGTGGGATTTTCCTGGGGTGTCACATTCACCCCCCGTTAGAGTCTCATCGTCCCTGATGAGGTTAGAGTCTCATCGTCCCTGATGAGGTATGCACCCACCATCCCGAACGGCACAGGAGTGGCTCTGATACCATCTGTAACACCCCGCCCCTCTCACCACCAATATTGTCCGCTTTGCCCTGATGGGTCGCCCATCCAGAGCTCACGGATTTGTTTTTGGGTTACCCAGTGAAGACTTCCCAGGAGGTCACCCATCCTGAAATTTCTCTCACCTGAGCACGCTTAACTGTGGAGTTCTCCTCTCATCCACTAACATTAAGCCCCAAAACGCGTTGGTGATTTAAGAGGCAAGACATTACTTATGAACCAAGGATCTCTCCTGGCCACGGCCGATGTGGGATTTTCCTGGGGTGTCACACGGTAGTCAAGAGTTGCTCTACCTGCCTCTCTATTTCAGTTTTTTGGGAATGGGGATATCGGTATGGGCGAATGTTAGGTGGGGAGGAGTTTGGGACCAAGGGAATTGAATGGGTTTGAGTACGAATTGGTGGTAAATCTTTCGGTTCCTCAAAAACAATGTGGTATTTAGTAGTAACAGGTTGTAACTGGGCTGGTATTTGAGGATTTGCTTCGGGTTCGATAGCCAAGTGTTGGAAACTTGATGATTTTTGAGGCCCGGAAGAAATGCCTTGCAGTTTGTATTTCTTCCCATCCACGGTAAAAATCATAAACATGTCCTTCCAATTTGCTTGTACCGTGTTCAGGGTAGCCAGCCATTGTACACCTAGAACCAAATCAGCCCCACCAAGAGAAAAATGATGAAAATCTTGGGTGATTTGGAGGTCATTTACTTGCAAAGAAAGATTTTTGCAAACTCTACCACAACGAATCACATCCCCGTTCCCGATTTGAACACCAAATAGAGCTACTAATTGAGTAACAAGCTTCAACTCGTTTACCAAAATGTCAGAAATAAAATTGTGGGTAGAACCCCCATCAACCAGAATTAATACTTCAATAGAGTTGAGTGTACCATGGATTTTCATGGTGGTAGGATGTGACTTCCCCAGGATTGCGTGGAGGCTGATTTCAGCTGTGTCTTCCTGCACATTATTTAAATCTATGGTTTCATGCGGGGGCTGTTCATCATCGCCCTCTTCAGCTTCTAAAGTTTTGAGTGTTCCCATTTTACACCTATGCCCCGGACCATACTTGTCCCCACATCGAAAGCACTCGCCCTTAAGGTAGCGAGCCTGTTTTTCTGCATCAGTGAGTCGAGAGTTGGGTTTGGATTCTGTTTTGGGTTGGTTGCTGGCTGATGAAGCATAGGTTGCTGGAGTGTACGGTTTTAAATCGGGTTTCAATTGAGAGTACGTGGTTTTCTTTTCAGGCCATGAATGGCTGAGTTTGGATTCAAATTCTAGCGCTAGGCTCATGGCTTTGTAAACCGTGCGGGGTTTATGGATACGAATATCTGCCTTCAACTCCTCCTTGAGTCCATTCATAAAGACTCCTAACAAGCAGTGGTCGGGCCAATTGGAAACCCGAGATGATCTACGTGCAAATTCTTGTCGATACTCCTGGACTGTCCCGGTTTGCTTGATACTACACAGATACTCGTCTGGGTTTTGGAACTCTGGAGGTCCAAAATGTTTTTGCAAAGCAGTGGTTAATTCTTCCCAATATGCCATCTCTTGTTCAGTCGGTAACCATGAGTAAAGATCTAAGGCATCGCCTTCGAGATGCATAGCTGCAACATCCACCTTCTCTTCATCCAAGGTCTGGTAAAATCTAAAGTATTTTTCTGCTTTCAATATCCAACCCCTTGGGTCTCCACCGCTGAAATTAGGGAATTCATTTTTTTGATAGGGGCGATGATTGGAACTGGAATAGCTATGCTCCCATTCATCATACTTAGTTCCGCTTCTACTCGATTTCTCTCTGGCTGCTGCCTGTCGCTTCAACTCAGCCATGTCCTCCTTTAATGATTCCATGGTTTCGAGCTTAGCAGCAATCGCAGCCAATTGCAATGCAACAGCATCTGGTTGAGAACCACTGTCATCAGAACCGCTCCGGGTGACCACCATAGTTGCTTCTCGACTTCCCGGCAATGGAACCAATGATAGAGTTTAAAGATAAAAGCAGGTAGATTACTGGATTAATAGGCCCAATTCGAGAGGGGCAATCTCTCCAATTACAAACAAAGATAATCAAAATTTTCTGGATGATAAACAAAGAAACATAGCCTGCTTTTTTATAATGCATAAACTTAATAACCACTCTTGGAATTTGGATGGTGAGGGACTCCCCACCTTCTAACTCCCATATTGCTTTTATGACCAAGTGGATCTACCCAATCACCAAAAATGATATTAAATTGCTCCAGCTCAGCAGCACCCGGACCCGCAACAACCCGTTTCTTTTTCCGTATATAAACTTTAAGTGGAATTGTATCAGTAACATTCAAATTTTTTTACTGTATTTTCATAAAATGTAAACGAAACAAAATAAAAACATGATAATAAATAAAGTTAAACACATACCTAATAGATTTCTCCTTATTGGTTTTTAAAAACTTGAAAACGAGTCATTACATCCTTCTTTTACTTTGTCAAAAGTTTCTATTTTGACCACACAAATTAGATGATTGTTCAAATACTATTCACTCATTTGATTGCGTAAATCCGTTTTGATAAGCTTCTTTTGAAAGAAAAAAAAAAAAAACATATTTCATCTTACAATAACCCTAATCAATTGCACTAATCAATTGCACATAAACAAAAACCATAATCAAAACCTAAAATCAATTGCAAATAAACCATAAATAAATGTGAACCATAAACAAATCAAACCCTAATCAATGGCACATAAACCCTATAAAATCTAAAATCAATTGCACATAAACCCGATTTATATAACCAAATATTTTTTAGAAAAATAATGATATACCCCATTTAGAATATTGGGGAGGCAGACGGTGGCCGGAAGGCACAGACGCGAGGGTAGAGTAGGCGCGGGCGATCGTCAGTCGGCACTCTTGACGGTTGTAGGGAGGCTGTGTTGTGTATGGGTGAGGAGTCAACTGTTCTCTGTTGCTCCTTTTTTTTATTCTCGCTCATGAGTCTTTTCTTTTATTTTTACATGTTCAAAACCTTGGCGAGGTTTTACCAATTATTTCACTGCCGTTTTTTCGGGTGGGTGGAGGACGGGTTTCTGCGCATCTGAGCGAGCCAAGCGGCTGGCGGCGGTCGAGTAGTCAACCTTCACCACAACGCCCAGTGTCATGATGGTTGGCACGTCGTTCCTTGTTGTTCAAAAAAAATTACAAATGAAATGAGTTATGACCTATGGGTTTCTTTCCTTTATTTTTTTTTTTAGAACGATCAACAAATCTTATTTCACCAAGCTAGCGGGATACTAGCAAAACACCATACAAGCCGTAAGTACCTTACAACAAAAACACCATTAATCACCAACCTATGCTAGCAACATTAAAATTACACCAAACATCCCAGTTTAAAGACGCTTGACCGGCCCTAGCCTTGACCCAATGAAGACTTAGCGACTTAATATCCCCTAGAACTTTAGTAAGAGACACTTGCTTTTGTTCAAACACCGCTTCGTTTCTATGTTTCCAAATACACCAAATCGTCGTAAGAACCACCGCGTAGAAAGCCTTCTTTTTCTTCGTCGAGCCACCAATGTGAACATGAAGCTCAAGCAAATCCTTGAAATGGAAAATGACAGGAGCACTTACTTTACACCATTGCGCCACCAGAAGCCAAATCATTTGGGAGAAAGCACACGAGATGAATAGGTGATCGGTTGTTTCAGCGAAATCACCACAAAAGTGACAAAGGTCTGAATTAACAGGAACATGTCTACGAGCAAGAGCACATTTGGACGGTAATCTATCCAGTTCTGCCCTCCACGCAAGTATAAGCACCTTCCTTGGAACCCAAGAATTTTTCTCCATCACGAAACCCGCCTGTTCAAACCTAAAAGAGTGCAGAATGCGTCTGAATTCAGCCACAGTAAAAGACTTACTGCAGCCCAGCGACCACTCCCACTGATCCGTAACAGGCTGCAGCACTGGAACACCAAAAGAAGTCTGCAAGGCGGCCAATTTAGCCAGTTCAGCAGCCGTGTAAGTCGATCGTTTCCAGTCCCAACCCCACCCAGAACCCCTCTGCAAAACACGGTCAGCAACGCACACAAATTTGTCCTTTTCGAGGGCGAACAGAGCCGGAAACACGGAGGCCAGAGGCCGATCCGTGAGCCAGCAGTCCAACCAGAAAAAGAGACCCAACCCATCACCCAAAACCCCATGTATCGCCCAACCCACATCCACCCCGAGCCTTTTAACTACTTGCATAGCTGAATGAACCTGTTTCCAAGGACCGGGAACCGACATTTTAGCCGGAATCGGATTCCAGTCCCTAGACGAGCTATGAATAGCCCAAATAACCTTTCTCCAAAGCGCGGAGGGGTCGATTTTGAATCGCCACCACCACTTAGTTAACATAGACAAATTTGCATCCTGAAGAGAGCCGAATCCAAGACCACCATATTCAACCGGGGCACTAACCCTTTGCCAAGCAACCCAATTCATTTTAGCTTTATCTTCCGATCCACCCCAAAAAAATATACGCCTCAATTTATCAAGTTCCTCAATCACCTTACCGGGCGCTCTAAAAATAGAGAAGTAGTATGTCGGTAAAGCATTGAGAACGGACTTTAGTAGTGTCACCCGCCCACCAAAAGATAGAGTCTTAGCCTTCCATAACGACAGCTTATTCCTAAAGGCATCCACAACGGGTTTCCAATTCTTAAAAAGATTCATATTTGCCCCGACTTGGAGCCCAAGATACGTGAAAGGGAACGAACCAGCTTTGCATAATAAAACGTTGGCCAAAAGTTGTATCTCATGAGTTTCCACTCCCACCCCAAAAACACTACACTTTCCAAGATTGGCCTTTAGGCCGGACACCAAGTAAAAGCACCTCAGGATTCGCTTCAGATTCTGAACATTTGCAAGCGACCATTCCCCCAAGAATACCACATCATCCGCGTAAAGGAGGTGTGATAGGTGTAACCCGCCCGTCCCACATGCCAAACCTCTAAAGAGCCCAACCTCCGTGGCCCTACGCATAATCCCAGACAGAGCCTCCATAGCAATAAGGAACAAAAATGGCGACAAGGGATCACCTTGTCTAAGTCCACGACTACACACGAATTCATTAGTGGGGGAGCCATTAACAAGAACCGAGGCCCGAGCCGACCTCACAATTGCCATCACCCACTTGCACCACCTAGCCGGGAAATTCATTTGCAACATTATAGCCTCCAAAAAGTCCCAATTAACAGAGTCATAAGCCTTATCAATATCCACCTTGAAGATCATGCCTTGGCGTTTCATCTTCCTCATCCACCCCACTACCTCATTCAACATAAGTGGACCATCCGTAATATTCCTGCCGGTTAGAAAAGCGGATTGCTCAGGAGAAATTAACTTCCCAATAATCGGCTTTAGCCTCGCCACAAGAACCTTTGAGAGCACCTTATTGACGCAACCAACCAAACTGATAGGCCTGTAGTCACCAAACCCCACCGGATCAGTCTTCTTCGGAATTAGAGCTATAAAGGACGGGGCACACCCCGCCCCCAATACCCCCTCCTCAAAGAAATCCTGAAATAATCGAACAAAATCATCTTGAAACCCTGACCAGCATCTCTTGAGGAATTTAAAATTAAAACCATCTGGGCCCGGGGCCTTGTCCCCATCACAGTCCCACACCGCCTCCTTGATCTCACTAAGTGTAAACGGACGACACAGAGAATCCGCATCTATATCCGAGACCATCTTCAAACCAGGACACACAATCTTAGGTCTGACCGGTAGAGGCTCGCGAAATTTCTCCTCGAAAAAAACATACGCCCTATCCTTAATGAATGAAGGATTCGTCACCCAATTACCATCCACCAACAAACCATGTATCCGTTTATTTGCCACATTAGAGTTAATAACCCCATGGAAGAACTTGGAGTTTTCGTCACCATCAATTGCCCATTTGACCCTTGCCTTTTGTTTGAGATCCATATGCTTACGCTTATCGAAATCAAACATAAACGCCTTAGCGGAAGACCGCAAATCGACTTCATAAGACGACAAAACTCTACTTTCTGCCAACTGATCGAGTCTTTCCACCTCCTTCCGATTAAGCTCATACAGACCACACTGATTCGCCCTCTCCTGTCCAACCCAACCTTTGATTTTGTTCTTAAGGAACTTCAATTTGGTGATAATGGCCAAGTCAGCGGGCCCATCAAAAGAAAACCCGGCACATAACCCCAATACATATTCAGTAAACCCCGGTAATGCCAACCATGAATTGAAGAAACGGAACGGAATATGACCAAAATCTGTCGGAGTCACAGCCAATACAATCGGGCTATGATCAGACGCATACCGAGCTAAGGCCGTTACAGATGCTTCACCCCATTTAGACAAAAAACCTTGACAAACCAAATATCTGTCCAACTTACTCATTTTCTCTCCATTATCAGACGTATATGTGAAATTTAGGCCACCCATATTATATTCATGAAGATCTGCCCGCCTAATAAAATCATTAAAAAAATCAGCATTCAAAGCCACAAACTCCGTATTCCTACGTTCCTGTTGGTGCCTCACATCATTAAAATCCCCAAGGAAACCCCAAAGACCAGCCCTAGCGTTTTTTACCCGGATTAGATCCTCCCACAATCTACGCCTCATGATAGGATCATTTGGCGCATACACATTCCCAACATGTACAATATCCCCAGAAGCTATAAGCACGCCAGATGTTACTAGAAAGCTCCTGTCTTTAACAACAGAAGTTACCCGGAACACAGACGGATCCCAAATACTTACAATCCCACCGGACCTCCCCTCAGCAAACACCTGTTCAACACAATACATCGATCTACCCCAGCAACTGTTAAAATGAAAAAACATACCTTCCCTCAGCTTCGACTCCTGTATCCCGACAAAGTGAGACCCATGACTAGTCTTCAAACCACGAATCCAGGATGTTTTCCTATCATCCCTAACCCCCCGTATATTAATGCTTAGAAAATTCATTGGTTACCTCTAACAACCCCTTCCCCATTAATCAACTCCTTAACTTGCCCATCAAACCCTTCTAAATCGATACCAATGACCAAACCAGCTTGCGCAGTGAGCGTAGCTTCGGTCTGTAACCCCACCGCGTCACCAACCCCCATCGGATTAAGAAGAATACTATCATTATCAAGTCCAACATCCCCCCTTTGAATGTGAGTAATATTATCATTATGAACATTATTATTATCATTAGTAGGAATATTATTATTATTATTATTATTAGTATATCCATGAATATTATCTATATTATTATTCACCATATCCAAAGAATCCTCAACAGCGTACCTCGGTTCATCCGGATTTTTTACTTGAGTATCACCAGCCAACGTTTCGTCCGAGGTAGTACCAGTAGACAAATCCCCAGATACAGCATTGACTTCATTATCTTGGACCAATCCAGGATTGTCCTTACCAAATAAGACAGGCCCACCAGTGAATCGGCCCACATCTCCATCCTCCTGGACTGGGCTCCGCATGTGTCTGGGCCTTTTCCTAGATTTTGGAAAGGATTTGGGCGAACCACTCAAGCCCACTGAGAAACTGTCACATTTCTTGTTTAGATCCAAAGAGATATTCTCACCAACAGGTCCCACATGCTTTTCGCCTACATTAAATGCATCTCTCTCATCCCTATGGGACTTTCCAGATTCCCCACCAAGATGTTGTCCCCCATGCACATGCAAACCATCACACTTCGACCTTTCATTTCCCGGTCGCAAACTGTCCGGCTCCGGTATACACTTAGCCGGAGACGTCACCATATCATCATCTCTACGAAATTCACCTTCCTCCATATCATTATCCTTCACAACCGAGTCCTCAGATTCCGTCGGAGAACGATCACCACCGGAATCCAACTTACGAACCATCTCCCCTACAAGCTGATCCTCCACTTCCACCACCCATACCTTCGTAGGAACACCGTTCCACACCACACTCACCTCCTCATCGATACGTTTGTCCAATTTCACACTAACCCACACCTTCCCAACCATGTTATTTGATGACAGCCAAGAGAAAGTCGATTCTTTAGCTAACTTCCCAAACAGCTGACCAACCCTGTTAAAGAAAACCACCTCCCGCAACTGCAACGGCATCCCATAAATCTTCAAACAGACCACTCGCTCAAAATCCACACTATCCCCTTCCCATAATTTCGCGTAGGAGAGTAAGGAACCCCACAACTCATCCTTCTGTCTAATAAAATCCAACGCAGTTCGTTTATCTCTGAAAACCAACATCACTTTTAAACCACCAATGAGACATACCGGACTTTCCACAAAACCGCCTCTTATCATCATATCCTTTAAGGCACCAATCGCATTAAGATCAACAGCCTCACCAATCACGGCTCTCATTATACAATGTTCCGGAAATAACGCTCCCTTCTCCTCCACCACTAACACCTTGGACGAGGACGATGGCTGATCAGGAACCCCGGTAGTAGCTTCCTTGAACGAGACGTCAGCCCCTTTTTTAACCGGTACATAGTTAGTGTTTGTCTTAGCATTCGCCCCTTGTGGAATTTTCTGCTGAACCGGATAATGCACCGGCTGCCCCACCCTCTTATGATCTTTCCCAAACTTCGCCACTGACACTCCCACCTTCGCTTCAAAGATCTTCACCGTGTTCATATTCCTCAACACCTCCTCAACGTTCTTCACACCCAAGTATCTAACAAAGCCAAACCAGTTCCCCCGAGTGTCCGTTTTACGCGCAACATATGCATCTTTAACAATCCCGTATGGCTTAAAAGCTTTCCAAAGAATAGATTCAGTCCCCCCCTAGGAAGATTAGAGATGAAGAAGGTTGTTATTGGCCTAGGATCGGATTGCCCACGGTTGAATGATGGCTGCCGGAAATCGGCGGCTCTTCGACTCCTCATACTCTCACCGTTTCTTTCCTTTATTATGTTAGGCTTATTAAAAACTTTGAGAATGCGTTGGGATTTTAAAAAAATAAAAGAGTAAGATTACATAATATTCAGAGATAACTTAATATAAAAATCATAAAAATAAAAATAAACATTGTACTAGGCAGGAAAGTTAAGTGTGACACACTCTACCCCTTTCATTATCATCATCATCTTCTTCTTCATACCACCGCCACCTACCATTACCAGCGACCACCATGAGCTCTCCATCATCACACTTCATCTTCTCCACTCAATACCCACGTTTTTTTCTTGTTTTGCAAATCCCTCTGGCGCACCTGAGATGAATCATAAACTGAAACAAGCCTTGTTGAATCATAAATAATAAGTAAAAAGTAGATAATCTAAATAATCCCGCAGATCATTTTTCAATCGCAGAACTGTTTTTGGTTTTTCCGTCATTAAATCTTCGCCACACCGAAGAAAACCTCATTTTCCATTGGCCAACTGTTTTGGCAATGAAGACAACCTTTGTTTTGGTCCAGATGGTGGCCGAAAAGACCAACAGGTTGCTGGAGCCAAGTTATGCTCGTCGGAGAAAAAGCCGAGATGAATTTCATCATCTACGGCCCAGATGGTGGCCTAAAAGACCAACAGGTTTTGTGTGTATATATATATATATTTTATTTTTCTTTAAATCAGCCAATCAAAGACTAGCCAACCCGCCCCACGCTCGTGACAATTACCACGCCATAGGGGTGGTGTTTTGGCTTGAATGGGTGTCCCACGCCACCATTTCCACCGCCCGCTCCAGATAGTCTAAAAAGGGGAAGAGGGAGGGTCGTCTATCTGAGTAACTAACGATCAAATCACAAGAAACATACATCCTTTCATTTCTCTCCCCATAATACTAATTAATATCAGGCTAATTAACATTTCCTTTTTTTTTAACGGCAAATTTCTTCTCCTTGTAAGACTTGAACCATGACCTCCCCCTTAGGTGTTCCTAGAAGCATTGCTTCTACCATTGGGCCACCAACCCCAATAATCAACATTTCCTTCACTAGGTATTTAAGGTGTAAGACTAAATTTCCATAGACTCTAGAGTCGTAAATGTCATTAGATTAGAAATGAATAATGATTTACCATTGTGACTACATGTACAGATTGAAAGACAAGCTTTAACTAAATCGGCATGGAATTAGGGTTTTGTATTCAGAATGGGTCGCGGCGCAACTTGTTGCCCTATTGTTTTAGTATTGTTTTTTATTCAAAAAAAAAATAAAAAATAATTTGGCACATTTCAGTGTTCTAGATCAAAATTCAGTGCTTATGCGAATCCTCTTTAATCATATACAGGTTTGGGGCTTGGAATCTTCACATTACTGATTGGATTATCTATGTTGCTCTTAGTGGTCAAGCAACGAAAGCTAATTAAGCTCAGAGAAAAATTCTTTGAGCAAAATGGAGGTATACTATTGGAAGAGAAACTTAAAAGCACAGGTCGTAGTCTCATGAAAATTTTTCAAGTTGAAGAGCTAAAGGAAGCAACCAACAATTACGCGGAAGATAATATTCTTGGAAGAGGAGGTAATGGTACTGTATACAAGGGAACTCTACCAGATACTCGTATAGTAGCAATCAAAAAGTCCCAAAGACTAGACCAAGGACAAAGAGATCAATTTATAAATGAAATTGTAATTCTAGCACAAATTAATCACCAAAACGTGGTGCAGCTCTTGGGATGTTGTCTAGAAACCGATGTCCCAATGCTAGCTTATGAATTTGTTTCTAATGATACTCTTCATCGTCATATTCATAATATAACAAGTGGGAAGAGGAGATTGTCATGGGATAGCCGTTTAAGGATAGCACATGAATCAGCTGGTGCACTTGCTTATCTTCACACGGATGCTAGAATGTCCATCATACATAGAGATGTGAAAGCAACAAACATATTGTTGGATGAAAATTACACCGCAAAAGTAGCAGATTTTGGGGCTTCTAGGTTAGTCCCATTAGGTCATGATCAAGTTACTACGCTAGTTCAAGGGACCATCGGTTACTTGGATCCTGAGTATTTCCATACAGGTCATCTCACAGACAAGAGTGATGTGTATAGCTTTGGAGTGGTTCTTGCAGAACTCTTTACAGGAAAAAAACCTATTGACCCAGAAAGAGGTGCCCACGATACAAACCTTGCTACATATTTTCTTAAGGCAAAGAAGGAAAATAGATTGCTTGAGATTCTTGACCATCAAGTGGTAAAGGAAGCAACTGAAGAACAGCTAAAAGCAGCATGTAACCTGGTTTGTAGATGTCTTAACCAAGTAGGCGAGAACAGACCTAGCATGAAAGATGTGGCCATGGAACTTGAAACATTAAGGAAGTCTGGCAAACTACATCCTCGGATCAGCCAAGAAAACTACACCGAAACAAGTAGTTTCAGGACTGAAAGTGGAGAACATGACTTGTATCCTCTTGTTGCGAATAGCGATACATTTGGAGAATACAGTTCAAGCACTACGAGAATGAAAGAAATAATGCTCCAAGTACAGAGTCCACATTAATAGTTTTAGGAATGATCGGACCTTTAGCATCCCAACTTTGGTACTTAATATTCAAATTTACGTAATCTCTAGGTTGTATAATTTGTACACCCCAAGTATAAGATTTGTATGTGTGTTATGATTTTATGCATTTAAAATACTAGCAGAAACCCGCGCGATGCGGCGGTAGCGACTACCCAAGGTTTAGTTCTTTCATGTCTCTTTACTAATTTGTTTTTTAAATAATAAGCCTACTCCTATTTAGACTACCCGTTGTGGACCCGCGAACAACCCAGTGCGGGCCATTCGCGAGCCACATGGCTCGCAAACACCATAACAGCCTCACGCTAAGCCTCGTGCAAGCAAGTCACCGCGAGCACAATCGACCACGGTCACGTCGCGATTGTCGTGGATTTTGAGGAGGCGCGAGCGATGGCATGGAGCGAGCCATAACGCCCCCACATGAGCAATTGCCGGAGCGATGGTTTGGAGGTGGTCGCGCCACGTACCTTGCGCACCACAACGGATGGTCTTAGGGATTTACTCTTTAATTTGGGATTTAAATTTCAAGTCAAATTCAAACTGTATGTGCAACATCAGTTGCGGTCTTCAAATATCCATTTCCAACAGAGGGCGCATAAAAATGGATCAAACTTTTGCTATAAATTAATTAACAGAAACAGTATAAAATTTGATGTAGAAAACTAAAAAAAAATATATTTACAACTGAAGGGATAGGGAGCCTAATCCCGGCGGAGGCGGCGTCCCTATCCCTCTACTCCACAATCCAGACACCAATGGTCCCGCCCCCCGCGGAACCAATTGGGCGGAAAACAATCCACAAGCCAACATGCACGTGTGGCAATCAACATCAGCACCCAACAAGACATGCGCGCGTGCACCCACGCGCGATATGTTCTTATGCCATTTCTGGTACGAGGTACGGAAGACGACCGAAGGAAGATTCAGCAAGATCCTGGACAGAGTACACACCAACAGAATGGCGACACGTGGCTCGGGCAGTACAACGACAACTGACAGGAACGGCGACGTGACTCCTTCCATGCTTCCTCCATGCTGTCATCAACACTAACCAGCAGACATACCCCTGCTGCTGTCAGACGTCATATCAGACGGCAGCAGGTTGGTCAAATACTGTAGCAAGACGAATACCGCCGACCACCAATAGGGAGCCGCCACGTGTCCGCCTCAGAGGACGGCTGAACAGTAACCTGACGTCATCTGCAGGATTAGGGTTTTCCCGCCATTTTCTGGGAACCTTTATTCTGGGCTTCTGGATGGGCCCGAACCAGATCCTTCTTAGCTGAGCCCACGAGCTTTCCTATAAATAGGAAACTTCATCTCCTTTGCAAAGGATCCGAAAATATAGTCACTTGTAATAGAGAGCTAGGTTTACTTGTAACTCTTTGTATACTCAAAGTAATATTAGCCAGTTCTTCACAGTGGACGTAGGTCATCACTTGACCGAACCACTTACATCTTGTGTTCTTACTCTCACACACACACATTCACTCACATTATCATTCTCTTGGGTTTAACCAAAGGTTTGGGTAAAGGATAGCACTTGCAGTGACGTAAGTACTAACCCCACGGTGATTAGTAAAAATCCCCGTGATACTTATTGTTTCTTCAACAACCAAAAGGAGTTGTTATCAAAAGCAGAGCATTTGTTGTTCCAGATGAATGTTTTGTTATAGGGAATGGATACCGCGGAATCTTCCCAACAGGATCTTCATCACGAATATATCCTAAGCCAGTTTCAGCCAATCTACCTAGTATTTAATAACAAGATATTAAGATTGCAATTAAATCAAACATATCCACATTAATTAATAATATCGTTGAATAAGAATTCATACGACTTATCTTTTTAGAGGTGAGCGCCTTTGGATGAGGAAGCTCCAAGCTCATCCTAACAGGTTTAGGATGTTTTCTAGTCAACAATTAGTTGACCTCCCATTAGTTTGTTGAACAATATGATATGATTCTTTTCGACATGTTAATATTGCCAACAAGTTTTGACCCATTTAGTTATTATGCCAACTGAGACCAATGTTGGCTGCTGTTACAACCTTATGTGAGGCTAAAAGACAACCTCAATAAATGAGTGTTATAAAATTGACAATTAATAACAAATTGTAAAGAATTAGTATGAAACTTTTGAATAAGCTACTATAAGTTATCTCAATGTGAGCTTTTGAATTGGCAAGTATGGACCTTTGTTCCAGCTTTTTTTATAAATAATTAGTTTGGGAAAGAATTACAAATGCTACATTATCAAAATATTAATATATTTTTATAGAGATTTAAGAGGGTTAAACACATTAAAAGTGCAGTTTAGACAACTTTCAACATGTTTGACCAGCAGTCTCACTTTTATTTAACTAACTATTTTTAGAACATATCTTTGTTTACAAAAAGAAAGTGAAAAAATATACCTCTTTGGGGTCAGCAAGGGTTCCAACAATGGTTGCATCAATAACATCTTTTTCTTTATCCAAAACCTCAAGAAGTCGAGCATAAGCTGGTAAAAGAAGGTAAACAAAAGCGACTTAATCTACACCAATGACATTTCCTGATGATCTTCGCACTGGTTTACTTTGTCTTGATAGAACAACTAAATCAAACCTGCATAATTTTAATTAACCACACAAGAATGGTCCATGTCTTACATACATGACATCTCAACTCTAACCTTCAATTGTTGGGTTTCAAGACCAGAAATGATTCTCTTTATGTGCTGCACCCGTATAAACAACCACATGAGAATGGATTATGCCTAACATTCCTAAGCTCTTAACTTCATTCATGGGCTCGGAACATGGCATTTAGGTTTTCTGGTTCGGGCCAAAACGGATTATGACAAAAATGGGTATATGTCAAAACATGTCGTTTTAAAAATGGTCCAAAGATGATGTAAAAGTGCTTATTCAATGTACTGTTCAACTTTCTATGATTCTTTGACTCGCTGTTTTAAAAATTGTCCAAAAACTTCCATTAAACATATAACAACTAAAATTGCCAAGCCAACACATGTTGAGCACATAATCAGAATAAAACAATAGTTTTCACCCATAGCATCAACCTGCTTCACTCAAATATTTCACCCATGACTACCCTCCATATATAAATATATACATTTCTAACCTAGGAAACCACATCTAACCAAGACTGCCCGAAACACATCCTCATGTGGTTTGCCTCATCATTGAAACTGGTGTTTAGAGGTGGGGGATTCAAGCTTTAAGAGGTGTAACCAATGCTATATGAGTCATAAAAAAACATAATTTTAAGATATTTGGTTATATTACTATTTATCCTTCCAAAGCTTGTAGCACTACTCCTATTTCATATGCTCATAACCATCCCAGCAGAGCACATTGTCATGTGGATAAAAAAAACCATAGAAATCTAAGCGGAAACAATTTTCTATTTGGTTTGGATTGTTTATTTGTTTGAGCCGTGGAGTCAAGGGCTGCTCGGTTTATAGCCAACGACTCTCAAAACGGCAAGATGATTATTTGTATAGAGATAGAATAAGAAGATGTTGTTGATAGTAATGTTTTGGTTTTTTTTTTTTTTTGGTACATAACAAGGAGGAAACAACCTCTTATAAATACATAAAACAAAAACATAAAATAAGAGGGGAGATGGCGCTACCAAAATTGAGCACGGGTACCCCACTACCAGCACGGTAACACCGCCGTTGCCCGTGCTGGTAAGGGTCCCATGAACCAATTTCTGGTTCTATCTAACGAATGTGAACCCGTGAATTTATATAAAATATTATTTTTTTTTCTAATCTCTCTCTCTTATTTTAGTCTCTTCTCTCCTATCTATATTCTTTTAAGTTGTAAAGTTATGTTGATTTTTTTTTAAATCTAAAGTTGCAGGTATATGTTGAGGAAGAAGATAGCTATATAATATGTATAGGTGTATTGTGTGTTGAATAAATAATATTAAAAAAATAGATTTTTTCTTCATATTAGGTGGGCCCAAGTAAAGTTGCCATTTATGTTTTTTTTTTACTAAATAAAGCTGTCTATGTTTTTTTCTAGTTATGTTTCTTTATATTATTATTATTATTATTATTATGTGTGAAAATAATTGATAGTTGGGTAAAGAATCAGTGGGGTGCTGTCTACAAAAAAAGTGTTTCAATGAAGGAAATCAGTGAAGTGATGTGGCAGTGCAGGATTGGTAGAAATCAGTGAAGTGAAAACACCTTCAGTGGAGCGCCCCTTGTTCCCTAAGTAATGAGCTAATCTTGGGCATAAGGAAAGCTTGGAAGACTTTGATTACAATTATTTCTTTGACTAGTCTTGAGGCACAAGTCAAGGTGCTAGTCTTTGGGGCATAATGTATGGAGGAAAGCATGTAAGAGACAATAGTGGACAAGGTGAGAAAACATGGAGAATAAATTATCTCCAATACCCCCCCCCCCCCCCTCAAGTTGGAGCGTGAAGGTTACGAACGTCCAACTTGCCAAGTGATATTTCTTCCTTTTCAAACACTCCCCTTCAAGTTGGAGTGTTTGCTTTTCTTGCGGGCTCATAGATTTGGACCCGACTTTTCTTCTTGCGGGTTTTAAGAACCCGACTTTTCTTCTTGAGAGCTTGAAAAACTCGACCTTCTTTTTTGCGAATTCAAAGAATCCGACTTTTCTTTTCCTTGCGGGCTCAAAGAGCCCGACTTTTCTTCTTCTTGCGGATTCAAAATTTGAACCCGACTTTTCTTTCTTTTGCGAGTTCGACGAACCCGACTTTTCTTCTCGCGAGTTCAAGGAACTCGACTTTTCTTTTCTCGCGAGTTCAAGGAACCCGGCTTTTCTTCTTGCGAGTTCAAAGATTTGAACCCGACTTTTCTTGCAAGCTCAAAGATTTGAACTCGACTTTTCTTCTTGCGGGCTCAAAAAACCCGACTTTTTGTTTTTTGTTTTTTTTTTTTTGCGGGTTCAAAGCACCCGACTTTTCTTCTTGCGAGTTCAAAAGAACTCGATTTTTCTTTTCTTGGTCTTCGATTTCCTCCATCTTGCTTCCACCCCCCTCATTGCCTCCTTTATTATTATTTTTTTAGTTCATCTCCTTTCAAAAAAATTAGAAAAACAATTTTTTTAGCAGATTGTTCCAGGATCAAGAACACTGCTCTGATACCATATAGAAATCTAAGCGGAAGCGATTTTCTATTTGGTTTGGTTTATTATTGGTTTGAGCCCGCAGCCTAGGGCTGCTCGGTTTCTAGTCACCGACTATCAAAACGGCTAGGTGGTTGTTGGTACAAGAAATGTAGAGAGAATATGAAAGATGTTTTATTGTAATATTTTGGGTCATTCAAATGAGGAGACAAGAATCTAGTCATGAGGGGCATAATGTAAGGATGACTTTGACTATAATAGTAAGGCCCACTTTGACTATTTGACTAGTCAAAAGGTCATAATCTCCAATACTCCCCCTCAAGTTGGAGTGTGTATGCCAATAACGCCCAATTTGCTAAGTAATAATTTTTTTTCGAACACTCCTCTTCAAGTTGGAGTGTTTTTTTTTCTTTTTTTTTTTAGAGATAATTGTTTTGTTATTGATAGAGATGTTTTTGGTACATAACAAAGAGGAAACAACCTCCTATAAATACATAAAAGAAAAACATAAAATAAGTAATGGGCTAATCTTGGGCATGAGGAAAGCTTGGAATACTTTGACTACAATTATTTCTTTGATTAGTCTTGAGGCACAAGTCAATGTGCTGGTCTTTGGAGCATAATGTATGGAGAAAAGCATGGAAAAGACAAT
Source organism: Ambrosia trifida (assembly GCA_028751855.1). Classification (NCBI taxonomy): domain Eukaryota; kingdom Viridiplantae; phylum Streptophyta; class Magnoliopsida; order Asterales; family Asteraceae; genus Ambrosia; species Ambrosia trifida. Next base: position 93,466,470 of record CM054126.1, read on the forward strand.
AGTGGACAAGGTGAGAAAACATGGGGCATAAAAAAGGTCGAGTTTTTCAAGCTCTCAAGAAGAAAAGTCGGGTTCTTAAAACCCGCAAGAAGAAAAGTTGGGTCCAAATCTATGAGCCCGCAAGAAAAGCAAACACTCCAACTTGAGGGGGAGTGTTTGAAAAGGAAGAAATATCACTTGACAAGTTGGGCGTTATTGGCATACACACTCCAACTTAAGAGGGAGTATTAGAGATTATGACTATTTGACTAGTTAAATAGTCATAATCTCCAATAAAAACAGTTACACTTGGACCCCATGATGTGCCCCTATGACTTGTTGTTTTAGCGCCTCACCTCGGCCCTTCTAGGCATGTCTGAGAGGCATAGCCTCAAACATTTTTTTTTAACCATGCTTCAATGAACTACATCCCAAAATCAAACAAAACAAAATATCCACCTAACCTTCTTTTCTAAAATCAGAATTTAAAGGTGACGCATCTTTGTAATAAGCATTCAGTCAAGTAACATACCTTAAGAGCTTAACAGAGTTTAAACTTCTTTTTCGCTGCACGGCTGCACCTAACTCCAAAACATAAAATTAGTTGACAGACTCAAAGTTTAAAAAACGGAAACGAGCCTCGAGGCATTTTCCCTTCACCTCACGAGGCGTAAGCCTCGAGGCGAACCGAGGAGGAATAAAAAAAATATTTAAAAATTATATATCTTATAAAAAATAAAGTGATGGACCTAAAAAAAGTCCTAAACATGAAAAACACACATAAAAAATGAAATAATTGACCCCAAAAGTCTAAAACATAAAAAAAATCACATCAAAAACACCCTAAACCACTTGAAGCGTATGTATAATCAGAACCCCATGAGGCGCCTCATACTTGTTTTTTTGACGTTTCGCCTTGAGGCACGCCTTAAATGTTTTTTAAGACCATGGCCACACTAAAAACAATTGTGAACATACATTAATATAGAGAATAAGTAGCATATAAAATGCAAAAAAAAAAAAAAAAAAAAAAAAAAAAAAAGAGAGAGAGAGAGAGAGATGCTATGAGAGCATACACCAGTCATGGTTCTTAGCCACCATTCCCGTTGTATATGGCATGTTTTCTATGTGCCGCCGCCACCTAAACCATAACCTCATGTAGCCACCGATCTTAGCATTGTTCACTGCTATTACTCGAGCTCAACATGAGTGACTATCGCCACCACCATTAGGCAGATTATTATATAATTGTATGAAGAGGCTATATTTTACTATTCGCATTGTTGTGTTTTTGAGTAATATACATAAATTATTTGACATACCATTTTATAGTATCAGAGCTGAATTCAGTGGACATTTGTCTCCTCTGTTGATTTCTCATCCCCTTTCATCTCAATCTTTTATCCTCTGAAATTTCCACCTAAATAAGTTCTAGCCTTTTTTTTTGTTCTTTTCAGATCAGTAAACTTCTTTAACAACCTGCCTCAACAATTAAACCTGTTAGAACCTTAGATTAATTAAATCCCCGATTGAATAAACCCAATTATAACATCAAAATTGTAAAATACACAAAATCTAAAGACACTCGAATTCAAACCCATAGCTAAACTTGGGTTTATGAAACCAAAGTGAAGTAAATAGAAACAATACCTGGTTGGGGAGGCCAAGTTTAAAAGTCGTGTGAAATAGAAAAGAAGTAGACATTAAAACATTTTTCTTCACCCTCTAACCCGAGAATACCATCAAGACATTAAGGTACGAGCATCAAGCCAAAGAAGGTCCCAAAGGTCTCAAGTGTTGCACCATTTCGAGTCGCACCTAGGTATGTTACTCATTATTCTAACATTCGGCCCTATTGTGAACCCAAGTCAAGGAATTTTGATCCTTATAATCGGCCCCAAAGTTTTGTCAGTAGTCGGCCAACAGAGATGTGAGGATCACAAGCACAATACACACATTGTACCACTTATGCATATGATCGATCACATTGACAAGGTAATGATGTTGTTGAACAACTGACCCAAGGTCTAGAATGCTTCGGATCAAAAATCTCACCTAACTAATCGACTATGAAACGATTTTAACTAAAACTTGTTTAGTTTGTGTATCAAGATAGATGTTTCTAATAAAGGAATATAATCGGCTAACAACATAAGTCGCACACTATAACATCTTGATATGAGTCAAATGTACCTTGTCAAGCCGAGATCCATCAAGTATAGTCCTCTAAATTGATCTATCACCATGATACAATGTGGAATGCAATCGGCTACTACCCATTAAGACATGTTAGTTGAACTACAAGCACATGTTAATGCTAGTTTAGTGTATTAAAGGGCTAAACATATGATAAAGTACTCATTTTTTTATAATAAACTAACCACGCGGATTATATTAACTACAATATGTGGACCATGACCCTACCTAGGGTCCATATGGATCCACTATACAAGATAATCCATTAGTAAACCTAGTCCACGCCTACAAAAAAAGGCTATGGTTCACAAATAACAAGTGCCCGATTTGTATGATAAATGTACAACTTATCATTTCCCTAAAATATCATAGGGAAATCTCTGGACAAAGTTGCATCATATTTCAGCTTCACTAGACTACATATATCTCCATCAGGTGAGTTTTACGTCCCCATTTTACCATTTTACATTTCGGGGGATAAACATGCTTCATTACTAGTGTCATTTACAAGTATGTGTACATTCTATCGTGACTGCCATGTGGAACATGAGACATATTGATTCATGAGCTCACTAGTCATCGTATAACGTTTACCGTAACCATTAGCTATCAAAATCCATGGAACACTTTAATAGATCTATTGGGTTGACACCCCCACTCTTAGTTAGTTGCTCTAACCAGTTACATACAAAAGAGTGTTAGTATTCTACTATACATACATTGTCTTTAGTGTACAATGCGCGAGGCATAACAGTCAAGAGGTTTGGTTATGGGAGTCATGGTTTGCACAGTAATCATTCGCTTAGCTAGCCTATGATTGGTCATACACGAATTACACATTTGTTTTAGTTGTTACGTTCAAACCCATGAACTCACCAACATTATTGTTGACAATTCCTTTATGTATATTTTTCAGGTAACTAATGGAGGGCCGCAGGGATTTGAGAGAGAGGTTCGAGCATGCACTAATTGGTACCGCTTGGAATGGGTTTTGTCAATCCTGTGATGTTTTGTTTTCAATTCTATGAATTCTAGACACTGTCTCATTTTCTAAATGTTATTATGCCAATTTAAATAAATTATGACAATATCCATCTTTCATGGTGGTACTATTTTAATAAAAATGTGTGTTGCTTGAACCTTGTGCTTGAAAACCTTTCGATGGTCACATCCCTGTGTTTCCGCCTTGGTGGGGTGTGACAGATTGGTATCAGAGCATGAGGTTATAGCGAACTAAGATTCTTTTGATTCAACTATAACTTAAATCATTTTTCGAAACGTTTTCACAAATTACCACGCCATCTCGCCTTGTACCTCTCAAATCTCAAAATGCTCCACGACGACATACGGGTACAGTAGTTCATTTATTTACATATGTATTCATATGCATGTTATGACAGGACCATGGTCATCACCATTGACCTCACTTCTCATGCAGATTCTGAGCCTGATTACTTAGTGGACGACCCTCCGGAGGAAGACTTACCCCTTACCCAACCAGCCTCTGTCCTAGATTCCTCTCATCACATGTGTGGGTGGATTTCAGACTCAGAGATGGACATAGACCCTCCTCCAGTCATGAGGCGTACCTCCGATGACGACATGGATGATGACGCCCCACCTTCTCTAGCTACCCCAAACACTCACCCCTCAGTGACCCCTCCTGTTTCTCGCCCTCCAGCCAGCCTTAACCCCTTCTTTTGCCTTAACACCTCGGGACGTACACTCACAAGGTGTACACCCCGAAAGAGGGCACGCCCAGCTCTTATTATTGCCATACCTGCCAGAGCCCTGATTTTCCCTCTTCCCGCTGACCCTATCCCGACCATCAAGCCTACCCAGCCTGCTGACCCCATACCAGAGCCTCTAGTGATGGAGGTATGCGAGCCGAGACCCGAGCCACCGAAGAGGCTGAAGAGGCGCTCTCAGGCCCGCAAGCGGCCCTTCCTTCCCAGTCTCACTAGCGATCTGGCACATAGGGATGAGGAGGACGATCCCAAGGCCATGAGTTTGGGAGGCTCATCCGGGAGGCCCCTCTATACCGAGCGTGGCGTCATTATATCCCACGATGTGCAACTGGTAGCATTGGGAGACCGCATCCGGGAGCTCGAGAGTCAACTGTCCGAGGCCGAACAGGGGAGACTGTCTGTTGTGATGGAGAGGGCTGAGATGGGGAGACGTGTAGAGATGCTAGAGAGGGGGATGGCAGAGACTGACCGATGTTTGAGGGAGACGATTATTTCTCGTGCTGCTGCTTTTCCACCACCTTCTTAGATGTTATGATTATGCATATGTTGCTTTATGATATTGTGATGTTTAAAACTAATTACGGTTCGGCCGCCCATTTTGTGTACTAAAACTCGATCATTTTGGTTGCATTAATGGAGTATGATGTCATGACATGTTGATTACCTTATTAACTTATGGATGTGATTTAATTAATATGCATGATTGTGTTGGTTATTATACGATTACATATATATATACATCTCTTACGTTTGCTGTGTTCTTTTCTCTTAGTTATGCAAACCCGACAGTCAGCACGGACAACCGAAGGCGGACCATTACCGGCCACTCCCGCCGAGTTAGCTAGGGTAATTGCTAAGGCAATTGCTCAACACAATGCAGCTCGGGCTAACTCTAGTGGAGGTTCAGGAGGTATCGGTCGCCGCCGAGGAAGTGAAACAGATCACGAGGTTGAAAACTCTATTCATGGTTGTTCGTACAAAACCTTCATGGCATGCAAGCCATGGAATTTTCGTGGTACAGAAGGTGCTGTAGGAATTTTTTGATGGATAGAGAAGAGCGAATCAGTCCTCGACATAAGTGGTTGCTCCGAGGATCAAAAGGTGAAGTACTCCACTTGTACCTTTCTGGATGAAGCCCTTACCTGGTGGAACCTGTAAGTGCAAACCCTGGGCAGAGAAGCGGCATACAACCTTGCTTGGGCCGATCTCAAAACACTGCTCATGGAAAAGTACTGCCCTAGGAGTGAGCTACAAAAGCTGGAGGTAGAATTCTGGAATCTTGCCATGGTGGATGCCAACGTGACTGCATATACCACTCGTTTTCATGAACTCTCTCGACTAGTCCCTCACATGGTCACGCCCAAATACAAGAGAGTCGAGCGGTATATCTGGGGTCTATCACCAAAGATCCATAGTATGGTCACTGCATCGGCACCCTCCACAATCCAGGCTGCGGTTACTCTAGCCTAAAGTTTGACCGACGACGCTGTTTGCATGGGTTCGTTGAACCAAATGGTTACGGTTACTAGTGAGAGTTCCGGGAACAAGCGCAAACATTCCGACAACCGAAAAGGTAAGAACTCTTCCCACAAGCCACAAGATGCCATGAAAGTCTTTGCTGCCACAACTGCTGAGGAGGCCAAGCGCAAATACAACGAGCCCCATCCTCAATGCATCAAATACAACTACCATCACGTGGGTACCTGCGAAAGCATATTGTGCAAGAACTGTAACCGTCGTGGTCATTCAACCGCCGACTGCAAGGCCAAAGCCACAAACACTCCTCGTGCCAAAAAACGAGTGTTTCGAATGTGGTGCGACTGGACACTTCTGAAAGGACTGTGCCAAGGCCAAGGATCAAGCCCGTGGTAGAGTGTTCGTGCTGGGATGTCACACCCCGCCAAGGCGGAAACGCGAGGTGTGACTTTGAATGATTTCCAAGCACAAAAGTCACACGAGCATTATTTAAATAAAACACGAATTACCATTTAACAATCAAGTCTTACAAAAACATAACATTAATTGTTTGAAATAAAAACCATTGTGTAAAATGTTTAGGTCAAAACATCACAACAATAGTTCAAAAGATGGTATCCCTTAAATGCTCGCACGCGACCTTCCCAAGTTCCATGCTTCATGCTAATTTCCTAAAAAACATGCATGAAAAATATATGGGTCAACATAAAGTTGGTGAGTACACGGGTTTGTATAAATGGACATGTTATCTAAAACCGACTAAATTACTGCCTAGCTAGGGCAATAATCAATATGTGATCTGACATGAGCCCATAACCAAACCTTGACATGTTGTGCCTCGCCCATTGTACACTAAAGACAATGAAAAAATGTGAAGTACAAGCACTCTTTTGATATCTGTCATCCGGTCAGAGCGACTGATCAAGAGTAGGGGTGTCAACCCAATAGATCTATTCTGGTGTTTCATGGCTAAGTCCATAGCTAATGGTTATTGTATGATGTATGACACGAGGGCTTATTGGATCCTGAACCTTACTGTCTCATGTTCACATAATAGTCATGTATGTAACTGAAAACTGAAAACTGTACGCATGTTTTCCCCCGGAAAAATGTAAAACAGTGAAAAGGGGCCGTGAAATTCACCGTGTGGTGTGTCTGGGAATGAACAAATGAGTTTGAGCTAGAGAGATCGACCTACGCGTCCTATGTGAAAAGGGACATTTTAGGTCTATGTTACTTGTACTGCTTACAAGTTGTTCTCTTATTATGCTCGTTCTTGTAACTTAACTCTTTAAGTTAAAGGTGTCTTTGATGTAAAGATTTGCGTATTTGATGACTTAATTGTTAAAAGATACAATTTTTATCTTTTAAGCGTTCCATATTACAGTTTCTAGTGTAATATTTCCCAACATATGAACCTCATGGCTTTGTGTTGCAAGATTCGCCATCTTTATGTCCACTAGTGACTTGGGTAAAAAGATAGTGTTACCTTTTGTGAAAACACCACTTTTACTTGTGAAAATATGTATTTTTATACATTTTGGATGGTGTAAGCATTCATGTGTCATAGCTCTTACAACCTTGAATTTGACATGTCCATAGATCCATAATATTTAGGTGTCTTTAGCTTAACTTTTGTGAAAAAAAAAAGATAACAATATCTCATGTTAAACATCTCTTTTCTTGAAAACATGTATACCTTGTAGGCCTTGTTATGGATCTAACATGTCACACGTGTTTTTTTAACTAACCACATTATGTCTTGTGTTAATGATCTTTGGAAAATACATAGTTTTTCTTACAAAACTTTTGGCCATCATGGTCTAGTATATATATACATATCTCGGCCTATAGTGTGTGTAAACACATACATTTACCAACTAGCATAATGTATTTTAGATCATGTGTTTGCTTATTTACTTGGTTTAGTTACAAGAGTAAACATATAAATGAACAACTTGGTGTATCAAAGACTATGCAAAAATAAAAGCACAAGTTTAAGAAAATAAATGTTATACCTTCTAATGTCTAAGAAATGAGGGAGTTAGGGGCCTTGTACACCTTGGTTATGCTCCTTGTACCCCTAATGATCCCTTGGAAGTTAATGGTTATTGTTAGTGACTTAGGTGTGGGTGGTGGTTTTCGGTGGTGGTGTGGCCGAGTGGTGGTGATGGTGCGGCGGTGGTGTGGTGGCCGAGAGAAAGTGAGGGATCTTCGATGGTGTCGGTGTCCTCATCAGAGTAGGCTAAGAAGCCATCAACAGTCGGGCAAGTATGTCCTCTTACGAGCCTGTGATCTCTGATGTAGCTTCTTCTTGGGTAGTTCTGGTGCCTCTGGTGCTGGGAGCTGGGGGTCTACTGGTGTTGGAGGCTCAGGGTCATCCTGGACAGGGGCCTCAACTAGAGCGATAGGAGCCGGTGGAGGGAGTACTCATTTCCGAGGGGTGTACATCATGCGTACTCCACCTGGACACAGGCGATAAGAACGGAAAGATGGCACCCTAGGCTCTGGCTGCGGGGGTTATGTATCCTCCTGCTATGCCTCTCCAGCGGGCACAACATCCTCGTCATCTGAGATAACATGATCCACCTACATATGATCCTCCTCAACATCCGAGTCGCTGGAATCGGGCTCATAACCCTGCTGAATGTCGGCGGCTGGGGGGCTGTCTGGTACAATCTCCTCCTCAGAATCAGAGATGATGATAGGGTCGTCGTGGTGTGCCATGATCCTGGAAATCAATGAACACACGTGTGTGTCAGAAAGCATGTAGTGTACTTAATATATCTACTAATGTGTGAAGTATGTAACTGGCATGGAACTTGCGTAGCGCGTAGGGATAATTGTGTAACACCCCAACCGATGGCGGAATCATCGAGGTGCCACGTAGTGACGATTGTTCAAAAGCTCATGGTACTAAAATGTAAATATTTGATTATTGAATATTTGTTTTTACAACATGTGAAATTAAATACAAGACAACAAAAATAAAGATAATTGATTGATTTAATCTAAGTCCAAAGTCCTATGTGAAGCGTCAAGCAGCTTATCCTGAAACATGCACGAAAATAATTTTGTCAACATATGATGTTGGTGAGTACTACTTAGTTTTATACATATAGTAAAAGTTTAAAAAGGTAGTACAATTCATGTGTCTAGCATCACCAAGGCATTATGTAAACACGCAAGTAACCAAACAAGAAAAAGATCAAATGTAAAGTTGTACAATGAAATTGATAATGAGCACCTCAACACGTGTCAAGTCTAAAAGAGCACCATAACATAAGTTATGTCTAAATGAGCACCGTAACATAAGTTACGTCTATATGTAAAGAGCACCATAACATAAGTTATGTCTAGATGTATGATTTTGTATGTAAGCTACGTTCATATTCAAACATAAGCACAAAGATAAACAAGACACGTATATGAATTGTAAATGTATAAAAATGTATGTGTAAATGAATATGAAAGTTTTGTGTACTTGTGCATGAATCACCCCAAAAGTTGTAAAAGCGAAAAAGGGGATAAGTAATACTCACCTTAGCAAGGTGTTAAGTCTTGTGAAATTGAATAAGTGTAATCCAACGTTGCCAAGTTTCACCCTATGTATAAGGTAACAAATAATTCTAAGTCTATCTAGTCTATAAGTATTTTCTAGGGTTTCGAATTAGGGATAAGTATTCGTCCGATTAATAAATAAAACGTTTAATAAATAAGAGAAATTTGATAAATAAATAAACAAAAGTCTTTTTGTAAATTTTAAATCAAAGATGGTCACAATATAAAGTTTTAAGTGTGAAATTAATTTTTATAAAATTAATTTCTTATAAATAGAATATTAAATCTATTTATTTCAAATTGTCAAAATATAACTTTAATATTTAAAAATATTAAAATTAAATAATTTTTGAATTAAAAATTGTATTTCTGTTCCAAATGAATAGAAATAATTTATGTAAAATTTTGGTACAAAAATATTGAAAAATGAATTTATTATGATTTATTTATGATTAAAACTAACAAAAATTGATTAAAAATACAAAATGAACGGTTTTTCTGAAATAAAAATAATTTCTGAAATGTTTAAGGCTATACAAGTTTAGAATAATTTTTGTGAGATTTAATAAAATCGTTTAGATATTTTTATAGAATTTAATAAATATAAATGAATAAATTTATATTATTAATAATATATGTTAAATAAATTATTTTTGAAAAACTAAAAATTTTAAAATGAACTTTACCATTAGAAGATCATATAGTAATTTTTGTAGAATTTAATAAGCACTTTTAGTATTTAAAAACTATTTTAAAAAGATAATATATTAAATATATATATATAAGAAAGGTAAAAAAAATGTTGTTGGTTGTGGGGCTCGAACCTGGGCCCTTGGCCGGTTCAATGTCTTTAGCCAAACACCCCAACCAACTGGTCTGTACATCAGATTTGTATATGTTTCAGTTTTTAAAACTTTTATTATATACGTGGTTTGGTCATCTTCCCCAAATAAAACATAAGAACCCTAGCTTTTTCAATCACGTTAATTATCAATCAATAGCCATAAAATTCATGGGGTTAATGACGTACTATGGTCGATTAACAATTAGAAACAAAAAGATTTAGTTCATACCAAGTATATAGCTTCCAATTCGTGGTCAAACGAAAGTCAAACGTGAGTAAAAAGCTTTGATTCTGGACGATTTGGTGTTTGAAAGTGAAAAGTGTTATAGGGGTTATGCTAATCGGCCCTCTGGTAATATGTGTGTGAATTTAATCGAGCTAACAACGCGTATTTATACGGATTAGCTTTGGGTTGTTTAGGAAAGTTCAATAATGAGCATTTAATCGAATTTTGGTTAATTCAAACGCGTTTAAGCACGCGTTTTGTTATTTTAGAAAGATGAGATGATAATGGTGTGTAATACACGGGATTGATTGGATTATAGGTGTGACACCCGGCAAACTCAGGTTAGTAACGTTGACTAAACTAGTAAGTCTACCTTAGCGAGTCATGCATATTACGTCCTTAACAAGGTCAGTCGAGTCGGTACGATGATTCGGGGGAATTATCGGGAGTCGTTATGATGATCCGCGGGGTCATCGGGAGTCGGTCCATAACTATGGGTACAAGGATCGGCGATTCGTGGAATCGCCGGGTCTAACGCACACACGAGTCTCGAGTCCCGGGAATTGGTGAACGGATGTAAACGTGTTGGATATCATGCATTATATGTTTGGAATCATTATGTGACTTATCGGTATGTGAATACGTGTTTAAATATGTTAAAATAGTGTTTAACGCGCCAAAAACCCATTTCCAGACCTTATAGGCGATTAGGAGCCTGGGGGGACTCCTAATCGCATGAACAGTGCACGAGTACAAGGGAATGGGGCGAGTAGGTGGCTAATCGCGTGAATAGTAGCGATTAGGGCCCCCTACTCGCGAGTAGGTGGCTAATCGCGTGAGCTTATAGGCGATTAGGCCCCTACTCGCCTGATCTGGGCCCCTAATCGCGTGTACTGCAGGGCTCGGGTCAAAACACCTATAAATAGAACCCTTAACTCCCCAAACACCTCTAGAACAACCCTAGCAGCTCCCAAGTCGCCCACACACCCTAGAACACCTCTGGAACTCATTTTGCTACAAAAATCACCATCCTCAAGCTTATACACCTTTCTTTAGCAAAATCCAAGGTGTGTTCTTCATCCCTAACCTTTGTAAAGTTGTTATCTTGAGTTCCCCTAAAGTTCCAGACCTTGTTTTACCAAATGTGTCTTTAAAAACCTTTCAAAAGAGTCTTAAATCAAGTTTACACCTTAATGCTTGTTATATGTGAAGTTTATATGCAAATGTTGGTCTTATTGGTGATTTTAACATGAATGTTTTCAAGATATGAGTGTACTTCTGTTATGTAGAGGTCACTAGGAAGGTTGTCTTAGAATCTTAGCCATTATTATGGTGTTTTGAAGAAAATGCATATTTTGACCCATTTGTATGTTCTTGAAGATTTAGGATGATTGTGGTGTGATTGTTGGTGCAATGTGGTTAGAATTAACACTAGGAAGATGTTAGATCAGAGATGTTATGAGTTACATGTTGTAGAGCTTGAAATCTGATTATTTCCATTTAAGGAAAGATAAGGTTGGTAGAAGAAACCTAGTACTTTGCCATTTTAGGAAATAATTGCATAGAACATGCTAGATCAGTGATATGTTGGGGGTTTTTGCTTGAAATGGGTTGGTAAATGATTTAGGTTTGATATTGGGTGTTGTTACATGTTTCGGATCTGATTTGGAGGGTTAAACGCGCGAAAATCCGTTACACAGCAGCTGCAGGCGATTAGGAATCCTAATCGCCTGAGCTATAGGCGATTATGCAGGCATTAAGGGCGATTAGGGCCCTAATCGCCCATACTTCATGCGATTAGACCCCCTAATCGCCTATAGGCTATTGCCTACTCACGTGTGACTTTCCTAATCGCATGTACTGCTGTCGTGAACGCGTTTTGACATCCCGGAACACGATTTGACACCTAGGAACATGCTAGGAACCCCGGGATACACCCAATGACTTAGTAAGACGTGTTCGGACCTGTTTATGCGTTAATTGGGCATTATGCTAGACTAGGTGAATTGTTGCGCGTGCTAAGTGTTTATTTGCATATGTTGCGTGATGTCTTGCATTTATCTAACACGTGGGATGTCGGGTCTTGTCTGGCACGGTCGGTCTAACGGTTAAAGGTGTTTTCAAACGTTTATGGTCACGGTCTGGACATACGGGGACTAGTTAGCCTGCGGGTTATTAGTCCAATACTTATACACATCTTATGATAGGTCGCCGCCATTTGGGACTATCGTAACATAACTACTTAACTATTTTCAAGTAACGCAAACCGAGGTGAGTTTCACAGCCCCACTTTTACCGTTTTACTTACGGGGGAGAAACATGCTACTTACTTACTTACTTACTAAAGGTCATGTTATACTATGGTTACTTTACATATGCTATGCGGCTTTTACGGAAGGTCCCAGGGGGAAACCATGAATGTGCGGGGATGCACAACGGGGGAAATGTGGATAGATCTATTGGGCCTCACAAACCCCACCCGACGGCTGGGCCGGGCGGGTGCATATTGTCTCTTATTACTGACTCGCCGAGGCATCGGTTATAGTCAAAACTGCTGGGCAAGTCTTAACAACTTATAAACGTATAGTAATGGATTCCCAACCGCAGTAGTAAACAAACACTTAACGTCTAGCTAACGTTCTTATAACCTGGTAGTAACGGATATGATCTTTACAACTTATGGAAAACGCTTTATAAAAGAAAACCTGTGAACTCACCAGCATTATATGTTGACATTTTTGGCATGTTTTCTCAGGTTGCTAAGGTAGCGGTTGTCGGACTAGGCGCACGAGGTCATGCACGGCGTCTATTATTTTGGAAACATATTAAACAATGCCTTTGTAAACAATGATATGTCTTTTGGTTGTAAACAAGAATGCTTCCGCTGCTGGTTTACAGCTCAAAGCATTATATTTTGGTTTTAAATATAATCTTGAATGCATGTTTGTTGTATGTTTATTGTGATCGTTGACTGAGATCCTGGTGTGTCACGCGCCTCGCGGTAAAACCCCGCATGTGGAATTTGAGGGTGTGACAGATTGGTATCAGAGCCAACGGTTATAGTGAACTGAGACTGCATGTAGAGTCTAGTCTATAACTGAGTCGCACACACTAGACGGTCACAATTAGTCGAGTCTTAGCAAGTGGGTAACAATATGACTTGTCGGGGTGTCGGTGTCATCATCTGCTACGCTACATCATCTATTTACCTCTTATCATCCTATTTCTTGACTCATCCTTACTATGATCCGATGGCGAACGATATACTATTGAACTCTCTTGACGGCAGTGTGCATTAGGGTAGCTTCGGCGTACTCTTGAGATCTGTCCAGAGATTTGGACATCTCCCCTCTATGCCCTAATGAACACGCCCGTTCTTATGCATATTATATTGTACTTATACTTATGATAATATCATGATTGGGCGCTAGTGTTCGGTGACTTGAACTTCAAACTTAAAGCGCGCCTGGAGGACCATGTGGAACAGTTTATCATGTCGGGTGCACACGAGATCATAAACTGTGATGCATGGAATCCCTGGCGAACTTTGGGCTTGAACGGATGGACCCGAGCTGGGCTCGGTCTACTTTCTTGAAATTCCTAATGGGTCATACCACGGGCAAGCCTAAATCTTTTGTTTCATGTTGTGACAGAAGATGTCGGGAGCTCGTGGAGGTCGCAGGGGCGGCCGTGCTGGCGGTCGTGGTGGCGGCCGTGGTGGCGGCGGTGGCCGCGGGAACATTAATATGACCCAAGCTGAGCTGGATAATCTGACGCAGCAGCACGTGAATATTGCTTTAGCTGCATTCCAAGCCGCTCATAATGCTATGGGTGGTACGTCGATCCTCATCTATTCTACCTCGTTCTGGGGTACTTTACCTTTTCTTGATACTCACCTGTGTGTCTGTTCCAGGTGGTGCTGTCAATCCTCCTCCATCCCAGTGTTCCTATAAAAAGTTTATGGACTGTAAGCCCCACAACTTTAGCGGCACTGAAGGGGCAGTGGGACTGCTCCGATGGTTGGAGAAACTCGAATCTGTGTTCTCGATGTGCAGCTGCCCGGAAGGCGACCGGGTGAAGTATGCTTCTGCGACCCTGGAGGGTCAAGCCTTGACTTGGTGGAACTCCACCACCCAGACTATGGGCATTGGGGAAGCCCACGCTATGCCCTGGACAGAATTCATTCAGTTGCTGAAGAATGAGTACTGCCCGAGGGATGAAATTCAGAAGCTTGAGCATGAAGTCTGGAATCATAAGATGGTGGGTTCTGAGATTGAAGCTTATACTGCTAGGCACAATGAATTGGCGGTGTTGTGCCCCGATTTGCACACACCGGAATACCGAAGGATTGAGCATTATGTTGCTGGGTTGGTACCGGAGATTGCTGGGTTAGTTGTTGCGGGTAATCTCACTGTTTATTCTGAGGTAGTTCGGTCAGCTCACAAGCTGACCAACATGAAGGTGACTGAAGGGGTCTTGCCTCCTCGAGGCGCTGCTGTGAAGACCTCCGATAGTAACAAACGGAAGTGGGAAACTGTGGGGAAAGGCTCGAGCCCGGCTCAGCCTCAGCAGGTGAAGAAGTCAGACACTGGGGGACCGTCGACTGAACAGAAGACAGGGGGTTATCAGGGAAGGCTGCCAAAGTGTGAACGATGCTGGTTTCATCACACTGGTCGTTGCGACAAGAACCATTGCCGCCGGTGCAACAAGGCCGGACATGTGGCCCATGACTGCAGGGTTAACCTTCAGGGTAACCGGAACCCTCCTGCTACATCTACTCCGGCCCCTCCTGTTGCTGCTTCCCAGGGAAATCAGGGTAAACAGGGGTGCTACAATTGTGGTGAACTTGGTCACTACAAGCGTAACTGCCCCAAGTTGAAGCAGGGCGAAGCTGGGAAGAATGGGTCGGGCAATGGAAACAATGGGGGCGGAGGCAGGAATGCTCGCGCCTTCGTGATTGGTTCAAGTGGTGCTCGACAGGATCCCGACACTGTTACTGGTACGTTTCTCCTCGATAATCGCTATGCTACGGTTTTATTTGATTCTGGCGCCGATAAGAGTTTTATATCTCTTGGGTTTAGTCAATTGCTTGATAGGGTACCTACACCTTTAGAGGCTAAGTACTTGATAGAATTGGCTGATGGTAAGAAAGTTGAGGCGACGCACGTCCTTAGGGAGTGTCGCCTTGAGTTGTCGGGTTATTCCTTCCCTATTGATCTCATGCCGGTGTCGTTGGGTAGTTTCGATGTTGTCGTGGGTATGGATTGGTTATCCCTGTATCATGCCGAGATTGTTTGTTTTGATAAAGTCATTCGACTTCCTCTCCCTGATGGAGAAATTTTGTTGGTGCACGGTGAGAAGAGCGGGGTCCCATTGAGTATTATTTCGTGTATGAAAGCCTATAAGTATCTTCGGAAGGGGTATTCTGCCATTCTGGCACTTGTTTCGGTTTCGTCAGAGGAAGAGAAGAAGATTGAAGATATTCCTGTTGTCCGTGATTTTCCCGATGTATTTCCTGAAGACTTACCTGGTCTTCCTCCTTATCGCCAGGTCGAATTTGGTATTGAACTTGCTCCAGGTGCGGCCCCTATTGCCCGTGCCCCTTATCGTCTTGCACCTCCCGAGATGCAGGAATTATCGAACCAGTTGCAGGAGCTGTTAGAGAAGGGTTTCATTCGACCTAGTTCGTCCCCGTGGGGAGCCCCTATTTTGTTTGTCAAGAAGAAGGACGGAAGCCTGCGGATGTGCATCGACTACCGGGAGTTGAATAAGGTTACCATCAAGAATCGCTATCCTCTTCCTCGCATCGATGACTTATTTGACCAGCTTCAGGGTTCCAGTTTCTATTCGAAGATCGATTTGAGGTCGGGGTACCATCAGTTAAGGGTTCAAGAAGCTGACATTCCGAAGACCGCCTTTCGAACTCGCTATGGCCACTTTGAATTCCTGGTCATGCCTTTTGGTCTCACCAACGCACCTGCTATTTTTATGGATCTGATGAACCGTGTTTGCAAGCCTTATCTTGACAAGTTCGTGATTGTCTTCATCGATGATATTCTAGTCTATTCTAAGAACGAGGTGGACCACCAGGAACACCTACGTCTTGTTTTGGAACTTCTGAGGCGGGAACAGTTGTACGCCAAGTTTTCTAAGTGTAGCTTCTGGTTGCGTGAAGTTCAATTCCTTGGTCATGTGGTTAATGAGAAAGGAATTCACGTTGACCCAGCGAAGATTGAAGCCATAAAGGACTGGGAAGCACCCAAGACGCCATCTGAGGTGCGGCAATTCCTAGGCCTTGCAGGTTATTACCGTCGTTTTATTGAGGGATTTTCGAAGATCGCTCAACCCCTCACCTCGCTTACCCAGAAGGACCGGAAGTTCGACTGGGGTGATTCGCAGGAGTCGGCCTTCCAGTTGTTAAAGGCTAAACTCTGTTCTGCTCCTATCTTGTCCTTGCCTGAGGGTACGGACGATTTTGTGGTTTATTGTGACGCTTCTATCCGGGGTCTTGGTTGTGTACTGATGCAGCGCGAGAAGGTCATCGCCTATGCTTCTCGCCAGCTTAAGGTTCATGAGAAAAACTACCCCACCCATGATCTGGAGTTGGGTGCGGTGGTCTTCGCTTTGAAGATTTGGAGGCATTACTTGTACGGTACCAAATGCACTATTTACACCGATCACAAGAGCCTCCAGCATATCTTTGATCAGAAGGTGTTGAATATAAGACAGCGTCGTTGGGTCGAGCTTCTTAATGATTACGAGTGCGCCATCAAATACCATCCTGGCAAGGCGAATGTGGTCGCAGACGCCTTGAGCAGGAAGGAAACGGCTAAACCTCGTCGTGTTCGAGCTCTTCAGCTCACTATCCATTCCGGCTTACCTGACCGAATCCGTTCAGCGCAGCAAGAAGCTTTGAAGGAGGAAAACCTTAAGGCTGAAACCATGCATGGTGCTGATAGCCATCTTGAACTCAGGTCCGATGGGTTACACTATTTCGCTGAACGTATTTGGGTTCCTTTATTTGGGGGCTTGCGGGAGCTTGTTCTCGATGAAGCTCACAAGTCCCGGTACTCTATTCACCCTGGCTCCGATAAGATGTATCAAGACCTAAAGATACTTTATTGGTGGCCGAACATGAAGGCGGACGTGGCTTCGTATGTAAGCAAGTGCTTGACCTGTGCTAAGGTCAAGGTCGAATACCAAAAGCCGTCCGGCCTCCTGCAACAGCCTGAAATTCCCGAGTGGAAGTGGGAGCGGATTACGATGGACTTTGTGACCAAACTCCCGAAATCGCCCAGTGGTTGCGACATGATCTGGGTAATTGTCGATAGGTTGACAAAGTCTGCACACTTCCTCGCTATCAAAGAAACCGATGGTCTTGAGCGTTTGGCACGGTTATATCTCAAGGAAGTGGTCTCTCGGCACGGGGTGCCTGTTTCTATTATTTCAGATCGTGATCCTCGGTTCGCCTCTAACTTTTGGAAGTCTTTGCATAAGGCTCTGGGTACTCAGTTAGACATGAGCACAGCATACCATCCGCAAACTGACGGTCAAAGTGAGCGGACAATCCAAACGCTAGAAGACATGCTTCGGGCATGTGTGATCGATTTTGGCAAAGGGTGGGAGAGTCATTTACCGTTGGTGGAATTCTCCTACAACAACAGTTACCATTCTAGCATCAAGGCAGCTCCGTTCGAGGCTCTTTACGGGCGGAAATGCCGGTCTCCTCTTTGTTGGGCCGAGGTGGGAGAGAGTCAACTCACCGGCCCGGAACTTGTGTACGAGACTTCCGAAAAGATCGTACAAATCCGTAACCGCATGGCAGCAGCTCGGGATCGTCAAAAGAGCTATGCCGATCGTCGTCGCAAGCCTTTGGAGTTTGAGGTTGGCGACAGGGTTTTATTGAAGGTATCTCCATGGAAGGGCGTTATACGTTTTGGGAAACGGGGCAAATTGAATCCTCGGTATGTGGGACCGTTCGCAATCCTGGAACGGATTGGACCGGTAGCATACAGGCTTGATCTGCCGGCTGAGCTCAGTAATGTTCATAACGTCTTCCATGTTTCTAATCTAAAGAAGTGTTTGGCGGATGAATCTTTGGTTGTTCCTCTCGAAGAGATCAAGGTGGATGATCGTCTACGTATCGTGGAGGAACCGGTTGAAATTCTCGACTATAAAATCCGTAGCCTTCGCCGGAGTAAAATCCGCATTGTTAAAGTCCGTTGGAACTCTAATCGTGGACCGGAGTTCACGTGGGAACGGGAAGATCAAATGAAGGCTAAGTATCCCCATTTATTTCCTAAGCGCGCGTTCGAATCAAGACATGTCTCTACTGAAGCTGAATGAATCTCGGGTCGAGATTCCTTTCAACAGGGGGATGATGTGGCAACCGGAAAATTTTTCTTCTCTTTCGTCTCTTCCTTTTTGGCCTTGGGCAATTTTCGGGACGAAAATTCTTTCAACAGGGGGATGATGTGACACCCGGCAAACTCAGGTTAGTAACGTTGACTAAACTAGTAAGTCTACCTTAGCGAGTCATGCATATTACGTCCTTAACAAGGTCAGTCGAGTCGGTACGATGATTCGGGGGAATTATCGGGAGTCGTTATGATGATCCGCGGGGTCATCGGGAGTCGGTCCATAACTATGGGTACAAGGATCGGCGATTCGTGGAATCGCCGGGTCTAACGCACACACGAGTCTCGAGTCCCGGGAATTGGTGAACGGATGTAAACGTGTTGGATATCATGCATTATATGTTTGGAATCATTATGTGACTTATCGGTATGTGAATACGTGTTTAAATATGTTAAAATAGTGTTTAACGCGCCAAAAACCCATTTCCAGACCTTATAGGCGATTAGGAGCCTGGGGGGACTCCTAATCGCATGAACAGTGCACGAGTACAAGGGAATGGGGCGAGTAGGTGGCTAATCGCGTGAATAGTAGCGATTAGGGCCCCCTACTCGCGAGTAGGTGGCTAATCGCGTGAGCTTATAGGCGATTAGGCCCCTACTCGCCTGATCTGGGCCCCTAATCGCGTGTACTGCAGGGCTCGGGTCAAAACACCTATAAATAGAACCCTTAACTCCCCAAACACCTCTAGAACAACCCTAGCAGCTCCCAAGTCGCCCACACACCCTAGAACACCTCTGGAACTCATTTTGCTACAAAAATCACCATCCTCAAGCTTATACACCTTTCTTTAGCAAAATCCAAGGTGTGTTCTTCATCCCTAACCTTTGTAAAGTTGTTATCTTGAGTTCCCCTAAAGTTCCAGACCTTGTTTTACCAAATGTGTCTTTAAAAACCTTTCAAAAGAGTCTTAAATCAAGTTTACACCTTAATGCTTGTTATATGTGAAGTTTATATGCAAATGTTGGTCTTATTGGTGATTTTAACATGAATGTTTTCAAGATATGAGTGTACTTCTGTTATGTAGAGGTCACTAGGAAGGTTGTCTTAGAATCTTAGCCATTATTATGGTGTTTTGAAGAAAATGCATATTTTGACCCATTTGTATGTTCTTGAAGATTTAGGATGATTGTGGTGTGATTGTTGGTGCAATGTGGTTAGAATTAACACTAGGAAGATGTTAGATCAGAGATGTTATGAGTTACATGTTGTAGAGCTTGAAATCTGATTATTTCCATTTAAGGAAAGATAAGGTTGGTAGAAGAAACCTAGTACTTTGCCATTTTAGGAAATAATTGCATAGAACATGCTAGATCAGTGATATGTTGGGGGTTTTTGCTTGAAATGGGTTGGTAAATGATTTAGGTTTGATATTGGGTGTTGTTACATGTTTCGGATCTGATTTGGAGGGTTAAACGCGCGAAAATCCGTTACACAGCAGCTGCAGGCGATTAGGAATCCTAATCGCCTGAGCTATAGGCGATTATGCAGGCATTAAGGGCGATTAGGGCCCTAATCGCCCATACTTCATGCGATTAGACCCCCTAATCGCCTATAGGCTATTGCCTACTCACGTGTGACTTTCCTAATCGCATGTACTGCTGTCGTGAACGCGTTTTGACATCCCGGAACACGATTTGACACCTAGGAACATGCTAGGAACCCCGGGATACACCCAATGACTTAGTAAGACGTGTTCGGACCTGTTTATGCGTTAATTGGGCATTATGCTAGACTAGGTGAATTGTTGCGCGTGCTAAGTGTTTATTTGCATATGTTGCGTGATGTCTTGCATTTATCTAACACGTGGGATGTCGGGTCACCAATGGGATGTCGGGTCTTGTCTGGCACGGTCGGTCTAACGGTTAAAGGTGTTTTCAAACGTTTATGGTCACGGTCTGGACATACGGGGACTAGTTAGCCTGCGGGTTATTAGTCCAATACTTATACACATCTTATGATAGGTCGCCGCCATTTGGGACTATCGTAACATAACTACTTAACTATTTTCAAGTAACGCAAACCGAGGTGAGTTTCACAGCCCCACTTTTACCGTTTTACTTACGGGGGAGAAACATGCTACTTACTTACTTACTTACTAAAGGTCATGTTATACTATGGTTACTTTACATATGCTATGCGGCTTTTACGGAAGGTCCCAGGGGGAAACCATGAATGTGCGGGGATGCACAACGGGGGAAATGTGGATAGATCTATTGGGCCTCACAAACCCCACCCGACGGCTGGGCCGGGCGGGTGCATATTGTCTCTTATTACTGACTCGCCGAGGCATCGGTTATAGTCAAAACTGCTGGGCAAGTCTTAACAACTTATAAACGTATAGTAATGGATTCCCAACCGCAGTAGTAAACAAACACTTAACGTCTAGCTAACGTTCTTATAACCTGGTAGTAACGGATATGATCTTTACAACTTATGGAAAACGCTTTATAAAAGAAAACCTGTGAACTCACCAGCATTATATGTTGACATTTTTGGCATGTTTTCTCAGGTTGCTAAGGTAGCGGTTGTCGGACTAGGCGCACGAGGTCATGCACGGCGTCTATTATTTTGGAAACATATTAAACAATGCCTTTGTAAACAATGATATGTCTTTTGGTTGTAAACAAGAATGCTTCCGCTGCTGGTTTACAGCTCAAAGCATTATATTTTGGTTTTAAATATAATCTTGAATGCATGTTTGTTGTATGTTTATTGTGATCGTTGACTGAGATCCTGGTGTGTCACGCGCCTCGCGGTAAAACCCCGCATGTGGAATTTGAGGGTGTGACAATAGGCGTGTTTATTGGATCAAAATAAGGTTTCCATTGTTGTTTCTTGGTGCAGCGTTCGAATTCAGCAAAAGAGAAAGAAGAAGTCAGACGCGAACAGGGTTTATATACAATTTAGGTTGGGATTAATTCAAAAGTTCAAGTGTGGTTCAGGTGGTTGTTCGTGTGTTGTGTAGCGTCTGTTGTGACCCGGCTACCTGCCCGGGTTCGAGTCCCGGCAGGAGCAGAGTTTTTCCTTTTTTTTTAAAAACAGGTACAAGGTGGAGGATTGGGCTTGGTCTGTTGGGCTGCTGGTTGGGCTTCAGGAATTGGGCTCCGAAAATTCACAAGGAAAGGGTTTGGGCTATGGTTTGGTTAGTATAAAGTCTACATTATTATTATTATTATTATTATTATTATTATTATTATTATTATTATTATTATAGATAAGGATAAAATGCAACGTATAAGATAAGAGGTACGAAATATATATATATATATATATATATATATATATATATATATAATAATGATAAAAAAAATGACGGATGTCACAAATTGTTGCGTTTCTTTCCTTTGGAAAACATTTCAAAATCAATTTTGTTTAGATTATAGTTTGACTCAAAAGAATCTTAGTTCGCTATAACCTCATGCTCTGATACCACTCTGTCACACCCCGCCAAGGCGGAAACGCGAGGTGCGACTTTGAATGATTTCAGGCTCGTAAGAGGACATACTTGCCGACTGTTGATGGCTTCTTAGCCTACTCTGATGAGGACACCGACTGCGAGGTCCCTTCTACTCTAGTATATATATATATATATATACATATTTCGGCCTATAGTGTGTGTAAACACATACATTTACCAACTAACATAATGTATTTTAGATCATGTGTTTGCTTATTTACTTGGTTTAGTTACAAGAGTAAACATATAAATGAACAACTTGTTGTATGAAAGACTATGCAAAAATAAAAGCACAAGTTTAAGAAAATAATTGTTATACCTCCTAATGTCTAAGAAATGAGGGAGTTAGGGGCCTTGTACACCTTGGTTATGCTCCTTGTACCCCTAATGATCCGTTGGAAGTTAATGGTTATTGTTAGTGACTTAGGTGTGGGTGGTGGTTTCCGGTGGTGGTGTGGCCGAGTGGTGGTGATGGTGCGGCGGTGGTGTGGTGGCCGAGAGAAAGAGAGGGAGAGGTGGAGGGGTTGTGTTAGTTGTTTGGTGCACTAAACTCCCTAATCCTTGCAATTTAGAATGGCAAGTCATCATGGGTTAGGAAAGGTGAAAGAAAGAATCTTTCTAAATATGGTTTAAGATCTAACGAAGGTGATCTTGAATGGATTTGGAAGAGATTATGGACTTGATGTGTGCTTGCTTTCTTGGTATATGGGGGACGAAATTTTGAAGGTGTTGGGAGGTTATGGTTTAGTCAACTTCACTAAGATTTGATGCATTATAATCATGATGTTTTGGGTGGTTAGAGGTGTCTTATGTTGGATATGGTAGGATCTTGGGTGGAAAGTGTGGAATGGCAATTGTGGTAAGTCAACACTAAGCTTTCCTAAGTGTCATAAGTTGCTTTCCTTATTAGTGTAACATCTACGAATGTGATGGAGGTGACTAAAGCATGTTATTGGGTGAATCTTGGTGGAAGAATGTGGTGAAGGGTGGAAGACACAAATATTACACATATATGTATATGTGTGTCATGTATATATGTATGTATGTGGAGGTTATGTGTTTTTGGCAAGTCAACTATCATGGAATGAATACAAGGTCCAATGTTTAACCAATTATGGTGGAATCTTAGAGGATGAAAGGATGGGTCATTAAAGGGTGTAGGAGTTTAACATTGGAAAGCACACACACGTATGTATGTGTGTGTGCCGTCGCATATATACACACATGCATATATATATATATATATATATATATATATATATATATATATATATATATAGGCTAAGGGTAGATAAGAAACCCAAAATTTTGAAGAAACTCCCAAAAACCCATCTTGTGGTCTAGATTAATCCACACCACCAGCTATTATTTTAATAAATAAGGGTAATATAGTCATTTTACACTTCTCCCTCTTTTTTGGTCTGAATCTTTCTCTTCTCCCTCCTATATAAACAACTCTCACACACACTCTCTCACTCTCTCTCTCTCTCTCTCTCTCCATTTCTCTTTCTCTGCATCAAGATTATCACCACCACCATCAATATTCTCTTTATTAAAACCATCCTAACCACCATACCTGACCACCACCACCACCGTCTTCATCCTCCATCCACCGTCATCCACCACCGTGTCCATAGATATAACCAGATCCACCACCATCAATACTCTACATCATCTTCTTCAAAAAAAAAACCCTAAATCAACCAGGTAACCCTTTAAATAGTTGTCCTCTATTTATTCTATTATCTTTTTTTTTGTGTTATCTAGGAACCATTTTGCCATTTTTGTGATATGAACGATGAACGATTTTTGAACATTCATATATTCCTTTTTGTCAGATCCATGAAAAAATTATATTTATATGTTCCTTTCTCCTCTTGAATAATTATCTCGCCGCCTCCAAGAATAATTAGCGGCTCCCTCTATTTTTTTACCCTGACATTCCATTTTAATAATTTTTGCTTAGCTGGCAAAGTGTTTGCGAGTTCATGGGCATGGGCCTGTTGAAAATTGTTTAAGAACTTGTACATTCCGGCCCAAAATATTAATATTTTGACCATATTAATAAGAGCCTCTGTTTTGTTTTCTTCAAAAATGATTTTTACCTTATGTTTTGTTTTCTTCAAAAATGATTTTTACTAGATACAAGTGTGAAGGAATTAATATTGATCTGAAGGAATTAATATTGAACGATTGTTTTATGTTAAATTCATTTTTTTTTGTTTAATTACTAAATCGTTTTTTTTATTAGTAATACTAATGGGATGAAATCTGTGTTACGCCTGTTTCGTATGTAACAACACCACGAAGTTGGTATAAATTAGTTTCTCATTTTTTTACCAGATTCAAAGGTTTGATTATTTTGACTTTGATGAGCTACACATGTGTAATATTGATTAATAATAATAATAATAATAATAATAATAATAATAATAATAATATTGGTTTGAGATGGTGGGTGTTTGGGAAAATGGATTTTGGTAAAAGTGGTGATCACCAAGTTTTGATTTTTAATATGATTTTGAAAGGGGTTAGAAAACATTTAATGGCTAGAGTTTGAATTTGAGCTAATTAGTGTTTGGTAATAAGAAGTTGTTTGTGATCGTTTTGAAAATGTATGTTTGCATCTGTTTCGTATGTAACACCATAACTAATCATGTTTACACGTAGGTTTACATATTAATTAACCTTTTTTATATGTTATTATTATTAATATGTCTTTTAATCAAAATTGGTGAATTTTAGTGTCTCTTAACATATGTAACAATATGTCTGATTTGTTTTTTTACCAGTATGTGCATGTTTGTATGAGTACTATAATGTGTGGAATGTATGTTTGCATCTGTTTCCTATATTGCGTCCGTTTCGTATGTAACAACAGAACTAAGTTGGTATAAATTAGTTACCGATTTTTTAGTTTGATTTTTTGACTTTTCATGAGGTACACATGTTTTACTTTCAACAGCAGTTGCATATGTTAATCAATAAAAAAGTCACTTATCAGTAATGTAATATTGCATATTATAGAGGAAGAATTAGGAAAAAACTCTTGAATGGAATGTCATTGATCATGGGATGAAATCTATGTTTGCGTCTGTTTCGTATGTAACAGCACCACTCAGTTGGTATACATTAGTTTCTGGTTTTTTTTTTTTACCAGATACAAAGTTTTGATTTTTTAAGTTTGATAATCTTGATAACTAAATGTATAAAACAATGTTTGTTTGTATCAGTTTCGTATGTTTGTTTTATAATCCAGTTGGTTAACATACTTTAAGAGGGGGGGGGGGGGGGGTTTACTTGTAAATTGATGATTTTTGTTTTAGTTTTGCAGGTGAGCATATTTTTTTGCATTAAAGATGAAGATGATTATCAAGGATGAAGTGTAGACAATTTTTTTTATGATAGTTTTTTTAGCATTTGTTGATTTGTAATGACCGTTTTGTTTGTTTTTAGCACTTTGTAAGAAACAATTCTTGTGTACATTTGAATGTTTTTTGATCTATAAAGTTTTTAATTGATTATATACAATCTGTGCAATTTTAACGTACACAACACTGCATATGTTACATATGTAACATACTAACATAACGTGCTGACAGATTTAGGACCATGGTCACAAAAGTATGAGAGGGATGATATGACATGTGTGGGGTCCACTTGTCATATGTGCTTTTCAGAAAAATGGCATTTGACCATTTTGCCCTTTTGTCATCTACCTTAATAAATCTATTAAAATAATGTAGAATGAATCTAGGCCATTGATCACTTTAGATCAATGGCTCTCATAAGGTTTACAAGGTTTCTTCATTTTAGGTGTGTTTTTATTTGAACCTTTCCCTATATACAAGGCCGGCCCTAAGGGAGTGCGGGGAGGACTCCCGGTCCGGGCCCAATTTCTAAGGGGGCACTTTGAGCGGTGGCGAGTGTTTTCTTTCTGCAAGTATTTTTTATGTTTTTGACCCAAAAAAAGATTTCATCTTAAACATCACTGGTTATAAACGTAAGAAGGTGAAGAGTAGATAAGAAAGAAGATAGACTATACATGATAAACTAGATTGGTAGGATACGACATAATTAAAAAAAAAAGTTGAAGTGTGTTACTTGAGATTTGTGTTGTGGTACAGTAATTGTGCAGCCTTTGCAGTAAATTTTAATATATAGTAGTACTACAAAACAGTAATTATCTCACGCTTTTGCACATGATGCAAGTCAAATTCATTTTATTAAAAAACTTTTGAAGTCTAGACATAAAATAATGGCCCTTCAAATTATTATGGAATTTTAAGAAATTGTGGTTTTTTTTATGAGCCAATTAGCCAAACATATTAATTTGTATAATTATTACGACACTTTCAGTTCTATATCCGATTTGCCAGTCCGACTAGGGAACCGGTTCAACGTTCGCTTCAGTTATGAAAACATGGCTTAAAAGCCCTAAGACTAAGGGGCACATATTTCATGGCTCGGCCCGGACACCTGAATTTTCAGGGCCGGCCCTGCCTATATATATATTTGAACATTTAATCCATGTCTTGTACAAGTGTAGGGTCACATATTATAATTAGATGTTAAGTGTGATCTTTGTACAAGTTTATGTGATACAAAACAATATATAAATGAGTACTCAATATATATTTTTAACTAGTTGTATTACTAGTCGTTTATGGACATTGTGTCTGAATAATTCCTTGTATATGGACATTGTTCGTTTTTATTCTTGATTGGATCACAATTGAAATATTATGTTCAATTGTATGAGTTCCCAAAATAGGGTTTGTAGTATGATTACTCTATAGCTCATGATAACTATTCAACTAGTTACGAAATTGTATTCCCTAGCGTGCCTAATGCTAAACTGTAAGCACTGAAATTGGCTTGTTGATACCCTATATGGCTCAATTGTAATGAATCATGTAAAATGAAATGTCATGCAAATGTGTACATGTAGCTAGTGTACGGATATGACCTGTGATTTCGACGGGTGTCACATGGGAGCCAACGAAACACGTGAAGATCCTAACGTAGTTACGGGTACGTTTCTCCTTAACAACCATTTTGCATCGGTACTATTTGATTCAGGCGCTGATTTTAGCTTTGTGTCCACCGACTTTAAGAAATCCCTTGGATTAAAATCTAGTAAGTTGGAAACACGTTACACCATAGAATTAGCCAATGGTAAGTTGATCTCGTCTGAGGAAGCTGTTAGGGACTGTGTTATGGTACTTGACGACCATGAATTCCGTATCGATTTACTGCCTATCCGACTGGGTAGTTTTGATAGTGTTATTGGCATGGATTGGTTATCCAAACATCGTGCAGAGATTGTCTGTCACGAGAAGTTGGTTCGAATCCCCTTGTCAATTGATGAAACCCTTTCGATTCAAGGAAACCAGGGTGTACCCACTCTTCAAGTCATAGCCTGCATTAAGGCACAAAAATGTTTAACGAAAGGTTGTGTCGCATTTCTGGCACATGTCGTTGAACAAAATGCTAAAGATCGGAAACTCGCAGACATACCAGTAGTGCGCGACTATCCCGGAGTCTTTCCAGAAGACTTTCCCGGACTTCCACCACCATGACAAGTCGAGTTTCGCATTGATCTTGTCCCGGGAGCTGCTCCAGTAGCCCGCACTCCGTATCGTCTGGCGCCATCCGAAATGCAGGAACTGTCTTACCAACTTCAGGAGTTGTTGGACAAAGGTTTCATTCGTCCGAGCTTTTCTCCTTGGGGAGCACCTATCCTGTTCGTGAAGAAGAAAGACCGGAGTTTCCGCATGTGCATTGACTACCGAGAGTTGAACAATCTGACCATCAAGAACAAGTATCCGTTACCAAGAATCGATGATCTGTTCGACCAGTTGCAGGGTTCCAGCTACTACTCAAAGATCGATCTACGTTCAAGTTATCATCAGTTGCGGATTCAGGAAGACGACATCCCGAAGACTGCATTCCGAACTTGCTATAGGCATTACAAATTTCTAGTCATGTCGTTCGGGTTAACGAATGCACCAGCTGTTTTCATGGATCTCATGAATCGAGTCTGCAAGCCCTATTTAGACAAGTTTGTAATTGTCTTCATTGATGACATCTTGATCTACTCGCGAACTCGAGAAGAGCACAAACATCATCTTCGATTGATTTTGGAGTTGCTCAAGAACGAGAAACTGTTTGCCAAATTCTTGAAATGCGAATTCTGGATTCGAGAAGTCCATTTCCTCGGTCACGTTGTGAACGAGAAGGGTATACAAGTTGATCCCGTAAAGATTGAAGCAATCAAGGATTGGGCTGCGCCCAAGACACCGACTGAAGTGCGACAATTTCTGGGATTAGCTGGTTATTATCGACGGTTCATCGAAAATTTCTCCAAGATTGCCCAGCCCTTGACTGTCTTGACATAGAAAGACAAGAAGTTCGATTAGGGAATCAAGCAGGAGAATGTGTTCCAAGTGTTGAAGGGCTATTTGTGCAGTGCTCCAATTCTTTCTCTTCCTGAAGGTACCGATGATTTCGTAGTCTACTGTGATGCTTCTCATCAAGGTCTTGGATGCGTACTCATGCAAAGGAACAAGGTCATTGTCTATGCATCCCGACAACTCAAAATTCATGAGAAGAATTACACCACTCATGACCTAGAGTTAGGTGCAGTGATCTTTGCCCTCAAGATTTGGAGGCACTACCTTTATGGCACTAAGTGCACCATTTTCACTGATCATAAGAGCTTGCAACACATCTTCAACCAAAAGGAGATGAACATGCGGCAACGTAGATGGGTTGAATTGTTGAACGATTACGATTGTGAGATTAAATACCATCCGGGAAAGGGCAACGTTGTGGCCGACGCCTTGAGCCGGAAGGAACGAGTTAAGACCATGCGTGTGCGTGCACTAGGCTTGACCATCCATACAAATCTCACTACCCGTATCCGCGACGCTCAGCAGGAAGCTTTGAGAAGTGAGAATCTGAAGAATGAGTCATTATTCAAGATAGCTAATCCGTTGGAACCAAGGTCTGACGGCATGATTTATTTTGCCAATCGGATCTGGGTGCCACGTTTTGGTGGTTTACGAGATTTAATCCTTGAAGAGACCCACAAGTCTAGATACTCGGCCTCTCGGAGCTGACAAAATGTACAAATATGTGAAGGAACTTTACTGGTGGCCCAACCTGAAGGGTGAAATCGCAACGTACGTCAGCCAATGCCTTACCTGTTCAAAGGTCAAAGCCGAGTATCAGAAACCGTCTGGTCTGCTTCAGCAACCAGAAATTCCTGTTTGGACATGGGAACAGATTTCCATGGACTTCATTACCAAGCTACCTAAGACGTCCAATGGTCACGACACGAGGGGAAATGGTGCAGCCGAGTATTATGCTTCTACTTCTGCCTTCAACTCATGGACCAAGGTTGGTTTGACTGAGTTAGCTAAAGCACCCTTCATAAATCAACTCATGGATTGATCCAAAGACCACATAGCAAAGAAAATAAAGGTTAATCAGAAGTTGAAATCCTAACCCAATGTCTACACATTACGTCACAGTTTCTGTGTTAGATTAATTGGTATTTTTTTACAATGATTAAATATTTTCCTTTATTTTCATCCTCAAAAGATGTAACAATCAAACATTGTGAGATACAAGAATTTCAAGGATCACTCTAGATGGCGAATGGTGATATGAAATTATGGATGAGATTATTCGGATTTTTGGAAGGAGTATGACTAAATTGATCCCATCATAATTTAGGTAGTTCACACTTAGAACTAGGTTTTGAACTTTTATGTTTAAGACTTATTTTTTTTTCTTTATTCATATATTAGTTTATTGCATCAATGATTTCTTAAAGTACTTGATAATTTAAATGCTATATCAGTTAGGGTGCGTTTGGTTCACATGAATTGAATGGAATTCAATGGAATTGGAATTTGAATTCCAACTCTTTATGTGTTTGGTTCATTGAATTTGTTGGAAATGGAATTTCAATTCCAATCTTGTGTGTTTGATTGACAAAGGAATTGGAATTGGAATTTGGTATGAATTCCTTCAAATTCCTTTACCTAAGGGAATTCAAAATCCTTCCAATATTAGAAGGAATTCAAGTCAATTTATTGGAATCTTCGAACGGTTGACATCATTTTGACCCGAACCGATTCGAACCGTACCATTTCAACGCGAACCGCTTAGATCCGAACCAATTCGGACCGTACCAGTTTCGACCGGTACCGTTTCGACACGAACCGTTTTGTACTATACCAGTTTCGACCGGTACCGTTTCGACCAGAACCGTTTTGTACTATACCAGTTTCGACCGGTACCGTTTCGTACTGTACCAGTTTCGACCGGTACCATTTTGGACCGAACCGTTTCGGACCAGTTTCGACCGATAGCGTTTCGACCTGTACCGTTTCGCCCGTAACGTATCGGACCGAACTGTTTCGGCCTGTACCGTTTCGGACCGAACCGTTTCGACCTGTACCGTTTCGCCCGTAACGTTTCGGACCGTACCAGTTTTGACCGGTACCGTTTCGGACCGAGCCATTTCGGACCGTACCAGTTTCGACCGGTACCGTTTCGGACCAGTTTCGACCGGTATCGTTTCGACATGTACCGTTTCGGACCGTACCAGTTTCGACCGGTACCGTTTTCGACCAGAACCGGTACGGGTCGAAACGGTGCATGTCGAAACGGTACAGGTCGAAACTGGTACGGGGCGAAACGGTACCGGGCAAAACGGTACCGGTCAAAACTGGTACGGTCCGAAACGGTACATGTCGAAACGATACCGGTCGAAACTGGTCCGAAACGATAGAGGTATCGACAGTTCGGGTCAAAACGGTACTGGTCGAAACGGTACGGGCCGGTACTGGTCGAAACGGTATGGGTCGGTACTGGGCGAAACGGTTCGGGCCGGTACTAGTCACAACGATGCGGGTCGTGGGGGCAAGGGTGATAGATTCCAATTTATAACCAACCAAACACAATAATATAGGATTTGAGAATACAATTCCAACAATTTCCAATTCCTTTTGAAATGTTTGAATTCCAAATCCAATTCATTCCAATTCCAATTCCAATTCCTTCACAAATTTCAATTCCAAATAATTCCGCGAACCAAACGCACCCTTAGTTGCTAGACATGTGTAACACTTATGACTAATATCCACCACAATCATGCAACAACAAATATTATTCAAATAAGAAATGAGTATCCCACGCGGGGCAGTAATAAGTTTACACAACTCATCTTCTTCACACCCTCAGATCTCACTCCTTTTTTAACACACACGAATGCTCTGTGCTCATTGATCTCCAAACAATTCTCCAGATCTAAAGGTAACAACAATCGATTGATTCAATTGCAACTTACCTGATCTGTTTTCTTTAATCCCTTAATCAATTGATTGAATAATTAGGGTTTTAAAAACAAATAGTGAGGAGAAGATGCTGACGAAGTTTGAAACAAAGAGTAACCGAGTGAAAGGATTAAGTTTCCACAGCAAGAGGCCATGGATCTTGGCTAGTCTTCATAGTGGCGTTATCCAGTTATGGGATTATCGGATGGGCACGTTGATTGATCGCTTTGATGAACATGATGGTCCTGTTCGTGGGGTCCACTTTCATCAGTCCCAGCCTCTTTTTGTTTCTGGAGGTTTGTTTGTTCGATTGATTGATATGATTTGTGTTGGAATTTTAGGGTTTTTTTTGTTTTAGTGTTGGATGATCTGTTTAATGTTTATGATGTTATGTGAATTGATGATTGTTTGAGTTTGGAGATTGGCTATTAGGGACGAAAACGATCCGCGCATATGAAATATTGTTTTAAGGTAGCATTTGTTTTGTGGAATGTAATGGAATTGTAATTTAGGTGTGTTTGTTCAACGGAATGGAATTTGGATTGGATTGGAATGTAGATTCCGTTCCTTATGATTGTTGTTCAATGTTCCAATTCCATCAAGATTTCATTTCATTACGTGAAATGAACGCTACCTAAGTTGTTTGTGCCATGGTAGTGATGAAATGGAATTTTGGTTTTTTTTTTTCTGTTGGATGATCTGTTTATGATATTATGTGAATTGGTGATTTGGATTTGGAGATTGGTTTTTAGTGATGATTTGAAATCATTGATGTTCTAGGGACGGATCCGATCCATAGGAAATAGTGTTTTAAGTTTGTGCCATGGTAGTGATGATTGGAATTTTATATATTTTTTACTGTTGGATGATTTGCTTATGATGTTATGTGAATTGGTGATGATTTGAATTTGAAGCTTGTTATTTAGTATTTGAAGTCTTTTGTGTTCTAGGGACTTATTGGATCCATATGAAAGTGTTTTAAGTTTGTGCCATGGTAGTGATAGTTGGAATTTTAGGTTTTTATTTATTTTTTATTTTTTATTGTCGGATGGTCTGTTTATGATGTTATGTGAATCAGTGATGATTTGAGTTTGGAGCTTGTTTTTTAGTGGATTATTTGAAGTCATTGGTGTTATAGGGACTTATCAGACCGGTATAAAATAGTTTTTGAAGTTTGTGCAATTGTGCCATGGTAGTGATGATTGGAAGTTTAGGTTTTTTTTTTTTGCTGATAGCAGGCAGATGCATTATGTTTGGTTGTTAGCTTGTTTTTTTGTGTGGATCATTATATCTTTTAGCTCATTTGAAGTGTTTTGTACACTTGGGACTTACAGGATTTATATGAAATAGTGTTTTTAAGTTTGTGCCATTGTAGTGATGATTGAAACTTCACACTCATACGTTTTGGGACTTATTGTTAGATGATCTGTTCATGATGTTATGTGAATCGATGATGATTCGGTTTTGAAGCTTGTTTTTTGTATGAATTGTTATATCTATTAGTTCATTTGAAGTCTTTTGTGTTTTAGGGACTTATCGGATCCATATGAAATAGTGTTTAAGTTTGTGCCATGGTAGTGATGATTGGAATTTTAGGGTTATTTTTAACTGATGGCTGATTTATCCAGGTTTTTTTTTAGCTGATCCATTTACTATGTTATATGCATCCATGATGATTTGAATTTGAAGCTTGTTTTTTGTGTGGATCCTTATATTTATTAGCTCATTTGAAGTCTTTTGTGTTCTCGGGATTACTAAATGGTGATTTAAGTTTGTCCCATGATAGTGATGATTGGAACTTCACACACATACATTTTGGGAATTATTTATCATTTTTATGAAATGTTCAAAATTTTAAAAACATGGAAATGATTTGGATCTGGATAGATGTGATGTATTGCATATGAGCAAGTCATGAAGAATAATTCTATTCTGTTTCCTTACACATATAAGCAGTGAAGTCTATGTTTTACTTCTATTGGTTAGCTCATAGCATTTACATACGTGTCTAAGAATATTTAGGATTACCTTTTGCTCTAAATGTATAATCATACTTGCAGGAGATGATTACAAGATCAAAGTATGGAACTACAAACTGCATCGGTGTTTGTTTACACTTCTTGGCCATCTTGATTATATTCGGACTGTTCAATTTCATCATGAGAATCCCTGGATTGTTAGTGCCAGTGACGATCAAACTATTCGGATATGGAATTGGCAATCTCGTACTTGCATTTCTGTTTTGACTGGACACAATCATTATGTAATGTGTGCTTTGTTCCATCCAAAAGAGGACCTTGTGGTATCGGCATCGTTAGATCAAACAGTTCGAGTCTGGGATATCGGTTCCCTAAAGAAGAAAACAGTTTCCCCTGCAGATGATATCCTTCGGCTGAGTCAGATGAATGCTGATTTCTTTGGTGGCGTTGATGCTGTTGTGAAGTATGTGTTGGAGGGCCATGATAGAGGAGTCAACTGGGCATCGTTTCATCCCACTCTTCCTCTTATTGTTTCAGGAGCTGATGACCGCCAAGTAAAGATCTGGCGAATGAATGGTATGTTTTTCACTGTCTTGTTTTTTTGTTAGTGATGCGATATTTTACATGTTTATTGTTGAATCTAAATTGCTTACTTTGTCTTTCAGATACAAAAGCATGGGAAGTAGACACATTGAGAGGTCACATGAATAATGTATCATGTGTTCTTTTCCATTCACGACAGGACATCATAGTATCAAACTCGGAAGACAAAAGCATACGCGTTTGGGATGCTACAAAAAGGACCGGCCTTCAAACTTTCCGGCGGGAGCATGACAGATTCTGGATTCTCGGGTGTCACCCTGAGATGAATCTGCTGGCGGCAGGCCACGACAGTGGGATGATTGTTTTCAAGTTAGAAAGAGAACGCCCTGCTTTCTCTGTTAGCGGTGATTCCCTCTACTTCGTCAAAGACCGCTTTTTAAGGTTTTACGAGTACTCTTCTCAAAAAGATACTCAAATCCTACCGATCCGAAGGCCAGGCTCCAACAGCCTGAACCAGGGCCCGAGAACTCTTTCTTACAGCCCAACCGAAAACGCGATTTTAATATGTTCAGATGTGGATGGTGGATCTTATGAACTATACATCATACCTAAAGAGAGTATTACTAGAGGAGATACAGTTCAAGATGCAAAACGTGGTGTTGGAGGGTCTGCGGTTTTTGTGGCCCGAAATAGATTTGCGGTACTTGAAAAAAGCACCAATCAGGTGTTGGTCAAGAATTTGAAAAATGAGATTGTGAAGAAGAGTGCTCTACCTCTTGCCGCTGATGCTATATTCTATGCTGGTACAGGTAACTTGCTATGCAGGGCAGAAGATAAAGTATTCATTTTTGATCTTCAACAACGATTGGTTCTTGGAGACCTACAGGCTTCTTTTGTAAGATATGTTGTATGGTCAAGTGACATGGAGAGTGTTGCTTTGCTTAGCAAGCATTCAATAATCATAGCTGATAAAAAACTCGTTCATCGGTGCACACTTCATGAAACAATCAGAGTGAAAAGTGGTTCATGGGATGATAATGGTGTGTTCATCTACACAACATTAACCCATATCAAATACTGTTTACCTAATGGAGATAGTGGGATCATTAAAACCCTTGACGTACCGGTTTACATCACTAAAATATTTGGAAATACAATCTTTTGTTTGGACCGTGATGGGAAAAACCGCCCAATAGCTATCGACTCAACTGAATATGTCTTTAAGCTATCACTGCTGAGAAAAAGATATGATCATGTAATGAGCATGATACGAAATTCAGAGCTTTGTGGGCAAGCCATGATTTCATATCTACAACAAAAAGGTTTTCCAGAAGTTGCCCTACATTTTGTGAAAGATGAAAGAACCCGCTTCAATCTGGCACTTGAAAGTGGAAATATTCAGATTGCTGTTGCCTCCGCTAAAGAAATCGATGAAAAAGATCACTGGTACCGATTAGGTGTTGAAGCCCTTCGTCAGGGGAATTCTGGTATTGTTGAATACGCATACCAGAGGACGAAAAACTTTGAGAGGCTATCCTTTTTGTATCTCATAACCGGAAATTTGGATAAATTGTCTAAAATGATGAAAATAGCTGAGGTGAAGAATGATGTTATGGGGCAGTTTCATAATGCTTTGTATTTGGGTGATGTTCAAGAACGAATCAAGATTTTGATTAACGCTGGTCATCTGCCTCTAGCATATGCTACAGCAAAAACCCATGGATTGAATGATATTGTTGAAGATCTTGCTGAAAAACTTGAAGGAAATATTCCTAATTTGCCCTCTAGGTCTGGTTCTCTTTTGATTCCCCCAACCCCTGTGTTATGTGGTGGAGATTGGCCATTACTGAGGGTCATGAAAGGGATATTTGAAGGTGGTCTTGATAATGTTGGAAAAGGAGGAAATGAAGAGTATGAAGATGCTGGTGATGCTGATTGGGGTGAGGATTTGGATATTGTGGATGTAGAGAATATTCAAGATGGTGACGTCAGCATGGTGCTTGATGATGAAGGGGCACCTGAAGAAGAAAACGAAGAGGGTGGTTGGGATCTTGAAGATCTTGAGCTTCCAGCTGATGTGGAAACTCCGAAAGCTGCAACTAAAGCGTTTATAGTGCCAACTGTCGGTATGCCGGTGAGCCAAATCTGGGTGCAGAAATCGTCTCTTGCTGCTGAACATGCTGCCGCTGGGAACTTTGAAACCGCCATGCGATTGTTGAACCGCCAGCTTGGAATCAAGAATTTCACACCGCTGAAATCATTGTTTATTGATCTTCACATGGGAAGTTATTCTTACTTACGTTGTTTTTCATCTTCTCCGGTGATCTCATTGGCTATCGAGAGGGGCTGGAATGAGTCAGCAAGTCCAAATGTCAGGGCGCCACCCGCACTCGTGTTCAATTTCTCCCGGTTAGAAGAAAAACTCAAAGCTTGTTACAAAGCCACCACTACAGGGAAATTTACTGAAGCTTTACGCCTGTTTTTAACAATTCTCCATACCATTCCCTTAATAGTTGTTGAGTCTAGAAGAGAAGTGGATGAGGTTAAAGAACTAATCATTATTGTGAAAGAATATGTTTTGGGCTTACAGATGGAACTTAAAAGAAGAGAATTAAAAAACAACCCGGTCCGCCAACAAGAACTGGCGGCTTATTTCACTCACTGTAACCTTCAGCAACCGCATTTGAGACTAGCATTAATGAATGCTATGACTGTGTGTTACAAAGCAGGTAACTTAATCACTGCATCAAATTTCGCTAGGAGATTATTGGAGACTAACCCAACGTTAGAAAGCCAAACCAAAACGGCCCGTTCTGTTATTCAGGCTGCTGAGAGAAACATGAAAGATTCCACAGAGTTGAACTATGATTTTAGAAACCCGTTTGTTGTTTGTGGAGCTACTTATGTACCTATATACAGGGGACAGAAGGATGTTGTATGCCCGTATTGTAATTCACACTTTGTTGTTTCTCAAGAAGGCCAGCTTTGTACTGTTTGTGATCTTGCGGTGGTCGGAGCAGATGCTTCAGGTTTACTGTGCTCTCCAGCACAGATCAGATGATTCAAAAAGTTTGTCTTTGGGTATTCCTCTTTCTCCTGCTCCGTTTATTTTCATTGTTTTTAAAGTCTTTTATTGGTTTTTTAAAAGATATTGATGCAAATTTTAGGTACATTAAGGCTTTAAAAATTATCATGAACATATTAGTTTGCTTTGAAAAGCATATTATGGTTGATTAGATAATTAGATTTACTTTCAGGGTACTTCGATATCTTCATAGTTCATACAGATTACAGAGAAAAGGAAAACAGTATTTGATCCAATATTTGAAGTACAAACACTAGCCTGGTCTATGGCTCATTACTAGATTTAAAATAGTTGATTGTAGAGGTGAGTAGGTGACACAACGGGCGGGTCTGGTATGGGTCAAAATGGGTAGGGTTTATTCCAATTATTTTATTTTTTATTTTTTATTTTATTTTATTTTTTTTTTTTTTTTGCATTTTCTTATAAATATAGTTAGCATCTCAAATCAGAAGAGAAAAATATAGTAATTTCAATTTTAAGTGATAGTCTTATTATTTTAAATTTCTCTTACCTTTTTTTTTTACTTTCATTGAATATCTACCTATTCGACCCTTTAGAGATCAAACGCAACCTTTATCCCACCCATTTATAAGCAAATGGGTTGAAATTGCCAACTTTACTTAACCTGACCCGTTATAGATTAAAATAATATGGATCCATCTATTTATTAGCAAATGGATCGGAATTGCCAGCTTTACCTGTTAACCTGGACAGTCGACCCTCTAGAGATAAAACATAACCTTTTTCTACCCATTTATAAGCAAATGGGTCGAAATTGCCAGCTTAACCTGGACCCATTATAGATGAAACATAACCTGGATCTACCCATTTATAACCAAATGGGTCGAAATTGCCAACTTTGCTTGACCTGGACTCGTTAAAGATAGAACAGAACCTGGATCCCACTCATTTATAGTTAAATAAGTCGTTTTTTGTTGTTATAGTTATTACACCTAATTACTTGCTAGATAAACTGATACCGGTTTTGGGGTCTGATTTTCGCAGTTTAACAGTGTCTGGATTCCCGAGAAAAGTTGAAGAATTTTGGCTGGTAGCTGATGTAGGGAGCCCAACCACATTAAACTGTAAATTAGATTTGGTTATGGATCTAGTTTCATTATCCTGATATTTGAACCATTTTTGTTTTCTATGGAATTGGGTGTGGTTAAAAGACGGTGTCGGTTTGTGAACCTTGGTTGTATGTAGACGGTTTTGCTTAATATTTCAGGACTTCTCACAAGGTGATTTATGTTAGTGACTGGAGGAAGGAGCTGAATATAAGTATATAACCAAACATGTTTTAAGAGCAGTTACTTTATTTAAGTATTACTTAACAATTAGTAAACTTTTATTTATTGATTAAAAATAAACTAATTTTAAACAAGTTATAACTACAAAGATAACTATCGTTTTAAACATAAACCCCACGAAGGGGTGTCTGAAACAGGGTTTGGCCCAAAGTAGTTCAGGTTTAATCCGGTTGTGGTTTGGGAGACAAGTCAAAACTGGGTGTTGGAAC
This sequence comes from Ambrosia trifida, assembly GCA_028751855.1. Classification (NCBI taxonomy): domain Eukaryota; kingdom Viridiplantae; phylum Streptophyta; class Magnoliopsida; order Asterales; family Asteraceae; genus Ambrosia; species Ambrosia trifida. The sequence goes on from CM054126.1 coordinate 93,504,851, forward strand.
CAATTTTTGAAGGGAAAAGGACCGGGTTTGGCCGTTTTAAACAGTTAGTCCGGTTTGAGCGGGTTGAGTTGGTTTAGGTCCAAATGGGCTCAACAAGCCGTGTTCAAAATTGGGTTTGGTTTGGGTTCAAAACCAGTTTCGGTTCCTACCCCGGTTGTGTTGAAGAGATTTCATTTACCTAAATGTTATCAACTAAGATTATCTCTAATGCTACGTGCTCCCTTAGGCAATGCCTTTAGCTGTCACGTCGTCTATCACATAATATCCTTACAAATCCTTAAAAACCCCAATTTTATCTACAACCCTACAAATTTCCTTGTCCTTAATTTCATACACATCACCTAATGGCTTCAAGGACATATCACCTAATGGCTTCTTAGGATGGATGAATTCCAATAGTAAGGGCCTCTAAAGACCCATTGGAGATAGTCTAATATATATGTGTGTCGTTTCAAGCCCATTTTTCATTTACTCTGAGGTGCATGAAGATTGTCGATTGTTTTTTAGTAAACCTTTTAAATATTTACGACAAACTGGGTAATAGGTGGATTTTAATGGGAGGGTTTGTTCATTTATAAAAGAAATAATCAAACATTTGTTTGTTTGTTTTTTTTGTTTTTTGTTTTTTTTTTTTTTTGAAAATTAACTTTTATTAAACCACCAAACGACACACTATCTCCAAGGCGGAGAAAGCAGCCGAAAACCACAATACAAGAAAACCAACACTACATGATCTCAAATCTATTCCATCTATCCCAATACACTACCCCATTTTTGAATCTGTGCTTGTACCAAAGAAACCCGAAAATCTTTATATCCGCGACTACATCAATAATCTTCACCTCTTTGTTCTCGAAGGTCTTCTCGTTCCTAGCTTTCCACAACCTCCAGCAAGCAATGATCAAAATACCATGAAACACCATCCTTTTATTCCCGACCATACCATAATAATCATGCATATCCACAATGTCCTTAACGTGAAAGACGTAGAACCCCGGAACCTTACACCAACTCGCTATCCCACTCCATACTCCGGAAGCGAACCAACAACCCGTAAGAACATGCTCCGTAGACTCGTGAACACCATCACACCAAACATACGTCGGGTTATCAACCATAATACCTCTACGAATGAGTGCCACCTTGGTAGAAAGACGATCTAAATATGCCCGCCACATAAAAATATTACATTTGTTTGGAACCCACTTACTCCAAGAAAATCCAAAACGCTCTCCCGAATTAACCGAGCCAAGTATCCATTTTTTAACCGCTCCAACCGAAAAACCGTCCCCCTTCCCATCTTCCCACCTCCATTCATCATTAGAATCATTTAAACATACCAACTCTAAAAGATCTTCAAGTTGTTGTCTGCCTTGAATCTCTTCCGTTGAAGACGGCATGCGAGACCACTCCCATCTAATGCTTTTATTCCTTCCTGTCCCAATAATCCGATCCTTCACAACAACTCTCTTATGCCGATCAAGGTTCAATAAAACCGGATAAACTTCCTTAAGCGGTTGTGATCCCAACCAAGAGTCTAACCAAAACCTCACAATCTTCCCGTTTCCCACCTTGGCCTTTATCAAGTTATTTAGACCCATCCCCTCAATCTTGTACACATTCCAAAACTTTGCCATATTCTTCCAAACTCCCGTAAATGCAGAATTGACCGGAACCAAGCCCCAACCACGACTAGACCCATGCAACGAGACTATCACCTTACGCCACATCGCTAATCTCTCATTTAAGTATCGCCATATCCATTTAGCTAACAATGCATCATTAGTCACCTCCAATCTGACAATACCCAAACCACCATGTTTGATACCTTTTGTCACATTATCCCATGACACCCAATTAAGTTTTCGAACATCATCGGAACCACCCCACGAAAACCGCCGCATCAACCCCTCTAAAACTTGTACAACCGCTTTAGGCACCTTGAAAAGAGAAAAATAATATGTTGGTAAACTGTGAAGCATAGATTTAATCAACGTTAGACGACCGGCTATCGATAACGTATTTGCTTTCCACTTCGATAATTTCTTCTTGAAAGTCGTAACCACCGGCTCCCAATTTGCAACTCTATTCATATTGCTACCCACCTTAATACCCAAGTAAATAAACGGAATAATACCGGGTTTACAACCCAACACCTCCGCCTCACTCACTATCTCTTCACTATTCACACCTATACCAAATAGAGTCGACTTGTGTAAATTAATTTTCAACCCGGAGCACAAATAGAAAATCCTGAGAATCCGCTTCATATTCTTGAAATTAAAAGAAGACCATTCCCCCATCAACATCGCATCATCCGCGTACAACAAATGGGATAAAATAGGACCATCATTGGGAAGCCTTAAACCGTCAAAAGCACCAATATCACAAGCCTTTTTCATTAGCCCAGAAAACGCCTCCATGACAATAATAAAAAGAAAAGGCGAGATTGGGTCCCCTTGTCTAACACCTTTTTGGCACCCAAACTCAAATGTAGGAGAGCCATTCACCAGAATAGATGACCTATTAGACACCAATATACCACGAATCCACTCGCACCACAATGGAGGAAAATCCATTTGTGACATAACCGATAACAAAAATTCCCAGTTCACATTATCATACGCTTTATCGAAGTCAATTTTGAACAGAAATATTTTTTTACCTCTCTTTTTAGCCCATGTGATGATCTCATTCGTCATTAATGGCCCATCTAAAATATATCTACCTGACAAAAAAGCGTATTGGTGCTCGGACACAACGTTTCCCATAACCAACCTCATGCGATTAGCTAAGGTTTTCGAAACGACCTTGCTAATGCAACCAATAAGATTAATTGGGCGAAAATCATTTAGCACAGTCGGATCCCCCACCTTAGGAATTAACATAATAAACGATGACGCCACCCCCGAACTAAACCGGCCCGTATTGTGATAACTGTTCATAATTTCCACAAAATCCGCTTCAAATACGTCCCAAAAAGCACGAAGAAAACCAAAATTAAACCCGTCAGGCCCTGGCGCTTTATCCACACCACAATCAAAAACCGCTCTTTTAACTTCAATATTTGTTAGATTCTTTAACGCTCAATATTTCATTTTAATTGGTAGTTTTTTAGTAGTTAAGTTGCTAAAAAGCGATCGAATATACTCCAAAAATACACTATATTCACATATTGTTGATTACCCTAAGAAAGTTTAGTGTAAAAAGTAGTTTAACGTACAAAATGTAAGAAGTATTTTGGGTCTTTGATCAAAATAAATCAATGGATGAGATTAAAAGGGGAAAAATATACGTTGAGTTTCTAAAAAAGGAGGAGAAGGGCAAAATAGGTATAATCCACTATGGTTGAGTTCCACCCCCATTTTTTAACGTCCATAACTTTTTCATACGACATTATTTAAAAAAAAAAACACATCATTAAAACAAGCATTTTATCCTCTTTCATTTGCATACCACATTGCTATACTTTAAAAAAAAAAATTGTTGGGTTGATAGTACTTGCGTCTAAATGTAAACAGTGATATTATTACTTGCGTTTAAACATTCTGAATGTAATAATAACTTTTTTGTTTTTTTAGTTTGTTTCTAATATCATGGGAAAGTTAGACGATGCTGAACTCCGGCGAGCCTGTGAAACTACAATGAAGGGAAGTAAACAGAAGGTTGTGTTATCGATTCGGGTGGCGAAAAGTCGAGGAATTTGGGGGAAACCAGCCAAAATTGGCAAGGGTCAGATGGCTAAGCCCAGAGTTCTTGCAATCATTAGGCAATTTTCTTTTCTTCATTGGTCTTTATTATTATTATTATTATTATTATTATTATTATTATTGTTGTTGTTGTTGTTGTTGTTTGTTAATTATTTGGATCATAGTTTGGTTGATTGATTGAGTTTGTTGTTGTGTGATGTGTTTTTATGCTTTTTTTATGCTTTATGCTTTTGGATCACAAAAAGTGCGTCATACTTTTTGATGGCTATGTCTACTGTGTGTATTCATGTCTTTGGAGATGTGCCTTCATCTCCACTTGTTGGTGTTATGCAGGTCTTTCCTTCAATCTAAGAATCTCATATTCTCAAAACTTGATATTACATACTTGCGTTTAAACAATAATAACTTGCGTCTAAATGTAAAAACTTGATATTAGTTACTTGCGTTTTATCATTTATAACTTGCGTTTGATCAGGTCGTCGTATCAGGTATAACTTGCGTTTCTAAAACGCAAGTATACCCTTAATAAAACGCAAATACTATCAACTCAGCAAAAAAAATAATATATTTTTTTTTAAAAAAAGTATAGCAATATGGTATGGAAATGAAAGAGGATGAAAAACTTGGTTTTATGGTGTACTTTTTTTTTAAAAAAATAATGTCGTATGAAAAAGTTATGACTGTTTTAAAAATAGGGGTGAAACTTTAGTGACGCTAAGAAATTACCATCATGCCCCTGATTACCAAATTTAATCATACGCTCCATATTGTTTCTTACATTTTGTACAATAAGTAACTTTGTACGTTAGCCTCTCCCATTTACACCAAGTTTACATATTTGATATTTCCTTTTAAGTGGTAGTTGGAAAGTTGTTCACATCAATTCACTATATAGCTTTTATTCTATGGCTTTTATTTTAAATCAACTGAACGGTCTTTACAAATTATTAGCTCACGAAAATGGATGTATATATAACAACTAGCTTATACCCTGGGAGCTTCCCGGGTTGAGAAATCTAAGTAAAGTGAATAAAATTAGAAGTATCTAAACTATATGATTAATGAATATTATTATTATTATTATTATTATTATTATTATTATTATTATTATTATTATTTTAAACAAATCTCTACCATAAGTTATCATATTCTAATATAAAAAAAAGGTAATTGGGTCGGGTATCACCTAATCCCAGGCCCGACCCAAACCCACAATTTTTTTTAAACTAATTACCAAACCTGAGACAATACATGTCGGGTTACAAAAAATAGTCGTTTTTTTCTCCGTTTTTTATATAACACTATGGTACTCGTTGGAAAGATAATAAAACGCTCGTTAATTTGGTGTAATTTTTTTCTTTAAAAAATATCGTATATAAAAGATATTAACGTTTAAAAGTTATGAGAAGAAACATGAGAAGTAGATTAGGTATTTAATAGATTATGTTAAATCATATTTAAACCATATTTATTCCTTTTTTTTAATTGGTCTAGAGTTGCCACATCACATCCTATGTGGCATCTCTCAAAAGAGAGATTGCATAATATTATGACATGTCATTAAAAATGCTTTGGTTTATTATAGACTAGCTGATTACCCCGGGAGGGTCCGGGGTTGAAAAATCTAATTTTACGTGATAACCTATTGCAAATAGCTCAAGTTAACTAACTACAAAATCTCTCAATCATTGCATGTTCATAGTATTTTAATCAGTAATAACTCATATTCCCCACAAAATCTAATTTTACGTGATAACATGAACACTTTGTGTGTTTTTTCCCTGTATGAACGAAACCCCACAAAAAATAGTCGATTTTCTCTCCGTTTTTTATATAGCACTATGGTACTCGTTGGAAAGATAATAAAACGCTCGTTAATTTGGTGTAATTTTTTTCTTTAAAAAATCCCGTATATAAAAGATATAAACGTTTAAAAATTATGGGAGGAAATATGAGAGAGAAAATTTTAAATTTATTTTTAAATTTTTTTTTCTAAAATAACTCAATTTAATTAAAAAAAGAAACAATTCAAAAACATCAAAAACTCTCCATTATGATGCCACGTGGCACTCTCAAGGAAAGGTTGGGGTCTCCATTGCACGCCACGTCAGCATATACGTTTTCTTTTATATATATAGATAGATATAGATGGTTGAAAATTTGCTTGAGATTCACTTCATTTTTTTTCAAGGTGTATATATCTTTACTTAAATTACAATCTTTAAACTTTTAATGTAAATTTGTCTAACACTGTTTAAACTATATATTTTTACGTAGGGATCATATTCATTTGCTCACGAATATATTTACATAAACCAACATTGTTTAGTATCCAATGAATATACGAGATTCACGGTGAAAAACATGGTTTTCCCGGAATGCTTGGTAGTCTTGACTGTACGCATGTTGGATAGGCTATGTGTCCTACGACTTGGCGAGGTCAGTTTCATCGAGATGATCACCCCAGCCTGAGTATTATATTTAAAGCAGTGGCCGCACATGATCTTTGATTTTGACATGCACCTTTTGGAGTTGTTGGGTCAAATAAAGACCTAAATTGTATCGATCAATCATCGATATTCGATGACATCATCAACAAAATTGAGCCCGCACAATCGTGTTATGCAAATGAGGAACATTTCAAGTACGACTACTTCCTGGTTGATGGTATTTACAATGAGTGGTCAACACTTTGTTCAAGCTTTTTCGTCTCAAATTGAAGACAAACCAAAATAGTTTACAAAGAAGCAATAATCGGAAAGAAATGATATTGAAAGAGCGTTTGGAGTCCTAAAGAAAGATTTCACTTGATTGCCAACCTCAATAAGGTTTTGGACACGAGAGAAAATAATAGACGTCATCTACACTTGTCTAATTCTACATAACATGATTATGGAGAACCACTCCATGACTATTTGTCAAAAATACCAAGGTAATGTCTCACATGGTGATACGACAATCACTGATGAACAAAAACTCCAAACATACACAATCTCAAGAATCGTGAGATACACAGAAACCTTCGCCATGAGTTGGATGAACATTTATGGGCTAGACGTCCCGATGATCTTGCTGTATTAGGACTAGTTTAATTTGTTGGTTGTAGTATTTGTATTTTAATGTGATATTTTCTATTAATATTACTCTACAAATTTAGAATGCATAAACATAAAATAATAGTAAAGACAGGATAAAGCTTCTACTTACCTGGATTACAACAAGGTTAATGATTTCAACAGTGGCTTTATCTAGTATCTAGTCAGCATGAAGTGTCGCAATATTAGAGAATGAATCACCTAGTCTAACCTCTACAAAAATTGAAACGATAAATGCTACAAAATATAGAATATCTTGAATCATTTGTAGCCTCAAAAAATGTTAACACATATCAAATTTTAAATTCCCATATGGCTGTAATCATCTTCTCCGTATTTTTAGTTGGCTTACACACATAAATGCACATGTTAGGTACACTAAGAAAGACAAAAGTCAACTCAGAATGTACAAGGATAGTTCTATACCTCTATAGTATATTAGTGTGTACAATAATGTTTGTATAAGACGGTTCTAAGAAGTGTTCCATATTAATCACATTAAAGAGTAAAACCAAAAACATAAAATATCATTATCTAAAAAAAGTAATGATAAGTTGATGAATATATATTTCTCGAATATTTGTTTGGGACCTTGATGGGGTTTTTAGATTTGATGGCCCTCAATGGACCAATACTTTCTGGAAATCCTAGGAATAATATGCATATCTTAAAGTTAATCAACGACATTGGCTTTTATGATGTTTTTTAAACACTAACAATAATAGTTTAATTGTTTCAAAACTAAAACATATTTGTTGCATGAAATTCGTTTACAAAGTGTACCTATGCTTTATTCATAGGTTGAAATATTTCGAATTATTTGTTTTTGTCCGTAGATAGATCCAAAGTAATAAAAATGGTCTCTACACTTATAGATATTAAGTGGGCCTCTAAATAAACAAACCAATCAAACACGAACGAAGCTTCTTTGAGTTTATTTATTTAACTTTATTCGAACAAAGAAACAAAAAACGAACATGAACATGTAGTTAAACAAATAAACTTCTTATTCATGTTCATTTGTTAAGAGAATGAACGTGTTCGTGCGTTCTTGTTATAAACACATGTAAATGAATGAAGAAACATTAACAAATAACAATCAGTAATCATAATGCACATAAAGTAACGTAAATGAACAAACATAAGCAAAGAAAACAGATAGTGTTTTTGTTCCTTCATCCTTAATTAGTAGATTACCCATGACTTGGTTCTCAAATTTGATTAGGATGATACATTAGGGGCCAATTAGTATCACTAATAAATATATTTAAGTGAATATGTAAACGAAGATAAACAAACGAATATCCAAAGAAAATATTAAAATATTAAAAAAGTTTTTTCACTGCTAGAAGAAACAAACGATTATTGCAGAAGTTAAGAATATAAACATGTGTATTCTTTTATCAAGAACATAACCTTTAAAGGTTATATGAACAAAGTTAATGCTACATCAAGAATCCGAAGGCATAACTTTAGTACTTTACCAATAGGCGTTGTTTCAAAGTTAGTACTTAGTGATGTAAACAAGGAATTGCTTTTTCATATATATGACGACTTTGATCTTACACACTTTGTATTCTATGTGTGACACATCAAATTTAATGAAATTGAGTAGATTTATTCAACCTTTGCTAACTTCGCCATGCTAGATTGATCGTGATGATCGAAAAAGTTCTTTTTTTTTTCCCTCTTTTGTCGGTAGTCTACTAATTACTAGAGACGGATTTTATTTTGTCATTACGACCACAATAATTGATAAACGTTATGTAAACGGTAAACCTTGTAAATTTTTAGTCAGGTAGATTTGTTTTTTTTTTTTCACGCATACTTTCATTTCTTGGCATATAAAGGGCAAATTATATAAGGATGACAGGTAGACGGGTAACAAGCTGCGTTAGCATCCCTTTTTGGGTGATGATGATCTTTAGGTGATTGCATATCTAGTGTAACATAGAAAAAACTTGTCAATGTTATGAATGAAGGCATCATTTGCCGTTTCGAAAATATAAACAATACATAGGACAATTGTAAACATGTTTTTAATGAATTCATAGTTTCGCTTGTTTTCAATATTCTTTTGTAGTTCAGCCGTCAGCTTGTGTAGCTAACAAAAAAAATATAGATGGAGCATCACTGTAAACTTGTTTTCGCACTAGTAAGCAGTTCCGTCTGCGAGGAATGTTAAAACGTTTTGGGCCTGGACAGGGCCGTCTCCGAGAATACAAAAAAAAAAAAAAATTTGGGCCTCGGGCAAAAAAAAAAAAAATTTGGGGCCAAAATTTTGTAAAGATGAATGAATTAAAAAAAAATGAGCATGGTGCTAGCGCCAAAGATTGAACAAAAAAATGAATATGCTGCTAGAAACAAGGATTAGATTAAATTAGCATGGTTTTTCCAACTCGACTTATAAGACTTTAATGTTTAAGACACAAATATATATCTTAAATATAGAATTTAATATATATGTATATATTTTTAAAAAACGTTCGGGCCCATTTGAGGGTCGGGCCCTGAGCCGGTGACCACCCAACCCATGCTCAGGGCCGGCCCTGAGCCTGGAGCCACTAAAAATAAATTGGACCCACATAATTTAATATCAATCAACATATATAAAAAAAATCATAACATCATCTTCCTTAACATCATCATTAATATCATCTTCCTCAACATTATAACGTTGAGGTTGCTTTTAAAAGAACTTACTTTGGCTTCTTTGTTCCGATCGTTGTGGCATGTATGTGCGCCTCATTTATTATTCATTGTTTTCCGCTCTTCACACCACTAAATTGTTTTTTAATCAAGTTTAAACTTGTTAAGTGGATTTGGGTTGAGCTTATTCTATGAGGTTTAAATATTTAAATTATTTGGACAATAGGGCCTTAATAGTTAATACATGGGTTTTGTAGTTAAAAACTAATTTATCATAATAGCATAAAATATATAGGTTTTATTTTATAAAGAGAACACTAGCTGATTACCCTGGGAGGGTCCCGGGGTTGAAAAGTCTAATTTTACGTGATAACCTATTGCAAATGGCTTAAGTTAACTAACCACAAAATCTCTCAATCATTGCATTTTTATAGTATTTTAAATGATAACATGGCGATTGGGCTGATTTTCAACATCGTAGATAAGAACCGGGTTTAAAAGAAAAAATATGATTAATGAATAACATGAACACTTTGTGTGCTTTTTTCCTGTATAAACGAAACCCCACAAAAAATAGTCGATTTTTTCTCCGTTTTTTATATAGCACTATGGTACTCGTTGGAAAGATAATAAAACGCTCGTTAATTTGGTGTAATTTTTTTCTTTAAAAAATCCCGTATATAAAAGATATAAACGTTTAAAAATTATGGGAAGAAACATGAAAGAGAAAATTTTAAATTTATTTTTAAATTCTTTTTTCTAAAATAACTCAATTTAGTTTTAGTAATTGAGAATTTAGGGTTTTATATTTATCTTTTTTTAATTAAAAAATGAAATAATTAAAAAACACTAAAATCTTTCAATTATGATGCCACGTGGCACTCTCAAGAGGAGGTTGAGGCCTCCATTACACTAAAATCTTTCAATTATGATGCCACGTGGCATTTTCAAGAGGAGGTTGAGGCCTCCATTACACGCCACGTTGCATAATAATTGAAAGAGTTTAGTGTTTTTTAATTTTTTCGCTTTTTAATAAATTTAAAATATTCCATATAATCTCCACCCCTTTTATCAAAACCCTAATCCTCTTTCCCTTCATCTTCATTCTTTTCTCCCTCCCTCCTTTACTAACTGTAGGACTAATTTTACTCTATTCCTTGATTTTCGAATTAGGTTTTTTAAATCCAACATACAGAGATATGATCGACATGTTAGGTAATTATGTTGATTGTTTTATTATACTGTTTTATTTAACTTGTTTAACTCAATTTATATATGTGTTAAGGGTTACGTTTATATTTCCAAATTACGTTTAGGTAATTTATATGTTTTATTATTTATAAATTGAATGTAAGTTTTATTTTTAACTTTTGGTGTTCACTTGTGTTGTGCTATGTTTTGCCAAACTTTATTACATGGCTCATGTGCTGGCATAATTAATTTGTTATATTTTTTTCGAGTGCTCAAGTTGTTGGCAATGCATTTGCGGAGCAATACCACCATATTCTTCATACAGTTGCGGTTATAGTAGTTATGGGATCTGGATTCCGTTTATAATTCCGATTAGGACCTGATTATGTTGGTAACTCCCATAACTTCTCTCCAGTCCGTTTTTGGTTACCGTTAAGTAAAACAATATTAGGATTATGGTGTTAGCATTGGATTTATAGATTGTTTTAGGTTAGGTATTGAATATTGATATTCGAGTTATGATTTTTAGCCTTTATGACATGTATTTATTATAGTTATACATTATTTTAGGTTATGTATTGAATATTGATATTAGAGTTATGCATTTTTTTAGCATTTATGATAGGTGTTAATATTAGACTTATACATTCTTTTAGGTTAGGCATTAATATTAGTATTGTGAGACTTGGTACATAGATGTGATAAGTTTTATAATGGTTATAACTTCCAAGTTAAGTGATTGTTTAGTTAATTAGGTTAGGAATTATAGGAGTCATTAGAATGTGAGAAATTAGAGAGATGTGATGAGTTTTTGACTCAAATGAGAGATTAGAGAGATGTGATGAGTTTTTGAATAGTTGCAGCTTACATAAGTGATTATTTAGATGATTACTGATTAGATTTAAGGTTAGGGAATATGAGTTATTAATGATTAGAATATTATGGACATGCAGTGATTGAGAGATTTTGTGGTTAGTTAACTTGAGCCATTTGTAATAGGTTATCACGTCATGTTAGATTTTTCAACCCCGAAACCCTCCCGGGGTAATCAGCTAGTGATTTCATAAGTGAAAGCACCATCCAATAAAGAAAAAACACAATAAATGAAATGGAGATGCAGGATATCGAACCCCTTACCTCAACGCAAGCGTATGACCATGTGAGCCACATGCCTTGATTTATCTTATACAAAATATAAATAAATATGATATTTATAATGTATGTAATTTTTATAGAAAAAAACTATGGGCCCTTGGGAAAATCGGGCATGGGACCGTCGCTCATGTTGGCCCATGCCATAGCTGGCCCTGCTAGTAAATATGCTTTTATAATAAGGCTTGCGAAACTAAAAATAATTTATACTTGTATAAAAATGATAACATGAAAACCTAAAAAAAATATAATAACTTTATGTTAGTATTTTTTTAGATCTATACTTCTATACTTATATCTATACTACTATATAATAGATGCTGGATAGGTAAAGTTGTCATTTCATTTTCATGTAAGCGGGCAATATTTTAATTTCATTTACTTAGCTAGACAAATTTAATACTAACAATAATTAATCCTCAAAGTAACATTGAATACTTACAATAATTAATCCTCAAACACACCTAGAGAAGAACATAAATGCTAAAGTGATAAAAACATGTAACCAATTTCTATTTTCTAACATAAATTTGGAAACAATATTTTGACATGAGGACCCGGTGAGCCACCATCAATTAAAAATATGATGGCACCATCAATTACAATATTGTCCACTTACATGAAAATATAAGTATAATTGTGTAGTTGATAAGTCGACGGGATGCGCGAGATATAATTAATCTAAATCAAATATTTTGAAAATATTTATAAAAAAAACAATTTGAAACATCACCCAAAAAATTAGATTCAAAATGCATAACATTACAATATAAATAGATAACTCTAGAATTCATACCTTAATGGTGAGTCGTAAATCTAACGATAAGTTGTCCCCGCTTAAACGTCACAAAAAACTACAGTTTATCATATTTTTAGGTATGTTAATCTAGAGATCATGCGTTTAGTTGATCTATCTTGTTGTACTAATTTGTAGAAACTATGGGTTATTTAATTCGTTTAATAAAAATCATGTGTGTAATATATTGTGTGTTGTGCGTGTCTGTAAGATGTGTGTGAGTATATAGATGTGCATGTATGAAAATTTTGATTTTGAGGTTTACTTAAAAATAACTATAGGTATAATTAAAATATCCATGCAAATCGTCATGAACTGGAAAATAAAACAACGTAAAGGACCAGAAATGGATACATTACGAGAACAGTAAATTCTAAATGATGAAATACCACATTGTAAAAATCAAACTAATAATCAAGTTCTTATTCATTATATATAATAATAATAATAATTATTTCTTGTTGACTCAGCAATCCCTCAAAACTCTTCGAATTTTAGATTTTATTAAATCCCACCTCAATAGTGTTAAATCTTTAATTTTGGTCAACATTTTATTTTATACAATTACTAATTGTTATCGGCAAGTCATGTTTGTGCTTCATATTTCGTAGTCGATCGGACAACGAGGAGCCACCATCAATTCACAGTCATGATGGTCTTTAATTTACTAATTATTATCAGTTCAAGCCACCATTATTTTATAATTATTATCGTCCAACCTCACAAATAAAATACTATACACTATATCGCTTGTTTCTCTATGGTTACAAATCATCCACCGTTGCTTGTTAAACCAGAGACGAGATCGCAACCATCACCGTCACCGTTACGCCTCTGCTCTCCGGTGTCACCCACAATCTATGCCACTACATACCGTGTTCTTTTATTCGCCTCTTTGTGACCAAGTACAAATCATCAACACTGATTATCACTTTCGGGTAAGGTCTTAACATGAAGAAATACAAGACCATCAACATCTAGAGCAAAATATAAAATAATATATCTAAATAATAAATTCAAAGATTATTTACAAAATAACACAAGGTTGATTATTATAACCAAATATGGTTTAAGAAACTAAACAAATATACAAAAATATTATAAAAAGAGGCGAGTTTTTTATATGAAGCAGACCTATTATCATCAGGTATTTCACCATTTTGATACCATGTTTTACTTGGTTCTCCAACAAATGATCCATTTAATTATATGCAAGCACACGTTATACTTTGTTTCAATATTTTTATGGGTTTAGGGCTTCGACTATAAACAAATAAGTTAGTTTTTTTTTTTTTTTTTTTTTTTGTGGATTAATGGTTTCTATTTACAATCTCGTCAGAAGTATAATGAATCGTAAAAGTCTATGTTGGCGGAAAATCTATAAGTTAATGTAATTGATGACCAAACACAGTGCAGCCCCGCCGCAACGCGCGGGACCCTGCTAGTACTATATAGTGTATCCTGGATGGTTAAAATGGTCATTTCACATTCATCTACATGGGTAAATTAGCAATTTTATTAAATTGGTAAGACACATTTAAAAAAACAATTAAATCTATTTTTATTGAACTCTATAATTAGATGGTTACGTAAAGAAGGTTAAATTAATTTATGTTTTGAATGTGACCTTTACCTTACCTTACCTTTCATAATTTTAATGCAAATCATGTCCTATTCATGAAACTCTCATGATTTGGTTCTCATTCTGAGTCATACACTTATGGGTCTACAAATGGAGGTGATCTATACACCCATTTCTACTTTGTAGTTCACCAAATTATACAATACAAAAGTAAAATTAAGTGTAAACGAAGGAAATGATGATGCATATCTCACATCTCTTGAAACAGTTTGGTTTAAATTTGATACCTTCGCCTTCATCTTGAGGAACTCATTTTTATTTTCATTTATGTGTAAAATGATTACTAAAGTATAAAGACAACCATTCAATTTGACTGTGACATTTACCTTACCCTACCATTAAACCACAAAATGAAACAACCATTTTATCATTGCCATTAAATCGTCTCATCAAAACAATTAATTACGCAACAAAACTGATTTGGAACTCATCATAAACTCCTGTGTAATCATAAAACCCAATTCACCAACTATATCTTCTTTCGCTTTCCTTGTTTCCCCGACCAAAGTTCCGGGACCATCACCACACATGCATCACTTTGACACCACCGTGCCGTTTACTTCCGGCACAGAACCAACGTCGCCACTCTTTTTGCTCGAACTAAAGACCAGCGACCAGAATAGCGGACCACTATTGTCGCCGGTGACTCACCTTTCTATTTGTTTCACCATCGTGCGACGAGGTACCGACTCCTTATGTTATCCTTACGTTATTTTTTGGGTCGATTAGTTGGGTTATTTGAGCTAACAAGATTAGATTTGGGTGGATTTAAATTTCGGTGATGATCCGATTGCCGTTTATAACCGTAAGAAAAGAAAGAAGATAAAAATAAGGTTATTAGTTGTATCTTATGCGTTTGAATGTGTGTTTTGTGTGTGTGTAACTTTTAATGGCAGAAACTTTGTGTGAGTGCTATTGTGTGACCGTGTTTGATTGTGTGTATGTGATAAAAATACTAAAATCTTGCAACGTGAAGTTACTGTGATAAAAATGAAGCTATTATATCAAAAAATAAATTATTTGTAAATTTATTAAAGAGTTTTATGTGAGACTATTAAAGATACCTAAAATATATAATCTATTGGCACACCAATATCTAGAGCCGAGGAAATTTTAAAGGGCACGATTGTTAACTTATAAAATCATGAAATTCGTATTTTAAGAGAAAAAAATATCAGTTTAAAAGTCACATGAGGTGTATTTTAAACGCAAATAAATTTATAAATGGCTTCATTCATAGAACTTAGATGAATATTGGAGTAATATAGCTTTCATAATCATATTTATCGCATTCATTTTTAATGATCTTTTAGATGAATAAAGAAATATATTTAGGCCGACCCATTTCAACTAGCACTAAAAAGTACTCGGTTTTGACCTCAACATGTCTGTTTCGTTATCCTTAATGTTTTCCATAGGAAAAATATCAAATTTTAGAATTTGATAAGGACGTGCAACATCAAAACACATTGTCAATTGAGTGATTATCACACTTTGGATTACTTTCATATCACATGGTATTTAATACAAACTTAACGTCTAACTCTACTCTACTTTCTACTCCTATGCATAAAATATTTGTACTGTAAGTGAATTTTATACTTTCTTTAACATTTATGCTACCACTTCGTCATAAAATCTTTGGTAATAGTAATAATAATAGTAGTGGTGGTGGTGGTGGTGGTCGTGGTGGTGGTGGTCGTCGTAGTAGTAGTCGTCGTTGTAGTAGTCGTAGTAGTAGTCGTAGTTGTGGTGGTGGTGGTGGTGGTAGTAGTAGTAGTAACTGTTAAATGAGTCAAGAGGTTTAGAGGTACAATTTTATGATAGCATAACAAGCGTTAGGTAGAGTTATGAATTATAAGAGTCGAGTCTTGGTTTTAGCCTAGATGGTGAATGGTTAGAAACATAGATGTGCCGAGTCATACTATTAGAGTAATGAGATACAAGATATGTAGTTGGGTTGCACGTGCGTGGGGATGCATGTGTGTCCTTGGATGTTCGAAGATGGGTAGAATGGCAAGATTATATTGCTAGTGGTTAATCCACACATAGATGTGAGATGTTGAGTTATAGGTACTTATGTGTATGTGTGTGTCTATATGCTATGTGTAAGATGTAGCACCCCCGTGGTGTTTTAAAGAGTAAGCCTTAGTGGTGAAGATTGTTGTCGTTGTCCTCCGCGATGAATGCCTTAGTGGCGAAGATGATTATCGTTGTCCTTGTGACACGATGTGTTAAAGATGATTGTCGTTGTCCTTGCGACACGATGAGTTAAAGAGGCTAAAGATGATTGTCACGTTTACGTGATGAGTTAATGGTGACGGGCCGTCGATGAAAGAGGATATCGACATGTCCTAAAGAGGATCACTTCTTTGTGATTTGACCAATTGTGTGGTAGGTTCCCACCTTATGTGTTTTATTTACATTCATATAGATCAATTGGTGGGTATGTGTTGTGTTTTTGTTAAAGATGATAATATCGAGTTTCTTGTGATGAATTGTACTTGGGGGTGCCCGGTATAATTAAAAAGGAGTATGGATGAACTAGTCGTGTGTAGTGACATTGTGTTGTAGAGAGAACGGTTGAACGCGTAAAAGAAGTTACAGAGTCAAAGTTGTAGGTCGAGATGAGTGATAAGGTGGTTGTGGTTATGAGTGGTTTTGGGTGGGGTGTTAATGATAAAGTGTTTAGATAATTAGTGATGACTTTAATACGATGGAGTTGGGATTTAAAAATAAAGTGTTTATGAGGTGTTTTAATTTTATAAACTTAAACTATTGGAACTCACTCAGCGTAACTGACTTTTGCATGTATGTTAGATTGTTTTGTAGGTTTGTTTGAGTTGGTGATGCATCTTGGCTAGCGGATGGGGTTACTCATGATAGCATGGATGACATTTGTAGTTTTCAGAGTTATTAACAAATTATTTTTTTTAAACAATGTGTACAGTTTTAATTATTTTTTCCGCTGTGTGATTTTAATAAAATTGTTGATTTTTAAATGGTACACTGTAACGAGACCCGACGGTATGGTGCCCGGGTTTGGGGCTTTACAAGTTGGTATCAGAGCAGTGGTTTAAGGGATTTGGACATTTTTAAAACGTCTAAACTTAAACTTTAAATGGGACCAAGGTAACGAATGCCACCACGAGTAACCGCCAACCAAGAGGTATGAGTTGAGTTTTATGTTTAGTTTTGTGAATTCCTTGTGCTATGTATGCTAATCAGTGAATTATGTGAGTAAAATATGTGAAAGGTAGAATACTAGTATGACCATGTTGTGAAATGTTTAGAACTCGGGAAGCGGCATGGACAATCAATAACACCTGATCAACGTTATTGGCAGTCAATTGTTACCCCGAAGCTCTAAATGATTACCTAAGATGTTTATGCGAAGGTTCTGTCTTGGGTGGTTGAGGCTAAAGACTGAATTTGGTCACACGAGAATTGGGATTCTGTGACCAACGAGGCTTCTTGGCATTATAAGACGAGATGTGTCTCCTTGTTTAATGATCTGAATGATTGAAACGTGGCAAGTAGTCCTAAGTGATAAATGAGATTTCTTGTCTTGTCAGCAATATGTTCTTGGCGAATAAGCCATTGATGAAAATTGTTAAAAGCATTATGTGTTGTGTTGTTGTTTAAGGGCCTAGTGGCGCTTCTTACTAACCTCACGAACTTGCGTGGCTATGTGTTGGCATGTTGCGCGCGTATGGTTTGCGCTAGCAGTGCCTTGTATGTGTTGCGGTAGTCCTTCGTGGACTAACGCGTGTGATGGCATCTTTTGTGAAAAGTTGGCTAGTATAAGCTGCATGATGTTTAGTTTGCGCCATTAGTCTGTATGTAAGCACCTTTGGGCAGCAGTAAAAGTCATGTGTGGCATTATGGATGTAGGTTCTTGAATGGGTCCTATAGACAATGTGAATGTAGAGCCTAACCTGGGAATGTTGTCAGCATGATGCTAACGGGTACGACCTTGATGCGGGTGCGGCCTATATGAACCCTATGTGGGTAGAATAAGTGGTGATGACCACGAGAAAGATGAATACTTTCCCTAGGTTGAGGACAATGAGAATGTGATAGGTGGCTTCGGTTGCCAGTGAGTGAGTCCATTATGATTCACTAGGAAGAATGTGTATGAGTTGAGGTATATATATGTGAATAGTCTTTTATAAGACATGAGTTTTGAGTATTAAAGTATGCCTCAGTTATTAATTTCCTAGAGAAAGGGCATGTGATGATGTTTTTTATATTGCGATTAAAGTCTTAGCAATGTATCGTAGATAAGGCGGGTATGATGTTTTGATGCGGCATGCCTTTGCTAAAGGTACGCACGTGTTGTTTGAACTGATGAGTGTTTCCGTGACTGAAGTTGCGGGTGTCTATGTGTCACGCGCATGATGCTTGTGCGTGTGAATAGAGAAGTATCCATGTTGGTGGCGCATTGGCGCTAGGTGTTCCAGCATTCGGTGATGATTTGACGCAACTTCTGGTGACGGAATGGTTTGAGGAAAAGGACGTTGTCGGTGCGGACGGTGGCATATGTCCTACGTTGAGGAAAATACGTCAGGTTATGTGTGAGTTTCGATCTTAGTGAAGTATCTACGTTGGTAGACCCGAAAGAAGTTTGCGCGACCTCCTGGAGATATTTGTTCCTTGGAAGGAGGTGGCTCTATATCGTTAGCCGATTTTAGTGATGCACAAGTTTCGTCACTCATTGAAGTTCGAGGATTGAAGGGACAATGGCTGGGCCAATGCGCTCTGCTTTTCGATGCGTTAGACAGTGACGATGGGACTTGGCAGCATTAACTAAGTTATGATCGACGACGTCATAAATATCAAAGGCAGGGTTTTTGGGTGATGCTCTATGGTGCGGGTGCCACGTGGCTAATGTTTTTGTGCATGGTGGTCTAAATGCAAGACACAAGGTGTCTTAGCGCTTGTTTATGTTTTGGATGATGTGCCCTTGCGCTGTGCTTTTTGTGCATCGCCTAGGTTGTGGATTATCAGAGTAGCGCAGCGAAGCGCGGAAGGAACCCTTGGGTGAAGCGGTTGATTAGCAAGGGAATTAGTATGAAGACGCGCAGGGATAACATACCAGCGCCAAGTGTTCGCGCATTGGTCTGTGGCGTGAGGCGTCGGATGACGGTCTTGATGGCGCGCGTCCAAGTGCGTGAAGGGTAAGATCGTCGGCTAGAGACGTAATGATTGATGCGGAAGGTGAGCGTTGGAAGCTCAACTCCATCAGGTAGTTAAAGATGAAAGTTGAACCTTGCATTCAAACGTTGCAGCGATGCTGATGATGGCTAATGCGCTCATGTTGGGTTTCTAGAAGGCCTTGCGCATGCTTCTGGAGCTCATGCGCCACATCTGGCGGTGTGACCGCGTTAGAAGGAATAAGAAGAATTGTGCGTAAGCGCAATAAGTTCTGAGTAGTGGAAGTAAAAAGAGTTTTGCAGAAGAAATCCTTAGTGGTTGATATACCAGGAGCGCACTATGTGGTGGATGTTTGAAAGGAGACCACGGGTTTTCCAAGCTTCGTCTGACCCTAGTGGCTACAATGCTTGTTGCAGATGCATGGAGCTCTTCTGTGTTATGGTTTGAAGCGGCAAATGGAGTTTGGCAACTCTTGCTGGATTGTTAGTGGCGATTTATGTGGGACCGTCTGCGATGGCATGAATGGTCTTATCATAGTAACCGCGGATGCGGTGAAGTAGACGTTGTTAGTAGCGGAAGTATATGCGCTGATTGCGCAATTGCTTGCAAAATTAGTACCTCTTTATGAAGGCCACTTCGCGAGAAATTGGTGGTGATCACACACATAGTAGCAATCAGGTAAGAATGTGTAATGCGGCCAAAGAATTTTTATGCGAGGAGGTATGATCCAGAAGGCGATTGTGAGGTCTTGAGGTTTTAACCTTGGAAATTGGAAGCGGCTGTGGATGAAGTTTTGCGACCTTTTCTTCTGGGTAAGAGGTTTATCCATGGGGTAAAAGCCACATTAGTGAAGATCTGATGGTCATCGGATTTTTTGTACGGATGCTAGTCTTTATGGTGAATGCGTATTGTTTTAGATGCGCAGGATTCGAGGAGGAATCCTCTTTTAAGGGGGGGGGGATAGAATTGTAACATCCCGAAAGTTATCGGTTAATAGTCTAATCAGGTTTGATGAGTGAACGTCTTGGCCTTATATTAGAGGGGCCCGAATATCATTATTGTTAAATGAGATTTAGTAACTTTGGGAATAAGTTATAAGCTTATTAAGATTTGAGGGGCCTAAGTGTAACTTGGAAAGTTACACATAAACCCTATGGGTTACCAAGCAAGCAAGAAAGATAGTGAGCTCAAGAAGACGACGTCGGCAATGAGCCGGTCATGGATCTCGATTCCAGGTTGCAGCTGTGGTTATTCCTGGTCATTCGTTGTGGTGATTCGGAGTCGGTTCTGATTGTAACGGTTACCCCTTGGGCTAATAATATTCTATGGTGATCTAGGTTTGGAATCGAGGCTATAGTGATGATGTTGGCAGGCTATACGTTGGTGGCATTGTCTCTTGAAGAAGGTCATCGGTGGCGACGGTGGTTATGTTCCAGATCCAGTGGTGGTTCCCGGTGATAGGCGACGCAGGTACGTGACTTGTGTATGCGCATGAACGGTATTCATCTTTATATCTATGCGTCGGCACGAAGTGATGGTGTGTACGTGTGTGCAGTGGGTGCATCGGCACGAACGATATTCATCTTTATATCTATTCATCTTTATATCTATGCGTCGGCACGAAGTGATGGTGCATGTTTATTATCTAAAGAAGATGATGAAAACACATGGTGGCATGTGATGTTAGCATGGGAATTCTTGGGAATGTGGAGTGCAATATGTTCCACGAAGGTTATTCAAGAGAATTGAGAAAGCAAATGTTTGTGTGCATGACATCATGGAGCCTCATGCATGGGATTATGCTCATGTGCATGGTTTCATGTGGAGTCACGGTGCACGGCATGGTTCGAGACGGTTAGCTTTTGGAATGGAAGCTTTGCAAAGCGGTGAGTTCTAATCCCCCTATTTTCTATTTTTAAATATTTTTGGGGCTATCATACATGCTATACCGGGTTTTTCATACATCTTAATGTGTTAATTAAATTAAAGAGCTGTACGACTTAAACGTTTTTGTAAACGTTTTCCAACGAGTCGGTTATGTAACTGTTGAATGAGTCAAGAGGTTTAGAGGTACAATTTTATGATACCATAACAAGCGTTAGGTAGAGTTATGAATTATAAGAGTCGAGTCTTGGTTTTAGCCTAGATGGTGAATGGTTAGAAACATAGATGTGCCGAGTCATACTATTAGAGTAATGAGATACAAGATATGTAGTTGGGTTGCACGTGCGTGGGGATGCATGTGTGTCCTTGGATGTTCGAAGATGGGTAGAATGGCAAGATTATATTGCTAGTGGTTAATCCACACATAGATGTGAGATGTTGAGTTATAGGTACTTATGTGTATGTGTGTGTCTATATGCTATGTGTAAGATGTAGCACCCCCGTGGTGTTTTAAAGAGTAAGCTTTAGTGGCGAAGATTGTTGTCGTTGTCCTTCGCGATGAGTGCCTTAGTGGCGAAGATGATTGTCGTTGTCCTTGTGACACGATGTGTTAAAGATGATTGTCGTTGTCCTTGCGACACGATGAGTTAAAGAGGCTAAAGATGATTGTCACGTTTACGTGATGAGTAAAGAGATGGTGACGGGCCGTCGATGAAAGAAGATATCGACATGTCCTAAAGAGGATCACTTCTTTGTTATTTGACCTATTGTGTCATAGGTTCCCACCTTATGTGTTTTATTTACATTCATATAGATCAATTGGTGTGTATGTGTTGTGTTTTTGTTAAAGATGATAATATAGAGTTTCTTGTGATGAATTGTACTTGGGGTGCCCGGTACAATTAAAAAGGAGTATGGATGAACTAGTCTTGTGTAGTGACAATGTGTTGTAGAGAGAACGGTTGAACGCGTAAAAGAAGTTACAGAGTCAAAGTTGTAGGTCGAGATGAGTGATAAGGCGGTTGTGGTTATGAATGGTTTTGGGTGGGGTGTTGATGATAAAGTGGTTAAATAATTAATGATGACTTTAATACGATGAAGTTGGGATTTAAAAATAAAGTGTTTATGAGGTGTTTTAATTTTATAAACTTAAACTATTGAAACTCACTCAGCGTAGCTGACTTTTGCATGTATGTTAGATTGTTTTGTAGGTTTGTTCGAGTTGGTGATGCATCTTGGCTAGCGGACGGGGTTACTCATGATAGCATGGATGGCATTCGTAGTTTTGAGAGTTATTAACAAATTATTTTTTTAAACAATGTGTACAGTTTTAATTATTTTTTCCACTGCGTGATTTTAATAAAATTGTTGATTTTTAAACGGGACACTGTAGTGGGACCCGACGGTATGGTGCCCGGGTTTGGGGCCTTACAGTTCTACTCCTTCTGATCGAAGATATGCTGAAGACTCTTGTGATCGGTGTAAATGGTACACTTGGTACCGTACAAGTAGTGTCTCCAGATCTTCAAAGCAAAGACAACCGCACCCAATTCTAGATCATGGGTAGTATAGTTCTTCTCGTGAACCTTAAGCTGACGAGAAGCATAAGCAATAACTTTCTCGCATTGCATTAACACACAATCGAGACCCCGGATAGAAGCATCATAGTAAACAACAAAATCATCCATACCATCAGGCAAGGATAATATGGGTGCAAAACAGAGTTTACGCTTCAGCAACTAAAACGCCGACTCCTGAGAATCACCCCAGTCGAACTTTCGGTCCTTTTGGGTAAGAGACGTGATGGGTTGAGAAATCTTCTAAAATCCCTCAATAAAACGACGATAATAACCCGCAATACCTAGGAATTGCCACACCTCAAATGGCCTCTTTGGTGCTTCCCAGCCCTTGATAGCTTCTATCTTAGTTGGATCAACATGTATCCCTTGTTCATTAACCACATGACCAAGGAACTGGACTTCATGCGACCAGAAGTCACACTTCGAGAGCTTAGCGCAAAGAGGTTCTCTCCGCAAGAGTTCTAAGACAAGCCGCAGGTGTTCCTCATGGTCCACCCTACTCTTGTAATAGATCAGAATGTCGTCAATAAAGACAATGACGAACTTATCAAGATAAGGTTTGCATACACGGTTCATCAAGTCCATGAACACTGCTGGCGCATTGGTAAGAGCAAAAGGCATGACCAAGAACTCAAAATGGCCATAACGAGTACGAAAATCAGTCTTGGGAACATCAGCTTCATGCACTCTCAACTGGTGGTATCCGGACCTCAAATCGATCTTCGAGTAGAAATTAGAACCCTGAAGCTGGTCGAATAAATCATCAATAAGTGGAAGAGGTTAGCGGTTCTTGATTGTCACCTTGTTCAGGTCATGATAGTTAATACACGTGCGAAAGCTTCTGTCTTTCTTCTTAACAAACAAGATAGAGGCTCCCCACGGAGACGAACTAGGCCGAATAAAACCCTTCTCTAATAACTCCTGTAACTAGTTAGATAACTCCTGCATCTCGGGAGGTGTAAGATCAATACGAAACTCAACCTGACATTGAGGCGGAATACCAGGTAGATCATCAGGAAACACATTAGAAAAGTCACGCACCACAGGAATGTCTTCCCATCTTCTTCTCTTCAGTCGATGATATAGAAACGAGTGCTAGAATGGCGGTATAACCCTTCCGAAGATACTTATAGGCCTTCATGAAAGAAAATATACTCAAAGGAACACCCCTCTTCTCACCAAAAACCGATAAAATCTCACCATCAGGAAGAGGAAGCCGAACGATCTTGTCGAAACAGACAATCTCGGTGCGATACAAAGATAACCAATCCATACCCACAACAACATCAAAACTATCCAAATCAACTGGCATGAGATCAATGGGGAAGGACAAACCCGACAACTCAAGGCGACACTCCCTAAGAACATGTTTAGCCTCAATTCGTTTACCATTAGCCAATTCTATCAAGTACTTAGCCTCTAAAGGTGTAGGTACTATGTCTAGCAACTAACTAAATGTAGCAGATATGAAAATCTTATCGGCACCAGTATCAAATAAAACCGAAGCATAGCGATCGCTAAAAAGAAACGTACCGGTAACAGTGTCAGGATCCCGTCGAGCCTCACCCGAACCAATCACGAAGGCACGCGCGTTCCTGTCGCCACCCCCGTTACCCTTACCATTCTCATTCTTCCCAACATCACATTGCTTCAACTTTGGGCAATCACGCTTGAAATGCCCTATTTCCCCACAATTAAAAAAACCATGCTTTCCTTGATTCTCTTTAAGAACAGGCGCATGAACAGCAGTCTGAGTCTTATGCGGCTGGAGATTGACCCTTCAATCCTTAGCATGATGACCAATCTGATGACACCGATGATAGCAGGACTTATCACAATTACCTGAATGATGAAACCCACGCTGGTTACACTTTAGGTGTTTTCCAATATAACCACCCTGCTTCTGCCCAGACGATGACCTCGATGCTTCAAACTTCTTCACTTGCTGCTGAGGCTGAACCGATACTGAACCCTTTCCCGAACCTTCCCACTTTCTCCTTTTGTTTTCAGGGGCTTTCACAGCAGCGCCCCTGGGAGGCAAAGCACCCTCAGCCACCTTCATGTTGGTTAGCTAGTAAGCCAACCTAATCGTACCCAACAGTGTAGTAGAATCCCCAGCAGCCACCAACCTAGTAAGCTCTGGCACTAACCCAGCAATATAGTGCTCAATCTTCCGATTCTCTGGCGTAGCCAACTCAGGACACATCACTGCCAACTCGTGGTGTTTAGTAGTATACTCCTCAATCTCAGAACCCATCATCTTATGATTCCAGAACTCGTGCTCCAACTTCTTCACCTCATCCCGAGGACAATACTCCGCTCGCAACCTCTGAACAAACTCCATCCATGGCATAGCATTGGCTTCCCCCAAGTCAAGAGTCTGGGTAGTGGAGTTCCACCAAGTCAAAGCAGCACCTTCAAAAGTCCCCGTAGCAAACTTCACACGATCAGCAGCTGGACAGTTGCACTTAGCAAAAACCGACTCAATCTTCTCGATCCACCTGAGCAGTTCCACTGATCCCTCAATCCCACTAAAGTTGTGAGGCTTGCAGTCCATAAACATCTTAAAGGTACACATAGGCTGGACCGGATGAGGCTGATTAACAACAATACCTAAACCAATAACACCTGATTAGTCAACAGAAATACAACACCCAAGATATGGATAAGAGTGATAGCAATCAAATTACCACCAAGAGCTTGCTGAGCGGCCTGAAAAGCAGCCAGTGCAACATTCACTTACTGCTGAAGTAGGTTGTTCAGCTCATCCTGGGTCATATTAATGTTACCACGACCCCCGCCGCGACCACCACCACCACGACCACTAGTACGTCCACCTCTACGACCACCGCGAGCACCAGACATCTTCAGTCAAACACAAGAACAGAATACTCGGATTCATCACTAGTACAAACCACTAGTAATCACAAGAATTAAGATCTAGGTCCAATCCAGGACCATCAGTCCAACACAGAGTCCACCGGTTGTGGTTGTGGTTGTGCAACATGTTGGGGAATAGTACTAGTCATCGCCATGTAATTGATAGGTTGTGATGGTTGACTAGACTTTTGAGTAACAACCGACCAAGGATCCATGGTTGTCTGCTGTTGTGGTGTCGAATTAGGTCGTGGTGTAGTAGGAAAGTTCCACATGTCGATCTAAAAATGATTAAACACGAAAAGATTAGAAAAATTTTATAACAGATTCTACCTTCGTATGTAGCGAGTGGGCGAATGTGCACAAATGTTCACGTTTGACCGTTTAAGAAGATAAGAATGTAGAAAATAACAGACTCAAATCACTTTCGACCGTTTACTCCCTCGTTCGACCGTTTAAAACTCACTTTCGACCGTAGGATTGGTCGAATGAAACTAAAAAGGTCGAATGAACAACTAAACATTGACAAACTCTAGGTTCGACCAACTGAAACACCACGTTCGACCAAAAATTCACACGTTCGACCAAATAAACTCACACGTTCGACCAGTCTCCCTAGGTTCGACCCTGCATATTAAAAGACGGTTATTCTTTGAAAATCAGTTAATTTTGATCAAATTTTTCAAAAGTTGATGAAATTTGATGATTCTAATCAGGTTTTGTCTTGGATTTGATTTGGAACAAGTTTAACAAAGAGAATTATGCATTTTATCCATGAAAACAAGCTCTAATCAATCAATTTATCACCAAAATCAGTTTATCAATGAAAACAGAAAGTTTTTGATCAAAATAGATTCCAAATCAGTTGTACTATTATCAAATTGTAGTTGTTTGATCCATATGGCTCTGATACCACTTTGTAGGAGGATCGGATTGACAATAACAATTGAATTGATCAAACAAGTCTACTAATTCAAGTGCGGAATCCTTGAATCAGTTACAATATGATAATAATATCAACAAAACGCAGAAATCATCTTCAAATCATTCATTTCATTAATTATCAAACTCAATTACACGTTAAAATGATGTTTATAATCAATTACAGACGTGAACAAAGTTGACTCAAAACCCTAGGGAGAACACTAGACTGGAGGGAAACAAAATATCAAAAGTTACATTTCAAAAATGATCTTGACCTTATATAGGCCTGCACATTCGCCCATATAGTATGGTCGAATGTGCAGGTTCGACCAATCACACTGGTCGAACCAAGCAATACATAAAAATCTATTTCTACCTTCGACCTCCAGTTCTCCTTCGCACCTTGAGCTTCCTTCGACCGTTCAAAAACTCTCCTTCGACCCTATGAATCTTCCTTCGACCATTCGTCTAAACACACAAACATATGTTAAATGTAATCCAAAGCATTAGTCGCACAAAATGCATCTACAGATGTACCATCTGGTATAGGGGACCAGCTAGGCTGCATAGATGGTTCAAGTATATGCTTGATGACTTAGGAAATTGGGTAGGCTTTTGCTGTGGAGGGGTTATTTTTGGGTGATCCTCAGTTTGAACTAAAGATGCCACTTTAGGATAATTAGGGTTCAAGTGGTCTTTAACCTGATCCTTTGTGACTAGCTCTTTGAGCTTAGATACATCAGATACAGGACCTTCACAATGAGCCGTCAATTCATGTTGTGGAGAGTATGAAACATCATCCAAACTAATGGAATCATCTGAATCCCTGGTGACATCCTCAATGAGTATGTCATTAATTAAACCATGAGCTAGGCCCAACCTAGTAGTCTCATGAACCTCTTTTTCTTGGTACTGAGGTTTTCCTACTTCAGGCATAAAGCCTTCATCAGTAGTTGCCACATTTGAGGTCTTAGCTATGGTACTACTGTCCTCTAATCAACAGCTGGGTGGTATAAGAGTAGTAGTAGCCTCAAATGTACCTAAAGTGTCTAAGGTTTAGGCTTATACGCCTTGGTTCATCCTCTTTTCTTGGGATAGGGCTGATAACATCCACATCCATGTCTGTTTCTGAGGTTGTATCCCCTGTTTTATGTGGTTGTTGGGGATTGACATTCTCAGATGGAATGTTTTCTTTCAGCCCAGAGAGAATTTAAGCTGTTTCTACTGTTTGATGTGAGAGTTCAGGTTCAGTAGTTGCTGGTAAAATGGTTTTGGGAGTTTCTTCCTTTTAAATAAAATGGATATGGGAGCTCTTTGAGGGGTGTGAGATGGATGAGACTGAGAGAATGCTTCAGTCACACCTTCTTGAAGTGCAGATTGCACAAGAGCTGGTTTAGGCATCTCAACCTCCTGAACAACTTTTCTTTTTGGGTTGGTGGGTTTGGATTTTTGCTGTTTTGGTTGTTTAGGCTTTTTAGGATTAGGTTTTGAAGATGTTTGTTCCTTGAGGACTGTGGCTTGTTCACCTTGGTCATCTTCTGGCAAAAGTGCTAGTTTATTATGCCTAGAGAACACTTGTGATGTCAAAGGATTTAGCTTTGCAGCTTCACCCACAAGTATTCCCTCACCAAGTTCTTTTATTATACATTGCATAAAAAATCTTGGGTACAACAAAAATTTCTTTTTATCATTTTGGTGATGCAACACCAACTCATTAAAGAAAACTGATGATGCCATGAATTTAGTTTCATTCACAATTAAATGAAAAATAGGTTGAAAAGTAGAGAACATCTGATCATAAGATCCATTTTTAGGACTTAAACACATGATGATGTAATGAAACAAAAGTTTGTATTTTGCATCAAAAAATTTCTTATAAATTGTAGCATGTGAAAGAGTACCTTGGTAACCACACTCAGTCATGGTTAGTTGAATGTCAGCACTGGGAATTTGTTCTGGTGCATCAGCATCATCTAGACCAAGTCTTATTCCCAAAGTAGCTGGTGTGATCGCCATAACTTTCCCTTGGATGGTTGATTTGAGGGAAATCACTTTATTGTTCACAGTCACCGCCTCGGCGTTTGCCCAGATTTCATTTAGAGTTTGAATGTGAATTGGAGGATCAATGGTGAAAGCTGTGTAGAACTGGGATTTGACGACTAAATCAATAATTTCGTCGTATTGGTACCAGACTGGATCTTTCACGAAGTAGCATATTTGAGTGTGTCCCTGTTTCAGTACGAGAGCCATGGTGTTTCTTGATCAAACAATGTTTTTGATGTTGCAGGGGAGGGTTTGTGAGTGTTTTGAGAGAGAAAGAGGGAATTTTTGCTTTTTGAAAGGATAAGCGTGACAAAAGGTGTTTATCAGAAGTTTATAACCGCCCTAGGTCAAACTTCTGAAATGGGAAATGTCTGATTTGCCCTTATTGACAAAACTGCTGATGAAGCAGTTTATTCATCAGTAGTTCCCATTTTCTCTTTAGTAGTTTGTGAAAAACTGATGAGAACAATTTATAAACACATTTTATAACTTCTGAAGATTATTTTAATCAGAAGTTAGTCATTTTTCTGAAAATATCCCCATTCCAATGTTTTTGTACATCAGAAGTTTCTCTCTTTTTGATCATCAGAGGTTTGTGACAGATTAGTAACAATGTAAGTGAAAGCAAAATATGTGCACGAAAATGAAAAACACTTACAGTACTTACTCAAAATTTAGCATCCCAAGCATGGATACTAACTTCTGAAATGTTGATGGGTCAAGGGGTTTGGTGAATATATCAGCTATTTGATTAGCTGTTGTCACATGTTTCACCTCAATCTTGCCTTTTTCATTGCAATCCCTGATGAAATGATACTTGATTTCAATGTGTTTAGTCTTTGAAAACTGAACAGGGTTTGAATTATGCTAATGGCAGATTTACTGAAGCCATTGAATCTGTGATGTACAACTTGCAGCAGCAATGTACTCTGCTTCAGCAATTGAAGTTGCCACAGATGTTTGCTTCTTTGATTGATAGGACACCGGACAGTTTCCTAAGAATTGACAACCACTAGATGTTGATTTTCTTGACATTTTACACCCTACATTGTCACTATCTAAAAAAGCTGTTAATTTGGTATAGCTAGAAGCAGGATACCAAATTCCAAGTGTAGGAGTTCCTTTAAGATATCTAAAAATTCTTTTGACTGCAATTAGGTGTGATTCCCTTGGAGTTGATTGATATATAGCACAGACACAAGTTGAGAACATAATATCTGGTCTAGATGAAGTTAAATAAAGTAGGGAACCTATTATACATCTATACATGGTTTGATCAATCTGTTTTCCTTGATCATCTGGTTCAACTTGTGTGGTTGGACTCATGGGAGTGGAAGCTGATTTACAGTTTTTTAAAGAAAACTTGTTCAATAATTCTTTAACATATTTCGATTGATGTATAAAAGTTCCACTTGTTGTTTGTTTGATCTGTAGTCCTAAAAAAGTATTGCAGTTCTCCCATGGTACTCATCTCAAATCTTGATTGCATGAGTTTCATAAATTCATCACACAGTTTTGAATTTGTTGAACCAAAAATAATGTCATCAACATAAATTTGAACAAGTAGGATGTGATTTCCAACATACTTAATAAAAAGAGTTTTATCAATGGAGCCTCTTGTAAAGTGATTTTTGATTAAAAAGGTGGAAAGTGTGTCATACCAAGCTTTGGGAGCTTGTTTTAGCCCATAAAGAGCTTTGTCAAGTTTGTACACCCAATCAGGATGAGAAGGATCCTCAAACCCACGTGGCTGACAAACATACACTTCCTCTTTTATTTTTCCATATAAAAATGCACTCTTTACATCCATTTAAAAACCTTAATTTTGTTGGAAATTGCATAAGCCAAAAATAACCTGATGGCTTCAAGCCTTGCAACTGGAGCAAAGGTTTATCTTGAATTGTAATAGTTTATCTTGCATTTCTTCAACCCAAATGTTATCTTTGAGGACTTCCTGATATTTCTTTGGTTACAACTGAGAAATGAAAGTTGAGAATAAGCAGAAGTTGGAAAGCTGGTTTCTTGTAAGTACCTCTGAGGCAATATCACCCATGATTTGATCCAATGGATGATCTTTGTGTTCAATCAGTTGTTGTAAACCACTGATGGGAGTAGGCTCTTGAACTTCTTCAAACAAACCACTAAGGTTAATAATATCTAGTTCAGCTATTTGAACATCTTCAGTAGGTGTAGGAGCTGAATCGGAAGTTTGAGTTTGTTCATCAGTAGTTGAATCAGAAGTTTGATGAACTTCTGATGATTTAAAAGTTGATTTAATGATTGTATTAGGAGTTCATGATGTAGGACCATCATCAATAAACCCTTGATCACCATAATAAGTGGGTTTAGATGAAGTAACAGTCTTTTAAGGTCCGAAATTAAAACTGTCAAGGTCAAAGAGTTCAGCAGGATGTGCTGGAATGTGTTGATGCGTTTTGCGACTAAGGATTGGATAGACTTAATTAACATGTGTTAGTAGATAGCCGAAGGTGATTCAGTAAGGGCGAAGGTAGATATGGATGGGCGAAGGTAATCAGAAAGGGGCGAAGATAGAAATGAACTGGACGAAGGAAGAATGAGCTACATCAGAAGAACACATTCGACCACTTGCAGTGGGCGAATGTGGAAAATGTTCACATTCGACCATCTGTAAGGGGCGAATGTGCAGTGCCTATAAATAGTTTTTGAGTTTTTGATTATGTAAGAGAGTTATCATTTGTGTCCAGGTTCAGATCAGGTTTAGGAGTGTTTTTGAGAGATTATCTGTGTGATTCTAGATTAACATAAACAGTTTGTAAATGCTTATTGATTGAAGTTAATCTATGAAAATGATATTGAAAATGATCTTGATTGTGTCGTGATTTGTATCTTATCAATTTGTTCAGATCTAGGGTTTCCGCACCTAGATTTGTGACTTGTATGATCATATAATCCTGTTTTAGATAAAATCCAACGCTCACAAAGTGGTATCAGAGCCTAGAAGATCATACAACAACAAATTCGATAAGATCAGAGCTGATTTGGACATGTTTTTGACATAAAATCATCTGTTTTTACAAAAACTCTTAAAAAAACATAGTTTTTGATCGATTTAAAGGTGAATTTGTGGTCGAATTCAAGTTTTCCAAGACTTAAAGTTGTTCCAAATCAATTCCGAAACATAACCTGATTGAGATCATTCAAATCCATGAACTTTTGAAAATCTGAGATCAAAATAACCGTTTTTCAAACAATAACCGTTTTTCAAAAATGAGATCTGCTACTTTTGGGCGAACCTGGAACCTGGACTGAGAGTTGTGGTCGAACGTGCATAAAAGTGGGCGAACCTGAGTTTTTGAGTGGACGAACCTGAAAATCTTGTTGAATTTTTTTCACATTCGGGTGAAAATCCCACCTTCGACCGTTCTGAGTTGGGCGAAAGTGGAATAGTGTTATTCTGTGGTTACATTCTGGTCATTTATACCTTCGGTTGATACTGTTTGGACGAAAGTGAGATAGAAGGGACGAGAGTGTGACAGTTTGGACGAACCTAGAAAAATTTGGACGAAAGTACTATTTTTTGGGCGAACCTAAGATTTTTGCTGAAAAATTTTTCTAAGTGTTGAGATTTTCAGATTGTGATCATGTGGCGTTTTCAAACTACTTCGGGATCAGCACCAACACAACCACAACAGCAGACAATGGACCCATGGACAGTGGCAGCGCAAAAGACGAACACGCAATCCTCACAACCACTTAACTACATGACAACAACGAGCACGATGCCTCAGAATGTAGCACATCCGGCATTACAATCAGATTATTGGGGAGTAGCTGCAGCGGCGGTAAATACTCAAACCACTAATGCTATTTCTACCTTGATTAAGGATTTGTCTACAGGTAGTGGAACACGGCCACCGAAGCTCATGGATATGCAAGAGTATAACCAGTGGCATACCATGTTCAAGATCCATCTGGAGGGCATGGGAGTTGAAGGAGCTGAGGCATGGAGCATGATCGTCAAAGGATATACAGCACCGATTCTGGAGAATACCGGTGAATTGATTCCTCTGGAGAGCTTGACTGAGGATGAAAAGAAGAAATACGTGGTGGAGAAGAAGGCGTTCTCTCAACTGACACAGGCAATCACAAGTGACCTGTTGCATCAGTTTGGGACATGTACTACGTCAAAGCAGCTTTGGGATAAGCTGAAGAGGAAGCATGATGGTAACGAGAAGACCAGGAGTCTGAGAATGGAGGAATTAGTCAAAGAGTTTGATAATTTTTCTTTTATTAATAATGAAACTTTGAAAGAACTAACTCCGAGATATATGCATTTATTGTCTGAATTGTCTAGCTATGGTGTACAAATTCCAATGACTAAGCAGGTGGATAAGTTTGCAGATGCTTTACCACCACAGTGGGATCAGCATGTGGAGGTACTCAGAGAGAAGGATGCTTATCAATTCTGGACCATTTCAGAGTTTATTGAGAAGCTGGAGAACAAAGAGCTGGAGGATAGGAGGAAAGCTAGGAGGTCACAGATTCCTCAGAATCCAAGTCTGTATTTTGGAGGAACTTCAGTTTCAGCTGGAAACTCGAGCTCTGGAAGCGTTGCACCACATGTTGCATGTATTTCCAATGTCATGGATTCATCAAAACCAACCACCAACTACACACCACCACAATACAATTCCTACTCACAACCATCATACACACCACCACAATATACTTCCTACATTTCACCAATCTCTCCAATGCAACAAGCTAGTTTTTACACCGCTAACCAAACACAACAACCAGCAAACCAAGTTACTCAACATAAACAACCAGTGGTTTTGGATACATCCAACTTGGGAAATGTGACTGTGGAGGTTGCTCAGCAACACATTGCATTAGTCTCAGCAATGGTTTCATCCTACAATGGTTTGGTTGCTAGTCAGATTGGGAACAACAACTTGACCAACGAAGACTACGCACAAATAGACAAGGAAGAGATGGAACTCATTGACATTCAATGGGCTTTTGCGAGTATAATGAGAAGAGCAACAGAGTTCATAGAGAAAACTGGAAGAACTGATTTGGCAACTTCTCCCAACACAACCTATGGTTTCAATAAGGAGAAGGTTACATGTTTTAATTGTGGAGAAAAAGGACACTTCAAAAGGGAATGCACCCAGCCACCTAAACAAGGTAATCGAAACCCTTTCAATGCAAACTACCAGAACCGTCAACAGAACCAAGTTTCTTACCAAAACAACAACAACTACCAGAACCGAAACTTTAACAACCAAAACAGACAACCAAACACTCAACACCAGATTCAAAACCAATCTCCTAATCACACAAACCGAACAGTTGTACCTATCACTACACCTACTGAGACTCAACAGAATGCGAGTCAGAACCAAGCTTTGGTGACTCAACAGGATGAGAGGTTTGACTGGTCAGGTATGCAAATAGGAGTTGAGGAAGTGACTACTGGTGGGAATGTGGCATGCGTTGCTTATCAGGTTGATTTGGAAGAGTCGGTGGCAGTTGATGAGAAGAAAGAAACTGAGGAGAGTGAAAGTGATGATTCTGAGACTGAGATGGAAGTGGAGAGTGAACCTGTTGAGGTTAAGGCTGAGGAGAAGAGTTCTGGTATGGTAATTGATTCAGTCTCTGATGTTCCCGAAGAGTGTAAATCAGTTTATTCAGACTGTGAGAGCGAATCAGACACAGAAGGAAGTGTTGATTCTTTGGATGATGATATTGACCAGTTGCTGGCAGAAGCTGACTTTTTGATGACGAGGAAGTCATGCATAGCTGATGATGCTTTCACCAAGATCGACTACTCAAAGTTTTTCACTGGAAAGGAAGCTCATTTTGCGTTGATGGCCATGACCGAACCGCCAAAACCTGTAAGTTCTGAATCTAGCACTGATGTTATGAGTGATAAATACTGTGGAACTTGTGATAGATTGACAGAGGAGAATAAACAACTCCGAATTTCACGTGATAGTGCTATTCAAAACTGTCAATCTACTCGCAAAGAGTTAAATGCTTTTAACAAAGTATTAGATGGCTATAAAAAGGACATTTCCGACTTGAAAAACACTTTGTCATTGAAACAATTGGCCATAAATAACTATATCAATGAAATTGAAAACACCAAGTTGGAAATGGCTGCCATTAAATGCTTTGCTGAAAAAGTTAACAAGAAACTGGAAAGTTATAAGAATGTTGCTTATGTCGTGGATCATATCATTGATGATAACACCACCAACTACAAGTCTGTACCATCTCCGGTTCTTTTTGAAAACCATAACTATCACCAAGTGATACCGGAGAGTTCGGTGAAATCAGACTCATCATCAGAGATGGAATCTAATACCTCGAGTATTGGTGATCCATATTCCGATGTGAGACCGATTTTGGGCTTGAACAATGAGGGTGTTTATGCTGAGAGTGATAGTTCAGACTCAGAAAATGATGATACTGGTAGTGATAAATCTGTTAATGTATGTGAGATTCCAAAAGAAAATCACATCATTACTACTGAACCAGTGTCACCATCTGATCATGTTCATCCGATGGCTAATGCTAATCGTGATAAGAAGTCTGAAAAGATTGATGTTAAGAAAAAGAATGATGTTAAGAATGTGATTGAAAAGAATGAGCTGAATGAATCAAGTGACAAACCTGTAAAGGTGTTTTATCGGATGGAAGGATCCGATAAAATCATTGCTGATGAGGAATTTCCGATTAAAAACGTTAACTATTCTAAACTTGATAAAATCTGGCAAGAAAGCACAATATGGTTTCCAAAACATGAGAGAACCAATGAAATTCCACCAGAAATCTTAAAGAAACTGTTTTCAGAAGTTCCTCAAGAGCCAAAAATTCATGTCACTGAGTTCATTCGACCAGAGGATAAAGCAAATGGTTTTCATGAACCTTCTTACTCGAAAGGACCACTTCCTGAGAGTTTAAGAAATCAACAATATAATGATCAATTTCCTGTAAGATCATTTGCTTCACCAAATGCTCATTATGTGTTTGAGGAATATAGAAAATGCTTTAAATGTGGAGAACGCGGGCATTTACTTGCTCAGTGTCCATATGTAAGGCACAAGAGACATGAAGTTGAGGTTAAGAATTCCATGAAAAAGCCGATTGATCATTATGTTCCACCGCATAGACGGACTGTTCCTCAACAACAACATTTTCATAATCAAAACAATTTTCAAATGAGGAACAACCGTCCATTTCATTATGATCGAAGGAATCGGATTGCAATGGAACAATCTTGGAGAAAACCAGTGGTGAACACAACAGCTGATAGACAAAAGGTTCCACAAAAACCAATTGTCAAGTCAAATGTTGGACCTAAGTCTGTTCATTCAGATAAGGTTGCTAAGAAAGTTACTTTTAGTAACAATGTTCAGAAACCTATTGAGAAACCAAAATCTCAAATTCGTATTCTCAAAAGGTCTGAACAATCTTGGACACCTAATGGTTCTCCAGGAGCCTCTACGTCAAAGGTGAGTGAGAAAGGTGAAACTGTTTTGAAAAATCAGAAAACGGTTGATTCAAAACAAAAAGTTGTTGAAAAAGTCATTGAGAATGATTCTTTGAAAGCCAAAGTTCAAAGGCCCAAGACTCAGGCTTGGGTCCCCCGAAAGAACTAATTGTTTACTTTTTGTGTGCAGGGAGCTTCAGTTGGCCCTATTAGCAGTCTCTGGATTGTTGATAGTGGAGCTTCAGGCCACATGACGGGGGATTTGGCGTTGCTGTTTGATGTGAAGAATATTAATGGAGGATATGTTGCGTTCGCGGGAAATAAAGGAGGTTATATCACGATGGAAGGAAGCGTGAGTAACGGGATTGTGACTTTCGAGCGGATTTCTTATGTCAAGCAGATAGACTATAATCTGTTGAGCGTCAGTCAAATATGCGATAAACAATTTTCTGTGCATTTTGATGACAAATCCTGCTATATACTCAAACCGGGCTTCAAGATTCCAAAGGAGTGGGTTATGTTGATGGCACCTCGAGTCAACAATCTTTATATTCTTGATATGTCCAAGGCGATGACATCACAGGGGCAGATAACATGCTTTCTATCCAAGGCGACCGAAAAAGAATCGATAATGTGGCACCGCAGAATGGGGCATATTCATCTGAGGAAAATGAATCAGTTAGTGAGAAATGGACTTGTCGATGGAGTAAACGTGAAACATTTCCATCTGAACGACAAGTGTGTGAGCTGCATGAAAGGAAAACAACACAGACAATCCCATAAAGTGAAGAAAGTTAACTCTGTTGAGATGCCGCTTGAGCGATTGCACATGGACCTTTTTGGACCGGTCAAGCGCAAAAGTCATCTTGGAGAGCTTTATTGTTTAGTCGTCACTGATGACTATTCACGATTTTCATGGGTGATGTGTTTGAAGAACAAAAGCGACACCTTTACCAACCTACAAGTTCTGTTCACTCGACTGGAAAATATCTACAATTTGAAGATCAAAAGGATCAGGAGTGACAACGGGACGGAGTTTAAAAATGCAAAGATGGATGAACTTTGTGAAAGCAAAGGGATACATCATGAATATTCAGCTCCGTATACCCCGCAACAGAACGGTGTTGCTGAAAGAAAGAATAGGACTCTGATTGAGGCTGCAAGAACAATGCTCGCTGACTCAAATCTTCCAGTAATGTTCTGGAATGAGGCGATTTATGCAGCAAACTATACATTAAATCGGGTTTTGACAGTGAAGAAGTTTGGAAAAACATCTTATGAGCTGTTACACCGACGAAAGCCCAATTTAGAGTATCTAGAACCATTTGGGGCGCCATGTACGATGTTGAATCCAAGCGAGAAGTTTAGTCCTAAAGCTGAAGAGGGATTTTTTGTTGGATATGCAACCCCGCTCAAACGGGTATTCAACAAGAGAACTCGTCAAGTGGAGGATTGGGCTAACGTGGAAGTTCAACGATACACACAAAATTTGCAAGGCACGGGCCCTGATTGGATGTTTGATTACAAAGATTTCTTTGAATCATTCAACCTAGATAGCTTGGTTGAAGAAGCTGTGATTAGATTACTTTACGAGTGTGAAAACGCGGCAACTTCACCATTGATGCGTCCAATCACCGTAAACCCCCCACCAGCTTCTAGTGATACCAGTGCTCCTACACAAGAAGAAGAGTTGTTTCAAGAAGCTTCAACTTCATTAGACACTTCAGAATCTGAAGATGAACAATTTGAAGAAGCCGTTCTTGAAAATGCAGAAGATTTAGAAGAGCAAACTGTGAACCCAACTCCAAATCCAGATGTTGCTTCATCATCTAACACGGGTCATGATCAGGATGCTGTAGAGAACTTGACTGCTCAGACGGGAGTGATTGTACCTGTTAATCCGGAATCTCGGATTCATCGTATTCATCCGCTGGAGCAAGTAATCGGTGATCCTGGTAGTGGAGTGATGACCAGAGGGCAGCTTAAAAGCGTTAATTCGCCAGAGAGTTTTGGTGCTTTAGCATTGTATGCCAAAATTCAGAAATCTGGTAGCCAAAATGATTGGTCGTTTGCATGTTATGTGTCGCAGGTAGAGCCAAGGACATACAAAGACGCTTTGAATGAAGATGCCTGGGTTGAGGCAATGCAGGAGGAGTTATTGCAATTCCAGAAATTGGGAGTCTGGACGCTCACAGATTTGCCGCCGGGAAGAAAGAAAATTGGCACTAAGTGGGTGTTTAAGTGCAAAAAGGATGATCGTGGAGTTATTGTAAGGAACAAAGCCAGATTGGTTGTGCAGGGTTTCCATCAAATCGAAGGAATTGATTACAACGAAATCTATGCACCAGTAGCACGAATCGAAGCTATTCGGATGTTCCTTGCGTTTGCTTCGTATAAGAAATTCAAAGTCTATCAAATGGACGTCAAGAGCGCATTTTTGTATGGTAAAGTCAAGGAGGAGGTTTATGTCGGGCAGCCACCAGGCTTTGAGGACCCAATCCACCGGGACAAGGTCTATGTGCTGAACAAAGCTTTATATGGTTTGCACCAGGCTCCAAGACAGTGGTACGAGGAGCTAAGTACATACCTCATCTCCAAAGGATTCAAGCGCGGCCTCGTCGATTGCACCCTCTTTACGAAGAAGACGGGAGATGACTTGCTTCTAGTACAGATTTACGTTGATGATATTATATTTGGTTCAACTAACGAACTCTTGTGCAGGGAATTTGAAACTGTTATGCAGGAGAAGTTCGAAATGAGCGTTATGGGAGAAATGCAGTTTTTCCTCGGCTTACAGGTGGATCAAAGACCCGACGGGATCTTCATTCACCAGACGAAATATGTAGCCGACATCTTGAGCCGATTCCAGATGGAGGACTCTAAGCCGATGGATACCCCGATTCAACCCAATCACGGGATTGGAGTGGACGCTAAGGGGGAGCTGACAGACCCATTTACATACAGAGCAATCATTGGATCTCTGATGTATTTGACAGCGTCTCGACCAGATATTATGTATGCAACGTGTCTCTGTGCTCGCTACCAATCGAAGCCGAAACAAAGTCATCTGACGGCGGTCAAGCGTATCCTTCGATATCTGAAGGGTTGTCCATCAAAAGGACTTTGGTACCCTAATGATGATGATTTTGATTTTATTGCTTTTAGTGATGCAGATTGGGGCGGCTGTGACAAAGACAGCAAATCAACAACAGCCGGTTGTCAGTTTTTAGGGAGCAGGTTAATTACCTGGCAATGCAAGAAACAGACTTCCGTCGCACTGTCTACATGTGAAGCCGAGTACATTTCAGCCTCGAGTTGCTGTTCTCAAGTGCTCTGGATCCAACAACAGATGGTCGATTACGGTTTGCAGTTTCTTAAAACCCCTATTCACTGTGATAACGAAGCCGCAATTGCATTAACTAAAAATACTGAAAATCATTCTAAAGCGAAACATATCCGGATTAAATATCATTTTATCCGTGACTGTTATGCTAAGGAATTGATTGACATGGTCAAAATCCATACTGACTACCAACGTGCAGATTTGTTTACTAAAGCTTTTGACAGATCCCGCTTTGAATATCTTTTGAAAGTAAACAATATAAAGGAAAAACAGGACTAATCGGCTCCTCGGTTTATCATTTTTCGTTTTTAGTTTTAGATTTAAAGTTTTGCTAATTGGGAATTTCTCTTTGCTAATTGGGAATTTCTCTTTACTATCATAATCCTCAAAGAAGTTGATGCTTTCGAAGGGGTTGTTTAATCCTCAAAGAAGTTGATGCTTTCAAGTGGATTGTTTCTTTCAAATTTTGTTTTGTTTTGTTTTTCAGGAAAATTAAAAACCCAAAAATATGTTCTTTATTTTAGGGGGAGTCATTTTATCAGAAAAACCAAAAACATTGAAAAATTTTCAAAATACCTAAAAATTAGAAAAACCCAAAATGATTTCCTGGATAAAAAGAGGAAATGATAGTACATCAGTGGGGATCTGACACAGGCTAAAGAATTGTATAGTTTTAATGAGATGTATGTTGATTACGTGTGATATGCTGATAGGCTTCGTAGACTTTATATTGCGTGCATTAGTGATACAAACATAACAAACTACGCGTTTGTGGATGAACACCTCATGGGCATATGGTCTTAGTACCGTAATTTTGTTTGATAGGGTGTTTGTACAAAACTCGGAGGTTTAGGGTCGTTATGTTATTAGTTGTCTGGGGATAGCCTATCTGATCTTCTGCTGTAAGTCATTACGAACCTAGATCAGACAGGATGTCTTTATAAAAGAGCTTTATGCCAAAACCTAAAGTTACCGAATTGAGGAACTTTCTATGTTATATGATGATCAAAGATTATCTATAATATCGTATTGATCATTGATGCAAATCATGATTAATATCAGTCCTCAACCTGGTATGGTGCATATGGTACTTTGCTGCATTAATTTGCTGACCTGTATACCTCTATGCATTATATCTTGTACAATTACAGACGACGAAAGCATAATCACGCTTTACAATGAGTCTTTGTGCAAATTACTTCTTGATACGGGAGTATGTCGTGTGTGTGGGAACCACAATGTGTTAGTCTAATACATCTAATTCTTATCATTTTAACGCATTGCGTAATAGTCTGCATGTGAGCTTATGTGGACAACAATATCAGCAATTGCCGTGTCACATATTGTTTCTAATGATAATATTGAAACAGATCAACACTGTGTTCAGATTTCTCAGAAAACTGATATGATCCTCTTACCGGAAATCACAAAACGTTTATTGCTTTCATTTACTTTGATGCATTTTACTTTGTCGCATTTTACTTTTATTGTCAAAAAGTTACAAAATCCAAAAAGATTTTAGGTGTGTTTTGATAAAAATTTCAGAAAATCCAAAAGATTTGCATTTCTGCTTTATTTTTGATATCCGGGGATGCTTGATGGTCAATTTCTGAGATTTGATAACACCATCTGGACTTTGTAACATTCAAAATGTGAAAATTTGAGTTTTGGAAGTTTAACGGATTGAAAAATGTTGAACGGGATTCGAATTCGTGATTTGGCGAAATTTTCAGATTTTTCCATTTCACATTCGCCCCTTAAATGGGTCGAATGTGGAAAAATCATTTCATTCGACCGGTTTGCAAATGGACGAATGTGGAATTTCCACTTCCGGGTGTAATTTCCACTTCCGGATACACATTCCACCTTCGGGTCTTTAAATAGGGGCGAAGGTGGAGCAGGTTCACGTTCGGGTCTTTAACTAGGGGCGAATGTGGCCTTAACCCACATTCGACCATTTCATACGGGCGAACGTGGATCCCTATATATAAGTCTGTCACCTTCGAACCCTTCATTCTGAAATTTTTCAAAATCTCTGTCATACCAGACCTTGTTGCTCGTGCATTTTAAGTTCTCTTGATTTGTTCCCTGATCATTGCTCATCATTTTAACCCTAATTTTACAGGTATTGGACATGAAAACAGATCAGAATGGCTTGTTTAACGAACGGGACCTAGGGTTTCTGTTCTAGTGATTTTTGATGATTG
Source organism: Ambrosia trifida (assembly GCA_028751855.1). Lineage (NCBI taxonomy): Eukaryota > Viridiplantae > Streptophyta > Magnoliopsida > Asterales > Asteraceae > Ambrosia > Ambrosia trifida. Next base: position 93,546,584 of record CM054126.1, read on the forward strand.
TTGATGATTGATTTTGATTGCCGATCATTTAACATAGGTTTTAGGGGGAGAATATGGAAGGAATTAGGATAAAAACATGTTTAGATGATAATTTTGATCGATTGAACACATAGAACCCTAATTCCACTTGAAAACCTATGTAAAATGATTAATTGATAAAATTGGTAATAGACGAATGTTAGTCGGACATGTTAGTACGTTTTAGGATCAAAATTGCAAGTTAAAACAAACAATGGCAAAATTTCAAATTTTGGGGGTAAATATTTCACATTCGGGTGTTATAAAACGGGCGAAAGTGGAACGAGTTGGGCGAATGTATAATAAAACGGACGAATGTGACTTTTAATCAAGATCATATTCACTTTCGTCCATATACTTTCACCTTCGACCACAAAATCTCACATTCGGCCAATCCAAAAGGGGCGAATGTGCAGATCAGTTTTTGACCAAAATTTTTATAATTTGTCGTTTTTGTGTTTTGACGCGTTTTATTGATTTTCATATGCAGATGGCTGAACAAACCGAGAATATTGAATCACCAGCAGTGAATGTTGAGACTCCAGCAGAGATCACAGTTCAAGATCCAGTCCCCGTAGCTGAAACATCTACTCCGAGCAGTTGGCCTTTCGAACGATCGCACAACTGTTGCGCGTATCTAGGAGATGTTGAGAAGAACACGGAGTTTACAGGGATTATTGAATTTCTGAAGAGGAGCAGGATTGTACATGCTCTAGCTACACCAACCATCATTTACAAAGACATAATTGAAGACTTTTACCAGAACGCTAAATATGACTACTGGGAGAATCAGACTATCATCAAGAGCAAGATTCAGGAGATGGAGATGTTCTTGACTGAAGCTGACATTCGGGAGGCATTACAGATTAAGTTCGAAGACAGTGAGGATCCCAGGGAGTTATCTTGGACAGAACAGAAGGCGTGCTTCTTAAGGATGAAATACAAAGGTCCAATCACTGACGGATCAATGTATAAAGGGAAGCTGGGAGTGCAGTACAAGTACTTTGCACATGTTCTGATTCATGTCTTTGGATGCGTGAGTGGTGGTTATGACGTGATGAGAAGGAGTTTGAGTTCATTAATGGTTGCGTTGACACTCAACAAACCATTTAATGTTTCTGGGATGATTCTTGACCACATGTTGGAGATGCTGAAGGGTATAAAGTTTAAGAAGTTTATGTTGTATCCGAGGTTTCTAATGATGATCTTTGACTACAAGTATCCAATGTTGAAAAAGGATCCGACTATGATCCTAGGTCAAGATCACATGAATATTAGAACCTTGATGAGGATGAAAGGTTATAAGGGTGTGTCTGACAGTGAGAAGCCACCTAACAGGAGATTGTTTGGCGCTTTGGCTCGTCCGGATTACATTGATCCAGGCAAGAACAAAGCTAGACATGATGAGAGTGATTCAGACAACGATGATCCCTTAGTGTATGTTGATTCAAGCACTAAGCGGAAGCGTCAAGTAGTCAATCCTGGAGCCAAAGGGAAGGGCAAGGGAAAGGCTATTGATCAGGGAAGCACCAAGCAACAGGTTGCTAGAAAGAAATCGACGGCGAAGAAAGGATCGGGTTTGGTGGATGAAGAGTCTGTAGATTCAGAAGAGACTGAGGTTGATGAACAGTGGGATTCTGATGACGAGAACGTGAGGACCACCAAACGTAAGGCCACTATGGTTGGTGAGTCTGAATCCTTGAATCAGTCGATTGAAGAAGCTGAAAGACGAAAGAAATCAGTGGAAGATGAAGGTTTAGGTGTTGACATAGCTGAGCTGAGTGTTGGAGATACAGTAGTTGTGAATTTGCCAAAGAAGACAAAGAAACAAAAGACTATGGCAAAGAAGTCTAGTGTGAAAGAACTGAGAGAGAAGGAGTTGGCTCAGTTGTTGAAGGGAAAGAGATTACCTGATGCTGGAACACCTTCTAAGCTATCTTCACCAGTTGCCAAGAAGCAGAAGAAAGCGAAAGAGGCAGAGACTTTACCAATCGATCAGTTCAATATCGATATGGATAAAGTGCTCGATATGTTTAGAAAGCCTCAAAAGGAGAAAGTTGTTGAAGTTGAGCCCTCCAGATCAAAGTCAAAGAAAGTGACTGTTGATGATGATGTTATGAAACAAGTCAATAAGAAGATGGAGGACATGATGAAGATGTTGATTGCTCAACAAGCTGAGATTACTAAGTTCAAGCAGAATGAGGAGAAGATGCTCCAAATTGTAGTTGCTTCGAAATCGAATCAGGATGATATTAATGATAAGATTAAACTGATTGAAGCAAAGAATGAGAAGCTTGAGAGGAAATGTGAAAGAAACAAGAGCAAAATCAAACTGATCAAGGCTGATAACAAAGAGTTAAAGAAGGAAAACAAACGTCTTTGTGGTTTGATTGAAGAGCTGTATAGCAGAGCACCCCAGTTGAAAGAGGGTGAAGAAGATGAAGAAGAAGATGAACAGAAAGTTGATTATGAATATTCTGATTCTGAGAAAGAAGATGATGATGAAGAGGATGATGATGGATCGGATAAAAGTGATGATGACAATGATGATGATGATGACAACAATGATGATGATGATGATGCTGAAGGTACAGGGAAAAAGAAAGGTGATGAGTTTAGCAGTGGAAGTGATCATGATGGAGGAGATGATACTTCTAAATATAGTTATCAGAAGAGAACACCACAGAAGAAGAAAGATACTGGAGAATCGAGTTCCAAGAAGAAAGGAGGGAATGTAGATTCGGATGAAAGTATCTTCTGGAACGAAAAGGTGAGATCTCTGTCTGATGATGCTAAACTGATATACAAGAATATGTTGGAGAAGAGGGAGTGGACCATTGAGTTCACAGGATGCTTCGCTGAAATATTCCAGACTGATGATCTGAGATATGAGCTGGAATATGAAGATCCAGATCTTGAAGAAGGGGAACTACCTGCATCTGTGGCGAAAGAAATTTTAGATGGTCTTGCACAGAGGGTAGGAAAGACGTTTGAGGAGTTTATGATGGATGAATCGATTCCTGATATTCCTGAAAAGGATATGGGAAGTCATTCAGATGATGTGCAGACTCCAGAAAACAATGAAGTTGAAATTGAAGACATTACTCATGAAGAGTTTCCCCAGTATTTCAGAAAAGAAGATGAGAATGAAGTATTTCCTGACTTCACAGAGATACCAAATAAGTCAGCGAAACAGAAAGCAAAGAAAAGAAGCGAAGAGTTTGTAGACAAGGTGTTTGGTAATGAAAAGAAAGATTCTTCTAACCAGTCTGATGAGTTGAAGAATTATCTGAAGAAGTTGAAGGAGATGGATGAGAACCGACCTAAGCCTGAAGCTCAAGGTAATTTCTATCGATTTCATAATGCCAAATTCAAAGGCAGAGCTCTCGGGTGGACTTATCTAGGCAGACTGAAGTGTATTGCTGCTAAATGGGAAACCGGAATTCTGTATTTCAACAGATTCTGTGATTTGCTTACTCTACCGTACTGGGCGGTGAGAGACTTATGCAGATTCCCAATGTCAGGTGCCGAGGTAAATGGATCGCATGTCGGTTGGTGCGCAGACAAATTGGTTTGGGAAAGTCGCACGAAATGGAACAGGTTCAAGCCTCAATATCCCCGTAGAAAAGTTCATAGGGATATTGATCCTCAAACCAATATGAAGCGTGTTACTTTAATCTACAAAGCACCTAATGTGATGAGAAAGATACCGTTGATGCCAATGCCACAACATTTTAGTGCTGATTTCATATTTTGGTATTACGATTGGAGGAAGGCAGAAGCAGTGATCGTGTTGAGGGATGGAAAGGATAAATACAAGCATGTTCATGTATTTGATCCTATGTGGCTGATCAATTGCACTTTCGAAGACATCATCATGTTGTTCTATAATCCGATCTACTATGAACCTAACGACTTTGCTCAAGCGAGAAAGTATACTCAAGTTGTGGGAGTTTGTTTTGCATACGATATAAATGCAAGAAGCAACTTGGAGGGTAAACTTGGCAAGACTGTGAAGATTGCTAATGTGTCAAAGCCTGTGAAGAAAACATTCGAGCCGCCAATGACTTCTGAGCAGAAGAAGCAGCTCAGAATAAAGCTAATGAACAAGACGATGGACTATCAGAGAAAACTATCCAATCAATAGTCGAGGGGGAGTTTGTTGATGCGTTTTGCGACTAAGGATTGGATAGACTTAATTAACATGTGTTAGTAGATAGCCGAAGGTGATTCAGTAAGGGCGAAGGTAGATATGGATGGGCGAAGGTAATCAGAAAGGGGCGAAGATAGAAATGAACTGGACGAAGGAAGAATGAGCTACATCAAGAGAACACATTCGACCACTTGCAGTGGGCGAATGTGGAAAATGTTCACATTCGACCATCTGTAAGGGGCGAATGTGCAGTGCCTATAAATAGTTTTTGAGTTTTTGATTATGTAAGAGAGTTATCATTTGTGTCCAGGTTCAGATCAGGTTTAGGAGTGTTTTTGAGAGATTATCTGTGTGATTCTAGATTAACATAAACAGTTTGTAAATGCTTATTGATTGAAGTTAATCTATGAAAATGATATTGAAAATGATCTTGATTGTGTCGTGATTTGTATCTTATCAATTTGTTCAGATCTAGGGTTTCCGCACCTAGATTTGTGACTTGTATGATCATATAATCCTGTTTTAGATAAAATCCAACGCTAACAGAATGAGTGCATGTTTTGACTCATTGAACTTGACATTCAGTGTTTCTTCAACTATCTTGGTTCAGGAATTGAATACCTTGTAGGCTTTTCTAGTGGAAGAATAACCAAGAAAGTAACCTGAATCAACTTTAGCAGTAAACTTTGAAATAGAGTCTTTGATGTTGAGGATAAAACATACACATCTAAAAGCCCTGAAAAAGGAGTTAAGGGGCTTAATGCCATGAAGAATTTCATATGCAGTTTTGGAATGTCTCTTGTTAGATCAGTTTCTTGTTTATAAACAAATTCTTATCATGAACACTTGTTTTTATGAACTATCAAAGTAAGTTGCATAGCGGAATAAATGTAAAGTGTTCAAGTTAAAGCTTCACTTTAAACAGGAGTTATTACTCCCCCTTGAAGTATGAACTAAAGCAGTAAATGAGAATCAAAGACAGTTAATGAATAAAACAGTAAATGCCTCAAATGATTCTCAGATATATTGGAAATTATAAGTACAAAGGAATGTCTAAAATAGTGGGATGAACCCATCTATTTATAGACCAAAAGTAAACATACATGAGAAGTATTGAAGCAATATAATATGTACAAACACTACAACAGGCTGTAACATTGGTACTTGTACAAAGACTTTAACAATACTAATATAAAACTAAACTACTGAAGTATAAGTCGGTTAGAATCTTCTATCAAACATCTGATGAGTGACAAACTACTGATGAGTAGTTTGTCTTCAGCAGTTGTTCAGAGACTTGTCTAGTTGGTCTTCAGAACTTCTGATCATTACTCTTCAGCACTTGATATCTTCTTCTTCAGCACTTTCAGTTTTCTTCTTCAGCAGTTTCTTTATTCAGCAGAAATATGAATTAGACTAAGCACTACTAGAAAATAGGGCTAATGCAACCTTTTAGAAGCAACCTTTATCAAATGAGTTGCATTTGGTTCTAATGCAACTTTGTTGAAATAGAGGTTGCATTAGAAGACCTAATGCAACCTTTTTCGTAAAATTGTTGCAAAATTACGATGAATTTGCAACCTTTTTACTTAAAAGTTGCTAATTTTACTAAATTGCAACTTTTTTTTTTTTGAAAAGTTGCATTGTTAAAAATTGAATGTAACTATTTTTTTTTTAAAAATTGCATACATCAAATGTAATCAGTGACGTACCATAATGTCATTACATACTTATAATTAACAAATACTTAGGTATAAATACAAATAGTTGTATAAATCACTAGTATATAGCCAATGATTTCCAGTCCAACTGGTTAGAGATGGACGGGTTTACACATTTTAGTGGTTCTCGTTCGTAGGGTTTCCAGGTTCGAGTCCCGCCATCCACCAAAAAATATACCAAATAGGTTTGAAAGGGACTCAGGAAAATGGCCAGGGGTGGCCCTGGCGCCTCCATGTTTTTTGGCGCAGTAGTGAAAATTTGCGATTTTCGTAGGTACATTTAGTCCGGGCTAAGTCCGTCCCCTGCCGATCGAAAAAAATTGACGAACCAAACTTCACCCCTGAAAGGACTGACGTGTCGGAAGGGGTTCAATTTTAGACAGGGTGCTTAATAGCCATAGAGGTGTACCGCTAAACTACGCCTACAAAATTCTTATATTGAGAGCTATTATGAAAACGTGTATCACAGCAAATCAGGTATGAAGATTAGATATACTATAGTTTATTATAAGAGATTTATTTATAGCCAGGAATAGATATTTTATGTTAATAATAATATAAGAACTAACAAATAATTTATACTTTCCGCAACTTATGAAACAAAATAACAAATTACTACGGAGTATTTTACAAATTTGTTTGAAAAAATCACTAAAATGAAAGATACAATTCCCTCCGATGTTTCCCGCCCCTCTACTTTTTAACTAGTTTTACAATTCCCATATGATTTCCCCCAAATGCATACATCTAGACCCACACCCTAAGAATCTCTCAACACCCATCTCCCTCTATCCCTCTCGTCACATATGTTGTCGTTGAAACCGCTTCCGCCGAAGAACAACAACTGCACCACGATACGTTCCTGCTTGGTCGCTCAATCCATCTGACGCTGCTTAGCCAATATTATTGTGAGATTACCATTAAGTTTAAATCAAACCGTTTTTTACAAACTGTATTATCTTTTGATTTTGATTTCGTATTTCTTTGTTTTTATTATAGTTTTTCTTTAAGTATATGTATATGTATAACGATTGGGATTAATTATATGTATATATTCATTGTTGTGTGTATATGTATTAGCATCAGGCGGTTTGTATGCATATGCACGTACATGTATGCTCTATTTATATTATTTAGGCTATTGTTATATGTTTATATATATGAACAGAAAGGGGTGGCGGCGCAGCTTGTTGCCCGTCTACCTTCTATTGTGATGTAAGTTTCGTATTTGGTTTTAATGAATCCTGAGAATATATTAGGTTTGAAGATACACATCAACTGCTCGATGAAATGCCTTGACCGAAATGAAAATACAATTTTGATAAAAATATTCAAACTTTGTTGACAATCAAAGCTGCTACGAAGTGCCAGTTGAGTGGGACCCTTGGCCCAGTAATGGCAGTTGTGCTTTGAAATAGTATTTGATTTGTTAGTCTAACTAAAATATATCATTAAAACTATAAGTCATGTTGATGTTGGTGATAACTTCTATATATAAAGTTTAGACCCTCTGTATGCTTTTTGGATGTGTTTTTTTTTTTTTTTTTTTTTTTTTTTTTTTTTTTTTTTTTATATTTGTGAACATTCTGATTGATGAATACAAACCTTTTGTTCATATATCTATATTTTTATTAGTTCTTAACCATTTTTGCTTCCAAGATTTATATCGTCTTTTTGAAGGAAAAATAGTTATTTCATATAGGTGTTTTTTTTTCAAACACTGTGGGAGGGGGTAACTCTGAAGCTGTAATTTTTATTGACAGAAAGCTAATACACTGCTGAATAATCCTAGAGTTACAAGTCGATTGGGTTTATTTGGACATATTTGTTCCTCAAGAAATCATTGTTGAACTTCAAATATGAACAAAACCTATTCATTTTGGTGATAAGTGTAGTCAATTATTTGTGTGTGTTGGACTTACAGCATGAAGTTCCTGTTTGCAATAATTTTTTCTAAATATTATGTTATCATTTGGATGACTTGAAGTGATTGGCCTATTCAACCTGTTTAAATACAATGCATACATTTTCTAATGTTTGTTTTGAGTTGTAAGCGGCATACATGTCATAAAATGGTCTTGTGTAGATAGAGAGGATAAAATTTATTACTCATTTTGCTAAGACCAAGTCTTTAGAAGCTATTTGTCTATGTTGGATGATTAAAAGGTAACTATCTGTATGTACCATATTTAAACTTGTACATATTTTTATCTCATTTGATCAGTACCATGTTTTTAAGAAATCTTTCCCATCCCTTTTTTCATTACATCAGATTAAGCAGCCAATCTTTTTTTTTTTCAGATAAATGTAGTTGACCATGTTTATAAAGAATTGTCCCTGTATTAATTTAAATGAGCTTTGATCGTCAATGTACTAGTGTTGCATGGATACCCGAACAAGATGTGCTTTTGTTGCTGATCAGGCCGATGGAAACGTGTATGCTTATGATAAGGCAAGCCTCAGTTTAATTTTGTATGTTTTTTTTTTCATTTTAGGAGCAGCTTGATTGTTTCCTTGAATTTTATCTAACATTATTATTTTTTTCAAAATATTTAGGAAAAAAGATGGTCCCAGTTCTGTGTTGCATATGCATGTTCTACTAAGGTACAAGATAATATGTAAGCAGTAAAGTTTATGTACTGTCAACTGGTTTCATTATTACCATTGCTGGATTTTCAGAATTTGACCAAAGGTATTAGTTAAAATTGTTCAATTATTGTTTTGAAATATAAACATAGAGAAATTGAAGCTCCACAACTAAGTGACACATATGGTGTTACACAAGTGGGGTGCATCATTTTCCATTTCTATAGGTATCAAAACTTTTTACCAATACCCATCTGACATGTAAGTTGCTTCTCTTTATTGTAGTTGGTTGTTTGTTCAAACGGTGAGTTCCTTACACGCCTGTGGATTTGTGGATTATACAGGTTGTATCAAACCCGAATGCCAAAACACATAAGTAGTTTGAATCGGGTTTCAAGCTATGTTTGCTAGCTCCTTTTTTCAATAAGCAATATGTATTGCTCGTTTATTGGCTTTTGTGTTTTTAACATATTGTTTTAGTTCTCTTTTGAAGGAACAAAGAAGAACTACATAACTCCAAAAGATGGAAATGCTTCGGTTGATCCTTTTACGGTTGGAATAAACAAGAAGCATGATGGCTATCTTCGACTTTATGTCAGAGGTGTTATCAAAACAATGATGAAAAAATGGATGGTGGTAAAGAACGGTACATGATTCCGGGTAGGCATATGAAATCATTTGAAGCGAGTATTGAAGTTGAGTTGCTTGAAATGCGTAAAGAAGTTGAAGGGGACCATCATCAAAGGAAAAAAAGCTGAGCAAAAAGCTATGCAGAAAGATTTTGGAAGTCAATGAGTAAAGTTTGAAGCCATAATGCGAAGAATCATGAAAAAGCTATCTATTTGAGTACTTTAGGATCTTAGAGATGGGTAGGAAGTTTTCGTGACATTTTATCATTGTAAATGACAATTTTATTTTAATACTATTGAGGTGCCTTTGACTACAAAAAGTTGCATTTGTTGTAACTAGAATTTTAATAAAATGTTGCATTTGATGTAAAAAGAAGGTTGCATTTTAGTATTGCAAAGGTTGCATTTGAGTGTTAGAAAAGTTGCACTAGCATGTAAAAAAGGTTGCATTGGCGTATAAAAGGTTGCATTATAAAAAGGTTGCATTTGTATACTAAATGCAACTCTTTCAAAAAGTGTTGCATTATCTAACAAAAAGGTTGCATCAGGTCTAATGCAACTTCACCTAACGCAGCCCTTGTATAAAGGTTGCATTAGGCTTAATGCAACCTTTTCAAAGCCTAATGCAACATTTTCTTGGGGTTGCATTAGCTTCATTTTCTTGTAGTGAAGGTATCCAAAAGATTTCGTCAATCCTCTTTGTCCTTACACACAAACTTTATGAAACCAGGTCTGGATGTTTAGGGATCAAAATAACGACGTGATAAAAGCTTAGGATGAATAACACACCTTAGATTTTGCTAGAAATGATGCTTAAAGCTTGGATATGGTAGATTTTATGACAAAAACGAGTTCCAGAGGTTAAATATAGTGTGAGAGAGGTTTGGGTCGAGTTAGGGTTTTACATATGATGTTTTACATGTCATGTATGGTATTTATAACTGTTGCTAGTCGTTTCAGACACTATACGCAACTAGGGTTCGCAGGTGGCTACTAGGAATGCTAATCGCCATTTATATTAGGCGACTAGGGGCCTAGTCGCCCTTGCAGGTGGCTACTAGCACCCTAGTCACCCCCTGCAGCATACATGGGGTTTTCGGCGCGCTAAACACTATTTTAACACATATAAGCACATATTCGCATACCAACAAGTTATACAATGATTACAAACACATATTACTTGATAACTAACACTTTCACATTAGTTCACCAATCCCCGGGAATCGAGACTTGCGTGTGTGCATTAAATCTGTAACCTTTTCGTATTTTCATTTATTTTGTAACCATTGATATATAATAAATCCCCGTTCATTCGTTATTTTGGCCTTGTCTTACGTTACATTATTTATTTTGTGATCAAAATATGTTGGATACATATTTAAAATAAATAAATATTATCAAAATAATAAAAAAAATGACTCTAAAAAAATATGCTCGGGCCGGAACTTAAACCCGCGCCTGAGCCGGGTCAAACACAAGCACCACAAGCATAAACCACTAGACCAGCTGGGTGTTTGTGATTTTTTTTTTATAGAAACAGTTTAATCATATACAAACATGGGATCTCTTGGTCAAACCTGCGAAGTCAACGCCCAGATCCCAATCAACAATTGATTTCAAATGACGCGTGATTCAGCTAAGTTTGGCAATGATCTCGTTGGATTGGCGAACAAGAATGTAATCTGTGTCATTTCCAGCTATCAATTTGCGAGCAATCATTCCTATTTCGAACCAATTAACGCGTTTATCAATAAAAGTTTGGTCAACTTTCTATAAGATCGATCTAGACTTCCAAAGTATAAATTGGACCCTTCCTAACAACCTAAGTGTGCCGATAAACATTTCGCCACTCTCAATTTCTGTTAAATCCTCGTGTTAATCAAGAAATCATCGCCGTTTGACTTTTTGGTTGACCTGTCGTGCGGTTTCGATCTCATCTTGTAAGTTTTGATTTTTGTTTTGTCTTGATTAATACGCATTAGACGAACAATAACCTTATGCAATTTGGGGTTATTGTTTTGTAATTCGTCAATTGATAATCTAGGGTTCTTATGTTTAATATTGGGGAAGATGACAAGTTATCTCATCTATTTGTATATAAAACAAAACAAAATCAATCACAAACTTATCCTTAGATCAGTTGGTAAAACACACGAGTGGTTGAAGGTCTGTCCGGCCAAGGTCTCGAGTTCGAGCCGGTCATACCTCAGTTTTATTTTAGGAACATATTTTCAAAAACCAAACTGTGTTTATATACAAATCGTTTAGATATGATTTCGTTCTCAGGGTCTAGACCAGTTGGTCTAGACTTGTGATCTAAGACTTCGAACCGGACAGAGGCCCGGGTTCGATTCCCATCACCCTCAAACATTTTTTTAAACCCTTTTCTTTTGTATTTTTTTGTTATTATATTTTAAAATGATTTTAAAATATCAAATCTGATTTATAAATTCTACAAAATTTATTTTATGATATATAAATGATAAACTTTATTATAGAATTTTTATTTTCAGAAAAATCATTTATTTAATATGTATATATATATATATATATTATATTACAAGTTTATTTATAAATAAATTAAAAATTCTAGAAATATAACTAAACAATTTTATAAAATTCCACAAAAATTATTTTAGACTTATAAACTAATAAAATTTATAAAACTAAATTTTAATTTCAAAAAAGATTTAGTAATTATTTTTAATCAATTTTTTCTATTTTAATCATAATAAATTCATAATAAATTCATTTTCCATCATTTTGCACCAAAATTTCACATAAATTATTTTTATTAATCTAGATCTGGAATATAATTTTATAACCTAAAATTTGTGAAATTTATTATTTTTGAATATTTTTAACATGTTTTGATTAATAAGTTATATTATATTATATTATTTACACTAAATTATGAAAATAATTTTATAAAAATTATTTTCACACTATAATATTTTAGTACAACCACCCTTGATCAAGATCTTACAAAAATCCTTTTTATTTATTTATATTCTTAATTTCTTTACTTATTATTTAACTAACAATTATTTTAAATCAATTAATAAACGATCGTCAATCCTCAAATTAGGAACCCTATAATACCTTTAGACTAGAAAACTTAGACTTTTAAGTTTTTTCAACACTCATTTTATTGCCTTGAACATTGGGTGATACTTGGAAACATTTGGGCCACATCTAGACTATTTCAAAGGATTCAATACTATTGTTAAGGTGAGTTTACATAGCCCCTTTTCTACTATTTTACATTTTTGGGGTGAAACATGTTACATTCTCATATGCAATTCAACATAAGTGTCTATCTGTGATTTGTATGTTGCATTATGTCTTAAACAATACTTTGGTAAACACAATTAGACTCGCGTAATCATTAACTCCGTACAAGCCGACGATACACAATGATAGATATATTGGATTGACAACCCCATCCGGATACGTGTACTCCGGATATGGGTAAAGTGGGTGATTGTTATCGAAACATAAACACAAACGAGTGAACCATATGGGTATGGGATGGACCACATTAAACATGTCACAATGGTTGATTATGCAAACGCTTTACCTAGTAGTTTGTTTTCACATATGGACTAGATTTGCCATGACACTAGAATTGCACAAGTTTTTATACTCATGATACAATATTCAAACCTATGTAATTCTCACCAACTTTTGTTGACCCGAAAACATTTTCAAAATTAACATGTTTCAGGGAACAATGAAGCTTGAAGGATAGAGTTGTTCTTGAAGAGTTTATTTGAAGTTGTTATTTGATTATTTTTATGATCATGTACTCGTATTTGGATTTCTCTAGACAATGTTTCATTTTGGGATATTTTGGTATTATCAATAAAGTACTTAAATTACATTAATTACCATGAGCTACTGAACAATCATCAATACGTGACATCTCGATGTTTCCGCCATCGGTTGGGGTGTTACAAAATCCGGCGATCCTACAAATCACTAATCCTTGTACACATGGTTATGGACCGACCCCCGATGATCCCTTGGACCAACATAACGACTTCCGATGATTCCCCGAACCATCATAACAACCCCCGATGATTTCCCGAACCATCAAAATGACTCAACTGACCCCGTCGAGTGTAATGTATGCATGACCTGCTAAGGTAGACTTACTAGTTTGACAAAAGTTACTAACATGAGTTTGCCGGGTATCACAAAAAAAGTTAAAAAAATAAAAATAAAAAATTTCTCAGCACTTTTCATGTTTAATAGGTTAATTTGTATTCGATCTTACACTTTATATATAAACTAAATTTACAATTAAAAAAAAAAGCCTCTCTTGAAACCAAAGTCATGTTTAATTACAAGAACTTAAAACTTTGTATTACAAACTGATTTTCCTAAAATGCTTAATTAACTAATTGAAATAGTTTTCAGAAAAGGGCTAAAACATTCAATAAACTAAATTACTTAGTTGTGTCCTATTTATGTTTCATGTGTCATTTTATATTCAGTGTTCAAGCTATAACTATAACCTTTTTGTCATAAGTCTTAATTTAATTAGTTTTTTTTTATATTATTAGTTTTACAATATAAAAATTTACGGCACCATATAGTTAAATTGGTAAAGGTAACACTGGTTCATTTGTATTGATGATTTTACTTAATTTCCTTATAGAGTTAAAGTGCAGTTTTTGTCCCTGTGGTTTGCATCAACTCACAGGTTTAGCATGAGTATACCATCCCGAGTCCCTGACTTTTGTCAGGCTAACACTTTACATCCCCCATTCTAACATCCTTTAGTTTTCATTTTTGTAGGTGAAATGACTATTATACCACTCCATCTTCTTCTCCAACAAGGGTAGCCTCATACATGAAGGGTCTATCAACCGTGGTGCAAAGTCGAGGGGTACACGCTCGCACGGGCTTGGCTAGACATTTTGGAGGATTCCGATTTGGTAAGTGTTATTTTTTTTATATAATTATACTTATTTTTATAAAATAAAGTAAAATAATATATATGTTCTTTTATTTTTTTTAAATAAAGTATAATAATATATGTGTGCTATTTATTTATATAAAATAAAGTATACTAACATGTATGTTTTAATTTTTGTAGCCAACTATCAATGTTCTCCCCTATTTTGGGCGACGATTCGAGAAACATTTTTTCCAGGGTAGAAGAGAATATCGGGAAAACGACTCGATTTTAAGCAAATGGACCAACATAAATGGGAGATGTCATGCGTTTCAAGAAGTTTCCAACATGTGAAGGATAATTGGGTAGGGGTTGTAGCGATGCAGATATATTGAAAAAAACGTTGGAGGAGTTAAACACAACACGTGAGACGTTCGCCTACATGAGATGTTGGGAACTTCTAAAAGGAAGTCCTAGATGGGCTAACATACTTGGCATGACGGCGATTAGTAGGCGACTAGTAGGAGCAAAGCCAAACGGTCCAAAATCTCTTTTTCGCTTGATCCAGAGACGCCCACTTCCGATGCTCGAAACATTGATTTAAATAAGGATGTTCTCTAAGCAGAAGAGGAGTTGGCCCGACTGTCCGGTAGAAGAAGCACGCAAAAGGGGGGAAGGGCTGAGTCGTCTTCGACGAGTGGTGAAATGAAAGAAGAGTTTGAAGATGAATCGACGACTTCAAGATATACGAAACCTTAGAGCTAGGTGCTTGGACACAATACAAGAAAGAATCGCCAAACACAAAAAGTTCATCGCGATCCAAGAGGCGAGGCAAATGGAGAAATACATCGATTATATGTCTAAATCGATCGATCACCTCATAGGAGAGGCGTTACTTTTAGCTCAAATGCGTAGGCAACAAATCCGTAATAAATACAGACTTTAGATTGTTTTGTCTTTTATTTTATTTTTTTAGGATGTTTCATGTTTTTTTAATTATGGTATTGTAATTTTTTTTTTGAAAGGTAAACTTCATTCACAAACAAACGCACAATTGGTCCTCAAAGTAAGGGCCAACCGGCGAGTCGAAATTACAACTCAATCCAAGGGATACACATACCAACTAGCCCAATCTACATCTTTCCATCTAGACCTATTCGAAATCCAAAAGAAAGTCGTAAACTTTATAGTCTCAAACAACTCTATCGGCCTTCGATGTTTATTGTTAAAAATACGATTGTTGCGCTCATTCCAAATAACCCACATCACCGTATAAACAATACCTCTCATTATCTTCTTCTGTCTCTTGGTCAATGAAGGGGCTTCCGGTATGTTCAGGACGTCTTCAACTTCATAGAGAATAGTCGGAGATAAACGGCACCATCTTTCAAGTCTGTACCATACTTCTTGAATAACCGAACAGCCCGTGAAGAGGTGTAGCTCCGTTTCCATTTCGGCTTGGCAGAAAGCACAACATGTCTGTTGAGGTCGAACGCCACGTTTAATCAGCTCTGCAATGGTAGGAAGTCGGTTTAACATCACCCTCCAAACCATAACCTTGCATTTGAGGGGTACCCAAACCTTCCACTTTATCTTCGGGACTTGACCAACCGCATTTCTATCGAACAGCATGCTCTTTGCTGATTTTAAAGAGAATATACCGTCTAAAGCAAGCTTCCATTTCCAGTTATCTAGCCCACCCCTCCAGTTAAGATCATGAATCTCCGTAAGAAGCTGGAACAATTCTGAAATTTCTGCAGCCGTATTAGGGATCGATCTCCACTCCCAGGTCAACGTCTTAGTGTTATTAATAACCGATAATCTGTCAGAAACTTTAACCCATTTATTCCTTTTGAGTTTGAAAAGATTAGGAAACACCACTCTAAGCGGCTCATCTCTAAGCCATTAATCACCCTAGAAATTGATAGAAGCGCCATCACCAAGATCACCACTAAAAAAGGAGTTGAATGTTGACCCATTTAGAGTTTTATTCTCGCCAACCTTGACTATACGTTTCCAACACCCATTAGATGATGCATTACACGGAAGCAACGCCCACGGTCTACTATTGCCATGACAACCCATAATAATTTTTTTCCAAAGACCATTTCCTTCGTTTTTGAATCTCCATGTCCACTTTAAAAGGAACGCATCATTGACATCTTGTAACTTAGACACTCCCAAACCTCCTATCTCTTTAGGTGTAGTAACAATATCCCAAGAAACCCAATGTATCTTTTTTTCTACACTAGCACCCGCCCACAAGAAGCGCCGCATAATAGTCTCAATAGACTCAATGACGGCCTTTGGAGCCTTGTAAAGAGAGAGATAGTATACGGGTAAGCTTTCTAATACCGCTTTAATGAGGATAAGGCGACCCCCAATCGAGAGATTTTTTGCTTTCCATGACACAAGCCGATTGCGTATGACATCTAAGACCGGTTCCCAATTACCCACACAAGACATTTTAGCACCAACTTGGATACCAAGGTATGTAAACGGAAAATTACCTCTTTTACAACCAAGAAACCCCATCATGTCATCAACTTCGGAGTTTTCCACACCAAACCCATATATATTTGACTTATGTAGATTAATGCGGATCCCGGAACAAATGTAAAAAATGCGAAAAACCCTTGCAATGATTCGGATATTATCCTTTGACCATTCGCCTATAATTAAGGCATCATCCGCATAGAAAAGGTGTGTTAAATCCATATCATCATTCGAAAAATCAACACCTTTAATAACTCCGAGAAGCTTTGCTTTATCAAGTAGCCACGATAGGGCTTCCATCACAATCAAGAAGAGAAACGGTGATAATGGGTCACCTTGGCGGAGCCCCTTTTCACACCTAAAATCAAAGGTTGGTGACCCGTTTACTAGAACCGCGGCTCTAGAAGAATGACAAATACCTTTTATTTATATTTAATGAAATATTATTTGTTATAAATTAAAAAACAAAATAATTTGATAATCATTGCAAGGGGCTTTGTGAGGCTTGAAACCACTGCACCCCTTTTTAATTTCAAGCCCCACAATGCCCCATGGTGGGGCTTGAAATTTCAAGCCCACTATACATGGTCTTAAAAATATCTTGTATGTTTAAATCTCTCGCTTCATCACCGATATCTACATAATTGGGTGGCGTTTCCTCCTTGTATTTGTAGATTGCCTTTCCTTCATCTTCTAAGATCATGTCATGTAAAATAATGCATGCGTACATCACGTTTCTTACCCAATATTTTTCCATATTCCTTCACGGTACACTCAAAACGTGCCATCGTTTTTGCAATACACCAAAAGTTTGCTGGACTTCACAGTACACTCAAAACGTGCCATTGTTCTCTTATCATCCAACGAATTTTGGTTGTAAATGATCTTACAAACATGACATAAATTCCATCCGTTAGATAATATATGTATTTGTACTCTACCCCACTTACACTAAAAGTGGCCTTTGGCCCAACACCGTTTATGAAGTCGTTGAAAATGGGTGATTGATTAAGTATGTTTAGATCATTATTTGAACCGGATATCCCAAAAAAAACTGCATGCCAAAACCAAAGATTTTGTGATGCAACCGCTTCAAGCATAATAGCCGGTTTTCTATGATACCCATTAGTGTGTTTGCCATGCCATTGCACTTGGACATAATTCCCACTCTCATTTCATTCAATCTAGACTACCGATCATCCCGGGAAAACCATGGTAATCGGCATGAGCATCCAAAATTTGTTGCATGTCTCCAAACGTTGGTTTTCTCAAATATTTTTTAGGTATAATGTAATAATACACTCACAAAAATAATGAAGACTGCCTCTAGCCACTCGTTTGGACATTTTTAAAAATTTACCAATTATGTCAGAACTAGTGCCTTAAGCCAATTGCCTAATTGTGGCCGTGACTTTTTGGAACTGGCTAAATCCCGTAGTACCCCGCGCATCGTTTTTTATTGAAAGAATTCAAATCTAGATTCTAAATCATTTACAGTCTTGAGAAATAAATTTCGGTTCATACGAAAATGTCGTCGAAAACTCATTATATGTTAGATTGGGCATAAAATAATCACTTACCAACAACTCAGGTGCGGTGGCTCGATCACATATTACGTATTTCCTCCTTTTGAAATGTGAACCCTCACTTTCGTTGGTGCTGGTGATATATTTAACGACTTTCATAACCGATGATATAATTTGTTGCGCTTCTTCGTCAGATGAAGATGTTAGAAGCCTCGGGTCCATATAACATGATGATGAGGATGATAATGATGAACGTTGATCTTCCATTTCGTATAAATGATGAAAATGGTAATTTTGTTAATGAATTTTAGTGAAGAGTATGTTTGTATGGTTAAATAGGTTTTAGTAGGTTTATATTTATATATACATATGTTAGATTAAAAAAATATATATTTGAGTCAACTAGCATTTTGAAAAAGGCTAGTTTTGACCACCAATTGAAAAGCTCCATAGTTGCACCATATTTTGCCCCAAGCCGACGAATATCCCCCTTAATGTGCCCCATGCCCGCCTCCACCCTGGCCACGATGTGGTGGGCTGACGTGAAAGGACTCCATGGCTCATTTCCACATCACTACTCCATGTTTACTTATCAAGAAGTTATTTTTTCAATACTTGATCAAATTTAATCTTTTTAACATAAAACAAAAAATTTCTTTTTTTTTTAAAGGTTAATTTCCTTTAAATTCTGTGGTCTGTGAGACTTAAACCCAAGACCTTCCACAACCTAGGTGTTTTAAAGGCTTTGCCAAAAATCAGTAAATAACTTTTTTCACATATTAAAAAAAATAAAAAAATGAAATATAGTTATTAGTTCTTTTAACTGCAACAAGTCCAACCAACTGGGCTAGCTCAGTTGGCCACCCCAATGAGGGATAGGACGCTTGACCGAATGAGGTCATGGGTTCGATTCTTAGGGGGGGAGGGTTTACCCATTTAAAAGTGGGGTTCCCGCCTGGGGTTGTAGAGGGGATCGGTCCCGCTAGAGCGGCAGAAATTCAACCGCTGGGATTCGATCCGGGGTCTCCCATTGGGAGTCCAAAGGCTTTACCAGTTGATCTACTCCTTCCAAAAAAAAAAACTGCAACAAGTCCAACAACGAGTTATATGATGTATAGGGTTTATGGCTGTTATAGAAGCTTCCGTGTATGCTAGTGGTTCTTTTAAGTGTAGGTAGTATGTGGTAGAGTTTTAAAAAGTGGGTGGTAGGCACATGTTTGAGAGCATCCTGTGACCCTTTTAGTGACAAACCAAATAATTGGTATGATTAAAATTAAAAGTCTATAAATAATTAAATCACTCTACAAATCTAGTTTTTGTAATATGCATTAAAAATATAAATGATTAACTTAATCAAATGTGTAAAGAAGGTATAGGTTCTATTTATTAAACTCAAACATAAAATATTGAATTTAAAAAAATATATATCCGTAATTTTAAGCAGCGATACCTTTTAAGCAAAGTTAAATTTTGTTTTGGGTTATGTATTTTTTGGCGATTAAAATTTTTTGGGTGTATTTTGTATCGGCCGGTTTAGCGACTTGTTGGGCTGGTTCTATTTTGTTGTGTTTGGTTTTGTGGTGGAATATAAAAGGGTGGTGATATTTAAATCCCCAGCTTCTATTTAAACCCCCCAGAAGCGCCTCGCTTATGCCTAAGCGAGGCGCTTCTGGGGGGTAATTTATTTTGGTAGTTTTTTGGTGTTTTGAGTTGTTTTTTTTAATTTAATAATTATAAAAAGTTAAAAAAAAAATTAAATGTCAATGACTTAAACTTGACATCATCTTCGTGTAATTACTTTTCAGTTGTTATCCGAGAGATAGCGGTCAACGACGAAGACAACCTGAAAGTGGATACCATGGATCAGAGAGATTCAAGCTAATTAAACTCATATCTCAAGCCGGTGCAAGTTATGTTGTAGCAGTCAAGGTAGATCGTGGAAATCAATTACAGTTATTTGGAATGTTTCTGATCATTATAGTAACGAAATCATTCTCACATGAATATCCTGCGTAAAGGACTAAAGCCACATATCTTGCCATTAATACCAACTGAATTTTACTTACTTGCATGAAAAGTTCATTGTACGATGTCTTTTTCAGAGGACCTCAACTCTTGAGATGTTGCAGGTGTTTGAAAAGTTTGAACTGAAATTGAACTTTTCATGCAAGCAAGTAAAATTCAGTTGTTTTACTAATTTCATAGTCTTGATACTTTTAACAATCGGATCGGCGCTAAACAATAGAAAGTAATTACAAATATTGCAAGAGGGTCACTATTCATATATAAAGAACATTAATCGGTTTCATCTTTGTTTTATTGAGTTCAACTTTCCATGATCTACCTTTATCATCTCAGAGAGATATCTGTCAAACGATGGAAGGGAACCCGAAACAATAAAAAGTAATTACAAAGAAGATGATCAAAGATGCTACAACATAACTTGCACCGGCTTGAGATATGAGTTTAGTTAGCTTGAATCTCTCTGATCCATGGTATCCGGTTGTTTTCAGGTTGTCTTTATCGTTGACCGCTATCTCTCGGATAACAACTGAAAAGTTGTCTCATTAATTCCAATTCCAATTCCAATTCCACCGGTGCAATCAGAATCTGAAGAGAAGCTATCATCTCAGAGAGATATCTGTCAACGATGATGGCGCAGCAGAGGTTAGCGGTAACTTTAAATTTTGAACGATCGTCGGTTTGCTCTCTATATACCAATCAACAGTAGCGATCATTACAGTTTTAGTTGAAAGTGGATACAATGGATCAGAGAGATTTAAGCTAATTAAACTCATATCTCAAGCCGGTGCAAGTTATGAAATGACACATGCAGAATGTAATGTCATGCACAAATGTGATTTGTATTAATAGCAAAGTGATTTGTAAGGGAAGAAGAAGAGAATGTTATATATGTTTACCTTCCCATGGAAACTCTGAAGACCCTTAACGGAGGTTTGCTAGAGGGTCATTGGTCTTCAGAGTTTCCAACCCCTAATACATTCATCAAAGGATATTCATGTGAGAATGATTTTGTACAAGATTCCTATGCAAGCAAGTCAAATTCAGTTGTTAGACCAACTTGAGATATGAGTTTAATTAGCTTAAATCTCTCTGATCCATGATATGAGAGCATAAGAGAAGAGATAATAACATATGAGCTTCAACATAACTTGCACCGGATGATTGCCAATGAGATTGATAACTGGACAGGTTAGCCAGGTGTTTGTCAAAAAGGTAGAGCACACCACTAGAGCAAAAAGTTGTGTGTATGAATAGTGACCCTCTGGCAAACCTGCCATTAATCGGTTTTATTTAGCGTAAAAAGTTCATTGTACATATACCTCCTTATTTAAAAACAAATCACATCATTGTAGAGGTTACTAGGTTACTCATTACCGTTGGACGTTGAAGGTAAACATGGACAGTGAGAAGTGAGATTGATAACTTCTTTATGGAAGTTGCTAAAATAGTTAAACAAAAGCTGAAATTGAACAGTTATTTGGCAACATACTTGAAATCAATGGTAAGATAAACAATCCTCATCCACAATGTTCTTACCTATGAGTTTAATTAGCTTGAATCTCTCTGATCCATGGTATCCACTTTCAGAATCTGAAGAGAAGCTATCATCTTAGAGAGATATCTGTCAAGTAATTACAAGAAGATGATCAAAGATGCTACAACATAACTTGCACCGGCTTGAGATATGAGTTTAATTAGCTTGAATCTCTCTGATCCATGGTATCCACTTTCAGGCTGTCTTCATCGTTGACCGCTATCTCTCGGATAACAACTGAAAAGTTGTTTCATTAATCTATAAATAAATCCTTACAAAATATTTTTAACTTAAATCTTTGAGCATACCACACTTAGAGGGTCACTATTCATACATAAAGAGTATAATCGTGATGTGATGGATTTTTATATCTGCAACTTAGTTCCTTTTTACCTGGTTGCAAAGGAACTTCAGGTCAGCCAGACCTTTGTCAAAAGGCAAGTGTGAAGATCAAGATCAAGAAGAACAGTACGGTCAACGATGAAGGTGTGTTGTATGTATAAAATTGTGAATAATTGTAGTGTGTTCGGTGCAGTCGACGAACATCATTCAAAATTTCAACTTCCCGTTCAGGTGCTTAAGTCCACCTTGAAGACTGGATACCATGGATCAAAGAGATTCAAGCTAATCAAACTCATATCTCAAGTTGGTCTAACAACTGAATTTGACTTGCTTGCATAGGAATCTTGAACGAAATTATACAGTTATTTGGAATGTTCCTGATCATTACAGTGAGATTGATAACTTCTCTATGGAAGCAACAAATTCAAAACAGAGGTAGGTTTGCCAGAGGGTCACTATTCATACATAAAAAGATCAAGAAGAACAGTACGGTCAACGATGAAGGTGTGTTGTATGTATAAAATTGTGAATAATTGTGAGAGTCGATATGAGAGCAATAATCCATCGAGAACTAGAGAAACAGAGAATAAGAGAAGAGATAATAACATATGAGCTACAACGACGTCGTATTTTGGAAGCTGAAGTTCGGAGAGAACTAAATATTCGGTTGTTGATTTTCTTCTCTATACAGAGTGACGATAGGCGTTTTCGATTTCCAAATGAATCAATGACTTAAACTTGACATCATCAACCACGTATAGTCAAATATTTATTCTCCATATCCATACCTTGTTTCAAGTATCTTGTAAAATTCATTTCGTCTTCAAGACTCCTATGAGTCAACAAAGGTTGACTTTTTTGAGCATTAACAATGACTATATTACACGTAACGTTTAGCTTTGAGCGTATTAACTTCCCTCTCTCTCTCTCTCTCTCTCTCACACACAAAGGGGGAAGTATAATATATATGACGTTTGAGCATACGAAATTGTGCAAGAGTTTGACATTATAGTGTTCAAACATCAAGGAGACATGGTGTTTGACCTTTTTGTGTTTGACCCATCCGGATGTGAAAGACAATATCCATATTTACCTGATTATAAGAGAGGTCGAAGATATTGCTCAATAAACATTATTATTATTATTATTTTATTATATTTGTAATTTAGTTCCTTTGTTTTATTATTATAATAATTTATTATTATCAAGAATCGGAAATTAGTAAAACGATTTATGAAAGTATCAAGAATCGGAAATTAGTAAAACGATTTAATAAATCATTGCTCAGACGTTAGGGTTTGATAAACACAAAACTTATTATTTATAAAGCAACAAAAACACAAATCGTACCGTGAAATAAAGAGAGGCCCATTAGGAGTGCCGTGGAGGAAGATCGTCGGTTTGCTGTAGTCGATGATGACACAGAGGTTAGCGGTAACTTTAAATTTTGAATGATCGTCGGTTTGTACAATGATGTGGTGTCTTCAATGATTCTAAAAAACTTGAAAGTAATTACACCGGCTTGAGATATGAGTTTGATTATTATCGTATTTGCAACTTAGTTCCTTTCTCTCGAAAAACAATCTCGAAAAAGTAATTATCATTTCTTGACATGCTTGGTAACACCTTGATCTGTAATATCTGAAAATTATCATTTCTCAAAAAGTAATAAAAACACTTAAAAATGAATTAAAAACAATTGTTGGGAGTTAGGTTTAGTCGGAGGAGCACGTACAATGATTCATCAAAGTTGTACAAAGCTGGATGTTTTTACTGGAAAACCAAAACGAGCAATTAACGAAGCGAAACGGAGAGTTATAATTTTCTTGGCTAGGAAACAACTTAAAAGAACCAAAAATGAATTAAAATTATTTTTTGGTGATTAACAGATAATTTTAAAGAATTAAAAGAAAATCAAATTTTTTTAAAAAAAGGCCAAAGCACCTCGCTTTGGTCAAAGCGAGGCGCTTTAGTGCCTCGCTTTGGTCAAAGCGAGGTGCTTTAGTGCCTCGCTTTGACCAAAGCGAGGTGCTTTAGTGGTTTGATTAGACCACAGGCGCCTCGCTTTGACCAAAGCGAGGTGCTTTGGCCTTTTTTTAAAAAAAATTGATTTTCTTTTAATTCTTTAAAATTATCTGTTAATCACCAAAAATTAATTTTAATTCATTTTTTGGTTCTTTTAAGTTGTTTCCTAGCCAAGAAAATTATAACTCTCTGTTTCGCTTCGTTAATTGCTCGTTTTGGTTTTCCAGTAAAAACATCCGGCTTTGTACAACTTTGATGAATCATTGTACGTGGTCCTCCGACTAAACCTAACTCGCAACAATTGTTTTTAATTCATTTTTAAGTGTTTTTAATTACTTTTCGAGAAATGATAATTTTCAGATATTACAGATCAAGGTGTTACCAAGCATGTCAAGAAATGATAATTTTCAAATATTGCAGATCAAGGTGTTACCAAGCATGTCAAGAAATGATAATTTTCAAATATTTGCAGATCAAGGAAAGAATGAAAATACGTGATGCACATAACCCTCCATGCAAATCATCCCAATTCTGTCAAAAGAAGATGTATTCACCATTTCAAACGATTTGCCTCCTTGAATGTCTATGGAAACAACAATGGATTTGTCAAAAGCAAGATGTATTCACCCGTTCAGGTGTTTAACACCTTGAGATATGAGTTTAATTAGCTTGAATCTCTCTGATCCATGGTATCCGGTTGTTTTCAGGTTGTCTTCATCGTTGACCGCTATCTCTCGGATAACAACTGAAAAGTTGTCAACGATGATGGCGCAGAGGTTAGCGGTAACTTTAAATTTTAAATGATCGTCGGTTTGCTCTCTATATACCAATCAACAGTAGCGATCATTACAGTTATTTTGGAATGTTTCTGATCATTGTCAGAGGGTCACTATTCATACATAAAGAGATAAAGGGTGTACACGAGTATAATCAAACAAGGGTTGCCCGGAGTTTGATTAGCTTAAATCTCTCTGATCCATGGTATCCACTAACCGTAGCGATCATTACAGTTATTTGGACTGTTGCTAAATTAGTTAAACAAAAGCTTAAATTATACAATTATTTGGAATATTCTTGATCATTACAGTGAGATATGAGTTTAATTAGCTTAAATCTTTCTGATCCATGATATGAGAGCAATAATCCATCGAGAACTTGAGAAAGAGAGAATAAGAGAAGAGATAATAACATATGAGCTACAACATAACTTGCACCGGCTTGAGATATGAGTTTAATTAGCTTGAATCTCTCTGATCCATGGTATCCGGTTGTTTTCAGGTTGTCTTCATCGTTGACCGCTATCTCTCGGATAACAACTGAAAAGTTGTCTCATTAATTCCAAAACCTAAAGAGAAGATATCATCTCAGTGAGATTGATAACTTCTCTATGGAAGTTGCTACAATAGTTAAACAAAAGCTGAAATTGAACAGTTATTTTGGAATGTTTCTGATCATTACAGTTATGCCTTTTTTGGTGAAATGAACTTGAAGAAATGATTTGGTGGATATATCATGAGTTAAACAAAAGCTGAAATTGGACGGTTATTTGGAATGTTCCTGATCATTACTTTTCATGCAAGCAAGTAAAATTCAGATCATTACTTTTCATGCAAGCAAGTAAAATTCAGTTGTTGGACAGTGAGATTAATAGCTGGACAGGTTAGCCAGACGTTTGTCAAAAGAACATTTTTTATAATAATTATATTAAAAAAAAACAAAAAACTAACTCAAAAGATCAAAAAAAAAAATTCTTTTTTGATCCGAAGAGCCTCGCTTAGGCCTAAGCGAGGCGCTTCGAATTCAAAATCAGCTTTTTCTGCCCATCGTACTGACCTCCTCTGATTGAATTCAAAGCGCCTCGCTTAGGCCTAAGCGAGGCGCTTTGAGGGGGTGGAAATAGAAGTTGGGGGTGGGAATAGACGGAGCCATATAAAATGATTGTGTTTGGTTGTTCAAAAGAGAAAAAAAAACATAAAAGAGTAAACTATCGTTTAAGTCCCTGTGTTTTGGGCGGAATGCAGCTTGAGTCTATACTTTGATGAATTTCCCCTTTAAGTCCCCGACGCTCCCAAGATTGGTCAATCGGGTCGTTGTCCCTCTAAGTCCCCGACATTCCCAAGATTGATCAATTGAGTCGTTGTCCCTCGAAGTCTTTGACATTCCCATGATTGATCAATCAAGTCCCTGCCCCTAACATACATCTTATGAATTTAGGTTTAATACGTCAACAAATTTTGATCGTGGTGTACGGAAGGGATGGAATTGGGTTGTGGTTTTGAAAGCGAAGGATGAAAGATGTAGGTTATACTCTTTATGAGTCAAAAAGCCTGTTTTGCCCCTAGTGGCGAAGTTTGGTTGCCAAATCGGTGGGGTCGGGCTCAATTTTTTTCATCGGCAATGACCGAAAGATCAAATCGGTGGGGGCCGAACTTAACCCGGACTCAATTTACCAACGAAAATCGCAAAATTTCACCACTGCACCAAAAAACGGTAGAGCCGGGGCCCCCTGAGGCCCAAAGAAAGCTTCGCCCTTGTTTGCCCCTAAGTTACTGACACACACACAAAAAAAAAAAAAAAAAAAAAAAAAAAAGATATTTAATTGTGAGAAACTTTTATACATCTGAACCCATTGGGATTTCTTGAAACTCTTATTCATATCAACCTAAAGATATTTGTAACTTGTGAATGATGAAATATAGATGTAGAATCAAAGAGCCGATAAAAAAAATTGTAGAGTCAAAGAAACCCTGTGTAATATTAACAAGTATTTAAACTTAAGTACCTAGAAGCAATCATGCGCTTCGCTACGGGGCACACCGATTTTAATTGGAAATGTAGACAAAACAGTAACGATAACATTAATAAAAAAAAGAAAACTAAAATGTCGTAAAATTCAAAAAAGAAAAAAAAAAGCCGTAGTTTCCTCAACCCCAATCCGTTAGGTGTGGTTTATTTTTTGCATATCCTGGTTTCTAGCCCTTGCAATTTGGCTAAAACCGGTTCTAATCCTTCTTAAAGAACCCGAACCTGTTTTCAACTCGGAATGATTTGAAAAATAAAAGGTGGGTTATCTTTAGGCTCAGTTAATGTAATGGACACTTTTCGGGCCATTTTTTCTATTTTGTCATCAAAGAAGTTGAAATATAAGTTTCTTAACACATTACTTCAATATCCATTTAGTCTCAACAATTATATGTATTCTTAAGCACAGATAAAAAAACTTGAACCAACATGAATATCTAGTAACTAGAGGGGTTCTCGCGCATTACAGCGGGGACACAATACAACAACAATGGTTTCATAGAATGGTGACTTTGCTAAATACAACTTTACAGCGTTACATCTTCAAATTTGTACCCAAATAAAAATTTGTCCTTTACGCGTTTGGTGTAACGTCATACAAACTAATGTTGTTATGTTTACAATATATATTCAGAAGTAATTTATAGCATCCCATTATGTTTATTTAAAAATATGCATATCTACATTTGTAGGTGAAATTAGTAACATGGCAGTTGTTGCTATGCAGATTGTTGCATGTTCTCTGTATGTTGGTTCCCAAAGAAGGTGCTTACACCTTCTCATTAGAGTCGTCAATCATTTAATCGACTCATTGGTTTAATCAATGGTCAAACGAACCTCAACTTATTATGCGAACCAATAGACATGCTAAGGAGATTCAGTCCTCAACTTGAGCAAAAGGCAATGTTCTAATCATTGGTCTAATATATCTCTCACAACTTGTAAATAAAAATAGCTAACAATATAAAAAATGATGTCCATATTACATTTAAACTTTATTAAATAGAACTAATTAAGTGGAGTTTGTCCTTTACGGGTAGCTCAGTTGGTGAATGGACCAGGGATCTCTCTTGAGGTCTCAGGTTCGATTCCCACGAACGAGATAATGAGAAATGATGGATGACTCATGGCCTATGGTCATGAGTTCGAGTCCTGATCTCGCCAGGTTTTACCAGTTCACTACTGTCGTGCCTTCGGGCGGGTATGTGGGTCGGGTTTTCCCTGGAAGCGGGCTGTCAGGCGGACTAGGGGCTTTGTGCGTCCGGGGTGGGCCGGGTTGTGCCCCTGTCTTTGCCACTGGGGGGCCGCGTACCAAGTACCCGGCGTTGTTTAGTTGGCCGTTCAAAAAAAATAATTAAGTGGGGTTTATTAAATGAATGTATTAAATGAAGTTTGTTAAGTTGATGTAAAATTCCAATTCTATTCTTCTAGAACCCATTATATAGTAGTATAGATATAGATAAATAAAATGAGCCCATCTATTCATATACATTGAAATTACTAGTGGGGAGCCCGCGCGTTGCCGCGGGAGCGACAATACGACTTCTCTTATGAGTGCAACTGAAACATATATGCAACTTGGAGTGACCATTTGAAACACGCTACTCGTTTCCGTTGGTTGAAGGCGTGAAATAATGCAAGTATATACATCTTATGGACACTTAAGTTAAAAATATAGAGTAGGCAAGCAAGTATATACAACTATATTGACTTATTACAGTTTACATGTACCAAATTTATGGTTCATTAAGTAGACATATACTATAGGATTTACTTACAACTTCAAGCATCGCTTATCATTTTAAGTATTATATCAATGCTATTCAAATGGAACATATTAATTGCACAAATCTAGTATAAACAAGAGAACGACAACACAAGCATAATTATACACATAAACGTTGTATGCACTCTTGACAATTGATTAATATTTTACATAATGAGTTTCACAAAATGATTTTATATGTTGAAATCAATGCGAAGAAAAGGAAAAGTAAACTTTGGTTTAGCATAATGGTGATGATTTTGTCCAACTTATAAGAGACCTGTGATGTAAGATTACAACACCTTTTGATCTCTGCCATTTGGATTGCTAGTTTGAGCTGTGGATCCAATTGGTACCTAGGGGGCTTTACCGTCTTCATTGCCTTCTGTTATGTCTCTTATAGATATACAGACGGTAAAGCAAATAAATCACACAACTTTAGGTCTCGTGATACATTACGGTATACCACAAATATAATATCGCTTCCTTTCCTATTCCTGAATTACCTTGGCTCAACTGTACATAAGTCCTTGGTTGACTAAATCCCATGTAAACTCTTCCCCTCTACAGTTGAGGTTGCAATCTTCTTGAAGAAGTCCTTGATCTCTTACCAGGAGTCCTATACATGGTTTCGCCAACAATCTTGAACCCTTAACCCACATGACTCCTTTTACCAACTATCCCGTGACCCTTTCCTAACATGTGAACAAACCCGATTAACACAACACTTCTAGTCGGTACAATGTTCGGCATGTCACTAACATATAAAAATAAGCTATATTGTAACTTACGCTTATCACAATGATGAGATCTACAAATACACTTAAAAATATTGGTACTATGAAAAAAGCTACTTTAAGCAATGCACCCTATGTTGAAATTATGGTAATGGCTACCAAATTAACTCTACTGTGATATGCAATCAAAGAATAAAATATACATGAATGAGAGTTGTTACCTAATTGATTACACGGTCCAATTTTAGATGACCGTTTACGAAGTTAGCGTACTCTAATGAGGTAAACAAAAGCTAGTAAAACCGCACCAATGGCATTTGCTGATAATCTTCACCTTGGTCTTTTTTGTCTTGATGATCTTCTTCTACTCGATGATTCTCCTAGGCTCAACAAGCTTCTCCTTTGCACCAGCTTTTACATTTTCTTTTATTACCGGTAAGCTCTAAATCCATCAATTAAATGCGCCAAAATAAGATCTGGGTCAGCGATTGTTTTAAAAAGTATTTGGCAAAACCAGATTGGGTTAACCACATAAGAAAAAAAATTAAGCGAATCATAATCGTGCAACAGAAAGATTAATAAAACAACTTTGTGTACAAAAAAATAAAAGAAATTTCTTATTATACCCCTTTTTTTCGTTGCTTTAGTATAGTCCTTGGCCTTCTCCACCTCTGTAGAAACCTTCTTCAAAAGTACTCTCTTTATTTTCCAGCATTTCAAGTGTCTGCAAAAAAGCAAGATGTGGTAAATGTCTAAATATCCAGCATATATGTTCCTTTAAGAAAGGCGAATGATCATCAAAACGTTCTATTTTCTTTAGTGATATATATGGGCTCTTGGTTAATAGAATGACCATTCATTAAGGATTCTGATCAAAATACTCCTCAAAAATAACAAATAAACAGAAAATAAAATACTACAAAGCAACCAATATAGTAAAGATCTTAGAAATAACATTGTAAGTGTAAAAAATATATAGAGATTTAAGTCAACACTTTGTCAATGGTAAAAGATCCATGTTCATCTACCATATCAACATGAGTTAAACAAGTGGAACATTATACTTCAAGATAAATTTCATTAAATCACTTAACAGAAAATTAGCAATTGATAATCAAAGTATACAAAAAAAAAGTATAAAAGAAATCATAAAAAGTATGTAAATGGGAAAAGTGAGCACACGGGAAACCCATGAAGAACCTAATAATGTTCTCTACCTCTTCATTTTCTTGCAGTTAAAGGTGGAATTCATGTATTACGTAAAGTCTTTTCATTAAAATGATTAAAGGGGATTCAATGGGGTCATTAATTCAATGATTAACTAAACCCGATGATTATACCAAGGGGTTGCAAACTTTAATGGGTTTATAAAGTGTGCATTATACACATATACAATTAGCATTATATGTTGTACATGAGGGGCATAAAGGGAATAAAATGACCAAAGATGAAACATTTGTGAAGGGACTCTTGAACTCCCATCTTAAAACTTGGTTGAAATTACCTTTTTGGACATGCTTCCTCCTTAATAAGGTAACATAGATTATATGTGTAAGGGTTGGTTTTGATATAATGTTCCTAGTAAGTAATGCAAGGCTTTTTGAAACCGTCAATCTAAAAAGAAGTATATTCTATAGTTGAATTTAGATTACAAGTTTTACATATTTTAAACATTTGATGAGCAATTAAACAACTTAATATTTTACCGTCAAATATTGTTCTTTTAATTTAAAGAATATTATTACTTTACATATCATTAATATTATTATTTTAATTTAAAAAATACAATATTTTTAATTTTATATGTTGTATCAAAGATATAATAGTTAGAAATGGATAACTTTAAGTATATTTATTTGTTCCTTATTTATTTATAATAATAGTATAAGTTATTGTGTTTTATAATCTTTAGAGGTTTTTTTTATTGTATTTGTATAAGTGCAATAACTATTAATGAGAAAGTGCATTTAGTGCTTTTAATTAGAAGTTGATTAAATAATGCATTGATTTTTTTAATGGTCAATTGGAATCACTCATTGACCACTGGAGTATTATCATACCATCAGTGTTATCACATTATCATATTCCACTACCAAGTCACCAATTCAGGAGGAAACTCATAATTATGAGAAAACCCCCTTTTGAGATTCGAACCCGAGATCTTATAGTCCGTCTCTAAGTCTTATCTCACCACCAAGATGACGTTAGGCTATAATGCCTTTGGCAATGTATTGGTTTAATTAGAAGTTTATTAATGTGTCTTAAACTTTAAGGTAAATTATAATAATACCTTTCTTAAATAAAGTTAAATTACTTTTTTGCCCATCTATATTGCATTATATAGTACTATAGGTATAGAATAAGAAATAAAAAAAACACTATTTTAATAGTTAAGCTTAAGACGATGAAAAGATAGCATAAAGAGGCCATGTGATGTTGTACATGTGAAGCACTCAAGGATATGTTATGTTACCCCGCAACTAGTGATAGATTGATAGTTAGTAGAGTAGGATAGTGCATTAGCTAGATGATTTTGTCAACATCAAACGTTTGGTCAAGACAAGTGATATATATATATATATATATATATAGGGGATGGTTCAAGAGTAAACCTCAAAAATTTGAGTAAACTCAATAAACCCCATCACAACCATTGATCAAGCATGATCAATGGTTGTGATTCATGGTCCCACCTTTGGGTCCACCTTCTTATTAAAATAATACATATAAAGTACTAAAAGGGTATAAAGGTAAAATGAATGCACCTTCTCTCTCCATCTTGTCACATTCTCTCTCCACCTTTTCATCTTCTCTCTCCACCTTTTCTCTCTCCACCTTCTCTCTCCTACTTCTTTCTCTACCACTTATTTCATATATTAATTTAAAGATCCAAATTTATTAATAACGTATGCCACACGAGCCCTTTAACACATGTTACTTGGTCTCTTCAAACAAACTCATTTCACAGACATCACTAACACGTGTAACTGGTTCAAATAATTATCACGTTAATTTTGGACTAGTATAACAACATAAACACATGTATATAAAAATTTATTGCAATCGACATTGAGTGTAACAAATTAATTTCATATAAATCTAAACAATTAAAAGATGATACAAAACTATCATAAACTAACAAAAACACATGAAACTTAAAATTATGCTTCATTCTTTAATAGTCGTCTTCGGCGTTATGCTTCATTCCTTATTAGGCATCTTCAGCTTCATGTTTCAATCCTTAGCGCTAGATCTCTAGTCGATCCTTGGGCGGAGTAGCCGGCTCGAACTCCGGTGGTTGTTCATAGATACTCTTACATTAATTATTTTTAACATGTGTTAGCATCACTAGAAAATGTTAACTGGGTCAATTTGGGTGTTAATTGGACATATACAAACATGTGTTAGCATCACTAACACATGCTAAATTGACCCATAACACGTGTTAGTTGGGCATATACTAACAGGTGTTAGCATCACTAACACATGTTAATTGAACCCTAACACATGTCAATTGGGATAAATTCATCGGTAGGCACCAATACAAACATGTGTTAGCATCACTAACAGGTGTTAATTGAACCCTAACACATCAGTAAGTACCAATACAAAAATTCAAAACCTTCACACAGAATAACATATTTGAAAAAATAAATTTAGTGATATACCAAGTTATATTATGCATATACTAACAGGTGTTAGCATCAGTAACACATGTTAATTGAACCCTAACAAATGTCAACCGGAATAGATTCATAAGTAGGCACCATATACCCCAAGAAACAAAAAAAAAGTTAATTAAACTATTAGAAACAAATTAGAAGTATACCAAGAAAATAAAACCCATTTGCTATTTAACACATGCATGTTAATTAAACCCTAACACATGTTAATTAGGATAGATTCAGCTACTAATTCAGAACTAACAGACCTTAAACAAAAAAATATGCAATAAAAACACATTTACCCAATTCAAAAAATATGATTTTTTAAACATTCAATCTAACATAAACAAAAAACTAAAACCAACTTTAAAAACGACACAGATCTCATTTAATTTCATTTTCATTCAAACTTCAATTACTTCTACTACAAGCAATTAACCATCAATTATTTAAATTAAACAAAACCCAGCTTATTAAAAAAACCCAACAAAAATTAAGAATAAACCCACAACAAAAACTCAACTTAAAAAAAAAAGATCAGAACAACAAAAATCTAAACAAATAACTTACATTCATAGCCCAGCTAATATAATAAATTATACACAACAGAGCATTCAAAAACAATTATTTCAACATCTATAATCAGTACAAACAAAAACCCCAAAATTATTTCAACCTAAAGCCTAATTAAACCTAAAAATTAAAATCTAAAAAAATCAAAAATACATATAGGTTATGATTCGAAAATGGTTCTGTGGTCGTTGTTGATTATGCTGGTGGTGGTTGTTTTGATCGTGGGAGCGACGGTGGTGGTGATGTTCCAAATCTCCACCTTCACTCGTCACTATCATTGTCTCCGACCACAACAGATCTGGGTGCGGCACCAGATGGGGGGTTGGATGGTGGTCGTCGTGGTGGAGGAGGTGGGTGTCTTGCGGTGGACGGTTGTTTTTATGGTGGCACAATGGTGAGGTTGATGATGATGGGGGAAGTTTTGAGAGAGAGGAGAGAGAGTGCATCAAGATTTTTGAAAAGATTAAAGAGAGAGAGAGAAATGACCTCATATTTATATCAGGAGAGAGAGTGTGATTCTAACAAATGTCTAAACTACCCTTTCCCCCTCATTTTAATAAATTTGAAAGTGGGTGATGTGGATCAACCATAGCCACTCATTGGGTTTACTAAGGTTTACTCAAATTTTTAGAGTTTTCTATGGATACTTCCCTTATATATATATATATATATATATAGGGGATGGTTAAAATAAAAACCCACTCAAAGTGAGTAAACCTTGTAAACCTTATGAGAGCCATTGATCTAAATTGATCAATGGCTTAGATTAATTCCATATTATTTTAAAAGATTTAATAAGGTAGAGGACAAAAAAAGGGCACAATGGTCAAATGCCATTTTCTGAAAAAGCACATATGACAAGTGGACCCCACACATGTCACATCATCTCTCTCATACTTTTGTGACCATGGTCCTAAATCTGTCAGCACGTCATGTTACATATGTAACATATGCAGTGTTGCGTACGTTAAAATTTCACAGACTCTGGTCTCATATTTTTTTATTAGACCATATTTTTTTTTCGTTTTATTGTACCAGCACCAGAATTGTTGCATACGTAACGAGAATTGATATGGTTATAGGCATTTTGTTACTTATAAAGTGCTAAAAACAAACAAAACGGTCATTACAAAGTGCTAAAAACTTTATAGATCAAAAAACATTCAAATGTATACAAGAATTGTTTCTTACAAAGTGCTAAAAACAAACAAAACGGTCATTACAAATTCAACAAATTCTAAAAAAACTATCATAAACAAAAAAAAAATTGTCCACACTTCATTCTTGATAATCATCTTCATCTTTAATGCAAAAAATATGCTCACCTGCAAAAATAAAACAAAAATCATCAATTTACATGTAAAAGACCCCCCCCCCCCCCCCCCGCTTAACGTATGTTAACCAACTGGATTACAAAAAAACATACGAAACTGATACAAAAAAACATTGTTTTATACATTTAGTTATCAAACATACGAAACTGATAGCAACTTAGTTCTGCTGTTACATACGAAACAGACGCAAACATAGATTTGATCCAATGATTAGTGACTTTTGTTTTAATCAATATATGGTAAAAATCAGAAGCTAATTTATACCAACTTAGTTCTGCTGTTACATACGAAACAGACGCAACATAGATTTGATCCCACGTGTAACTGATGAAAGTCAAAAAATCAAACCTTTGTATCTGGTAAAAAAAATCAGAAACTAATTTATACCAACTTATTGGTGCTGTTACACACGAAACAGACGCAAACATAGATTTCATCCCAATTCTTCCCCTATAATATGCAAAAAATCAAACCTTTGTATCTGGTAAAAAAAATCAGTAACTAATTTATACCAACTTAGTTCTATTGTTACATACGAAACAGACGCAATATAGGAAACAGATGCAAACATACATTCCAAACTTTATAATACTCATACAAACATGCACATACTGGTAAAAAACAAATCAGACATATTGTTGCATATGTTAAGAGGTATATGCAATATTACATTCCTGATAAGTGACTTTTTTTTATTAACATATGCAACTGGTGTTGAAAGTAAAACATGTGTACCTCATGAAAAGTCAAAAAATCAAACCTTTGTATCTGGTAAAAAAATCGGTAACTAATCTATACCAACTTAGTTATGTTGTTACATACGAAACAGGCGCAATATAGGAATCAGATGCAAAACATACATTCCTCCCACATTATAATACTCATACAAACATGCACATACTGGTAAAAAAAACAAATCAGACATATTGTTGCATATGTTAAGAGACATTAAAATTCACCAATTTTCATTAAAAACATATTAATAACAATAACATGTAAAAAA
This sequence comes from Ambrosia trifida, assembly GCA_028751855.1. Lineage (NCBI taxonomy): Eukaryota > Viridiplantae > Streptophyta > Magnoliopsida > Asterales > Asteraceae > Ambrosia > Ambrosia trifida. The sequence continues at coordinate 93,582,421 of CM054126.1, forward strand.
GGTTAATTAATATGTAAACCTACGTGTTAACGTATGCTACCTATGTGTAAACATGATTAGTTATGGCGTTACATACGAAACCGATGCAAACATACATTTTCAAAAACATCACAAACAACTTCTTATTACCAAATACTAATTAGCTCAAATTCAAAATCTAACCATTAAAATGTTTTCTAACCCCTTTCAAAATGATATTAAAAATCAAAACTTGGTGATGTACATGATTTCTTATTACAAAGCTTTATCCACAAAACCAAACATGAAAAATCACATTCCACAAAGCTTTATCCACAAAACCAAACATGAAAAATCACATTCCACAAAACCAACCTTACGTTTCTCTAACCTGTAACTTATACAGCATAACCATTTCTTTATTATTAAATATCATACTCTTTTCCTAAAAACCATTTACGGTTAGTGGTTTCACTTTTATTTAAACACTCGAAAACCATCCACATACCTATTCTATAATCCACAAACATACGTATGGAGAGAGAATCGGAGAAAGGAGAAGGAAAGAGCGGAGCTACGGCGGAACGCCGCCGCCTACGGTGACGCCTCCCCTTCTTCCGGCGCGTGGGCCCTCTTGAAACGAAGAGCGAAAGGTGGAGAGATAGCACAACAGCGGTGGAAGTTATTCGAGGCAACAGATCCAAAGGAAGGTGTGGGTGAATGTTAACGACGGGGAAGATGGTGGTTCCGATGATGTTCAGAGACAACGTAGATGGGTTGTAAGCTTTAGTAGAGTGCCATCTGCTTTGTAAAAAAGAATAAACCGCTGAAGAAAGCTGTCGTTCAGAACGATGCCACCGAAGAATCGTAAATCTCTCAACCGGGGTGGTGGTGGTGGTGGTGGTCAGGTATGGTGGTCAGGATGGTTTTTATAAAGAGGAGGATGATGGTGGTGGTGATAATCTTGATGCAGAGAAAGAGAAATGGAGAGAGAGAGAGAGAGTATGTGAGGTGTTTATATAGGAGGGAGAAGACAAAAATTCAAAAAAAAAAAGAGGGGGAATGGTAAATTTACTAGACTACCCTTTTTTATTAAAATAATAGAGAGTGGTGTGGATTAATCTTGGCCACTCATTGGGTTTGTGGAAGTTTACTCATTTTGAAGGGTTTCTTTAATCCCTTTCCCCTATATATATATATATATATATATATATATATATATATATATATATATATATATATATATATATATATATATATATATATATATATATATATAGGGGAAGGTTCAATAGAGAACTCATAGTTAGGGAGAGAACTCGAGAACTCCTTAAGTATGGGGGTATTTTCGTAAAGTTGCTTAAAAACAATTATCTGAGATATTCTATCTATTCAATTTATAATCTCACCCCAAAATCTTATCATAGATCTATAGATCTCCTTCCATATTCAAGATTATTTACAACAATTTACAACAGATTTCATTCCATATTCAAGCAGATGATGTTGTATTTCATCTTTCTCAATCGATCATCATGTCAATCGATGGTTTAGTTTTCATGATTTTAAATCTATAGGTTTAATCTCAATCGATTCAATATATGTGTTCTTTTTGTGTTGATTTGTTAAGTTCTTATGTTGTG